>CP136878.1:11256285-12517118 GCA_033000465.1 Sciaenops ocellatus | reverse complement strand
AACTTGCATCTAAGTACAACTAGTGAACAACAACACATTTAAACCAAATTGAAGCGAGCATCAGTTTCACAGGGACCTCACGCAAGTTCACAATCCCTATCTTGTTTTTGTCCCAGCATGCACACTTGTTCCAGCTCTGTAACTTTTCATCAAACCCGTCCATCACTCAGAGTTGCCTATTGTCATCACCCATGAGGGACACCTGTGTTTCTGCCATAAGGCAGCAGTTATCATCAAGCTGTCGGATATCTGTCACTATGGCAAGGATCTGTGTGGAAACCTTCGCTGTCAAAAGCTGTCAAATTTCACTGAGTCTTTAATGAGAAAAAGCCAAGTTGAAACCACAGGCACAGACGTGTGTGTGTGTGTGTGTGAGTGTGTGTGTATGTGAGTGAGAGATAGAGCAGGCTGAGGGAACAGGTGCATGGCTGGAAGCTGTGGTGGTGGTAGGTGCAGCAGGGGCTCGGTACAGTACGTCATCTCTGGTAGCTGACGGTTCCAGTCCCACTAATCAAACACACATCAGCTGCCAGTGACTAAAAGACACGACTGACATTACATAAAGAGCAGTGGGCTGGAAATTGATCCAGCTCCATTTCACAAACTTCCTGTTAAATCCACAGGCGAAAATATTTTTTATACTGTAGCCTCAGGTATTTAAAAAAAATCTATTTGTTAGCTGTATAAAAATTTTCTTGCAAAATGTAAATAGATCTTGAAAACATTTCTTTGAGTGATTTCCCTGCAGTCCTCTTTACACCTGGCAATATCATAATCAGCTCGAGCCTGTTTGTATTTCACTCTATTGCAAAACAGATCCCTAAGGTCTTTTCTGTTCTCAGGTATGTCACCATGACAGAAAACAGAGTTTGTTACTTTCCCCGCGGCCCTCAACAACCGTTATCCTCACCGGGCAGGACTGTCGTCCCAACAGGCCTGTCAGAGGCCAGGTGAGGAGGCTCAGGTGAATGACCCCAGGCAAACCTCTCCCAGATAAAATCGAGAGAAAGGAGGGAGAGCGGGGAATGAGACGGGAGGCAAGTGGAGCAGGAAAGCAAACAGAAGGGGTTGTACAGTAGAAGGAGAAGTGGGATGAGGAAGATGACTTTTATTAAGGTGCACAGTGTGGCAAGAGGGTAAGTCAAGCAAAACTGAAGGTAAAGGGAGAGGAAGTATGTGATGACACATGAAGGGAAGTAGAAAGAGAGAGAGGAGGGAATATGGAGTGTGTGCAATTCAACCGGTCATTGACAATGACAGGTTCTTATGCAGGAGCCTCATGTGTAAAATCAACCAAGAGATACCATTTTATTTTGCTCGATATACTGGATTAGGCAGCAACAGTTTAAACAGAGCTAATTGTAAAATCCACTTTAATATGAACATGATTTACTTTAGGTTTTTGTTGCTTTATAACTCACTGTTAAAGGAAAAATAAGGAAAATAGGGAAATACGCTTCATCACTTTGCTGCTAGAAGTTAGATGAGAATGAGTTGATACCACTCTCATATCTGTTCATTTAATATGAAACTACAGCTAGCAGTCAGTTAGCATAGCTCAGCAAAAAGACAGGAAAGAGGGGAAAAGAGCTAGCCTGACCAAAGGTTAACCCATGCCCTCCAGAACAGGCTGCACACTAGAATCTTAGATTCTATTATTATTTAATCCATCCAGCCGGCAGAACAGATTTGTTGTTCTAACTGTATTTAGAATACCAGCACCTCAAAAATTCACTATCTGAGTATATTTGCCAAATCTCGAACCATCTACTATCTCTCTACTGCATGCTATATCTCGTTTGTTTGAACCCTTGTACGCACAGAGTTGTGGTCATACAGAGTTTAAGCTAGACTATTTCTTGACTTCTTGGAGTCTCTGTTGATTCATGGACTTCAGGAAGAAACTTGTTTTTTATACGGATAAAACACGTGATACAGCATGTTAGCTAGCTGCTTTTTTGTCGTTTCAATTTGTGCTAAGCTAAGTTAGCCGCCACCCTGCTGTCGCATCTTTTTTAATCGACCCCCACCCTTGCGAGTCATATGCTTGTAAGCAGTGAGTACTGTATGCATAATTTGCTTCTATCTGAGGTTTTACATGAGATAATATTTGTTTAAATCAAATAATTAAAGAATGTATAATTTTTTAAATAATAGTTTATAATAGTATAAAAACCCTGGTCTGCCACCACAAATGTGGCCCCACCTGTCCCCTCTTTCATTACTGGTGACGCCACTGCAGACAGGAAAGTGGTATTGACCTTCTCATCGAACTCTCAGCAAGAAAACAAATGTGTTTTTCAAAATGTCAAACTATTTCTTTAATAAAAAATCTTGCCTTTTAGATTTTGAAATACTGCTAAAAATGAACTTTTTCTAGTCACGTTTGAAGCAGCTGATTTTTAGAACAACGTCAACAAATACTGTACATCCTTTGTTGTTGACAGGTCGGAGCCTTGTCTTGGTGAACCACAGGAAGCTAATGAGTGCTAATAGGTGTCACAGGCTTAAGGGACAATGAGCAGTACAACTACATGCTGGGATAAAATAGATCAGGGGCGGGATCCTGCCATCTTATGTCAGTCATGTACAATGGCCCCTGGTCACAATTAGAGTCCTCTGTCCTCTGTGTGTGCAAGTATGAGCGCACATGACCGCACATGCCTATTATTAACCCTTAACCCCCATCGAGAGCTGGTGGGGAGCTCTTAGCTTTTGATGTCAGCGTGTGTTTACGTGATTCTTTCCTCAGCGGGGGCAGAAAAGGTGGACGCAAACTGCAGAGGGCTCTGAATAGACCAGTGTTTTTAGTCTTTGTACACTGGGAACATTTCAACTCTCAGGATTTGATGTATGAGAAGATAGAATGTGTGCCATTATTGACAAACAGGCTGTGCTGTTTTTACAGCACTCTAGTTCCCTCTTCTGGCAAGCAGATTTACCATGAACATAAAGCATAATCATAAGAATACTTTCAACACAACTTAATGACCTGCTCTGCCATAGTGCTCAGGAGAATTCAGCATCCCTGTGGGTACTAAGATGTCTTCACTGATTAATTCTGGTGATGGAGCGATCATCACAGACTGTAAGATGAAGTAAAGACATTTATCCAGTGACATTCATAGACAACATGCTGCAGATAAGGAGGAAAAAGTCTATCATAGCTTTTAACAGGGAAGAATATCACCACTAAGTTACTAAGAAGTGTAGATACTGGACTCACACAGAGCCATTAATCAACACTTATTATAAAGATAATAACTCCACGTGTTCTTTTTAAAAGCTGTCTTTTTCTGTGCAGAGTGCTGAATGGCTTCAAGGAGGTGAGGTTTTATTGTCTCTATCAGCTTTCACTGAATTTGCATTTTGTTTTACAAGTTTTTATTTAGAGGATTAGACATTACTTGAAGTGGAAAAAGTGCCAGTGCTTCCCTTGTTGCTGTATTTAGCGGCCGGTATCAACAAATCATTAGGTATTAGCCTGCATTCTGAATTTCTACAGTGACTAAAAGATACTAGGAGGTACTGGTAGCTACGTACACTAGCTTTAGTGTGTGGTGCAGTGGAGACATCAGGCCAGGATGCCCTTAGTTGCTTGCATCCTGGCAGAAATCCCTCAATACTTTCTCTTCTCTCTACTTTTAGTATGTCTTTTGAAAACTCTGTTGTGTCATTGTCTGACTCTATTCGTCTTCCCTTTGTGCCCTTTTTTTTGGAGCCAGGCCAACATTATTATCATAATGTTAATATAACGTCACTTCGACTAGCCACCAACAGAGAGCAGGAGAGAATGGGAACAGGTGAGCGTCATGTAGTGCCCACTGGGTAAGTTTATTTATGGCCACTACGAATCGCTTAAAGAATCTGATATGGAGAGAAGAGAAAAGAGTAGCAGCACCCTGTAAGAAGTACCAGTGTGCAGGAAAATCACAGCACACACAAGAGTAAAATGTGGAAGTGAGCAGCCCACTTTGAGCAGCTCCAACATAGATGTTGAGACCACTACAAGGGGTCATGAGATAAATCTAAAGGATTGTGATAACGCAATGTTTATCTTATGACGTACTGAGGAAATAAATGTTGTTTCATGTTGTCACAAACAAAACTGGGTTGGAGAATATCCAGAAAATGTTTGCTTAGCCACCCTTCCTGTGAATATTCTACAGTTTCAGATATTTTATGCTGCATGGACAAGATTAATAGACAACCCATGCGTAGCACTAATAGGAGTGATCGGTTTCAACATGCATTCTGTCTGCTTTTCTATACTATCTGCAGTGATGCTGCAGTATATGGGCTAAAAGGTTAAGAGTTTGTTGCTTGGTTTGTAAATGCAGCGCAGCAGAGGAGAGGATGGTGATAGGGAGCAGGAGTACAATTTGGCAGCGAGGTGTTGGAAGGTAAAGCCAGTGCAGAGCAGCCTGATCGGCCTGCAGCCAGCACACGTGTGATAGCAGAAGCTTGTGTTCTATACAGAGCAGGTGCAAAGGCCTTGTCTCTTCTCTTTTCATCCCCCAACCCCTTAGCAATACAGCTTGGCTCTCTGTTTCCTGTTGCTCTGAGGTTCAGCTCTTTGTCCTCCAGGTGATACACTCCTCTGTCTCTCTGTCCATCTCCCCATTTCCGTGCACACACACACCTCCTGCCTCCTCTCTCTCTCTCTCTCTCTCTCCCTGTATCATACTTCATTTGCTCCAGATAACACATCAGCTTCAACGCCCATCCACAACTCTGTCACCATGATGCCCACAGATGGTAACTTCCTGTGGTCCTGCCCAGTGATTGGTGGAGAGACTTCCAAACAGAGAACAGCTGGTGAGGGATGATATATCACCGAGCGTTTGCACTTTCATTTTCAGGGTTGTCTTGTTAATGCTCCCAATCCAGCATCTGGCAGGAAATAGACACAAAGGCAGAGAGAGGGAGAGAACAACCTGTTCTTTGGCAGACCTTAACAAAAGGCTGACACATGTCTGATGAACAGACAGAGCTGCCGTGAATATGAAGGAAAGATGCTTGACGCAAGTAGAACAAAGGCTAGAAAGAGGATGTGAACATTTTCTACAATAGGTCAGTGTTACCAGAATGAAATTATGAATACGTCTCCCGAGGATCAAATAAA
This sequence comes from Sciaenops ocellatus, assembly GCA_033000465.1. NCBI lineage: Eukaryota > Metazoa > Chordata > Actinopteri > Sciaenidae > Sciaenops > Sciaenops ocellatus. Next base: position 12,511,993 of record CP136878.1, on the reverse strand, counting down.
GTTATTGTATGGCTCAAGCTATTAATCCGCCCATGTAAGATGGTGAGAACTGATAAAAAGTGATTAAAAATGACACATACTCGTGGGATTGTGACATCAATTTTTCAAAACACACTTTCAAAGGAAAATCATTTGGTCATCTTTGTAGCATAAATGATAAATAAGTCAAAACTGCAGTTTTGTGCTTCTTGAAAAAAGACATTCAATTATTTATTTATTTTTAATTAATCTTCTGACTCATCATGATATTCTCGTTTACCTGATTTGTGCACACCTTGTACAGCGGGGTCAAGCTGTCAATGGAAAGGAGAACTATATATTTTCAACACCAGAGGGAGCTGTTTTACAACCAAATGGGCAACAAAAACTTCATGGTATGTTTGAGATGCAAAATGTATTAATGGCCTCGAACTCATCCCATCATCATCATCAACTCGTCACTGAGTGTTTCGGCCCTCCACTACAACACTTTTCAGTTAGTGGGCCAGCAGTGGTGGCCAGGTCACTGCCCATCTGCTACTCCATAACCAGCAAGATCCTTATCCTAACCTTACCCTCCAAACACCCACTTCGTCTACCAATGACCCCGTTTCCCCTCTCATCCTCTACCCTCATCCCTTCATCCCTCGACCCTGATTCCTTCTTCCCTCCTACAGCACATCATCCTTGTCTAAACTTGAATCCATACTTGCATGTTGAATATTATTTCAGTACACAGGTGTGAATGAATGAAGAAGGCAGAATCACAAAAAACAACAACCTTTAATACCTGGTGTCACAGTGTTAGTGGAACTGTAGATATACTGAGATGCCGAGTCTAAGTTGTACAGAAATGATCCAAATATGCCATTTTTACAATGTTGATATCTTTGTATCACCCAGGTCAATTAACTTTCAATTACTGCCTAAACTAGAGATATTGTTCACTATCTCTAAATACAGAAGGTTTGTGTACAGACAGCATTTCCTCCCACAATAATTCACTTATTGAGGTGATTTACTGAAATTTAACTGACCAATCAGACCTAAAGAATTCTGCTCTTACAACAGAAAATGCAAATACAAGACTATGATGTAACACAGGCGTATGTAAAAAAACAAAACAAAACAGAAAAGTAACAGACACATGAAGCCAACATGCTCAACTGAGGATGGCTTACCAATGTTGTATATCATATGGCTGAACATCAAAACATTTTCTTGAAATAAAAAGGGAGGAAAAAACAAAAAACAAAACAAAACAAAAAAACAGACAACGGGGTGATAGAGTGACAACGCTACCATTCCAAAGATCTTTAGAGGCTACAATATTGTAATATTTAACATGTAGAAGTCAGAGAAAAATCATGCAGCTTCATCTCTTGACACAACAGGTTATAAAATATAAATTGCTGCTTGTAACCAAACTTGATCTTAGGATAGTTGCAAAGTACATCTTGAGCCTTTGTAAAATAAACTTTACCTTGCTTCCCGTTTTAAGTGCCAAATCTCAGAAGCAAGCCCTTGACTCGGTCAAACTGTCCTATTCCTGTGCACACCTGTGCTGATGTTTCATCCGCTGAAGAAGTGGTTATATAGGCAGAAAACAATTGACACTACAGTGATTGTAATGTTTGCTGTTTGGCCCTTTTATGTTTGTTGCATAATAGAGTATCTACCTGTTCAGTGGTTCCAGCAAACATAAGTAAAGAAAAAGAAAAAAAAAAAAATGGAAGTGGCCATGGTTTTTGTTCGATTGTAGATAGTTGTAGTTTAAATGAACATTTTGTACTATTAGAAATACATTTTTATCCTGGTGATATCAGAGCCCTGATACATTAAATTGTGAAACCCCTTAAAAAGTACAGCTGCAATCGCTCATAATCTCTCGACTTTTCTTTTGAGTTGACTTTGATTTTGAGCTGCTTCACTCCCCCATTAAACACAGCAGGCACCATACCGCACACACATCACAGATCATATCAAGAAGTAAAACAATGAAACCCATATACAGTGCAGCGTTTACATAAAGAAGCATTAAAATATTTTTCCACCCTGTAAAAACTGTTCATACGTTACAAATATATGGTCAAAATGCACATACAGTAGACAGCTCTGTTTCCTTATCCCTTCCAGGAAATCTGCTTGGCACGATTGTCATAAAAACAACAAAAGCTTGTGGAGTCTATTTTTTGGGGGAAAGCACCAAACTTCAATGGTAGAATGGTAGAAATTGGACTTCGATATCAAATTATCATGCTCATACAGTAGATGAGGTCGGTGAAAGCAACACAGGCTACACTCTAAATTTAAGGCTGCTAATAATAAAGTTTATCATACTGGAGCTAAATTCATGAGGACAGGAGTGAGTTGCAGATGATTAGCTACTTTTAAGCTTAAATTAGCTACCGTTGTTAATTATCGATCACTTTTTTTTTTTTTTTTTTTTTTTTTTTTTGGTGACTGTAGCCACAATTCTCATGAAATGCTACATTAACACTGGTAAATTACACCAGAAGGAAGGGGGTAGTAAGCAGTAATAAATGGCTTATTCAAAACATTAGAATGGCTATGTAAGGTAACAAAAAAAATATGATTCAGCAGACCTGACACAGGGTAAACGTACTGAAATAATTTGTGGTAACTAAATGGGTTCACCTTAACTTAGACTAACATTTTTTTGAGGCTGTTTTGAGAGTCCTCGAAAAATGAAGAAAAATGGCCAAATTCTGTCCAAACGTTAAAGCTTTATAGCTTAAAAACAAAACACCACAACATAGATGATGAAAATAAAATGGACAGTTTCTAAATAATTCCCTGATTAAATAAAAAAAAAACATGATATGCACATGTATGGTAACATTCTGCTGCTTTCGCTATGAGAACCTGCCCATGGCATATAATGACCAATCGATAGCCTTTTAAGAATGGTAATGTACAAACTTGCATAGATAAAGTGATATAGAAGAGAGCAGCTTTATAATTATGTGCCAAAAAAATGGAACATTTTTTATTTACTCTATAGGCTTTTCTGACATCCCTGCAAGGAATAGCTGCTTGTTGTTGGAGTTCTAACTACCAACAAAATAAAACATCGACACTCGGACCACTAACGTATGCAAGTTTGCAATTTCGGGCCAGCAGGTATTTGTTAAGTCTTACAGAGTGGGAGATCTGATCTGAGTTCAGATCGTTTGTGATGGTTTGATGGATGTTGATCAGCTCTTCTGCTCAAAAAGGCTTAGAAAATACAGGCCCCAGGTCACACAAAACATCAGTTTAGGACAGTTTTTTTTGTTTTTTTACAGTATGGCTATCAACAGTGTGGCATATGGATGACATCATAGAATCATCTGAATATAAAGGGCTTCACTGACTGTTTGAAAATGCTGTTAAACATGCTTTCCCTGGGATTTGGATTTGACTTTTAACTCTTTTTACGCTTTTTTTTTTTTAATGCACAGGGGGAAATGCCTGATTTTGGCTATTCTCAATTTAAGGCTATTCATTTCTATTTGGCTACACCACCACCAGGGGACTGAGAATTACAGGAGTGACATCTCTTTTAGTGTAGTATTAAAATGGTTCCACAACATGTGGATACAAAGTCCTCTGATAGACTTTACGTTAATGCTGAACTTAAAGGGGAGTACCACTCAATTTGGGACATTTCTGGATTTAGGAATAAAAAAAAAAAAAATCTGTAACAACCTCCAGCAACATATCCTCTCTCTCTCTCTCTCTCTCTCTCTCACACGCACACACACACAAATATGACTCCAATGTCTGGAGGTTAAGAAAATGAGATAGAGAGATGCAAAAATTTGGGTATAAAAACACAGGCTGAAAATTGAACAAAACTACTTCTTTATTGTCGCTTAACCACAGAAGTGTATTTTTTAGATTTGAGTGGCAATCCCCTTTAATAACTGTACCTAACAGTTTGGAAAACACTCAAAAGTACAACACATAGACACTACTCTGAGCACAGTTCTATTAAAAGCAACAGGTTATAAAACATTGACATCATCAAGAGGACGTGCTGTACATTGAGTTGAGAGTGACAACAGCCTCCCGTCTCTACCTCAGTCGTGAACGTGACATAGAAATCACGTCCTCTGTGCAGATCGAGTCAACACCAAACATGCGTGGTGCAACTCTAATGCTACGGACTGAATCAGCAGAGCTACATCGAGTGTGGTGGTGGGGAGAAAAAAAGCTTTTGTTGCGTACGACAAACCGACAGAACAGAGCGATAAAGTAAAAGTTCTTTTTAAGATGGCTCCTGCATGATATTGTCCATACAAGAGAAAAGCATTTCTTAACTTTGATTTTTCCTTTGTTTGTAATGACCCGCCAAAAATACCACACCAACGTAACACACAACTGAGGACCATTTAGAAGTGGCCCAGACTTCCTCCACGTCCCCAGACCACCAATGTCTCATACACACACAGCGGCCCATAGACAAGTCTGACCTTGGACCCTGCACCTCTCCTCAGGCCACGATTTTCTACCATGCCTCTCTCATGCAGAGCAATGGATCCCGAAGCGGCCGGGGCTGGTGCAGGCTCAGCCCAAAAAAATATGAAGCGCTCAAAAGCTGGCGGGAGGAAAGGGGAACGTAAAAGGGGTGAAAATAAAGATGGCCCATCCTTGAAGCGGCTCTCCGCTCCAGCTCTGATGGCGTGTTTAGGTTGGCAATGGGTCGTCATCGCCTTTGCTGCACTTGCATTTGCAGCAGAGGACGATGGGAGTGGCCAGAAGGAGGAAAGGGGAGGCAACCAGCAGGAGCAGGCCGAAGCCAGCAAAGATCCCCACGACCTGCAGGGAGCAAAAATTTTAATTAAAACCCAACACCAATACATTCACTCTTAGTAATAGCAGGTACATCTAGGGGTTGAATGCAGTGATTTTGCCGACCAATGTATCAACATCTAAAAAGCTTTGATACATCACACATATAAGGGGTGAGTAGGTTGGCTACTTACACCTTTCAAACAACTGTTTAGTTACTTTTTATGGTGCAACAAAGTATCAAAGTTTTTACTCTAACAAGTTTCACAAGCTCTTGCTTTCATTCATTTAAATCACCTGCAATACTACGTGCTGACCTGCAGATGACACACAATGCCTCAAAACAACAAACCTTTGTCAGCCCAGTTGTTTTCAAAATGGTTCAGAAAGCTCAGTTTTCCCATCGCCAATTTAAGACATATTTTATGTCTAAATAATAATAATAATAATAATAATAATAATAATAATAATAATAATAAATAAAACAACAGCATATAAATGAGATTCTCCTATCTACTTCCTATACTCATACTCAGGCTGGGATATGGGAAGTGATGGACAAACCTACATGATCTAGTGCGATGGAGCAGATCGGCTACAATTTGATAAATAGAAGAAAACTGAAGCCCTGCACTGTGAATTACAAAGAAAGTGTTCCTGGCTCCAACAAAGACAAATAAACTGAACATATGATGCTCTAAATATGTGACGATGTGAACAACTATCAACGTGTTCATGGGTTTAAAACCAGTTTTGCACAATGCTGACATTATCGAGATAACAAAGTTGATGTTTTCTTGTGATCTTCCCTTTCCTGCTATGATCATGGAAAGTTAGTATATCCACCACACGGGGGAGCCAGACACCAGCAAGTTCAATGCTGCAAAACGGAATACATAACACCCAGTCACATGCAACTGTGACTTATAATAGCTCAATGCTTTTCATTACGTTTCGAGGGCAAACACAGGTATCACTTGCAAACAGGTTTCTGCCTGTTATTTCAGAAAAGTCGTTACTAACTATCCTTTTATTACTCGTATTACAGGCTGTGCTGTACATGAAAGCACAGTGTATTGAACATAATTTGGTCTGATTAACAGACCCCAGTGATGATTACATGTTCAGGACATGGCCTTCCTTGTAACTGATGGTCTGACTCTCGTGGAATCGCAGACCCCAGGCTGTCAGATACAGACAAGGAGAGAAGATGGGTTTTTTTTGCAGTATAGATTTTACCCTGGCACATCTTGTATTTATGAGGGAGTGAGAGGGAGGCTTTTTAGATGTGAAGGAACGATGGGGGTGAAATGAGGAGAGCAAGAGAGAGACAAAGACACACAGAGCAGTGAAGCTATAGCTGGCTTCCACCAGCTGAACTGTAATCATATGACTCAGCCTGCCCCACTGGGCAACAGATGCCAGCGTGTATGCTAATGTTGACAAAATAACAAGTATGTTGGACAAAGGGATGTACCACCCCATGAATAGATTATTTGACTAAGACACTGAGGATAGACTAAAAACACATTGTCACATGTGGGAAATTTCATGTCATATCTAATCCTTTATGTGTAATCCGCCATTTCACATGTGGGGAAATTACACGTCATATCCAATCCTTTATATGTAATCCGTCATTTCATTTGGTTACCTATCAGTAAAGAAGGATCTTGGTTATGTAAACCTTTTTTTTTTAAAGTGTTGGAAACAGCAGGACACTTGTCAGTGCACGTGGACTGCCCTTTTCCTATTGTGCTGTCAAGATAACACGAGCCCGTCACCGAACGTGTGAGCCACAAAGAGAGAAAGACGCAGGGAGCACGTGGATGTCCACATGCTGCAGTGTGGTTAAAAGGGGGGAGCCCTGAGTGAGTGTGTGAGAGATGGGGAGAGAAGATGGTGGGAGGAAGATGGGTTTCTCACCTGTGTTCTGTGCCAGATAACGGACGCCCTGGAGTGGCCCAGTTTGTTTCGACAGGGCCCTTTGTCATAGTGGATCAGGAGAAAGTCATCCTGTCACACACACACACACACACACAATACAGATAAAGATTGACCATTAGCAGTCTTAAAGACACAGGCAAAGAAAATTGCTCTTTAAATGAGTGTGGCGCGGTCATATGTGTTCACACAGTTAAGATTACATAAAACATCACGGCTCATAAAAAAAAACAAAAAACATTTACATTTATATATATATATTTATATTCTTATCAAGACCAAGGTTAAGCTATACCTTCCCGATAATGAAAGCAAACGTTGCCGTAGGGAAGACAAATGATGACTACATTTGGGATTATCATAGTGCAAACAGTATTACAATATCAAACTGTAGATTTTTTTTTGAGCTGGGGGGAAAAAAAGAAAGCATAATGTTGCAGTGAATGTCAATGAGTAAAGAACCTATGAAAACCCAACTCACATCCAGGGACTCCAGGCAGTACCAGCAGAAGGCGTGTTTGCAGTTCTTGCACATCATCTGCGCACAGCCCTCGTCCCTCTCGATGTAAACTTTACATTTAGGACAGCGCTTGATTGGTGCGTCATCCTCTTCGTTCTTATAGAAAGAGCTGGGAAGAAGAGAGACACAAGCTTGATATGTTTTTTGTTTTTTTTTTTCCCCCCCAAACATAAAATCCAAACTACTCAACATTCACTTTACAAGAAGTGCTAGGGATGAGATTGCTTTAATGCAGTAATCAATATTTACAATCTTCGGCGCGAGGAAGGATTGTGTGTGAGGCGGTGGAGAGCTTCGCTTCTAAAAAACAGTCACTAAATGGCATTGAACTCCCTCACACTCTCTTATTCTTCCCTCATGTTGGTGTCAGTTTGTCCGTATCCATTTCTCCTGTTTTCAGTTAAGTGCTGACTGCTGAAATGTGGAGGTGAGCAGGTAGCCGTCATTCTGGACATTGTCCTAGGACAGCAAACAAGCCTGTTCGTTTCTGATGAAGGGGATATTCAAGCGAGGGGGCTCAGAGTTTCTCATGTCTTCTTGAGGTGCCAAGAAGAATCAGATTCCAGTTTTTAGAGGAATCCATAATGTGACCATATGTAGTTCAAACACGGAAGCTCTTTTACGACTAACAGTTGACCTGTTAATCCCTCTCCCTGCCTCCATTGTGGCCTCTGAGCTTGGTCCTGAACCTGTGCACACAGAGGAAAGCTCTGCAGAGCTAATGACATTTCCAGAGTAAGAGGATATCACAAAGAAACGGGTCAGCTGCACATGTCTCCGGGCAGTCCTCTTCAACCCTCACAGGCAGATCCTGTATCCTTAAAATGAATAATGGGCCCATCCCAGACTGCTTTACTGCAGTTTAGTTTCAGCAGATTGTTTTATATCCGTCTATTACTTTGTGCTTGAGCCCTGGCTGATGCTCAACTGAGCAGAGGCTGCAAAACAGCCAGCCAGACCGGCTGTCATTTTATATTTAAGGACGCACTGAATGAATCCTGCAGCAAGTTGTCCTGAACTCCAGTCAGGTGAACTGAACATGACGAGCGAATTGCTATTCCAGCTTCGAGAAAATGAATATGATTTCCAGGGATTTCCTCTCTAAAGGCTTTATAGTAGCTGATACTGTCAGAACATGTCAAAACAATAAAATATCTCTTTAAAACGTTGAAGAGGTAGTAAATCATTCATGATTAATCTGTCAATTATTTTCACGGTGATGGTCCATAAAATCACAATGACAAATTTGTTTTCCAAAGCCCAAAGATACTATGTATTCTGACCTCCATGTTACTTTTTTTATAATCTAACATCTGATAAATAACAGAGAGAAATTGAGAAAACAAGCATCTCAAATGTAACGGTACATTTGATCGTAGAGAGATGAACACACGTGTGAAAACCTACCTGTTTTCTCCTGGTAGGAAGGAGGTAATGGGCAGGTTGTTCTCCTGGCAGGCCTGCCCGGGGTGCCAGTTGGCCTTGCAGGCCGAGCAGAACTCGAGGGCACAGACGGCGCACTGGACCAGCTGGGGCAGCGCTGGAGAATCTGCTTCCTTTAGTTGGCACACAGCCTGACAGGTCGAGGAAGGGCACCACGTCCGGCATGGGTCCAGGAGCACCTCTAAAAGGAACAAAGTGCCAGTGTTGATGGACAGTAGCTCTTTTTAAACCAAAGAATTTGTTTTTCTTGGGACAATTGTTTTGGTAGAATGTGGTGTGGAATTTTTAAATGTTATACATCTTTTTTTTTTTTTTTTTTAATATTTTGAGCAGCATAAAAAATTATAGTCAGCTCAGGCTAGATCCCACCAAGGTCACGTTAGAAAATTGATCAGATTATGTGGGATATACGGGATAATCGACTCACAACCTTGCACTGGTAAAAGGTTTCCTACATGTACATATTTTATATAATGTACATGTACATATTTCATTTCGGTTGCTGTTAGTCGATTGATTTCTGTCTTACTGTATCTATAATTGTCCAAGTTCCATGACTTCTCATTTTGAAGTCTTTTTGACTGTGATTTTTGTACTACTCTTTCTGGTGGTTATGACACGTTTTGTGTATTTTGCCAGCTCCATTCTAAGTTCATGGCATGATGCACTTGCCCTTATATCCTCTCCTTCCTTCCCCTTGCCTCTCTGCCAAGAACTCGGAGCACACATTCCACATGCACTCTTGGCTCAGCCTGAGAAATATGGAACGGTTACAGCAACTGTTCTGCCTGACTGGACTGGGACATTGATGAGACGGCTGACTGCCCTTATCCATGCAGCATCAACAGAGGCATTCGAAGGATTTCCATTCATTTACAGGACCCCCCTCTGTGTTCCTATACTGTGTGTTTGTCTCCGTGTTCGTGCATTTGTTTGTGCGAGTGAGAGCTGCATGATCTGTGTACAGTATGTGCGGCTGTGGAGGTGGAGAACCTGCAGAGTGATAGCACGCCATGGTTACTGCTTTCTCTGGTAGCGCGGGGAACTCTAATATAACTGATTAGCATGTCTACGTTGACAGCATAGAGCAAAGCGACGCAGAGCTGACATTATCTGTCCAGCACTGATATCAGAGCCTTTTAGCAGGAGGTTAACATTTATTCTCAAACAGTAGAATAGTGTAAACTAAAATATCTCTCTATGCTACATCAGAGTCACTCAGAGAGTTTACGTGTCTAGAGCCGAACCAATCCAATTAGAGTCTCTTTAAACAAAGTCTGGAAGGCTTTCCCTTTCATGCATATTTGATGGTCACTGGTGTTTCACTTTGATGCAGATGACAGGGTTGAGTCAGAATACTACAGTACAAATCAGACCAATGTTAGGCCTGAGTACTTCTCATAAAAATGTTCTTTGCCTGCATGATTATTTGCAGCTCATGAATGGTATTGAATCCATCATGTCAGGTGTCAGAAGTCAAAATTGAAACACTTGTGCCGACATGGTGAAGTGCGTGTACAGAAAACAGACAAGCTGAAGACACATGTCAACTTACAGAGCAAGCAAGCATTGTTCAGATCTTTTCTATTAGCTTTCCACAGATACCCCATGGTGTAATTCAATAGCAAAAATGTCCACAGGGGGGTGAATGATTGATTCCAGACATAGTGAGGAACAGTTGGGCTACACTTGCAAGACGGGATTGTCGTCATCCTTTTGTGTGTCACAGTAAAATTCGGTTTCCCTGGGAGGACAGGAGGGTCCACGTGCGACTGCGACACACAGCCATTGCCCACACATCACCCACTGAGGCACAACACCAACGTGCTGTGACTGCTTTTTGCATTGACTCACCCCTTTCAAACTGAAGCTTCTTGTATCTCTGCATCATCTCCGTGGCCACCATGCACTCAATCTACACGGAGAGAGGAGAAGAGAAGTGGGAGGGGAAATAAGCAGGTCATTGTGCATATTTATAGACAGAAGCTGCAAGGAGCAATTACACATTCAGTGTGAATATAATTTAACCAGAACAACGTCAAATTCAAATTTCTACAACTTGCCACTTGCTCACCAATAAGACCTTTTGTGCTGATAGAAAATGAGAATCCAAGTGCCAAGGATGAATTCAAGGTGCATACACAGGTCCACTCAAGGTTAAATGTACTCATTTATTGGGCAATGAAATGAGCATCCGGGCTTTGTAAAAAGAGCAGTCAATTACAAGGTGAAGGCATTGCTGTCAGAGCAGACAGGGATGCACTGCCTGACTGGCAGGAGTAGCTGAAGCTCCATTAAGGGCCAGTGACACTGATTGATTAGAAACATAAGGCCGTGCTGAACCGTGCTGTGCCTACAGCCCTCTGAGACCAAGTGAGAGAATGAGTGAGTCCATCAACCAAACTGCCCTGAGGATGAGGAGCGCTTCGCCCTCAGATTGACCCGATAGGAAGGCAGGCACGTATGCACGCTCATTATAATGGAATAAACACACTAGCAGGTGGAGTGCAGTGCTCATCCTGAGTAAAGCTAGAGCTCTGAGGGGGCGTTGAGGTGTTCAGCTAACTCCAGATGTTAGTTTTACCAACTCATACTTTATTTTTTTATGTGGGAGGAAAATGAACAGCACGATAGGAGGTCTGTGACATTGAAAACATTGATCTGTGGAGATAACACGTGACTTTTTGCTCATTTCAAACACATGCATTACAACCAGTGATACATGTGCTACATATAACAGCTTGTTGTGCAAGTTCACTGCAAAATTCTGTACACTACTGTGTGAAAATAAAAAGTGACCATTGTTTCTGAACATTGCTGCAACAACAAAAGTCCAGTTCCAGTCCAACCCAGCGCTAAGACATACCAGACATTATTAGAAATGTTCATGAGCCTGAGAAGCAGCAGGCAATGTTCTCGTATTGCAACCAGTCACCAACTAAAGGGCAAATTCATCTAATGACAATCAGTAAGTAAGTAAAAATGTGACTTTTCCCTTTTATCAATACCTCATTTTCCTGCAAGTGTCCTCTTTTGGGACAGGCAGAGTCTGGACAGCTAATTGCAGTTTCGAGGCCTTCTTTAATCAGGAGTTCCACATACTGCTTCAGGCACTGAGGGGAAAAAAAAGACAGACAGACAGACAAATACAACATTGACCTAGTTCAATATCCAGTCAGCAATCAAGAGACTCATAGGTCACGGTTTTTTTACCCATGTATCTGGTGCATCATGTTTGTTTGTCCTATCTCTATGTCATTTCAGAAAGAGGCAGGAGTGGTGGTATTTGTTGAAACACATAAAAAATAAGCTGCACTAATTAAAATGTATTATACTAACAATGGATCAGATATATAATGTGAAAGTTATCACCCGACTCTACTGTATACTTCACCTCAGCTCTACAGAGTGTTTTAGCCTCTTTAAGCCAATTGTTTCGGTTCAGTCTAACCATTAGCATTGTTTTCAGCTAATGCTAAAATAAACCCACTGTATACGAATTGCCCAGCACCAAATGGCAGACAATGCTAGCAACAAGCTGGTAAAGAAAATAGAGCATTTAACAGTTAAAGTGACATATATTTCCAATTAGAGTTGGTGGAGGCCAAAACAAAGCTGAAAGAACAATGAATGGAAGTTCAAACAAACAATTGTTTGCTAACATGTTCGACTTTATAGAGTGATAAAATGCCAATGTGAGTAGCATTTTAAGTATAAAGGATTAACTATTTAAGCTCCTTTAGAGGAAACAACTGTGACATCTTTAGATTCAAATTTATGATTATTCTGACTCAAATCTACGAAGCTGAACGACTGCGTGGGATTTAGTAAAATTTCCATTTAAAAGACAAACATGCCCAAGCATTTAATTAGCTTATATTCTATGGTAATGTGTTTCACTACACTGTGTATTGTGTTTTGTATTTTCTTTAGTAGCTTAAGAGAGACATCAGGTGGTTTTTGTGTTTATATTGTGGTTGACCTCTGTACTAACTGAACTTAAGTAATTACTGCCGCCACCCAGACTGTGTTCAGGGAAGTGGCGTCTATTTTTAGTGGTCATTCTTGAACATTGTTTCCTCTTCTCAGGACTAAATTGGTTAAAATCTGACAGCCAATGGGTGTAACTACTCCTCTGTCACGGCCTTTTCACACGGGTCCAGTGTTACACAGGAGATTTGTAATAGATCCTGAGGTCATTGCCGGTTTTAATACAATGGAAGTCCCATGTGGCTCTTATCAAGTTAAAAGTCACCTGAATATTACATTTACTTTCATGTGGAGAGAGATCTTCTGAAAATGCTTGCACTGCAGATTTAAGGATACAAGTTATTTTGGTGACTTTGGCTTTTTGAAGTGTATTGTTCTTTTTTTCTATGTATCAGCTTTTAATATTGCTCAATAAAAATAATTCTCTCTCTTGATATTCTTTTTTCTATTTTCTATAAACCTGATTTGTCCATGTCAAATCATTTATTTTTACTTAAGTCATCATTCTATTGACAGGAAACAGTGTCCTGCTCACCAGTGTACAGAAGACACATTGGCACTGTGTGATGGTGGTCATCTGCTCCAGGGGGAACTCTCCAAGGCACAGCTTACACGAGACCAGGGGGTCCACGGCCAGCTCCCAGGTGGGACGGTACCGTGCCGTGGTCATCTTCACCGCCACTGAGCTGAAACACAAAAGAAAGACAAAGGAGAGGGGTGCTACGGTTAATGAGGCCGAGAGCTTCCTGAAATAAAGTGAACAAAGTGGAGTGGATGATGCTCCAAATGCTGCTGATGACAAAGTACGAATATATGTGGCTTCGTTTTGTTTACGTCTATCTACATAATAAATGCAGAGTTGAAGATGTGCTTTATTTGTTGTGGCACAATCAGCAGGACAGTTTGAGCACAGACTGAAGAGGCATTTTCAGGATGCGCGCGCACACACACACACACACACACACACACACACACACACATACACACATACACACACACACACACACACACACACACACACACACACACACACACACACACACACACACACACACACACACACACACACAGGCCTGCTGTATGCAGAATGGCACCAGCTCTCTGCATAAATGGCCCTTGTCAGCTGCGTTCATTTTTATTCCAGGCCTCATGCTTTCTGGCAGTATAAAAGCAAAAAAAAAAGAAGATGCACTTCAAAAGCTTCTGAAACTCCTGTAGCTATCAGCTATCTCAGCTCCTTGTGAAATTTTCACTTGGGATGAAATAACACTTTTTTTTCCCTTTCTTTTCACTACGCGTCATCGCGTCTCTTTTGTGAGAGTCAGAGAGGGTTATTTTAGGCCATCTCGTCTCACTCTCTCCTTCCCTCTGTAGCTAAGAGCAAAGAGCACCCACTCGGCTGTTTACAGGAAGTGGTCCCGCGCGCACAACGTCAGCACTGTCAAGCTCTCCCCGTGCTGCTTAGCAACCGGCTGAAGGAGGATTTTGGAGGTGGAGGGGGCATGGATGGGAGTTAGAGAAGTGTGGCAGAGGAGAGGAGAGGAGGGAGGGAGAAATGGCGGTCTGCTGTAACTCGTCATGCCTTCCTCAAAGCGCAGCTGCATGTTCACAGACATCCAAGAAGAGGACTGCGAGTGGGAGGAGAGGGGTTAAACAGTTCACATGATCGTGGACTCATGCGCCGTCTACATGTGCCACCCAGTGAAGGGTGTGGAGAGAAAAAGAGATTAACAGTGTGTTCTGGTTTAGCAACATATATCACTTCACACTGCTCCTCTTAACACAATCTTAATTTCACAATCTCACAATTTATTTTATTTAATATCTCGTTATTACTTTTCTCCACATAACATGGAAAAGTATTGGGTCTGCCATTGGTATGGATGTGTTAGTCGCTACTCCGTGCAAGGAGAGAAGAAAGAGGAAAATTCTTAAAGACTTGAGTGAGGATACATGAGATCACCCTATGTGGTCTATTATTAGAAATACACTTCATTGGAAATCTGGGAGTGATTGGATACTGCAGCCGATGAGTCGAAAGTGCATCGCTATACACTTCACTGCAGTTCTGTCAAACTACAAGCGGAGACCGAAGAAAGAGTTGTTTTCTTATTCATCATTTAGACAAAAGTAATGGATGTGTTAAGTGAGGGTTTCGGATGCCAGATGGCATCTTCTTTTCACAACTTTAACATGTATCTCAGCACAGTTAGATTGAGAGGGAGTGCATTGATTTATGTTTTCATGCAAAGGCAAATGGTTTCATTTAGAACATCTTTAAGCTGAGTCTTTTTTAGGCAATGAACACATTTTGTCACAGTGGAGTAGTTGTTCACATTGGGCAGAAACACCATCAAGTAAGTACGAAAAACTCCAGATGCAAATCTAAAAAAAAAACAAAGAAAAAAGAGCCAATTAGCAGGAAGGAAAGTGCTTGTCAAAAAGTGCAGCTTTAAGTGACAATGTGCTAAATATATAACACATTTGGTGTGAACAAAATCTCTGCGACAACAGAGCAGCTATAAGCCCATTCTCTGCACCTGCTTTCAGTAAATGATGTCCATTGAGATGATGCTCGACTTGGAAAAATGTGTCATTTGATTAACTCTGTTTTTCCTCCTCCTCATTTCTTGATCGTGTCTTACTGTAAGTGGGAGGACTGGAGAGGTGAGACAAACTGAGAGGACAAATATGAAAAAACAAGATTCATCATCTCATGTCTGACTCAAATCACCTGCTTTCATCCATCTCTCCACCATCCGTCACGCTGGCCAGAAAGCACCAAGCGATGAGGAGGCTCTATTACGTAGGTGCTGAACTCCCATACAAGAACTTAACTGGCGATTTGCTATTATGATGGAGCCAAGGACGTTCAAACATGACCCCTAGGGGAGTGCGATGAAGGTTGTCTAAAATAAAGAGAAAGAAGACGTCAACCTTCAATAACTGAAGTAATTAAATCACACTTGGAAATAAAGCTATGCAGGTGAACCTTCTTTATGTAGTGGAGAGTGTCAGCTTTAAAGCAAGTCTGACAGTCAAAGCAACATGACGCATGAGTTCCACAAGAAGTATTTAGATACTTTATTTAAGCTGTATACTGTGAAAATACTCCACTACAAGTAAACGTCCTGCATTCAAAACCTTAAGTAAATATATGCAAGTAATATCAGTAAAATATACTTAAAGTAAAAATACTCATTCTGTAAAAAAAAAAAAAAGGTCAGTGTTTTACTATTATATATGATGTTTTAGATTAATATTACTGCTGCATGAATGTGTATTCCATTTTATTGCTGTAGATGTTTAAGGTTGAGCTCACTTTAAAGACTTCATATACTGTTGGGTAGTTTAATCAACAACAATGCATCATATCCTACAAGATCATCATATGTTTGTAGTGCCAGTGTTACACCCATTGTGAGAACCATGCATCTCTAAAGATATGTGATTTCACTGGACAGGAAGGGTATGAAAAGTCGGAATCTGTAAAGTAACTAGTTACTAAAGCTGTAAGACTACTGTAGTACAGTAGAAAGTACAATATTTGCCTCTGAGACGCAGGAAAGCAGCATAAAGGATGGAAATATTAATGTAAAGTACATGTACCTCTAAATTGTATTTAAGTATAATACTTGACTAAATGCATTTACTTGTAGTAACACAACACTGTTCCAAAGAGGCAAAAGTACAGGTTACAGGAGCATCAGTCATAAAATATTCAAAATGTTTAATGTAAGACATTCAAACAAATTTATTTTGACAACATGGATGCTGCTTGTTCAGTTATAGAGCTGTGACAGACACTTCACAGGAGGACAGGTGCTGAATGCTAAAAACTATATCAACACCTCTGTGATAGTGTCAGAACTGTACAGCTGACGACTCGAATGACAGCAGTTCCAGGAGGACTGAAATTAGGCTGTTTCTTCATCTGTGTCTCAGCCTAAGCTGCTGGACTCTGTTAGCACTGTGGCAAAAAAAAAAAAAAAAAAAAACCCTCACCGTAAGAAGTAATTTACACTGTACAGAACAGGACTCTGTAATACATTTGAATCAGTTTCTCTCCTCCCAGACTTTATATTGGCTGTGCAAATGCTGACAGACTGGGTCGATGAGGACAAATTAAATTGTTTTGTAAGGATGGCCTGAGGAGAGGTGGGAGAGAGAGGGAGGAAGAGCGACACAGGGAAAATTAGTTTTCATGAGAAAAGGTGGTGCAGTGCCCTCCCTCTGCTGCATTATTAACTAGATGGTCCGTTATTACTGAGAAACACATATGCAGTATATTCCAAGCTGTGCGACTGTGTATGCAGGCCTCTATGTGTGCTGCTATATGTCTGAAAAGGTCGAGTCAGAGACCTCAAAATCAATCCAGCGAGAGTCAGAAGTGAGTCAGAAGTTAAACATCCATCCTGAGCAGTGTCAGCATGTGTCAGTCATCAGTCTGGAGGGAGCTCATAGCTTAACTGGCTACAGCAGCACTCATGCGGTAATGACTCTATATCCCAGAAACAAACAAACAAACAAACACACACACACACACACACACACACACACACACACACACACACACACACACACATGCATTAAGAATCCATTGCATAACAGGGGTGGAAATGGTCATGGAGGAGCAACTGAGGGGAAGAAGCAATGGGATTTTTTTTTTGTTGTTGCTGCTGCAGATCCATTAAAGCTTTTTCTACATCTAGATACATCACATGTTGTACAATAAAGGTCACTTGCATCCCACAAAACATATATATACACTATAATAAAACCCCTCAAATGGAAACACACAAACATGCATACACACCAACAACAGCAGTAAAAGTATTTCTCACATTGTGGGACTGACTCTATGTTGTGGCTTCCATATCCCATTTTCCATAGCAGGTCTGATAAAATTCATTGGTAACACGCTGCTTCACAGAGAAATTAAAACACTGCTTGTCAACACACGCCTGTGATAAGTGCAGATATTATATGCAAATTCATTTCTTGGTAATACTTAGAACGGGTAAATTGAGTATTGAACACGTCACCAATTTTCTCAGTAAACATATTTCTAGGTGCTATTGACATGAAACTTTCACCAGGTGTTGGTAACAACCCAAGTAATCATAAATCATAGAAAGAAACCAAAACAAATGAAGTTCAAAAATTAACTTATGCGTAGTAATGTGAAATGACACAGGGAAAAAAGTACTGAACACACGAAGAAAGGGAGGTGCAAAAAGGCTTGGAAAACCAAGACACTAGCTGAAATCTCTCAGTAATCATAAAGCGACCCTGCCCCTTGTCAGTGCAAATGAATATCAGCTGGTTCAGTCCAAACCGATGGCCTATAAAAAGGTGTCTCATTACTAAGGTGTCACACGAGGAACATCTCATGATGGGTAAAAGCAAAGAGCTCGCTAAAGACCTTTGCAACCTTATTGTTGCAAAACATACTGATGGCATTGGTTACAGAAGGATTTCTAAACTTCTGAATGTTCCAGTGTTGGGGCCACAATCTGGAAGTGGAAAGAACATCATTTGACCATAAACTGACCATGACCAGGTGCTCCTCGTAAGATTTCTGACAGAGGAGTGAAGAGACAAGGACCACTTGTGGAGAGCTTCAGAAAGACCTGGAATTAGCAGGTACAATTGTTTCAAAGAAAACAAGAAGTAATGCACTCAACCGCCATGGCCTGTATGCATGCTCATCACGCAAGACTCCATTTCTGAAGAAAAAGCATGTTGAAGCTCGTTTAAAGTTTGCTGCACAACATTTGGGCACGCCTGGGAAATACTGGGAGAATATAGTCTGGTCAGATGAGAGTAAAATTGAACTCTTTGGATGCCATAATACACACCATGTTTGGAGGACGGAATGCACCGTACCAACAGTTCATACTTCATAACTTCATATAATTGAAGGAAGGATGAATGGAAAAATGTACCAAGACATTCTTGATAAAAAAATCTGCTGCCATCTACCAGGATGATGAAGATGAAACGTGGGTGGACATTTCAGCAAGACAATGATCCCAAACACAGAGCCAAGGAAACTCTCAGTTGGTTTCAGAGAAAGAAAATAAAGCTGCTAGAATGGCCCAGCCAATCACCTGACTTGGATCCAAATGAAAATCTATGGAAAGAACTAAAAATCAGAGTTCACAGAAGAGGCCCACGGAACCTTTAAGATTTGAAGACTGTTTGTGTGGAAGAATGGACCAAAATCACACCTGAGCAATGCATGCGACTAGTTTCTCCATACAGGAGGCGTCTTGAAGCTGTCATTACCAACAAAGGCTTTTGTACGAAGTATTAAATAAATATCAGTAAGCGTGTTCAATACTTTTTCACTGTGTCATTTCACATTATTACACATAACTTAATTTCTGTAATTATTTCTTTTGGTTTCTTTATATGCATGGATTACTTGGGTCGTTACCAACACCTGGTGAAAATTTCATGTCAATAGCACCTTTAGAAATATGTTTACTGAGAAAAATGGTGACGTGTTCAATACTTATTTTACCCGCTGTATGTAAGCCTGCAACTGTCAAGTCCTGATGTGTAACCATTCCCAGAACTTTTCATCTTGGAGCCAAATTTTGTGAAACTTGCTTCTTCTTCTTCTCTTTTTTTTATAAGTGGTATGTGAATATGGGACAACATTGGCAATAATGTAGATGTAAATGCAAGACGTAATATGCAAACCCACAAAAACCGGTGTTAACTAGACCCTGTGTACAATAATATACAGAGAGTTGATGCAGTATTCGGATATGTCTCAGTAGGTCTAAGAATCATTTTAAATTTGATTCTTTTAAATAAAATATAATAATTTAAATACTTTTTAAGGAACCATGTATATTATTGTTGATTTAATATATTGAATTTTGGACTGTCTGGTGCTCAAAACAAGTCTTTTGTGTCTCTAATGGGCATTTCCATATCTTCTAGACCAAATGCTTAATAATCAACAGATTAATTGATAATAAAATTGTTACAACCATTAGATTTCTTTTTAACTGAACTTAAAATTTAAATGAGCCACCTTTACTGTCTTTGCTGTTACTCTGTCAGTGTCCACAAAAGAGACCTGACCTGCTCTGCATTCAAATAAATGCTGCTTCCAAGCCTTCAAAGCAAACAATAAAATGCAAATGCTCACCTGAATACACTCAGACTGAGGTGGGAAGTTGGAGCACATTTTCATATACTACGACATGAAGCCTCACACTGCATATTGATGCAGGCTTCATATTCACGAGGAACTGAACTCAACTAAGTGCTTTCAATGCAGCTGTGTGTCCAACCGCTACCTCATCATTCGCCCTTATAGAGGAGAGAGGATATGAGAAAAATGGAAAATAAATGGGGGGAAAAAATTGTTCAACTCTCAATTTTCACCTGAGTTGACAGCTTTTACTGTGTGTAATTATATAATCTCACATCAAAGCATTGCATAAGACCCTATTTATATACCTCACCTATGGCTGACGTGAAAGAAAGCTGTTAACAACTGTTAGCTGATCTGGGAGTGGAGAGCAGCCCACACATTTTTCTCCCTCATTCTCTTACAGACACACAAAGCACACAGATGAACATTCTTTCAACACATCCACAAAGCTGTCCTTCATCTGATTTACAAGAATGCGCTGTCAACCAATTAGATGAGTCGGGGAGAGCGCGGTGAAGGACAAGAACTGAAGGCTGCACTGTGTTCAGCTGGAGACGAAGCCAGGGCTGGGATAATATGCTGATGACATTCTACCTGAAGTCTGGGGATGAGCCAGCGCACTAGATGTTCAATTGTGTCATTATTTGCTGTAGCTGAATTAATAGAGTGAGAAGCATGATATGATACTAGCTGACTGGAGCAAACTTTGTTCGGACTGACCTCATCAGCGAAACCAAATCTAACCTCAAGTTTACTCGTTGACATTTCTGTCTGGCATACTGCTTATTGTGCACGTGACTGCAAATTCCAGGTGATTCAATATATGTGGATTTTATGGTGGATTCAGTCAAGTAAAGAAAAATACTGATTGGTCTGTCTGCATGGGGATCTGAGTGAGCGCTAAGTGATCCTGTCGTCTGCTACTCCCTCCCCTGTTCCTTTCTGCCTTTCCTCCCTCAACAGGCCAGCCCCTCTCTTCATGGCCAATTAGTACAGCCTTCAAGTCTCATTTCTGTCACATCCTCTCTGTGTCCACTGCTTCAGAGAAAGAAAGAGAAACTGAGTAAAAAGAAAGAGAAACTGAGTAAAAAGAAAGAGAAACTGAGTAAAAAGAAAGAGAAAGAGAAAGAGAGAGAGAGAGGACAGTGGCAATGTGCGAATTTCATCCATTTTCCAGACTCCCTCGGCTCACCTTTACTGCCTGCGATTGCTTCTTGTCACCTTGTTGTGAAAGCTCCCACTGGGCAACGGAACAAACAGGCCGAACAGAGCAAAGAGAGAGAAAAAAAAAACACATATACACAATAAAGCACACATGCGTTAAGACATCTGACAACACTGTCAGAATGTAGGTTTTTGATTCAAGGGGGCAGTGTATAGTCACCATTAGAAATGCTAATTTCAACTCTCTTAACTGATCTTTTGCCATGAGTCAACAATAAGTTGGTCCCCAAAAGCTTATAAAATACAAAATTTGGATGTTTTATTTTTAAAAATGACATTATTGACCGGTAACTAGGCAGTTAATTTTTGTGAAAAACGTGAAGTACCAAAGGCTTCATGTCTCCACGGCACCAGTCAACTTCTCGGCAAGGTTATCTGACGTCTTGCTGGACGGAGAGGCTCTGAGTGAGGAGCACACTGACCGAATAGTGCCCTGATTACCTCCATGACATTTACGTGAAAAGAGAGGATCTGCACGCAGGATTGTATCTCCTGAACAGCACTGATGAAGTGACACGTAAATTCAGTTAGTCGTTTTCGTTTGCGAGAGCCGTCGTGTTGTGATGTGATCTTTGGCTGCGAGCCATCCTCGATCCACAGAGCGTGTATGCAAATTCTTCTAGACTGTTGTAACCAGTCGAAAATATTCTTGGAGGTTAACCTTATTCTGCCTGCTCTTCAACAGATGGATGAACAAAAAATGAAAGAGAACTTGCAGTGTTTTCTCAGCAGCATGACTTAAATTTCAAAGTCAATAAGCGTCTGACAGTTAAAACAAAGCCTAACCTTTTCTTATATTCACAAACAAGACTGTCACCTGCTAATACCTTATGAAGCAGAAAAGTAAGTGAGCTGCCTTTATAATAATTTATAATGTTCAACTTTTGTTTGTAACTTTTGAAGCACTACATTATATGGCTGTACTGTATTGAGTTTAAATGTGTTCCTATTATTCCTACTATTTAGATTTCTATTATTGCAAAGTGTTTATATTCTCAAAGCTTTTGTGTTTGCTTCCTGGTGAGAACATGAAAGCGTGGTTGGTAAATACACAATGTGAGCAAGGTAGGGTACAAATTACACCGACTTCTTTGCAACGCTGTTATTATTAAATCCTCCGCATTTTACAGTGAGCACTGCAGTGAATCTGGAGTAAACCCTGCTGGTGCTCAGCCTTGCAATGGTTCATCTTCTGATGGCCACCTGGAAAATAACTGATGGAAATAAACTTTGTTGTATGATGCATGTATGTTTACACCCTTTACCTTAAACGGAGACATAAACGTATGAGTGGAAACAGATCTCCTCTCTCATATGCAGGCGAAAGAACTTCCATGTTATAACCTTACAGAAAAGCACATCGCCTACCTACTGTCAAATATGCAGTAACACTATTTTGAAGCACAAATTCTGCCTTTGCCTGGATAGTAATCAACATCTTCTGCATTATTCATGCAGTAAATGATTCCTCTCAAACAGTGAGGCGAACCCAAAACCAAGCAGCACACTTAAGGCATTAAATTTACAACCCTCATTATATCTACATGCCATATTTCCATCTGAATTATAACACTGGTGCACTACTAAAATAAAAATCAATGTAGAACATGTCACTACTTACATCACCTGATGAAAATATAACATTGATATATCATGCCAGCATCTATTTTGAGCATGTTTATTACAGGAAGATGTAGGTCATGGGTGTATGTGGGCCATAGGTTGATGTGGCTCACATAGTACAAGAACAAGGCTGAAGTCTGTGCCCAGCCGTAACCCACAAACTCTGAATGCCCGATTGTTATTCTCTTGATCAACTAAAAAACTAACCCACATTTATAAGCCAAAGCACACACACACACACACACACACACACACACGCACAGGGACTTTATTTCTGGAGAGCTCAATCACTGAATGTGAAAGGTGACGTGCCTTCGTTGGAGGAACAGCGGTCAGGGACAGTAACCGTCTGTCCTTGACATGTAGGGGGAAAGCTAAGAGGGGAGCTAAGAGTGGTGATAGGCCTAGTTTTTCCATGCCCTGAGGAGTTACACAATCACCCAGATGTATTTTGGCATTGTGAGTGGTGTGGGGAAGCTGTGTGTGTGTGTGTGTGTGTGTGTGTGTGTGTGTGTGTGTGTGTGTGTGTGTGTGTGTGTGTGTGTGTGTGTGCGTGGTACCTAGCAAGTCAAAGTCCATATTGCAGTTTGGGCCAGACAGTGGTCATGCCTGGTTATGTAGGGCAAAAAAGCCGTAGTCTCATGTCTAATTGGTCTCTTGCCATTTTTCTGCTGCAATGCAAGATAAATATCCTCTCTCCAAACGGAGTACACAGTAACTGCAAGAACTGCGATAGGTCTGCTCAAGCTAGTTTGTATTTACTTCACTCGCCAGTTTGTTGAGTGATGACAACACTGATGAACGGCTTAGTAATCTTTTTTTGTCCCAGTAATGCTAAATTTGTTTCCTCTGATCAGGCATACCACGCCTCATCCTTCTGCTCACAACCATTGCTACTACTCTTTGTTAGTACGTGGAAGAGGAGTGAACAGCAGCAAATATGATTACAGTAAGATGAATGCCTCACGCTGCTCTCCACTGCTGCAGCAGGGCTACAATAATAAAATAAATCCTGTGTTAAATTAGAAATCAATCTATATACCCTGGAGATGTACAGCACCATCAGTACAACACTCTGAGACAGTGTGGCCTTGAGGATCAGTTTATGCCTTTATCAGCAGTCACGGTGTTTGTGGTACCGTGGGTCTGCATGACAGGTGCAGGTATTCCCTATGAAGGAATGAAAACGACCAGAAACTGCAATAATATACAGTCAATTGAGAGGTTACAATCACTTAATAGTCATTATGTTTGCAACAGTGTCAACAGGTACGGGAAACTGTAAGCTCTACGCACGCAGCAACGCTAGACCACAAATCGCTTTCTGTCGGCAGAGATAACAGTCTCACAGCGTTAATGCCACCCTGGTCGTGGAAACCATAAAGCCTCCGCTCTAAGACATAAGACAGAAGCAAAGCAGAACAAAAACAGGCGAGTGAGTTGGGACGAAAAAAGAAAGAGGAAGGGAGTTAGAGTGAAAAGCAAAAAGGAAAAACAGACAAAAGCAGAAGATGGGAAGATACACAAGAAATCATGTGAAATTGCAATAAAAAAGGGAGTTGTTTCCACACCCCTGGAAGCCTCCTAAGTAGACCATTAGGCAAACAAACCAAGGCTTTGGCACTACTTAATGACTGACTCTAAATGTTCATTTACTTGACTTGACTTTAAAGTTCCAAAAGCTTCAGGATTTTTTTTTTCTCCCACTTGTATGAGTCAATTTCTACAGAACTCAGCACACACCTTGCTGTTTTGATTTCACAAGAAAACACCATCAGGCTCTGTGTTGATTTGTTAGCAACATGCACAGAGCAAAACATTCAGTCTAGTGAGTGAGGCAAGAGGCAGTTCTTGCCCACAAAGTCTTATTGTCCAGGGCGACGTAGCCAGACTGTACTGAACAACGGTGACAGCATACAGTTCTCAACAAGACAAAGAATAATAAGGAACATAAAAAACAAGATAAGACGGCTAGCAGAGAGTCTTTATTTGAGACGTATAACACCACATCTTGCCAACTCCAGAAGTACTTAAAACGAGGCTGTAAGCAGCGACAATAGGCCTGCTCTCCCCTCCAAAAAGCCATCTAGGCTCACATTAGTGTCTCAGAAGCTAAGTAAAGACGACAGGCGTGCCACATTGAGCCTATTTCTATTGACAGATGCAGAGAGCCTGAGCAAAGGGTCGACTTTGCTGGAAATCTGCTGTGGCTCACTGCTCTCCAGCTTCGGTCATTATGTTTACATATATAACTTGCGTGTTACCTGAACTGTTTATAGAATTAAAATCTCACACACGCCCAATCCCCACTGAGGAAAAAACATTTTAACATCCTGAATCCGCTTAGCTCAGCAGGCTACAACCATGTTTGGACTTATCTGCTCTCTTGTTTGTGTCATCATGGGAAGTTATTTTCAGTTTGCAGTAAAGACAGTTATATCCACCCATCCAGAATTCCCTTTGTACTTCCATCCAAAACTGAATCCAACAAAAATAAGCTGGCAAAACGTCCTGTTTAGAAACTCAGTTTTGTTGGTTAATGCTGTTGGCTTAATTTAATGATTATTTCATTGTGTTTGTTTTTTTTAACTTTCATCTTTGAAGTGAGCCTCATTGGAATTCCTTGTGAATTTCCATCCAAAGCAAAATGTGAGAAAAATACTGCAGTGAAACCAACTTGGTTGTTTTAATAGCAGATGATTAGATTTACTAAAAAAAAAAAAAAAAAAAAAAAAAAAAAAAGGGGACAGTTCTTTTTCTCCCAAAAGAAATCTCAATTTTCATGAACACAGCAAACAAACAAGGTCACACCCATCCAGGGCCACGGCCAACAAATAGTCTGAAAGTGACGTAACTGTGGTGGTCACTTTAGCACATTTCTGGCAGTGTTTCTGAAACAAGAACGCCTTATGGCTGTTGGGAAGTTGGGAGTATTTGATTAGAGTCAAATACAATATCTGGCAGCCCACAGAAAACGTCTTATCAGAGCAATAAAGAGGATAAACAGGAAATTTTCTGAACTAATTTGAACTAATCAGCATTTCCACCACTGGCCATAATGCTAATTGTGTAAAGCAACACTGCAATTCAAAGAATAGTAGAACAACAGCTTGATAAATTAACTGTCAGCAAAATATATTAAATTCTCACCTTATTTTGACTGTGATAACCTGATTACAATGTTTGAAACATGAATATGCGATGTGTGATGCCATTTTGGCTTAATAAACTAACAACAAGGACTGTGTTTGAAGAAAGAAGCAATGTGTCGTCAAATACAAAGATGTAATTAAAAAGAAATTATGAAGCTTTATGAAACTCAGACAATAGTTGTCATTAATTCAATTTGTTGATAATAAAAATGGCCTTTATTCATACAACGCTCACACTTTTACAGCCCACGAGGAGAGCGAAGATTTAGTGCATGGTTGACATATCTTCACTTTGAATGCACAGACTCCTGACTTCAGGTCCTCTGAGACTACATCAGTGTTCTCAGACGCACGTCAACCCAGGGACAAATCCACTGTGCCACTGCCAACTGTTTGTTACACATGTGGAGGCTAAAGGAACTGAGCAGGACATGACCAGATCTGCTATAAGCTTACACACAACAGGGAATCAAATAAAAAAAACAATATGTTTCACCTCACTTTAAAGCAGCTGAATAGTCCTAAGACTACTCAACATTTTTATCCTTTTGCTGAAATGACTTTAACGAGAACACTACATAGGCTAGTGCTAAACTAACGAGTGTGACTGCTTCATGGTGAGGACCGCTGTTACTTAACTGGACAATAGAGTTTTCATGGTCACAGGAGGAGAGAGCCACTCCAACAGAGAGGCACTCAGTGCCTAATCTGCAGGGTACAGTGACACTCTCACCAGCAGTGAGCTAAACAATTCACAAGCAATTTTAGTAATCGCTGAGTTAGGGCAATGCAGACAAAGCAGACTGGGTATTGACTCAAGAATTTTAAAGTTTTGTGTCACCCCAGGATCTCCAGTAAACACTTTTGCTTCCTTGTTTTCAGTCTCTCCACTGCCAAGACACTCCCAACATATCATCATCCGCAGAGGGCTTTCTCACATCTTGTATAACTCGCCACTACCTCAACAGTATATCTTTCCTCTCATTTTGCCCTCCAGCCTTCATCCTTGCTGTTGGGGAGCTGCTGCCTTGTAAAGTGAACCCAGTCTCTGAGTCCCATTGCAGGAGAATGGAGAAGGAGGAAGCCAAAAACTACTGTGGGAAATGCGCCAATGTCCTGTTGTTGGGTTTGTTTCAGATACACAAAGGATGTAAACGCACTAAAAGTGAGGAGAGGAAACACTCCAAAGGAAGATGACTCTGTGTGACTCCACATAGCCAAACAGTGAGAACATCTAAAAGGGAGTGGTGTGAACAGTGCTTGCATTCATCTACAGATGAAACTATATTACATACACTTTTCCGGTTGCCTGGCCTTATACAAGACTTTACAGCCCATATGTAGACATGTTATATTCTTTTCAGGGGTTTAAGCCAGCCAGTCACTGTAGGCATAGCTGCCACAAGTTTGGGACATAATGAATTACCGGATGGATACTACAGGGATATCAGACAGTAATAAGCTTGGGAGGAAATTCTTATCAGAATTACTGATAAAACTATAATTTTAAGATAACCTGACAGAACTGAAGTCCCATTATCCATTCTAAGGTCCTGACACTGTGATAAGTACTACCTCATGTCCTCTGGTAAAAGTTGTACTTGGAATAGCTACTACTACAACTCACAAGCATATATGTAACGTCACAGAAGAAACAAACAAAACCTAGCCAACTATTTAACACCAGTTACAATTAGAAGCCTTATGATTATCATGAAATCAACCCCCGTTTTTAAATTCACAAATCATCTTTCTACACTGTAGTTTCTATTGGTTGTGGCGGGCTGCATCATTTCCCCACTGGATTTTGTTTTCCTACCTAAGCAAGAGGAGCTCCCATGATAATGATGCCTGCACGTAGTCTTGGAGCAGTCACATGGAACATGTTTGTCCCCACAGTTTGCGCAAACCATGATTTGTTATCAAAAATGTGCCTAGAACTAGTCAGAACTAGAAAAAACACAATGAGCTGTTCCAACTCCAATTCCTCCGTGAGGTTTATTTGTTTATTTGGTAAATACCATTGCTCTAATATTGTATTCCTGACAAAATACTCCTCTCCAGGGGTGTTTGTCATCATGTTACGCTGTACTTGTCATTACCACGGTAACCAGTGGTGTATCCGAATCACTCAAGACTAAAATCATAAGGATTTAACTAAATCTTTTCTTTAGTTTAAGTGCATAAGTCTTGCTAGGCTGCAGGTTTGCCGGGGAGTAGAAAGTGTCTCCAGTGCTTAGGCTGTTACCGTGTTCCAAGTATAAGTCAGATCCTCCCAAAGGGAGACAAAGTAAGAAGTTTAGATATTAGGAGCATATACTCCTAATGTAATCAGATCTCTCTTGAAAACTTTACACAGTCACTGCGCCATTCATCTGCTGTCTTCCCCCGAGGAATCATCTTGTGCTTTATGCTATGCCAGGATGCACCAGATTTTGGTGTGTCACTGGCACTCCCAAATTCCGGCCTACATCCTGACTCATCTACTTCAGTGATTTCCAACATTTCTGAGAATGACTTAAAGCAGAGTACGAGCCCGAACGTGTTGTATTGTGCTGTTTTTAAGTGTAGGTGGAGAGCATCAGTGATAGAGAGAGACATAGTAGGAGCAAAGGATTGGCTTATTCCCAGTCGAGCTGAAGTGTGAGTTGTACCCCTTTAATGAACATGAAGCATGATTTGTTGCTGGACTGTAGTCCATTGAGGCTACAGTGGGTGGAAAACCTACTGTCTCCTCCAAGAAAGTATTTCTTCCTGCCTCTTTTTCCACAGTAGCTTTAGAAAGAAACCCATGTAGTGTCAATGAGTGGGATGGACACCAAAATGAGAACTGCAAATGTTTCAGAAAGCTTTTACAAACCTTTTTTCCTTTTCTAAACTCCATTATAGGTGCAGTGGATGTATCTCAACATAATGTATGTACGTCATCTACATTAAGTGCATTTCCCGTAAGAGTCAGTAAAATCTACCACCAAATAAAGAATGCAGTGACATCTGTTTCTAAAAACATTTTAGCTGTGGTGCTCATTAGGCAGTCAGTACGTACGGATGGATGGTGCTAAAGTAGCACAGCTCGAAATGAGCTTGACAGTTTGGCTTTGTGTAACAGTGGAAATGTCAAAAGAAGATGAACGCATGTGAGCTTACAAGGAAAAAACCTGGCTCAAGTTTTTTCTCGTTTAAAATGTCTGTAAATGTAAAATGTTTGTGTGGGCCTCAACCACAAGGAACTCCTGCAATTTACACATTCCTGAAATGCTACATCTCAGAAAAGTGTCAGACGGTCAGCAGAATCTGTGGTGCATTTATTACGTAATACTGTCTCACTTTATGTGCCCTACCTGTCTGAGAAAACAGAGCCCAGGAGAGCAGGTCAAACTGCCAAGAAGCTGTTTAGAAAAAGCGCGGCACACACGAGCATAATGCTCTCATAACAAACCCTATCTCATCCCAACGCAGTGCTAACGGGTTGGATACAAGCCATAACACACAGAGCTAAAGCGCTCTCTGAGCAATGAACATCATTTTCAGGAGCCATTTAGAACTCAAGTGGTTGCATTGTTGACTGTCTGGTGTGAACACTGCCCTCCTCTCAACCCCAGCCCCACACACACACAGTACACCTGGAAACCTGTACCAGCCTGAACGCTCGCTCGCTCACTCAAAACACTGCTGAAATGGCACTTAAAATGTTGTATAATCCTTGGCAACCTGACTGCACAAAGGCAGACTACAACCCCTGGAGTCAGATTACACCGAAATCACTTCTCTAGACACGTCGTCTCTAGACGAAATGTTAGGATAAAGGAGTGATTCAATAAAGGTACGCTCCTCAAACCCAGCTGAACCACTCTAAGAAAACTACTTGGTTAAGTATATTTAAACAGAAATGTGTGTCACATTTCTAGATCAGTTCCGTCTCAGGTTAACTAATCTCCTTAGGTGCTGCTGTGAGATCTACAGTGGACGTGACCACATTTATAACTCTTACACAGGCAGACGGCCTCTTTAGGAGCTGGAAATTGGACTGGAAAACCAAAGGACTTCCTTGTTTATTCCCCAAGCGCACTTGTATGATTGCAACAGAACGTAAAATGACATCCTACAAATCGAGGACCAGAAAGTACAGCAGGCGAGACGACAGTACTGAATTTACTACCCTTACTGTATTACTTTCATCTGTGTAGTAATAATAATCCATGAATAAGGCAGAAAACTAAAAATCTGTCAGGCACTTTGTTCTGCAAAACACTGTGTAAAGATTGCTTAAAGGCACGATCCAAGGCTGAGTCAATGCAAAACAAACTTTCCCTGCAATCAGAATATCTGTTCACCATGCCCACCACACAGTAACATATTCAGCAGAGATCTTTTTCAAAGCGCAGCAGTAATATTTTTCAGTACATGGCAATGCCAAGGTCAGGCAGACCCATAAAAGGCTTAGATAAACATGAAGTCTTTACCAAGAGACTGCCCGCACTGTGTGAGGCTAACAGACCAAAACAATCCCTCCTTCCCCTTCTTGTTCATGTGTGCATGCCTGTGCACGCTTGTGCTTCCACGTACATTTGCGTGCGTGTATTTATTAACTCTAGAATGGAATGGCACGCCGAGTTCTTGGCATCATAATCTGATTCCTTCTCGCTCTTGAGTAAACTCATCTCCCCTCTCCTCTGGGGACAGGCTGCTGACTGGCTGCTGGTCACTCTGAGGAATGTCTTACTGTTTTGTAAGGACCATCTTTTCGCTTGTTTTCGAACAAATCTGCAGCAGCGAGTACAGTGGCTTCAAGCATTTATCCAACCCCTCCCTCCTCCACCACCAGATGGGAACAGGCTCTTTCTAAAGGAGAACGGAAAAAGTGCATCACAACATCGCCTGTGAAATCCCACGTGGAATGTACAACATTCCCTAAATGTGTGTTCATGTGTGTGTGTGTGTGTGTGTGTGTGTGAGAGTGAGACAAAGAGCGTGTTTCATGATGTAGCTTCTGCAATGTGGCTAGAAGGATGACACTGGAGAGAGAATCAATAGCACACGATGAGAGAGACGTTAAAAGCCAAGGTTTATAACGGGTTGGACCTCATGTATGCACCTCTGTGTGTAGGATATATATCATGAAGTCAACCACTGACATCCTACATTTAGTCTTAACAGGATGTCAGCCTACCTGAAAGGAGGTAAGGCAGCATGAGAGAACACGGTGTACAGGTAGGATACACATTACAGAAACACATATCTCACAGCCTTGACCAGCGGTGGCTGCAAGAAATGCTGTCTGTCTAGTAGCCTGGTTTCATAGCTATGCCTATAATCTGACTGTACCCTTAGGGGGACCTGCTGCTGCTTAAAATGGAAATAGCAGGCCACCCAGTGACCTTTCAGAGCTCAGAGGAGCCATCCACTCATGAGCATGTTGTGTGTGGAGTTGAGATGCAACACTCTGCAGCTGCTGTATGTGGAAACAAATATGATTTAAGGTGCGGGGGACAATTACAGCAACTCCGATCAAGTATCAGCAACACACGCACACATTGGAAAACCTAAGTGATGTCATTCTGAAGCAGCTACCTGCAGCCAGTGCCTTCACTGACACAGTCTCAAACATCAAGCACAACACATCTTGCTGTAAGAATGGGGAAATGGCGAGAATGAAATGCGACAGCTGTGGAGATCATACGCTGCGTTACACTGTGTCTTTTTTCTTTTTTATATGAAATGCACAAAAAACCTTACCTGGCTTTCTGAGACAACGCCGTCTTGATGGTGTAACCTCAGGAAGGACTGAGAAGATGATCTCCTGAATTGGATTAACGAAGAAGCGGCCAACCAGTCAGGCAGAAGAGGAAGAAGAGCAGCAGGAGGAGGAGGAGGAGGAGGAGAAGGAGGAGGATATCTCTGAAGGGGTGATGCCCATGTTCATTATGTGTCCCTCCAGCAGCAAAGTGGAAACATTTGACCTGCTACTGTCGTCTGCAGCGGCCCTGGTGAAACACTAACAGCAGCGACCATCGGCGAAAACAGCGCAGATAAATAAGCTGCAGCTGACTCTCTCCTGTCTATTTTGCTTGACAGTGGGATTTGTTTGTACACCGGAACCGAGGTCTGCTTTCGATTACTGCCGTCAGTTTGCTGCACGAATCCTGCGAGAGAGAGAGAGAAAAAAGAGGCTGTCTCGTTGCAAAGAAATCCGGGGGCGGTGTGTTTACCTCTCCGCCGTCCCCGCTGCCGTGCTCTGTAGGAAGTCAGCTGCTCCGCACTGGAGAGACGCCATTTGTTCGTGCGAGGCTTCCCGTCTGCCGCCTGCTGCGCTGCCGCTTTAAGGAGAGCTCAGCAGCCACCACCAGCCGTTCAGAAGCAACAGCGCCCCCTGCTGCCCAAACACCGCAACCGCACCTTTTGGTTGAAGAGTCAGCTCATCAATATATTTTCTCACTTTCCTCCAGAGTACACTAGTACACATTTTAGACATTTGTACTTAATTCAATTACAATACAGTTCAGAGGGAAATATTATTAATTTTGCTCCACTACAATTATCTGACAGAGTTTTTGCACAAAACGTAACAACAAAATATATATAAATGTGATTCTTTTGTTGTAAATTAAACTACCCAACCGTATACACAAGTACAGCTGAAAGGGTTAATTGACTAATACAATGAACTGACTGACTGATTAATTATTAACTATTTTGATAATTTGATAATTGATTTAATCAAGAAAATAGTTCAGCTCCAGCTCAAACAACTACAAAAATAAATCCCTACTTTTATATTACGCATTAATAATAATTTAATGATGTAATACTGTGTGCATTCTTCTGTGTATCCTATACATTTTTCTGATTATATTTCATATGTACAACATTTTCAATGCAGGACTTTTACCTGTAACAGAATATTTATTTTTCACAGTGTGGTATTTGTACTTTTAAGTGAATGATTTGAATAGTGAATACCACTGCTTCCCTCTGGTGGTTTCTATTCATGCAGATATTTTGCTTATCTTATGTCAGCACATTTCCTCCGCCAATTTAGGGTTGTGGTATCTAGCCATGCAGATACTGCAGTTTGCAGTTTGCAGATAGCTATTTTCCAGGTTTTGAGATCCTAATGCAATGAAGGTCAATTGAATTTAGTTTTTGGTGACATTTTTCCATATGAGCCTCCACTGTATTGGGATACACAGACACATCTGAGAAAGTACAACTAAAATTATACACATGGATAAATCCAACTAGAGTAAAATTGAAAAAAAAATTGTGAATTTGAGTGAATCTACCTCTTTAAAAAAAACAGACAAGCAACTCCTGAACTCCAGGGATCCTATTCTGCAGAAAGCCTCCCGATAAGGTTCAGTTTCACTATTCCATTCAAATAATCTCTCAGTTGCAGGACTCTAAAGTGAAACCTTTATTAAACATAGAGTATTACTTCACATGGAAATGTTTCAAACAACAAAATTGTTATCTAATATATAGTCAGGGACAGAATGATGAAGTCCTAATAATTAAAATGAATTTATTTTGTTGTCCACCATACTTTATCAAGGTGAGTTATGAAAGTTGTTGTCCACTTTGGTTGCTAAAACTACTGAGCAAGTAGAGACTTGTCCTTAACAGTGTATCTAACAGGGCAGACCTGTTTGTTCTCTTTTGGAAGGATTAAAATGTGCACATAATGACATCTCTTAGCACCTGTTGGGGTGAATGCATGTCCACACGCTGACCTCATGAGAATAGTTTTTGCTAGAGTCATGCATGATAACTTACTTCACTGGAACACACAAGAGCCAGTGTGTAAACCTTTTCAAATGACTTCTCAAAACATATATTTTTTAAAAAAGCCTTTTAAATACTGTTTAATTACCAGAAATGTATCTGAATAATTGTTGTTGTTTTTTTTAATATACATTATTATATTAATTGTCTGATTTGATTTGTCTCATTTCAGTCCTGAAATGTTTGAATCCAGGTTCAACCATGTAAAGCCGTTGTAACTTTTTCATTGAAAAGTGTTAAATAAAGTTTATCACTATATATACATAAATTTTTATAGTGGGATTAAATTTCAGGAAACAAATTGTTGCTGAAAAAAATAGTTTTATTGACGTTGTTGTAGCAAAGGTCACGTATACATCTTACGCATCTGGTTTAAAAAAACACTTCAGCTTTTTTCTTAATGAAAAATACTTTAATTAAACTATATTTTGTCACACATGTGTCAGAAAGTGCAAAAGATGTTATGTTGTTATTAATATAACACTTTTTCAAACATAAGCAGTACAATAAGTTATAAAATAGCCACAAATAAAGATAAAAACATTAAAACGGTAACAACATTAATATGGTACAAATGATCTGTACAGCCTCTCATCAAAGGTAAATCAAAATGCAGTTGCAGATTTTCACCACTCCAGCTTCATGTCAGCTTTGCTCCACACATATTTCCCTCCTCTCTTTAGAAACATCTTTTCATCAAAGCCACTAAAGCAAATAGCGTCGTTCACACCAACATCAAGTATGGACTTGGACGGGTCCTTCCTTCCCTCTCTGCAGTCCAGGAAACGCATCTGAAAAATGAAGAAGTAAATTAGTTGCGCACATCCAAGTTACCTGTGTATTGAGCAGTTAGAAGGCACAACATGACTTTTCCTCAGCTAAATGACTTTAATGACTTCTAACGGCCTCAAACTTGGAGGGAAGTTCTTTTACGTCAACATAAAATAAAAACTCACTTTAGCAAACTTAGTGACCCAGTCACACTAACAGCTAAATTACAGAAAGACTGTATATAGTAGTATATAGTCTGCAAAAGTAGCAATATTAGGAGTTTAGTCCATAAACAATATGAGATACTTACATATTCATCCAGGATCAGATAGGAATTTCTCATCTGTGAAGACAAACAACACCACAAACTTCAATTTTGGCATGGATTCCCAACACTGTCACACTATTTACATGCTAACATGCAGCACTGTGTGTTGAAGTGCAAGTTGCTCCATTCCCAAAAGAAAATGGCCAACAAAAATGTTCAAATATTATTACTGTCCCTGCCTTGGTATGGTTTGGTTGGGACTTGGTCCAATCAATAATACGTTTTTGAATTTTAACATATCTACAGTCATATTTGTTTCATTGTTAACAATATCATACCTTTTCATTAGACTCTGGAACAAGGCAGGAAACGCTGTTGTGTCTATCCAGAAACTCCTGAAACTGTTGGTCACTGATGATGAACCTCTCCGCCTCTCTCAGGGCTTCTTCTCCTGCATTTTCACCATCAATCAACAGACACTGGAAGACCTGAACACAGGAAGCGCAGGTGGAGAGAGTGAGTAAACGTGTCAAGATACTCATGCACAAAAAACATACACGCTCTGCCTTTCTGTTGTTACCTTCCAGCGGACGGGGTCAAGCTGGGTGATGCTCTCCGCCATGTCTTCGTCCACGTTGAAGGTGTTGATGACCGAGTTGATTTTGAATGCCACTTTGTACTGCTGGCACCAGCTGCGAATCTTGTAAAGGCCATCAAGGTGGCTCTTCTTGCCTTGAGCTCTGCCGATCAGCTGGTTGGTTGCTTCATCAAAACTGTCGCAAGAGACGGCCAAGATGTCCAGATAGTCACCTGATGGAGAGAAAGAGCATAACATTTGCATTGGTGCCATAAAGAGTTTTTCCTCTTCTTAAAAAAATATTCTCACAACTTGTGTACAATATGGTAAAAAAAAAATGTTCTTACCATATTTCTGGAACCATTTTTCTTTGATCATGCTTCCATTGCTGACGATGCTGACACTTGGGAGCTGGAGGTCCTGTTTGCAGAACTGAACTAACTTCCCCAGAAAGTCTCCTTTCTCGTGCAAGAAAGGCTCTCCTCCAGAGAAGTTGATCTTTTCCATGCCTGATGAACAAAGATATGATTTTAACTTGAATGCATTTTACTTGAGTAGTTCTGTTTTATGAAACTTTATACTTTTAGTATACTACTTCTCAATAGTAAATATTGCCATTTACTTTTACACTACATTTGTCTAAAAGTTTTACTAGTTAATTATAGATTATGTTTTTTCGTACCCTTTTTGCTCAGTGAAGAATGAAGTGTTGCTTAAAAACTTGGCAGGTTTCTCTTAGTTTTTAAGCTAAAATAAACTCAAAGTACCTGGAAAATTCATTGTCACAAATTCATTGTGTTTCATGAGATACATGGTTTTCACAGCTTATGATGATCTTATAGAATGTGATGCATTGCAAACAGGATATAAACTAGTTAAAGTTAGCTGAAGTGTATACAGCAGTAAAATGCTACATATTAATTACATATTATATAATTCATTACTGTTGCATTCATTACATATTAATGCAAAAGATCATGTATCATTCTAGAACACTCATGAAAGATTTTTACTGCAGAATGAGTGCTCTCACTTTTAATACTTTAAATATATTTTACTGATAACACATGCATATTTCTTTTACTTCAGTTTTGAACGCAGGACTTTTACTTGTCGTGTATTTTCAGTGAGGTTTTTCAGTTCCTTAAGGAACTGAAAACTTCTTCCACCAACGAAGACAGGAGAATATACTGATCTGTCAAATTTACCTGATTCCTTCAGAAGTTTGAGTCCCCTCTTGGCTTCCTCCAGAGGCAGGACGAAGGATGTTTTTGCAGTGTGGAAACAAAATCCACATTTGTAATTACACTTGCGTGTGAAGTGATAGTTGACGCTTGTCGGAGTCGTCGCATTTTGGACTTCTCTTTGGTCCAGTTTGCTGTCAACAGGTGAAGCTGTTGAGATCGTCCCTTTGCAGGCTCCTGCTGTCCAGTAACGTACTTTTGAAAAGACGCTGGTCAAAAAGCATTGCACGGTGCTGATGAAGAGCTGCAGCAGCAGCTTCGGAGACGTGACTACAGAGGACAATTGCATCTTCACACTGACCGAATCACCCCAGTTATGTTCGGACTGAGGATGCTGACGCTTCTTAAATAGAGGGCTGCAGGGCAGAATGGAAACTCAGTCAGCTGAGCAGCAGCTAAGTTTCTGTTTACAAACAACGAAAACGAAACCCAGCTGGGTGTGCAGCAGATGACTTGAAAAAATGTGACGCTGCAGGTTTATATAATGAGTCAATCATTAAAGGCATTTCCAGTTATTATACAGAGGCATCAGTGAATAATTAGTAACTTTATGGGAACTTTTACGAGGTTATGTAAGTATTAGTGATATGAGATGTCATTAAATTTAATAGTGCTTAGTTGTTTTGATGACCTTTAAAACTTGCACAGAACACTTGCACACTTGTTTGCAACTGTGGTGACAAATCTATCCATTACACTGTTAAACTTTTAACTACAGTTTGTATTTTGATTTACTCTGCGTACTGTCCTTTGAGAAAAATGACTCAGCTTGCTTTATCCTGCACCTGTGACCCATTACAAAGGTCAGTGGTAAATAACTGTTATTTTAATAAGTTTCTTCATATCTTCATCATTCTCTGTCTTTTTGATGAGAAGTTTCTGTGAGGAGTTTTTTTGTTGATAACGTTTGTGGCTAAGATGAGGGTTAGGTTCCTCATTATGGGAAGACTTATGATGACTTATGAGACTAACTGAACTTCCCAAGTTCAGGGGTAGGGCAGGAACTATTCTTGGTCAGACTCTGAACTACCTTGAGTTATTCACTGAGTGGCCCTCTTTGTAATGATGTTCTTACAATTGTATGCTCATATTATTATATATTATACTATATTATTATGACCTCATCAAAGACAATATCGGAATAACTTTGTTCATTTGTTCAATTCTCACTGGAATTTCCTCCACATTTTTTTTTTACTCTTCTCATGAAATTATTGTGAAAAAGTGATTTATTCTTGATAGAGAAAGTGTATCTTCCCAAAACTTTATTGATCAATCTCTTTCAAACATATCACCTATTTATAATAAAAGATTATTGCAGCTTTCAGATAAGCAGATGAATTTTGCTTTCTCTGGAAGCCTTCCACATCTGTGTTTCCTTAATAAGTAATCCAGAGTTTCGTTTCTTTTGTGTTCTTAC
The DNA here is from genome assembly GCA_033000465.1 of Sciaenops ocellatus. NCBI lineage: Eukaryota > Metazoa > Chordata > Actinopteri > Sciaenidae > Sciaenops > Sciaenops ocellatus. The sequence goes on along the minus strand of CP136878.1, from coordinate 12,474,082 downwards.
ACCTAGAATCACCCCTAACCTGTTGATCGAGATATGCACCTGTTAAAATGATCTAACAGACATGCCTCCTTATTGTGACACAACTAGCAACTATTTGACTGACCTGTTCTTCCACAAACATAACTCAGGGTCAAGGATAAGATTTTCCAGAAGCAGCAATAAATTTGCACAATAGTGCTCGCTAAGCTTCGTTTTCGCCTCTGCAGCCCAGTTACTTTCGTTTTCCGTGCAGCGGCCAGTTTATGTAATGCCTCGCAGTTGGTAGCATTAAAGCAGACTGGATACCGATCAAAACAGCTCAGTGTGACAGATGGCACGGCGCGCAATGTCTCTCCTTCCCCAGTGGTCCTCTCGGGTTTTTTCAGTGGAGCTGGATGGAGCACCCTTTTACTTTTCAATCCAAGAAAGGCACCGGGGAGAAGAAGTGCCTCGGGTATTCAGTGAAGTCCAAAACAATGACAGGTGTTACTCTCTCCTCGTCTGCAACAGCGACAGAATCCGAAGAGCCAAGTTTTACGCGGAGCTGAGAGAGAAATTATTGAGAGACTTGCCTCCAGAGTGTGATGTGTCTCCCATGCTCTCATTTCTGCCAAATGTTAAGGATTCTCTCGTCAAGGGGTACTTTTTAAAAGGCAGTTCTTCGAGTTCATCGCCGTCAGAACGACTTTTGCGAGACTTGGTACGCCATGAGCCAGTGCTTGTGTGTTCATACTTGAGAGGAGAGGGAGGCCGGCTGTGGACTCAGCATCTGTGGCCTCAAAAAGACAACCAAACGATGGAAATGTCAAAGGAGTACTATGTGGTACCGTCAGAAGCGCCAGAACAACACCCATCTACCCTCAACATCATCAACTCTGATGTTTTCTACAGTTTTGAGGATGCTTATGAAGTCATAAAAAAGGTCACTATAGTCTAATATCTAAAGACCTCTCTTAAAATTACAGATATAAACAGTTTAGAAATGATGGTTTATGTGTAAGATATGGCAGAATGGCACCCACATGTGGTAAGAAGAAGGCATAGCCGTGTGCACCAAGTGGCCCAAAGTGGCACTTGATTATTCCATTTATCTATCAGTGCCAGGTGGCACACAGTAGTGTGTGTGTTCTTGTGCTCCGCAGTCTATGACTCCCTCCTGCCTCCTCTCACAGCAGCGAACTGATTGTGTCTGTTCTGCAGTGCGGTGACATCATCCCAGAGGCGACGTCTGTTATGGAGCTGCTGCCCAGCAGAGCGGAGGCCAGAAGTAAACCAGACTTCCCTGTTATTGTCATAGAGGGCCTGGATGCCACAGGTTAATGCCATTACCTCATAAATAAATATGGGATCAGTTTGATGTATAGATGTCTCGCTAAAGTGATGGCCAGTTGTTCTCTGCTAAAGCCATTATCTGCCAGCGAGCATCGCCTAATGGAATATCATGTGTCATGACCTCAGAAAAGTTACATCACTGTGAAAATGGTTTATTGAAGAGCTCGTTCATCTAATACTCTTTGCAAACCTCATGAAAGCTCAACCATGTAGGTAGGAAGGGAGTTTTAGGTCAGCCAACTTTTCAAGAGTCACTTCAGTCCCTTATTACATTTAAAGAAAATGATGAAGTGACAGATGAACCTTTTACTTTTACTTTCTTCTTTGCTTGTGAGGTGACTCTTTCCCTTCCCCCTCATCTTCCCATCACAGGTAAGACCACTCTGACTGAGTCTCTGAGGGATTCTCTGGGAGCCACTCTTCTGCGGTCCCCTCCCCAGTGCATGTCCCCCTTGAGGGCCCGCTTTGATCAGGAGCCACCCCTCATCCGCAGGGCCTTCTACGCTCTGGGGAACTACATCACAGCAGAACAAGTAGGCCAGGAGGGCATGAAGGCACCTGTCATCGTTGACAGGTAAAGACAGCTGAGATGTCACAAGTGGCGTGAAGTCTACCTGTTTTGTGACCTGTTTTGTGATAGACGGGTTAACAGACACATTCCTCAGGGATTTAGACCTACAGTTCAATGTTTAACATCCCGCACTCCTATGATGGTAGTTACCTGATCATCCATCCATCCATCCATCATTCACCTTTCAATCCACCATCCATTATCTGTCTTCAGATTCTGGCACAGCACAGCAGCTTATGCCATTGCCACAGCAGTGAGCGGTCCAGTGTGCAACCTTCCAGCAGAGGGTTCGGAGGTTTACCGATGGCCCAGTGACCTTCTCCAGCCCAGCCTGGTGGTCTTACTCACCCTGGACCCTGAGGAGAGGAAGAGGAGGCTGAGAGACAGAGGTCAAGGAAAGACTGAAGAGGAGCAAGAGCTGGACCACAACCAGCTTTTCAGACTCAAGTGAGATATTTGGATTACATATTACATAATATGTGTAGGAAACACACAAGTTTGAGTTTACAAGTTTACAATTAGGCAGGTGAAATACTGGGTAGTGCTAATTATTTTGATTATCAATTAATCTGTTGATTACTGCTTTGATTAATCAATTTATCTTTTAGTCTATAAAAGATCACAATCCACCAGAGACCCAAGGTGATATCTTAAAAGTGCATGTTATGTGCAATCAGCAATCCAAAAACAGTCATATTAAACAGAGAAAAGCAACAAATGCTCAGATTTGTGTTTAAAAACACATTTTTGCTTGATGTCTTAAATGATTAATGAGTAATAATAATGATTAATGGATTATTGAAATAGTTGGCAACTTTCTGGAAATTGATTAATAGACTTTTCATTTCAGCTCAAATGTGGGATTAATTTTCTGAGTTCACTTTCCAGTTCAAATAAACTAACAAGTCCTTAAATTGTAACAATAATAGCAGCACAGTTGTCTGCCTGGTTCAAAAATGTCTGAAATTGCACTGGAAACAACAGTTTCATGCAAATTTTCCATCTGTTTTAAGAAAAATAAAGTTTTAAGACTAAAATAGCTAGACTATATAAACTTAGTAGGCAAAGATAAATAAAGATGTCATTATGATTGCATTATATGCTTTATTATATTAATCTGACTGAGGTACAATAGGACAGTACAACTGTACTGTACCCAGAGTGGGTAATGACAAAAAAACAGAGTGAAAAAAAGACACACACTTAGCTGTGTGTGGACAAATGTTCTACAGTGTGTGAAGAAAAGAAAGTTCTCTCTAAGCGTGAAAACATGAACGCACAGATGGAGTACAAACTGTACTGCACGTTTCACTGAGTCAGGTCAACTCAGACTTGGTCTGATCCATCAAACACTTAACAATCAATTACTGTCCTGTGGGGGAAGCAGCTGATGAGAAAGAACAGGTGATTAGTCGCTGAGCTGTTGTGCTCCATTAAGCTGGTCAAAACTCACAGGAACTGGCGGCCCAGTTAGTCGCTACGCAGACAGGTCGATGGCTACTTTCATTCATCCTCAGTCCTGACATAATGGCCTTTCCACACGGGACAACCAGATGTTGGGCCAGCAGAATTAGAAAAAGGAGGGAGTTGACTGTCTGCCGCTGAGAGAGTGAGAGATTCTGCAGACTTGGTAAATCACTATCATAATGTCTCAGGAAATGGTTGTGGTCGGAGCAATCTGTGTTTGTGTGTCTGTGTTTATCATGCTAAATTTCTCAGATGCTGCGCATTTTATCACTGCTCACTATTCACCAAAATAATGAGCAGTCAGAATACTCAAATCTGTCCTGAAAACAGATTATTCGGTGTAATGTAAAGTGTCATTTGCTATGTTTGTATGCTCTTTTCTTCATTTGCTCATGTGTGTCTCTGCAGAGTGGAGGAGGCTTACCGGAGGATCGGTGGCCCAGCTTGCGTCACCGTGGATGCTAGTCCTTCTGCAGACCAAGTGCTCCAACAAGTGCGGCTTTTAATTAGGGGCAAATGCCACTTGTAAGCAGTTCTCCATCTCCCCTGCTGTCAGCTAAGCATCAAGTGGATGCAATACCTCCTTGCACCACTGGGTGCCAGTAAGGTGTTGTGAATGCAGTAGTTGGAGGGATGGTGGCCAGACGGGAGTGTGGACAAGAGATTCTACTCAGAATGAGTAAAGGTTGAATGGCCAGGGGCCAGAACTCTATGCTACAATCAGAAATACATATTCATGTAGACACACACACATGCACGCACAGATTTTAACACACACACACACACATAAGTATTGTCAAGAAAGAAGTAAAACTGCAGTGGTGACCTCTCAGAAATCAGACACAGGGCAGCCTTCAGACACAGTGTAGCTGCACTGTAGATGTAACTATTTGCATTTGGACCGACGCTGAGGAAATGGATAGAAACATTTAGATAAGCACCAGTTAGATCATATAATAAATATAAATATATACAGAATATGCAAAAGAGCCACAAGAATGAAAATACTAAGGAAGAAAGAGTTCAAAGATGGATCTAATTCACATTCAGATAAAAAACGTTTAATTTGTTAAAAAATATTATGTTTCACATTAAAAGACAATAACAGTAAATATCTGTTTGGATGAGTGATTATGTCTTACATCAGCTTACCAAAGAAGTTTTCATGTCTGTGTTCTAGCTTGCTTATATAAGTGCATGTGAAGTTTCTTTGAACACATTGCTTTGATTTCTACAAAACAAGAGGCCTCTTGGCAGTGCACTGCAGATGGCAATTCCCTTTAGTTCGACTGTGTGATATTGACACAACTGATGCCACTTGTATTGATAACCCTGTGTGGCTCGCAGTGGAGCTGCAGAGTACACTGAGAACCTATAGCGCTGTTTGTACTTGATGTTCTCATGGGCACAGGCCCTCACAAGTCTCCACACATAAATATACACATGCATACACATTTACTAAGAGCATATACTGTAACTCATTTATATATGGAGGAAGTGTATATTTGGCCTATGTGATGGGAAGATTAATTGGAGGTTTTAGTAATTATGAGCTTGGCAAAGCTGCGGGCTGGAGAAGACAGAGTGACCCATCTCTTTTACTGTGATGCATCAGCAGAGCGCCAACCACTGCAGACCCTATTCATATGGCAATTAATGGAGCGCTGTATATCAATGTCATTCCAGTGCTCCCCCACATAAGCGCATGGATTACTCCTACTACCAATTACAGCAATCCAATGTTTTACTGAGTGGAGAGGTGCTGTGGATGCAAATCCTACCATCACATGTAATCAAATAAACTAAAATAAGGTGTCATTATGTTTATGGTGTATGGATTCCTACATGAGGTAAGTATCTCAGGATGTTTTATTGAATTCATAAGCTCTCAGCTGCATGGATGTGCGGTATGAGACAAAATGAATGTATTCTCTGGGCTGTGTGGAATTTTGATTGCCATTAACACAGTAGCCTCTGTCTCAAGAGAGTCCAAAATTTATGAAGTGGGAGAGCAAAGCAATTAGGAATTATGCCATATATCATACCTGAATGCAAGGTTGTGTGTGCCTGAGGTGTCAGCCATGTTGCCATGTCAAATGTTGTTATGCTTTGTTATTCTTGGCAACAAAAAGTGAGTGGTGATATCATGCCATTATTGCCCCTCAACACGACTGTATTATGACATTAATGGCCCATAATCACAGTACATTACACATGCACTGAAATAATTCTCTTTACATTTGTTAATGTGTTTTTCCTCATTGAAACATGAAGGATCTGTCCAGTTGTTTTTGTCAGATAGCCAGGATACACTCAGAGGGCTTAACAATTACAACAACTCACACATTCACACACTGTAGATCTGTGTCTCGAAGTTGAACTGTGGTTCGAGGGAAAAACTTAATAACTAATGCAAGCTGCTTCCAATCTGTGACCTCACTACTGAAGTTGCAAGATACAAGTCCAAACCACATTTTATGGAAAAACTAAGATTTGTCTGAACTGTTCATGCACACAAATATACAGTAGACTTACACAAAGTACCAGACGAGCGCACATGCACACACACACACACACACCTCACCCTGTATGGGGCCACTTTGCACTACACTCCTCAACTTCAATATTTCATCTGCACAACAGAGAAGGAGCAGCAAAGAGGAGGAAAGCCCTCCATGAAATAATTAAAGATCCAGCAGGGATGCAGCAGCACAGCAGCCGCCGTCCCATCCTAAGTAATAGATCAAATGAAAGCTGTCCCTCAGATCATTAATAATGAGTGTGGTATGGAGACTGAGGAGGTAGGGGTGGGAGGGGAATGGGAGGGCATGGGGCTGGTACAGGTTGGGGGAGGGAGTGAGGGCATAGGGGAGGCACAAGGTGTTTTTATGTGTGTGTGTGTGTGTGTGACGAGTGTGTTCGGGTGGGGGTGGGGTATTTTGAATAGTAGTCTGGGTCCCCTGGCAAAGACCCCAGTGGGCCTCTCTTGGCAGCCACATGAAGCGGCATGGCAAGAGGAGTCATGCATATGATTTGGCACCAAGTGTCTGCCAAACTCTAAAGACCCTACAGCAATGTCTATATACATCCCTTGTCAAATAAACAACATTTTACACTGTGAATGGGCAGGTTAGGAGGAGCTAATAATGCTCCTTTCAATCCGTGGGGCCTCAGAGCAGTGACTGGATATGATGGTGGATTTTGGGAGAGCTGAGTTCGCTCTGTAGACAGGCGGGGATGGGCTGTCTGCGATGGGGGAAGGGGTGATAAAAGGGAGAAGAGGAGCTGAGGGGACGACTGGAAAAGGAGGAGAGGGTGGTGGATAGAGAGAGGGGGGCAGGCGAGAATGAAGGGAGATGCAGCGGATGTTGTCATCTGTGGGCTCAAGTCCCACCAGATCCCTCCAGCTGGCAGGTATAGCGTATTTCCCAAAGACTACCCTCACCCAAAAATACCGTACAGTATGTAACATTCCCCAAGCAGCTTCAAATACAATCCGAGGTAAATATTCACCAATCTCAACCTCATAAACATCTTAAACAACTGCCAGGGTTGGTGTGTGAAGGAAATTGGATTAAAACTGAGCGATTGCAAAAAAAAACTAGATTCCAAAGTATTAAAAACCTAAGATTTAAATAGCCTACTCAATTAACCTCATGTTTTAAAGACTTTTAAGTGTGATTGAGGGGAAATAATAAGACAATATCATTATGTTTGAGTTATGCAGTAACTAAATTAAAGCACATAATCATAATTAAAATTTCTCAGCCTTCTCTTGCCTCTTTGACTCACACAACCTTCCAAAATTTTGTCCATCCCTCCTCTCCCTCCCTCACACACACACACACACACACACACATTTCCAGAGTTGCACACATAAACACACCGCATGCATACACAGCACTACACCTTCCCTCTGAACACAGCAGGTGGTGGCAGACACCCCAGCGCCATTCTCTGTGAATGACGGGTGGTGGGATGTAAAAACATGAAGGGTGCAGGAGTTGAACTGATCGGCGGTGAAATGTTTGTCAAAAACATACAGCAAAGCTCAAAATGAGGTGGAAAAGGCAAAAGCGAGGCAGAGATGTGGGAATTACTTTGTAGGAAGGGGGGAAAAAAAAAAGTTTTGAAAATATCCCATCAAAAAACAGATGTATAATTCAACAGCTTTTCATCATCATGCTCACCCTTTGTCATGGTGTCTGAATACTTATTTGCGGGGGCAAAGACAGCATCTCTGTGGAAAGGTGCGGGTATTAGGCACAGCGGGCTGTGTATTCAGGATGCCATTATATATTCAGGTTGTGCTTATTTTCTGATGTTTTCAGGGGATAGGTGCTGTATAGTCTGTGATGATTGCATGAAACCTCACCAGTTTTGCCTGGCGGCTGTTGGGGAGGCTTCACCAGGAATGGTTAAATATTTAAACACTGCTGTGAGATCTCATTAAAAACGGCACATCAGCCCCCATAAGGCCCCTACAGCACTCCCTCACACACTCCCGAAAACCCAGTTAGAACTCAGCGGAGTGTGACAAAACTGTTATTGTCTATTTACTGTGGAGAACTTGTGATAAATCATCATATCCTGTCAAATAAGGCAGCTGGCAGTAGTGTTGACAAGTGGTAAGTCGTCATATCAGGGAAAAAAATGATTGAGAATCAGTTCTGTTTTGACAGCTGCAAGCAAGCAGAAATATGCCAAAAACAAAATAACATGACAACTAGACCAGACTAATATTTCCATAACACACGTATGAAAAAAAGACAGAGAACAAACTTTGGCTCTCTGGAGTCTTCTTGCCTTCTCACAAAATCTGGGCAATTAATTCCAACTCTATTGTTTGGGGCTTCCCTATTTTTAGCCTGGCTGCCCTCTCAAATAAATTGATTTCCTGTGGCGAACTTGGAATGTTCCTTGTGTGCCATGTTTTTTTTTTTCTCTCTTCCAAACACACAAATACCGTCCTTCTTCCCCCAGAGGAATAAATCAAAGGCAACACTGCCAAGTTCTCCGCAGCTGTGCATGTGCATCTCTTTTTATACTTGACGATTGTTTATTTTTGTTTCAGTTCCATTAATGCTTAGGCATGTCTACTACTTCATCAGGCACCAGCAGATAGCTGAGAAGCAACTTGCTTGACAGGCAAGTAGCTGACTGACTCTCAAAATACCTAAACTGACTGACTCTCTCCCTCTCCCTCTCTCTATCTCTGGGCTTACTCTTTGATTATGATCTCTCCTGAGACACAGAGGTCTGTTTTTTCGCGGTCCCGACCACAGAAATAATGGCTGGGTCAAAACCGACTAAGCTCTCAGATCGCAAGAAGATATTTAAACACACAAGGCTACACATAAATAAAAGTAGAGCAACTTGATCCTGGATTCTTGTAACAGTGTCAGGGGAGCCACTGGTCTTTGATGAACACTACCAAAGACAGATGCATAGTGGTTGGGGGGAAGCTGCACTTGCCGGAAGAGAAGAAATTACAATGCACAGACTTACAAAGAAAATGAGAATAATACTGAAGAACATGAATCATTAAGTAGAGCAAATGTTTGTTCAACTTTAGTGGGACAACTCTGTATAAGTACACCACATAATGTCATATATCAAATTACTTTTTGATTATAATACTGTTAACTCAGTGTACCAAATGCTTACTTGTGTTGAGTGCATATTGTGAATTCATGAGTGCATTTTCCAAAACCAGATGACCAGAGATTTGGTGAGGCTTACATTTCAATTTCTGTTCCCCACTGCTGTTGTCACAGGCTGCAGTGTGAGAAGTAAAAGATTGTAAATAAGGCCTTTGGGGTGTGAAAAGAGATAGTGATAGAGAGAGGAGAGAAAAAGGGAGAGAGGCAGTGACACACAAATGAGAGAAACATACCACTAGATCCCAGTCCCTTATCCTGACTAAGCCATCTGAATCCCTCTACACCCATTTAGCTTGCTCACTCTATAGCTCTCCTGTGTGAGAGCCGCAGCATTTGCCTACTTTACAGTCTTCTCACTGCACCTTGGAAAATATTGAGTTTATAGCCGCTCATCTCCATAATAAACACCATATACCCAGCAGCCTACAGGAGGGACCGTGAGCCAACAGGGGAGAAGGATTCACACAGGCTTTACCTCCCAACTCTTCCCACAAGTCACTCCTCCTGCCTTCTAAACAGAGTTTAGCAAGCAGTCCTCAGGGGCTGACATAAGAGCGGAAATGTTTTCACAAGTCTCATACTTACACACTTTGAAGCACTGCCAATGCTGTCCATCTCTGATAAGAAAACTTTAATAGTCAAGCCTGTGGTCAAACATGTGTAGAATACGATATAAAGAAAGGGTATTATTGTTAAAGGGCTACCATCTGATCCTTTCACTGTTTGGTGTTTGCTATAATTTGCAGCTATTAAGACACAGAAGGCAAAGTTAATTCTTTGAGCACCATGACACAAAATCTCCTCCCATTCTGAAAACAAGACTTGAGAAGGGAATAGTTCTACACAGGTAGACCACTCTGTAAAGAGGTAAACTAAAACCGCACCAGTGACAAAAAAAAAAAAAAATCTTGCCTTCCAAACACCCTCTACAAAGCCAAGTGATGATGTAGCTGGCCAGAGCCTAGCTGGAGCAGTTATCCATCTCGCCCTGTGCTGCCAGCTGTCAGAGTACACAGCTCCAGCTAGCCGCCAGTGGCAGGTGTAATCAATATGGACTCCACAGAGAGTTGCACTACCAGAGGCCAGTCTCCACTCTCTAACCCATCTCTGTCTCTCCAGGGGAAACAGTAGGCAGGCGGGCAGGGAGAGTGCGTTTGATGTCTCCTCCGGGCCAAGATGGAGCAGCCCACTATAGCTCTGCAGCAGGGAGATGATTAATCCTGACTATTGGATGCACCATCATGTTTGAGTTAAGGTAGACTGTTTTTATCAGACTGAGGTCGGTATTGTGCTACTGCAAAAAAAAGTTGTGTTGTTAGAAATACTGAATGGAAGAAGCAACTGTCGCTTAGCGCCTATGAAGAACATTCAAGCGTAAGCACATATGCAGCAGTGCTCATTTAGGATTTAGCTGTAAAAATCATCGCTACGACAACATTTCTATCATCCTCACCTAAACAAACACAAAACACCAAATACGTGATAGTTTGTGCATGCACTTTTTTTTATTATGTTATATTTTTTCTTTTTTTATTAATCTTATCCTGCTTATACAGAGTCATTAGTATTAATGGTATTATATAGTGACACCCTATACACCATAAATATTCACAAGCTGTCAAGTTGTGTAGGAGTTTTGACTGATGCATCATTAACACTAATTTGAGCAAGGGACAGACAGACAGTCGTACAAAACACACACACACACACACATACACATACATGCACACACATACACACGGTAGTGCCCCTGAAGGTATTCACTTCTCCACCTAATTTAAAGCGCTCTCAAAGCAGAGCAATGGTGAAGAATAAACAGTGAATTTAAAATGATCTTTCATTTTAATGACTTGTTGTTGTCTTTAAAAAATCATTTTCTGAAATGTTTTCGGGGGATCTGTGGAGGAGTCAGCTAATTTAAAATTGTGTAGATCTAGCCTGAAGACAGAAATCTTATATATTTGCATGTGCTGCACATTTTTTTCCCAGCATATTTTACTCCATATACGCGTATAGAAGCAAGTGAGATATTTAGGTAAGAGAGCTCCTCCAAATTCTGGTGTCTCAGAGGCATTTGTACTGTAATTACTGCTTTCTTGGTTTTGCTGTTTAGCATGAAAGTTTAGTCTTGAACTTTGTTTGTATTTAACACCTACAGAGAAGCAACAGTTCTGCTACTTTTAAAGACAACTTTAAAATGAACTTGCAGTGTAAATTAAACTACTGTGTTGTGTACTATCACAATGGCCCAGTGTTCCAAAAGGAGTACCAAACCATTGCTATTAGTTTAAAAACAACTGAGTCATCTCTCACAAAAGAGTTAATGTAACTGGTAAATCTCAACCGCCTGACAAAGTCTGACCTCTGGGTTACCCTGAAGGAAGTCTAGCAACAAAAGGCAGAGAGATCCTGTTACAAGGTTAGGCCTATCTTACAGATGCATGCACCCCTACCCCTCCACTCGCACGGACACACCTTCGTGAACACATTCATAACATGGGAGGAAATACCTCTGACAACCAGTCCATTCTGAAGTCGACTAGTGAAGATGGAAAACAATATAAAATAAATGAGTATTAGGAATAATAATCTACTGTAAGACTACTGACCATCAAACTGTGTTTAATATGTAAGCAAAACCAATTCTACACCAACACTCCTACATTGAGGTAGTTAATGGATACTCACCAATAGGCAAGTAACTGAAACACCCTGAGGGTGTAATAGTCCTCCATCTTGGTGTGATTAATATGCGCAGTGCAACATTTTAATTTGAAAAGTCACCGGTCCATTGGATTTCTCTGTTACAGCCATGTCAGCCCAGAGACACCCACACTGCTCTCTAGGAGAATCTGACACCGTGTTACTTGGCCAAAAAACACTCTCTGTCGGTCCTTCTGACTCTTCACATGTTTTTCTTTCATCTCTAGCAGTTTCTAAACCCCCGTCTCTGTTCTCTTTTACCCCATCTCATCTTTCTTTCTTCCCTGACTTGTTGTACAAGACCTCATGAAAGTATCAACCGGGAGAAGCAGCCAAAAAGCAATAGATTTATTGTAGGCTCTGGCGTAATCGGAGGAAGAGAGGAACAGAGAAGAAAAGGGATGAGATCAAATGATGGTAAATAAGATGAAGATATTACACAAAAGAATATGTTCTTTTTCAGTCTGACGATGTCTCTCTATGTCTATGAATGTCACTATGTTATGGCCATGACCACCATACTGTAGCAGTGTGTGCACAGTACATGTGAGTGCTATGTCTTTCTATCACTTTCACTCCTATCCTCCCACACTCCCTTTCCTCTTTCCCTCTGACCTCAATTTTCTGCCCTCCTAAACGACTGATCCTTTCCCCTGACCTCAAACTAGTCAGACTGCTCTGTGAATGATGGATTGGTGCAACATGGTGGCCCATTTAAAGTTAAGTCCTCTACTTTACAGTACGTCTGATGCAATGAAGTGCTATGCCTTGCAGTATGCAAGTGTGCCAGCTACACGCACACAAGAAGACTGAAAGCTGGTTTATTTAAAATTCAGACAGTATGGGATGATGTTCACAGGCTGTTATTATACAGCTTTATGAAGACCATGATTTGGATAAACTTCAAGGAGAATGTGTTGTTGCAGCCCGTAGCAGAATCCAAAGCTTGATGTCTCTTATTACTTCTAACAATTGTTTGAAAGCAGAGCGGCAGAGTTCACACCTGTTCACATGGCATAAAAAGGCTTACTGGAGGGCTGTTCCTGACTCTAATGTTTATACCATCCTCTGCGTCGTCCCCACAGGCCACTGAAAACACTGTGGATTATTTAATAGTGCTGTATACTGATGGTAGGCTACAGTTTCACTGCCACTTTATGATCCAAAGCTGGGAAAGCTATCTTTCAGCTGAAAAGATGGAGAACGCATGAGGCGGAGGCATCATTCATTGCCATACGTGTGCTTTACAAGTTGGTTCCTTATTCCATTCTGAGGTGTACACAAGTCACGGGGCAAGACAACCTCCCCGTGCACATTAAATCTAGGTCTGCAGATAAATTGGTCGGAGCTTGGCCGGAGATTGCTTTGATTTACGGCGTAATTACAGAGTTTTTCTGCAGCATTGATATGCCCGGCTGTCTGTGCCTGGGTTCTTGTGTATGGTTAATAACAATGAAGCTGTCAGGTCTCAGAGGCAAGCAGACAGGTCTGATGTTACCGGTGGTATGATGTGTGTGGTGGCATATCTCATGTAGCAACCACAAGTCATATAGGCATGTTATATTACACTGTAGTCTCCAGTATGTCTGCGCATCCCGGCTGAGAGAGTAATCAGATAAGATAATGTAGTCAAGAGAGAGAGAGAGAGGGAGAGAGAGAGAGAGAGAGAGAGAGAGAGAGAGAGAGAGAGAGAGAGAGAGAGAGAGAGAGAGAGAGAGAGACAGAGAGAGCAATCACTATAATACTCACTGTCAGGATGGGAGTGCATCCCTGGAAGGGAGGATCTATCACTCTTAACACTCAAACTTACACACACGGTCACGCCTGATGCACACACTTAAACCCACACCCACACACAAAGTTGAGCTGAAAAGACGAGGCTGTGAGGCGTTAGTTGTAGACAGGGAGGATGTTTATAAAGCCACCAGGCTCAGTGCATCTTTCAGGTTGCATTATGGGCGCTATCTAATTGGTGGCGGTGGAGGCAGAGGTGGGCCTCATTGGAGGTTCAACCAGAGGCTAGCAGTCTCACAGCATCTCAGCAGCTCGTATTTCACTGCGCTCAGTGTGCTAAGAGGGTCAGTCTGTCTGTCGCTACTATGCACACATACACAAATGTGAGTATACCTGCACACATGCAGGTTCCCTGAATAAGTGTTCATTATGCAATGGATATACAGTGTCACCTGACCACAGTCACACACATTCACAAACAGTTTTTAACTCTTACAAATCATTTCACGCTCTTACAGCTCCACACTCTTGTATCGTGCCAAAATACACATGTAGACACTGCAACACACACACACACACACACACACACACACACACACACACACACACACACACACACACACACGCGCGCACACACACGCGCGCACACACACGCTTCCAAATTCCTTCCATAGTAAGCACTTTAGTGATCTAATGCCAGTGAAGTGGTTTTCTTCATCAAGAAGATGAGTGAGTCAATCTTTTTTTAATTGTGTTCCTTTTTTAGTTAACAAACTTTAATCAGCGTTCTTTACCGTAGAGCTGAAAAGTCCCACGCTCAGCACAGTGATGACAGGATCTACAGAGCAAATCGTAACAATAAGACTATGGATGCTAGTGTTTTGTATTTTCTGTCTGTTGCAGATGAAATGTTTAACTCCATATTTATAATATGGATAAAATACACAAACTTTATTGAGTTTGCCCGTTCAAAATCTCCACTGCACTTTAGCTATCAACATATACAATAACAGCATTCAATAGCTGAAAAAAATGTGGATACACAACAGTGCAGCAAAGATCACATTTTGAACTCTGTGATGTATGATTTCAGCACACAAACCTTTCTCTGTCTTTCTTCTGTATTTTTTCAATTATATAACGCAGCTAACAAGAGAGAAATGTTGCAATCAGTCACATAAATGAAAACAGATTCTTACTGTCGCTGTTAAAGTAAAGTGAAATGCTAATGCCAGTCTGGCTAAGTCACACTCCCACCTGTAGGAAACTGCACACATTGTACTAATAGACCTCTGTCTGGCTCTTCCTTAGTCTCTTTGTCTCTTTTCAGTCTGATTCTTTCACTGTCTTGTTCTGACTTCCACTAGATGATTTTTTTTGCATCAAATATAATACATCCACATGCCCTCTTAACCAACCCCCCTGTCCTTTCTCCCCACCTGCCAGTACTCTGCTCTAGTGCGAAGTGGCCAGCTCTGTCTGATCACTGGGCTGAGCAGATCCCACTGTGAGGGACTTAAGGGGCTCGACTGTGTGATTAAGCAAGCCTTAGTTCCACCAGAGGGCCACAGGAGCAGATGTTCTCATTAAAAATGCAGGCTCTGTGAGCGAAGGAGATTGCCTTGTTCCAGGCAGAACCTGGCCGGAGGTTTAAAGCTCTCTTCCTCTCATGTGTAAGGCCAGCCAAGTTTCAATGCCTATACACCCTTTAAGCAATGTGGCTACCACAAAAAATGAATTATTCCAACAGCATCGCATAAGCTTGGGTTATTCTCTTTAATTTGCTGTTAAAAGGAAAGAGAGGATCACTTCAGTTCCTGCATAAAAAATTCAATTTCAGATTTAGGCTTGTGGTTTTTGAGGTTTTCCGCTATTTCTGGCATCCTCATTGATACTTCACAGATCTCAGTAGGGTGTACTTGTTGAACATCTCATTTGGTGACTGAAGAAAAGAGAGGCAAACATTTTAGCATTTTCAGTTTAGTAATAAAGTGCAGATGACTGAATATGAACACTCTGGGTTTTTGGGGGCTTAAGAACAAGCTGCTGATGACAGCCTGGGATATTCCAACCTTTCCAGCTGGCATGTAGACGGAGCCTGGTACAATTAACATGAAACTACAGAGCACTAAAGAGTGATGCAGCACTCCAGAGGGTGCAGCTACACCTACAGTACACAGCTGGTTAATAGATTCAGGGGTATCCATCAAAAGCTTGTGTAAACCCACAGTGAGACAGCGGCAGTCTCAATTCTTTGTTGAACTTCTAGGGATAATCCCCGGGCATTAAATATTGTCAACACAGACACAGTTTGGCCTA
The DNA here is from genome assembly GCA_033000465.1 of Sciaenops ocellatus. Taxonomy (NCBI): domain Eukaryota; kingdom Metazoa; phylum Chordata; class Actinopteri; family Sciaenidae; genus Sciaenops; species Sciaenops ocellatus. The sequence goes on along the minus strand of CP136878.1, from coordinate 12,458,314 downwards.
TAATGCTAAAGTTGTTGGAAAGTTAAAGGGGGATTTGTGTGATCTGGTGGGGCATTCTGGTTTCCATCAAACAACAGACGCTGAGCTGGGGTTTGTTGCTGGGGTTACGAGTCAGAGAGTCAGTGTGAGTGTGTTTATGTGTGTTTACGTGCACAGATGCATACTCTCCACATGGCTATATGTGGGAGGAAAGGTTACTGATGGATTATAGCACTCACCTTTGAGGCTGACCCCATTACTGCCCTTCACCTCACCCTCCCTTTACCTTCCTCACAACCCCTTATCCCTCTGCCCTGCCACCTCAGTACACACACATATGCACTGCGAAATCTGCCCTAACAGCAGTTACCTCGCCAACCCAACATGTGAACTATTGGGCTGAAGTGTCAGGAGGCACAGCACATATTTAACTTGACATGCTTGCCAATCAGAGGTCCTTCCCTGCTGCTGGTGGCTGTAAACCAGCAGTATATGCCCTAATACTATTTCCAAAAGTGTAAAAAAAAAAAAAAACGCTCACAATCACTTACCCTTCACTATCTCCCATTTCACATATTTGTCCGGCTGAGAGTGGTGTCAAAGTTTCAGCTATGTGTCATGGACGTTTCACTCACACTTTAATGTTGGGATAAGGCCTGCAGATATTGTAGCAATAAAAGATATTGAGGGTGAAGGAAAGTTCAAACGCTGTGTTTCAGTTTTGTTCTTTTCTTGTGTGCTACATTTGCTTGCCTTGTTTTACTTCTCACCAGTTATTCAGTTAACACTTTCATACAGCAGAAAAGGAAAAAAGTTACTGTGAGATTCTTCAATCGAAGCTTACAGGAAGAAATTGCTGGTTGCTCTTGTGAGATGCACAAAAGGTCACAGAAAAGAGCTAATGATAACACTTCTGTTAGTAGAATTATGTGTAACTTACTCCAAATTGGCTGATAGTGACCCAAAAGGAAGAAACATCAGCATCATTAAGGAATGTGTCTGAGTCTAGAGTATAGGCTAATGATATAAGCACACCCACACACACACAAACACTGGCACAATGCACATATGAAGACACAATTACAGACACAAAGATTTATAAAAAAATATTGTTTGTAGCAGCAATCTCAATGATGCTCTCTAATGATTTACCACAGCAATATGAGGTGGAAAATACTGCCAGACATTTTACATAATTCACTTTTTTCCCTCTTAAATATGGTGCTGATGTCACTTTGTAGATTATTGGGGCGGGAAGCAGTTCATTATGCTCAGCTATATCTCTCGCTGTCTGTCTGCTGCTCGTGAGTGTAACTCTGAAACGCATATAGTCTATAAAACAAATGGCAGTTGTGTAGAACAGATTGTGTTGTTAAAGCAAACACTGTTTGTAACATTCGAAGGCAAGCTGAAATTCAACATAAAAAGAGCAATAACCTGTGTGTTACGAAGATTTATGCATCCCTGGATGGCGTGCTTCCTCCATACTGAGGGTTGCCAGGTAGTAAATTAGGAAATGCCTTTTGGCAAAGAGTGTACCCTACTCATTCACACACTCACACACTGTATTGTATGCTTACCACTATGTTTACTCACAGAACTGAGTATCACTATTGCCAGCAGGTAGTGATACATATATATATACATATATATATATATATATATGTACATGGATACAGACAACACACACACAATGAAACACGCATACAAACAAATGTTAAAGAAACCAGAATCTCCACCACACCCTCAACCACAACATGTGTGAAATGAGTATTGAGTCTTATAACAATACAAGGTTTCACTCTTTCTTAAGGGCCCATGACGTCACTGAAAAAAGGGAGTTTGAGAAACACAGTCTGGAAAAACACTCAGCGCACACACAACCACACACACATGCATGTGCAAAACCCTGGGAAAGAAGCCCTTATGATACCCGAGACGGGGAGAGACATGTCAGAGACACTTGATCAGGTCTTAAAGAGTTAATGAGAACCGAGAGCTGTTGTCTGTCACGTCCACGTACGCACACACAAACACACACACACACACACACACACACACACACACACACAAACACACGCTAATTCCCAGTATGACTATGCTTTATTGATGGAGCGACAGGGCTGCATATCTAATGGCGTTAGTGAGAGTGAGTGAAGAGGCTGCTGGGTATGATCCATTTATATGCATGCTAATAACAGAGCGCATTGGGCCTGGGACGAGCATGCAGATCTCTCTATAATCGACCATCCATCATTAAGATGTGACTTTCTGGTCAGACACAGCGCATCATTACTCTGCACACACCAGAGGCACATGCATACACAAACACATACACACACACACACACACACACACACACCCGAAAACACTTTATGTGAAATTGTTCGTTTTCTTTCATCACCTCTCCACATCCTGTTTATTTGTATCAATCAGGGAGAATCAGCTCACACAGTGAAACTGTGTAAAAGTCAGCAAACTTTAATGATGGCACAGCTCGGTTCAAAAGGGCCTTTGTAAGCCAGACTTCTCTATCGGTAATGAAGCATGTAGCAAAAGCTAGCTCCCCTCTGTAAAAACGTTGACCTGAAACTACACACAGACACATCTTGCCGCACGTATATACAGCTTATGAGATCACTGAGGGCGCTGTGAATTCCACTGCACAATAAATGTCATCCACGTGTTCTGAGCGAGGGTGGCCTCAGGAGTCCTGCAGTGGTTTGGGGGTCAGGGTTGAGGTTAGGGTAGCTGGTCTCCAGTGGCCCAGTGTCAAACCTCAGCTCTCACAGACTCTCGTTACTCTCGGAGGAGGGACTGGGTACAAGGGGTTTGGCTTTTCGCCCAAGGAGTAAGAGCACTGTGGGGCCCTTCCGTTCTTGGAATGCCACAGTTTTTAGACCCTCTGTACGCCGCACCCACCAGAACAGAGAGAAAGCTAACTGTGTTTGGTTAAATGAGCATAGTTTGAGTGTGATTTCATCCTTTTTTCCATGGCTGGTACCCATCGCTGGCCTCCTTGTTATCTTCTACACTGCAGAACTCTGCAGAAAAGGGCAACTTGGGAAATTCATACTATCTTATTTTCTTTATCCAAGATAAGTGATCTCATTTATCATCATTTGAATGAGAAAATTACTTTTTTCAAGGTAACAAATTAACTTTTCCTCTTCCATCTATTTTTTGGCTATAGCTGACAAGTACCAAACTAAGCAGAAACCTTTATCTTGAAATTTTGTTTTAGTTTGAATTGCCTCTAAATCTTTTAGTTCTTAGGTCAGATAGTGTTTTAAAGTGGCCTGATTTTTTTAGTTTTTGAATATCTCATCAAGTTGGCAGGTTCTTTTTCTTGATATTCAAACATTTGATGGTTACAGTTCTCAACATCACACTATGTTTTGTTTGTTTGTAAAAGTTTTGCGTCGTAAACCCACGGGCTTAAAGAAATCCAGACGCTTGTGTACACTTCAACATAAACTTTACTCACACATGCATCATTAAAACATGGAAACTCAGAGCGCACAGTCACACAACTCACTCATACTCACTCGCACTAAGACCTACATATGGCAGACTGTGAGCAGGCAAGTTGGGCAGCTGGCCGGTATTAAATTGGATCCCTAGGTTCCCCACTGTTCAATGGGACTTAAAGCCATATTAAAGGCATCTCCTACAGTCCTGCACCAGTGGGAGAGCATGGACAGTGGCCAAGGAAAGCAGCCCGGTGCCAGCCACACCCCTGGAGGACTGCATCTGCTCTCACTCTACACCCTGGCCCCTTTATGTTTAGCATGACATATCGTCCCATGCTCCCATATGCCAGTGGTACCAGACTACACATGCTTTAACACAAGACCATGACTCTCCACATTCATAATAAACTTAAGCAAATACATCTCTGATTGTGTGCATCATGGTTTTATGTGACTTATATGTTTGCCTATGTGTGATAGATGGACATGGGAGATAGTGTGCATTTGTGCATGCAGGGGCCACCTTTTTTTTTGTGCAATTTATGGGTCAGCATATAAATGCAGAAATCACACTGTTTGCTGAGAGTTCAGTCCAAATTCGGTGATCCCTTCCCTCCCTTCCTTTAGAATTTATGTTGAGCATTATTTAATCCGTTGAAGCACTAGTTGGAGGGAGTGTGTTTGTGCTTCCAGTGGCTGCTCAAGACTGGTCACTCAGTGTGGTGCAGATTGCGTGGGCAGATGCTGCTTTATGCGCCAAGCTCATTTTTATCACCGGCTTGTACTATACCCCAGTGACATAAAGCTAGTGGTGCAGTCATGCCTGAAGAAAGTGAGAAGGGGTGCTTGTGGAATCATTTCCCTTTGTATCTCACACATAATTGAACCGCTCTCATTTCCTGCCAAAACAAATACGGAGGCTACATATCAGTGGTGATTAAAAATGTTCTGTGAAAGAGCGAGAATGCTTGAATGAGTGAGTATCATTCCACATGAGGGCAGTCATATGTTTGTGAAATATGTGTGAGAGTTTGTGCATGCTCTGTGTCTGACCAGAATCAGCATGCAAAGGTGTAAATCTACAATTGCGGCTGAAGAAAAGCTGTCTCTCAAACTGCCACTTTAGTGGTGGCCCTGGGAGAGCAGGACGGATAATGGGAGTAGTCTAATAAGTTTGTTTGGCTTGTTAGTGTGATTGTTTTCTCACAAAGCTAATTAACTGTCTTGGCCTTAGGGACCCTCCATCCTATATCCCACTATCACCACCCATCCACACACACCCACACACATATATACACATTCATCTATCCATCCCCACCCGCCTGAGCCTCCTCCTCTTTCACCCTCACCAGCGGCAGCTCTCTGTCTCTCTGTCTTTGCTTCCTGTCATGTTTAAATTGATGGAGGGTCTAGTGATTGTCTGTATGGTCCCAAGGTGCCTTTCCCCACTACACAGGCATCCTCCGGATTCTTCCTGGTCCACAGTTGATTACGATAAATCAATCTGAGGGGTCAAACACTTGGACTGGGGCACTGTCATCTCCAGTGGCTATGGGGGTAAGCCGGCCCGGGATAAGAGGGCGTTTCCTGGAACCCCTGTGACCCCCTCGACCACTCTCGTTTCCGTGGTGAGACCTTCATTAAGGGACAAATCTGTTCCCGTAGTTAAAAAAAAAAAAAAAAAAAAAAGAGAGGGGGTGAAGAGAAAAGTGGGGGATGCTCTTGTTTTTCATCACATCCCTCTCTCTTCTACCTCCGATGGCCTTATTTCTCTATCTGGTAGGGCTGGAAACTGACAGGTAACAGCAGAGCAGAGCAATAACGCTATCCCCCTGGCCTGTATAGCAAATAATGCAGGAGATTTAATCAATGGCCAAGAGGAAAAGCAGGGCCAAATCAATAGAAGCCTTGCTGCTTGCTCCCCTGCTTTGAAGGTGAATCCGGGCCTTGCTACATAAATTGGACTAATTGAAGAGCATGCTAGGAAACAAGCCCCTTACAAAGCATGTCTGTGTCAGCATGATACTTGTATGTGAATTTCATCAAGCCAGAAGTGCAGAAGCGGAGATAATAAGCTGCCATAGGCCTGGAAAGAAAAGTAGAAGGGATAAACACAATATTAGTTGCATTTGAGCTGATAACATCCGTCCACACTCATTTAGGTGATAAGCGTGGGTGTACAGCAGCAGCAACAGCAATACCACTTGGTTTGGGTTGTGAAATTATAGCATTTTATTTTCTTAGTAGAGGAAATGATATGTTTCACGCAACCATGTATCAAGTGTAGTATCGCAGAGTAGCATCAATGATCTATGTTTTTATACTGTGAAATGCATGCAAGTGTTAAAAGGGCCCATTGCATGCTGAGCTGAGGACATAAATTCAGCGACAGCGATACATCTCATCAACAGAGACAACAAATTAAAAACACTCACCCATGAGACACTGTTGTTCGATAAATTGGCCTTATTTTCAGGGAGAAAACGGGGCTTTCTCGACACAAAACAATCAATCAAAGTAAATGACCCTGCTGTTCACAAATCTGTCATGATGGAGCATTGCTGTATTAACCATCAGACCTATCGGCTGGTCAAGTTGAGATCTTCCCTAAGACCTCATTCCATCTCAGGTCTCTTAAGGGGGTGGGGCCCTGAGGTCTTAGTCCTCGGGTTCGCTTTAATTAATAAGTTTTGTAGTAATGGCGAGAACAACAGGAGGTGTTAACCCTGTTAGCAGAGAGGCATGTTATAGCATTAGGCTCCTCTGAAGGGAGCAGGGGAGGGGGAGAATTAAAAGATCTCTGCTGTGGATTGGCTCACAATGCACCAGGAAGGAGATCTGAGTCCAAATGAAATGATTGTATCAGATAGAAATCGATAGCAATCCATGCCTTCCTTAATCCTGCACTAGCTCCCAGATCACTCCCTGGTGCAGGCAATCTCTCAGCCATCATTACGACACGCAGATCGATAGTGGGCAGCAAGGCCTCTGGTTAAATTTCTGGCTACACTGCAAAAGTATGGGAGAAGAGAAGAGAGGAGAGGAGAGGAGAGAGGGAAGAAGAAGAGAGACAAGACAAGATGATGAGAGAGGCCGAAGGGTGTTAGTATGGCTTTAGGTGTCTGACAAAGTACAACCATGCTGTTGTTAGAGGTAATTAACAAGAGAAGACAGCAGAAAACAGGTAATCTACCTTGCCAAAAAAAAAAAAAAACTTTAAATCCTGCCAAAGCTCCAAAGCACAAAATCTTTTGTTGTGTTATTATCTCACAATAGGGGATTTGAGTTAAGCGCCAAGCATATTCCGCTTCAAGAGATGGATGATGAAGCTTGGAACTGTGTTTTATGGTTGTAATCAGAACAGGTGCAAATCATCTATCAAGGCATAATAAAATTTTACAAAGTGCTTTCTTGTCTGCAATACTCCTGACATTTTGTTTCAGTTTATGCCTCGACCAATGAAAGGGACCATCTCATACGTCTCGCTGGCAACATCTCAGGGGATCTGAGTGAGGAAAAACAGGCTTGAGTTATTACGGGGGATTTTGGTTGCGCGGTGATTGCATTCGTGTGATGTAAAATACGAGAAAAAAAACAACAATACAACAATGATAAATCAGAACATTTGCAGGCTGGGAGCAACACCTGCAGAAAAAAAGCATCATGAAGTAAATAAAACAACTTTGATGAGATGTTTGTGCACAGAACTCACAGGGTATTTATCATGCATTTTCTTCTTGAAAAATTAATTGGTGTATTTATCATTAACACCAGTGGCCTTAACAGCAGGAGGATCCATCATTAACACCAGTGGCCTGAGCAGCTGGAAGCACAGAGAAGGCGGCTTTGGGTTCATCCTCTGCCTTCCGTGTTTTGTAGTCAAGTCACAGTGCCTGTTTAAAACCCTCAATTAAAAACGGTGAGTTGGGCGCTGCTTTAATGATAGCTGTGATTTTAATCAGGAGTGTGGTATTCCTAGTAGGTCCTGGAGGTCTGGAGGCCTCACTGCACACATCAACTTATCTCTTTCTTAAAGCTCCCTTTCTAATTTCCCACCGCCATCAAAGTCTGCTCTACTCTCCTGGTGCTCACCTCCGTCCTCTTCTTACCCCCCCAGCAGACCTCGCTGTTAGGATGTACATGTTGAAAAAATACAACACACCACAAGTAATTAATTCCATTAGCATCAATATTCTACTCATGAGCAGCAAACACAGGCAGGGGGAGCTGGTACAGGAAATCTCAGTGATGGAAAGCATAGTAAGGGGATATGAGTGGGAAGATAGAAAGAAGGAAGGATTGTTTACTCTCTCCCTATTCTCTGTCTCTGTCTTGCCGTCTTTTTTTCTCCATCTCTCTCTCCTCTCTGAAGAAGCCTGCTGGCGCGAAGGAACTTCTCCCAGCAATTAAGAGGGGCCGCAGACGCTCAGCGTAATTACCGCCGCACATTGCTGCTGTCACAAAACTCAGCTTGCCCTCTGGTCATAAAAAAACACACTGAAGAATATTTAGAAATGAATTATTCAGAGTGATTGTTCGTACTCAATTATTCATGGGACCCCGGCGAAGGGAGATTTGCATCTCAACGCTGTAAATATTATTAATCTTGCCAATTACAAAATTCTCTGCCGCTCCAAATTCTTCAAATGATGTTCTAAATGTGTGCAGCATTTTATAGCCTTTAATGTTTAAGTGGCTTGAAATGAATGTGCTGCAGCTTTTACAAATCATCTGGAAAACAAATCAAGCTCTCTGGAAGGAGATTTCTCATAGTGTGTGAGACATAGTTACACCACAAACCTGCCAAATGTTAACTGCTCAGCTTGGATTCTAAATTTGAACTGAATGGTTTTGATTGTTGTTGCCCTAAAAAAAGAAAGTAAAAAGCTGTAAGCCATTATGCTCAATAGTGGATAAACCAAATTTTATAAGCAAAATATAACCATATTTTTAGGATTTTGGATTTCAAATTTCACATCTCTTTGATGATCTCAAAAAGCAGACAGTGTACTTGTAAAATAAAGCCTAATAAAGCACATTCACATTGTAGTAACTAAAATACAGATCCAAACTCAGCAAAACAAAAATAATGTATTCACTTTAATCTCTTCGTTCCAGTACAACATGTCTCAGTCTTCAAAGAGGTCTGATATTAACCACTTTCATGAGTTTTCAAAGCAGCATAACACAACAAGCATGTTCCAAGTATTCCAATTTGGCTCCAAAACTGCAGGTACATCAACTAAATGGTGGCCAATAATCTCCAGTGTTTCATGCCAACTGGTCAAGAAAGCCTCATTACTTCAGCTGATACAGGATTTCTGCACGGTTGTGATGAAGCCAAATTATATATGTGATAAATAAAGGAGAATATGAAGGCATTTCTGCAGGACCAACCTCACTTATAATGTAAACAGATTCAAATTGTCCCTATCCACAACATATACTGTATGTATGTATATACTGAATGTGGTCAAGACATCATCACACCCTCCCTGCCTCACGGAGGAAAAATATGAACCCACACTCATCATGGGATGAAAGATGCTTTCAGAGTAACTGGGAGAGAATTTCTCTGCACACCTGGATCCTGAGCTGGTGACAACAGGTTATTTCACCAGCACATGTAGCTATCAATAACTTTCAAGGAGAGGGGAGGAGGGGAAACAGAAAAAAACATATCATCATTTGTTGAAAAAGCAGCTAATGTGTGGGTGTTTAGTTTTAATGTATTTGACCAAAAATGTACAATAAGAAAATATAATCCATGCTATTCTGTTTTATTTCTTTCTCCTAACTTAATACATGACTTTACCATCTGTTTTGCCTTTTTTTAAACACAGAACATAGCCTGTTCATTATCTTTTATTCTACCTCTGGTAGTAGCTCAAAATGCATGACAGGACATATAATCTAGGAAATGCAAATTGAGGTCCATGTCCAGACACTTAATTAAATTTATGTCAACTCTGATATTACAGTAAGCCTTTCTCTTCTTGAACAATGTCACAGATCATGATAAATGGAATACATGCTGGGCTATAGTAATTATTTGTCCAGGCTGGTAGAAATTTCACTCTATTAGGTTGGAGATATTGAAGGCCAGAGCTCTTAAGTTCTGCATTTGTCTTTAAGGGTGTTTAACTGAGTGCCCAAGAATGGAATCTGAAATGTGTCTTCGATTTGTAATTGAAATTTTTTGAAACCAACAGAATTAAGGAAGAAAAATGAGCAATTTTATCCAGATTACCTGTATACATTTACATAAGAAAATGCCAGCTGCTAATAACAACAACTAATAAAAGAACAGAATTCAATATGCATCCCATGTCTCTCTGTGTTTATTGCACAAATAAGTCCATGAATCTTAAAATGAATCTGATGCATAAATAACATGGAATTAGCAATGATTTACAGTAGGGATATAAAAACAGCCTCCAGTGGTAGTGACCTGTGGATTAAACTCTTTCTTCATAGTTAATGGTAATGTACAGTCTTAAGTAACTCTATAAAATATGGCCTTGGAGGAGCATTTCTGTAAAGCTAAAGGAGAACGCTTCCCTGTTGGTAATCCAGCCAACTGAATCCATCCATTCATAAACGCATCCATCCATTGATCGGCATGCATAGGACGCCAGCAATCTAGATTTTAATAGTAACCCTGTGTCTCTTGGTTGCCGGCCTGCTGTTTCTCTTGGTCTCAGGATGAATGGGAGAGTGACACTTTGTAATGCTTTAGGCTGAGGAGCTCACTCTTAATAGGCCTGGACTTAATTAGTATGGGACTCCCCCTGTACGGAAAGATAAATCCTAACCCCCTGAAAGGAAGGCTGCTGACACACGTACAAACACAAATATACAAACGTGATATACACAAAGTGATAGAAACACACATACACACACACACATACAGATGTATGAATTAATCGAGGCAATTTTGTGTTTCTTAATGCCGTTTGAGCTCTGATTCGGTACTGATAATACTTTAAAATTATACAGACTTCCTTCTCTCTTTCTTTTTATCTCCCTCCATCCCTTTTCTTTCTATCCACTGTGTTTTTCCCTCATTGCCTTGCAGGCTGCAGAGTGATGTGTCATTTTATAATCCTGCGCTGGCTAAATTACATTAGGAATATCCTCTCATTAATTAAACCTGCTATTGGCAGCACCTGAGATAAAACAGATTATAAGAGCTGAGAGTGAAAACACAGAGCATGAAACGCCAGCATCAGCACTTTACGTGTGTGTGTGCGTGTGTGTGAAATTGTGCATGCGTGTGTTCCTGAGCGTATGGGGAAGAGGAGAAAGAGTGAAAGAGAAAGAGAGAGAGAGAGACTGCAGAAAGAAATGGCACAGTTAAGATCTGTTGGTGTGCTTTTGTATATAGATGGTGCTGCAGCAGTGAGACTGTCTGCTTCACTGTACACCGCTTGTGTTTTAACGTTTATCCTTTCAGAGATGGTTTATCCATAACAGGATTAGTTTTAGGGTTAATGGACGCTATTCACATGCTCTTTTGCACTACTTCTGACAGGTGGTGTACATAGAGTCCATAGTAAAATAATTCCTATGATCAACACATTCTGCATCTCTGGCACCAGCGGGGACTTCTATTCTACGTTTTGTCACCGAGTGCAGTGATTTAATCTTACAACTGAAGAGATTAGCTCCTTACAGACATATAATATCTGTGCAAAAAGTTTATTTTACTCCTTTTCTGGAGTCACAAAATGAATATGAAATTCATCAGGTGTGATATACTAGTCTGACTTTGGAGAGAGTATTCAATTTCTTTTTTTGGGGGGGGGGGTGGGCTGGGATAGAGTAACCGACAGTGGAGTCTATGTAAGGAAAAATCAAAGCAGATAGCACATTAAAATGTATCAGCGATACCTCCTTCAAACAAAATTAATCATGATAAAAATTCACATTAAACACACTCCTCTTGGTAGCTGTCAAAACTGATTAATGCAAAGAAAAGGCAAGAGAGGGGAAGGGAAAGAGTGAGAGAAAGAGGGAAAAAAACTTGTATAAATATTAGGGGAGTCCGAGTGGGAATGCGTGTTGCCTTTGTATGCACACCGTGTAAAAGCCATTGTGGAGTTCACCCAGGTCCCTTACAAACGAATAAATCACTGCCTTTGGACAAATTAATCAAAGTGCCCAGCTGTTGCTGTGCATGGCTAACTCAAGGCTGAGACTCCTACTCTGGGTGTATTGTCTACCCTCCCTTCCTCTCTCGAAAGCAGTAGACCTGAAGTGGCAGATTGGGTTTGTCTCCCCCTGAGTGATGTAGTGCCATTGCCCACCTGATACTTTATCACCAGGTTAGATGTTCGTTACACTGATACGTTTCTCGCCTTTCTCCCAAAACAATTCAGAGAATGGATTCTGACTTCGGTGACCCCTTTCGTAACACAGGCTTGTTTTCTTTTAGGGAACTAAATTACACATATTTGACCATTTTGATGTTGTTGCACAAAATTTAAAATGTAGAATTGTGTTAATAATTTTTTTTATGGATTTGTGTAAAAGACTTGAAGGGTCCTTGCACTGCACGGCTGTATATTCATAAAAAAGGTCAGTGTGAAGAAGGTCTTTCAGAACTGTTCAGTCTTGAAAGAAGAAGCAACATGTTAGCACGATATAAACCAACTTTTGTCCAATCCACACCTACTACTTACAAATAGGACACAAGTAAAAAGGAACAACCTGAATAAATGAGTGGAGAAACATAGTGAATGCAGATGCCATCCAGGGCAAGGAATCAGTGTTGTGTCTCGTCAAGTGTGTTAATTTTAGTCATGTTCATGTTCAGTGTTTTATGTTTCAAGCACTTCCTGTTTTATTTTGTACTCACCTTTTCCCTCTCGTTTCAGACCCTGACTTCCTCCCTTTGTGTTATTTAATTGTTTAATTAATTAATTGTTTAATTGTTTGCCCCGCCCCTGATTGGTTTCACCTGTTTCCACTCGCTTCATGTATAAATAGTCCTTGTCTCCCTTTGTCTTTGTCAGTTTGTCTTGTTCCCTTCCTAGAAGTGTATGTCAAGAGTGACCACCCAGTGTTCAGGTATTTTGCATGTTAGGTTGAAGTTTGAGTTATTAATTATATCCTCCTTGAGAGCCCCTTTTGTTTGTTTTTTGGACCCTCCTCGAGAGCGCCTTTTGTTTGATGATTTTGCTGGATAAATAAATACTTTTTTGTTACATCGTCATCAGTCTCTGAGTTGTGCATTTGAGCCCACCAGAACAGTGTCTGAGGTCGTGACAATCAGTAAATAGTTTGATGAGTATGAAAATGCTTTGGCTTATCACAGGCTTTGGACTGATGTGTTAGACGGCACTCTCAACCACCATCATTAAAACACCAAATTAGGGAATATTTTTGGAAGATTGGTGTTCATCCCTCCAGTAGAGTTCCAGAGATTTGTAGAATCAATGCCAATATGGTTCATTGAAGCTGTTCTTGCAGTTTGTCTTGCTCCAACACCTCACTAGACATGTTATATTGTTTTTTTTTTTAATTTGTTACCCATCTCTATTTGTAGAAAACCATTATTTAGAAGTTAGTACAAGAATGGACAGTCTGTCCTACATGTAACAGTGGGGGTGTTCCGTGACTGAGGTCCTCTCGGAGGAGGTCTACAATCAATCTCAATTATTACATAGCAGTTATGGCAGTTACAATAAATTTCAATAAAAAGGGAGGAATGTCAAAAGAAAAGAGAACCACAGTGAGCTGATTATGAAGAACAGCAAACAACAGCCTCCAAAACCCAACACGTTATAACGCATGTTAGCATGAGTGCATGGTTAGCTCATTTGTTTCACATTTATTGATATACATAAATTTCTGTTATGTTAGATGGAAGAAAACTAAAAATGGATTTTACTCATATTGTCTATTGGCCTTTTATATATATGGTATATTCCTCTCAAATAATGGCGTGTCTGGAAAACATCTTTAAGACAGTGAAATCAGTGACTTATGTCTTTTGCTTCAATTCACCTTAGTACCCTTGAAAAACATTGCCAATATAACCCTACACTTGTACTGCAAGTCAATGAGTGGGTGCCAACATCTACGGATGACAGTCATACATGTGACCTGGCTGTCACCTGCTCTGCCTCCAGCATCACCATGCACTTAAGGTAATGGAGACATGAGACATTTTGTCCGTCACTTGCTCTTCCGGCTTGTTGTGCCTGAAAACATTTAATACATCCTGACCATATTCCACGCTGCTATTTTTCTTATTCCTGAACTAATTGTGAACCCACCGACCCACCCTGTTCTTCCTACTCTCTCTGTCTTGCTGACTGCTGATGTCCTCTGCAAGGGAAATCACTCTAAGAAGAAGTTTACTTTGTGCTAATCTCATAAATGCCCAGGTCTCCCCTCCTTTGTCCCCCCATGATGCAGGCATGCAATAAACCACTTACATAAACCTCTCCTCTGAGACAGGCCAGAAAAAACAGCTGACATGCTCAAAGTTCCACTCTGCTGTTCTTTCTCTCTCTGGATGCTTGTGATTTCCACCAGGAATGCTTTATTTGGATCCTTTATTACATGTGCTGTCCCAAAGTCTTCAAGGGCAGTTTTAATATGTGAATTCTCTGCTCTGTAGCGTGTGAAACAAGTATGAGGCACACTGAAAAATGTTGACATTTATGAGTGCAAATGCATTTCACTGGGCCACTTGTTGTTAAGTGATCAATATAGGCGTCATGGCATCAGTGCAGGTGATGTAGGATGCTGTTACAGTGGTGAGAAAGGAATATTTTACATTCTACTTGCCTATGATTTTCTGACTATGCACTCGCTCCACAGAAGTAGCAGCATCACTGAAAATGATCACAGATCAAGTAGTCATCCTTTTCGACAGATAGTATGCTTTTAGTACAGAGCACAGTTAAGCCCTTCATGATGCTGCAATTTCTGGACCAAAACAGAGCTACAATTTAACATTATCAAACCAAATGAATTAATATATTTAAAAACCCTCAAAATAATCTATTTGGTGAGATTTCATCATACAAAAATATAACACACACACAGCGTACTGAACATATATATATATATATATATATATATATATATATATATATATATATATATATATATATATATATATATATATATATATATATATATATTTATATTTATAACTTGCTTATCAATCCAAGCTTCCAATTTAAAATGATATTGATGATCCCAATACCAGCTTCTGGTTCCTTATATGTTATGCACCAAATATTTTCTTCCAAAATACATGGGAATTATTTTGGTTGAAGATACAGGCTGCCATGCAAGGGAATACGTGAATATCTAATTGTTTTGAATTTACATATGAAACACCTATAATTATGTCCATTGATATGTCTTGGCCTATTCGAAGGAAAATTGGCATACCATATTTTTAAATAATACATGAGAGCTCATGTTTGATTGCAGAGGTTGCGGTCAGGAGAAATATTTCATATAAACAAAAAATACCAAGCAGTTATCTGTTAAGAGTAATGTGACGGACGAATGGAAACTCAAGTCCATTTCCAATTATAACCACGCTATATTAATTCTTAGGTCAGTTAACTTTCTATGCAGGCTTAAAAGTGATAATATAATAGAGGTAGACTAAATCATTCATGCTAAATTTGTCATTGTTATTCTAATCCTGACTCTGTGTGTGTGTGGATTTGTTGACTTTGCGGCATTGTTCCCTGTTTCCACATCACTTTGTGTTGCAAATCCTCTGCTCAGACTGTACTTTCTTTTTCACTCCTGTCTGATTGGTAAGTCAGAACACATATGCACCATCATCATTCATTACCTGTTCTTTTCCCCGCCTTTTCACGCATCTTTCTATACCCTCACACCTCTTTGCATCTCCTTTAGTCAATTCTCTTTTCCCTCCACAGAAGCTCCCACTCCACCCTGCACCTTATGATGTGCCATCATTCACCTTGAGAGAGCTATTCTCTTTCTGAATGGGATCATAATCGGCCCAGCTTTGCTTTTAATAGCCAAAGTGACAATACCTTGCATGTGCATATGGGTGAATGTGTGTGTGTCTTTCTGCGTCTGACACCTCTGTGGCTGCATGGATGAGCATGGACAGATGTGCCCACTGGAGCAGAACTGCCTGAACGTGTGGAGACTTGGACATTAATGAGATGGTGACAAAACTCACACTCTCCAATTAAAGAAAGTGAATGGAGGCCATTTAAAACAGAGGCACTGGGAAGAATGAGAAATGACAAGGATATCCTGTAGGGAAGGTGGAGTAACGTGAGGAGGAGTATCTGCAGAGTTTAAGAGGAATTACCTGGCATAGTCACATACACACTTTCAAAGATCTATGTAACAAATGTATAATAAATAGTAAATTATGCAATTTGGATTTCTTAAACTTTGTTGTTAAACTCTGTTGGTATTACATATTATTAAGAATGGCTATATCTGTAAAATACCCATATTATATACACTGTTCTAAAATGACTTTATTGGGAGCCTGTAAAATGCAAAGACACTGACTTGAATTATCGTCTGAGGTATTTACATGCTGCTGTTCTGTCAGGCTTTATCCTCGATCTTTCCACCTCAGCTCCACCTCATTAGAGGTGCAGGGTCCTTGAAGTGTTACAGGGTCCAATATGTGATAACACCAATCTCCCTGCACGCCTTTCCCCTCCCCAGACTCATGCCTATCAATCTGCAGGTGTGTGCTCTCTATCAAATTACTACTGAGGGACTGGCTTCCTTGGCCTTCTGAATCATTTTCCTGCTTTTATTCTTCACTGTGGGGATGTTGTAGGGATCCACACATGATACTGTACGTGACAAACAACAAATTTTGTGCTGTTGGTCCAAAAGCATAATGGTTCAGTTGCCTTGAGCCAAGCTGTGTTTGTTATGGTTCAGGAAAATTTAAAAGAAAACACATTTCTGTTACAGGTATTGATCTTTAAGAGGAACATCAAAGTTTTTCATCTGCTTTATGTCACTGTGCTGTGTCAAACAATAATAAAATCCTTTCATTTCTTGATTTGTTAAGCTGCTGAAAGCTTGAACACTTCCTACAGCTGTTTTATAGCAAAACCAGACTAAAAGTCTACAGCCACGCTAACAGCTCCATCAGGCTGAAAACCAAACTGTAGGATAGATAGATAAATAAGTATTGGACATACTGAAATTTTGACCCAATGATGCCGCTAGAACACCAAAGTTCACATAGACTAGGAGAAACTGCACGAAATTGCATAATAATCAATTCAGACATTTCAGCCCAAACCACAAATGTCAACCTGCTGGAGGGTCTAGAGGAAGAATTAGGGGGTCAACAAAATCATTATCATTAATCATCAGGGGAACATGAATGTCAGTAGCAAAATGTATGCCAATGCATCATGCAGATGTAGAAATATTTTTACCTGTTGGTGGCACTAAATAAAAGCCCAGGTGACCACCAAAGTCATTAGGATTCATCTTCTGGGCACCATGGATATCTGTACCAAATTTCATGGCAATCCATCCAAGTACAAATGTCAACCTCGGGGTGGTGCTAGACAAAAGGTCAGGAGATCCCCTAAGCCATTGGGCTTCATCCTCTGGGGACCACGAATGTCTGTACACACAGAGGTACATGATAATCTATCCAATAGTTGTTGAATATTTCAGTCTGGAACAAAGTGGTGAACCAACTGACTGACAAAGTTACCAACAACAATACTAGTTTAGCTAAAAAGAAACTTGGCTGCTCTTTGACCTCCTTTACATTTTTATTTATTTTTTTCTTGTAAAATTATCAATCATGTTTTGGTTCCATTTGATTTTCCTTTATGGTTCATCGTTGGCGGATTCTGACCATGGCAAATCATGCCTCCAGAGTCTGACTCATTGGAGAATTGGCATTATTATTTTCAGTATTTTCTTTTTTTGCTCAATATAATGCAAGAATTGACTCTGTCTTCTCTCTGCTGGAGTGATGGTGCTCTAAACATTCATAATTAGTGTGGGGGTTCATTGCCTGGAGATATGGTGTGGGTGTTACATTGGGTAGGCCATGTGCATAATCTTTGACCTATATCTTCTTCTCTATACTTTCACACAAGTACAGTTTTGACAGATCATCACAGAGCTGTATGTTGTTACATGTATGGGTGGTCACTCTTATTATCTGCACTGTACAGGGGGGCTTGTTACAAAATAAAAAATAACAAGGGGTATGTAGGTACACAAGTGGCAAGTCTTGCTCCCACTATGTATATAGTGTGTATTTGGTATGTTGGACCCCTTTGCAGTCAGCATTGATCGACCTCACTCCCTGGACACTCGATGCAGCATGACCCCTCCAGCAACCAGCCAGTAATTGATCCTGTAGTACTGCTGTGGATTCCCATGGCACACCAACTCTACATGTATGTGTGAGTGTGTGTGTGTGTGTGTGTCTTCTACATCTTCCTTTGGCTGCGCTCCTAGCAGCATGCCCCACCTTCCTAACCTCTGCATTGCATTCAGAGTGTATCCAAAGGCCATAGTGATGGGCAGAGTACTAAGCCTGTACTTAAATGCATCTGTTTTCACCCTTCTCTCTTTTGCACCTCACTCTTCTCTTATTTATTTTTTTCTATACATTCTGCAGCACTTATCCAACGCCTGATGAAACCTCTCTCCTTTCGGTCAGGTTTCATTCAGACTGCGGCACAAGTCCGCCTGGTGATCAAATAGCCCTGTGATTTTATGTAGATGAAAGTAAATCACAGCTCCTCCAAGTTGTTTCAATGCTCCGCCACGCTCGATTGTCTAGCCATTTTGAGCGACCCGCTCACCATAAAAGAGCCCATTTCACTTCCATCCAATTTGAGACAGACAGAGAAAAGAGGGGTGTGCCAAGTGAAAAGCCTCAGTCTTGCTTTTGGTGGAAGATTAGCAGCTGCCAGGAAGCTTTCAGATCCTCCAAAGAAAAACACACACACATTCACCACATGCACTACATATCTACATGCATGGCCAATCCACGCGCTGCCGCACACACTTCTATACAAATGAACACATACACGCACACGCAGTCACACAATCAGATAGTGACACACGCACACACGCACACACAGAAACTTCAATCAGAGCAGTTGCAGTTTCTTTCAGCCTCTGTAGCAGTGTATCTACAATTCAAAGTGCTGTGGGTTTTGCCTCTGCCAAATTACAAGCTCCATTTGCCAGCCTAATTAACGGTTCATAGCATTCAGTGAAATTTATTGCTGCAGCCCGGGCACATGCCAAACCAAACAGGATAGACCTCACAGATAACCGTAAACTTGGCTATGGAACCTGACACCTTGAAAAAACAAACTTGTTACAGGGAGTCTGTTTATATACTCCTCTCACCCCCCCACCTCCCCCAATCTCTCTCTCTCTCTGCCTCTCTTCTCGCTCCACTGTCTCGGCTGACAGTTACTTGACTGTTTCACTTCACGGTCTCCGTGGCGATGGTTGTTAAGAGGGAAAACCCAGACTCACAACCTATTCCTTTTGACCGCAATTCATTGTATGTTTGTCAGCGGGTGCCCTTGTGGTCAATATTGTTTAGATGCACAGCTGAAACGTGAATCCAGAGGAGAGGACGTAACAGGACAAGACAAGGCATGAATTTCAACCTAACTCACAGAAATCACCCAAACAATCTCCCCTTTTTTCTCGGGAGCAAAACAAAATGCAGTGGAACATAAACACCATGAATATAAACTGACGCAACTTGAGAGTAAACTCAGCCTTACGTAATGTGACAAAAGTAAACGATTTTGACATACTTCAGCAGACTTTACACCTCAAAGTCTGCGATTAGTAATCTGTTAATCTCTGTGCTCACACACACATATATGATCACTATTTGAGGAGTAAAAGCACTCTGCCCAGCAACTGACAGAGTGGAGGTTCCAAGCCACGGAGCACCAATTGCCTCCTGCTTTCACTGTTGCGACAGAGGTGCTGAAAGGTGTCCGAAGGGGACCTTTGTCATGTGGTTTGAGCGTTCTGTCCAATTCTTGCATCATACAGGTGTGACATTGTCTGGCTACTCTGGTGGCTTTGCCCTTGGAGGGTCTTTTTCTGACTGCAGAAAAGGCAACAAAACAAATCCTCTGGAGAAATGTTCAGTACGCTGACCTGCGAAACGTCCTTTAGATAAGTGTGTTATTAATGACTCAGAGTTGTTGTTCATTTAAGTGAGGTGCACATGACACAATGTGTGGTTTCGCAAAGCAGGGTTGGTTTTTCTAATCCATCAAAGAAACCTTTAGTCCTCTTAGAAGAGGTTTGGAGTTAAACAACTATTTGGTGGATAACAAGGTAAGCTCATTCTAGACATAGGCTTTGGTGTTTCAGTCCCCGAATTCATCTGAATTGTCTCATTTGTATTGCCTGTAGTTTTATTATTGGACCCACACAATAACCTTTTAGTTCTTTTGGATTAATTTATTGATTTTTGTCCCAGGAAAACCTTGCGGAACATTTCTTCCAGCAAAGTAGACCTTTGTGTTTCAAATAGAAATAAATAATTAGAATAAAAGAAATAATAATAATAATAGAAATATCTGTGCTTTCTTCACAGATATCTGTTTATGTATGCCCTCTATATCCCCCACACACATGCATACAGTTTCAAGTTGGACATGAAGTAAATCTTCATGCTCCTAACTCTGTGTCTCTAAGGCAGCCGGCGAGTAGATTGCCTCCAAGTTGCACCACATGAGTAACTCCCTCCCCCAGATGTGACAACTACCTTAAGTCTAGAGAGAAAGCAAGTGAGGCAGACAGATAGATTGACACAGAAACAGCCTAAAAAAAAAAAAATCGAGAAAAAATCCTTTTCATGTTTCTAGGCTAGTGTTGCAAGTCTTTGGATCGCTTCTCATGGGGATGGCTTTTTGTTGTTGGTAGAATCAGTGTATCAATCAAAGAAAGGTCTAAATGAGACACAGAGGGATGCAAACGTAGCAGTGTTGCTAATTGATCGATGGCTTGTTCAAGGAATTAAAAAGAGGAGGCTTGCTTCATTAGCGCAAATGTTCTATATCTCTAACTCCTTTCGCTGAATATTGCCAAAGGGCACAATTCCGAAAAAAAAGGAAAGGAAAAGAGAGAGAAAAAGAGAAAAGAGGAGAATATCTCATGATTGAAACATTCATGGATTTATGGTGAATTTATATGGACCCTTACTGTCATCCTCTTAAAACTGTGCAGAACTGGTATGGATTTTGTTTCTTACATTGCTGAGCTGATGCTGTTTCCAAAGAGGATTCCCTGCCTTTCCTCCCTTTTCACAACCATGCACACCAAACTTTCCAACAGTACAACTGTCTGTCCCTGTTCTACCGTCCATATCATACAATTGGGCCACATAAAATAAGACTTTACAGCAACACATGTCACAGCACACATTTTCTTAGGGGGGTGGCCATTAGTAGAAAAGAAACTGGACCGGGTTTAACTTGTCAGGCGGCTTCAAAGAAGACTGTGTGGGCCTCTCGGAAGCCTCCCTGGCTGATGGAGAATTATTGATTGTGTGTTCAGATATCTTGAGGCGCTGCTGTATAACACTGGGGTTTAAATTCAGCCCTAATGCTCAGCCCATGCATAATTTATGTAGTTCCCATCAAAAGGTAGTAGCAATGCAAACTAAAGAGGTCTCAAGAAGCTTTTTGTTGAAAGTTTTCACACATCAACAACCTCAAAGCACAGTATGATTTTGCAGCAATAGGTCAGAATCCATGATGGAAAAAAAAATAAAAACATATAAACTGAGTGGAGCACAGCACTTGGATATTGGTGGAGGGTTTTGATATAGCTGTGAAACATACACCATGAGTTTTCTTTATGATTAACGCTGAGGAATAACACCATCCGCAGAGTCTTACAACTTATTAATGGAACATTTTAAATGCACAATTTATTGCTTTTTCTGGTTAATTTCTCATACATGTATAATGAGAGTGGTGCAAGTAACACAAACACACAACTGGTGTTATGGGTTATACTGTTTTTATGTTCCTTTGCTTTCTGTCTTGCATGTAAAACCAACATGCATTAGTTGAATAATGAAAGGACCATTCACATATTGATCTGTCTGTCCGTATTGACCAATGCTGCTCCCGGCTATGCTTTTCCACATGGTGAAGACATTTATTTAGATAGAGAGGAACGTTTACATGTAATTACAGAACACAACAACAACAAAAAGAACATTGTTTATATGAATATTAGAATCATGAAAAGGGATAGTCACTGCTGTCTTGTTGCAAAAGCAAGTTGCTGCTAGTAAAGTATCATCTCACCAAATTCAAGATTGAAGAGAACTACTTAATACTGGACTCAATACATACAATCACATTATAATTAATAAGTAATTAAATACATTGTGGTGCTTCTTGTATTCTCTGTTTAGTCATGCTGGGCAAACAAGCTCACTAGCACTTTACCTGAAATGAAAATACAATTTCACCAATACTGAACAAGGGAGAAGTGTCCCAGTTTACAACATCTTATCTTACAGACAGGGAGACATTCCTGCCAGCATTTTTGTCGATAAAAAGTGTTTCAAAGCTGTACACAGCTTACTGGAATATATCTGCTGACCTACTCGTGACTTCTTACTATAAGGAGATGTGCAGCACAGGTTTGTGTCATTCTGACACTTTCTTTTTGGGCATTGCGAAATGCACCTTCTTCCTCTAAAAGTTTCTCTAAAGTTGTTTAGAGCTTACTGAGTAAGTGTTTCTCTGTCACAATTGACAGTCCTGGAATATCATTTACTTTGCTCATTTACCCAGGCTAAATGATAATACTCTGAATACAGCAATGATAGACAATAACACTTTAGACAGTTTCTTTTTTATTTGGGACCACAAAGCAAAGCCATGTGGACAACTGAATCCGCAGCCACTTCAAATTAGTGCAACGAAGCGAGACTTTAAATTTGGCCCTTTTTTTATTTATCTTCTGTGTGGCTGAATTGTCTTTCACCACAAATGCCTGTTATAATTAGTGGAGCGTTATCACTCACCTTTTTATAATAATGCATCTCATAATAAACCTCCTTAAGGGTTTGGCTAAGAGGTCATCTCATTAAGTGTGATTAATTGTGTCTAGACAGAATTAAACAGAGAAAAACATAAATAAAAAAACTTACATTTTCCATAAGGCCCCACAAAGGTTACCTGAGATACAAATTGATATCATCTTCGGCAAGACATTTGATAATACATCATGTGATTTTTATATGATTACAGGATTGTCTGATCATAAAATAATATCTAAAGTTACAAAATCACAAAAATAGAACTAATTATTCATTGAATAAAGCATTTTATCAGATAAGCATTTGCAAGTGTGAGCTTAACAATTTAAAAAATGCACTAAAGACTGAATTGGACACGTTGTCCCTTTCAGCACTGTGTAAAAATGTCAGTATCTGGATTTAAGTAATTCTTAGTACTCCGAACAGCTTTATGGAGGTAAGCAAAAAATAAAACAAGCTGGCAGAACTTTCTTCCTTGGCTCAATGGAAATAAATGACCTCACTGAAACAAAGAAACTACGCTTTAAAATGATGAACGTGATAGGTACACCTTTGACTTGCTCTAAAAAAGTGATACATTAATTTCAAAAGCTAAACCAAACCTTTTTTATTTGCATTACTAGCAGAGGAAATCAAAATGTAAAATATAATTCAAAAGGAAACTGCATGTAAGACCACAATAGCAGATGCTTTTGATAATCATTTTGTGGATACAATAAAAACTCTTACCCAAGCTCATACAGACTGTGTCTTGTTAAATAACCAGTTAATACTGATTCAGTTTTAAGAGTCCAAAGTTGACAGGATTATCAGCTCGCTTAAGAGCTACAGGGCCAAACACAGAAAAGACACTCTGTTCCTTAAGATCCATAAAGAATCACTAATCTGTCCCTTAACCAAGGTTATTAATCTGTCCACTACCCAGAGAGCTTCCCCATGTGTGAAATAATGCATTTATTGCTCCTATCCATGAATCAGGAACACTAGACACTAACAACAGAGTAATCAGCATTCTCCCTGTCATGTCCAAAGTTGCTGAGAAATGGGCAGTAGACACCTTTCAACAGCTTAGTCTATCTGTCCTCATGCATTTTCACTAGAGGAAGCATTATTCTACTGAAACCTTAAACCGCCTGTTTTTGGAGATTGTGGAATCTATAGAGTGTTGTTGGTACTTTATTTGAACATCAGGACACATAAAAGAAGGTGGAGCACCAAAGGGGTCAATTTTGGGCCCACTGTTTATTGTCACTGACCTACCAGATATTTATCTCCTCTGATGATTCGTTGTCTACGCTGATAATCATTTGTGTGATTCATAGCTTTCTTTTCAAAATCAAGTAATGAAAGTTGTTAATATTGTAAATTTTATCTGGATTTATTTCAGATTTATCAAAAGTAGTTGAATAAACTGGAGACAGAATATAAACAAGCTTCAAAGAAACTGAACGAAAGTATGCAAAGTATAATCTTTGCGTTTGCTACTTGTGTTAAATTGTTAGCCATCTTAATGTTTTTTATAGGCTATGCTATGCTTTAAATGTCCTGTTTGCTCGTACTGTAAGCCTTCCTAAATGCCTGCTTTCTGTGAGCCGTTAACCCGCTGCACGAGCTTTAGTGTTATTTGTTTATCCTTTGTCTTGTCTTCCTCTATTTTTTTCTTTAACATTTAACAACCTGCCCCAGGGACTGCAAATTAAAATCAGGCCATTTCGCTAAATCTAGTACATTTACATCACAATGATGTCAATTAATCAGCATTGCTCCAGAATAAATTGAGAATAATACATCCATTAACTGTAAAAGTGGCTGCTGTATTCCTATATGCACTACGCCAACTGCTGTGGAAAGCATCTTGATTTCTTCTGTCTCTCTTCAGCAGCACTTGACACTTTTGATGAGCCTTGTTGAACACAGTCCTCGACATTCATTAATAAATGCCACTGGACATATGAGTGCATATATTTGCACTGAAATTGTACGCTGCACTTTGCACTTAATCATATCATGCTATGGGGTATATAGGAGGGGGCTGTGAGGCATCAGACAACACAGCCACATGCAGAATACCATAACAGGTGGTGTAACAAGGCAAGAGTTTAACTATATTTTTTTCTTTTCCTTTATTTATACGCATTGCTCATTATGCCCTCATGTGTGTCTCGCACTGCGGGATGCTGGGTTTTGACAGTGCCCGTCCTCATTACTGGCAGTCGAGCACCTGAGAGATGAGATGCATCCTGACACCCAGGGCTGATTCTCACCTCCATTAACACCAGCAGGGGGTCGCCATGATCTGATTACAGGAGGGAATGAATAAGGAACAGAAATGTAGGGAAACAAGAGGGGAGGAAATGAAGGAAGGAGGGGAGGTGGGGGAGAAAGTGCAGAGGATTGGACATAGGTGATGAAGCAAAGGAGAGAGGGAGGACAGGAAAGAGGTAGAGCAAAGCAGTGAGATGATGAAGGGGGGTGGTCGTAGATGCTGGCAGTGGGGGGGCGCACGCGTTGATGACAGCAGCACTTGTCTGGAGTGCATAAGCCAGCAGCCGTGGGGCCTAATGATGGAGGTCATTGGCATACACCTCTGTAAGGGCGGCTGGCTGTGATCAATACCACCTGATGAGGTGTCTGAGCTCCCTCTGATGTGCATCAAAATGGAATATGTTTTTCCTCCCCATTTAATCGATGGGAAGAGTGTGAAACTAATTGGGCAAAATTGCAGGGGCATTTATTGATTAATCAAGCAGAAAAACGAGGGGAGCATATCAGGAGTCGGAGCCTCGACATGTGAGGGCAACGACATGGTGTTTTGATTGGTGAAATGAATCGATATCTTGGAATCATTGGCTGGCGCGTTAAAGTTGGAGGGGCATGAAATATTTAAAGGCGCCGTGGCAACAGCACCTGCAGATCCACAGAAAGCTGAATAAAAACAGACTGGCATCAATTTTGAATGCCAGACAGTCACATAGTGGAAAGCACTCCTGTGGATGATGAGATTCTTTCCCCTTAGAATGTTATCTTCCTTTTCCCATTCTTCTCATGTATACAACATTTTCAATATACAGTCAATGCGTGTGCTTTAGTATGGAGCATGCCTTATAGATTTCTATATCTTTTTTCCACCATCACAAAAATCTCATGGTACTGGTTCTGTTTTGCATTGTGGGAATGTGTTGGAGAATGGTTTGTGCACGGTGAAATGTCACAGTGGGGTCCTCTGAAGGACAGGAACTGTGAGTCTATAATCTCTTGTCTCTGTAGCGTTGAACCCCTAGGGAGAGTTGGATCAGGCCACTTGATTCAGTCTTTTAGTTCCACTATGGTGCACTATACCATACGCCAGTACAAAAGCCATCTCCCTCGTTGAAGAAGATGGAAATAACATTGGTAGGGGGAAAGGGGGTGGCGGTGCCGCCGCTACCACCAGCCCACCGATGTTGCTCCACATCAAGAAGCATTCATATTTATGTGCACTCAGAGCAATTGTAGTGTAATGTAGAAATATGGGAACCAAAGGGAACCATAGAAACCTTACCTTCCCTATTCACTTTACTGAGGATAGATAGAAGAAGAGATGAAAAACAGCCTTCCTTTATTAGGAAGAATAACAGAGAGGAAAATATAGAAATGGGTAAAGGAAGAAGGAAGGAGGGAGACAGAGATGAGAATCGGAGAAGAGGCTGAAATTTCTGGATGCTTTTTTCTGCAAAATAAGTTTGAATGTTATAGAAACCATGCATAAAATGAATAGCAAGTACAATCAGCCAAAATCTGATGTTGAGGACGGAGGCAGGAAGAAAAAGAGAGCAACCGATTTGAAGGAGGGTAGAGAGAAAATTAGTGATGCCTACTGAGGTCACAGAAGCGTCAGGGTGGAAGAACACTGGGTGACTTGCACACACAATTTCCTTGAAGAGACGTTAACGGTCTGGAAGCTACTTTGAGGCAGTTGATAAGTGTCTGGATCATGTATTGACCTTTCAGTGGCCTCAAAATGCTGTTGATTGCCGACTGGAGTCAGCGGGGAGGCTGGTGGTCTGGCTTTCACAGCTCCTGGGCTCAGAGTGTCTGTCAGTGAAAGACTCAAGGCCATATTATTCTGAGTGGAAGTCCATCGGGTCTTGTTGTTTTGACCCACTTACAGTCCTGTTTACATACTAATGAGACATTTAGTCTTCACATAACACAGGAGCTGAATAGTATCATCGTTTTTCTTCATTCGCCTAGGAGTTGCACTTCACACATACGGCAATCCATAAAAAGACAGCAAATTGAACATGCGCTGAATATTGTGAATCTCAAATTATCAACACTGGAACATGTTTATGGATGCAACAGGGTGAAGTTGAGGCAAATCAATATACTTTAGCTGCTTGTTTGCAGTTTAGCTGGTGAGTTAGAAGGAACTGTCATATAGAGCTTATGTTCAAAATCAATACATTCTGCTCATTTTGACTCAACATCTGTGAACTTTTAGAATTTTCATGGATAATATAAAACCCTATAAAACTTAAGCGCACTTGTGCCTCATTTTCCAGTGTACTGGGCCAAGTGCATAAAATGTCAGACACTAGCCTGAGGGGTGAGGTCAGGTTTGTCTACATTCTTTGTTTTTGTCATCACCTTGCATTTGCTATAGGATCAGAATTTATGATTAAATTACAAATAAATAACTAATCATACATCATGATGATACAGGACAGGTAGAAATAAATAAAAATTAGGTATGTGTATAGTAAAAGTAATGAGTCTAAGTAATTAAGTAAGTAATACCTTAAGTAAAATAAGATATTATAATATATTCCTTAATTTATATCCCAGATGGGAACATTTAGGTGTTATAGCAGCAAAAGAAGATAAACAAGTATAGATAACCCAAAAAGAAATATTAACTCTGACTGATATACTTTGGAATTAAGTTTCCAATTCATCACCAACGTTCAGTGCCAATATAAGTGTCTGTGTGCCGTTTATGTAGTGATGCTAAAAAGAATGTTGCTCCATATCTGACTTTTCCACGTCCTAGACCATGCAATTAATGCCAACCGGCCATAACCACAGTCATTCCATAATCTTAATCATCTGGTTTAGTTGTCTAACTCCAACCATAACTTAACCATAGCAACAATCTTTTCTCAGCCAACTTGCCTTAATACTTTACAGATTGCACTACATCAGTGTTCTTGAATGAAAGTGTTTAGTTGTTTTATGTTTCTTAACAATGATTGGCAAAATGACCCAAACCCATCATGACTGGATCAGACAGATTTTAGCCATTATATACAGGATAAAGTGATTGAAATACATGCCACTTAAGGCATGTGTGATCACTTCATCAGTTGAAAGCCCATAGGTATTGGTAGTGATACATGAAAAAAAAAAAATCTGGATGAAAATCCAATGAAAATCCAGTTACCAATTTCATGCTTTGTGTATACAGGTCATGCATATTTTTTTAACTGCTTGGGTGATTCCAGGTTTGGTGACTAGTCAAGAGACAAGGAAGAGCTCTAACCTGAATGGTGTCTAACACTCTTGGACACTTTATTTGACAATCCCAGTGTTACAGTGACTAACTCTGCCTCATGTTTGGCAGGTAAGCAGCCCTCAGAGCAGCCTCTAGCAAATCTGTGAACACTGGGAACTCAGGTTTTAGCAGGGCAATGGGGATGTAGACAGAGGGACTAGAAAGGCAGACCTGCATTTACAACCTGTTTGGGATTTGGCTATTGCACCGCGACTAACACCCCTGCTGTACCACATATGCTGCTGAATTTTAAGTCTGGCATACTGCAGGAGGTACAGGGTTAGTAAGACCAGAGAACAAATGCCATCTGTTAAATAAACAAACACAAAATATCCCACAATCATTTTCCATGCAGGAGGAAAACTTTTCAATCCCTAAAATGAATGCATGCCATTACGCCTCAACTCCAGACGGCCAATTATGTTTTATTTTGGCACTTAAAGTTTGTGAAGGAGTGCAGGATATTGCCCATAATATATACACAAGCAGGCTGCCGCCACAGGACCACTGCTTAAACGGGCCCCTTGGGGGTCCTGAGGTGGGGAGGGAAGGTACCACCTGCATGTGTCTGCTCATACTGTATGTGTGCCAATTACTCACTGACAGACAGAGAGAAGAGCCTGACAGGCCATCGCCGCTTGGCAGATGCCACGCACAAATGCTTCGCACCGACTTGACGTCAACGGACGGGGCTAAGTCTGACAGCTCAGTTGGACCAGGGCCAAGGAGAAAAATATAAGAGTCATGGCACTGGTGAGCGGAGGGTGTTAGGGGGAAGGCAGAGGAGGGGTTGTGGGAGGATTAATATTACATTCATCTGTCTAAAGAGTGTGACAGGAGTATGACAAGCAGCATATGAATATTGGGGGAAAGTTTGTAGGGCTGTCTCAATGTTTTGAACGTTAACTATTTATAAGGTCGACAGTATGAGGAGGGGATTTCTGTGTATTTGCCCAAGGCCATGTAGTAGTTTAGTGTTTGAAATAGTTTTTTTTACATAAACCTGGCAGTTGTCATACAAGTTAAGAATAAACTGAGCAGCAAAATAATGAAATACATCCTACCATGCCCTCCCCCCTACACACAGACACTCTCTATCCCTCTTTCTGTCCATCTGTTTTTTCTAACCCACCTCACTTTCTTCTTCTCTCTTCTGTATATAGTATTGAATTCATGGTTAAAAACCATCAGACATGGCCATACATTTGCTCATTGTATCCTGCTATTGTTATGCAGATGAGGAGGAATTCTGAAGGCAGCAACTGTATCCTTTTAGATACAGTATCACCAGCACTAACAGACATGCTACTGATAGTTTCATGGCTGTAAAGATGTTGAGATAGTTTGATTCAAGCTCAAAATATGATTCTAATGGGAAAACATTTGTTTTTACTGAGACAAATATACTAAACAAACTACAGGAGTATTTGTTTTTAAAGGGGGTTCCTTTTTTCACAATGTTTTTTATGGCAAGTCTATAAAATAAAGACCTGCAGTTTTAGTTTATATTCCAGTTATGAATTCATGTTCAGTGTTAGTAAGAGTAAAGAGAGTGTAAAAGAGTCTTAGACTGGCAGACAGGGTCTTTGTTCAGGGTTCAGCTATTAAGCCATGCCACTGTGAGATCTAAAAGAGAGATTCAAAAGAGTGACACAGACAGATTTCGTCCTGAATAAAAGGCAGCTACAGAGTGAATCCAAAACAGCATGTGCAGTGGTAAGATTGGATGGAATAGAGGCGAGGGAATGGATAAGCAGTCTTATCCTCAAGGTGCCTCTATATGCCAGTGTGTTGGAGAGTATGCACGTGTGAACAGAGTGTTTGTATGTGATTTCAAAGGTGGAAGAATGAGAGGGTCTCCCCTGTGACACTGACCACCTCTGTCATTCATGTTTCATATATGACATGATTACAAAAACAGAGAGAAATACACAGACACACACCCACACCTAACAAAGAACCTGGCTACTGCTTTGTCTGTGTGTCAGTGGCTTGATTCTCCCAGAAGCCTGGATGGGTTGCGTGACACCGTCACAGTATCCCAGGATCCCCGCAGGCAGCCTTGGGACAAGGCGCTCATCATCACTCTTTGCACTCCCAGGTGAATGGCAGGGGGGGGTCACACTATGATGAGGAGAAAAGAGTGGAGGAGAGGCAATAGACCTGAGGCCTATTGTGGAGATGGAGGAATATCCACATCTGCCACAGTGACCACTCATACAGACAGGGTATAACACACACACAAAAAAGTGTACACACACACACAGCCGAGCATGCTACTCAGTCGGGCAGTTCTGTCATCAGCGATTACCCTCCTGCCACTCTGACATGAAGAGATTGGGGCCATATGAACGCCTTTGTAGCCGTAAGCGATGTTTAGGGGCAGGAGTTAGCGAGATGCACGAGTCGCTGCTTATGAGGGGTCATAATCAGATGTGAAAGCTGTCTTGTACGCTTACAGGCAGCATTGTAGCGAAAAGCACCGCTCGCTGTAATATTGATGCCGTTTTTCAGCGGGTTGCGCTAAGAGGATGGGAGGAAATTGGAAACACATTAGCAACACCTGATAGCTTTGAACTCATACAGAGGGGCTCAGAATGTTAATCATTCAGCAGGAATATCATCCCAGTGAGTGGAAGAAGGAAAGAAACAAAATCATAGCACTGCAGACGGCATAAAGAGATAGTGGCTTTAGCAAACATGTCCTGTACTGTTGAACTGATTATTGTTAGAATATAATAGCCTTTAGAAAAAAATCATGCTATGTATTGCTCTCATCAAGTATTCAGCAAAAACTGTATTTTCCTGTTCCCTGTGGTTTTGACATAAAAATCTAAATGCAGACTGTGGAACAGGATGAGATGTTTTGTTTTCCCTGCCTCTTTCCCAGGAGTCATCACAGTGGAAACTATTTATTAACTAGATGTTGTGTTGGCTGGTCAGTTGGAGCTCTGTAATAGGTGGGGGGAAATGCTTGTGGAAGCTTAGATTTATTTGATGCCACTCTCAGGTTTTCCAATCTAGTGCTTCTTGATGGTTCCAGCACTCACATATAGAGGGGCTGGAAATAGCAGAGAGCACATCTCTGGATGAAAGGTGCCTCAAGGGTGGCTATCAGGACTGAGGAACACAAAGTAAGCACCTCACTCGCATGCACACCCCAGCCCTCAGGGTCTCTGGGAGTGATGAGAGCTGACAGTGGTTTGTGTGCAATGACTACTTCTGTGTTTGTGATCCACAGCTACTGGGGCAGCCGTCTTCACAAACCTCCAGCATCCACCGCCGACAATATGAGCCAAAAGATCTTTCTGAATCACAGAGCGAGTACTTTCTTTGTCTAAATCAAGACACAAGGGACTGTACACTGTAACAAACAAACACGCAAGCTTCTAAAATGTTGCATCTGCAAATTGTCGGTGGTGAGTATAGTGGAAAAGCTGTGAGCAATCAATGATAGCAGCTAAAAATATGTTCTGGAGAGAGATTTAAAGGGCTATGGCAAGGTACGTACATCTTAACCAGCATGCATAATTAATATGTGCATTAGACACTAAACAATGGTTAATGATTTCAAAATGCTGACTAGTAAAATTGCATGCATTTAAGGCTGTCAGATGGAGGTCTGGGCACTGTAATTTTGAATGGTTACACTCATGCACCTTCGCCTCTCCTCTGAGAGTGTGTGAGATGCATTCATGTTGGAGTAATGGGTCACCATATACATAAATTATGAGATATCCCTCCCTTTTACATTACATGCAAATCAGTGAAAGTACAGTAAAGAATTTCTTACAATGGTCATAATCTATAATATTCTATGTTGCAACGAATGTAAAAATTCTAAAAACTTGCATGCAAACGTTAGACTTTTATATTGTTGAAATTTTCACCAAAATTCAACTCTTCACGTGTCATTAAGGCACCTGTGAGTATGTGGTTTGCACTGTAATGACTATGAAAAATCATATCAATTAATGACACATCACTGTCATTAATTCATATATGCAAATGCCACATACAATACCCATCATTTCAAATAGCTTGAAATGATAAATTCATCCCTATAATTATGGTGATGATTCAAGTCAATGAGCAAACAAATTTCATTAATGGATTAAAAGCTAAAAATGGTCTGTTATCCAGCACTTAGAGGGAGGGGATTAGCCAGCAACCATATTAGACTTATCTTCATATGCAAATGAAAATGATTAGCAATCACTGGTTCCCCTGAAAGCAACAGCGGCAAATAAAGAAAGTTACTGAGGTCGAAACAATAATGTTAACTACTGGAGAGAAATTAGTTTTGTTTTTAACTAGGAGGTACAGTCAATCAAATGCTAATGTTGGTATTCCTGCTGATTTATAACTTGTTAGGTGAATCGGAACAAAAGAGAGGAAAGCTTAACACAATACCGAACAACACAACTGAAAAATTCACTTACTGTGAATCCAACAGAAATAACTACAGAGTGATAAACTATCTCTACAACAGGGACTGTGAGACAATGGGTATTTTTTGGCGCAGATGACTGCATCAGTGCCATGCATCTTTGGACCGTTTTCTATTGGCATTCCACTTATACTGGCTCCAGAATGGCCTTTGATTCCTGCCTGAGCTCGTATTAAGGTCTCTGTGCCTGTCGGTGGCGGTTGCTGCTGCCCTTAGCATCAAAATGCAGCACTTCCTCTCAGCGGAGCCAGGCAGCTGATAGCCCTTATCTCATCTCCAGCAGCACGAGCTGTTGGACCAGGGGCACACTGCACCTTCCTGGTCCCTCCAGCTCTCTAACAACGCTTTCTCTCTGGGTGAATGGTCTCTGAGGGCTCAATTTAGACTGTGGATGGTCACCCCTGCCTTAGATTAATGTTGGAGCGCTGGGCCAATTCACAGGGATTTGCTCTGGCATGTTCAGTAGGCTGTGTTAAAGGTCTTGGAGAAACAAACTCTGACACGCATGTAATGGTTATACAACTGGATTCACTTGCATGAACAGCCTAGTGGTCACTGGCTTGACTTTCTTTCCCCCCCTCTATCTCTGTCCCTACAATAACACTTCAATATTAGAGTCCAAGTTATCCTCAGATGTATCTGGCAGGTTCAAAATCTCTCCTTCAAATTGGTTGTGCAGGCAGACCATGTTGTTAATATTGAATTCATGAAGGAAAGCTTGAACGAAACCCTAATCCCTTGCCTCGTTATAAAAACATCATGGCGCAAATTATCTCCAGTATTAGGGCATGGTGGAAGTTCTTTTTATCTCCAGGGGTCCAAAAAGTGCTCTGACTGACTGAGCCTGAGTAGAAAAACACACACCCTGGGAGGACTCATGTTGACTACTTGTCAAAGTTTCTTAGTGCAGCCAGCTCTAGGCCCAGCTGCTCCGATGCAAGCATCTCTACCTTATCATCCACCTTATGCTGTGAAAAACCAATACAGCAACGAGAAAACCCTTTTTCTTCCACAGATGACTGAAAAGGTTCAAGCAAAATGGAGTAGCACCAGTAATTTGAAATCAAAACACTTTAATGTATGAAAAATGAATGGATATTCCCTGATTTGGCTGACTACATTAATTGCCTCCCTTGGCATTATCAAGACTCCCACACATGGACAATTTCTTCTCTTTCTGTGGGAGTTTCCTACTTTCTTTCAATCAATTAATGTATAGAGAGATGATTATTCATTAATTAAATGGATGGTAGGCACTACTCTTATATTTACCAAATACTTCTATGTGAAATCAAAGCAAAGGAGAGGGCAAGAAATAATCCACATGTTAAGTCTACATCTGATCTACTTCGGGAAACCAAAACTCAAAAACCTCTGTGGAACTAAAAGTCTTTTGTTGTGTGTTCGCTGTTTAAAAGTAGATATCCGTGTTAAAGTCAGAGTAAAAGTCATGAAACCACTTGAACATTACACGTTTAATTTTTTCTTTTACCATATAACTAAGTGTAACATACTCCAAAGCGGTGTTTGACAGATGAAACTAAAATTACTGATGCTCTCACATTCTAAAATCCTATTACTATGAAAGCCTCTTATAATTGAGTTAGAAATTTCACAGTCTATTACTAATCATGCACTGCGAACATGTTCAAAGTCAGTTTCCATGTCAGACACTGTCTAATCCCTTCTTTTAATGTATCCGATCCAATGGTCCCCTTCATTAGGGTGCCTATAGGTTCCTCTTCCTCTGTGTGCTATAATGAAAGGAGAGTGTATGAAATAGGGATAGAAAGAGTGTTTGCTCTGGAGAGAAACAGCAAAGTTTTTTTCTCTCTTCAGACTGTGTCCTTATTAGGGCTTTTCTTTCCAAAGCAAGGTCAGAGCGTCTACCAACTTTCAGCTTTATTAGCCTTGGGCTTGTCCTCAGGCACTAAGTGGCTCTCACGCAACACCACAGAATGCAACCTCTGATTGCGCCTTATGTCTCACTCTACGCATTAGAGTTCTCTCCCCCTCTACCTCATCCTCCTCTCTGTTGCTTTCTGTATTGAAGTTTTCCTGCTGCTCGCCTCTTGTCTCCACCCAAGCAGCCGCATGGCTTCTCTCTCCTCCAATTCTCCTCATTAGATTCTCCCTGGATAACCTGAGAAAAAGAGCCCCTCTGTCTTCTTCTCCTCTCCATCATAGCCTCTGCCACCCCAACCACAGGATTCATCTGCTGGCGACGAGTGACCTTTGACACCAGCGCCTCGCAGGCAGGATTACCATTGAGTCCGGCTCAGGCTTTGTTCCTGGTAGCCGAGGGAGAGGAGAGGGTCTTTAATGAAATTCAAACTTTAGGCATGAGGAGCCATAGACATCTAAAGACCTTACTTCCCCTCACCTCAGTCACAATGTGGGGAGATCAAAAAACCTTGAGCCAAGCCGCATAGAGGAATGTTGCTCCACTCTGCGAATGCACAATGATGATGAGAAACAATGGGTGGTTTAGTTGAGAACCAAGGGTTTTTGAAGGACTCAAATATTCTTGCAAGTGCTGTCAATTACTGTTCCATTTTCTCTTGCTGATGGCAGCCAAGTAGGCTGAAAACAAGGAACAAGGAAAAAGTTTAAATAAAATAAGATAGAAAGGGGATAAAATAAGTCATCACACGTAATATAAGTTAACATCTCTCATTTTCATTTTGTGCTTTGGGAAATGCACCAAACTGGCTGAGGCCACTGGGTTTATCAGTCTGTCAGGCACATCTGTGAAACCATCCATCTTCTCACTTGAGGTGCAAAGCCATAATAACTGTGGATTCCATATGTTTCCTCGCCTTTCCAGATTGTGTCAAGGAAGTTTAAGTGTTTTCATTTCCACACAGTTCATCTCTGTGTAACACTGCAGGTGCAGGCTTAACTCAACACAAGGCACGCGCAGAGAGCGCAGCATAGTGTGCAGCGTCAAAGAGAATCAAAGGAAACCAAACTGGTGCTATTTCCCCAATCAGCTGTTCATAAACACTTATACTGTACATATCTGTCTGTAAATGGTTTGTTTACAATAACTGATTAGTGCAGACGCATAAAAATAAAAGCCGCCTGGCAGAAAAAGTGAAAACACTCATTTTTAATGACGGTAAACATATTTATGTCACTAGTTTAAGAGAGACACATGCTGTTAGTCACTAATAGACTGCAAAATATTCCTTTTAATAGTAACATTAAATCATGTTAAATTCATATTTCATCGAATCTCCGTAAACATCTACAATTGAAGTATGCAATTCGATCTGTACAGCTGGGACGGGCTGTAACTGTAAGACCTCTGTGAAATGTGTGATAATATTTTTCGACTGGAATTGTGGCTGGAAACTGTACAGAAAAAAAAACCTTGCCATGGTAACAGCTGTTGGGATTATGGTGCCTGCTGTACAGAGATCTGTCAAGGGGTTCAGAAAGCTGGGCATCAGTAGATGTGAAATTCCCAAATCTGAAAAACTAGTGTAAATCATCATATAACTGTCACACAATCAGCAAATCTTGCTAACACACATCCGCCATAAAAAAGAAATGTAGATTTTGTTTCATCATAGGGATATTAATAATTTTAATAGCCACACTAACCATCGCTCTAAATCATGAATTGATTGTCTATACCGTTGACACATACAAGGAATGATTGAATGAGGAGTGATTTGCCTAAATATGCCAAAATATTGTAAATCACTGCTTCCAGCTTTCCAGTGCACCAGTGAGAAAAAAAAAAGTCCTAGAAGAGGACAAAACGAAGCATGATGAGCTCTTCCACACAATATATTGAGATGAGACTCCAAATTCTTAAAAACAAGGAAGAAAAGAAAAGAAAAGAAACACAAAATCCTAGAGGCCTCATCAATCATCAGGGAGGGGGCTCCATAGCTTGAAGCCTTGCTCCGGTTTTGTCATTGATGAAAAAAATGGCTTTCCATAGAAAAATGAGCAAGATCACACGCACGCACACACCCTGGTCCTGTATTGATTTTTATGGTGGATGGTGGGGCTGGTGGGTAGTGGAGGCAATGCTCTCAGAGCAGATGTCTAATGGTGTTTAGAGACTCTCCACTTTATCAAGCCAGGCCAGCACTGACAGTTAGATGCTGGAGGGCAATTAAAATTAAAGCCTGCCTGATTAGAATATCATATTCATCTGGATGGTAATTACTATGTCTGGCTCCGTATAAATAATTAATTATGCAAAACCCATGCAGCTGCCACTGGCTAGAGTTAACTGACTTTCTGTCAACGTCTCACAGTTCTAGAAAGGATAAAGAGATTTGGGAAATAAGCTCTTTAGCCGCTATCTGGAAGCCCGCTGGGGTGTGCATGCAGCGCCCATTGAAACAGTGGCTGCCTGCCCTCTGTGTGCAGGTGGCTTCACCAAGACATTGTGGGGTTTCCTATTGAAGATGTATTTGATTTAAAAAGAAAACAATCTGTTTAAGAACATCCTATTTCTTGTCCCCTCTGACTCCTTTGCTCACACTGCTCTTGTCTCACTTTGTGGTCTTTCGCTCTAATGTTTATCTTTTTGAAAAATTAGATGACTTTCGAGTTTCTTTCTTTCTTTCTAACTGTTACCGCAGCATTGAGTGGAGACTCAATAATTAGTCTGCATAAGTAATTAGTCTGCATTTCCTGCCTCTTGTTAAAATTCATAGGAGTTTGATTGCATCATCTCTGTCTGTGTGCACTGACATCGTTAAGCTCGTTAAATCAACTTGTGTGATCTTACTTTGTTAATACAACAGCTGATTGCTGATTATGCTGCATTGTTTTATTTAGACTTCTGTAAATTTTACACAGAATATGTTATCATTTTAGTTATAAAGAGGAGAAATGTTTTCACTGAAGGGATCTTAGCATTTTAAAACAGTAATGTAACCCCCACTCCCTTCATGGTATATAGTATCCACTGTGTTTGACTGATTCTCTGGAGAGATTTCAGGCTCATATGAATCTAGAAGAGAGGGGTCACACATGAGACCTGAGGCTCGTCCTCAAAAAAATTGAGACTTGACTCAGATTCGTGACTCTTTTTGGCACAACAACATTAAGGAGATGTCTGACAAGCTCATTCCCTCCCTAATTATCATAACCTTACACAGATGACTGTAAAAAAAAAATTGTCATAACCTTTGGCTATAATAACTTCACACAAGGCCCCGACAAAAGAATCCCTAAATGCAACATCTGCAGTATCAAAATAAAGAAAGTTGGGTTGATCATATCAAACTGAAATCTGAGAATAGGCCTACATCTAGATCGATGAGTCACCTAGACAGTTAGCAATCATGCTTAGCACAGCATCAGCTATCCAATTTTAGCTTGTTACTAGTTTGTAGCACAGGGAGGTTGAATAGATTGGCTTTTGCTAGTATTTTGAAAAGATGACTGATGAGTGTTTGTTTTCTTGCCACACTTGTTTGCATGCCGGATTTGCCATGGATTTGACTATAAAAACGGTCGGGTAACTTAATCATCAATGTTAAACCAAGAGGAAGGCTGAGTTAACGTCGGACACAGGCAAGTTAACAGATTTATTGCCAAACACACAACATTGCAGGCTTATTAGGTTACCATTGCACTAGTTTGAGCATCTATGGGATGTGTTAATATACAGTAGATTATAAGCTGTCACTACCTGGAGACCCAGTGTTAGTACACAATATGATTGTACTCTGTTATAAGTTATTGAATATCTAATAATATTAGCAATATTTTCCCATTACCCTGAGTAACGTTAGTCTTTTTCAATTTTTAGCCAAGACTGTAGCTGTATGTTCACATTACAAGGCAAAATCCAGTCATTAACTTTAAAGGAAATATTTAATTGTGTGTTTTTTCATATTACACTACAATAGCCTGTTTAAAGTGATCATATATCATTCAACCAATTAATGCTGATATTGTATGGTAATAGATAAATGAGTGATAATACTGCTTTGAACTCTTTAGATAGCTCTACAGTTTTCTATGCAGACCGGATGACAGAACGCTCATTACAACCACTGGAGACTTGAGACTTGACTTGTGAGCATCTACAGTATAGAATCTGGCTGTCAGTCATGACCATAGGAGGAAAACTCTATATGCATACTTGCCATTTTATTAGGTACACTCAGCTAAAATAAGCTCTAAACAAACTCTAAACAGAAAAAAAAAGACTCCTTGTGGTGCTGCCGAATTGCACTGCATTATTTTGGGAAGGGTTTCTAATATGCCATTTACATCAGTGAGGGTAAACTAAATATTCCAAACACCTCTAACAAAATACAACTTCAACAGCACCACAAACTGGAGTGACCATAAAGTTGATTCAAGACCACCTGAAACACTTTTAACACAAACTGGAGATAAAACCATCATTACCGTAGGATTTATTGAGGGGCTGTTGGGCTGCAGTCTCAATACTGAGAAAACAGAATAGCTTTAGACATGCAGTAGTTAAGTATTTTTTAGGATATTTAGTTGGTCTTGTAGCATTTGTTGAAAGCTAAGATGTCTCTTAAATCCCACTCCCATTTATTTTATCTTCTCTGACAGATACATATACTGTAAATGTATCAACAAAATCCTTCTAAAAAACATTTGTGCTACTTTTCCTAGATTACCTCAGTATAGATATCTCCTGTTCAGGCCATCAGCCAGACGATTAGCAGAGTACCACCCCAGAAAACATGATTCTACCATCCAACCATCTCTTAAATATAACAAGGTGAAATTGCCAGAGTATCTTGTGTCAGAGGAGATAATTAGAAACACCAGTGGTGGAAGGAGGGGCTGGATGGTCAGTGGAAAGAAGAGATGACAGCCACAGGTATTGCACATTATGTCCAAAGCATTCTTTTCTTATTAAAATTTCTAATCACGCAAATATAAACAATTAGCAAATGTTTAATAAGTGAAGCTGAAATCATGTTCTTGGTGTACACTTCATTACTGTGACCTTCTCCAAAGACATCCATAGCTCACAAATTAGCTTCATGCTGTTAAGGACGTTAATATGGTAATCAAATGCAGAAGGTTATATAAGCAGTGAAGGTTATTCCATTTCATGTGGGAGAGGAAATTGA
The DNA here is from genome assembly GCA_033000465.1 of Sciaenops ocellatus. Classification (NCBI taxonomy): domain Eukaryota; kingdom Metazoa; phylum Chordata; class Actinopteri; family Sciaenidae; genus Sciaenops; species Sciaenops ocellatus. Next base: position 12,418,707 of record CP136878.1, on the reverse strand, counting down.
AAACAGAGCAAAAAGACCTCAAGATCACTTAGTGTATTTATAAACCTTTACATGTCTCCTCAGTTACTCTTTCACATTCTCCCGCGCTGTGTTTAACCAAAGCTAATTGTAACATTGTGCAAAAGGAGCAATGCTGACAAGCGAGAAAAGTTAGAAAACAGAGAGGCCGACTGTGCTGCATAAATCATGTGATGAACATGTGAGTAGTTATGAACTCTACGTTCCAAAGTTTTCTGAAACCAAATTTTATTGGGTGGGAGTCTGTGCAGCATTACCTCTGAAACCACAATTGCAGCTTGGGGACCCGGTTTGCCTCCCTGTGTGGAGACAATCTCAAATAGAACAGCTGTGGATTCACATTCCAACAATCTGCAGCTTTCATTTACAGAAACAATAACTTGATTTATAATTCAAGAGTAGATGCTAGAATCAAATAAACAACCACACAACTATGTGTTAGAGAACTGTTTTTCCATAAGCATGCATGGAGGCACTGTGCGTTCTCTGTTGTTTTACTAATGTTATTATTGATTTTAAGGTTCCAGTGACCACTGGGATAAGGTAGCTAATTATGTTCAGCAATGTTTTACTTGATGTATGCATGTTTTCCCTCTTAGCCTCGAGGACTCTGTGGTGAGAGATGACTTGCTACATGCGTTCTTTGATAATCTTTTCACAGTGGGAGGTTTGGTGATTATGGAGATCTCAAGGCTGGAGCTGTGGGATATAAGCTCCAAATAGGCATTGGACAGCCACTGTAGAATTGTCTTGAAAACAATGCCCAAGTGGTTTATGAAAAAAGTTCTGAACTTAAGTTGATGTAAAGTTCTTAATTTGATGTTGTGGTTGAAGGTTTGGCGTCAGTTGTTGAAAGCTGGACAACAAAACTACAATCCTAACTAGGCTTGTGGTTCAAAAATGAATAGATGGAGGTATATACAGAAAAATGTTTAACAGGAAAGAAAGAAAGAAGTTTTTCCAAACAGCATGTCTACTATGCACACTTAATTATTTGAGCCAAAGCGTATTTTTTGCCAGAAGTATTGTTGAGTCAACAGACGTCTAGAGAAAATCTGCAAATCGCTGAACTACCAACCAGAAAATCAGTCAATATTGTCTTTCCTGTGCTCTCAATTCTAATGTAAAACAGCCCCAGGATGGCAGCCCACAGCTCCATCCTGGACTCAACAAACACTTCTGGAGGGGCACCTGGCGTTGCTGGCACACTGGACCTCACCATGGGGAAGGAGGGTGAGGTTTTGGCTCAGACTCTGAGCTTCTGTTTGCAAGGTCACAGCTGCCTCATTGGTGGCTCCCACTGCCTCGTCTGGCACTGATGCAGTGTGTGTCCTCCGCTGCCATCATGCAGGAGGCAGAGCATCCCAACTTCCTTGTGATGGCAGTTTCAGACAGCGTGTTAGCACATGTCATCAACCCAGCACACAGTCATACCACTGAGGGGTTATTTTGTGCTAGTAGGGGGAAAGGATTACAAGCAAAGGTGAAGAACTGGACTTGCGGCATAGAGATGTATCCTACACATCAGCTAGACAGATGCATTTAAAGACTAGATCTGTTTATTCAGTCTCTGTGTTTGTAGAGTAATAGATTTTGGGCACCTTTAGATCTTTCAGACATCAGCAGAAAAGAGAAATAGGCATCCACAAACACAGACACAACAGCTGCTGATAATAAGGTGCATCATCCAGCTTTGCCCAGAATAAGATGAATGACAGTTATGTGAGCGGAGTGTAAATGAAGTTCCCAATACTTCTCTTTCAATATCACTGCTATCTTTGGGCTCGGCGTGGCACCTGCTGTGGGCAGATATCGACTGGAGGAAAAGGAAAAAGGGTAGTTGGCTGGGAGGGAGGGAGGGGGTTAGGTGCTGGAGGATCGTGGCAGCTGTCCACTGAGCGCTTCCCCATTCCTTTGACTGGATGTTGAAAGGCGTGATTCCAGCCAGGGGGGGAATAGTGTGTCGGGGGGGTGTGGGGAGTGCGTTGGGAGGTTGTTTGAAGACTTAGGAAGAAAAGCTCAGGGAAAATAAATCAAGACTGTTTCATGTAAGATATGAGATTTGCATTGAGCCTTTTCAAATGAACCCCTTTATGTTTGAAAATGACTGACAGTCATAATAGCTGGTCGACTCACAGAAAGAGGAGAATGGAAATGGGCAGGGAGCCAAATCTAGTTTCCTCACGACAAACACAGTCTCCAAAGTAAAGCAAAGAGCAGCGGACCAGCTGATTTCAGTTTAGTACAGCTCATAATGTGGAAAAACTGGGAGCTCTTCCTGTCCATAATTGCTACATATCCAGACTTAAAGAAAAAAACAGAAATATGTTTTGGTTGCCCTAAGTGAAATAGTCTGAAGTGCAGCAGCCTCCATACTAACAAGCCCGTAAATTATCCACAAGGACAAGGAGATCGAGACAGAGGGAGAGGAAGAGGAAGAGGGAAAGAAAATAACTAGAACTTGTTGGAGAGAAGAAAAATACTATATGCAGCTGCTCAAAAATATAAGCCAAATGTACATTCCTCATATATGGCTACATTTTTAAATTGCAGCCATACTCTCTCTTGTGGTGTTAAATTTGTCTGCTAATGAATAAATGTGTAGAAAAACCATAGATGTGCTTGTTAGCGTGTGTGTGATTTGTATGCATACATGTTTGTGTGTTCATGTAAACACATACTCTATCATACAAGCACACAATCACACACAACAGAAACTTCAATGCTCTATAGACTCACCAGACTGTGACCACTTTTACTGATGCTGAGCTCCAGTGGATACGGTGTTTCATTCACATGGTGTTGATTCCAATTACACCAGCACCAACATTTCTGAGATACACAGAAGAACCGTGCATTTGCAAACAGGCTGTGTTATAATTTGATGCCTCTGGAGTGGATGTGTTGTTGGTATCATCATCCTGTTGTAGTGTCAGATCAGTTTGAGGCAAACGGAACATTCAATTTCTAGCCGTGGAACGGGCAACATATAACCGCCACAATACATTGTGTTTCATCACCAAACTCTGTGAGGTGTTGCAGGAAAAATGAATCAGGAACAGGCCTGTTAATTGAAGCGGTCACGCTTCCTGGTTTCCATTAGGGTAATTGGCATATCTATTTAGGACATACATATTTTGTGGAAACATGCAACTGAGCCGTAAATGACGTATGAAAGCAATATAATGTGCCATAGTCAACAGTTACCAAGTCATCAGTTCAAGAAAGCCTCTTTTTCAACATGTTGCCTAACTTATGTAACTGAATATCTGTAACCTGATCAGATGAAATTATTACTCTATAGCTAACGGAAAGACAGTTTAAATGTACGGTAGAAAGATACGCATGGTGGGTTTCCGGTGTTTCAGAATTAATAAGCTGTGTTTAAATGGAGTAATCAAGGTGCAAGGTCATGTGCAAAGGGAAAACAAAAGTTAACAATGATAATGAGTCAGAATAAAACAATAACAAAAGAGTAATGGCTACACAATGATCAGGTTAAAGGGCTCTTTTTTCTCAATAACTGGGTCAAATCTATGAAATAAACAAATTCTATGTAATTACAGAATAATAGGGTGGTTTAATATTTTATGAAAACATGTGGTAATAGTGGTGCCATGTTTTCACAGTTTGTAATTACTTTCAGAGTAGTAATCTCTGGTAATGCATTACCCAGTGTAATACATTTTCATACTCCAGTGTAACATTAATAATATTTTAATTAATTACTGTAGGTGTGCCAGTGTATGCTGTCTTAAACATCTAAATGGAATGGAGCCATTGTTATTACTGTTATTATACAACCATGAATCAAGGTGAGAACTTTTAGGTTTTTAAAAGGTACTAGACTAAGCTGGTTGTGCCCTTGTGCTAGAATTATGCAGGTATTAATTGTTCTCTCTGGAGGATATCTCAAACTTGACATTTTTTCCAATGATTTTTTAAGAGATCCACTTTGCTTCTGTTTTGTCAAAGCTATCTGTTATCTCAAGTATCAGAAACACCTTTGCTGCCAGTTCAGTAAGCTGGCACACTCTACAGCATCTTGGCTTATTCTCACATTCTTTGAACACTTGGTGGAGATTTCCCATCAGCAGTCACCTGATGTTGGTGGTCTAATGGTCGGGATGACCCTGTGGAAACGGGCGTGGTGCCACCCTGGATCTATCCCATCTGCTGTGTAGAGGGTGTAGAGTATTATCTAGTGTTGCCCTTGAACAGAAATGCTATCAAACAAACTAAGCAGGGAGATTAAAAAACGAGAGCCAAGGATAACGCGTTTGAAAAGGTGGATGCACGATTTTAAATCATCCATTAAAGCTGCAATACACATTTTTTTAGCGCTAGGGGTCAGAGAAGCTCCAAAACAAACCCACAACAAGCCTTATCTGTGTATTCAGGGTGCTTTATGGAGATTTTGACCACTAGTAGCACTATGGAGGATATTTTTTTTTGGCTGTTGGTTTCACGCTAGTAGTTGTTGGTGGTAATGTGCCAAGAAAGGCAGTGAAGAATAATCAAGCAAACATGCATGTAAAATATTCACATCTTTAAATATTAGAAATCAGTTTAGCAAATGTTTAATCAGTTAACATAAATGTATTCAGCAGGTTCGTTAGAGTTCAAAGATGTTTTTAACATTGAAGATTCCCACGTAGAAGCAATATTTTCTCACATCACAGGCAGTCCTTTCATTCACTGTTATTTTATAAATGTTGCTTATACGAGCTTTGAAGGCAGCATTTTGAAAATATGTTCACAAGCGGTATTAGGAAGAAGTGAAAAGATTAGTGTGAATAAATTGCTGGTTTAAAAAGCATTGTGGGTAATCCAGCCACCCTACTCACATACTAACAGAAGCACTGTAAACCTATATTCTTCTTACACCTTTCAAGATGACAGCATGACCATTTCTTTTGAGAACTAAACAGTTAGGAATGTATGCTGCTAGTGTGACTAAACAGGAATATAGGTCTTTGTGCTGATAGAAAGCATTTAAATGAAATGTAGGTTAGAGGTGGCTACATGGCCCAGTCAATCAAAAATAACATCACCCACACACAAAATATTCAAAACCAGGCCTTGTGCTGTAATTGTTTACATAATTTGGCCTTCAGCCTTTTCTTTAAGCAACTGTACCATCACTGCCTAAGACTCTCATTGTGCTGGTTGGGTATACTATTCTTTTCTCTTCCTTCCTTCCTATCTGAGGCGTCCACGCCGATGGATTATCCCACTAACCACCAATCCTTTTGCAACAGTTGAGAGGATGAGAGCGCCTGTTGGATCACCTCCAGGGCCTGCTGGTGCCTCTTCTTCTACTCCCCTTCCAGAGCGGCTCCAGGCTCGGGCCCGAATCCCCCATCTCTTCATCCACTCTCTGCCATCTCTCGGTCCAGGCCACGCCCCAGCAGCGACTGGCACAGGCAGTGTTCTGAAGCCTTCTGAAGGCTGAAGGGGAGCAACTGCAGGCCCAGATGGTTTTCCTTTATATTGGTCTGTCCGTCTGTCTGTCTATCATCCGCCAAGTGTAGCTTCTTTGCATCTGTTTCCTGCTCTGAACATTAGCTTGCACCTGTCGAGACAGTACAGGTGGGAGTGCTACTAGCTTTAACATACAGAGAGATGGGAGGGTTAGCATGTATGCATGCATGCCACACACAGTTATGTTAAGACAGATGCTCAACCACAGCCTCAATTATCACATGTGCATATATGTAAATGCAAACATATATGCATGTTTAACCATAAAAAACACCTGCCGCTAAGATATAGAGAAACACTCCCACACACATCCTGTAGACACACCGTTCACACTTACTGTATTTGGTCTCTCACACTGTCCCACCCACACAAGCTATCCTCAACACTCACATGTAAGCTCTGTGAGGTCCGTCTCCATTCACTCGATTAGAAGTGGGCCCCGGAACGTTCCACACGCATGCTAATGCCTGAAGACAACAAAGGCAATGATGAGGAGATGGTGCTCTCTTGAAGCCAGAATGCATGTGCAATGAGCCTGTAGGGCTTTAGTTTAAACAATGCATAATCAGACAAAATAAGTGAGAAGGACACGGCGAGAGGGAGAAATGGATGGGATGGTAGATGGAGAGCGAAAAGAGCTGTGTGTGAGCCCACATGAGACAGATGACTGGGCAAATGCTGAATCCAAGCTCACTGACCACCAGTCTCAGATGCCCCTTAAGTCCACTTTTCACTGGCTGTTTTAACATAATGAGGTTAATAAGTGGACATGGGAGACGTCTGTGGATAAATCTTGTAAATGTCTTCGTGAGTACCATCACACTTTAACAAACTCTGTGCTGGGTTTGTGCTATTAAGGAGGCTGTGAGATTGCACATAGTGGACAAAAGCAGGGAAAGAATAAGAAGAAATATCTGAATAGTTCAATAAACTATAATTTTAGACAAGTTTCCAAGATAATGCTGGTGTATGTTTTCTAAAACAAACTCATTTAAAGCTGATTTATATGCAGTTTTTTAGCCGAGCCCTTAATGCCTCCACTAGTCACAGTGGGAATGGACAGATTGGCTTCTAATGGTTATCCGATACTATGCAGCAGTATACCTATGTGTTGTTTAATAAGGTGAACTGACCTTTCATCATGGTTATAAATCAATGACATTCGCTCACATTGAAGCACTGCATGCAAATGCATAATATTATCTTCCCACACTTGCACATGCACATGCACATGCACACACACACACACACACCCACCAAAGGCAACATATTCACAGGAAGTCACATATAAAGATTAATACACATGTTTCAAGGCCCCGCATTTACCCACATGTGCTGCTCGCCTTTCATACACACAGCCTCATAAACAATGTGCCTTCAACCCGTTGGTCAGTAATGAAATAAAATAAAAATTCATCTCCTGTTGCTACTGTACAGTTTTGGATAAAAAGGCATCTGAAATCATCTTGGTAAATGGAGAGAGGAGAAACACCAATAGATGAAGTAAGATTGTGTTTGATTGCAGGTAAATGGTAGATGTTTGTGTTCAGGGCCTTTGATTTTGTTTTTGAAAGGACCTGCTGGCCTTTCATTCTGTGATTACTATTCTTCTGCCAGGCATAATGGCTGAGGTACAGCTCAGCTCGTGGTAATGAAGGCATTACCAACAGAAGAATAGAGTAACAGCTGTAATGTCCAGATTCCACTCATTTACCTCCCAAATAATACTTCACCTCACCCCACAGCAGTGGCAATAACGGCAAAATCACGCCTAATTCCATCTCATCTGTCAGAGAAAACAATATAAAAACAATGTATTTCTTATTACTCTGTCTTTCCTGCTCCCGCTCTCTTTCTCTCTGCTTGATCACTATAAGTACAACCCTAAAGCAGAACAGAGTGCTTCCACTGCTGCCATAAAGTGGTGAGGCTTCTTCTCCTGCTGCTGTTCTCCAAATCGCAATTTATTTTTGCATCATCAACACAAAAGAAAAAACGATAAACACTCACTGTGTGCCTAGACATACTTTCTCCTCATGGGCCTTGCCACAGGCCCAGATAGAAACATAGGTCCACACACCACTGTGTGTCTCTTTGTGAGTGCATGTGTGTGTGTGTGGAGGGGTGGGTGTAGGGGGGTATTTGGGATACGTTCCCTGCCTCTCTAATAAGCCACCGGCTTGATGCCACTGCTCTCCTGCATGGGAGGAGATAAGAACTGGCAGAGCAGTGGTGTGGGCTCCCATTGAAACCCAGTGTGCTGCTAAGCTCCCTCACAGCCCCCAGCAGAACCTCAAAATGCACACACACCACCACACACATGCACCTACACGCGCACCTATACACACACACAAGCTACAAAGGCAGCCCCCAATGAGGTAACGTTGTGATTACAGATGCAAGAGCACAGACAGCGCACTGGGAATATGAGGTGGAAGGAGAGAGCGAGGGAGAAAGGAGAGGTAGAAAATAACAAGTATTAAGTCCACTGAGACAGCATTAAAAAAGCACAATGCTCTGCTTGTTGTTCAAAAAGAGTGAGACTACTGAACTGAGGAATCTCTACTTCTTTTTTTCTTGTGCAGCCTTTAAAAAATTACCACACCAGCAAGACGCATCCCACCCTCATTTACTATCTTTCTTTTTTTATATGAATATATTTTTACATGCTTCAGCAACAGTAACAATTACCTTATTGAAGAGGAGAAACGTTTTGAATTTGTGGAAGCTAAGGGGATGTCATTTGCATATCAAACCTTGTTTTTCAGGCCACAGGGGAGTTGAGTTCTCTTTTTTAACCGTTTGAGATTAACCCCATGCAAATGGAGCAGATGCCAAACTCCAATAAATCAGCACTTAAGAGAGCCTACATCTGTGGAAGACATTGTTATGAAGGCCAATCCAAACCTTCCACACCCGGTCGCCAGTAATTGCGAAACTGTTGCTTATCCATCTGTGGAGTGTTTTGTAAAGGAAAGAGAGGAGTCAGCTATTGTATTGGAGGGAGACTGAAGTGCTATTTTGCTTTTGTAGAAAATTCTATCACCTCGTTAGCACATTTACCAGTGAGTGACCATCAGCTGTCAGCCATAAAAATCAGCTGCCTCAGGGCTCTCTGTCAGTGTACTGTCTTTTCTCTCAGTATCTGTATTCATTTGCAAACATTTTGGTAATAGGCTAACAATCAGGCTTCTTGCACAGCTGACAATGGTTACTATGGAACCCCTTATCAGACAAAGTCTGTGTAAGCCTGGTTTTACAGCAGGTGTTGTGAAAAGTCTAACTGTGCAACCAGAGCAGAGATTTTAAGCTTCGCTCTGTATACACCAGACAGAACTGAAAAAGACTTGTAAACACCTTTATTCCTTGAGTCAGTGTTGAAGTAAATATTTGTTGAGTTCACTTGCTGAATTGTTGTAAGAGTGGTGGTTAAATAATAAAAAAGAGAGTTTTACAAAGTAAGATGTGATAAATGATGAATCAGTTGTGACAGAGTGCGGCAGCGTGGATTTCGTTGAAGATAAGTCAGAATTTGAGGGTATATTCAACAAGAACAAGTGCAGTTTTCACTCTTCTTTCTATTTGATCCAACAGCACAGCGGTAACTGCTGGACAGTGAAGAAACTGGCATAGTGGAGAAGTCAAAACTTGCTGCTGTGCTTCTTCGGGTTATAGTCATGATGGACCAGAACTGGGCAGATGCCAAACTCGAGTAGTGTTGTGTTCTTCCAGATGGGCATGTTGTAAAGAGCCTGTGGAATCCAGAGCAACACTGACAGGAGATAAGCTATTAAATGCAGGGCTCTCTGGATTAATACTTAAATGCGAATTGCATTGTAACTGATGTAATTCATAACAGCCTAAATAAAACAAATTCTTTTGATTGAGTTGAATACTACACTGATAGTATAACTGTGTTCTGTACACGTAGTCATGCGTCATTGATTTATATTAAGAAATGAAGATTATCTAATAAAGATTTTCATATAAAACCTCTATAGATGTGTGTTCATATATGTATGGAGCAGCTACAGTTACAGTACAAATTCACAGTGAATTGCAATGTTTATTTACTCTGCCTGCTCCTTTATGGTGACTGTTATTGTCGTTCATTCCCAGTTTTGCTGTTTATTCTTAGTCGACTATTGCTGCCTCTACAAGGAACTCAAGTGAAATCTCTCCCTATGCAGTGTAGTACCCAGAAAACATCAGATGTTGGAATTGAATAACAAATCAGTAAAAGCTCTTGTGGACTGCCTGAAGATTTATTCATTATTGTGTTGTGTCAAATGACCATAAGTAAAAAAAAAAAATCATGTGATTGTCATAAATTGTTGCTTTGACAGTAACAAAAGAGCGATGTCATTTTCATTTCATGTTTTTACTTGGAAGAGTGACAGCATCAGGTAAAGACATAAATGAATGCCTCATGCCGAGAAAAGCCTAGTAGTGCGAGTAGGTCTCATACTGTGTGTAGCAAGATGAGCAGAAACAGGGCTGTTTGAACTGGTGTATTTACTATAAAGTTTTTATATGGTGTAACATGTGTTAGCCTGTATACCCTGCACTACTGTCTTTGGCAGTAGACAGTTTTTAAGGGCCATACTGATAGTCTAAAGCAGGGAAAATCCCCCTCAGGAATTCCCCTAATACCCGAACCTCTGAGAGGGCAGGAAGAGGGGGAGAGCAAAACTGAATGATTGTCGGGAGAGTAAGAACAGCAGGATTGAGGAAGAGCTACCTAAAGGAAACCGTACAGGGACATGTATATAGGAAGGAAGAAGCAGGAAAAAATAAGACAGATTTTGAGGATTTAGTAACTCAGCCCAGCTGTCAATATTATCAGGTCTCAGAAACAACCTGAGAATGAGTCTGTGGAGAAAACTGTCTGTCAGGTGAAGAGTAAAGAGCTGAAAACAACTTAGGGTTACACCGGTTAAAGAAAACTTGGCAGTATCATTTCTTTAGATGGGGATTAATCCCTATGTAAGACAGGATTAAATTATTTCACCACTGGCTGTAAACATAAACATCACTGCGTCTACCTCTATGATTCTTAACAATAAGCCATTGAGTAAAAAAGGATTTGTTGTAAGACTTCAATACAAAGACATCCCTTATTACAGGGTAAGGGAAAATGGCGCGGAAATGTCAAAAAAGACCTTAATGATTCAAGAAAGTCGTTGCATATGGCTTTTTAATTGAATGTCATTACATCCGGAAATCATGTAACAAAAAAATTTAACATTATAGCATATGGGACCATCAGCCAAACCCTATGAATGATGTCTCTGGAATGATTAAACCTTTTTAGGGTTTTTATTTCAGCTCTTTAAAGCTGCTTTCACAAGCACAGCCACTTTTCAGACTGTACATTTTAATTGCACCGAACATTAGCTAGGTTCAATGAGACTTTTGGAAAATGTCATGACAAGGTCAGCATATAATATCTCAGTCTTAAAGTGGTGTATGGCACTAGCTGCTCTCCTGTTATTAAATGGATTCATTCATCGGATAGAATTTTGTGTTTTTGGAAAGGTTATTTTTTTCATAACCACTTTTTAGTTCTGCAATCACCAGAAATGTCTCTTTACATCCTTGTATACTTTTTGAATTTAAATCTGTTTTTCTGTACATTGTGTCTGTGTCGTGTTTCTGTGCTCTTGTTTATCTGTGTTTTTGTGTATGTTGGGATGTGAGGATGAGTTCCCATTGGCAGAGCTCAGCCGAGCCAGCCTCAATCCTGGCAGGGGCCACTGCCAGGGAGAATAGCAGGATTGAGCCAGCTCCCTCTACAGCTGTCAGACTCTCTGAAAAGTGGTCCCGAAAAACCTTCAGAGGGGTCCCCGAAACACTTGTGGGTTGTATGGTGGCTGCCCTGTGGCCACCACCAGAAATACAGACACATTGTTATCGAGGTACAAAGCAGAATAAATAAAATTTATGTGGACAGATTTTTGTCTCTGCGTAACATGCTTAGGGCACACTTATAATAATGTGCTTTAATAAACCATCTCATTCATTAAGTATGTTCTAATGCCTGTACACAAAGCTTCATTGACAGGCAGGCTGATCTTATCTATGTAATATGTCAAATGTTTTTAATAATTTAGAAAATATATTATTGTAGGTTGCCTGTTTGATTCATTGTATTAAAAATAAAATGGACCAAATTATAAAGGCTAATTTATAAATAAAAATGAAAATGAAAATGAGGAGAGATACCATGTGAGGATTGGATGGACTGTGATTGGCTACTTGTCTTTTCTCCTACAAGTTTCTGAATACAGGTAGTAAACCTGAGAAAGCAGCTATGTGCTACCCTGTGTGACCTCATCTTAAAACTATGTTCTCTTGCTAAACTGAGATATATTCGAAAACACTTCCAATAAAGCATAAATCTCACCTTCATGCGCTTGTGGGACTTTCCATTCTTTGTATCACACAGTGAATGAAACAATGTAAACACAGTTACAACATACAATTAAAGCATGATATGGCCTGATTATCCATCTAGTGTTGTGGTCGTGCTATCAACGGGTGTAATCGGACTCTGAACTAGAAATCAAAAAATGTTTAAATCCAGCTGCATACACATTACAGGTTTACATTACTGAAATGTACACAATATAGTCTAGAATAGGGGCCATAAAAATGTTAATTTAATAAATCTGATTTATTCATTATGCATCATTACATACTGTGGTTGACTTAACATTGGTGTATATATTTAATGGTAACCTGTCCAATATTATTATATATACTCTATATGTCTCATAATTAGGTCCTTTGTAGTAATTCAGTATTCTAAAGAAGTGCAGTATAAAAATACATTTCTATATGTGTAGTTCTTACTGAAGACAAGTGTACAGAAGAGAAAATCTGCCAAGAAAACCAACTCATAAAATCATTCAGTCCCTCTTTACCCTAGTTTGTGATGACAAAAACTTCTCTCCCGCTGGCCAGCCATAAGAGAGCAAGTGTGAAGTCGTTGACTCATCAGTTTTGGCGAGACAAAAAACGAGCGATGGATCTGGGGGCAGGCAGCTCATAGACACCTCGGGGCCCCGTCTTGTGTCAAGGCACCCGTCACCTTGCCAGCTATTTCCTGCTGCAGTGTACACACACTTAATGCCCCAACCCGTCCCTCCAATCCTCTATGCATCCCTCCTTCATGGGGCCCCTTGGCCGTCATGCATATCAATGCTTTATGAGAGATGGAGGGGAGGGAACGAGGGATTGGGAGAAGTACAGAGGCAGAGAAGGCATAGAGGGAGGATTGGGCAGTGCAGTGAGGCCTAGGCAACAGTCGGAATCAATCAAGTCTGTAGGATTACTGCTCCACTGAGTTGTGATCAATAGATCCTGAACACTATCCCCTGCTAGGAGGGCTGACAGGGTAAATGAGGGTCCGAAAGCCGTGCCCCACCCACCTCCCTCATCTCATCCCAATTCTCTCTCTCCATTGCTCTTTCTCTCTCAGTCACCACCCTTCCTTTGGTTAGTCTCAAATAAGGAAAAGCAAAGAGGCAAAGATGCCGTTTTTGTTGGTAGTGAAGAGGGCAAAGACTCATTCTTGGTTCAGTGGTTTTTAACAATGCCGGAGGAGTGTTGCATATTCAGCTGAGAGGAACATCTAGCCTTTTCCCTGGGGTTTTTGTACCTCCGGGTGCACTGCTTTCTTGTTTTAGAAATGGTGGAGAAACTTTTTGTTGGGTAATGATAAAAAAAAAAAAAAAAAGGACAGGCGTGCTTGGTCTTCCAGATCAGATTTTTTGAGTGTACTGCACACCCAAGAGGTGCTCGCAATGTTGAACATATCAACACTTGAAGACAAGTTTTTAAAAATGCCGAAGACAGACAGATAAAAAATAAAGGTGATTTCTTTGAGTCAATTCTGTGGAAGAGAAATCTTTGTTGCTTAAGATTCAGAGGATATTTTGTGAAGAGACTGAGGAGCCTTGTGATATTCAAATGATACAGGCATCTGATCTGATGAACAAAGTGTTTGGCTGATTGACAGGAAGATTTCAGCCCCTGACACCAGCCTCCTCAGATGTCAGCAATGATGACTTTAAATTTTGTTAAGTGAGATCATCCCACCTCCCCGCTTCTCTGCTTGTGTACAAAACACTCCCCTGCGTTACCAGCAGATGGCAGTCCTGTTATCCTGATCCAGTGGTGTGAGCCTGCGCGCCTGCAGGCTGAGTTTTGGATTGTTCAGGGTTTAACTATGTGTAAAAGTACCCCAGTTCTCAAATGCCTGGCGGCTGAGGGTGAGAGAGAGAGAGGCAGAGGGAGAAAAAGAGAGGCAGCCCAAATAACAGGTTCCCTGGCCTTGAGCCAACAAACTCACAAATGCTCACACATGCTGCAACATAACAATAAAGCACACTATTCTTCTGTTAATAGGCAATCTGTGTTGCCACGAACATTTAGTCTAATAACTGTTACTGCTGTGTAAATGATGTCATAGGCCTGTCATTGTCTGTAAATTATGTGGCTGTCTTTGATGAGCCTTGTTATCAATGATCCACCTTTTTACAATGTGACTGAGTCATCCGCCCTCCACAGTCATAAAATAAGTCAAATACTTTGCTCTGCAAAGGGGGGGAGTAATAAGTATTTTGTATTTCACAACAAACATACAAAGTGCGCAGTTGGTTACGATTTTGAACGTCATCTTTTTGGTGTGAGGGAGAAAAGCCAAATGTCTCTAAAATATGCATAATGAATTATACTACAATGATTTGAATCTTGCATGACAGCAAAAGCTTGTATCCTAAAAGCCATTAGAAGCAGAGACTACACAGCAGCACACTGACCCAGCTCCAGATGAGCAGGACATGAGATAGAGAAAAAAAAGGCAAAGCATAACTTCATTACTGTAGTAATGAGTGGAGGGAAAGACTTGTGCAGAGGCAGTGACCCTGGCAGCATAGCTTACCTGCAAACTTGTAGCAGTAATACCTCTGGTCAGGTAATTAGTTATACATTAATATACAGGGATGATCTGATCTCCCCAATTAGGGAACGGCAGCACTATGACTCACAGGGACTCAACTGCCAATTTATTGCCAGTAACTGAACCAGCCAAGTCAACCTGATCCAAACTTATATACTTAAAGTTCAGTTTCAGTCCACTTTTCTATATTTTGAGCCCATCGTTCAAAAGGAAAAGGAAATCTACAACACACTGATGGAACGTTTACATTTTTTGTTATTTCAGCATCAGCATTTTCACACAGCTGAGTCAAACCAAACCTAACCAAACTAAATGTCTGCTTGTCTGGTCACCGTTTCTCTAGAAATTGTCCTCTCAGTGAAAAGCAATTACCCAGCCCAAGCCAACGCACCTCACAGGTCAGCAGTGGAGTGTGAAAATGGCCAAACAGCTCTCCCAAGTGTAAGCCATGCAGCATAGAGCAGGAGTGCACCTGATAGGAGAATGAGAATCAATGAAAACTATTGCATTGAGGTAACGTGAGATTTTCCTTTTTCAAACAAGCCACCATTGTTTCTCTACAGGTGTTGTCTTAACCCTGCTCCCTTATTCCCAGAGCAAGTTTTACACAATCAGCAGTTTACTACAGTGTAGGCGTAGCAGAGATGATGTATGGAGAGTTACCTCATTTGTGCATGAAAAATCCAGGCTTAAAGAGTTACCAAATGTGATCCACATTTTCATTCACTGGGCTTTAGGATACACTAAGCAGATGCATACAGAATGAAATAAAGTGTAGTGGTGATGGTGTATGTGGCCATTTATTTGTGTATTTCATATGTATGCATCTGAAGGGTTTCAGCACTGGACTGGAGGCTGGATTTGTCTCGTCAATGACATGTACACTTAAGGGCTTATGGGCCAAAGCCTGAAACTTAGCCAGAAATAGCTGATGAGCGCCTGTGTGCCATTAGCTCAGCCAAGACTAAAATACATGCATTATTCACTCGCAATAACACCACAACTTTAACAGCAAACTACTTTATATCCCAAGCCTGTCCTTATCGGCACCAGCACATGACTCATACTGAGCTGTAGGTGTAATACATAAGATGAAAGTCTCTAAAGAAGGTGTGCAATCATGCAGCATGCTACCTTCAATAAAGACAGAGATGTAATAGCAATATGCTAATCAAATTGTTCATATGAGTCTGTTCTTTCACTGTGTTCCCTCATGTCTGGCTGATTTGCAAACATAGACGTGCCATGCAGTCGCTGTACTACACCAGATAGGTATGATCTAAGGCAGCTTGATTGGAACATAGTGTACTGTACCCATGGGACTCTGCAGGAAGCTTCTATAATGTGCAACAGCCAGGGCAGCGTGCATGTGTTCCTGGCTGAGTATTTACCACTACAGTATAGAAATGCATGGGCCATCTTGGCACAAACACTTAAGACATTGGCAGTCACTTACTCATTGATGCTCTCTCGCTCTCTCTCTCTCTCTCACACACACACACACACACACACACACACACACACACACACACACACACGCCCATTCACAGACACACAAAGGCTCACACATGCACAGGGTCCTCCCTGAGACCACACAGCCTCCATATCGAGATCCCTTTCATCTCCCCCTATTGACTACTGTTATATCCTGTGGCTTGATTGGACCACACCAGACAACATCTCACATCGTCTGTATTCCTTTCCTGCTCACTCGCACCCACCCTCCCTCACTCACCCACTCCTTCCCTCCTTCCATACCTCCTCCCCTGCCCCACCAACACCCTTCTCATGTTTGCCTTTCATTAGCTTTCATCTCTCCAGCTTATTGAACTCCACCACTGGCATCAGAGTGTGATGCTTTGATGGTGCGGCCGCTCCTCGACATAAATCCATATTTACCCCCTTTACATATTTCCATGCTAACAAATGATTTGCAATGTCTGCCATTGTCTATGCACATTGCACTGATATGTTTACGGCGCCCCGTGGCCTCAAAGGTTCGCAATAGGCACCTGAAGTGCTCCTGAATAGCTTCAGTTTTCCTTTATGTACCTGGCCAAGAAAGAAAGGCTAACGTGTGTTTATATCTGTCTCTCCCTCTCTCTATAATGTACACCAAAAGAGAGAGAGAGAGAGGAATGTATAGGCCAGTGGGCAGGTATTTTAAAGAAAGCTCAATGGGGAAACTCCACATATATTGATACACATAAATAGCATTGCTCATTCTGTTTGCTTTGAAGTACTGCCTCCATCTCTTCTCCCTCCTTCATCAAGGTACACCACCTTCCCTGTACCCCTTTAGTACACACACACACACACACACACACACACACACACACACACACACACACACACACCTCTCTGGTGTACAGTATTTCATAGTGCAGTTGTGTGGTGCTGTTGGTCTAGTGGATTTAGTTTTCCTTTGGGGATGTTTGTTCGCAGGTGCTGCACTGTCCCTTCATAATGGAGGATAAAGCCCTCAGCAGTGTCTAACAATATAAAGCGTTCAATGCCCGCTATTTACACGTGGCCACTGATGTTCATACAAGTCTTCACAATCGTTCTCTTATTCAATGTTCACTACTTGTTATGCTGTTAATTCTGTAAAAAAAGAAGAAAGAAAAACAGATTTAAACACATTAGACATTACTCATTGCATTTTTTTTACTGTCCCCACAGTGCAAGAGCTTGCAAGTTTAGGACTTGTAGATGTAGTGGGAGTGGGAGTTAATGACCATCGATTGCATCACTTTTTTACATTGCATTGTGGGATCATTTGCATCCAGTATATAGGTTATAATGCTAAAACACTACAAAACTGTAAAAAACACTGGTGGACTGTAAACACTCGTTAACAACAGGTAGTAGCAACACTAGAAATAATTGTTGCATATTTTCCTGCATCATGTGCAACATGTCGCAAATGTCGTGACATAATGTCAAGCCTGATACCATTGCACTTACACAGTTACCCAGCATCATGTTTGTATTGTGTACCAGCAATTAAATTTCATGTAATTACAATTATGTACTGTAATTATTAGATATTTGTCAAACAAACTTGTGTAACATGTTGAATCTCCTGCCAAACTTATGTCACTTCACTCATTCACTACTCTGCCTGCTACTATTCCACCAAAGTGCATTAACAATCTATAGACAAAATATTTTCAGCCTGCTTTGTTGTGCTGAATATCAGCGAACAATTATTTAGGAAATATTGGCTCAGTGTTACATCACGGCACGAAACATGGGAAGGCCTTGCACATTTACTTTAACAAGAGTTTACCATCAGCATCTCGTTAAAAACTTAGGGAAAGAAGTGAACAAAAATAGACTTTTTGAAGCACCCTGTGGTGTTAATTGTTTTGCTTTGTGTGTCAAACTAGTCAACAACAGAAGACCCGCAGAAAATCTGTGCTTTTTAAACATGATTAAAAATTTTCGCCACAAAGTCAGAACAAAAGTCTAATGTTAAAATGAATAACTTGCAATGCAAATTAGGTAAAGTGATGGGGGCCTTTTATTTGAAGTTGAACCTTTTGTTGTCAGCTCCAACTGTACTCTCTGTTTTTAAACCCAGCAAGGGACCTTTTACACATTTCAATGGGGAATTCGGCTTTGAATAATTCAACAGACTAATCCAGCGTTGCTAGTGCTTTGGTCTGTGTGGGCCTGCTGTTCGGAGCTGCAGCCAGTTCATAGTCAATATACAGAGACTGAAAGAGATGGAGAAAGAAAGACACAGAGATACAGACACAGACGGACAGAGGCAGGGGTTAGGGAAAAAAGGTGAAGACAGGGGGGCTACTTAATGTTAATTACAGTGTGCTTAATCCTGGAAGCTAACAATGATGTCATGGGGCACTGTGGCTAATGCTGTAAAACAACACCTGATATTAGAGGAAAAATGCATGTCAATTAAACCGTAAAACAGGTAGTACAACCACAGCTTACTGCAAGGATTCAAAATGAAATCGTGTCTCAACAAATATCCACATTTACTTCACCTTAAAAACCAGGGACCACATATATTCAAACAATGTATAAGCACACCGAGCATATACAGCTTCCTATACAAACATTGACATTTACACACATTAGATTGTGTTTATACAAAAAGAAAGCGTGGTAAGAATGTGGTCATACTTCACATGATACTGAATGTGTGCATGGTAATTAAGGAGATTAATTGAAATGGATATTATAAATGTGCCTTTAATTGGCTTTGTGTACTCAAATTTATTATCCTTTTTAGTCTGCTTTATTGTTTTCCTCTGCTTGAGCATCTTATTTCCATTTGTTTATGTTCTTTTCATTTGAAGTGTCATTGTAAAGCACTTTGTAGCTCTGTTTTGATATGTGCGCTATAAACTAAATCATTTCTGATTGCTTCTCTGAAGGTTGATATGATTACCGCCGATGGTTTACAGGTGCATGTGTAATGAATTAATATATTAAAGAGATCATAGGTGCTATGAAAAGCTGCGCGTACGTGCATAATGTGCGTAATGATGGCGTTCTGACGCTGAAGGACCTCAGTGTGACACATTCAGTGAGACTTTTTCTTCTTTCTGTATTCGATCCGATGGAATGGAGATATTTACGTGCAAATACTTGAATAAGGCGATATCTGTATCGATATATCAATAAATCAATAAAACTTTATTTAATATAGCACCTTTCAAACAAATCAAATGCTATTCAAAGTGCTTTACAATTGACAACATAGAATGGGCCCATGTCTGAGCCTACAGTATACAGACTTCTATGCATCTTGCCCCTGGTCTTTGAGATTAAGCCCCTATCCAAAAAAGAAACTGTGTGTGTGTGTGGGTGTGTTTGTGTGTATGAAGAATGTGGGTTGGGATGAGCTGCCTGTGTGGCTATGGTAGCCAGACTCTGTGGTGAAGAGTGTTTCATGGTGTGGAGAGCTGTGACCCATGCCTGCAGGGGCCTGGGCTGAGGATGATGGAGCACTGCAGGGTCTGAGCTGGAACCCCCAAGAAAACAAATCCGCACCACACACAACCACACACACACTGGCTAAACACAAGAACAAACTGTCCTCAACAGTCACAGACACCTTCCCACTCAAGCCACTCAAGTATGCAAATATGACCATTTATGCATATGCAGGGTCAGTCCATCATTGTGCATCATACATGAGCACAGTGTATCTAACATCTACAACAGCTGAACAGAGAAACATGTAAGGCACAGAGCGAGACAGAGAGAGAAAATGGGAGAGAGGGAGGAAGGATACAGCAGCTCAAGTGTTTCTTGTTATAGTTAAAATTATGCAAAAGCACACTGCGTAGCATGAAAGATCAAAGATAAAGGCCATAGGGCATGCACATTAAGAGTTATAACGAGAGCCCTTAGCTGTACACTGTTTAATTATTGAAACAAGAAACATCTTAGATATTTTAAAGAGCCTCTAATAATGTAGTTTGAAAAGAAACACCCCAGTGAAGACAAAAACTCGAGAGAAGACAAGAAAACACCTTTTAATTTGCTGAGTAGTGTAAGATAGTTTGTACAGAAGATGAGTGTGTTGGTCTTCTTCCGTGTGAAGCAGTTGTCATTTTTGCCCCAAAGTGGGCAAGACTTTTCTACAAATGAGGCCAAATGTATTGCAAGAAAAACTATCTCACTACAGCCTTGACTGCACAGTTCAATTATTTCAAGTACTTATAATTAGCTACAGAGTGTGATTAGCATTCACAACTCACTGTCATCACTGATTTAAGGGTGTATGATTATGATGCCAGTGCATCAAACATTTAATCACACTCTCACATTGTGGTATGGTCATTGTGGTAGATTGTGTGTTGTGGGCAGGAGCATATCGGTCGACGCTGAACATTGTGGACATAATGTGCAATTTGTTTCTTTGCTTCCTATAAATTGCAGCATACTCCAAAGCCCTACAGTTTACGTTCATCACATTAATCAGTATTCCCTTTGTGGGTTTCTAATGGAGTATTGTTTTTTCCCTCGTTTATTTTTATTTTTTTATTTTAATCATTTCCACTGCTGTTGAAAAAGCTCTAAACTAAGTATTCCAAATGTTCCTAATTGGAGAAAAAAAACATTGAAAACTGCACACTGGGAGCAACAAAATTCTTGTAAATGCCTCTGGGATCATGTCCAGGGTTTTGCTCTAAATATATGAAAAGCATCCTTAAGTTCCATGATAGCCTCTCAGTAACAGCAGGGTCACTTCATTGTTCCTGCCTTTTGAAAGCTGATAAGAATTTCATGCATTTTGGCCATTAAAGGGAGAGCGAGTTTGAGGGGCCAAACATTTCAGTGACCGAACGCAGAGGGAGGAAAAGGGGGCTAAGGGCCACATTAATCCATGTCAACTCAGGCCAAATTATTTATCACCTTGTGCAAACAAACGGTGTCCTAGACTGCCTGTCGGAGGAGGGGGGAGGAGGAGGAGGGTGGTGCGTGAGGTCCGTGAGGGCTGCCAGCGACGCTGCAGCCTGACCCCCATCACTCTTCCTCTTATCTCTCCTCCTCGGCCCTCTCCTCATTACTCCTCAGACACAGGCACCAGACCCTGGTGACCATACACAGAGCTGCACATGAAGGTAGGAGAGCTGTTGAAGGGGTCCCATGTCTTCATTTCACACTTCTGTGACATTTTTTTCCCTCTAGAGTTTCTTATTTCTTTTCTATTTAAAACATTCATCTGCGCTCCACTGATCAAGCCTGGCTGGTACATATCAGTGAAACGTTCAAATTTATGAGTGAGTATGCACTTGTTCCTCTGTGCGTCCATGCTTCGTGTTTGTGTGTTTATGAGTAGCATGTGGAGAAGAGGGAGGGGTGTGTGTGTGAGGGGGGTTGTGGTTGCATCTGGACTCTGGGAAGCAGACTGATCAGCCTCTCTCACCCACAGCCTAGCCCGGGCAGCCTAGGAGTTTCAATCAATAAGCAGTCCCTGTAGCTGCCCCGAGCAAGCTGTTTGAAAAGTCAGAGTAGCATGAAATGGCCATTATTAAATTACTGGGACGGACACATTTAGAAGGCCATTGCATTAAGAGAGCAAGCTCTCCCAATTAGTGGATCAGCACATTAATAGCCCTGGATGAGAACACCATCTGATCAGAGATTAGACGCACACACAATCTATTGACCTATTTCACTGGAGCACTGATAGCTACATATAGCATTTGTAAAGTATAATACTAACTCATGTCCTCTAACCAGAATAAATGGTTGAATTGTATTTCTTGTCTTTATGCATGATTCATATTTGGACTTACCAAAGCCCCATTACTTTACTGCAATTGTTCTCTGCACATTTTGCTGATTCAAACCTCATCCATTTGCAAGTAGTAAAGCTGTATTATACACAAAGAGGAATTGTTGTGAGATCAACATTTTCCCTCTGTCTACTATTACTCTGAGTATGTTCTTCAGAGGGAAAATAAGAGCTGCTTTATTTTCTTGGGTGCACTGCAAAGCCCATGGCATCTGTTTAAAATAAGATTGAAAAGGCGCGCCGCTGTGAAAAAAAAAGAAACTAATTTTAGTGTGACTCATTGAGTAATAGAGTCACTCCAAGCTCACTGACCCGCTTTAGTTAAGAATATATCAATAGTATATCCAATCTCAAATGATAAAAAAGGATATAACATGGGGAAATTCATCTCCATTACTATGTGCACTTGGAACAGGATTTAGCTTTATGATTTACTTATACCAACACACCTCCAAGTGAGAGGATTCACTGTTCCCTGTTCACAATGTGTGCATTTTATACAAGCCTTCCTCACTTTGGCACATCATTGGGTCTTCAGAGCCCCGGGCATATTTTTAGTGCTTTTGTGAGTGATGTTTTTAATATGAATTATTTACCCCAGAGGGACACAGCTTTGGATGCTAGCCCTTGTTTTTAAAGAGCACCTTGTTTGCTCCTAATTTTACAGCCGGTCAGGCAGAAGTACAGCGGCTAACCTGCAGGTCAGGCTGACAGCTGGGAATTGCCATTTCCCCCTGCACTTCCAGTGCTGTTTCAGTGCCTGTGAGCACACACACACACAGAGGCTGAGTACATGTAGGCAGGGGTTATGGTGTACCTGAACTGCAGGGATGCCAGGATCATTATTTCACTCTCATTTCAGGGTTGTATCCACCTCCAGCCCCATCCTTCTCAACACCACCGCTGCTATCGCATATCGCTATCGACCACACAACCCCTCTCCCACCTTTACACTGTGTAGTTTTGCTTTCTTGCTCACCCTAAGGCAGGAATGTTTCCAACAGGCCATGGTAACTCTGTGTGTATTGATTACACACACTCCTATATTCACCCACACAGACACAGGTGCAGCATCCAGTTTCACTTGTTAACCCCTGACCCTTGAATGTGGACTACTCACTATATGAGAGTACTGAGATTATACTGCACATTAGGTTCTTATGTAGTTTTGTTGCTAAGTAGGGAGCTGAATTTGCTTCATGGATGTTTTACATGATGTGCAGTATTTAGTCATTTTGCTGGTGGATACGATCATAATATGTTATGACAGTACAATAGATCCCACAAAGCTTTTTATGCTACATTATTTATTTGTTAATAATTTTCTTCAGTGTATCTGAATCCAGGCAGCCAGTACAATTTATAAACATCTCTGAAAAGAATCACAGGCCCCCAGAGGCCACCCATGTTTTGACTGAAATCATCTTGCCTCTGAATGTTACCCTCAAAAGTCTCAATGCTTGAATTTCCAGTCAGCAAAACTGGCCAAGACAGGCAGAAATGCATCTGCAAAGTGATGAAATATTGAGTCCGTTTTGATTATGAACTCACCCTTACCTCTCTTACCTCCTGTGACTTGGCTGAGATATTGATGAGGTGAGATTCTTTTTATTCACATTTTGCTTGTCGGCCGTATTTCTGGTTTTCAGCAAAGGAATTGGCTGTTGTTTGAAAAAAGCTTTCCAGTCTCCTGTCAGTTGGCCTAAACTCACCCCACAATTTGCTCTATCTCAGCTTGTTTGCAGTGGGGAGACAGAGACAGTACCTGCACCTTTCTAACCTGCTTGGTGGGTGTAATATAAAACCCCAACTGGTTAAGAGAACTATGTCTTAGTATCACGGCCTGACAGAACTGTAAAGCATGCACACCCCTGCAGTGTTTAGTGGCCTGTATTTCTTATCCTACTGGTTCAATCCTCAGAAATCTGATTGGCAAACATCACCTTTAGGGCACAGAGCCTCTGCTGGTATCTCTGATACCGGCATGTTTCGCCCCTCTATTTCCTCCCCAACATCCTTCTCTGCTCATCGACAGCATACTCGCGAGAACAAACAACAGATTAGATACCAGCAAAAAAAGCTGCCTGCTGCTGGCCCACATGGAAGTGGCCCAGATCTGGTGGTGAAGGGAGGGAGCTGTGGAAGCCTGCTGCCGGGCCGAGGTCCAAGGTTTGATCCCCAGTCGACTGGCGTCCTTCCAGCCCAGAGGAACGAGTGTTCTGCTGCAGAGCAAAGCGTGGGGCTCGCACCCCCCACCATCCCCACCATTCCCCCCCCCCCCGAGAATGATAGATGCTCTGTCTGCTCCCTACAGCAGGGAGAAAGCATTAGACATCTGTATAATTGACTGAGGATGAGAGAAAAGAAGGGGGGAAAGGATGGAAAGAGGGAGAGAAAAGCAGGAAGACAGATTGTGTGAGTGTGTGTTTGCACTTGAGTGAGACATCGGACACAGAGTGTGTGTTTTAGTTGCTTCGTCTGTGTGTAAAAACGAAATGGGAGATATTACGGAGACAGAAAGACACGAGAGAGGGAAAATGAGAGAACAGAGTGGCAGAAACTGAAAGAGAAGGGGGGTGGGAGGGCAGAAGGAGAGGTAGGGAGCTGGCACAGATGAGGCTGGCTCTCACTCAACAGGACATCCTTTCACACACATTACACATGTCCTCTCCAATCCTCTCACAGAACCAGCACTGGAGCTACTCTGTCGAAAACAGGCCCACACTTCTGACTGATGAAACTACTGGTATTTCATGTCGGTGGTGCAGTCCAGCCAAAGACTACTAATGTGATCCAAAGTCTCTCAGCAACAGAATTATTCCAAGGGTTTAACATTAGGGCTTACCCTCACAATAGGGTAAGGGTTGGCATGTGATCGAAGGGGGTAATCTCGTTGGGAAGAAAAGACCAGAATTTCAGAACAGCAACAAGAAAAGAATTTTCCATCCTTTTGTGTAGAATATAAGCACATCCAAAGAGATGAGTAAAAGGGGCCAACGTGCCACTGACAAACAAAACCAAATATGTTCAAGCAAAGTGTGTTAGTTAGTACAATCACTGTGCTAAACACCAACAAGAGCAACTTGATAATCCCCATCATGTCTCAAAATTTAACCAAATGGCCCCATTTAAAGAACATGCTCCTAAGTCCTGGCCGGTGTCCACGTATCAAAGCTACCCAACAAAAGCAAGATGGAAAGCTAGTGCACACAACTTTCCAGGGAAAATAACACAATTATAAGAGTACACAGACTTGTTCATTATTAATGGAGTTGCTTTTCAACTGCCTCACTGAAAAGACCCCTCAATAATTTATCACCATGGAGACGCATGTCAAGTCAGTGTGCTTGGACACTACATGAATATCAAATAAATATGCAAAACAAAAGGGGTATACATCATTAAGCACACTTTAAAACTGCTTCACTGAGGTTTGTAACAAAATCGGGGATCCGTGATTGTTCTCTGCACCATGACATCAATCACAATCCTCCAATTTGATCTTGCTTCAGATGAAAATTCTTGATGAAACACTTCGAAAGCCACTATACCACAATGACTGTGCCACTTGGTGTATAATGATCAGTTTGATGGAAATGGGTGGAGAGGGAGTAACGTAGCTGTTGGATTATGCTTTAATGATGATCCTCGATCAGTTATTAACAAGACAACGCTTCTCATTAGTTAATTGAATAACTTACAAAATGGAGACCCACGCTCTTCATGACTTTGGATTTATTCAAAGCATTAGAAGATGATGAACTCGAGATAAGAGGGCTAAGCGATACTCTGTCTTTATCACTGCTAACAGCCTGATGAGACATATAGGAAGCGCTGGGAATTGGACAGGGAGGCTTCTGGTGTGACAGTGAAAGTCATTAACATGGGAGCAACGGTTATGTGTGAATACAAGTAGTGTACAGTGAACTATCCATTATTTAATAGCACTACAGTTCTAACAGGTCTCAGAAAGCTAGGCTTGAATTTATAGTTTTAAACGTAGTAGTATCAGGTAGGTTGCACAGGATAAAATTAATGGTTTTGAACTAAATTTAATATATAAAGTTAATAAGCTAAACAAATATTGCTGCTATGTTGTGCAATAAATAATATACATTTTAATGCTAAGCAAAATGGGCACCATTACAACATACAATATGTGTTGTTTAGTGCCAATGTTCAACTATTGTTGAGTTTTATGCTGCTTTGCAGGAGATAAACACACATTTATAGCTGTGCTAATCAATTTTTTTTATATTAACAATGGATCAAAATACACCATGTAATGCTTGTAGTGGCAAACCTACAAAGAATTATCACCCGACTGTGTAGTTCCCCTCAGCTCTACGGAGTGTTTTATATCGTTACGTTTTTATGGCCCACAACTTTATTGTTTTGATTTAGTCTCACTGCTCTCATCAGACTCATTTTTAGACCCAGCAGGCAGCTGTTTTCAGCAAAAAAAAAAAAAAAAAAAAGAAGGTCTGAGAAACAGAATACACCAACTGACCCGTATCAAATGAGACAAAGTTCATGGATAGCTGGCAAACACAGACCAAAACATAGCTGAGACGACAGTGAGTATCTTTCATTCCTTCATCAAGCCCAAACGAGTGCCAATGTTGCTCCATGTGTGATGGATGTTTAAACTGTTGCTAACACATCAACTTCACAGGCAGTAACACATCAATGGTGTGTTGTACAAGCTTGTTGTGTTGCTCAAAAATGCAATTAATCCAGGTTCAAAGCATCCTGCTTTTTGATAGATGCATTACCACCATTTCAGGTCATTCAATGCCACATTTTGTAATGGATTCAGGAAAGCAAAGAGCGCTCTGCTCCAATGATAAGACGGCATTACAAATTCCACAACAAAAGTTTGAATGCTGCTAATAAGGAGGTTTTATGCAGGTTCGGTAGTTCTGACAGCATGTTTTGGAGCAGCTAGCTGTCATGTTGCCTCTCGACTAAATGCCATGCAAATGACTGGCTCTCCCCGAAGACCGCTACCACTCATTTGGTTTGCTGCTTGATTTGGTTCTTTGAATTGTGCATAACATGACACACATAACTGTCTCCCCTTCCTTCACTCACATTGTCTGTCTCTCTCTCTTCCTCCTTCTCATGCACACATACTCGAGACATCACCCGCTCTGTAATGACAATGGCAATAAGTTGTAGATTGAGATGCTGCCTTGACTTTCACTAATGCGACACATTTTACAAAGGGAACTAAGGCTCTCCAGTTTCACAACAAATTTATTTTCATTTCCTCTCCATTTGGGTAAAAACACTCCATCCATGGCCTGAATGCCATGATTGAGAGGACAGCATTTGAACATAACATGCAACGCTGCACCCTGTGTTGCGCACGCATTTCCATGTGTATCCATTTATTCTCTGTAGATGGAATTCAGGTTTATAGATGCACAACACATCCTGTTAGCTTAGTCGGGTCAGAGTTGAGGGTTACTGTATGTGTGTGTGTATTTGCCTGTATGAACGTGTATGTGCATGTTTATCAGGGAATTGGAGATGTGGGCCTATTTGGGGAGTCTCAAAGCAAGCAGGTGAGAGTCATGCTGGGTGTTCTCTCGGTTCACTGCTAATGGAGTTCAATCCGGATCTCTCCTCGCCCCATAGTTCCCAGTGCCCAATCATTATGGGCTTGCTAATGTTGGGTTTGCACTCTGTGTGTGTTTTTTGACAGAGAGAGAGAGGGAGGGAGGAGAGGAAGAGTATGAGAGAGGATACTGTATATAAATATGTAGGTTTTTGTGCTTTTATTAGCATGCGTGTCAGTTAGTTAAAGACTAGATCAGTGTTCATTTTGTCAACAAGAACTATGGCAAAAAATATTAGTTGCTGACCTTTTTTCACAATGGAAACAAGAACTATGACAAAATGCATTAACGGGAAGCATCTTGTGTTTACTAATATTCTGTCTCTGTCAGAAATGCCACGTGACGTTACCTGTTCTTGAAATAAAAAGATTTATCGACTAAGAACAAAACAGCTGGGACAAAATACAAAGAGATGGAGGCATTTATCAAAAGAAGCTAACGTTACACTATCAAGTACTGCAGATGAGGATATAAAGTTTACTTTCAGTTGGCTATCTTTTGTGATGCTATCGGAATTTAGTTCCTTGATTATTTTGTCATTTTAAAACTTTGTGTAGATGTTTGCCAGAGAAATGCGTTATTCAATGTTTTAGATTTCTTCTCTCAAGCTAATATAGCGAATCAGCATCTGAATGATTTGCAGCTCTGCAGCAGATCATTCAGTAGGAGAGAACAGGTAGCTGCAGTAATGCTCACACTATTTCTAGGTGAGCAGAAATGACAGTGTGAGCTGTTCTGTTCAAACAGCCAAATATCAATAATAACTGGATACTGCAAAACAACATTCTGTGTGTGGACATATAAACAAATGCTGTTAACTCTACCCTGCCAAGAGACATGAATGACACCTGTAACCATGGTAACTGTACACAACAAGGATGGCAAGAGGGATATAAAAGATGATCAAAACCAGAATAAAATGAATAAAAGTAAAAAGTTTGACCAAACAAATATATATTTTAATCAAAGACTGAGAAAAACTAAAACAAAATAAGATGCCCAAATGACCACTGGGCTCAATCTACTATATCATTTTAGTCAGTGGTGAGTATAGTATTCAAGATTCATATTCAGGTAAAAGTGAAAAAAGTACCTGGTTAATAAATTACTTAACATTTTTTCAGGTGTGAATGTAAATGTTGGCCTAGGTAATGTTTTCTAAAGCATACCAATTTAAAAGCCCCACAGACCAATACCAACAAGATAAGTTAATGTCATGATCAAAACATCAAAGATTAACATTAAACGACGATTTTAGTATAAGACGTGTGGTTAGATGTGGCCAAGGATTGTCACTGAAAGCAG
Source organism: Sciaenops ocellatus (assembly GCA_033000465.1). Lineage (NCBI taxonomy): Eukaryota > Metazoa > Chordata > Actinopteri > Sciaenidae > Sciaenops > Sciaenops ocellatus. The sequence continues at coordinate 12,390,029 of CP136878.1, read as the reverse complement.
CATCTTATTCTGGATCAGTGCATCTTGGTCAATGATGCACTGATGTTTGTGCTTATTTTTCTTCTATGCAATAGAGCAGAGTTGTAACAAAGGTATAAATGCAAATTTAGTTTGGTAAAAAGTAGATTCCTGGCTAAAAAATATACGTGAGAAAAAAGTAGAACTACTCTTTTCTCAAAAAACATAACTTTTTACTCATGTGCGTTATTTGTTATTTGTCAAATGTGCCAATGGAATGATTTCATAGGGAAAAACAGCTGTGAGACACACAGTGGTCTCTATCAGTGCATCTTCACCAAAAGTGAGAGTGCTGAGGTAGAAAACATTTGCCTTCTTTATTATGAATGAGGAAGTAAAAAGGACATTGTCAGTGATCCCACATCAGCACTTCCCCTGTGACACTCAATACTCCTCTTGATAAATGTCTGTCATTGTCTTTTCATTTAAGTGTGCTACATACGTTCACCTCTATTGAGAGCAGTGGCTCGGCTGTTCTTTTCACCACATGTGACATAAAGAGTCAGTACCTCGGAAAAATCTGTTCAGCACAAACAGGGCAGAACAGGAGAACCTAGTCACTAAACCAGGAGTCCAAAATAGGACTTGCATCATCTTGCAATGCCTGGGTATGCTGAAGCTGTAGAGCACAGGCAGCACTGGGCATGTAGTGTGAAAAATGCCCCATATGGACTGGTGTGACCACTGTGTAGCGGCTGAAAATACAAACCTCATTTTTGTTCATGCAGCGCCATACCACTCTCTCTGTCCTTCCCACTTCTCTCTCTCTTTGTTCCTTTCTTCTGTTACTGTTCACCCATAAACAGAGAAGCCACTTCATACATCATCTGCCCCCTGCGGAACCCAGAGGTGCTCGGCTCCTCGTGTTCTGGCTAAGAGATCCTGCTTCCTCTTGAATGTGCAGAAATGGATCGCTGTATTAATGTCCTGTCTTCAGGACTGATCCAATGATCTACGGCCTTTCTGGGTCTCTTCAACATGCAGAGAAACACAGTGCACCAGGCAGAGAAGAAGAAAAATTTACGGTGCTATGATCTTATCATTTCTCACCTTCTCTCTCACTTACTCATGGTGAAGTAGGGTGTATTGATCTATTTACCTACTCTTTCCCCCTTTCTCTCTCTTTCTTTCTGTCTCCCTCTCCCTCCATCGCACCCTCTCTCTTACACACACACACACACGCACACACACACACACATCCTATTTCCCATAACAGATGTACCATTTCATCAGATGAAGACCAAGGCCAAGCTTTGAGCTTTCAGTGCTACATGGGATCCATTTAATTTGCAGCAACATGAAGGGAAATGAGGCCAGATCTGCCAGGCTCGACTCACTCCACCATCCAGGTCATAATGAGCAGCAGCTAATCATGCTCATCCATTTACTCAAAGATGAGAAAAGCATCACATGCACAGCAAAATGTCTCCTCAGTGCCATCCACTATTATATACCCAGGATTATTCAGTTGTCTATGCTCAATTTTACAAATGGCATCCTTTGGTAAGTATGTAAGTGGATGCCACATACATGTTTACGTGTGTGACTAAGGAGCATGTTAAAGCATGGTGGCCCCTGGTTAAATTAACTTAACTTAGATGGATAATGCAATGCAACCTCATTTTAACACACAGAGAATAAGCTACATCTTCTTTATCCTGGGTGATAATCTATCACCTTACAATTACTGTGTGCATGTCCTGGTTCTAATAATATTTCAGCATGTAAATGCATTTCCAGGAACTGATGCAGAACAAATACATAGAGGCACAAATTGTTTTTTTCCTAGTTAATGGGTATATATTTCCTATTAGACATAGGAATAAGTCTCTATGCTTTATGATGTGCTGAACAAAAGCCATAATCAGATTGTATTCATCATCAGCTGTGGTAAACACTCTGAAGTGCACCTTGTTGGTACACGTCTGTAGCCTAGTTTTTTAAAGGGGAGAGGAAAGTGCATACCAAACTTTTTACCATACGCAGCCCATTTGCTATTCTTGACATGAAATAGAGTTGGCCTCTCTGAGGGATTGGGGGTCTGTTTTTGCTGATTCCACTCTGGTGGTGAGGGAGTGCAAGGTGGGCTGAAGGGGTGGGCTGCTGCCGCTGCAAGGAGCTAGAGAGAGCCAGAGGTCCAGGGCGTGTCGGAGCCGCCAGTCACCGTTGGATGTTAATGTACTGAATAACAATCTAAACCGATCTATCATTAACATCTGTAACCAGCACGCCGTGCTGAATGACTAACGACTTGAACACATAAATTGGATGAGAAAGGCAAACAACCCGTGGAAACTTACAGTGATCATGAATAACAAAGCGTGTACTTTTAACTTCCCTGGGAATTCAGATGGCAGGAATAGATACAGTATAAGCACCATATAGCAAGTTTGGTGTCTCGGTTTTCTCCAGAGAATCAAATTCTTTGGAATTAAAAATGCCTCACATGCGCTGGAAATACTCTATGAAAGGTTTATGAGATACAATCCCTAAAGGGCCTTAAACAATGACAAACTCATCCTAACTACTGGATATTCTTTAGTTTGCTCTTGGTAGAAAAAGTAACTGCACCATAGTCAACCAACAACCACGCTCTTTTTTTCTCCATTCTGCCCTTCTCTTCTCTATTTTTCTCTCTTTTCCCTCTTGTTTTTCTCTCTCGCCGCACCCACTCCGGGACAAAAAAAGAAAGCATTATTCGAATCCACACCAACCGAACAGAGATTACACATACGGCAGCTTGAAGTGACTGATAAAAAAAAAAAGTGATAAATTGATTCACAGACATGGCTGAATGAGTGAAGTGACACTACATTCCTCTAGAGCTTTGTGTGTTACTATGTGTGTGTGTGTGTGTGTGTGTGTGTATACGTGTGTTTAATTCCATCCCCAGCATGGCAGCACAATCCTACAATCCCTTTTTTTTTTTTTTTTTTTTTTTGCCTCACATTGGGCAGCAACCTTACCTCCTGAGACACCGTCCCTCTGGAAGTCCATCAACACAACATGGTCAGCAGAGCAGAATATGTGTGTGTGTGTGTGGCAGAGAGAGTGTGTGAGAGTTGTGTGTGCTGAACAAGCACACTGATGCACACAGCTCCGCTCTACACCTCTCCGTTCACTATTGCACTGCGGTTTCATCATCCACAGCACAGGTTTGATAGGCAGTTCCTCTTATTAGAAAACCTGGAGGGGGCGAGCCAGTGTTAAAATGATACCCTCTTTATCAAATTGTGATGAAGTGCCTGAAGTGAACACAAGGTTAACCAAATTGCATATCCCTTCTGTTGAACTCTTTATGCTACACCATCACCTCAAAACGCAGAATCTTAAGACACAGGGGTTTTGTAAGTACAAACGAGATGAGAGAGGTGTTTCTCTACCTTAAATCACTGTGAAATGTGTCTCACTTGTTAGAATTGCAGCCTGGTTCTAGCCGCGGGCTGAGATGAGGCGTCCGAGGTATTTCTGGGTCTCCAGCATCACACCAGAGCTGCTGTGTGCTTTCTCCACCACACCTTGACAGTGACTTTGTGTGACAGCAGATATAATGTGATTTCTCCTGTCCCCAGGGTCTGAGGCTGATGATGGAGACTTCTGGGCGCTGCTTTGCTCGCCGGCGACAGCCATGACAGAAAGAAAAAAAATGCTTGAGCATGATGATCAGTGGCATTTTTCACACGGCTTGGAGATCCCTCAGTCTGTGCCCTGTTGCCCATGCTTCACTGACAGAGAAATTAGGTCCCTATGTTCAGCCTGAAATTTCCTGGTCTGGATTCGCCTCAGTTTGGGCACAATCACATCAGCTCACTGACAATCTGTCAGGTGATTTTAGCATTGTCTCTTTTAACCCAAAACAACTATAGCATTCAGTACATTTTGTTTTGTTTTACAATGTTGTCATGAGTTTACAGCAACTGAATGACGAGGATACATAGGACGTCACTTCTACTGTAAGTGTGTCACATCAGGTGAAGCTGTGATGTGTCATACCTGCAGGCCGTACAGGCCTCTGCTGTCTCTGCAGCTTATGGGCAAAAACAAAGCTAACCACTTCTGTCATGCGTGTTTTGTTTGAATATTCAAAACATAAAGCTTTTCTGTCTGAAGTTTAGGTATAGAGCCAAGCGAGTGTAGCTGCAGCTAGTGCTGAAACAGTTGATTAATTCATCGAGTAGTCAATTGACAACTTTTTTGACATTGAGTCATTTATCAAACAAAAAATGCTCATCATTGGCTGGTTCTAACTTCTTAAATATGAGGGTTTCCTTCTTTTTTTTCAATTTTTATGACGAGTAATTGAATATGTTTTGGATTATTGGTCAGTCACCTTGGGTTCAGAGAAACTGTAATTTAATATTTCACAATTTTTTCTAAATTTTACAAACAGATTTATCTATGTTATTTATTATGAGAATAATCAGCTCTTGAGGGTCCAAACACACAAATAGCTCAAATTTTCAGGGTTTTACTAAAAAAAAAAACAAACTAAAAATGATGATGTTATTCTGACATTTTGGGAAATACACTTATTTACTTAGTTACATGACAAGATTAAAACCACATATGTCTGCTGGCAGAGCAAGCCAATTGTTGTGTTTATGTTTTTTTGTACATGTCGTACAAATAATAATGTGTTAATTAGTGATCTTTAGAGGTGCTTGTATGCAGATTTTGTTGCCTTCGTTTTCAGTCTTTGTGCTATGCTGAGCTAACCAGCCAGTTGGTTTTACCAGTAAAATGAATGCATAGTGTGGTAGCGTGATGTCACTCCTAGGTTTCGGAAGTGCTGTCTTGACGCAAAAAATATGTGGCGTTGGCCGCCGCCATGTTGGTTGTCCTGCCTGTTCCACCTCCCACCTCCTAATCTAAAAATCAGCAAAGACGTGGATCATCTGTGGACCTGAGGAAGGCTGAATAACGTCTGGGTGCTCAAACAAGCCATCTGTAACGGCATCTACCTGTCAATCCAAGCGGCAACGCTGTTAATTATGCATAACTTTAAGGTTAAGCAGTAACCTTTAAGGAGGTTATTGCTTGGTTTTACCTGCTTGGGAGTCTATACAAACCAGCTTGCTTTCAGCTTGTCTCCCTATTGTTAAGCTGCTGACCTTCAGGCACCCAACATGGCTTTGTTTGCTTTGATTGTGTTTGGTTTGTATACACATACATACACACACTCTCTTGCCTCAGTTAGCACCAGTTTCATAGCTCCTAACCCCCACGCTTCAGCACTGACTGCTCACTTCAAACATCATGCTTTGCTTATTTAGAGTTCTCTTTAATGAATGACTCGACTGATTGAATTGTTACTGCGTGAGCCTCCCGTCTTTGTTATGGCATGAGCGAGGTGGCCATAACAAGCGAAACCAGACAACTTTGGCTTGTCTGTCACCTCTTCCGCCCTTTGCACACTCACACCAAATACACTAACAGCAACCAAAATAAATAACCTGGATGTCTTTCAGCCTAATGACCCCCTAGGTAGTGTACAAACGCAGCTATAGTCACTGTTACCGGCTCCAGTCAACATTTAGATGATCATGCTCACTGAAACACTGAATCCCTGCTTCCTTCCTCCCTTCCTTCCGGCGTTTTATTCCATCTAAATAATGCAGCCACAAGGAGTCATTGGGGGGATCCATTATAGAGGGACTGATATAGAATGCTGGGATGCATGATCAGACACTCTTATCACTTTCACAGAGCATGTTATAGTGCAGTGGGGAGACCTTTGTATTGTCATGTCTCTCCTAAGTGCTTAACCCTTTGGTTTATGTGATAGCAATACGCAATCTGAACAGTTTGGGATATATTATAGAATTCCCCCATCTACATTAGATACAGATGATGTATGATGAGGCTTGGGTATGTGCTCATGGAGTATGGTTAAAGGACATTTCAGGGCCTCGGTGAAATTAACTTTGTGCTGCAACAGCTAGTGTGAAGTGAGGGACTACCGCCGTCATGGTTGGTGAAAGAGGATGAGGAAAAAATCTATCCACAAGCCACACGGCGGGCACACGAAAAAAACACCATATCCATCCAGAACAGCTTCTGAAGCAGTGAGGGCACTGGTGAAAAATGTCATCATAAGATTGGAAGCATTGAATAAGCCAACCTTTCCAGATGATTTATTTGAGGTCTATTCATTTTTATTCTCAGCAGCTTCTCTGAGAGGATACTGTTAATTACATATAGTCTACTGAAGAGCAAATGAGCTTGACAGTGTTCCATCATGTTGTCACAAGAGGGAGAGAAAGAGTGTGTGTGTGTGTGTGTGTGTGTGTGTGTTTGCGTGGGCACGCGCGTTAACAGGTGGAGTCTCTTATGCTCTTTCTCCTTTCCACTAATCTGCCCGTCAGTAATGAAGTCGGAGGCTTAAGTGTAGGAGAGAGCAGGCGTCATCCATTAGTCTCATCCATTTCCATTAATGTTCACGGATTACTTATTATTCCCTGATTAATAAACACTCGACAAGCGTGTCCTCATAGCAGCCTCAATAAGGACAGCTTCATTAATGATTAGTATTAAGGCTATTAATATCCCAGTTACTGGCATTCACAGCCACCAGTAGTTCGACCTATATTATTATTTTGAGCGTTTTGTGAAAGCTTCTTACGCGTTTGTGCTTTTGCGAGAGATGTGTGCATTAGTCACTGACATTAGCTTCTACTTTCAAGGTAATAATTTCATAAACAATTCACATTACCTTGGTATTTGGACATCCTTGAGCAAAAACAAGTAATCCAATTAGTAAACTGAGTGAGGCGCTATTGATTTCAGAAAAACATTACCCAATCAATTTTGGAGGAGGTAATGAAATTCCTTTACTTAGTGTTCCAAAACAGTATGAGAGAGGGCGAGCGAGAAAGCGAAAAAGAGAAAGTGTGTGTGTGTGTATGAAAGAGTAAGAGAGATTGCCTGCACATGCATGTGTATGTTTGCGTTACTCAAAAGCTTCATGTTAGGCATGCCTCTCAGACCGCACCCTTTTTTGGGTGCATAGGTCTCCTAACACAAACAAATACACACACACACAATGTAATTTATTTAGCATGAATTTATTTTACTAAGCACTTCAACATATGTTCTCTCTATTGGAAAAACAAATTAACTCAACATAATAACGCTTGCTCTACTGTTTCCATTCAAACCTATACATTCTGAGTGGCAGAAACAGTGGCACAAGCAAATTGTCGCACTTGTCCTCAACACCGCAAGTCTTAAATATTCATGTTAGACAGGACTTGAACCCCTGCCACTGTAACTCTTAGTTGGATTATATATTGGACGCAATTAGATTCTAGTGGAGTGGTATAAATAGCCTAGGGATGTTTGCATGAATTACACCATGCCGGAAACTATTGTAATGCATTGTGTTTCAGTGTTCATATTTTGCCTGTGCAAATCTCCCTGGTCTCATGACACTAATCCCTAGCATAGTAAATTCTATGTTGTCTCATTTTACACCATGCCTGAGGTTGTTTTCTTTTCAATAATCTCATAGGCAAGTATAACTTGATTAGACTCCAAAAAATTTCAAGGGTGAAACTATTGATTGTATGCAAATGGAATTAATCTAAGACACAATTGTGTTGGCCATATTTCCTGGTATTTATTTCTCTTGGTCCTTTAAATCAGCAGCTTTCACACACACACACACACACACACTCCAATCCAATTATATAGATAAATAGGCTAATCATGCCACAAAATTTCAATATGAGGTCTACGGGCAGGGCGATAAGCATAATCATTCACACTGCCAAATTTACAGCACAATTTTAGATAAGAGAGATGGAAAGAAAGAGAGAGAGAAGGCAAATTGAACAGATAAATACTTCCATATTAGACATTAACATATGGATCATAAGGGAGCCAGATAATGGAGGAGACATTTCATTAACGGAAATAAACATTCGATTAAAAGACTTTTCTATTTACATCACTTCCCATAATTCATGGGAATGTGTCGAGTGCTGCTGTCCAAACATTAAAGAAGCCCTTTGTGGAGCGTGACAAATGTAACTTGTATTGTTCAAAATCCTCCTTCCTGCATTCAAGAATGTGCACGGCAGAAGAATCTCATGTTAAACACATTAACAAGAGGTTACATACACTAAAGAACAACGCTTTGTTTCATCATACTGTTTTAAAGACGTGACAATCATTTTTAATACATGATTACTCTCACAGTCTCCACTGATAAATTAGAAAAACTGAAGCACCTCTGTGTCCATCCTCTCCTTCTATCACAGATAAGCAAAGCATGTAATGTCTGCTCTGTACAACAAGGGAAGTATATTTTCTTGTGTTTCAAATCTTTCGCCTGACAGTCTCATCATCACAACAACCTACTGGCTCCCAGATAATTCCATGCAACATCCTGCTTCACTGAAGAAAATGTTCTCGTAAATGCTCAGTTTGGCCTATTTCCTCACTACTGGGATGTGTTTAGTTCTTTGATTTTTTTTTTGATTTTTTTATAATCAACAATACATTTCCCTTTGAGGAAGCTAACTGCAAAAATCCTGTGACCGAGCACATCTGTTTAGCTGATGGGAGGACAGAGTACGGCGTATGTAAAGCGTGTGTTTGAGTGCGGCTGACAGTATGACGGTTAGGAGGATTGAACGTGGATCCATAGAAATGCTGTTCTGTCAGACTTGGAGCAGGTATGAAGTTTAGGACTTGACTTCACTCAGCAAGAGAGTCTAGTCATTTGAGTTGAATCATCTCTTTTGCACACACACACACACACTCACTCACTCACACAGACACATGGTAATGTAAAGTGTACTCACTGTTCCCTGCTTGAATAGAGAAATTCTCCCCAACTCCACATGAATGTCTGCTTAGACTAAACACAGCACAGCATGACTGACTTCACAGACATCAACCAGTAAGAAACAAATGCTTGCACAGTGAAGCCTCAACTAACCTTTATGGATGTACAGTACTCCATCTGTGTGTGTGTGTGTCCTCTGCAGCTTAGATGATGCCATTTTTGGAAAAGGACAATCTCAAATACTTGATTTCATTGCACCACGCATAACAGCTCAACTTTTATGTGCAATGTTAGAGCAAGCTGATTTTTAATTACACAATAATAATGATGATTATTATTATGTGCAGTGGAAAAAGTCCACTTTATAGTCATTGTATAATGGCCGCGATAGAATGGAATGAAAGGTGTCATTTTGAAATACGCCACTCTTCAACAAGCTGTATATCCTATGCAACCGAGTGCCCCTGATCACATAGACCTCAGTGATGTCTGAACCATTAAAGAGCTTATTTCATTACACGTCCCCTGTGACAGTTTAAGTGCCAAAGTCACCTCTATTGATGGTGCTTTCGCTCGTGAAACTGACTAATGATCAATAACAAAACAATGTCTCCAGAATATCAAAATACTGTAATAAAACAGGACGAACACAAAGTACATCTTAAATGTAACACACCTCAAAAGTAACGCGGACTAAATCAACAATCCACCAACACAGCCATCAAAGGGCCAAAACAAATATCTCCAAAAGCACTTAAGACAGCGATTTAATCGGTGCGTAATGATGCTGATCGATTAGGGATGTGTATTTGAAGGACAAACATGTGTTTTGACTCCGCTTTACTTAATGAGCGTCTTTGTCCAATCACACACTGTGATTAAGGGTGACAGAAATGCCGCCGGAAGCATCCTGAACCATAAGCTCTGTCAGTCTTTGGTCAAAGAATATCTGAGAAAAATATTGCCTTGCTTCTGACGGCAGGTGCTATAAAGATCAATAAACGGTAGCTATAAACTAGCTATAGTCTTCTAATGGACAATCTCAGCCTCAGATACTCTAACTCTCACTTCAGGTGGTATAGAGAAGTGTTATTGCCCTGTGTGTGTGTGTGTGTGTTTTTTTGTGAAAAATATGACTTCTTCGCATGTACTATTTAATTTAGAGAATGAGTTGAGGCTTGTTAGTTCATTATACAAGTCTACTCGCTCTAGCACCTCTTGCACTGATGGTCAGCTAATCACTGGGAAGATCTGATTGCTGCCAAGTGTTTCTCTCCACTTGATGTGATGGTGCTGTCCCAATCATGATTACTGAGCAGCACTGTTAAGTTCCTTTGGATGCAAGTGATTGCCAAATGCCATTAATATAAATATGGTGAAATGTACCTTCCTGTTACTGAGCAATAACTTTCTTCTCAACCTTGATGCTTAAAAGTAAACTGAAATTCTGACATTGTTGCCAAGTGCACAAGTTATTCCACCTGGATCGGGCTGCAGCAAAACTAGAGTAGACCCAGCTCTTTTGCCCTACTACCCTATATATTTTGATGTTGTTGTTTTGCCAAAGCATCTTGCATTGCTTTGTGCAATATTAAGAGTTGGTGGAAAACCTATGCTATAATTGAGTAGTTTTGAACATGCCTTTGTGACACAAAAATTTCGAGCTGATCTTTTCTATTAATCTACACTGTAACTGTGCTGGACATACCTTAAACATAATGTGTTCTGTGCGAATCACACAAACCTTTTAAAACAGTGTTTTATGAGGTAATTTTTCCTTCAAAAATACAACACGGAAACTCTAACACCAACCATGAATCAAATATGTATTTCAAAGAAACATAATCGATACCACTAGTGTTGGGGTGACAACCAAACAGTGGAATCTATGCAGATTTGAGGAACATTTCCACTGCTTGTGGGCTGAAAAAAGTACATGACCTGGAATGAATGTGCTCACAATCAGCCAATCAATTGGTAATGCTTGGGGTGATAGTGAGTAAACTAATCCCTTGGGTGGCTCGAGGGAAATCTGGATTATATTGCATTCCCACTCAGCAATGACTGTTTCTGCTGGAAGCCAGCGCAGACTAATCAAACAACATTACTGTAGAAAATCGATAGACAGACAAATTGATGTATTGTTCCACATCCCAGCCTATTTGATTCGAAATTTGATTAAAAGCTTATTCATAGCATCACATACATTTTAATCCAATATTTTGTCTGCACCAAAACGTTTAAACAAAGTTGTCAGATATATAAGATATTGAATGTTTCCCCTGGTGTCAATGTGACTGTGCCTGTCGTGTGCTTCCCTTATTTTTGCACAAACATGTTAACACAGGCTGGAAAAATATGCGCTACACAATAAATACTACAGCTGTGCTGAGCAGTGTATCAGAACACCTTGCTGTATCTTATCTGAGCAAAGCAAGAGGCAATCTACAACACTGATATGGAATCAGTTCCACAAAGGTTCAAAGTTGGGCGTCTTCTGCGCTGATTCATAGCTGACTCTATCTTCTTTGATACAGACAGTACTTATCCAGCGGGTTTCTGGAAAAAAAAAAGTGAAAACATGATATTCTTTCAAAACAGAGAGTTTACTGAAGATAATAATGTACATTGACATAGTATCTGTATTGAAATGAAGTCGATATCTGCACTCTGTGGGTTAAAGTATGTGAGTCTGTGAAGGGTTTGAGGGGGAGTATAATGCATATAACCTGGCTATGTAGTCTAGTGCCCACTATCAGTTGAGAGGAGCTGCATACATTTCTTTCACAAATAATCTAATCTTTTTAATTTGAGAGATAAGGCAGAATTGACTGTAATTATGTGCAGCTGGGTCTGCGAGGAATTCATAAAAAAAAATGAGGCTAAGCCCATCTGCTGACTGGGAAACTGGGGGAGGCAGCGACATTGGAGGGAGGGAGAGAGAGAAAGAATGAAAGGAAGAGACTCTAAAATCATTAAATCAGCCACTATCTCCTCTCCTCTGTCACTCAGAGAGAAAAAAAGAGGCACTAATGAAATATTAATGCCTTCCTTATTTTGAGATTTACATTAATCTTTCCTCTCTCTTTCCGTCTGTCTCTCCCTTTCTCTCTCCTCCACGTCTCTGTATGTGAAATTTGAAAGCTGTGCTTGGAATGACTTGAATATATATTTCTAATGAGACGCCTGCGCTACAGAATGTCTCATTTTTCTACCTGTTTTGCAATCCAAAGTTGCATATATTGTACAGCGAATATGGTAGTGTGCTTACGAGAGGAGGGAATGAGACAAGGGGGAGGGAGTGTGTGTGTGTGTGTGTGGGAGAGGGGTGGCGGGTGTCGGAGGGGGGTTTGATCTGGAAGTGAAAAGACAGAGAGAATGAGAATGAAAGCGAGAACAAGAGAGTGAATGAGAGAGCAAGAGTTAGTGACTCCGGCTGTAGTAGCGGTAGCGGAGTAGCAGGCGTTCAGGCAGGAATGTGGCAGTTTCCCCTGGCCTCGTCCCATTTGGCAGAGGTTCAAATGAGAAAGCAAAACAAAAAAGCCAGGGTGTGGATGCTCCCAGTAGGTAGGGAGGGAATTAGGAGTGTGTCAGGTAAACTAGCCGCAGTTTTCTCAATGTCCGCCCCCACTGAGACCTGAAGCAAAAGCAAACCTGACACCACTGACGCTACCAGCTCCCTCACGTACACACACATGCACGCAGCGCTTTAAGTATGAGAGTGTTAGAATTACCTCAGTTTTGCTTACACACACAAGCACACACAACTACCCACGCAACACAGGGCTAAATATGAAACCTGATGTCAGCCCCATAGCAAAACTGCTATGTATGCTTTTGACTTTGGAATGGGTTCAGAAATTGGAAAGTGTAAGGCCCCTTGATACCGATCAAAACTGTTTTACCTTGACGACTTTGGTATGAACCTTCCACTTACATACAGCATACGAGAAAGAGTGGAAACACTGAAACAGCTGCAATTTTACCACTGCAAGTGTGAAACAACCTAAGTGCAGATAAGTATGGGTGGTATGGAACATTGATTCTGGAAGTGAGCATTTCTCTGCAGCATGCTGCCTACTGCTATCCCATCAGTGCTTCATCATTCCCAGAGCGAGACTTTCCTGGCAGAACTGAACATTCCCATGCTGTCCTACACAATGCAGTAATTTCCCTGTAGTGTTCCCATTGCAGCTACATACATTTACCACGCAGACGTGTGAGTTTCCCCCTCCAGCGACCGGAGCAGCAGCATGGCACACTCAGTGTACTGGTTTGGCAGTCACACACCACGCACACCACAGCAAATGGCAAACTGCAAGCTGATGCTGTTGCTACTACACTGTCTGATGCCGTCTGTGCCTGCAGGGTGTATGAGCGGATGAGTGTGTATGCGTGTGTCTGAGTGGTGCAATGGAGGTGATGGTTGGAGGGGGAGGGCATGTAGGTGCCTAGTGTGTGTGTGTGTGTGTGTGTGTGTGTATGTGTTAAGAAAAAAAGGTGATACTATGCAGTGCCAATCACAATGATAGACACTCTTCATCTTCCACAGAGACAGAGGACAACAAAGAGCTGAGTTAATAGGCAGACATGGCTCAGAGGACACTAAAGACCGCCTTCTAACCCTGACATCTCGATGTAAGCACACACACATTATTAGGACAAGATAATTGGCTCATTTTAGTCCATATATCTCCTCAATGAAGGGTCTGTTGTGCAAATACATAACCAGGCAAATGACGTAACACAAAACAACCCCCCCCCCCCCCCCCCATGTAAACTGTAAATCTCAACAATACATAATGCAAAGTTAAGTATATGAATTAAAAAATTATGTGGAAATCACAGTAGATTGTCCAAATTAAATGACAAAATGTGCTGTTTGTCATTATCCTCCAGAACAACACAAAGAAGCATTTTTATTGTTTTTTGCAAAGGCACTGACAAATTATGTTGTCATGGCGTCACGTCATGATGATGACGGCATTATGAATCACTGTTCATTGTCTGATCCAACAGAGCAATTATGGTCGTGGTTTGGTTCGATTTTTCACAAAATCTACTTTGTTAGGTATGTGGAAAACATTGTAATTTACATTAATATAATTACTTTATTTCAGGACATTTGTCGTTGTGGTTCAATAACCAAAATGGGCCGTTAGGTAGGAAATGGACAGTGATCTTCCATGTCAAAGTCTAACGCTTTGTTGACCCATCCGCCCACCTCATCTCTTCCCTGTGGACGTCTTGTGTCTATACCATGACACCATTTACACTTCTGTACCCGATGGACAAGAGTCATAATTCCTACATCCACTAGATGGCTTTGTCCCTTGGATGAAAACATATACCGTTATAGGCATTTGCTTGGAATGACTCATGCTGCTGTCTCTCTTGTGAAGATCACAATCTGGGAAATCAGGTGTTGTCAACAAAAGCATCAAATCGTACAGAGGCATTCAGAACTCAGCACAGTAAGTACATGCAAAACTGCAGCATTCTGCAAGGAACAAAAAGAAATAAAGAAACTTGATTCAGTTTACAGTAGGGTGATGATTGTGGTGAGTATATTCAAAAAGCATTTCTCCAGTCTAATACCTACATTTTAAAGTTTTCAGACATCTTGATTTGTCCCACACAGAAGGCATGTAAATGTAAAATAAAAAAAAGTACTGACCCAGCAACAAGTTATAATATGACAGAATGAATAAAATACAAAACCGAGCATCATAAATGAATTTAAATCTTCACTATAGCAACCCAAGAAATGATTCTGTTCCTTCCACCCAAACGCCCTGACTGTCAGCACTGTCGTCACCAACTATCAACATCCGTTAATCATCATTATTAACATCACCAATGAATCACTGAATGTTTACCCACTTATTCAGTTACAGTGTATTGATATGAACACTTTGTCCTGTATCAGATTAACACAGTTTTACCAGTTGTGACTAAACATACTCAGTGAGATGGAAATAGAAAATCAGCTTGAAAAGTATGCGCTATCAGTAACTCACAATCTGACCGACTTTTCGAGTGCGTTGGTGGTGTGTAGATGAGTTCCTCCAACTCTTAAGTTTCAAGTACAAGTCTAGAAGGCACCTTGACAGTGTGTATTTTTATTTCTGCTCTTCAGAAATAAGAGGGAACAGGGGCAAAATTGATCCAGAGGCTATTCTTGAAAATATGTATGAGTGATGCTGCTACTCTCTCTCTCTCTCTTTCTCTCTCTCATTACCCAGTCTGAGCTACGGACTTCCATAATCCTGGAAGGTTTAGCGCCGCTGTGTTGTGATTGGTTAGACATTACATCAGGGTGATGTAATACTCCTAGGACTGGCTAGTGTGTCGGGCATGGGGAGGCAGTTGTGGGGGAGGCGGAGGGGTGGGCTGAGTACTGAGCGAGGAGAGAGGGAGGAAGAGAGGGGGGGGGGGGGGTTTATTGAGCAGAAGAAGTCTTTCTCTCTCTCTCTCTCTCTCTCTCTCTCTCTCTCGCCTGCAGCCAGTGAGTGTGCATGTGCAGCCGCCACAGAAAGCCTCTAATCCCAAAGCACACAGCGGTGCTTTGGAGAAGGAGGGAAATAATCAAGACTGTTTCCATAGACCCCCATCTAAAGGCTGGAGATAAGCTTTGCTGTGCATGCTGCCGTGTGTACTGGTAGCAGCTGTGTGTATTGGGGATACATACACAAAGCAGAAATGGGATTTTTGGGGGGACTGAAATTCAATCATTAATTGCAAATAGACAGAGGAGAGGAAGATGATTGTTTGGCAGGGACAGAAAATGCCAAGGCATTTGGTGTTTGTGCATAATGACTCATAGCCAATTTCTCACTTCAGTGCAAGGTGCTTTTTCATGGATCCAAAGGTGTTATACCATATCTCTGACTTGAGATGAGGTTTGTGAACAGCAATGCCCAGGGCACAAGCAATGTGTTTTCACCTGATTGCTTTCATGGCATTGTAGAGAATGTTTTGAAATGTTAAAACAAACTGATGTTGGCAAAGCGAATGGTGAGTTCAAAAATTAGATATCCAAATTGAAACATAAAGTGACAGTTAGCACAAAACATTTAGTCTAATAAAAGCACTTAATAAAAAGAGGATGGCATTCCAGGACAAAACAAACAAATAAAAAGAAAAAGTCTGCTTCTACTTCTCTTTCCTGATGAGCACATAAAAAATGGCTCCAAAAAAACTAACCAAAGAAAACAGAGATGAGAAAATGCTTAAACTTAAGCTGTGTAAAATGATTTGCCAAACACTGAGTAATTTGTAAGATATATACCAATATGTCACAAAATTAGACCATCAATCTAACTATCACGAACCTTGAGGCAAAAAAAGCTACAGTATACAACAATTTAAGGACATATGAAGTGCAACGTTTGACACAGCCGTGATCTCGATTACCAAACATTAGGACGGCCAAATATTAAAATGGCCTTCCAAACTGGAGGTCAAACTCCTGCAGCATCCAAATAAACGTCATATTCTGGGCCTGTCATTTGGCCCTGAGGCTCTATGGATGTTTTCCATCTGTGAGTTTATTTGGAAGAGAAAATGCTCTCTGTTGCCCAAATTTACAGATAATGAATTCAGAGTGCTGAGGCAACCACAGGTAAATATGACAAAATACATTCTTCATTTGGGATACTGTAAATAAAAAGAATGTATTTATGCGCTAGAAAAGGCACTTGCTTTTAATACAGTGTTTCTGTGAAATAGGATTGGAGTGGAAAATAAGCCTGAGGAGACCTGCTGAATTTTTTGAGCCTGCTGTGGAAAGAGACATTGAATAATGGAATGAGACATTGAATAAAATGCGCAAGCTAAAATTATGAAAGGTTAAAAGAAGATGGCTTGAAAGCCTGACAGAACTTATTCGCTGAAAATGGTGTCAAAAACCTCTTCAAAACCAGTTTAAGGTCATACATTGCCCCGAGTTAAAATCACCTCCTCATCTTGTGTTAAATTATAAAGCCGCAGAATATATGAGCAGGATCCTTTTATGAGTGAACACGTGTACTCAGCATTGTTTTGAGTCCTTTAGAGGTAATGTTTATTCATAAACACAAATCTAACAACCTAACTTCCTGTTGACATGCGAACTCTACCTGCTGTCAGCCACGAAACTGACGGAAACCTCTGAGGTGTTATGAAAGCAAAGTCGGACAGCCTTTGAAGGAAGCTAGGGGAAAAAAAAGAAAAAACTACCTGAATGACAACTTGTCAGAATGAAAGACTGCCACTTCTTACTTTGCTCCAGGCTAGGAATGGAAACTAGGTAATGACTACAATGATCGCACACAGACAGATACACACATACTGACACTGACATACAGTTACAGTGACTGTGGCTGCTTAGTTCAGAGGCTGTCTCCAGAGTAACCAAAGCAACACAGTTTTTGTAGCTTTATTAATTGTCCTGTCTCTATTTAATATGGAAAGTCTGTAATAAGTAGTTGTGTATTAAACAGACAAACTTAGAGTTGTATTTATATGTCTCCCTCTGTGAATGTTATTTCTCTTCTCTAACTGATTTACATTTTTGTATAACCTATCAGCATGGATCTTTGGGAGCCATGCTCTCCACCGGCACTCCTCTCTGATAGTCCATCACTGACTGTACTGCAACATGTTGTAACGCATTTCCCTCTGCACTCAGGTCTCCGTGTTTGTGCCCTGCCGGCATCATCTGCACTGTTATACGGCTGTCTGGAGCCGCGCAGCACTCCTCTCACTGTGACAGAGGTCAGCGAGTGCTCCGAGCACGGCTGACGTCATGCTGCTGCAACCCCGCAGACACACCAGCAAGAAAGCAGACGGACAGGCCGACAGACAAACCAAGGAGCTGGCTGGGTGTATTTATAGCCTCTCCGCCTATGCATCCTCACAGCAAGCTGCATGGCCAGATACGCCCTGGAGGCAAACCCATCCTGAATATGTTGTATTTATTATGTGGCATCCGCAAGTCTGTGTTCTGCAAGTACAAACACTGTAAAAAAAAAAAAAAAAAATGAAGTTCTGTGATCACTTCAAGTAAATCGTTCTCACCTCTGAAAAGGTGTACACGTTGGAATGTTTGTCTCCCACGGTTAATGAACACATTCTGCTACACATCAGTTAATAACACAGTGAGGATGTTCGCTTAGCACAATGCTTTACACCATTACTTATCTAATAAACTGTAGGAGGCAACTGCCATTAGCACTGGCGCTGATGCTGATATTCACCTCCCACTGGCAGGCTCCTGCAAGCTAATCTGCCGTATACTGTATGCAAATATGAAACTGTTACTGTCAGGATGCAGTCTAATTCCACATTATTCTCCGGGTAGTGGGCCAATCAGGTTGACTTTGAAATGGATCGTGGGTGATTAACCGGGAATGCTGGGAGAATGCCGAGGTCTCTCTGGTGAACCCCGCAGCTGGTGCCGGAGTCAGCGGAGCAACGATCCAGGTAATTAATTCTTTGACAAGCATCAGTGATTTGGAAAATCAGTAAGAATGGCAGACGCTGATCAAAAGGGAAACACGTGGAGAGATGTTTAAACAGTGGGCGTTTGAGGCGTCAGTCACGCAGGGACCCAGACGCAGGGCCCAAAGCCCAAACACCAAACACCGCAATGCACTGAGCCGACTATCAAACAACAGCAGGCTGGAGGATACCCGGCGTGTTTTGGATTGGCACTCACAAAAATTCAGGAAGTTATGCACAGAGTAATGCACACACACACATCCAATTAATAGAAGTTAACTCATTCAGCGACTGATATACGCATGGATGCACACACAAGCAAATGTATCCATATATACACCGGCATGCATTCAGACTCATATGCATAGTATAAACATACTATTACAGTGCACTCAACATGTACAGTAAACAATTCATGTATATGGACTCAATACAAAAGTAACGATAAACCACACATGTATATTCCAGTCACAAATCCATGCATGCAGTACAAACACTATGAATGTAGACCCCAGGAACATAACTCAATATACACACACGGACATGTGGTTAAGATCAATTCATTTTCAGTATTTATTATACATATTGCACTAAGCCTATATCTGTTGAATGAAATGCAAACAATGGCATGATATTCATGGGCATGAGATCACATAGATGCAAGCGCACACACACAGCACTCTTCATAAATACACAAGAGGTTGGGTTGACGTTACTGCCATATCCTTGATTAAATCATGCGTATATCCTTTATTTGATTGTATGGGCAGAGGGAAGAAAACACACAAGCCGAAAAAAACGTAATGAAACATCATCGGCACGGCTATTACAGACACACTGTCCAGAATACAAATTCCCCATGCAGGTATTTGTTTTCATCCATCAGTATTCATTATGCGAGTGAATGTATCATTGGAGTGTAGCTATTGATCCTGTATTAAATCTCATTGTTATATTCCTATTCAGCAGCGAGCCAGGTGAGGGAAAAAAAGAAGGGTGACCAAATGTCATGGTGACAACATGCAGCATTGTCAAAGGTAGCTTTATCGATCAAGATAGAGAGGGAGAGGGGAGATATTTCAGCAGGACCCCAACCGTCTGACATTTTAGAAAAGCTGTCCTTTCTATTTTGTCACCCTCCATTGTTGCAGACAAAGAGCATAGATGCCTTGACTAAGGCAATTTGAGCTACGGCCTTCGCACCCAGCAGAGACAGTGAGCACGTTCAGATGTTGCTCTGCAAAGTAGGGAGGCTTGTTCATTATATTTATCAGTGGTAATTTCACAATTCACATGCTGTGTTTCTGAGAAGGTGGGCTAAGCATTGTACTGGCATCCTACTTTGACATTTTAAAGGCCTTGCTGTCATACCTTATCAGCAGTTAATCTGAAACGCACTGTGGATGGAGGCTTTGGTTTGGTAAGGATCCAATTAGCTTGCCAGCCATGTACAGCAATTCTTCAGACAACTTAGATGGCTCAGAAACGTCCCCGGTGGGACTTCCCTTCTTTTCTTTTCCCGCTCAGATCCAAGTAAAACTGAGTGGTCTGTGGAGGGAACGCAATGAAGCACACAGGCAAGTGAATGTGGATGACTAAATGAGTGTTGTCGTATCAAAGCTGAACTGCCACCAAACATGTCAGATTGGAGCAACAACGCAATGAGGGCAGGCGAGTGCTGCACCGCGTTGTCCAGCCGGTGGCTTTGCGATAATGCAGGTCAGAAGGTGTGCAAGTTTGCTGGCTGAGCATAACATTTCTCTCCCTCTCTCTTGCCCTCTGTGTCTGACTCACTCAGGTAATTAGCACGGACTTGCATTTTCCCCGTGTATGGCTTAGAGCATCTTGTGTTAAAGCAGTCCAGATCAAAAAGGCATGTCATACCACATTATCTTCACCACTGCTCCACGGTAACAGCTCACCAGTCAGCTCTGCTCTTCCTCTGCTTTCCTGGATGTTTATCTGCTGCTAGGACTGGAAAATCTCCACGCTCATTGTTTTGCACCATGGGGAACCGAAGAGCGGATTAAGCAGATCTCCTGATCTATGGAATGACCTTATATTGTTAGGCTCCAACAGGAAAAGCAAGCACTGGTCTGTATTTTCATTCAGCATACTGCAATCCAACCAATATCCATCAGGGCTTCTGTACACCAAAAGTGGACTGTGGCCCCATTGTGAAGAGACTACATGAGGATTTTTATTGTAATTTTTTTTAAAAAAAAAAGAAGAAGAAGGAAGAAAGACTTAATCTTGTGTAGCAAATATCTGGCACAGCAATTTAATTTGGAACTTCCACTCCCCATTGCAACTGGAAATGTTATCATGTGCACAAAAGCTTTACAGTAGAAGTAGCCTAACTAGCAAGACTCACAAAAATAGCTTTTTTTTCAGCCCCTATTAAGTCATCATGGCTTCTAAATTAACTAGCTATGCTAGTTAGCTCAATTCATGCTGTCTGCCGGGAGCTCAAAGCAGGGCAGTACTGGTACATTTACACCACTAGCAAAGGAGCTTCGGACTGCTAGGAGGAGCAAGTTTTCAGGCTCAGGGCAAGAGGGAACCATTGGAGAGTGCTGAGTCGAATGAGTCGTGCCTGAACTGAAGCCAGGCAAGCGGGCAATGTAACTAGGCACAGCAGTGTCTGCAGACATGACGAGGTGAAGAGACCCAAGGGGATGTTGACGGAGGAAGCTAAAAAGAGAAAAGAGGAGAGTGACCGGGCAAGAGGCCACTGGACAAGAGTAAACCTCTGACCAGCTTTTTAGTTGTTGCAAGTGCTTTGCAAAATAAAAGAGCTGAGCTTCTTGCTGTTGGATTAGTTGGTAAAAATGAGCTGACTGCTATGTCTTGTGTTGTTGCATTCACTTCATGTTTGCAAAATTGACTTGCTAGTTTTTAATTATAAGTAAGGTTTATGTATGTATATGTGTGTCATAATAAATGACGTATACAGCTGTTCAAATTTACGACAGCAGTCTATAAGTGAATTGCACTCCTAATATTCCCAATAAAATATCATGTCTTGCATATTATTTACAGTGCTCATACATATTATGTGAAAAAAGTGTTTCTTACAAAAGCAGTCTCCAGATCTTATCCCATAATCATCAGATTTAGACTTATTCATCAGCAGGTGACTGTTGCATTACTTCCCATGATGCATATTTGCCAAAATGTAAACAAACTGGTTTAAAATAAATAATTAGTGGAGGTGTAGCCTAGACAGCTTTAAATTTGATTTTCCAGACATTCAGTGAGCTTTATCCTCAATTTTACTAGATTTGTTGCGCAGTGCAGGATAAAGCTTAGCTGAAGTGCACAGATTTCATTTTTTCCTATAGCCTATGTACCATCTGACTGAGCTTGATGGGTTTAACTGTCTAAAGTGTGCTGTAGTTCTATAGACCATGGCTACTTTTATTGCTGTTTGGTGTTCTAATCGGTAAATAAGTAATATACAGTAACTCTATTTTTTTCATCTGTATAAATTGCACAGGAAAGAGTGATGCCTTCGCCATTAGGAATACATAAGATGTTTTAAACACCCCCTAAAAATGTTTGTATGAATTTTTATTGCCTTTTTAAACTCAAAACAAACCTTAATGAAATGCGCTGTATATCGTGTTTGTGAAAAATAACAAGTGGGTTATGAAAACACTATAATTCACTTACGAATCTGACCCTGTCTAAAAAGTTTCAATTAGCCTACCATTGAATTTCTTAATGACCCATTAATTCCATTTTTAAAAAACTGACCTTTAAATACCTTACTTACCGAATTTCAATATTCAAATAACGCTCTCACACAAACACACTCACTTTGCAACTCAAAAGTAATGTCTTTTTGAACTAAAATATGTGATGGCATAAAACAAATAACTGCTTCAACTCCTAATTTAAGCTACCAAACTAATATGCTCCAATAATCTTAGTTGGTACTCACCAATCCATGCATGTCACCTGAAGCATGGCCAAGGGAAAGATTGAGAATGTAAAAAAAATAAACTGTGAGTGCATTTCAGGCCTGACGTTCTAGCTGGCAGCAATAGTTCAGTACAATGCTGCAGCATGCAGGAGACATCTGCTCTTTTTCAAGTGCCAATGAATAATGAAAAGTGTCCATCTCCTGAGTCACTTCAACCAACCAACCAAAAATGAAGATATTATCTCTGAGTTAGTTTTAGCTTTAGCTCAGCTAACAACATTAACAATATACAGTAACAGTACAGTAACATAGACGGCTACCAGTTTGAGAGCTATGCTAAGGTCGCTAGCATGCTATGGCTAACTGTTAACAGAAGTCATGAACATATTCACTCTGACTAACATCACATGGCTGCTTTTAGCTTCACCTAATTACAGTATAAAAAATGGACACTGTGTGGCACATAGCTTTCTGAAGAGACATTTTGAAGCTCAAAATATGTGGCTCTGGTCACTGCCGTGTTGGCGGAAAAAATAAATAAATGTGGATCATTGGTGGTGGACCTGAGGCGGGCCTGGGTGCTCAAACAAACCATCTGTACTTTCAGCCTTAATATAATTTGACAGCAAAGCAAAGGGAAACTAGCTATAGAGACCAAAACCATGTTGCATGTTAATTTCAGCAGAAATTGACATGGACATTTTGATATGGGGGCTTATGGAGATTAACTTGTTCTGTAGCCAGCCTCAAGTGGGCGTTCAGGGAACGGCAGTTTTTGCTTTGGCTTCACTTCACAGTCATGGAGGTTGCCGCTTGGCTTCACCCTGCCTTAACTTCTCTCTTCCCTTTACCTCTGCAATGACCGGTGATTGGGCTGACAGTTATTGACAACCAATACAATAAAAAATATCAGGATATATAATGTTATAGACTGTGAGATAACCATAGCTTTTATTAGATGCTTAAATTGTATTGTAAAAAAAATGTAAATGTATTTATTTACTATATAAAAACAACACTACCTACCACTTTACTGATTTATTTCTGTCTACAAATTAAAGTTTAGATCTGGCTCCACCTAATTTAATTTGGGCATATACTGTGCTAAATTTAGGGACTGTCTTAAAACTGCTTACAAAATGACTGGGAGAGCTTTCCATATTTTTGTTAACAACTTCTGTTATTTTCTATAATTGCATCAGTGGCTACAGAGTATAAATGGCAAGAGAACTGAACTAATATCAACTTCCAGGACATGACCTGCCCATAAATCTGAATGCATATGTGCAGAAACTATTCAGAAATTAAAGAAACAGAGACAGAGAGCCTTGCAACACACTAGTGTGTCGCATACAACAAAGTACTGGCACAGTTTTATTGCCCTGTTCGCTGTATTATTTTGCTAATTAACACATTATCCTGTTGAAAAACTCCAGCCTAAATTTGGTCTAATTGCTTTAATGTTGCCTTTAATGTCATTGATTTTTAAGCCCTAATTACACTTTCTTGTTGCAACACTGTTTATTTCATTGGAT
This sequence comes from Sciaenops ocellatus, assembly GCA_033000465.1. Taxonomy (NCBI): domain Eukaryota; kingdom Metazoa; phylum Chordata; class Actinopteri; family Sciaenidae; genus Sciaenops; species Sciaenops ocellatus. The sequence goes on along the minus strand of CP136878.1, from coordinate 12,366,274 downwards.
TTTCAGGCCAGTTGCACTTTCTTTATTTTGCTGCTTTTGTTTGTGTCATTTGTTTGTGAAAAATAACTTCATGGGTGTGAAGTTACCCGTGTGTGCACAATGCGTTAATGACTAAGGAGAAGTGTGGACCTTAAGCTGGCGACCGCTTATTCAGACAGTATCATGTGCTCATGAAGAAAAAAAGGAGATCTGAGGAAAGTTTGTCAGTTAACGTCTGGGGGTAGGTACAGTAAATGGTGCGGCAGAAACTTTGAGTGAAAACCTTGCACAGCAATAAAGTGATATACACATGAATAATGCAGGAGCATTTAGTTCAGTGCTTAGGCAGTGGGGGAATCAGATGTCCCTGGTGCCCTGAAGGATTCCAGTCTACTGAGCCAGCGTCTCTGGTCGAGAATAGACCAACACAGACCCAAAGGAGAATCCCAGCGCTCCACACTGTCCTGCCAACACACACACACACACACACACACACAAGACAGACACACACACATTCACCATCGAGCGCACACACAAACATGAATTAACGATTGTGTACGCACATATTCAGCCGCCATGCATCACATAACTGCACACACACTGAAATATACAACCCCCATCACCACCACACACACACAAAGACACAAGCACACACACACACACACACACTTACTTTTCACTGTCTAAGGTCTGTTTTGAATCAATAAAAGAAAGAAGTTCTCATGAAATAACTAGAATAATTCACTGTGTTTTATATTGGTGTATCTGGCGCAGAAACTGATTGTATTACATTAAAACTGTTTGCCAGTGAACAGCACACATACAGTAAATGGACTGTGTGTGTAGAGAGAAGCTCTGAATAATTGCAGAAACATCAGCTTACTGTTGGCTTTACTTTAAGGTAATACTTGTGGGATTTGGGGTTTAAAAATAAATCTGTGACTATGGAAGCAAGTGGGCAAGAGTTTGAGTGTTAATTTCACAGAACTGCTGAGAAGATTTCATTTTGTCGTCTCAGCTGCCCAAAGAATCAGCTAATGACTAATTAATTACTACACATATCCAAATCAAATCATCTGCTTCTCCTTGCCATGCATATTCTCTTTGGCTGTCGTTCAACTTCTCTCCTTGTAGATCAGCAAGAGGCACGTCCTCAGAAATAAAATGATGTCATCATTTTGGGCTTTTAAAGGAGCAACACACAGAATCACACAGCATCACCTCCTTCATTTATGTGGTGGCAAATATTTTATCCTCTTGCTTCTCAGTCAGCCTTTGGGCCTTGGTGGCGGGTGTACATGCGGGTGTGTTTAATGTATTGACACCACCACTATTTACCAGCTTTGCCTCAACATTAAACCGTTTGATTTCCATTCAGCCAATGTAAATGAGGCCAGGAGAGTGTCGCCTCTGTAAGATATGCATGGCTCCTTATTTGCTGCCAGGGCCAGTGAGCTGGGGACAGGGGGCGGGGCCGCTCTTCACATTGGAATGGTAATTCACCAATCAGTGGGGTGACATGCTCGGCAAAAGAAGGGAGAGCCGCACAGCGCTGACAGGGACATCAGTTTCACGAAACATTTCCTCCTCTGCACCTGAAAGCACGGCATAATCACGCGCAGGGGCGATGCACCATGAAATGGAATGGGCGCCCAGATCCGGGGGAGCGGACACAGTGCCGTGTCCACAGAAATGAGGGTCATTCTTTACCCGGAGATGCCAGTGTCAGTAGAAAAGGCCCTGCAGGTCCAGACAGTCACACCAGCAGCTTCATGATACCACTCTGTGTCAAACTTTCATTTTTGACTTAGATGATGCAGAACAATCTAGTTTATATATATATCAATCATTACCTACCAAGTCAATAGCACCTGTATATATCAGAGATACTCAGAGAAATGGGTGCAGTATTAATCCTCCCAGTATGTTAATTCTAATCTGAGGACATCATAAATAGAAAGCTTTGTTAAATTGGGTGGCACACCGCCATCTTTTGCACAATCCCATGGAATATCCACATCACCATGAACTGCCTAGTGTGTATGTTTTTGTGGGCATTGGCTTGTATTTCTAAAATCCCCCACAGGTCCTGCGTATTGTAAGACACATTTGAGCTGGTAGAGGAACAAATGTGTGCCAAGTGAGATAAGAAATGACTGCTGCTAATAGACTTTGCTCCCAGAGAAAGTTCAGCGCAGGCAAGAAAATAAATAAAAAACATGATCTGAATCCTCAAACTAGTGCCCCTCTCTATCTGCCAGATGTATCAGTGTTCCTCCAAGCAATCAAGAAGTAATTCCCTTTATCGGCCAACATGAATATTAAAGTTTTGTGCTAGAGGGATCGAGGGTATAAACACCACTGTCACCAGCACCTGTCAGGGACTGCGGTGGATAGTTGATGAGGCGGATGAGTGGCTCACAGTGCAATAGCAGGGCTGTAAAGATACTGATGGTGACATCGGCCAGAGCAGAAGAGCAAGAATGCTGATTAGTGGGAGCGATTAGCATCTTTGTCTTCGGGTACTTGTCATCCGACACATGTAAATTTAAACCAGCGTGACAGCAACAGACCATCACATTAATGTTGTTTACACCCAATGCAAATGAAGAGTAAACAAACAAATATCTGAATACTGAGGGAGAGGAGGAGGGGTTCCCCAGACTGAAGACCTTTTACACATATGCAAATGGTACTTCTCATGGCATGCATCTAGCAGGAAATTAAGACAAAGAGAGAGACAGAATTACAGAGCAGTATGGAAATGTGCAGATGTGTGGATATGCAACGCTGCTTCATTATGACCGGAAAAATGGCCCATGTTAATATTCAAACATCTTGATAAACAAAAGACACAAATGAAGACGGTCCCCTGAGGACTAGGACAGAACACTGATGATCTTAACACTCGCCAGACAGCATCAAACTCTGGGACAAAATTCGTCTCTGGGCATTACACAATTACGCTGTGCACACGCACACGCGCTCTACACTGAATAAACAAAGAGCAGAACATGCTGGAACATTTAATGTGCATCTGGGGTCAAGTCTGGTAATGCACTTAGAAACAAGATGACTGGCGGTGGTCATGAAAGCTGTCGACACCTGCAGATCATTTATCAAATTGGTCTGCGGTGTTGCAAAAGGTCTTGACGAATTTGGTTATAAATATTTCTCCAAATTCTACCAAACAATAAAAACTTTGCCTTTTATTACCAAAGTTGATCTTCAGGACTGGAAAAATCGTCTGTAACAAATGAGCTGAACAACCATGTGTAAAGAACATGATGTTTTCCATTCTTTTTGTTTCAAATTTGCTTTATCCGGTTGTGTTCTCTTGAATTGTCATTGTCTGTGTTTGCGGTGGCATTAGGGTCATCACTGCACCCACAGTTAATGGACAGAGTAGAAAGAGAGAGAGAGGGAGTGAGAGACAATCAAGCCAATTGTCCTTGTGTGGATCACACTATACTGTTGACTTTGTCATGGTGCCATGTTGGATGGCGTCCACTCCATCATATCCATGCCCAGATGCTACAAGAGAGATAAGTGGATTGTACTGAACGGGCTTGTCAGGGATCCCATATATTCACCCTGAATCTGTGGATAGTAGAACACAAATGGGCTTTTAAAGTGAAGTGATTTAGATTGAGTTTGGGTTTTTTCAGTCTCTTTTATTATGGATTGTTTTACACTGACATCAACTTGGCTCTGCCTGAAGGCATGTTTCTTGGAAACAAAGCAAAACTGCTGGCAGTATCAAATGTTTTCAATGGCTTTTAGAGGCCAGAAAATGTAACATTAGCTACCTATTTGAATGCTTAGCTCATGACGACTGTAGTAAATGGGAACTGGAATGATTCCTGAGGCATCATTAAGAAGCATGTATAAGGCTGCCTTCCCCAGAAGTTGTGCTTTCTACGTATAATCAGAAATTAATACATTTGATGGGAAACCTGAATATTACCATCAGGTTTTGCATATTGATTTTGGTGTTTCCTTGTTTTTATTATAGTAATGATGCACTTGACTTTATAATGAGTGTTTTAAAAGGAAAGAAAATTGTTAATTTACACCTTTTTTTAGATTGGATGGTCTCGTCGCTGTTTGCTGTGCTTTATCAAGGTTTATTGCCATCTGATTATTTTGTGGAATGACTCCCTCACAATAACACCACTGATGCATTAAGTCAAGATAAAAGCAATCTAAATATGAACATGCATGATGGCTACGCTAAATGCACCCAACTAATGGTTTCATTATTTCATAATAAAGGGTTAATGTATATTCCGAAGGCCTATTTACTCAAATTGTTCTTGCATATATATGGCCTCTAACAGAAGTGCTCTTCAGCTTCTTTTGGGGTTTGGGTTTTCATTTGCAGTATCAACATAGTTCAGCTGAGGCAAATGTTTTCAAATGCAGCTACACTGGTGTTCACAACCTGAGCTCAACATTCAACAGAGGGTTAAAAAAGAGATTAGTCAGCTTCCCGTCCCCTTGCCCCAAAGCACACAATCACACATTCACACACCCTCCTCTACACCGCATGACCCTGTATATTTTTGAACCTCAGCCAGCTCTCTTCCTTAAGAGTCCAAATCCTGGTGGCTGCCAGTCAACTTCAAAGCGGTTGGGTTGTGGCTGTCTTTCTTAACCTCCAAATCTGGCTGGTCTTGTTACAGCTGTGCTGTGGGGACAGAGTGGGCAGTGTTTGCATTTCTATGTATGTGTGTGTGTGTGTGTGCCTGTCTGGACAGAGTGGGCAGTGTACTGGGTCTGCTGATTAACCCCTGGGCCAGGGCCGTTCTCCACAGCCAGACAGATCGGCTTTCGCCAGTCCCAGCCCCTGTAACGGGAGCCCACTCCAACAAGCCACTTCAAAGAGACAGGGCCAGCAGGAATGTCAGGTTCAGAACCGGGGGAGCGAGAGAAAAAGAGCTAGAGAAAGACGGTGAAGCAGAAGGAGGAAGAGGCTTGTGTACATCTGTGTATGTGTGTATGTGTTGCTCAGTTTGAACCTGCAGGGCGGAGGGCTGTCTCACTTATTGGTCAGCAGCAGGACTCCAGCCCTATCTGGACCTTACTCACTCAAGCGCTTCCTCTTTTTTTTTTTCATTTGCAGTGGACTGAAGTTGTTTTAATTTAATTTGGCTGCAAAGCACAAGGCCTTTGGGATTGTTTGGCCTGTGTCTGGAACAGCCGCTCTTCTTCAGAGACGGGCAGCATGTGTTTGGAGTATTTTTTCCTCTGCTGCTACAAGGGGATGCTTCATCCTCTGTCTGACCTCTCTGAGTCACAGAAAATCTATCACGCTCGACACATATTTTGGGTCAGATTTGCCAAAAATCAAACAACACTGCAGCCCCGAAAAAAAAATGATGTAACTTTACAGTAGACAGCAAATTTGTTTCATTACATCGTAACTCCATGGGGAATGGAAAACTGACATTTTTAGATCAAAGATGTGTTAGACAGTGGATGTGAGAGAGAGATGATATCTCACTGACAGCGCTCACCCAAGAAAAAAAAGTGAGTGTATAGTATTTGTGGTGCAACTGTGTGTTGAAGCTGTATTTTAAAAATTAAATAATTCAAATGTCTACACTTTATGTGTGTGGTAGCAACAATAAAAACAACAGACTCTGAGTATGAGTTTCCCATAACTCGATAAACGAAATTGCATGTGGTCTGACAGGATAAAACACATCCAACACACCTTGAAGAGGAGCTACAAATCCTTCCTTGAAGTTTTACTTGTGCGTGAGTGTGTATTCTAATTGTGTGCCTGTGTGATGGTGATTCATTTTGCAATGGGACACACCCACACAAACGTGTTGTCATGAGATTCCTTCAAGTCACACCGAAGAATCCCCTATGGGGGTTAGGTTTTGCTGTGGCAGAGGAGCCGGGCTGAGCCGCTCCGTCGATCACCCAACACTGTGCTGCCTTTTGTGGCTTGGAGACAATGGGCCGCTGCTGGGGAGAAAGATAGGCAACCTGAACCTGACACAGGAAGCTCTTAAAGCTACACAAAACAAACTGCTGAGCTCTGGCATTTCCCCCTACTGAAAGACTATCTCCACCGTCATTAAAGGTGAACTCAATCGTCTAATCTCCTCCAAAGTCACTGAGCAACCACTGCTATCACCCCCCCTTTCCCTCCTCCTTTTCTACTTCCTCCCTCTTTCTCACCGGCCCACTACTCTCAGTCGCCTTGCGAAGTGGAGGCCATCAATGAAATGCCACCAGATCTCTGGGGGGTTAGAGGTCAGAGGACAAAAATGTCCTGTTGAATGTGTTCTGTGGCAGACTGAAAGGAAAGGTTGTGTGTTTTGTTTTGCTCTGATCGATGGAAGGTAGTTCACGGGAAGCGTTAGGCAACATGCTGGCGTTCAAGCAAATCGCACGCTTTAATGTTTATATTCTTCAACAGATGTTGGTGAAGGCTTTTTAATATTTGTTTCTTTGTACGAAACTGACTGCTTATATAGATTTCATGCATGTATATTGTTTAACCTTGCAGAAGATTGGCATGCCACTCAACATTTGTGAAATAACAATTGTAGAATGTGTATTTTCATGTTTGAAATCCTCAGCAGGTAATCAATACCATGCCAAGAAGAGAGCGGTAAATAGCATGTCTTGTGATGTGAATTGAAAAATAACGCAAGAGACTAACAGCAAACAAACAGAAAGCCATCCAACCATCACCACTGAGAATATAATGAAAACCCTGAGCATGGACATGCACATTTGCACATACAAACACATTACATTCTGTGCTACCACAATACATATCATTTTGATGTCATCCACATTTGGCTAAGGCCATTTGCACCTCACGCATAATATGCTGCCAGCTATACAAATAGCACTGTTTGGAATTCAATTATCTGTTGCCTCTTTAGATTTTTTTTTTATTCAGGCACTATGAAAAGGCCTCTCTCTTCTCTCAGCCACTGCCATCATTGAGCAAAGGTGGAAAAATGGTATTCACCCCTCCTATTATCGCATCAAAATCTGCCCGGCCACTGTGCATACCGGCTCATTACCTTGGTGAAAAAGCCACCTTAACCTACATTACAAGCTGGCCCTGTAATTAATGACTTTTTAAGCTATTGAACCAAAAGCAATTAGGTTATAAAGGAGGGCTTGTTCAGTAACATGAATACCTTTCCTTTATTAGTCGCATCCTTGAAGAAGAGATGCTAACCAAATGTGACAGTCTCTGGAATTAAGATGCTAATGTTTCCAGTTATTTGAACTTGTCAATCAAGCTTTTTTCATTGTTGTCGGGGTACACGAAAACAAATCCAGAGTTTCAATGGCATTTGAAGGTTGAAGCATTTCTCTACAGTCGAGGTGCTGCTGTGCTTTTGTGTGTGTTTACAAGTGTATACGTGCTTAGGTGCGCGCATGCGAGCGCATGTTTGTGTGCTTGCCCATGCACGTTAAGCGGAAGAGAGCAAACCAGATACAGCCTATTCCATCAGCACAGCATGCGGAGCGCAGATAAGACTTCATACAACACATTTGCTCTGTATTTGTTTTAGACTTTATCGCGTGTTCCAGTGGAGGTAGACACAGTCGAGACATGTGGTCCACATTCTAATGCCTGGAAGGGTCAGCTCAGCGGTCAACCAGCACATTACTCTATGTCCACACAGGACAGGTTAGAACGCACAAGACTAATGCTGCAGCTCATCCAAAAGGTCATCTGTGGATATTAATGTGTAACTTTAACTGAACCTGCATGAGGAACAGCCAGCCTCTTTTCTCATGAACAGGAGGACACAGTGTACTGCAGAAAGGGATAAATATGCCTGGAGGATGCAATACAAAGTTTATATGGGTCATTTTGTGCTAACCCTGACTTTTCTGAAAGTAAATGAAGGCAAAATAATTCATTGATATTTTTGTTTGTGCTCCAGACAGTAATCGAAGGCCTGAGTATAATTAGTCAGACTTTTGGAAAACGTCTTTTCTTCAGATTGATCTCGCCAAATGTTTCACCGCTCCTCATTATTCACCAACATGCAGCCCAGAAACGGCTGCCTGACAATAAATCTTGCAGCGAGCTAAAGTTCCCTAAATTGATTTTAACCTGTTGAAGTCATTGGAACAAAGGTGTCAACAATATAATTGCTGTAACTAGATGAAAAATTATATCCTCTTTATTTAAGGCCATGGATGGTGCCCTTATGTTGGCCTTGCGCTACAGTTTAAAAGATACTTGCCTTCTGCCTGCTGGACCTGACAGCATTATACTGAGGCAGTCAAACAAACCAATAATAAAGAAATATGTCATGGCATACTACTGTATGATAAATTTAACCTTATAATAAACACAATAATGAATCGTAGTGAAGGTAAACAGGATGATTCCACTAATGTATCTTTTCACCCAGTCAAAAAAAGAAATCTGTTCAACTCACTCAGTGCAGACCTAGGCATTCACTCTCTCAAGTAGGTAATTTATTCAACCATGATTGCAGGAGCTATCAAATCTTACTGAATGTGGAGGTTGTTTGTGAGCGTGTGTGTGTGTGTGTGTGTGTGCAGCACACTTCAGGCCCTAATCACCCTCGCTAAGTTCAACGTACAGCAGGAAAGCGATTGATCAGTATGGTCATTAAAAGGAAACTTCAGCGGTTGTTTGGCCCTGCTCTTTGAAGTTCGCAAACATGGTATTCACACATCAGTAATTTTCAGCATGCCGGAGTCAAATGTTTTTTTCTGAGAATTCATTTTCAATAGACTGTGTTGATCAGTATGATTACAACAAATAGAGCAAACGGTGGCACATTAGAGTGCTTTGTGTTGACTTAAATTATCAGCATGAATGACGACTGTTCGCCTTTAAAAAACTGACGTCCTCCCAACAGACGTATGCTTGAAATGCATTCCATAACTCTTACAAAGCTCATTTCTTTTTCGCAGCAAATTTGTTTTAGAATTCATTATTTGCCATGAAATGTGAAAAGTCTTCTTCATTAGATAGTGTGAAATCCCTCCCTGTCTGCCTCTGCCTCTCTGAGGTCCAGCTAACCATGTTAATCCCACAGCTGCGAACTCTGTGGCATCTCCCCCAATAGACTCGCAGGCCTGCTGTCTAAATAATTGCCTCATTAGTGTGTGGTGCACAGGTATGGCATAAATGCAAACTTTAGTGTGTATGCAAATCCAATTGCTTGTCCGACACTCTTTATTCATGTGATCAAAAATCAGCTGAATTATACTGGGGACCTCAGCCCTGAAATGGAAATTTAGGGATAACTAATGCATTTTCAACAAGGTGAACAGTGTGCAGGTTGTGCCTCAGAACACATGATGTGCAAATAGTTGACAGCTTTCAACTTTGGTGTCATTACATTTTAGATTTTATTTTTGGAAATTAATGACTGAAAAAAAATATATAAAATAATATAAATATAAAAATAATAATAAAAAAAAAAAACTGCAGTCTGCCAAAGGCCCAATCACAGCATGTTAGTAAATTGGCCTTCCAAGAACTAGAAAATAGTCTTAGAACCAAACTGCCTTTTGGGAGGAAATGGGGGCAGAATTATTCATGATCAGCTAAATGGTATCAGTTTTAACAGGCTGCATTACTGCAGCTAGCAGTAAATGGGTTGTTATTTGAGACAGCGAAAACAACCCTCCATGAGGCCACATCGTTTCATTTACATGTAATCAAATTGGTTCAATAAATGCAAATGCAAACTGATTGATTTGACACATTTTATATGCATCTGTAATCAGCGGAATCTGCAATCTGAGCCCACTTATTTATCCCTGTAATATGTTTCTTCAGTATGTTTTATGGAATCAGTATTTCTCTTTTTGAAAACCAAGTTTTAACATGAAACCAGTTAGACTTTTATGTTATATGACATATGGCATCATTCAAAGAGCTGACATAGCTTTGTTTCACCAATACTGTCATGAAAGGTTATTGAGGTTAAAGAAAATATTAATTAAAGTAGTGGTAACAGCACATTTTCATTTTCATATTTATCAGACTGAATGATTAAACAGCTGAATCGTGCTGTATTATGGTAATACAACTTGGAAGAGATATAGCAAATGATGGGAAATGCTAAAACAAGTCACAGCAGCCAAAGAGATTTAACTGTTTCAACAGCCTGCTGAATAGGTTCTTACAGTAGCTTCATTTTTCTCCCTGTGATGATGCACCCGCTGTTACACCTTTGGCCTCGGAGCTATGGCTCAGAGCACATCACTGCCATGGCAGACTGCTGCCTGCATTGACTGTCTGACACAGACTTTTGAGGTTACCTTGAAATGGCAAAGACCTGATGGACGGGATGACTTTTCCATGTACTGTCACAATGGGAAGACTGAGTACACGGGGCCAGGTTCTCGACAAAAACAAATCACACTCCGGATTGGTGTAATTAATCTATTCTGAGGATTATGCTAACAAAAAGGGCATCTGTTTATCCTAAAACACGTTTATTAATGGCAGTTAAGGGAGGCAGTAGCACCGTGATGTGTCTGAAATGTCAAGACGGCCTGTTACATTAGCTGCTTCGCTACCGTTCATCAACTTCAACATCAAGGGTATTGGTCTGCCTCTGTCTTCTTCTTTAAGTTGTTAGTATTCATACTGTCTTCTTTAGTCAAGTACAAGAGAGCATGCTAAGCAGTTCAAAATAGTCATTATGCAGATTTAGTGAATTAGGAGAAGCCTCATGCAACCTTGAATTATGAAAAATACGAAAGCATATGGTGTGGATACACCCACCCTGACTACTAATTAAATTTGCCAAATATGTTTTTGGGGCAAACCTAAAATTGCTATAATCAATATTTTTCTATTAACAATGGGTCAAATGACATATTGTGTGCAATATGAAAGTTGTTGTTCGCAGAGAATTTTCACCCAACTCTGCAACTCTCCTCAGCTGTGCGTTTTAGCATCTTTTAGCTCATTGTTTTGGTTTTTACAGCCCACAGCTTTGCTATTTTGGTTTAGTTTCACTCAATTTCCACCTGGAGCAAGCAGATGAAAAACAAAACAAAATAATGAATGAATAATGCTTTAATAGAATAATCCAGTAAATGTTCTAATGTGTACAAAGCACGGGACTTCACCAAAGCCTGGAGAAAAATTGTGGTTTTGGTTTAACAGTGAAAAAATCAACGTGTCCTGTGTTCATTCAAGTGCCTGAACAATATATTTATTATAAGTTAGTCATGTTTTAGTTGCTGTTGCTGGAATATTGGAGGGAAAACAAATCTAATTTCATGACAATTAATCTTTTGCAATATATGTTCAGTATAAACATTCTGCACTGGCAATAAACTGTATATGAATTTCCTCATGTTGATAACAAACAAATCCAGCAGGCAATATTTTCTTAGAAAACATATTTGCTATTGCGAATGAATTATATGCGAACATAGTTTTTAGGAGAAAGATTTACTAAAAGCACATTTATGGATATACATGGACATCCACTCACATGCATACAAACACATGCAGTTGGACACACGCACTGCAAACATGTAGTGAGATAACAGTGTGATACTGGCTTCATTTAAAAGGTAAGTAGTAGGGCCTATACACAACTTGTCCTGAGACAAAGGGGTTGGCAACTCTCCCCTCGCTCTTGACTTAACTGCAGACCTCTGCACATTGTAATCACGTTAAGCTGTGTTTGATGTATTATGTCAAGTTTGGTAGCGACCTCCCAGGAGAGGGGTTGACTGGAGAAATTTAACATAGCTGTAGTCCATATGTAATTAAAAAGTATGTTATCTCTGGCCAGAATGTTATGGCTAAGCATTGGCCTGGGTCCAGCTAACGTTGATATAATCCCACCCAGCTCTGTTTCTCTGTGGATGGGGTCACTGGGTCACTGACTGCCTCCTTGTGTGCTATTCAGCAGTAGTGAGACAAGGGGAGCCTCTTTGGAGAGTTTGAGTCACACGATCCAAATACAGCTGGATATCTCCCAACCTGGTTTTTATATTAAAGTACAGCAGGGAATGTATGACCTCTCCATATTTTTGCAGACTACAGAGTGTGAAGGAGAAGAAAACATTGAGAGCAAACCAAAATCCCCCCCACTTTGATAACACACAGCTTGGCTCAAAGAAAAATACAGATCAAATGTTGTAAACGGCTTTACTTGAATCATGACGCATGTTTGTGCTTTAAGGAGTCATCTTAATCAGTTCCAGAGGATTAACCAAACAGGACAGTTTCATTAAATTCCTCTCAGAATAACGATAAGTTATTTCATTTTACTACATTAAAGAACCCACTGTTCCACTGTTGAAATATGCTGATTTTATCAGGTGGTGATCGATCTCAGACTCATTAGGGATGGACTAAGGTTTTACATAACCGGCCCATTTGCTGCAGTGAGCTAAGAGGAAGTTCACAGTTCGACCATCCAAGTCTGAGCCTGTGCAGATGTGGGAAAGCTCTGAACTCAGCCTTGTTTCAACTCACTCACTTTCAAAGCAGCTAATCAGCCTGTAAAAAAGCTGTTCAAGCAGAAGAAAAACATCCTAAGGTAATGGGTAGGCCTTAAATTTCTTCACACAATCTCCCATTGCATGCCAATCAGTACTGTATATAAAAAAGACACAGACATTAGACACAGAAACACATATATCTAACATAATGACCTGTTTATTAGCCTTTCATTCTCATAGACATAATTATCTCTGCCAGGTATAACTTTGTGGGGGATCATGCGTTTAGTCGTGTGCGTGCGTGTGTGTCCACAGCTAATCTTGCATTCTATACTGGACTCATCAGCCTCATAATTCTTGTGCACATTTATGACTGTATGCTCAAGGACCTCTCGTGGTTATGATGTGGTTGTGGTTGTAACAATTTTTTAAACAGCCATTTAATACTGGCCAGTAGGGGCAGCATTTGATCAACAACTGTGTCCTGTTTCGGCTAGGAACAATGTACGTGGTGGTCGTCTTTGTGTTGGCAGAATCTTTTGCTGGCATTTTCATTTTGAAACCTAGGACACCACTTTTAAGGACATTTCATGTCATGATTTTTAGGTTTTTGTGTATTATTTAACACTGGTAGAGAATCAGCATTTTTTTGAGTTTTGGACTTGCAGAAAGGACAAAGTCAGGTCAACCTCATCATCATGCTATCAGGCAGGTGACCTACATTGTCATACTAAACATGGGGGCAACATGAAATTGTGGCGGTCTGAATAGTTTTAAGCACCAAATGACTTAAGACATTGGCGTGTTATATGCAAGCAGCAACCTCTGGTGCTGGGAAATGAAGCCAGTGCGGAAGTGCTAAAAACTGTAATTCCTTGAGTGGCCACTTGAGACAGGCTGCAGAAGTGAGTCAGTTTTCAAGCCGTATTAAAGCCGTGGTGGCCAGCGTCGCATATTTCCGCTTCAAAACAGTGCTTCGGAAACCTATGGGTGATGTCACTCAGGCTCTGTCCATTCTTTATACTGTCATTGTGCTATCAGGCCGGTGACCTACATTGTCATACTAAACATGTGGGTAACATGAAACTGTGGACGTTTCAATAGGTTTAGGCATCAAATGACTTCCCATTTGTTGATATCAGACCTGGCCGAAGATCTGCAACCTATCGAACATAGACTTTTCATAGGATTGGTCGATTAGTAACAACTGTTCTATAGCTCAGGAGTCTACAGCAATTTCCAGTAGCCATAGCTAAACTATGAAGCCGATGTTCTTTTTTATTTTGTCTGATGGCTCGGAGACCTTACTGTGAGTGCAGTGGGTGGTAGATGCCCATCATGTCTGAGAGTTTGGAAGAAGAGAAGGAGGAGGGCAGTTTGAGGCATAATTGCCAGCCACAGGCCTGCCAATGGCTCTCCGGCTGTGAGAGCATGGAAGAGGTCTTGTTCTGACCAGAGAGGTCAGGAAAAAAACAACTCTTGCAACAAGAAAAAAAAAAGAGTTTGGGAAGAACAAATCTTGCATCTGTAATGAAATCCCATCAGGCATTTGTATCAGTATTATGCACATATATTAATACTTTTTTAAAGAAAAGAGAACATTTTCATAAGGCATACTTTGGTTAATTTAAACCCCCTTTGAAGAGGGCTAACAATGCATGCAGTCTTGAAAATCTTGGAGTTGTAAATGATATCCGCTCTCACAGTTCTGCATGGAAAGCAGATGCTATAATTGAGGAGAGACTTGATTTCTTACACAGTCAAATTAGCTGAAGATGACCGGGTAGTGAACTGCAGGAGGTTTAATTCCCTGTGTTTACATCACTGGCAGAGCCTTTGTTTTGTTTGATTCACTATGCTAATATAGACTCCTCTCAGATTACACACTGTGCACTGACACACTGCACACAAACTGCTGCACGATATCTGCCTCTCCCAATAAACTTGCTCTAGGTGTCAAAATAAAAGGAAGAATAAGATTGGATTATGAGTGTGCATGTGTATGCGTGCTTTTGGCGATGTTTTCTTGACAGTACTGAAGATTATTTCTGATGTTGCTTTTAATTAAAAACAGGCAAAAAAATGTTTTTGGGGTTTATTTTATGTTATATCATTTTTAACAATCAATTTTTTAGTTTTCATTCTCCTGCTCAAAATTATGAGCAATAATGTTGTAGCTTAAAAGAGACCAGAAGCATACATATGTCACTTGTGACATTTTTTTTATATGTGTACCATGAAGGTATTTTTAAAGGTTGTTACCTCACAGTCTCAGTCAGTAAACTACAAAAGGCACAGAAAATGTTCTGAGACGTCATACTGAGTCAAAAAATAATACTCATCACTGTAAAGGAGTAGCAGAAAAGTGTCTTGTTGGGCCACATGAATACAACATCACCACGGTAGACAACACACAGATGGAATGATAAATATTCTTTGAGAAGAAAGTGAAAGGGGGAAAGGAAGTGCAAACACAAAAGTAAGAATGTTAAACCGGCATTCCACAATAACTTTTCCTTTATAATCAGGGAGTTGTTTGAACAAATCTGCATGTGTATTGGCATGTTTAATTCAATACAAAGGGAAAAAAAAGAACACATTTCCTTGTGCATCTGACTCACTCAGTCAGATCTGGTGTTTATACTTAACTTTTTGTCTGCTATCTGATCTGAGCTCCACAGCGAGCCCGCACATCCTCTGATTCGCTTGTGTTGCAGATGGAACCATTTTGCTGTACATGTTGGTTGACCTCTCATCCAAAATTAACAGAACATTTCTCTCTGAAGACAAATGTACCAGAACGTATAATGGAGTGATCAGTATCATCGAGGCGATTTTGGATAAAACTCAAGGTTGTCGTGGATCTATTGGCTTCCATATGCCTCCCTCCTGTGATCCAGCAAAAGTTCATCCTGTTGTTACTGGCAAGATTACAGGGAATTGAATATGAAACACTGCAGGAAAATAGATATCTTTTGTTGGATTTATTCATGCAATACATTTCGATGCGGCTAACTTTTAGGTCATGCCTCAGATCAGATGTTACAGGATGAAATAGGCAAGTCACAGCAATTCTGGGAAAACACATTTAGTTGGAGATCATATATTAAAAAAAAAAACATTATCTGTTTAATATGCAAATGCAGTGGTACAAGATCCTGATACTGCAGCTCTGTTGGTGCTACAACTAAACTAGCGGGAAGGCCTTAGGTTTCCACAAGGGGGCACACATGAAACTGCATGAACAAGAAGCTTAATAAATAGACCACTAGGCCACTGAGAACCAACCTGAATATGCACCATATGGTCAAATCATCTCTTAGGATTATTTCCTGTAGTAAAGTACTTCTCTTGTCACTAGGTTTTCATGCACACGCTGTTGGGTGGATTGAGGATCTCTACATAAATCTAGTATTTATGTCTCTTCACCAGCTGCATTACCGGCTGATTTATTTAATATACTGTAGATGTAGTGTCTCATTAATTGTGTGTTTCTACGGAGCCCCAGAGTGGCCATTGAGAGAAAAAGCATATACACTACGCTTTACCACAACGAGCACTTGAAATACTATTGCGTGCACATTATATATTAATATATAATTTGTTGCCACAATTTTGGTAGACCAGCTTACGTAACACACTACTATTTTACTATATCATTTTTTACGTTTCAGTTCACGATCCAGCATGACAACCCACAACGAAAAAAGGTTATGGCATGGTGTATGTTTAGCCGCGTCTAACTGCCTGACTCCACTGCACTTCCACGGCTGTGACGCGACCACCGGAGCCGATCGCGGCCGTTCTAGACAATGCTTGTGATTCCCCCCGAAGCGCTGCAGTGTGTTTCAGAAGTGTCCCAGAAGCGTTTCTTTGCTGCTGAGCTGCTCTGTTCCACAGAGAATTCAGACACATAAACGGCATTGAGAATTCAGTCTATGCAGACTCCCGATAAAAAATGAAACAAATGGAAACAGTTCAACTACATAGCCTATTTACCTCTGCTAGAAGCACATAAATCAAGGAAAAATGACCAAATCTGAGCAAGTTAACAAAATCTGGCAGGCAAAACACGCCCCTTCTGAAATGTGGTGGGGCTACTCAAAATAACGTGTGCACGTATGAATTTGCTGTGAATTTTGTACCACAATTAAGTGGGCACTTATCCCTTGCTATATTTCTGACACATGATTTTCACACCACTGTATTTGAAGAGGCCATAGATGAATTTCCATCTTCCATATTCTAGATTAAGATTATGTTTCATTCACTTGTCCCCATTCGGGGCTTATCTTTTCCTCAAAGGACCTTAAAGACTAAATCGTTAAGTAGTGCCTGCACACCAAGTAAATTAATATGAGGTAATAATTGTCGTGGCTTTTTAAAGGGCAGAAAATAAAAGATGGCCCAACAACCGAAGAGAGCAGTGTGACTGGAACCTGAAGCCGATATCTATGTTATGCGCAATGACTTAAATGTGGTGGCAGATGAGGTCATATGCTAACTACCACTAATGTTCCTCAATGGTGCCTTTGTTCAGTGACCCTCCAGTCAAGTTTTAAGCGCACTTCCTTTGCGGAGTGTTAAGATTGTGAGATGAGACATTTCGACATTTCTTAAAATCCTAATGGGTTTGCTGCTGGGGGGAAAGAGGGTGAAACTTAATTGGAATAGACTTTTCCACCTCTAAATTTTAATGAACTGCAGGGCTGAATGTCTCTTATTAGGTGAAATTGGCCATTAGCATTTTAAATGACCAGCTATCTTCATTATAATCAGGGTGAGATGCATTTCTGTGCTGAGGATCTATTGATTGCTTGGCAATGTCAAAGTCTGCATGAAGACATAGAGGCAGACTGCGTGTGACAGGCTTCGGCCGCAGCCGAAAGAGGATCAGTGCAGCAGTCGGAGCAACCAGGCGTAGGGTAAGGGGAATAATCCGTTTTGCACAATTTCAAATAATTACAGTAATATGAAGATAATTACAGTGGAGGCAATGCAGCTTTATCATGAGACAAACATGTCCTATACAGTAATTCAATTTAGGCTTCCTGTGAAAATAATCACTCATTCCGATTACACAGAGTGGAGATGACACAGTTGCAATTGTGTTTGGTTCTTCTGTACAAGACACATGGATTTTTGAATCTGTGCCTTCTATATTTTAATACACCAAACTAATGCTACATGTGTTTGAGGATTCAGCAGAAATTACTTGTATGCATATTAATCACATTCTAAGTCTGGAGTGCTATTATCAAGCATTTTCACATAAGAGAAGCTGTGATGAGAGCGAAATACATGCATCAAAAGCTTTTTACTAATTACTTTGAATTTCTTATTATATATTGCAGTTTCCCCATCAGGCTCTATACATTTAAGCACAGTTAATATTTGACAAGGGGATTTTTTAATTGCTTGCCTTTGAAAAGGAAGGAAACGTTTAAAATACAGCAGCACGTAGACATCTGCTGTTTGATTTCTGTTGCTACTCTCTAATAACTATAATGAAAAAAGTGCTCCTTATTTGAGCCGGCGTTCAAAGCACTAATGATAAGAGAATGATTATAATGTTATTGAATAAATATTAAATACTAATTTCATGAAAGCCTTTGTTTAATAGTCACTGATGATTTTTTATCTGGGTAGTTTGAGTTTTTCCACTTCTCAAAATTACCCCGAGTTTCTCTGATAGCTTTGACAGTTTTTCAATTTTTGACTCAAAGCACCCCGAGCAAATATTTGAAAGCCTTTTCAGTCTAAAGTAAACTTGAGACCAAAGTTGGCAAACATTTGCAGTGTATATCACACAGACTTTATATAC
The DNA here is from genome assembly GCA_033000465.1 of Sciaenops ocellatus. Lineage (NCBI taxonomy): Eukaryota > Metazoa > Chordata > Actinopteri > Sciaenidae > Sciaenops > Sciaenops ocellatus. The sequence goes on along the minus strand of CP136878.1, from coordinate 12,348,018 downwards.
AGCCACAATCGCATGTGCCCCTAACTCATTATCAACCTCAGAGCCCAAAGTATGATCACAATAATCTCATTTTAATTTGAGTTATATTGCAAAAGGAGGGGGGGCTGAATAATCAGATTGTGCTAGTTGGAGTGGGGTGAGTTGGCCAGTGTTTGAGAATAATTCCAGATGGTGTTGAGCCGGCAGACTGGCATTGAGGAAAAGCTGGGGATCCCCTCCCTTAGACAGCATGCCATGCCCTCACCCCTCCACCCTCTGCTCGCTCTTCTTCTCCTCTCTTCCATATTTCCCTCTTGCGTCTCCAATCTCACTATTCCTGCCCCTCATTGCCCTCGTGATTTCCTTCTGCTATCTCTCACTCCCCATCTCATTTTCACCTCTCACCCCATTCTTCCCCCCTCGCCAAGCCCAGCCCTTACCTCCCCACATCTTTTTTGCTTATCCAAACAGGTCTTGCAGTGTGTTGCCCCACCATAAGGCCAGAGCCAAAGCAGCACTCCTCCTCCTCCTCCTACCCCCCCCAGCCTCCTCACTCTCCTACGGGGGGCGACAGAGCCCTGCCCCGCGATTACACTGGGGGCGCGGGGTTAGAATACAGCCCCGAGGGCCGGCAGCTGTCAATTAGTGATAACTGCCGAGAAAGAGACACACACACGCGTGTGTGCACCCCCCCCCCCCTCCATGCACCCACACACACACACACACACACACACACACACACACACCACCAACCCCCCCCCCCCCCGCTTCTTCGTTAATCAGGGGGCCATCACCTAGCAACGGTCCTGAGGAAGTCCTCAATGGGGATGCCTGGTGAGAGGCACACAGAAATGACGATGAGGTGGAGTGAGGGACGGAAAGAGAAGGAGGGAGAGAGAATGATGAGAGATGGAGGGGGGTAGATGGAAAGAGGATAATGAAACCTTTCCAGAGCATATTTTGACGTGAGACAGCCACATTGTCCACGTGAAGATTCAGTGTTATTTATACGCTGTCCTACATATCCACAGGTGTTTGTGTAACCTCCTTTGCTGAAAACGTTAGTTATTGTTTTAATAAACTTTGAATGTTTCCCCCCCTGTTAATACCGCACACGATGAGGAGTGGTAATATGCATGAAAATTGAATGTGCCTCAATCAGGGAGGGCTTTTGAGGGATGTGCACACAAAAATAGCTTCATTGAAAGAAAGTGATAGCCTGCTCCTTAATACATTCACTTCATCAGCCAACCTCATTGCCTTGTTCCTCCAGGCAAGTTCAGTTCTCTTGCAAACACATTAATATGAGGTGAATATGACTGCTGCATGCCAGAGCCAATCCCCAACCACCACCGCCACCACCACCACCACCTCTATCTGACAGAGTGGCAGCATATAGAGCCATGAACAGGTGATAAATCCTTGTCAGGTTTTATTAAAACCCAGCCAGGCCAAACAGAACACCTCATATTGAGCTGTAATACCCAAGGAGACACTGTATGAGAGGCAGGGAGAGCCTCCCTGTTTGGTATGCTCTCCAGCAGTGAACTACTGTCTCTTCTCTGATGTCATTAAAGTGGAGGTGGAGGAGGAATAGGCCCTCCAAGAACACACACTAACAGCCACCCATATCCACACCCACACACACACACCTCTGCCCCCTGCTGGTCTGCAAAACCAGGGGACAGATAGTCATTACTTTCTCCTAAATCCTCACTGCTATAAATGATAGGGCACTGAATTGAAAGCTTTGTCACTGCAAAGAAAAGGCAAGGTGAACCTTTAAGTCTCAATTAAATCGAAAGTCATCCCTTTAACATGCAGATATGCTTGTACCTTTTTTTGTGAAGCCGACCTAAGTGTATGCATGAAGTGTCGCTGAAAAATCTCCTATTAAAAGCGAAAGGAGACTCACACAGATGATCCTCACATGCAGACGTGAACGTGTGGATACGATCGCGTCTACACACACACACACATATAAATGAATGCGCCATCAAATCTGAACACCTCTGGAGGCCAATTTATGTTTCTTTTAAATATTCTATTCTTTCTTCTCCTCCCTGAGAGGTGTTTTTCACAGTCGACCTCTTAGCAGGTCAACCTGCTGACTGGACAACAATAGAAATCATCACTTTGCTCATTATTTATTTACCTGGCGGAGGAGCACTTTTGAGACAATTAATCAAGTCAGTGAAAGATTTATAAGCAGCTTGACCGAAGAGCTCAGACAGTAAATGGGGCAGGTTGTCAAATACGGGGAGTGATCTGTGCAAACCAATTACTCTGTCATGTCATGACGACCCAAATAACCCAAGCCGGGGGTTGTGGAAAAATATGAAGCTGAAAGTATGCCTCTGATGCCTGCGGTCAGTGTTTGAGCAGCACGCTGGACACTGTCATCACTCTGCAGGGAGAAAAACCAACCCACTCACTTGAAGAATGCTTTTCCTTGATGCGCGCTTGCACATGAGAACACACATGTGCTCGCCTCATAGATTCAGATGCACAAAGTCACATACTCACATATGCGACAATGAAAAATACCTTAACAGTGCTGACAGTACATGTGGCTTCACAACTGAGTGCACACACTGTATGTAAAAGCTTGTGTCATCTCAGCACATTTCAGCAGAACCGTCTGAAAGGAGATAGCCACACTCCTTTCCTCCCTCCCTCTTTTTTTTTCTCAGTCCCTCTTTCTCTCTCCTTCTCCCTCCTCTGTGTCTTTGTCCTTGATGACCAAGCTGTTGGGTGGTCTGTCTGACCGCACTGACCCTTGCGCTTGGGCTGACGTAAATTCGCTAATGGTTAGCGTCTTGCTCCTCCTGTGACAGCCGTTTCTTTGCTCAGCTGATGTGAGCCGGTGCTCCTGCAGAAGTAGAGTGGACCAAGGGGAGTTGGTGTGTGAGTATGTGTGTCAGCGGAGAGGAGGAATATTTGGAATATTTGGGAATATCTCTACACTTCTAATGTTGCTTCTTGAAGACTAGCTCACACAAGTGTACAAACACAGGCTCAATAGGAGTGCAGTACAGATGAACAGATGCTGCTCTGGGCCACTGACACACACATGTCAATCTTTGCCCCAACAGTTTGTATGTTTGTGAGCAGTAACACTGTAATACCATTTTTTGCCTGCAAGGTCAGAGAGCAAAGGCTGGCCTCTTGCCAGACTGCTGAGGCGCTAACCTCAGTTTAATCAAACCAGCAATTTTGTTTCACTTTGCTTGTCTCCAAAAAAAAAAAAAAAAAAATCAATGAACAACTTCACAAATGTTCCTGTTCAACTGACTGAAACATAAAAGTTCATCAGGCTTTGATTTTTGTTCATGGCATCAAACAAAATGTGTTCAAGTCATTGTGACCTTTATCTTAGAAACTGCAATATTTGGCAACAAGCTGCAGCTGAACTCAGCAACACTGTGGCTATGCCAGAGCTCCAAAGCCCTGTTTAGCTTGAGAAAAACCACAAGGTGCAAGGGTTACAACTGTACTTTTCTTTGTTCGCTATATGATAAATAGCAACAATGAAAATCCTTTGTGCTGAGGAACTTTAGTGAGCCATAAGCACTTGGTTAGTGGTGAACGTAACCTAGCATTCATAACAACTGTAGTAAATCATCCATTACTGTGATCCAGTAGTTTTTGAGACAGCCAGTTCTTCTAGGCTTTCTTTCAGTGAGCCATTTATTCTGTGCTTTGGCAACACTTAGAAATCTACATTGTAATGGATAAGGTGATAAACTTGAAAGCCATATATGGTGTCTATATAACTTGCAAAAAAAAAAAGAAGAAGAAAAAAGCAAAAACCATTTTTTCTTTAAGTGTTGGGCTATGTGTAGTTCTCAAATAATTACCATATTATCTTGTACTTCCTTGGTAAACACATGTAAATCCAGGGCTATAAAGAGATTGTTACCCTGTCTTATTGTTGTTACACTGTAGCTCTCACAGCTGGAAGGTCTTAAGAAATCTTGGCGTAACTATGTTGGATGGTGTTCACTTTCAGTTGTGAAAACTGTTTGCTGTCCACCTAAAAATAACAGAGACAAAGACACAGAGAGAGAAAAGGAATTGATTCTCTGTTCCTCGCTGTAATTCAGTCATGCATTTACTGTAAATATACAGCTGGAAAAAGGCAAAGTGCTGGGCAAACGATGATGTTTGGACTGCCAAATTAAAAAGAAATCTTACAGCACGGCTCCTATGACACACAAGAGAGTATATCCTCTGTATGGTTCTTTTCTCAATCTCTTCTTATACTTCAACCTCCCTGTATAAACATTGCAATCAGCGCATCTCTCATTCTTGCCATGTCTAACCCCACAAACCAAAAGCAGATCACGTAAAACTATGTTTTACAGCCAGGGTTCAAGGAGAGAAGTATAGGGATGCGGTGGAGCCTGCTGCTTCTTTTACGACAGCAGACAGAGAAAGTGAGCTGTGGGGAAAGAGAAAACCATCACAGACCCTGAGATGGGTCAAGGTTGAAGTGCACCATGCTAACAGCGGCTGCCTGTAAACAGAGGCACACCTGCCACTCTGCAAGTGTCTGCGTGCTGAGGCGAGGTTAGCGCTGTGGCGTCTTCCAGCCCTGTTTATACAGTAACCAAACAGAAAGAGAGGAACCGGAGAGTGTCTTCAAAGACAACCTGACTCTCTGTAATCACTCCTGTTTGGGCTTTGATCTCAGGGAGGGGAGAGAGAAAATAATTACATGTTTCTTGGTGCCCTTTTACAATGAATGAAAGGCGATGTTAGATTTGAATCGTATGGTAATGGGAGGTTGTCTGTGCGAATGTGATGGGGAGGTGTTGAATGCTACTTGAGGGAAATAAAACAAGACCCGCTGAGACATTTTGTTCTACCAGCCCTGAAAGCTTCTGGCAACCTGCCTCCTCCTGCCTCCACAGAACACAGAGGAGGGGTCAGAGAACGACGTGGGGGCTGACATTATCTAGCCCCTGGTGCACTTTGTGAGAGGGGTGGACACACTGACTGACTGACTGCCCACTCTGCATTTCAAAGTGCCTCCACTTATTTGTACGATGGTCCGTTTGGGGGGAAAAAAGCGCTTTTATTTTGTGCTGGGTCCTTTTATGAGTGTCTCCCTATGATCTATGTGATAACGGAGCAGACCGAGAACGGTATTAGGATTCTATTCTGCAGACATTTTATTTCCCTTTCATCTTCTATCAGTATGAAAGCCACAGACATCAAGTAGTCTGGAGCATTGAAAGAGATGTCCTTATTTTGTCATAATGAATCTGAGCACAGGCAAGAGCACACAAGGCCAACTTCAAGAGGTCTAGACAGAGAAACGTAGAGAAACTAAAATGTCTGGACAGTAAGAATTGGACTCAAGCTGAAGACGAACAAAAGCAAAGTGAAGTGGTATGTTATTAATGTGCTCAATATTTCATCACGGTCATCGTGATGATACCTCAGACTTGATAGAGCGTCTCCTTCCATAGTGAGTTTTGAGTATATGATTCATAATAGATGAAAAGTGATTGAATGTTCTGTTCAGAAAGCCAGCTTGCCTTGACTCTTATGCAATTACGAGCTCAGATGTGAGGACGTGTAATCAATTGAGAAATCCATGACAGTTTCTCCATTCGGAACACATGGGGAGACAGCCAGTCATCCTTCACGTGCCCTTTGTGACTGATGCATCTACTTCCCGTCTACAACATGTATGACCATATTGCACGCACACACAACATCGGATCGTGCATAATGTATCGAGGTTGTCTAAACATGATGATGGTGAAACCAGCAGTAAGTATCAGTCATCCTGCCGAGACTACGAGTTCCCATTTTGAGTGATTGGGCTTTGAGAGGGCTCAGTCTGAGTGCTCCGAGTCTTGACTGTGACTACATATGCAGGCTTTGACCCTACAAATAGAAGTGACCTCACTGAGCTATTCTCTGTAGTGTCCTGGTTGACTGCTAAAAACATTTAAGTCAAAAAAAGAAAAAAAAAAAATGGATTCGGTGACTTGCACTGGTGTCCTCTTCAAATGCTAAGATTGCCTATTTCTGGATTTTCTGTAGAGTAATTGGTAAAGTATATTAAAGCAAAGTAAAAAAGGAGAGTAAAGTAAATTTACTCTTTAAATGAGTAATATGTAATGAATATTTGAGGACACTTTTCAAGTAACTTGCCCATCACTGTAAGTAAGCTTTACCTCCAAATTCTACCAAGCACAGATGCGCCGTGTTCTGTGTATGGCGCAGCCACCGTAGCTATACGCGGCCAATGTTTCAAACCCCACCGGCCCCAGACTGCAAATGAATCGTGCATGCGTGAAGCTTCTGGCAGAAAGTTTGTTTTGTAGTTTGTAGGGTGCTTTTTACTCACGTTTAGTCTCTCCAATGACGTTACTCCTGTCTCCTACAGTGTCCATTACAAATACATGCACATGGCTGATAATGCAAATTAGGAGATGACGTCATTTAGCGACTTCTAGCGACTTTTAGGACAGCCAGTAGCTACTTTCCTTACTGAGGAGTTGGCAACACTGTGGCGACAGCATTGCGGCCTCGACGTGATGGAGACATCGCCAGTAGGGTTTCGGGGTAAGACGTGCTTGGTTGGGGTGTCGTTTAGCTCAGTTGGTAGAGCATCTGCCCCATGTACGAAAGGCTCAGTCCTTGCTGCAGCGGCCCAGGGTTCGAATCCGACCTGCGGCCATTTGCTGCATGTCATTCCCCATCTCTCTCTCCACACATTCCTGTCACTCTTCGGCTGTCTCTATACAATAAAAGTTTGAAAAGGCAAAAAAAAAAAATCTAAAAAAAATAAATAAGTGCTTGGTTGTTAATTTTTGTTACCTTTGAACAGAACCAGTCTAACTGTTTCTACTTAATTAGGGTTTTTATGCTAAGCTAAGCTAACCTAACCTAACCAGGTGTTGGTTATAGCTTAATATTTACAGGATCATTAAAGTGGTATCAATCTTCTCGTCCGATTCTGGGCAAGAAAACAAATAAGAATATTTGCCAAAATATTCCTTTACAGTAGTTGGACTCATTATAAAGTTATAATAAAAAGATATTATTGTTTTTATTCCATACATTCTTCTTCCTTGTCTATACAAATATATTTTAAACATAGAGGTTTTAGATGAAAAATGCTAATTTGCTTGGAGTTTTTGGAAGGCAACAACAAACCACCTCCAGTATTTTGTTGTTCAGGTAGGAGGACTTCTTGGGATTTCAGGCATGGTGAAGATGTCTATTTCCAGTTAAAACAAAGAGTGTAAACATAATGTCTTCTGGCAATACATGCCAGCCCAGCAGTGTCATTCTTACCACATCCTGTGTAACACAGAGACGACACATTACTGTATGTAAGGTAGACCAGCACCTGAGGGAGTGTTTGCTGAGCTCTACTGCTGTCACGCCTGTGATTGGGCAGAGCGGGGATGTGAGGAAACGGGGATGGAGAGATGGAGGAATGAAGCCAAATGGGAGGAGAGGGAGTGGAGGTGTGAAGGGAGGGGAAAAGTAGATACAGATGAAAGAAAAGGCAGTGACAGATTCAGGAGAGAGGCGGCGAGGGAGGAGTGGAGAGATGGAAGCAAGGAGAAAAACAGAGGCAGGGAACCCAGCAGGTGTTCCCAGCACGTCTGCCTCCTCGGCTGCAGGTTCTCAGCCAGGGGAAGGACGACACAGCTGCTGCCATGCAAGGCCGGATGACTGAAAGACCCAGCAACCAATCTGTTACCGCAGGGCACAACAGGCCTTACCTGTGCCGCGTCCAACATTGCCTCTACATACTTCCGTAAAATTACCTGAATAAGAGGAAGAGAAAATTAGATTGTATAATGTGAATGTGAGGTCAAGTAATAGGAAACAGTCTAATCAATATGTATACATGAATGTATCGATGCATACATAAAACAAATTAAACTAAAACCTCTCCAACAAGCCCACTAATAACAGACTTCTAATCCGTGCAGCACTGTACAGCTGGGAAAAGAGGTTTCAAAATTCATTAGATGGCAAAATGCCATTTCTGATGAGAATAAGGACATTTATATAATTTGATTCAAGCATCCCAGGTTAACTGACTGATAGCAGTCAGGCCTGCTGTTCTCTTCTGTAAACATAATCCTGTTTCTGTGTCAGTTGGGGTGTTTTCATTGTGTCTGACACCAGGTGGATTATGTTGGTTAATTCACAATGAATCAAACAAAAGCTAATACTAATCCAGCGCGAGGCTTCGGTGTGATGTCTGACGCTCTGGATTAATTCACAACATTCCCCAACCAGCCTAATCCTTAACGAACCAGACGGGATGGTATCCTAACTGACAGTTTCTGCCTCGTTATGGCAGGGTGATATGCTTCACCTACCTCTTTCCTCGGAAAATCCATTCTGATGAGTGAGACAAAGGGGAAGCCATTACAGAAAAAATAAACTGGGTAAAAACTTTCCCAACAGCTTTTCTTCGGCGGCCATTAAGCCCGTCTTGAGGCCTTTTGGAGTGTGTTCTGCTCCTCTTAAGGTTTAAGTTTTGACATTTTGAAATCAATAGGAGGCAGAGAGATGTTTTTTTTATTTTTTTTGTTACAGTTTCATGAAGCCTGGGTGAAAACACTTCAATCAGGCCTGCAGAGGACCTGACACAGGAGACGGGAGGATCGATCCATAATGAGTGGAGCCCTACCTGGGGTTCCACTCAAGGCTCTTCTCTTCTCAACTACCTCAAATCCAGCAAATCTGCCATCCCCACTACATTCACTGATTACATCAACTTGCTAAAGTATTATTTTGTCCAAAAAGAAGAAGATAAAAAAAAAAAAAAGCTCCCTGTGGAAATGTTCACACTGATTTTGTCCTTTGTTAAAAAGAGTTTTTCTTTTAGAACTATACAGTCATTTATTTGCAATTCATTTAAAGTACAGACTGCACAGACTGAATTGTAAAAAATAATCAAAGCGGTTACAGCTGATCGATGAAGATAACAGGAAAAGCAGGTTTTGCTACTGCAATTATTGTGAAAGTGGAAAGACTTGTTAAACTGCCAGTCCGGAAATGTTTTGTACTAACTGACGCGAATAAACCAGCAAGCCATAAAACTGTTTTTGCTGTCTAAAGTGACATCTGAAGTACTTTCAGTTTGTGACAAAGGTTTGTCTTACTCTAGCTGCAAAGAAATAGAGTGTGTGTGTGTGTGTGTGTACATACAGTATGAATACAGGCTGACCGCCTACCAGTTCAGCCCCAGCCACTGTTCCAGAAATGTATTGGCCATTTCAAAAGATGCTATTGTGTCATCAAGCCAGCCTAGGTAATTAGGCGTCCAGCCGGCCTTCCTCTGTTGAACACACAGTCCCTCTGGGCCCCACAGCTGCTCATACTATAGAGGTTAAGTGCTAAAACATGTTCCCACTACTACATGACACACAGAGGTATAGCGCCAATGGATTTCTAGTTACCTTACAGTTCTCTGCATTTGGCGGCAGGCAACCCAGAGGGAAAGCTGAAAGAGGTGATGATCTGATAAAATTGTTCATGAATGAGTTTTTTTAAAACCCCGGGCAAAATGTGGGGGCTGTCACAGTGAGGAATGAAACATCTAAAGCTGGTAGATTTAATCGATTTCATTTGCATTGAAAACTTTTTTCACAGTAAAGTAGATGGATAGAAGTATCTTTCCCGCTTACTTCAAACAGCATGACCTGATAACAGCCCCTTCACCTCAAACTCTCTGTCTCCAGGAATTCACTTGATGTCATCAAGACCGACTGACTCATTTTTCCTAAAAATATGATTTAACCGTGCACGCAGCCATGTGTCAGCAGTCTGGAATGGCTAAGCCTTCATCAGATTTAAGTAATCACTGACCCATCAGTAAAAGTCATTGGGATATTTATACTTACTCCCAAATACAGAATAAAAAAAACTGAAAAAAACTGTGTGAAGTGTCTGGGAAAGCTGTCAAAGTATTCCACTATGAAGCATTAAAATGCTACATAGCATTTTAGCGCCTAGTAAATCTGCAGTGTGAAATAGTGACGTGAGGTTTCCTTTCTGACTGTGTCACTTTGTGCGTGAGCGCACATGTGTTTGTGCGAGCTTCTCGGGCGGATTTGTTATATGGCGAGTCAGTAAAGCGGTCCAATGTGAAAACCATCTTCCCAAAGTCAGAGAAATGTGATGTGGATCGACGCTGATAATAAATAGCCGCGATAACTGGGGGAGGAACCCATCATCCGGTGGTGAGATGGGTCTGCACGAGGACGAAGCAGCCATAAAAGCCTGAATGAAGAGATGTAAAACAATAAGGCCAAGAGAGGATGGGAGGGAAGGAGGTGAGGTGGGGGTGGGGGGGGGGAGGCAGTTGACGACCCCGGCAAGTGAGCAGAAGATAGAGATAGAGAGATAGACAGAGAGGAATAGAATGAGAGGAGAGGTGGAGGCGGGGGAAAGAGAGAGGGTGAGTCAGCCATGTCTGCACTCCATCAAAAACTGTGTCAGTCATTCACTACCACCGACCAGCCCCACCCCACCTACCCTATGTCCCCCCCCTGCTCCACTCTCTCTTCAACTCACACATTAATTCCACTTCTTTTAACCGCCAGCCAGGGGTGTCCTCGACTGAATGTCAATCCTCTGTTCAGGGTGACAGGAGAGTGAACGAGGGAGGAGAGAGAGAGAGCAATGCAGGCAGGCAGGGGAGGGAGGGGGTGAAAACTGCTTGGCTTGCTCAGAGGCCTTTTTTTTTTTTTTTTTTTATCTGAAGGTCTTACCCAACGTGACCCGCTCCTTTCCATTTTAATTACACTCTTTTTAATATTACTCCTGTCTCTTCGACTGGCATTTAAAGACATTTGATAAGATACCGTGCTGTATTAGAGTGTTTGACAGGCGTGAAGACACTAGACGTCTGAGGCTCAGACATCCTGACACAGACAAACAGACAGACAGACATACAGACATACAGAGAGAGGGTGACAAGTGCACAGACTGACAGTGTCGCCGAACAGCCAGCCAATGAAGGAGGAGAATGGAGATGCAAGATGATCAAGTTGGCACACAGAAAACCAACTGCTGATGTGACTTATGGGAGTTATTCCCTGTGCTGGAAATTCCAATTAATCAATGCCAACCCCATTCAAACCCAAATCAGATCTGGACTGAAATTTATGTCCCAGCAGGTTCTCACTGAGGGCGATGATTTTCTTTATTTATCTACTGCCCACACCGACCCAGAGGAATCAGGTCACTGTTGATACATCTAAGTAAGTATGCACGCGTGTGTGTGTGTGTGTGTGCATGTGTGTGTGTACATGCACATCCCGCCTTCACCTCACACGGGAGACCTGATAAATAGAACACAAGTGGTGTATATCTGGTCAACGTGGCATGCGTGAAAAATAATTACACTTAGGCTGACACCCAAGGTCGACAGGCTCCAACAGCTGCCCAATCGTTGCTGGCTATTTTTCCTTCTCCTGTCTGGACTTGGCTGAGTATAAAAAAAAACACATCACACAGACTGTTTTTCATGCTGTCATATGATAGCACATGAAGGCCTCATTCAGTATCAAGAAACTCTAAAGCAATTGCATGCTCCTTGGCGAGTTGTTAGCGATAGGATAGGGATGAGTTTGGGAGTGCAATGAAAGCAGGGAATTCATTCCTGGATTGAAGGTACATTTCCATCCTCCTGTTTTACATGCATTTTAAATTTGCTTAGAAACCCTAAGAGGAAATGCCAAGAGTTCTTTGATAAGAGCCAAAAAATATCTAAGCAAAAGTTTTTATGTTTAGATGACGTGGAAAAGATGTGATTTTTTCCAATACACATTAGTGCCTACACTCCTTCAGTCCAAGTGGGGCCCATATTGTATGTCACCCCCTTTTTTAATCACCACAACAGCTTATAAAAGCACCATAAAGTAAATGTGAATCATAAGAAGTTTTGGGGCTCACATAATAAACGGTAATTGATGCACTGGTTGAGTTCACTTTAAACACAAGGAGTTTTTGACTGGTTATGAAACAGTCTTAATATGACCAACATAAACAACTGCCACTGGGTCGGATTCAGGTAAATTCCCATCAAAATCAGTGCAAACACTACCACTTTTGTCCACAGGGGCCGCCAGAATCAACAATCAAACTTGTGCAACATTTTAGTGGAATCTTTTGAGTTACTGACATGGAAAGAAAACAGTAATTCTGATGTTGCATCGGTTAAAATCTCTGTTTCAAGGGTAAAAGTACTAGCTGGTATTCATTAAAACTATGCTCATGTCCACTCAAGCTTTTCACCAGTAGACACATTTTCACTCATCAGGCCTAGCTCTCTGACACAAATGGCTTGCTGCTGACATGTGAGAGAGAGAGAGAGAGAGGCTACCTCCATCCTGGATATTCGTTTCAAAGTGGGAGAGTCAGGCGAGTATTCCAGTGAAACAAGGTGGTCCCTAAACACTCAGCTCACTGTGCCATGGCCCCACACTTCCAGCAGCCCACAGCGAACTCTCCCCTAAGAGTGAAAAATGGGCATGGGGAGATGGGGAGGCAGTCCTGGGTGAAATTCAAGGCCAAAGCACTCATGTCTCCTCCATCTACCACCTCCCACCTCAGGCGCAACACATTACCTCTCTCCTGGATATAATCACACCCAGCGAGGAGTGAGGTTTGGCTGCGCTCTATATGAGTGAGTGAGGGTGTGTTTCTATTTATGTGTATGACTGTGTGTGTGTGTGTGTTAGAGTATCTGCATGTCTGTATCTTGGGTATGTGAGCAGTTGGTGTGTGTGGGTGTTTTTTTTATGTGTGTGCCTGTGCATACAGCATGTGTGTACTGAATGTGATTGCCAATGGAAATGAACTGGGAATTACACCCCAGCCCACGTGTCCCCTCATAAGAGTCCCTCTCCAGCTTATTCTCTTTTATTAGCACGTCCTCTTTTTTCATTAACTGAAAAGGTTACTGGTGCATTTGTAATACCCCACATGAATCGCCTGTACCCCGCCTGCCCATGGTTGAGGTAAGGCCCCAAACCTTTCTTACTAAAACCCTCCCAGACACACACACACCCTTCTTGGTCTCCTTTAGCTGCAAGAGGACATTTCAATGGCATTGTCCTCCCAAACACAGGTTGGGAAATATCACCCAGGGAATAAATAACTTGGCCAGGTTAATTATTTGGCAGACGCGTCTGCAGATTAATAACAGAATAAAAATGCAGCAGTGGACGGAGGTGCTCTGAAAGGTGTAGGGGGAGAGGTTGCAGTGGAGGAGGAGGAATGATGGGCAATTGAGCGGAGTTATTGGAGAGCAACAGTGCATGTGCTGGCTTCAGATAGATGTAGGAGCTGGGTCTAGCCCCAAGGCTGTGAATATGCTGTCTGGGAGGAGAGAGATTAACTAAGGCAGCTCAGTGACATCATGCCTGCAGAGACAGTTATGAGGAGTATCCATCACAGGCATCGTCTGCAAGAAAAGGAAGAAGAGAGGGAAAAAAAACAGAATTATAACTCGAAAAAAATATAATATGCAACGGAATAGCAGGGAGTGTACATTTAAATAGAAGGTACTTGTTCATCTCAATATTATAATTGTGGGTGCACACTTCCTGTCATTCAGAATGTTTTCTTCTGCAAATTAATCATGTGGCAGACGCATGCAAATCATAATTTCCAGCTGAGTGTGTGATTATGGTGTTACTTTTCTTCAACAGAAGTTACACTCCAGTTTTCAACCTTTCCTGGAGCTCATAACAAAAAAAAAAAACAAACAAACAAAAAAAAAACTAAGCAAATCAATGACCTGGCAAATCCAGCAGGGGTGTTGATCAGTTCAATAAAATAAGAAGCAACCCCATGTGGAGTTATTATCATCACAAATGCACAAACAACCCAAATACCCTTAATCTAGTCAAGGGGTAAAGCCTGTATTGACCTAGTGGTGTTGTGTATGTGTGTGCGTGATTGTATGTGTGTGTGTCCCAGTGTCTGACCTAGTCTGCTTGGTGCAGTCATAGGATCCCTGTGCCCTGTTCACCTGAGGAGGGCAGACTGGGGTAATTTTCCTCTCTTTGAAGAGAGAAAAGGGGGGCAGAGAGAGCCAAAGAGAGAGAGAGAGAGAGAGAGAGAGAGAGAGAGAGAGGTGGATTTCCTATGGATCCCTGTTTCTTCTTCCCACTGAGCAAATCTCCATTTATATTACACAGCAAGCCCATTTGTGTTTATGTGACTAGTGAGATTTCTTATTTAGATATAACACAGAGAAACACTCTTTGTTAATGCTTCCTTTTTTACCATAAACCAGGGCATTGCATGGTGTTACAAGTGAAATATTCTACTCTTAGTTTATATTTTTGTATCGATTTATTTAACTTAGATTGATACGATATGTTTTATTTGTTTACAGTTGATTTAAGAGTGTAATCTATGTGTTTGCCAGACAGGGTGGGATAGCAGAGAGAGCTCATTTAACTCAACTGAATGCAGCATCGCTCCCACTATTGATTAGTAGCTGGATATCAGGTCTCACATTTTGAAAGCCAAACTTTGTTTTCTAAGAGGCGAAGAGATAGAAGGGAAAGCAATAGAGATAAAAAGACAAATTGAGTGGGAATGAGAGCGCCAGGGAGAGAAATCATAGACTCTACAAAGGCCACAGACCCTGGTCATTTTCATGCACCAGGCCCTTTTGCTTCTCTCCCTTCCCCCATCCATCCATCTATCTGCCCTCCACCCACCCATCTCCCCTCTCACCCCTCTCACCCTGCAGGGCAGGCCCTGCCTTCCATCTGTTGTCTGTCCCAGCTAGGAGCAACCCTGTTTCCCCCTCCACTCGCATTTACAATTCAATTAAAAGCAACAAGCCCCTTCTTCCTCCTCTTTCTCCTCTTCCTCCTCCTCCTCCTCCTCCTCCTCATCTCTTTTTTTAGCTGTGCCTGGATGAGCACAGCAGAAAGGCCCTATACCCCATGTAGGGTTGCAGTCATGACACACACTATACCAAGCCCACAGATGACACAAACACACACTGACACATAAATACACAGAGTGTGTGCAAAAGAGCAAAGGAGATGAACACACTCACGCACACGGTGATTTCTTTTTTTTTTATCCTCATTTTGACGTAGTGAATGGAAAACAGGGTTGGTGGGGCTAAGCCCAGGAACAATACAACTGAAGAAAGTGGGTCACACTTTGCATTAGAATAACGTATGTAACGATGATGTAACAACCCAGGAACAACTGAAAAAAAAAGGTTTATATTATAAATTAGTCAGATTACAAGACTTTTAAACATTGCTTTCAGCAAGCATATTTAAAAGAGGCAGAACACAAATCCATCTTGGGCTATATAAATAAAATTTGACTTCTACAAAGTATGGCATGTGTCACTACTCGCTTCACCTACTTCGGTTTGTAGAGTTGATGATTCTGCTCCAGAAAGTTTCTACAGAGGAAAAATGAAGCATCAGAACCGTCAAAACAGTTTATCAAGTCTTTACAATAAACACGGCTTCCCCAAAAACTGTTTTTAAAATAACCTCTACTATGAGTAAAAAGAGTAAAGAGGTATTCTGAAATTTCTGAAATCTTGGGAATCTAAATCAAGTCCCTCAATAATTCTCTCTCTCTCTGTTGTAATGTGAAAGCAATATCCACAGGCATCCCTTCTCCTGGAAAAAAAAAAGAGGGGAAAAATGAGAGTCTTTAATATTTAATTATGGTGGTGCCAACATGCAACTTTTATCACTTTCTTGTGTCATTTGCATCTCGGGCGAGCCCAGAAGATATACACAAAGAGCGCGAGAGAGAGAGAGCGAATCTGGTGCGTTATATATATATATATATATATATGTATATATATATTTATATATATATGAAGAGTAAGGGGGCAAACACATTGTCTTGTCATAGGGGAACCTGTACAACAGAGAGTGAGCTCGGAAACCACAATCGATATATAAAAACAGACCTCCTACTCAATGGGGCCAGAGATTTTATACAACTATGTTATGTAGTATTGCAAGTTGCATGAGTGTCTGGCTGTCTGCAACATCATTGTTTGTGTACGTCCTTGAATGCAGTCTCTCTATATGTCCCCATCTCCCTAACCCCAATGCATACACCCCCCCCACTCCCATCAACTGTCTCCCCCTGCACCGAGGCCTACCTCACTGCCTGTCTTAGGCGCTGAGCCAGACTGTGGTAATGACTGATAATGTGTGTAATTACCAGCCCAACAGCCACGCAGAGCTGATGAAGAATCAGACCAGCGCTCCACTCCTCATCTAGGGCCCCTTGTTCCCCCTCATTCACTCTGAATGGTGGTGGGCTCTAAATGAAGCCTTATTGGATGCTGCTGCTGCACTTACAGGGCTGACAGTCATTAAGACGGCCATCTAAATGAAAAGAAGGGGGGAAAACTGTCATTACCATAAGAATGCATGTCAAAGCAATTTTGATGTGGCTTTAATTTCAATACAGAAGGGTACTTGGAGTGTTCAGTCTATATTGTGGTACAGATAGACATTCAGCATTCTCCACTAATTTAACAGCATGTACCTAGGCAGGGCTTCATTCAACTCACCGCCTCAAAACTGAAAGCAAATAACTGACTAATGACAGTTATTACTATATTCATCTTCTTTCTACAAATGTCTTTCTGGAGTGTATTTTCCAAAGGCAGGGTATCTAAACTGCTGTAAATATTTAATACCCTCTGCACACAAACGGGACTGGAGTCCAGGACCTCCACCTGTGTAAACTCATAAAGCTTCTGCAACAACCTTGGGGCTGTGGAATGGTGTTTCTGCTCTTTCCCGGTTACAGGAAGTCATGGGAGAGTCTCAGGCCATGTGGGGACATCGGCTGACATCCAGGCCTCTAAACTGGTGGCAAGAGCAGATGTGAGATTTACAGTGTGCAGAACGTTCATGTTTTCCCATCATGCCATTGATAGGCTTGCCTCAGGGCCGACCGATTCGAGCTGAGTGAAATACGTTCAACTGAGGGAAGCAATGCAGTCATAGACAGGGAAGTGAGAGCTACTCTCAGTGAGTTTGCAAGCCACTCTGCACAGGTGGTCTGTCCAGTGTTCTGTATAGTCGTCTCCTCGCTCTCTGCAGGCTCTCAGGAATGAATACTTTATTTTGAGTCTTCTACAGCTGATATCCCACAGTCTGCTGGGTTGAACACTTTTCTGGTGTTCGTTCATTTAAAAAAAATGAAGGGAACATTTAAGCTATTTATTACAGGTCAGAGGAAAGCTTTGACAAATTCAATGACCAGCTGCAGTGACCTGGTCAGTAACGTTCTCAAGTATAGGACAGAACAAAATACATTTACTCTTCAGTGCCTCACACACTTAAATGACTCCATATTGTGCTCAGTGTGGATCTGTAGACTATATATCTTGCACTATAGGCCTACGTTTTGCAGGCTCTGAATTCTAAGAGTCAAGAAAAAGAGTGCTGAGCCGGTGGTTGGTGAACCTAAATCAGGACTCCTACTGTGTGAACCTTGATTAGGGCCTTGACTGTTTTCTTACCCCATAAATTATTCGACCCTGCCTACACCTAAGATCACTTTTAATCCACATAGCTTCAGACATTCTGTGGAGCAAGCATGGCTTGCTTTCAGAGATTTTGCAGTGTGATGGAAAAGCTAGTGTATCCATGCTGGCACGGCATGGTACTGTTCTGTGCGGAAGTGTGAAAGGGCCTTATGTTGAGACTTCATCAGTGATGAATGTGAACACCAAGTAAGCCACTGAGGGGCTGTTGGTCTGGAGGGAGACCGTCCATCACAGCACCCTGACCTCCCATTCAGTGTCGGCATTGCTCTCATGCAGCAAGGAGCAGCAATCAGGCCAAAGTGCTTTCAGAGTCAAAAGTCGGTCAAAATTCTGCAAATGCGGTCATGAAGGAAAGGAAACACACTCGAAAACACATGAAGATTTTAACATCTAAACACCACTTTAAGCTGTTTAAACCTTCACCGGTTGAATGTCAGCTTGCTGCTTTCTATTTACCTCTCTGCCTTGATTAAACTTTGATTGTGCGATTCTGCTGCAGTTAAATACACTCTCAGGAAACATGGTTCTAACTGAGGTCTTTTAAAATGGTTAAGATTGTACTGAAAACCTTTTGTATTTGAGGAACCTTTTTGTCAAAAAAAAGCCTGTTTGTTGAACAACTAAGGTTTGTATATGAAGAATTTTCGCCTGAAGAATAATTTTTTGTATTGTATTCTTAGGTGGGCAAAACAATTACAGAACACACAAACACAATGATTTTCCACTTAACTATGTTTTGTATTAGTGAGGAAAGGGTTCTGTTCTATCGCAACAGTGTTTAGTCTGTTTCCAGACCTTTGAATCACTACCCACGCTTTAATTTGTTCGCCCATTCAAATTGATCTGGTTGTGATCATTGACGGTTATTTCCTTCAGTTCGACATTTGACAGAAATAAAGACAAATGCCTTTGTTCCAGTGGCTGCACAGCATACCAGTCGTCCTCAAAGTGTAGCCTCTGAACAACCTCCTATGAACATTCCTGAATGTAGGCTTAGGAGTGGCTAGCTAGCCTGCTAACAGAA
The DNA here is from genome assembly GCA_033000465.1 of Sciaenops ocellatus. NCBI lineage: Eukaryota > Metazoa > Chordata > Actinopteri > Sciaenidae > Sciaenops > Sciaenops ocellatus. Next base: position 12,329,443 of record CP136878.1, on the reverse strand, counting down.
CACAGGAACCTAATACCAATCCTCCCAGAACCATGATGGACTCTTTAAGTGTGTTGGAAACATGAAAGTTCTTTGCTGAACCCGTCTTATTGAATTCCACATGTACCAACTCGCTGTGAGTTCTGAATAGAACCAATTACTGTAGTAATGGCTTTTGATTAATCCCTCATGGGCAAGTCGGAGTTCCACTTATGAAAAGAATATGCTACCTATGGGGTTTTCTTGAGTCAGATAAAGACATTAGCACATTATATGCCTTCTTAAAATGTGCTGAAACTATTTAAAGGTTTATAATTCACAGTACTCAAGAATGTGGATAACCTATTGGACTTAACATGCAGTTAAATGCACACAGCACTTAACATCTGAGAGGGAAGCATATTTTCCTCCATCCTGCATGTCAGTGGTTGTTTAGAGAAAGGAAACAGGCATAGCTGGCAAATCCAAAGCTTGCGGCAATGTCTGAAATGGTGTCTGTTTTCCACTCTCCCAGTACTGAGCCTTAATACATCTGGCACTCTGAACAGCATGTTGCTGCAGCTTTAGCATAGCAAACACCAGCTCTCTACAAAGGAATGGATGAAGTTAGGAGAGGTGCTCACAGAGAAGGAGAGAGCACTATCACTCAAACTATTGGCATTGACACTTTAATGTCCACCTCTAATATTACAGCAAGTGATAAAGAATGTGTGACCTTACAAATCAGGTACAGTGAATATTTTGTGAATTTCCAGTTTGGACACTGCAGTATTCCTTTCCACTTAGCAAAATAAACTACTTAAGAAAGAAAAAGTCAAACCTCCTTAATTCCTGTCGCTCTTCTTGACTTTCACTCTCTACTTTTCAATGTGTTTGTTATCATTTGTATACCATCCAATCAATGGATCAATACATCGATACATAACAAATGACACTGTGGGTGTTAATGACAACCTGGGATTAGGACGGATAAGGCTGCCTCGGAAGATCAATCGATTAGCAGCAGTCTTCATTGCAACCCACTACAGAGGTGCGCTAATGCACACATACACACAGGATCAGCCATAGACAGCAGGTAGTGCACCATCAAGGACCGCACATCTACCCTATCCCCTTCCTAACAACTGTACCATAACACCCTTTCATCCCTCCCAACACAAGCTCTCAGGAGCCTGGAAAAGATTTGCCAGAGTGCCAAGATGAGAGACCGGGCTAATGCTGAAATGTCAAAGCACCTTAATTAACACAGGGGGCTATAACCGTGATCAAGGCTCCCTTGAGGAGCAGAAGCAGTGTACAACCCAATCTCTCTGCCTCAGCCTTGCTCTTCCAGATCGATTGGAATAGATTTTCTGCTTTTGCACACACCTGAATGCTGTCAACAGGGGGACGTAAATTTGGTTCTCTGTGTCTTGCCTTTTTTCTCCTCTTTCCATACTGTATTGCTATTGAATCCATATTTCCCCTTCACAGTGCATGGAAACCTCAGGAGCTGTTTTTGGCAGGCTGAGCTTGTTATAAAACAGAAGAGTCTGTTTATGGTGGTCTTGGTTTTTAAGTCTGCTCTTCCTGCCCTCAGATTGAAAGACTCCTTTGAAAACGAGGCCTTGGATGGCTTTGGTAAGAGTCTGTCCTGCGAGCACTCTGTGTGCACTCACACACACACATATACGCACTCATGAGTTCACATGGGTCCCTCTCTCATTACTCAGCATAAGGCTTTCACGCTTGACCTGCTTTTTAACTTTCTGATCAGGATTAGCAGCAGATAATTTAGGGAGGAGAGGAGCAGGGAATGTGTGTCTGCTTGAGCTGAAGGGCTTACAGGTAGTGCGCGGCTATCATTCAGCAGTCCAACTGTAGACAGAGTTGACACAGCTGCCTCTGAGAATTACCACTGCTGTTTCTGTGGCAAAGAGACTGAGAGCGATAGACAACAGAGAGCGAGAGAGAGAGAGAGAGGGGAAAAAAATCCTTTGCGGACAAGAGTGAATGGAAAATATATTTAAAGAAAAAGTCCCCACTTCGCCGATTCGGAGCTCTCCGAGCACCTGAGTTCCAGAGGTCTGCAATTGACTCGTTAAAGAGACTGCCAAGTTAGCAGAGTGCCACCTCGCTCGGGAGAAAAGAGGGCGGTTGGAGGATGTGGGATCGGGGGGGGGGGTTGAGGGAGTTGCAAGCGGGTGAGGGGGCTCAGTGATAAATCCATTTACATCCTCCCCTGTTTTATTTGCTCCCATGGACTCTGCTTGCGTCTCCCCATTCAGGCTTGTTTACCTGGTAAGCCGAGTGTGACTAAAGAAAATTCCCACAGCCTGAGGTGGGATTGGAGCTGAGGTGGAGGGGGGTGTGGGGCAGGAGGGGAGGGTTAAGGTAGGCTGTAAGGAGACAGAGGAGGGGTGGGGTGGAAATGGAGGGGGTGACGTAGGGCACAGAATTACTCAAAGCTGTAAGCTGTAACCCACCTTCCCTCTCCCAGCCCCCCATGGCTTAATTATCATGTGCAGCCTAGTGGAGATGAAATAACGGAGACTCTCACACGAACACCCACACACCCTCACAGGGAGGATTGGAGGACTCCTTATGCATGCACACACACACACACACAGAGGCAGACACACAAATGCACAAATAGGAGGAGAGAGACAACATGGTCTGCTTTTAATCGAAGCTAATCGGCAAGGAAAATAAACATGCTGGCATGGCAGACATCTATCTTTGGCTGGGGCTGAAGCTGCTAGATAAGGAGGAACAGGCCTCACAGACATGTGTTCTTCTCTTTAAAACACCGCCTGCTCCTCGTTGGCAGAATTAAGCTTTAATATGGGTCTTAGGAGGAAGCTTCTCCAAGGTGAAAAGGTGAAATTATGGGATGGATTTTTTCTGCGACACATCAATCATCTTTAACTCAGTTCTATTTGTCGGGGTCGGAGCTGCCTTTCTTTAGAGGCCTCAGTTGTAAGAAAATCCAAAGCAAAGAGGAGCTTTAAAAAGCATTACAGCATTACTTAGACTGTCTGCAACTGATCTGTCAAAGTTGCCACATTGCTTTGCATGAATCTTTAATTAGCCAAGAAAAGCCCCTTGAAGAGGGGAATAGTTCTTTTCATAGCACTTCGTCTTCCACGTCATCTCAGCACAGTCGTTGATCAACAGCAGCAAAATAAAAACAGTTCTCTCCCACTCCGAATATATCATCGAGCCCGAGGAGGGAGGAAAAATGTGAAAAAGGAAAACAGACAAAGGCACCGAGAGTGCAGATCTGTAAAAGCAAACATTACTTTTCGTAAAATCTATATGTTTATCACTTGTTTTGGGACAGAATCACATTAAGGAAGTGGAGTAATACAGAGTAACAAAGAGAACAAAGAGAAATGTTGAGCATCAAAGAGAAAAGGAATGAAGGAGTGGGGACTAGTATCAGTCATGGGGTAATCGTTCTATCAGTGGCCGGAGTAATGAATCCAATTTCCCAAGCAGCTCCACTGTCATTTAGTAGCTGTGGAATGCAGATTCATGGACCCCGCACACAGAAGCTTTTTGAACCTATAGACACATTAAAAGACATTCTGGGACAGACATTCATATTGTCACAGCCTATATTGAATTTCCTTGGTTTGTTGTTGTGCAAGAAACATTTTTTGAACCAATTCTGAGCCACTGAATCCAGTCTGAACATGGAGTTTTGGCTTATTGTTAACTGCAAGGCAAAGTGACAAATGATGCAATCCTGGAAACCTCAGACATTAAACCATTTCCTATGCACAGTGGAGCTATACAACACTTAGACAGTGAATCATAAGTCTAAGTTTAAGGAAAGAGACTATTTCAAATCACAATATCCACAGATCATTGAGTTCATGAACTTTAATGGTTTACTGCATTCCTGCTCCAAACATTTAATTGTCTCACCAACTGCAAGCATATGTTGCAAAAGGAGAAGAAAAAAAAACACTCTTCATTCACTCTTCATCTGATGGCTTTGATGTTTGACCACAAAATCCTGACCGTTTTGTCAACTGTCGGAGGCTGTGAAGAAGCAGAGAAGCAGACACGCACACACTCAGCTTGGTCCGGGGCTAATTTGCGGGGATCACTGCACTGACCCTGACCAGATAAGGTGCCAGTGGACGAAACTTCCTTCATTTCCTCTTGTTGTTGCAAAATGGGAGCAGAGGCAGCCACCAACCAGCTTAAGGACAGGGAGGCTAAAAGGTGAAAGCCACGTTCGGCTGAACTTCAGGCTTGATCAAAAGGAATGCGACCTGGGCTTGGGGAGGCAGCCGAGCTTATCGGGCCCAGCAGCCAGGCTTTGGAGGAGAAGATCCCAGGCAGCAGATAGCTTCAGGTAAAAACCATGTTTTCCCAGGAATAAAGTAAGGTCACCCCATTTTCTTTGTTCTTTCTCTCTTAGCCATTGTCTCTTAACCTCAGCTAAAGCAGCTTGTGCTGAAATTGACCTAAATCTAAATCTGACTCGCACTGCGTGTCGGTTACAATGTCAGGGGGTTAAAATTTAATTATTTCCGTACATGTGAGAGTTTTTATCAGCTTGATTAGTGTAGGTGTTATTGGAATGCACGCGTGTTTACATATGTGAGTGCCCCAACCGCAATGTCTACTGCATCTGTACTAATGTATCATTCATGATTTTAATTGGTAGTAATTAACTTGGGCCCAATTAGCAAGAGAGATAATCAATACTTGTTGATCAACATGCTTGTGCATTATCTTTGGTGCGAATGGTAGCACATTTGTGGACTTATGTGCATGTGAAGAGGAAAGCCTGTTTACTGCAGAGCTACATGCAATGTAATTTAATCAGTTTGGCTTGCTCCTATATGGGACACTTGTCTCCTAACAGATTATATATTGAACTCTTCTCTCTCTTCGCATCTCTAACCCATGTTTACTCCACACTACTGTGCAATTATCTGCTGACTAAAGACTGCATAGGCACCAGGCTGAAAAAAACACTACATGTTCACACCCATACTGAACCATCTCAGTCAGTAAAGATGGCAAAACTAGTGCGCAACATGTCAGGAGGGAAGCGATTGGAGAGAAATTGAAAGAGATGTAAGGAAGATGGAAGTACAGGAAAGTAAGAAGTGAATACTGCTGAGTCTGAGCTTTTCTCCTGGATGCAAAATGGGATGAATGAGGGATGAGGGAAGTTTAAAAAAAAGAAAATCATTGCATGTCCTCCCCCTGCTTGGCCCACTAACCACACGGTTCTCCAGTGCTTCGCTGAGCTGTGATCAATATTGACGTTGTCATTAAGCAGCTCTCTGGTAATGAGGGTGGGGAAGAGGGTCCTAGGAGAGACATTAGACCTGCACGCCATGTGTCTCATGTTCATGCATGTTCAGCCCACTAAGCATCCACATAAAACTCACGTTCTTCCTGTTTGTCACTTCAGAAAGTTGCTCACTTTTTAAATTACAATCAACACACAGCTTGTAATTATAGTTTTGACTTGATGATGCATTCCATGGTCCCGTGTAAACACAAATCGCATGCAAAAATGAAAAGCTGTCAATGGCATGACGGTTAGTTTGGAACAATTTAAACCACATAACAGAGGGTGAGAGAGAGAGACAGAGAGAGAGAGAGAGAGAGAGTGAGAGAGTGCTCTGTCACTGACTGTGCAGAGGTCGGGAGAGTGTGAAACTCATCCCTCAGTGGGCCTCACTAATAGCCATGCAAACACACATTTAGCTGTGACACTAAAATCCAAGGGCTCAAAACCGTCCATCATTGCTTCTTAAAAGAAAGAACCTCAGAATGAAAAGGCACATAAAGAGAGACACAATGAACGAAGTGGAGCAAAGGCTGACAGATCTATTTGGAGTCCTTGGAGCTGGTGCAACAGATAAACTGTGTGAGCGTCACGGAATGGGATAACGCACAAAACTAGATGGCAATTTGGGGTTGTGTGTTTCACTTTGGCCCACCCTGTCTCTGTCTGTGTCTGGGTAAACACCGCTGTTGCTCTGCTCAAGCAGCAGCAGCAGCAGCAGAAGCAGCTGTGGCAGCCCATGGCCACTACCGCCACTGAAAGCTAAGTTTACTGTGACGTGTGATGGGTTGATGACAGGCAGCCAGAGAACACAGACAAGTTCAGGGACTTTAAGACTATGTAACCATCTGTAACACTGTCTAGATTGTGATTCTCTGGATGATTTAGACAAAATCTTCAGCTGTGACCTCAAAGAAGATTTTGTTCTTTATTGCTAAGTATTTTAGATGATATACCATAACCAAGTGAGAAGTGGAAACTATACAAGAAACCCAATGAGAGTATATAAACAGCTCATTAATCATATGCTTTACGAGGACTTACTTCAGATAACAAGCTAGTGCCAATGTTTAGGCATTCCAAAAGCAATAAATATCCTACTTGAATGATATATGCACTATAACTTCACTAATGGTGCTGTCCAAGTTTGCTGAATGGAGGAACAGTATGAGATCTTTATTCAGCGAAATCACGAGGAGATGAAATATCTTTCATCAAGTGTTTGGAACAATTATATCCACTGTTTGTCACACAAAGAGAGCTTTTTGTGTCTTTATCTTTCACATTCACCACAGATGACCCAACAACCCAGGATATACGCACACTCATATAAGGAACGGTGCTGAAAAATGTGTGGCTGATTTCGCAAAGTGACAACTACACAACAAGTCTCAGGGATCAAATGCTCTGTTTACTGCTTGCTTGTGTTGCCTCTGGGTAAGAAAGAAAAACAACCTCCTCCTCATTAACACGGGCCACTTGGTGGTGTGTCTTGCAACCAGACAGTTGTCTCAGCCAGTTCTGACAGATACGACACTTCTTTGCATTTGATGTTTCTCGAGATGGAGGACACGGTGAGTTTTTCATGTACGCGGCGTACGGTATAGTCGGTATAGTAGTAGCCTATGTGTCTTCTTTAGATTGTTCTCCCTGCTCTGCCTGAAATATTGCCAGTGGATTACAGGCTTGCAAGAATGACAGCGGCTGCATTTCATACAAATGCTGTGAATACATAATGCATAGCATTGTCTGCATGAACCCTTTCACATGCTAATGCCAACCTTTCTGCAGATGTCTCAGAGGTATGTGCCGGTGACTGTGGAGTGGCAGAGACGGGGTGAAAATAAAAAGGAATAAAAAAAAGGAATCAAATGCACAGAAAAATCATCAGCGACCTGGCTGCCGTCACTCATATATAATCAACCATGAGGGAAAAAAAAAAAAAAACATGTTCGAAAAATAATTCACCTTCATGTGGCGAAGGAAACGAGGAGAGGGGCCTTCCTAAAGGTGGTTCCAGCTTGGCACTGCAGGCAGCCAGCTCCATGATCACTGGAACTTTCCAGAAAATCACCAGAAATCCTCAGAAGTTATTTACAGCCTTGCAGAGCAGTATCCAGACAGAAGCCCTATACCAAATGTATGGCAGAGTCATCAGGATCTGTGATTAACATGTCTGAAAGTATAACCACCGCTAAAGGAAGTGCTCTCGGCAGCATTCGGGCCAGGCACTAAATCCTGACCCAGTTAATTGTATGGTGGTACGGTAAAGGCTAAATGCTGTTGAGAGATGAATCAAATGCTCATTTAGCGTTTTACAGAAAGTTCCCACACATAATTATGTTTCATTGTTTTCTGCATCCAAAGCAGGGGTGGTTAATGAGTTCAGACACTAATACTGGATTTAACAGCAAAAATGCATATTAGAGGCACTGGCAGTTAGCCCCGCACGGATATATAATAAATGTCTATTATAAATGTAGTTGAACTCAAATGCCAGAACACTTATGGGTGTTCATCAATACTTTCCCTAAATTGCCACAGCACTGAGCAGGCTTGTGTTTGTGGATGTAAAATAATGATGGACTGTTTGCTGGTGGGGATGTCTCATGTGTTCACCCCTTTAGCCGTGTTTTCTTTCCCTCTTTTGTTACTCGCATAAGGCTCAAGGTGAATTGTAGCGTCCACTGTTGACAGGGCCCCAGTGACCTTCCTCCCCAGTGAGTGCTAGAAACATTGGACAGGCTACCATGGTCAGGGTCTGTGTTTACCAAGTCTTTTAGAGTGGGGCTGCAGATCTGAGATCAGCAATCACTTCCAGTTCTTTGTAGATTTACTCCCAATGAGGTGATGTGTGGTGCTGATTTGAGGTCAGAAACGCCTCTCCGAGATGCTTGACACCAGCTTAGGTCTCTGGTCTCAGGTTTCTCCGGTGCTGGTGTGCATTTGCTGTCCTTCCCAGTGTTGACTTTCCAGCCTGCTGCTATGTCTAAATAAACACTGGCTGGGTTTAGGCTAGCTCTCCCTTTTGTCCTGTCACCATTCCTCAGCCTTATCTGATGCAACAGAGACTGGACTGTGGCAAAATCCCTTCATGTCAATACACAAAGCTCCCAGCAATTAAGTTAATTTTCTAAAATGTTTTGTGCCATTCTCAGATGGACATTTTGAAAATAATTACAATAAGTTCTGCTGAGTAACCTCTGCACTTTGACTTTTAAACCCCCAGACAGTCGCGACTAATGGAAAACAGATATCTCCCTCAGAGAGCTATTCAAGCTAATTATGTTATTCAATAAAAGATGTTCAACAAATTACTTATAGTATGGAAAACTGGACACAGGTATTGTATTTTTGTTTCATATCATATACACGTCCATTATCTGGGCTTGACCAAAACAATAGAAAATTGGATCTGTGTTGTTATTGATTCAAAATGAATTGTAAAAAAATGTATTGATTGTTTGCAAACATGCCAATAAAGTTACTTAAGACAAATATTACCCTTTGCATTTTTCAATAACGAGCAGTGTCTTAGCAAATAATATATTTTGGAAGCAAGGGGCAGCCAGAGAAGAAGGGGAAGAAGCAAAAGAGAGAGAAAAAAAAGAAAGAAGGTGAGACTGGGAGGCCAAAATGTCTCATCTCCGAGGAATCTCCATTGGCTACAACCAGAGGTTCTAACACACATTTTAGTGACCTATTAAGAGCATTATGGGCCCCTCGTCCACATCGGCCCTCAGCCCCGGTAATCTGGCCTATCCTCTTAAAAGTGGAATTGATTGAAAGAATTGATCTTCTCTGGGTTGGCAGACACAGCCCCAATAAGTACCTCACGTAAATCTCTGCAATCACATATGAAATGTCAGGATCTTCTGCACCCAGTCGCTGTCTCAGCTGCTCTTCCCCGGTAGCTGTTTTGGGACTCAGATGACACTTGTCCTGTGGTTGATAAAGGGGGGGATTTAGTTGAGAGAAAAGAAGGTGACTTATCATAAACACTCCAGACCACCTATCCTCGGGCTACAGATTGTCTAGATTTGAAAAAAAATAAAACATTGCAAACAGCATTTTCTGATAAAACAGAATACACTTTAAGTTAATACATCTATATTGTAATAAGTATAGAATAAATTAAACTGAGTATTATTCCAAAAAATGGATGTTGACATCAAATGCTTGGTTTGTAGGGGTTGCAGACATGTCTTCTAAACCTGCACCTGTATGTGTAATAACTGAAGAGGCGATCGGTCTGGGAATATCATGAGATAAATCCCTGTATATACATTTAGATACATAACTTATCTATCTGTGGGTAAAACCCATTAACGCAGCATAGGGTGTGTGAGATGACAAGCTTAGCATGCATACACATGATTGTAAACCACCAACTAACAAGCCAACCAGTCATCTCTGATTGAACGTTATTTATAAGACCCCTCTCTCTCTCTCGACTAAACAGGCAGCAAGTATGCACAGGCAGCCACGGAGCCCTAAAAAGCAGCTGCGAAGATGGGAGGGTGCGGGATTAGGGCCTGAGCCTTACTCAGATGGGGCATTTCCATGACAGTGAGCTGCGCCACGGCTTAACAGCCCGCCCCTGTTTATGCTTTTTGGAGGAGAAGCCGGATTCCCTCCCCGTGACAGATGGCCTTTCAGCCACAAAGTGCTGTGTTTAGACTTAGCTTGCTCTGGGGCAAGACAGCAAAGCTCTGATGACACAGCATTCAGCAAACAACTCCCAGATGCAGAAGTGGTGGCCACAGAAAGCAAAGAGAACTGGCTGACCCACCAAGCAAGTAACCAAATGACCGGAGAAGCTGCTCAGCTTCAGCTAAATCTGCCAGTGAGGGGGGAGGCAAAACAAGGGACACCAGAGATAATGATGGGGCTTAGAAACCAAAGAAGTGGCTTGGCTTGAAGATACGTGACGCAACTCAATTTAGATTCAACCCAATCCAATCTAGAGCGTTTGCTTACCTCAGTCCAAATGTCCCCAACTGAATCAATACACCCTGAAAAAAAAAAGAAAGCATCAGTTCTGCTTTTAATTAAGAGGATTGTTAAATTCGGTCAGTAGAAGTGTAAAGAGATTTCTTTATAGGCAGGCAGAGCAAAGCAGAAGATTTTGCATTGGACGGTAAACAGTGAGTGAAAAGGACCAGCTGCTGGAGAGAATTAGCCCTGTCTCATCTGATCCAACACAAACGTAGTGCTGCTTACTCTCAGAAAAAAATCTGTCCTGACCCAGTCTGACCCCTCATACAAAGCCAGAGAGGCCCTGGAGGCAGTGAATTAATTGCAGCCCACTAAGCCTGATACACCATATCTTAAATAGGAATGAGTTGCAGGCTCAGAACTGCTGTGGCCTGGACTATAAAAGGCCTAAAAGGGGAATTTTGTTCAAATTGTGCACAGTAAACAAAAACAAACACTCTGGGAGTGTTTTTTTCCTCATTGGACTGACCCTAAAAAAAAAAAAAAGCAGAGATCGGTTAGTTCACAAGGTTGTATATGCAGGTTTTGACACTTACCGACACACACAGGTGAGTTACCGACACACGGCTTGTGTTGCTGGTAAACAACAACACAAGCCTCAAGCAGCGAGCAACAGAGGAAAACTTCCTCGAGCGCCCCTCTCCCCTACATCACACATGTCTCGGGAAAACAGCTGATGAAAAATACCATCCTCTCACATCTCCTCACGCAGAAATCATTTAGAGAGTGGAGGCGTTATTCACTGTGTTTACCCTGGCTGCTCACTCTTCAAACAAACACTGTTGGAGCCACCTAAATTGGCCTCTCGCACCATATAGATTTCCCATCACAGGCCAGCATCTAAAGAAGACACAGAGTGGAGAGGGAGAGAGGAGGAGAAGCAGAGCATTCGCCAGTCTGATCACTGACCCTATTGTCTTCCTCAAATAAAATACATACTCAGATTAATAGGCCCAATAACACAGAGAGACGGCTCATTGCCATGTGGAAGGGTGCCTTATCACCCCAATCACTGACTTGGCTGCTTTTGTTTTCGAGGAAGAGTGTGGTTGACTGTAAACAGAGGATTTCAGCTGACACCAACAATACCACTATTCAAAACACAAAGAAGCTAGTTTATTAGCCATGTTGTGGAGTATTTAGCCAGTTGTCTAAAATGAGGCTGAGGGACTTCTTGAATAGTGAACAGAGTCGTGTAATGGTCCAGGCAGCATGGGAAACAAGAAATGTCATGTCTGGAGGTTTCTGACGTCAATGGATCAATAGCGCCTGACGAGGAATTTTAAAAGATACTATCAGTCTGACTGCTGGTGGCAATAAACTGAAGATTAACCTTTACGTCCCTCCCAGTCCAGGGAAGTACCCTGAAGGGCATGCTCCACTGTTTACTAATCAAAAAAAGTTGCTTTTTCGATACCACAAGACTAGGGAATCGCTTAGTGGCTCTGCACTAGACCCTGAAAGTTATTGACTTCTTCCCCTACCTATATGAGCATCATAAATGTGAAAGATGAACACTCCACAGCAAAGTATTATATATCACTGGCAACGGCTTTGGAGATGTGTACAGACACAGCTTGGTTTATTAAAAATAAACACCATATATTATTGCTGTGCTGCAGCACAAATGTAATAATTCCTGTTGCCGTGCATAGAAACACAGAAAATGTAATCACATGACAAGAGAACGATGGGGTTGTTGTTTTGGAGAGTCTGCTTGGCTGGCTGCATGGCTGTGTCCTTTGTGAGCCGTGGGGAAACAAGAGCTCTTTTTCTGCTCCAGAAGCATGATCCTCTTTCACCCCATACCTTTGAGCTGGGAGCCAAGGTTTTGAATGGCTGTGACCTCTGTGGCCTCTGCTGGCCCCCACTGGCCTCCAACCCTCCAGCTGTTCATCCTTCCAGTGTAGCCCACTGCCCAGTACCCCCACTTTGCAGAGGCAAGAGGAGCAGCACCCCTCTGGGCCTAAGAACTGACCCCCAGGCCAAGGCCACAACACCACAGGCGTAATACCGGAGTTCCCACATGGGCATTGAAGCATGGCGAGAAGGAGAGAGAAAGATAGAAAGTCAGGGAAATTAACTGGGGTATGTGAGGGTGAGGTTTCAACGAGAGGAAGGAGGAAAATAAATGAAGTGGAGGAGTGGGAGATGGATGTTCTTCACATAGGGTGGGGAATAGGAAAAGAGAACAGATATATGAGGGATAAATGAAAAGAGTCGGGAGAGAGTAAAAACAGAAAAAATAGGTTGAGGGTGCAGGAAGTGATGGGAAGCGCGGTCAGACGAAGTAAGCAGCGACGAGGCAATAAGATGGTGCTGCACAGACGCAGACAGACGCCAAGGTGCAATAGAAGAGCTTGCTTCCCCTTCTGCATGGCTGGCTCCGATGACAGGACAGTATTCCCTCAGCACCAGCCGCTAACTGGATGATAGCACCAATCTCTCTCTTCTCGCTACCCTTCTCGCTTTCTGTCTGTGTCTGTCTCGCTGTCATTAATGTCTTCTTTTTTTCCCCTTCTGTCTCCCTTTTTTTCGCTTGCTTTATTTTCCTTGAGTTTTCATATGTTTCTTCTCCCCTGTTGAAGTCACATCCACCCAACCTCATACAGATAGCATAGCGGCCATCTAAAGCAAACATTAGCCTATAGCTTTGTTTGTTTACCTGTGAAAAATCACCGCCTCGGGCCGATCTCTCATTAGAGCAGCCAAACAAAGACAACAGCAACTTGAGAATGCTTTAAAAATGCCTATAATATGATGATGGGGTGTGTGTGTGGGAGGGGTGGGGGGTGGGGTTTGTGCACTCGTGCAGGGAGGGCGAATGGAAATCGCCTCTGTACAGGATGAAAGCCTCTGAGGACTATCCATTGACTATGAAATTTGATGATCCCCCTTCACCTTCAGACACAGAGAGAGTTCAGTTTAACATTGCCCTGGGCACTAAACCTTGGAGCCTGCAGTGTGAGAGGACTCCAGAGTGTGTGGTTATAAACTGGCATGTTTTTTTCATAAAAAAAAAAACACCTGCCTCATTCTTCTTCTCTTTACATCGTACACAGAATATTTCTAAATTGCATTCTGTCTGTCAAAAACTCCATGAGGGGATGGATGACTCATAGAAGTTGTGAGCGTATATTTCCATACATTTCGCTGAGGCTCATAACAGAGTGATTCACTGGTTTTCTCATTGAATAGGAGTGTATTTGAATATGAATGTGTGTGTGTGAAATTGTCTTGTGTATAGCTGTGCATATGGTTCCTATGTCTGTAAAAGTGTTTTTTGTGCACGTGTGTTTGTGATTTGTGTGTATCAGCACACATGCGCCTGGTTGGTTGGTGGGGTGTTGGCAGGGTTGTGGTACCCTGCTGGGACCAACCCTGCCCAAGCAGCCTGGTGGAGGGGACAAGCTGTGGCATGTACACCCACACACACATACGCACACACACGCACACATACACATGGAGCAGCTGCTCCTTCTGCAGCTGCTGCTGTCGCCCAACCCAGAACTCCCTGTTCCAAAGGAGGTGAGAGGGGAGGGGGTCGGTGGGGGAAAAGAAAAGAAAGGGAGAGCGAGGGAGAAGGAGGAGTGAAGGAAAAGTGGGAAGAGTGGAAGAAATGGGAAAGGAGAGAGAGCTGACAAAATAAATTGGAAAGATATGAGGAAGAGGTGAGAAATGGGAAGGAGGAAGGTAATGGAAGTGCGAGGGGAAGGAAAGAGCAAGAGAGAAAAAAAGGGAAAAGGAGCAGGCTAAGGGGAGAGAAGATATCTGAGACACACTCAAATACACATCAAGACCCTCTCACCTATTAACAGGTAAAAAATATCCACTATCACCTCCACTGTAAGCCCACGGTATGCACAGAACTACAGGTTTGCCAAAAGTTATTGATAAACCTCAGTTTTTAAGCTATACGCAGATATAATGTGAACAATCACAAAGCATACTGGTTATAAAATTTCCACAGGTTAAGCACAGATTAAACTAAATCCTGGCCTATATTTCCTGCGATGGAGCGCCTCTGCTGAAGATAACACATTACTCTTCAACTAAGCTTAATCTGTGTCTGGAAATCAAACACCCCCTACATACTCTGTGAGACAACGACCAATCCTTTCACTTGAGACTCAGACTGTGTTTGTGTTGCTCCACTTTCAAGTCACATAGGTCGATATTACAGCTCAAATCAATACCTGATATTTGGACAATAATCCATGATTGCCTATCAGTAGATTGAACAAGCGAAAGCCTTTACCGCTGCCAGGAATGTTTTGAATTTTTGACTCCCCCGACCCCCAGAGGCTTAGGAGGAAACTCACTGTGAAAGGCTGCCACCAGGCTTCAAAACAGATAGTGAGGAAGGGGTTGGCTATGGAAGGGGGGCAGGAGGGGGGCATTGAACGTGTCCAATTAGCAAAGTAATTAGTTAATTAACATAGAGGACCCTGAAGGCTTTCTTAGCAGCCTTATATAGACCTCCTCCAAACTAACCAGCAGACCTTGAAGGCTTTACTTAGCAGTGCTGTAGATAGACCAGCTAACCAGCCCACAGCATCATCACACACACACACACACACACACACACACACAGACAAGAACAACTCTCGAATACCTTCCACATGTCAGCTTTGCATTCAGTGTCAGTGACATATTTTGTATTCACACACAGGCAGAGAATCTGTACATTCAGTATCATTGTGACATGTGCTGTCAGTTCTTTTGGCTCACTGTAGGCCAGCTTCCTGCTGCTTAAATCCACAATAACACATGGGTACAGGCTGGTTGGACTGTCACTTCCTGTGACACACCATCTTTAGCTGGTGATGATGTCATATCCTGTCAACAACAAATGACATGCAAGTGATTATGCACATTTTAGTGAATCTGAGTGTTTTATAGATGTCTGCTTTCACGGTGACAACACCTGATGTAGCTTTTATAACCAATAAAGATCCAAGCAATCGGTGGTTTTGTATTTGCAGCAAGAGGGAAACAGAGATGAGAGAGTGAGAGAGAGAGTTAAAAGACTGTCTGCCCTGCATCACTTCATAGCCACAGGCAGTTGCACAGCACAGGAGAAATGTGCTTACATCATCACATGCGGTCCAGGCATCCTGCAGAGGGCACTGCTAATAGCAGAAACACAGTGCGGAGGAGGCAAGCAACCAACCCAGGAGAGACTCGGCAAGGCGCTCCCACGCAACTAGGATTTCTGACATTCTTGGCAGCCTTTCAGAGAGGTCAGTCCTAAAGTATTCGAGCAGAGCTAACCTTCAAGAGGGACCATGTTCCAGCAAGCCGAGACCAGAGGCTTAATTCATCACTAATTAAAGTCTGCATGGGGTACAGGGATGAATCTTTCTCAGAGAATCTCTAACCCCACTATCCAAAGTAATAGCCCTATGATTTGGACAAGATGTTTTGCCCTTGCAGGCGCTGGGTGATATCATGGCAAATGGATTGCTTGTTTGAATATTTTCTTCCCCCTACGTGCAAAGAGTGAGAGAGAGAGAGAGAGAGGGAGAGAGAGAGAGAGAGAGAGAGAGAGAGAGAGAGAGAGAGAGAGATTCTGCACCAGTCTCCACACTGTGACCCAGATAAGGTCCTTGCCATACACGTGGAACAGATCGTACATGTAACATGTTAGTTAGAGATGTTCAGCACATGCAACAGGGATAAAAAAAACAAAAACATCATACTGCCTGTATTCAGGTTCCCAGTGCCATGAGTTCAAGATGTCCAAGCGTCACTTAAACATATCAAGTGTGCCAAAGTGGGAACACCCAGGTTACCAGCATAAATACAGCACACTTAATCAATCCCCCATCTTTCCCAACTGTTCTAATCTAGTCTACAGGCACGGCTGCGATGGCATGCAGCTGCCTTGCTCTATGTATCAGACCCATCTCACACTCAGCAACATTTTTCCAGGTGTAATAACAGATAGGATCGCATAGCAAAGGCCTGAGCACAAGATCAGCGCTATGAGCACACAAAAATGAAAAGCATTCTTCTCATGACTCTTTGTAACCACAGTTGCCACTGAATCTTTTTGTTTGTGTGCGCAAAATGTGTGTCTTTTGCAGGTTCCAGAAGCGTGGGTAGCCAGCTGCAGAGCAGTTCTGGATGCTGATTGGAAGTGAGTGTTGAGCGCTCAGGACAATTATGGAATCATTACCACCGCCATGCCAGAGGCAAAATATGAACACCGTGCCATTTGTAAACCAACCACAACTTTCTAATCAAGCTCACATGTGTTTGTATGTTAGTCTTAGTGTGTGTGTACGCACACGTGTGCATGTGAGTGTGTGTGTGTGCATGCTAAGCTGAGAGAGAGCCTTGGCATGTTGGCAGAGGAAAAGGAATGTCACCTGGTATGTGTGTGTGCACATGTTTGTGGAGGGGTAATAGATGAGTCAAGAACCCTGCCCAATATTTTGTGTCTGTATATTTGTTTAAAAGTGTGGTGGCATCCAAAAGGACGACAGCACATGTGCGTGTGTGCATTGGTAGAGGGTGAGGAATGCCCTGCCCGAGCACAACTGTCTAAACATGTCCCCGTCAGCTGTCTCTCCGCTCCCCTCATGGAGAAATAACTTAGCATGAATTTGTTTTTTTCACCGCACCCCACACTATCATCTCACATTGGCTGCTGAGAGGTTGTACATGGGAATGTCCCTCTGTGGCCTCTTTTAAACTGGAAAAGTGCCTGTCAAGTGTACGAACAAACTGGTGTGGGAGTCTCCAGGAGGACTGGAAGAAAACACCTCACACCCCTTTTTAATCAGTCATTTTTTTTTCTTCTGCCTACAGGAAGCACCTGTAATCCATCTCCCCGTTCTGGGATCGGTGTGGTAACGAGTGGCATAAATGTTTTAGGAAGATTTAATTAATTGATTCAATGAGTGATAATGGCAGAGAGTATTTATCACAGGTGCATTCGCTTTCATGGCTTGGAAGAGCCAACGGCAAAGTCAGTGTAGTGTGCAACTCCAGCACTCCAAAAGCAGTGCCAACATTGAAATGTGTGATCAACATTCAAAAATAGTGGAATAATACTTACTTAATACATTTTAACTTTTTAAAAGTTTTGCCTGAGTAGAGTTTCTATGGTTAACTGCACTCCATCTACATACTTTCTGTCTACCTCTCTGACTAACTACAAGGAAGTGTTCTCAGGCTTGTGTGTATGCATCAAGTCAGTCACTGAGATATGAGTGTTGTAAGTGCACAAGGGATTAACAGTTCAAACATTGATCACTGATAAGCTACAAAAAGTGGTCATGCATCTTGTCACTGTCTCTACAGTTTTCTTCCTCTCAGCACTCAGCTAAGCTAGATTCTGTATGTAAAACAATACAAAAAAGACATATCGCCTGCCCTGATGAAATCCCTGTTTGACATAGCTAGCCAAGATCGCCCCCAGACAAAAACAAGCCATTACTATTAGTCAAAAGAGATCAAAGACATACCCAGCTGAACACAGTGTTTGGGATTGCAGTGCCTGACAGCCATCTTCACTGGTAAGACAGGAACAAGCATTAGACATTGAAAGCAAAGGAGGTCCAAGTTTTTTCTCAATGTCAGGTTTGATAAATTTGCGCAAGCTACACTTTACTTGGAGGGTAGACGTGTATGCAGAAAAGTTTGAAGGGGAGGGAGAGAAGGAGAGAAAAAGTGAAGATAACAAAAAAGTTTAGAAGAAGATGAGTGGAAAAATGAAAAGAGAAAGAGGAGGATAGGAGCTTAGAAGGGTGGAGGGGTGGTGGTGCAAGTTTAGATAGAGGGTGGTGAAGAAGACAAGTGGGAAAACAGTAAGACTGCCTGTCCCTCAGTGAAACAAATTGGCAAGGAGTTCAGAGTAGGCAAACGTCTTCATCTCAAAGCCTGTGGAGCAATGGATGCCCAGGACAAATCAACACATTTCACAGTTTGCCTGCATAAAACGCAAATACCAGCAGCTTCAAAAACTATGATCTTCCCTGGAGCATATGAGCAGGGGTTTTCTCCTCTGGGTTTACTGAATTGGCCGGTGGATCGATCACAAAAACAGCATTTCAAAGGGTTTGAGGAACTATGAGGTCTTTCTCTTTCCCAGACTTTAACAAAACAGACTCCAACATAGACAGCCCTGCAGACACTTGTGGCTGTGGGGTCCCAAAAGGCTTAAAGATGTCTCTCGTCTTTTCACCACCACTCATAAGAGCTTGGTGAAAACAGCAGTATATCAGTCTAGTTCTGTACACCAAAATACAAGGCCAAGGCTGAGGAAGTTAGAAGTAAACAGAGAAAAAAAGAGAAACGCTTGAGCAAAGAGAGAGAGAACGATGGGAGCCTAGATAAAAAAGGTTTGGACTCCAGCCCAACTGCAAAGAGTGAGACTCAGATGATGTGGAGGAAGGGTGCCATGTGTGCATTGGTCACTGACCAAGCTTGAACCTACATGCAGCAGCATAGTTGGGACATGTGTTTTGGCTATCAGAGCCATTAAAATCCCATTACATAGTGCAACAAAAGAGATCGTAAGTCTTTCTGAGACTTTCAGAATCATTTATCATGTAAATTTACCATGAATGATGTATTTACATGCATATAGATGCATGTTGTTTGACATTTAATGGCTCTGCTCCAATTGATCAGTTTCACAATTTGAGATATAAAATGCATAACAGAACTTTTAAGATTAATAAGGGAAGATTTAACTAGTGGGGATTGAAGAAAATGACATTTTTCCAGACCACTGAAGCTTTGCCACTTAGTAAAAAGCAGAACGAGGTCATCATTTACTTGTTCCTCGTGTAGATTGTTATTGTCAGTTGTTCAGTCATTGCAAATGGTGTTGCATTCTTTACAGTGAAGGCTAATGGTGTCCTGACCTACAGGGGAGGAATGCCAACTCTCACCACAGCTGCACTCTATGTCCAAGAGCCAGAGTGGACTCTGGGATCAAAGGTCACCCATGATGTGACCTGATCCTACACAATCAATGGACACAGGGTCCTGGCCTTTGGTAACCATGCTCCTAATGGGGTATAGCGACTGCACAAATGGCAAAAGGAAAAAGGATTAGAAAGAGACAGATCACATAAGAATGATGAACTTTGTTTTTGGGCGAGAAAAAAAAAAAGCTGATATACATCTGTAAATATAAACATTATCAAAATGAAGGAATTTACATGTCAAATAAATGAGCAGGATTCTGATGCACCAAGCAAGATAATGTCTATAATGTTTGGCAGGGGAATAATAAAAGCATACAACACTCACATACACACATACAACAGAATGGGTCTTTGACAGGCACACTTTATGCATTCTTCATACAGGAAACAACAAATGCAGAACTTAGAGTGCTCATTAATTAGTATTGTAGCATATAAAATAGAAATAAGTGTCTGGGATTTTTAGGTCATTAGGACTCAATGTTGTGTGAGTGAGCAATTTTAATTGCAACCCCTGGACACAGGCATAAGCTCTGTAAATAACCCAGCCACTTTGTTAATGTGTTCATCATTATCCCATTCCATCATCTGGATGGAAATAGCATCTTGGTTTTGCTTTAACCCCAAGGAGCTGGCTAAATAAAAATTTATCAGAATGAACCAACTACTGAAATATTTTTTACTAGTAAAAACCTAAGTGCCAGTGGACCTATAAATTTGGGTCTCCAAACTGTCGGGATTCGGGGGTGTAAATGCCCATAAATGTGGAGTCACCTCCACAATGAGCAACAGACAGAGCAACAGAGGGAGAGACTTTGCATCGGTCCATTTCACACTTCATAAAGCAGCGACATATTTATTCCATGCATTCATACTCGCCTGTCCCTTCAACCAGGTAACGGCTATACAGCTTGAAATGATTCATTTGCTCAGCCATTTTTCCCACTCAGTTCTGGGTTTTAAGTGCAAGTTTCAGAATACTGCATTGTGCGACAATGTTTTTACCTGATGTTTTTATCTCACTGCAGGGAATGAGCAGGGAATTACCTCGTGCACATAACTACATTCTTTAAAAATCCAAATACACACTGCTTAAAAAGAGGCTGTAAAAAGTGCTATGAAACGGCATGGTTAATATCCCACCTCTGCTAGGGCAATTTACTAAAACTTGTAATACACAGTAAAATGAAGCATATAAACAGCTTTCTTTTTTTCAAATTAGTCAACAACATTTTTATATATCATTTTATGATAAACACATCCAAACCTAATCAGGAATATAATTCGTTCCTTTGAGAGACATGCAGAGATGAGGTCAAAGGGTAAGCCTCAGGTAAATGTGAGGCAGTGGGAGTACACAGTCCTGCCTCTTATTCCTGTCTGATTTAAGAGAATCCATAGGGGGCCTGTGGTAAACACAGCAGGGACGTGAACCTTCAGGAGTAGGAGAATGGGGGGCTGGTGTTGTACTTAGGCTTCATATAATGACCAACAAGCCCCCCTCCTTTTTCAGTACCCACATACCAACTCCCACTCCGGTATTCCTGCTCCAATTCTATAGGTTTGACCACTAAGACCCTTATTCAACCTGTGTATACGAGAAACCTTTCTTTTCCCTCCACTCTTTCCCTTCTCCAGTTCAGTACTCCCTCTCTCCAGTGAGAGGCAGGTCCCTTTCAGACGGCTGGCCGGGCTCCCGCTGTTTTATGGGAAGTATTGTGATCCCACAAGCTCTCTCAGGGGGGATCAGCACTTACGAGGACCGATAGAGCTGCTGATTTGATCTTCTCTTCTTTCACAGCCTTTCTCGAGTTTTCATCAAAACTTCTTGGCCCACTCACCATGGGAAGCCTTGGCGCGAATGTGATTCTCTGTGTCCGTGAAACAGTCATCATCTGTGACAGTGGAGACACTGATGAGGACAGGGATACTGGAGAGAATAGGGGCTGAACTTCACATCAACCCAGCCACATGAAAAGCAGCAGAAATGTAAATATTCAGCAATGCTTCAAACAGTTCTTCCAATATTTAAATGCAATTCCTTCCCAACAGACAGTCATCCTCATTTTAGTCAGCGACATGAATCACTTGTGTGCCCTTGCAAGAGTTTAGTCATTTTAAAGGTGCATTTAATAATCTATGAATTTAATCAATATCATTTAGCATCCAAAGAATTACAGATCTAAGGCGCAGTTTAGAATTATCACAAATAATCAGCGTTGGAGAGTACTGAAGTACTGTCCAATCTTTGCTTTAGCTTTTATAATGCTGCCTGTCAAACAGTAGTTTATTATGTATACTTTACATTACTGCCATTGACCAATGAAACAACGACCATGTTTGTTTAAGTTACATTACTGTTCCTTATTTTTTTGTTATTGGTGACCAATTCTTACAATGACTGTCTCTATTCCCTGGTATAGGCAGCCTAATTGGATAGTTGATTCACTGGCATATATGTGTGAGTGGCCTAAGGGAGTATCTGGGTGCCAATTATTGCTGACTAGATGCTACTCGTGCAGTAGACACCTGAGCTGCTGTGGATACAGTTGTCACAGTAGTGCAGCTCTGCATTCATTCAGACACTACATATTTTACATTTTTTTGTATTCTAATAATAATAATGTTACTCCTGCTTGCACTGGTTAGATGTAGCACTTGCATAAGTTAATAAGTTGAGCCACTGCCTGCTAACACTCATAAAGTGACTTTTAAAGCTGTTACGCTAGATAGACATCATTTGTTTTTGATTTTGAGGAATGTTCTGGAAAATGTGACTCTAAAGGTATGCAACTGGGCCATTTAATTGATCACAACACAACAAATCTAACAACAAATCACTAGTGAAAGGCCATTGGATTTAGCATATAACACTACTGCACAAATGGATGGGTAACAACTCTACTGACAACACGTTTCTGCTTGTAGCACTGCTGTAAATGAAACTTGGCATAGTTGAGGTGGGGAGGCTTTCTTCCATAGAATGCAACAGGAAGTTAGAGTTCAAAGCCAGAATGTAATTGTTGACCATTTAGTCAACAGTTAAAATAGTTAATTGGTCTGTGACGGTAAAAACACGACTCAGTCCTCCTTTACAGGATACAGTCTTTCCTGGGATTGATGCTCAACAGTGTCACTGAGTGACACAGCACAGACTTGTACTGTACTTTGATATCCTTGTGGATAACAGCAGAATGCAACAGTTATTGTAAACTGATAGTGAAGGCTTATGTCGGGGAAATCCCATTGGCATGGCCGGCATTTACTGGTAAACCAAAACACAAAGCCAATAATCTCTGTGTCATTAAGACTGATTTTCCTCCACTCAACCTAATGTGATGACAGAGATAAAACCATGTCAGTCTAACTGTACATGGGAGAATGAGAAGTGCTATTAGGCAGGCAAATAATGACAGTGCTAACATGAAGTGACTCAACATTGTATGTTCTGATGGCAAAACTGATAGCAGCAGTTTGATTAGTCTCCCTCTAACACGTGTGATGTGTTAATGGGGATAATATAGTTTAAAAATTCCACCTTTAAAGGTTTAACTGAGAATTTGTAATGCTTTTAAAAAGCTGAATTTTAAACAGTTAAGCACAAAATCAAATATGAAGAATACTTGACAACACAAAGGTTTTGCCCTTGCTATATTTTCTTTTCAGGGACATTTTATGGGGTCATCTAAATCATCGTGTAAGTCCATAACAATGTGTTGCAAAGCACCTACCACCAGAGAAAAAGAGCTCTTAGACAGCACTTTTCACAAAGATAGCTTTTAACACAGCAATCAGTGGTTTGGAACATGGAGGGGTGCTGTGCAGGTCATGCATTCATTTTAGAAACAAGCGGAAAGTTGTCACACTTACCAGAGAGAGAAGCCCTAGCGTAATTAACACATTGGCAGATAACCCCTGCAATCTCCCCAGATACTGAGACTTCCGCTGCACCTCACACAGACTTGCACAATTGTCTCCAGTCCTTTGAGGGCCTTGTTAAACATGTTTGTTTTGGTTTTGACAGGTTTCTGTCACAGACAGACAGAGACAGGGTGCACCAAAGGCCAACTATCTTCCCAGTTGTTCCGCAGTTTGTTTAGTTAGTCGCTGTGCTTCAGAAGCTTAATAGCTTCCTCTACTTTCTAATGCCTACATTTATGGCTCAGAGCCTGCATGTCTGTACAAACACAGCTAAGGGAGTCCAAGGATATCACACGTCTGTGTTTGAGAAAAACTAGATTTTTTCCCTGTGTGTCTTTGTTGTACTGTACTGTATGTTAATAATTCTGAAACGAGCCACTGCTATCCCATGGTGCAACAGTCGCTTAATGTTTCATAAACGTCATTTGGAAGTAATTCAGTAAGCACCCTCATGAAAAAGAAATGAAATACAGATTGCCATTGGGTATATTAACACCTGTCACATCACACCGATATCATATTGCATTGCCGTAGTTGCACAGCTTTGTATTATTTTCTCCACTCCCAAAACATCACCTTATCCTCTCAATCTACCAATGTAATTACCTCATCAAATAAACTATCAACAAAGCCCCTAAAATGGGATTTGTGGAAGTGGGAAAAACAAAACAAAATAAAAAAAAGAAACATATCATCACATCCAACATATGTGAGACGTGTGACGTTTAGAAGTCAGGGGAGCAAAGCCTTGAGGGCATAAAATCAATATTACATTTTCCATTGCCACCTTCATAGCTATTGTAAATGGCTTGTGTCAAAAATAATAACAGGTTGTATCAGGAACCTTGGGTTTGCAATTTCGCTTCTAGTGCTCGGAGGCCCCGTCTGCTCACCCTCCCTTACTCCAGCACCACTGGGTGTTAATGACGCCGTGGTGGCAGACACTTCTCACACCATGGCTGACTTTTTTTCCCTTCAGCCCATTCTTTATCTCTTTACTCTTGACAGTTCTGAGAACTGCAGAGAAAATGTGTATGTGTAAGAAAACGCTTAGTACTAGAGATGATTAGCCCTTTGTGCATGTTTCCGAGCTCAGCCAGTAACATAGTATTATTAGCAGGGCTGGAGAGATTAAATCTATTCTCACTTCTGTTGTCATAGCACTCTAGGCAGCAATAAGCAAGATGAGATGCAGTAATATGCACACTAGTGGGACAGACTACTCTTCACTGGAATCAGAGCTACTTTAAGTTCTTCTGAGAGAGAGGTACTTAACTGAATTCTTTTTTTTTTTTTTTTTAGAGATGAGTTGATTGCCTTATCTCATCCAGCCATTATCTCAGGTGTGGACTTCAGTCCTCTTCACACATGCACATCCACACCTGGTATGCAACAATATACTGAAGTCACCAAAGAAAAGAGCAATGTAGTCTTTAAACCTTGTGTAAAAATCATATTTTTTAGGTTCATTGTCTGCATTCTTGTCCAGATGCTCTCAGAATAAGAAAAAAAAATACTATAAACCTAAACAGTTTTTTTTTTTGGGGGGGGGGGGGGGGGGGGGTGTGGAAACAAGCTGTAAACATAAGACTGGAACGAGACTCACCTTATAGAGTTGAGATGTCAAGCTTGTTAGCTTAACAGTTACCTGGGCCACATTAGCATTCATTTGGAGTTTTGTTTGTGTTCAGCTGATGAAGGTAAGTCAAATTCACTCTTTCTCACAGCTTTTAGCTCTGTTTTGGGTCTCCACCAACTCCTGTGTCTTTTTTTTTACCACTAAATACTCCATTATGTTTACCAGCTAGCCACTAACTTTGTCTCTTTGATGTCCAGTGGTGGATAGGTACCTTACAGTGGGTTTTCAAGCTTTTTTGCTGCCTGCTAATAATGAAAAGGTAATTAAAATAGTACACTTGCCAAAGAACCAAAATAAAAAGCTGAAAGACCCTATAAAGCTCAGTGGAGTAGAGTAATGATTCTCTTTGGGTTCAACAAGAGCAAGCAAAAGTGACCATCTTTGCATGTAACACGATCCATTGATTATATAATGACAGTTTTTCAGGCTCAACGTGCTAAATTTCCAAAAAAATGTAGAATATGATAATTATCTCAGAAATATGAATAGCTAAGATGAGCTGTCACAAATATACATAGTCAAAAAAAAATATTTGGGCGAGGCAAACTGTGATCAGATTTCAAGTAATTATTAATTATATACACTGAGTTTTCTGAGGATTCAATGTCAAATCCCCCAATAGGCTTTTATATCCTACAGTGATGATTTCTTACTGCAGAGACTCAAATAAGCACTGTCTGCTCCTTTCCAAAACAGTATGTTGTCACACTTCCAGAAACATCCCCTGTGATTTGATGGTGTCCATCCCCTGCTATGAGATAAATGAGTTTCAGCATAGAGTGCTATTGAGGTGTGCAAAAACCAAAAGTAATATAGGATGACAGGATGATGCTGAGGCCAATCATCACGTCGACAGACAAGAGCCTGGCAGCTCTGGCTTTTGTATGCGTACTTCTTTTCCTTAGGCTTCCAGAGAGGCTCTTTTATACTCATGTTTCTGTCTGTGCAAGGCTTTTAAATTGTTCTCCCTTATCTGAAGAGGAATCTGCAGGAAGTCACAGAATCCCAGCTTATCTTGGCTAATTGTGGATGTGTTTGTGTGTCTGTGTGTGTGTGTGTGTAGGGAAGGAGGAGGGGACTTGAGTGGGTGCCAAATGCCGCAAGATACAGCAGAGCACGTCAGGACAAGAGAGACAGAGGCACCGGCAAGACTGACAGACACAACACTAACATCTGACGGAAGCAAACAACACAGGCGCATACACAACAACGCCCATACAGAAACTGACGGAAACACCCAGGGCATAGGTGACATTTAATCCATCCATCACATTTTGAGCCAAAAGGCAGATGTCAAGCATGTTCAAACCTTGTGTATGCGCTGTTTGGGAGGTAAATGTAAACACTGAGTTGATTAGTGACATGACAGACTTTCAACATAAGGGTAGTTTGATAGAATTTGAAAATAACAGTGCATATTTAGTAAAGCCACTTCTCATTCGTTTGCGGTAATGAATGCTAATGTCCAATCACCAGACACCAAAGAGATGTGCAGCGTCCAGTTGTGCAACATGAGAGATATCTCCAAAGGGTGTCTTAAGGAGGTGATTAAAAGGTCTGTGACCTTCCCCAAATGAAAGCTCCTCCCTGATTTGTGAGCCACAGCCATGGAGAGTGTTGTTTGAGGGAGAAAGAGTGGGTGGTCTGTCACTGGGTTCATGCATCTCTCTCTCTACAAACAGCCCAAATTTACATCTTTTTAATGGCTGCTGTGTCCACTGGCCATTGTAAATCAAGAGAGGGGTTTTAACCTCTAGGAGCCAGCAGGGGTTAATGCTGAGGGCAGCGGCCACTGCTGTTTTGGCCTAGGACCGAGCAAATGGACGCCCTTGAAAACAACATGCTTCAAACTGCAAGAGGGCATTTGAGTCACTTTTGGCTCACAGTAGCTGCCTATATATAGAATATCAATGAAAAAAAATTAAAGAAGGACAAATATGGCTTGTTTCAGTCATATATAGGTTCCGCCACTCACAGCAACTTTTGAAGTAATGAGTGTTTATTGGGTGTCTCTCAATGACGAAAGCCATGAATGAAATCCAGGAAACAATTGTGCTTGTTTTACCCTTTCCACTCCTCATTCATGCACAACACTTTTCCCTCTGGCATTTTCTTCTGCTATCATAAAGGGCATTCACACATAGTGAGATCTCCCGGGCACAAATGAGCAATCAGCGTAAGAGCAACACACCTGGTAAGGCTCAGTGCTTCTCTGAAAGGCCATCGGCACACCAGGAGAATTGGCTTCCTCGTAATTGAGATCCAGGCAGATTATTCTCATTTGATTGTCTAATGACCATCTGAATGAGATGCCTACAATAATAAGAGTCCTATTTGACCAGGCGCTGCAGGAGACCCAAGTGTCAGTCAGGCGCCATCCTTCTGTCTTTGCATTATTAGAATTTTAAATGTAGCACGAATAGAGCAACACAATCACAAGGTTGTTGAGTTTTTGCTGGATGTTGTCCCAGTGGAAACATAAAACAATCTTTATGTTTCTGAATTGGAGCACTGTAGTATAATAAGAGTAAAAATAAATATATTGAACAAAAAAAGGACAGCATTCCTCTGTTAAGACCGCTGAAAACGCCAACAATACAGTTGACTCTACACTGTAAAATGAGGGAAATTGTGATTGATTAGAATTTTCCAAGTGGCAATTTTTGAACTGTCAAACCATAATTCCCATTCGTCATTGCTTCATCAATGTTGATGGGGCTATTTCTGAACCAATTCTCTGAGCAGAAGAAACATGGGCTTGACCTTATGCAACAATATAAAACATTTCTTTCCCCACCACCGTGATTCTCCATCCACATGTAGTGGAGCTCAGATGAAGATATCGATTATGCTCTTGCAAATATGGTGAGGTAAGGGAATGACACCACACTTAGAGATCATCACACAAATGTACCCTAAATCACAAAAATGGAGGAGGTGTAGTCACTGGCATGGACGTCGGTCTTTGCGAGGGTGAGTACTCGTGCATTCACTCAGTGTTTAATCAATGGATAAAACTGTCTATCCATTCAAGTATTGATGTTTCCTATGACAACTGCTTATCCACGTAGAGCAGGGAGACACCAGAGGCCTTTCAATCATCCACCCGCTGAAGTCAGCGCTGAGAGGAAGAGGAGGGGTGAGACACATGAATCTCTAATACTGGATTCATGCTGCATGCTCAATTATTCCGCTGCCACAATGCAAGTTAAAGCAGAGGAGGAGTCAATCACTGTATACAGAGCTGCAGGTTCTGCCACTGCATGAGAGCTCGACTTGGTTATTCCCTTACAATGGCAGTTAATCAATATGGATCCAGTCCTTTTGATCTGCTGCCTCTGACCAACAACAATCACTAACAGCAGTATAATTGCGATGACCATAATGGTGCCCATTCATACCACCTCTCACCAGAGAAGGAGGAGGAGGAGGAAGGAGGGGAAATGGCTGTGGAGCTGTTGACTATCACTCTCTGGCGCTCTCTTTCACACATTTAAGCACACCTCTGCATCATTATGCTCTGTGGTATTGTGGTATAGACAGTCAGTCCAGTCACCTTATTAACATCATGTTTAGACACATATTGACCTGACTGCAGTGCCGATCAATCTGTGGTAAGGAAAGACAATAATGCAGAGTTCATCCCCACATTGTCTAATGTCTCTAAGGCACTTTACATGTGTCTTATACTTGTAGAATACAATAATCATTTCCCACTGCTATGCCTGTTAACACTAAATTATTGCATTAATATCAATTAAATGCATTTGTTATTGACTCTGAAGTAAACTATTAGGGGATTTTTTTTTGCCAAGGGCAGCATATCATAAGCACAAAATGAATGCAGAGTTAGATTTATTGAGTGCTAAAAGAAGTCTTATATGATGATGACAGCCTGCGCCCATTCTAATAGGAACAGGATCACTTAGCGTTTGATGACTAATATGGCTTCTTAATCTCTTTGACGCCGTGAACCTATGACAGATCTATGGGATGATGGAACAGACTGGTAACATAATAAAAGGCGCCCTTCTTCTCACTCAGCATCTCTCATATTAATATTTTCATCCTGTAATAACTAAAAGCCATTTCATTACTCATTAATCAGTATCTGAAGCCGCCGCTTCCCAGTACACATGGAAATATGATCCTATGATTTCACAGGAAGAGCGATGTATAATGACCCTGCAGCTGGTGCGGTAATAAAACACAGTATGCATGTTGTCTGTCAAGAAAACTTACCTAGGCATACCAAAACAACAGACAGGAGATAGACTCATTGCACAGACACAGACATTGCATTGTCGTCGTGTTTCTTCCAGGCCTATGTGACAATCAATACTTAAAACAGCAGCTAGAAAATATGTGGAATCAGCATCTACGAAGTAAAAGAGCGACAAAATTGATTTGCAGAAGGTTCGTTCAAGCATTCAAGGGATTTTAAACGGAGCGCAATATTCCCAGTCAGATCACTCATCAAATCCATATCAAGCTGTGGGCTTATGAGTTTTGGTGTTTATTAAAGTGAATGACAGGTAAATAGGATAGGTCAGCATAAAACAACACCACCTGAAAATGTAGAGACATTGAATCTGATTTATGTGTATGGTCATCTGTGTCAGAAGTTGTGTGTGTGTGTGTGTGTTCATGCATATGCGTGTGTTTTCTTTGTGTGCTTAAATCAATGGTCATCCCCTGATACAAGATGGCCTCATAAATCATTGTTTGTTGATCACTTGTCAGTAGGCAGGGGCCTTATGGCGCTCTCCTAATTATTCCAGCTCACAGCCCCACTGGATGAATAAGGACAAGAATGCCAAAGCAAATCAAGGCAGCGGACTTTACAGAAATATGGCCATAAAGGTGGTTTAGTTTGGATGGATGAGGTGGGGGTTGGGGATGGAAGTTGCAAGAGCGGGGGAAGGAAGGGTGTGTGTGTGGGTGGCAGGGCTGGGCAGGGTGGACTGAAGTCTAGGGTGCACTGAAGTGAGAAATCTAGTGTATGAGATATCAGTCACGCAATTCCAATGTGCTAGGGGACTCTGTCATGACAGGAACAAGCCTGCTGCCTGATTGAAATTGGACAAAAACAACTAAATCTGTTATTGTGACCATTCAATCACTTTGATGCCTTGTATCTCTCTTTAAACACAATTTGAACACATCTTTGTTGCCACTCACTGTCAACCCCTTTGTGGTATTACCTTCGTGAACAACAAGTCTCTACAATCCATGTTTGTGTCTCGTGGCAAAACAATCCATGACTATCACACCTGACATAGCAGGCTAACGTTTTCTCTTTTTACATGTTCGCAAATGAAGTTAAGAGCAAATGTGGGAAATGTAAAACCCATCGGTTTTTGAGTAAGGAACTGTGTAATGACAAATTCTGTCAAACGGTAGAGCTAAGTGGTCAGGGTGCAGTATTAGCTTTCAGTGTCATTAACTTTTCAGCAGTAAGCAGGTTTCTGTCACCACTGTCCAAATTGCTTTAAATGCACCGCAATTACACGGTTGAGGCTGGCGCTTATAAGATGAGTAGAGTATAGTTTCTGTAGTAAGACCTAATGGGATTATTAGTGAGTTTTTATGAGCGGGGAACTTGCAGCTCCCAGTAATACTGGAAGTGGGATTACGTTTCAGTGATATACTGTACCAGCCAGCTGGTCCTAATGTTAATTACTGGATTACCCTTTCTAATTAAGAAATCTGTAAAGAGGAGTTTAATAATTCATCGAATCACAGTGGCACAATTTCTTGTATTACCCTCTCTACACCAATTTTGATTTTTTTTTTTTTTTTTTTTACCTCAGTGGCTCCCATGTGCAGGCATGGAGGCAGTA
Source organism: Sciaenops ocellatus (assembly GCA_033000465.1). Taxonomy (NCBI): domain Eukaryota; kingdom Metazoa; phylum Chordata; class Actinopteri; family Sciaenidae; genus Sciaenops; species Sciaenops ocellatus. The sequence continues at coordinate 12,298,816 of CP136878.1, read as the reverse complement.
ACACCTCGTTGTTCAGAATTAAAATTTGTTAGCTTGAGGCTTAAACATGGCCTTAGCATGTTTAAATCATGCTGAGCATATCGCAGAGGCCATGCGGGCTGTTCCCTTTGATATATATTTGCAGCATAATGTGTGGTTTTGAAAATCAATGAGCAGTCCTCTTTTGATCACAGTTGTGTCCCTCATCGTACCACTCCGTAAGAAATAGCGTATGATTGTCATGCCACAGAGGTGAGCCACATACAGACATGACATGTACAGTTGAAGTACAGTTGCAGTTGCCTGAGTCTTGTGTGAACAGCAATGACCTAGTATTTTGACCAGGAGTCTGGCATAAATAATTAAATGTAGATTGAACCTGTAATCAATATAAACCATACATGAGGTGTGTATGATAGGGATATCAGTTACACACATTCACCCCTGTGGGATGCCCAGTGTAACCAGGACTTTCTCTTGTTGACCAGCTCCTTGCACAATGCTTCCTCGAGGGTAGTTGGTTTTCTTTTCTTTATTTACTTACTAATGTATGGTGAGGAACAGATCCAAAATATAAAAATAGAATATCTACTCTCCCAAATGAGAATTTAAAGCTATTTACAACCTGCAGTTCTTGGCAAGTCCTTATAATCTGTATGTTTAACAGGATTGCTGATCCAAGCAGACATAATGAACAAAACAAAACAATGCAAAAAAAAAATATTAATCATGCCAAATTTCTTTAGGGTAAAATTGAGGACATTAAGTTTGTCGTCCTAAACTTGGAATTAAATCAAAATTCAAAGAATTATTTGATGTTGTAGCAGACAATGCAACTGAAACAGACACATCTAAAGAAATATGTTACCCTAAATATTCATGATCACAACAGCATTTAATTCAATGCACAACACATAATCTTTAATCTTTTAAGTAATATGATTTACAAAGAAAAACTATCTAGTATCTCAAAATAAACTAGAAATACTTTGGAATATGTGAAATATACTTGGCTATATGTATGTCACGTAATGTATGAGGCAAAATAACTATTCTGTATGGTCTTGGATTAGTGATCCATGATTTCATCAGGTCCGATGTGAAATATCTTAAGGAATGTAGGTCATTCAGAACACCATCAAACAGCAGCGCTCAGGCAGCAGCATGCAGGCCCACGTTTGTCTCCTGTATCTGTGAGGACATTCTCAACCGCCTGTGGGTATTTGTAATGACCCAGTGACAGCATTTCTCTGCTGGCGGTTGAGGTGCTCAATGAAATGAATAACTCTGACCAGCCAGGAGAGAAGCAGAGAGTGAAGGCGAGTATGTGTGAGTCTGTGTGTCAGAAGTGTTTGTGTGTATCCGTCGTCAAGAGTGGGGCTACATGTCACATCTCTTCAGACACTATAGCTCCAATCCCCACTGGCGACAAACAATCTACAACCATCCAGAACCTCCCATAGAGGCTGTGTGCGCTGCCTATGTGCCAGTAGCGTATAAAATGTGTCTCTACACTGCCTTGTTTGTCTCCTTGACCGGGCCACATGTTCCTCTGGTCTAGGTCTCAAAGTCTGTGTCGTGTTGGGAACGCTGGGGAGCCAATAAAATCAACCTACGATTCCCGATAGGAGGAGACGGCAGCTGCCAACTGTGTGCTTAACTCCCAGAAATACAGATTTAGTTGCTTGTGGCCTGACAATCTTTAAGATGTAGCTTTTGGTGTGCTGTATTTTTCATAAATATAACATTTCTCCATCATGGATATAGATTAAGGATGATGCATATGAATTGTTCATCCGCATACATATAAATTATTCAACAGTGTCATTTGTTTTGCCCTTTTTTTGGATTTAACATGCGCTGGTAAGGGCACAGGGGGGAGGGAAGTTTTAGTCATACTCAGGTCCTGGCACATTTTCATCTCTTACAATAACAGCTGAAGTTGTCTCTGCATCTATAGTTAGACAGAGCCATTTAAATCTACATGCAGTTAATGGACTTTTTGGCAGGAGTTGTCATTTTATAGACGCAATCCTGAAAGAGCATTACTTTGTCTGAGTGTCCCCTTTGCTAATCAGTGAGGTCAAGCATCCATCTGGCAATTGTTTGATGTTTTTGGTTTGGTAAAATATGTATTGCTTTACCAGAAGGACAAGATTATCCAGAAGAGTGGAGCTGTAAAATGGTGCTGTGATTTAGAATAAATGTTTTATACATCTACAGACACATTACACAATATGTTGGTGTAATTGGTTATAGCATTTTTCATTGTCTCAACGACTAGAATTGTATATCAACGTATTAATTTGACTGATTGTAGAACATATTCGAATTTATCTTTACTAAGCACCTAAAAACATCTGTTTTCAAAAGTATTCCTCACAAGCACAAACTTACAGAGCCAAACAGCTCATTTCATTACAGACAAATGCTCAAAAAGACTCAGAATTTAAATCAATCCACATTCACATTCATGATTAGTTCTAAAAGGGTATGTGTTGTGTTTTTCACATAGGCTGTGTGTGTGTTGAGGAGAGGGGCAGGGGGCCTGCTATCAAAAATCTTGCAGGATAGCAATCATCAGAACCTTAGCCCCCCTGGTAAGCAAGCCATGCTTCCTGTATAGGGCCCCAGAGGATTCAGTGTGTGCTAATTATTTACTGAAGCAGCAAAGACTATCAAATGAGACCCTGCGTTGAGTCTAACTGTGAGGGGGTACCCTGACAGTGTAACCTGGGTAACATGCAAATAGAAGGAGAGAGAGGTGGGGGGGAGAAAGCACAGGGTGTATAATGGTCAGAGTGCGTTGGAGGAGTCGAGGTTCACTGGTGAGTCAGGAAAGGTGGGGCCACTGAGGGGCACAGCAGCAGAGTATTAGATTTCAGATGCATATGAATGACCAACTGCTGGCTCTGCTCTAGCTTTCGGGGGAAATTGCATGGGCTCCCTTTGAGCTGCAGTTTTGAATCTAGATTACTGCCTGCCTTAATCCTAGAGTGGGTAGGTAGGGGGTCATGAATGTCTGTTGCTGGTATCATTAAACTGAAGACTTGCAGGAGAGTAGTCTTTTTTTTTTTTTTTTACAGCTACAATATTATGTTACATGGCCATGATCAGAACCAGCATAGTCAATAGTTCAAATTATGCCTAGCACCAGCTAAATTTCCGCATCTGGCCAGCCTGCAAACAAATTAATAATTATATAAGCTCACAGACAAACAGCCACATACACACACTCACACAAACAATCCCTGACTCTCAAAAACGGGGGAGGGGGTAACGCTGTGGTCTGAAATCCATGCATCTGGGCAAAAAGCCAAGCAGACTTTCCTCAGCAGATACACACATGCCATAAGAGAGCGCTGAGCTCTAATAATACACTAAGATCCACTCCATTTGATTAGAGGGCAACAACATTATCTGGTCAACAACCACACATATAAACACATATGGACTACTGAATTATCTAAATCTATAAAAACAAAACCAAATGTCTGTAATTTAATTAAAAAAAACACACACTGTCATACTCTAATCTGGATTAAAATATGATTTACCACTAACATGCTTCATACATTATGGCCCTTATGACCCTGTTGGACAAATAGTAAGGGCTTATGCCCTTTTTCTTATTGGAAAGTGCAAGGGGTTCCTACAGCTGCCGTAAAGCTCAAAGACAAATATCTAACAGAGTCACAATTAATTCCAAACAAGGTTATGTAAATTCTAAACTGACTCCAATCAGACCAACCAACTTGTGGGACTGCTCTCTAAACAGACCTAGATGTCATTACAAGTTGGCTCTAATTACACCGAGCCCATTGTGGCATTTTTGAAACTGAAAAGGCTCAATTTATTTTCTCTCACACATACTGAGTGGTGCAAACAGAACGTCCAAATAGCACATATTGAACCCCCAAAATCTGCAAAATGTCACCCAGGACACTCCATTCAATTAATATAACGCTCAGAGTCGGGTTTGAAAAGAGAAGCAGGTGTGCAACCGAGTTCCTGCCCTCTCAACAGCTAATTCACATGACTGATGCGCAACCTCCAGCAGCTCTCCACAAAACAAAGTGACCCTCTCCCAATGAGATCTTACCACGTGTCAGGGCATATTCCGGGAGGAGTGATTGAACTGTTTGTTTGTGTCGGCGAGACAATAGCTCTGCCAGTTTAAACTGCTCATGACGACCCGCTGTGTCTGCTTTCAGCGCAACAGCTCTCCGAAACTTATTTTCAATGTCTCATTGCCTTTGCTAAATAATGAAAAACTGCAATGAGGTTGTGAATGGAAAATTAGGCAGCAGCAGACCGTGCGGGTTACTTGCTTCCAGCTACACACTTACTATTATCACTTACGCTGCCACAAAGCCACATCAAGTTAAATCAGAGTTTAACTCTGGTTCATATGAGCACCTTTTCTACTCCCTTCTACTTCATCTACATCTTCTGTCTCTCTCTCTCTCTCTCTCTCTCTCTCGTTCACTCCCTTCCGATGTGTGTGCACATGTGTGTATCTGCCAGAGTGCTAAAACACCATGAGGGAATTGGGCCTTTGCCACCCCTCCTTCTCACAAATGTGAAGGGGTAGTAAATATCAGTGCAGCAGATGGGGCCGATGCTCCCTCTCTGCCTCCCTCCCATACACAGGGAGGGCAGAGCAAATGGATAGCCATCAACAGCAGCAGGAGTCGCCCCAGGCCAAGACTGGAGTAGAGGACACAGGGACTGGACTGTTGCTCAGGCAGACAATTTTACAGACAAATTCTCCCTGAGTATGAGCAAGGGAACTGCACAACATTAGAAATGAGAAGTTATAAGGTCATTATATCTAAGATGGTCATGGTAGACAGGCTTTCCAGATATAAACATGGAGGTTTGTCATCTGGATTCACAAGATAATAAATTATATTTATGCTCCATATAGCTTTTCATCTGTTTGGATCATAGCGCAGGACTCACTGTTGCATAGGGTGGCGTTTCAATGCTCCGCAACACTGCTGGCAGGATCTGTAAGCACTGGCAGAGTCTAACAGCATGACATGCTTGTGTAACAGAAGAGAGGAGAGGGGCTTGCTCAGACAGAAGGGGTGTCAACACCATCCCGATCACAGACAGCAGATCTGGAGCAGATACCATAAATCCTGCCCACTCGTCAATTAACAGACAGTAAACAGGTTTAAATTTAGGTGAGCTGTGTTGTTATTGCTGTTATGAAACCTCCAGCATGGAGAGCATATATCAGTATTCCCATAGTGATATTAGACAGCCTCCCACTGGGAGGAGAGGAGCACATGTGGATCAACGATGACACAACATGGACTCTTACTGCGCAGCGGCATAAGCTAAGCAGTGATGTAATGCAACTGAGCTCACTGGGTGAGAGTCAGAACGCAGTGAAAAAAAAAAAGAAAGAGGTGAGGAAATCATAACTGGCCTTATTGTTACTGGATTTAACATCGGTGAACTAAAACAGAGAGCGGTCACTGAGGAATTTTATCTTTGAGCACTGAGATGACTATGACATATTTTAAATGTCCACTTTAAGCAACTAGAAAATTGGAAGATAAACCTCCAGGCGTCAGTTCTGTGGCAGGGGTCTTTGTATAGGTGTCACGTACAGCATTTGACTGTGACATCCTGGGTTATATGAATGATTTAAGGCTGAAGTGATTGGAAATTACTTTCTTTTGTTGCCACAGTATCCCCCCTACCGCCTACACTGCGATTACTGGGAGGACGGTATCTCACTCAGCGTCTCCTGAGCATTCTAGATTTCCATTTATTTATTTAAGGAGGAAATAGAAGGAAATTTCAACGGGTCACTAATTTCATTTCAACATGTACCGGTGGCATTAGCCCTGAGCAGATATTTCAGAGGAACACAAAATCAATGTTGAGCTTCTATTGGGAATAGCCCTGGAACCCATTAGCAACTTTGACCAATAGGTCAGGTAAAGTAATAGCTAGATAAATGTTTTATTACAGATTTGCAAACTGACTTAATGGGGGGGCTAGTACCTGTGCAGCCATGCATGGCAAATATTCATCATTAGATTCTATTGCTGTAATGAACACAAATCTCTCAGTGGCCAAGGCCGTTGGTTCTTTATATATGATCTGTTAAAGGTGGGTCTCTCTAACCAGGCCTCAGAGGACAAAAGGCTGCATCTGTGGTCCTCTGGAGGCATAGAGCAGACACTCCAACACTGCGAAGATCTTATTACTTTAAACGAATGATTTCTTCCACTGATTGTATTTTATATGACATCATATATGGCTAAACTGTGTATTCTTATAAACAACTATCATATCAGACGACTCATACACTATGACTATGACAACATCCTTGTAGCTGAGTCTGAGTCATAACGTAATCAGCTCTGGTGGAGCACAAATAAGTGTATCACAATGATATCAGTGTATGCAACGTATACCATCCATTCTTATTCCCGCTATGTATTTTACCTACTTCTGTTTATGTTTTTCTTTAGATTATTTAAGTCGTTACTTAAAGCACATGCTTGTTTGGTGTTCTAGCAGGTATTTACTTTTATGTATCTGAAATCCCAGGTGGAAATCAGGCAGTAATTGATAAGAGAGAAGAGCTGTGGTAGCTCCAGCAGCCACTGGGATAATTATTTTAACTCATCTTTACTATGACCTACTACCCCGGTGCCCCATACACATTTAACTAGTGGCATTATAAAGGATTAGTGCCTTTAGAGGTTACTCTCACATGCGAATTATGTTTCTGACAAAAACCTTCCACATTTTTAAGAGATTAAACAATATCTGTCCAGAATAAATGTCGCTGTTTATCCCTGAGTGAACATATGTCACATTTAGACTTTCTTTTTAGCCCTCTGTTCGCAGAGCTCTCAAGCCGTTTTGTGCTGGGCAGAGTGCTACTTTTCTGAATGGAAGCCAGACAGACTGAGAGCTCCCACACACTGTGAGGAGCAGCTCCTGTTTCCAGCTCCGTCTCCAAGGGGACCACCAAGCCCACCAATCACATCGCTCAGCGCAGGCAAGCGGGCAATTCAATTTCTTAAAGCCGCAGTGTCCATTTTAAAGGGGAGGTGTTGCTGAAAGAAAGTTCAGCAAAAACAAGAACAGTACATTTGAAAAACACGAACAGTAAAACACCTCGACACTGCAGTTTAAAAGTTTTCCTTTTTTCCTTTTTATTAAATGTGAATTCACATGTTAGTTCGAGCCCATCCATTTCAGAGTATCCGCCTATGTACAAAATAGGCATCATTCTGTCATCACATCCTTTTCAAACGCAACAAATAACACATTTGTGTACATATATTCACAAACTGAAAGGACAGTCGATGGTGGTAGGTACTTATTTATTAAAAGATGAGTCAAAGACAGATTCACACTTGGAATGTGAAGTAACTACTGCCTAGAACTTCGAACAAAATGTCTTGGCATATAATTAGGTCATATTCCAAAACCTTTTTATCAAACAGACTTCATATGTAAGACCCACATAAAAATAAACAATATCTGCTTTTTTTAAGTGCAAGAAATAAAAAATACAGGTTTATGGTTAATGTTTTAAAAAAAGAAGGCAGTCTTCAGTTTTAAAATAAAGTTTCATTTCATGAAACAGGACTATGGAATGTTCTTTTTTGCTTGCTTGTTAAACTAATGCCAGACCACCAATGTATCAGACTATGCCCTTTTTTTTTTTGCAGAACTCCCTTTCCTTAATTTCAGTCAGATTCAAAGCTGTTTGGTGTCAGATATGCCCATTATCCTTATGAGTCAAATAACATTCAAATTGTGGTATTAATCTGTTTATATAGTATGCATCACACCATGAGGCCATATTATATTGTTTTGTATCAGTTCCAGCTGATTTGTTTATTTTTCTGCCTGGACAGGCTTCAGCATCATAACATGAAATGATGTTGACAGTGCACAAGTCTGTTTTTCCATCACTTGCTACAATTGTTGATGGTCTGTATCTTAAGAGTATATATTGCACAAAAAAATGAGAGGGGGGAAAAACAGTATGTGCCATAAAAAATACCAAAATCCAGTTTCACACCTGCGATTGGGACCCATCCACATATCACGAGTATGATATACATAAACTCCTAACTTTACTATATTACAGTACATATACAATCTTGAAACTAGTTCCAGCTCTGAGGTATGTGTTCCCCATGATGCCATTGTATCGTCTACAAATACTCAACAAATCTGCTCTACAACTGTACAAAACCTAGTTTGAAATCACAAGGCATTTTTGATGCAAGTTTTAATTTAACTTAATCCTTAAAACCAGGACTCCCTTGCATGCTAAAAACAAATGATAAAGGGAAGAAGTGCCTGAAACTCACTGAAAGCACAGTAAGAACATTCCCTTTTAACTGTACAAAAATATGCCTGAAAATATCTTACTTTTCTTTTAAAAAGATGAGGTCTGTTATGTATCAAAATGTTTCCTCCACACCTGTATTCTGTAGAGGTTTAGGCTGCTTAATTTTCCAAACCAGGAGGTAAACTGAATCAGTTACAAAAAACAAACAAACATTTGCGGCATTTAGAAATTACATAAACCGTTGTAAAGTAACATCCTGAACAATTGTCAGTTCACAGATTTGCTTTGAGTCAGTCCACAGTCCGTTTTCAGCTCCCTGCAGTTTTTTTTGTTTTTAAGAGGATAAGATGCATAGAAGTTCACGTATTTTTCCCTTTTGTGGTCCGTTTAAGCTGAACAGTAAATGCAGACCTACCGGAGGGGGAAAAAATCCATAAAACCCTGTCATGCTGCCAGAAAAAAACGTCTGCAGACTTTGCTTTTTTGCTACCAGCTTCATAAGCATCTCATTCCTCAAACCTCACCTCGCCTCCTGGTCCTCCACCTCCCTCCAGGACCCTTCAGAAAACCCACAGGAGGCAGAGCTAGGGACAACTTGACCAGGACACATATATAATTTACTTTCTCCCTTCTCTGTTATTACTAGAGGAACGTTTTTTTTTTTCAGTTCAGTATGTGAAGACCAGGTCGGAAAAGTTCGCCTCCAGCCAGTCCCCGGCAATCATCTCACTGAGTTCTGGCGTGCAATAGTCTGGGAATTCAAAGTGAGAGCCCAGGCTGCCCTCACTGAACGAGTCCAGGTCCTTATCCACAAGAGACAGGGAGAGGTTTCCTGAATTGGGGTTGCCCAGCTCCGAGCCTGGGGCGCTGGGGGCGAAATTTAAACTAAAGTCAAAGAGCAAATCGTCCGCGTCCTCGCCGGAAGAGGAGCTGCTGCTGCTGGAGGAGGAGGAGGAGGAGGATGTGGAGACCGACCTGGAGGATGCTGGTGAGACAGAAGCAGCGTGCAATGTGCTCTGCTTGGTAATGTTTTTGATATTGTAAAACAGTCTGTTGTTGTTCCGCACTTCTTCGTACATGCTCGTCCCCTCGGACTCGGCCGAGGAGCTCAAAGTTGGGCTCGCGGGAACTTTGGCTACATTGTACGGCCTCAGGCGCTCCTCGTCCCCCGCCTTAATCCCCATCCGGTAGTCCTCTTCGTACTCGTCGTCATCGTCCTCATCGGTGAGCTCACTTTTCACAGTCTTTGTAACTTTTAAGCTGGGAAACACACAGTCCTCCACGTAGCCGTGAGAGGACTTGGAGCCGCTCTTAGTCTTTATCTTTGAACACTTCTTGCTGGGAGTCTTTGCAATTTTACCGCACTTCTCCGGAGACGGTGCTGATGATTTTGAACTGTCGAGCTTTGGTTTTTTCTTGGGTCTGTACTTGTAGTCGGGGTAGTCAGCCATGTGTTTTAGCCGCAGCCTCTCGGCTTCTCTGATAAACGGGATCTTTTCGCTGTCCTTGAGCATCTTCCACCTCTTCCCGAGGCGCTTGGAAATCTCAGCGTTGTGCATGTCAGGCGACTGCTCCATAATCTTTCTCCTCTCGATTTTGGACCAGACCATAAATGCATTCATGGGTCTCTTGATGTGACCGGTGGCTGTCTTGCACCAGTCTGGGTTTATCGCTACGGGACTGCATGCCATAAATTCACTTTCCTCCGAATCCGTAGCCTCCCTGGACATGCTCCCGTCCGTCTCGCTGTTGTCTGTGTGCTGCACCATTGTCCTTCTGTTTCAAGTCACTTTGTGTCCGGACGCTGCAGTGTCTATCAGCACCCACTCTGCCAAGACGGCTCAGCTCTCTTGTGTTTGCGCCGGTTCGTCCGTGTCCACTGCGTAATGTATGTCTCAAGCTCTGCACTCTTTTTCCAGAGTTACAAACTGCCTTCTTAACTAGTTATCAGCTTTTTCATGTCCCCTGCGTCACAGACAGTCATCCAATCACGTCCCTTCCACTCCGCCCAGCAGACTCCATACAAGACTCCCCTTAACCCTTTTATTCCTCCCTCCCGAGCTCTCATTGGAGTGGAGGTGGGGATTTGTGGTACATAGTGTCTGGGGCAACACGCCGGGCGAGACAGGCATATTAAACACACAGTTAGCACTATGCGCTCCTGAGATGAACACCACGCACCAAAGCGCACATAAGACTAAAGCTTATTTCCCTTATTTTTAAATGTGAAGGAGGAAAAAACACGTAAGAGGAAAGGTTATTCTCCAGACAGACAGCTACCATTTGCAGATGTGTCTGGAGGAAAAACATGTAGGCTGTGTGATTATTTGCTTCTTTTTTTTTCTCCCCCTCCCTTAGGCTGGATACTGAAGGTGGCGCTTGGACACTGTTGCAGGCGCCGTGGATGCGTCGGTGCGCCTGCCTGACTGCCTGCCTGGCTGCCTGCTGTAGAGGGATGCATTTTAGCAGCTGGTAATGGCTTTAGAGGAAGACTCGATGCTATCATTAACTTTAGTATAACCTCATGCGTTTCACGGATATGTCTGAGAAGCAAAGTGTTAATTTTTTTCTCTTGTTTTGCCCTGTTTGTTTCCATGTCTGCATTTGAATGAAGGAAATAGGTCAGTAGTACATTCTGCTTTATAGATGTTGTCTGTAGTATGTGAGCATCCAAAACACATCTACAGCATCCAATAGACACTTATTGATCAGATTTGTGCTCCAGGAAGTCACTTCATGCATACAGAAAATTCATGTGTTTAATTGTAATAACATTTCCCTATAAAAATCCCTTTTCATAAATAAAACAGAATCATACAAGCATATGCTATGATTTGTTACTCATCCGGATTAATGCCCATGTAGTATGGTTTAAAGCACAACACTTATTCAGATGGCAACATTTGGCTGTGCAGCCTAAAGTTGAGCCCATACAGCCAGGCATGGATGGAAGGCTCCCCGCTGAGTTTGCTGTGTCAAGAGGCAGTGTAGCATCTAGCTGGCGTCGCCTGCAGAACCCCCCCCCATCCTCCCCACTGGCTCTGGGTGGTAGCCAGCACTGCTATTGGAGGCTGGGGCGATAAGGCGTCCTGCTTTTTTCTCTCTGCTTCGTCCCCTAGAGGGCAATCACTTACCCTTTTGAAACCCTCCCCCCACCAAGCCACCGTATTTTCCCCAGCTGGGGCTTAAGAAGTGTCTCCACTGATACAGAGAGAAACAGCTAGAAAGGCATGGAGGGGATAGCATGGAGAAAGAAAGAGAAAAAGAGGCACACAGGGGGAAAGTGGACAAGGCTAAGGAGACTGAGGCAGTATGAGGGAGAGATGCTGAGAGATGGAGGGGCTCTTGCCTTTCCACCCCTTGGAGAGGTATCCCTCTGTCTGTGTCTCTCTCTCCCTCTCTCAGACAGAGATAGGGCTGAAATGCTTTATCATGACCACCCTGTGCTGATTAAGCCTTATCAGATATATGTGTCGGAGCAGGAGTCTCAGGAGGCTGGCGCATGCACTTGCATGTTTAACTGTCAGCGTGTTTCTCTTCTGATGGATTCATTTGAGTGGTTTTTGATCTGATCAGTGAAGACGTTGGTAGAGGTGGTTATTTCAAATGAACTGATAGCATGGTATCATATATAGGTACAATTTGTAAGCACATATTGACTGCACATCTGTCTGGAATTCTAGGAAATTGTCCTTGTATGCAGTACATGAAAGTCTCATATTCCACCAAGGTAGAAGAGAGCTAAATATGGCTGTGTTATCCTGTTCTGATTTGCCAAAAGGGCACTTATACCCTACCAAAAATATTTAGAAAATATTGATCAGCCATATCATATCATACAAAATGATAGCGATAGTGTAGTGCTTGAGCCTTTTTTTTAGGATTTGTTCCTTGTCTATACGTATCTCATCCTAGCCCGCTCCAGCCAGCCTTATCTCTTCATATGATGGTTTCATGCTGGACATGAATCACAGGACTGCTTAATGATGAGCATGCGGGGTGGCTGTCCTGCTCATTAGCATGGCTCATTATTGGCTGTGAATGAGGTGCTGGTGTCAGCCCATACAGCCTATGAGTCATCTTAGGGAGGGTCTCATCGCCATGTCCGCCTCACACAGATGCAGCAGTGACATACCCCCTTCTCCCCTCCCTCCCTCCCACCCCACCCCGACTGCCTCATTCAGTGACTGGGACTGTGATGAGAGAAAGAGAGAGAGAGTTGTGGGATAGTGAAACATGTTGTATTTTCATTTCATTTTCACTCTAGAGATTACATATGATTAAACAGTGAAAATCCAGAGAGCTGCATTATCACTGTGTGACTTCTAATACCACGCGCTTTCCAATACCCCAAAGGCAGATGTTTTAATGCTTATTTGCTTCTTTTCGTGTCAAGGGAGAGGACATTTTATTCCTGAGCGATGGAGTGTTGAATTAAGTGATGGTTTTCATGTACGAACATTGAAAGAGGGTTTCAGGAGAAACAATTCCCTTTGCATTGCTTATCTAAAAGCCCCCCAAAGCAGCTGCTGCTCTCACAAAGGGCCAGTGAAGCGTTAGATCAATACTAACCCTGGCTAGAGGCTATCTGATGCTCAAAATGCATGGATCCATCTCCTCTGCATAGCCCTGAGACAGGTGTGGACTTCTGGAAGCCGCTATCTGATGGCTTCACAATGGGTAAAGAAGGGTAGGGGGATTGGGGGGCGGGGGGGGCTAAACACGGGTGGTGAGGAAAGGGGGGTTGTTTTGGTAGCACATAAAAACGCAAATTAACTTTTCACTTGACTGACACATTTCTGAGTATCCTGTGTGCTCAGGTTACAATGTTTATTGCCATGCAGTGAATTGGTGTTTTTCTAGCCCATATAGTGGAGTCACTTAATGGTAATCTTGTGCTATGCATAGAATTTATGTAACAAGTTCCAGCAGTTTGCAAGTATAAGGTAAAGCCACCCTTGTCTCTTTCCATACAGGCTTTAAGTCCTGTCTATCCAGGCTGTGGCTGGACGTGAAACTCAATACCAGGTTATGAATCTGAAGATTTATAGTTTGTACGCTTGTTGCCAGTTACTGCAACCTATTTCATTGTCTTAACTTGTGAGGTGATACTAAAATGAGCTATGTCAGCTGGCCCAGAATTTGTTTCGCTGGCTGCCTGTCACTATATGGTCTCATTCCTCAGAGATCATGCTGTCTTCCTCTCTCTCTCTCAAGATAAGAAGAGCTTCGACAATGTGGAGGATCTCACAACAGTTTGGAGGCTGTTGTTTTACCACTTAAGTGTTTGGTGCCTCCGAGGCCATTTTATGCCCTGTTGTTGCTTAACATTCTCGACTCAATGCAAATGTATCTCCAGGGTGTCGGGTTGTTTGTTGACCTCCTTGATGTGGCCTCTGTCTCTCAAGGTCTGATGCTTAGCGGATACTTGAGACTGGAGTATCTTGTCGTGAATGTAAACAGCTGATGCTTGAGTACTGTGCTGGAATGTTTGTTACACAGACACACAAATACAATCAGAGGCCAAAGCTGCTGGTACCCTGTGTACACTTCTACTCATGTCAGCCCTCTACTTAGAAATAATAATCTGAGTTGAGTCGGTTCATTGAAATTTGTAGCACCAAGAACAGAAATGTATTACACGTTTTGTATTTCTTCCACAGTAACTTTCGTTTCTTAGTTAAAAGTAACTATATAGTGATTTACTTAAGAACTACGTACCACTACTAAGTACCTAAGCTCAAATTTGGGGTACTTTGATTCTGTTAGTTCTTTTACAAAGTAAAGTACAAAGTACTTAAACTTAGTCACACTTAACATTAAATGCTGCATAAGTTTATGCATCAGTAAAAAACTCAATAAACAGTGCGGTATTCTGTATAAACAGTACTTTTATCTTCCATGTTTACAGTACATTTAGCTGTTATTACTACTTTTTTGTAACGATCTGAACTCTTCTTCCATCTCTGATGATATAACCAAATTCAACAGCCTCGCCAGCGAACACTCACCCAAACACTCCAGCATGCATTAAAGCCAGAGGGAGACTATAAACTTTGAGTGTAGCCAATGTGAGGCATAAGGATCAGTGTGGGTGTAGGAAGCAAGTAAATTTGTAACTGAACACTTTGTCATTAAGGCAATTATTGTGCTTAGGAATGTGAGATATGAGAATTAAGAGGTTTATTAGCTGAGTACACATAACCCGTCTTTCTACAGGTGACAACTGTTTGAATTTTGTAAGAAAGCGTGAAGCGTTTCCTGTCTCATATCCTGTCTTTTCCTCTCTCTCTCTCTCTCTCTTCACAGCACAGACGCTGCCCCACAAAGCAGCGGGAATCCACAATGGCCTGAAGGAGATGACATCATCCTGGAGCAACTCAGGCTTACACAGTACAGTGTGTTCTACAGTAATCATATTGCCATGTCATTCCCCATAAGCTCTGACCATTTAAATCCTTTAATTATATACCAGCAGCAATGAGACGGTGTTTACTGTAAGAGTCCGGAGTACCTAGTTTTGTATTGTACATTGTGTCTTGTGTTAATAAACTTGTGTGGAGGAAGAGCCCTGAAGGCGCTCACAGCCACTGTAATGAGAGTGTGTTTAGTCTGGAGACTGTGTAGGACTAATGCTGATGGATTGTATGGCTGCAGGTCAGGTCTTGCTCTCACACACACTGGTTGGAGATATATAGAAGGAGCAACGCGAAGTTTCATTTGTAAGATTATAAAACATAATACAGTGTCTGGCAAGCCAACATAGAGTTATTATTACCAGGTTAATAAAAGCTAGATGAAAGCTACGTACCACTTCCAGTGGGAATACGAAAGGAGTAAGTTGTTTACACTTGCTTGCTTTTGGTGGTGGAGTGGTAAAATAGTTCATCAATAAAATTGAGTTGCTGCAGTTAAACATAAAAGCCAGAAACACCATCAATCTCAGAGAAATAGAACTGTTTATCACATTTCACTCAAGCCGTTGATTTCTAAGAAGCATGGGACGGTTCCCATTGAAGCCATGTGTCTCTGCTCCCCTGCCGACGAGCCCAGACTTGCCCACTAATGAGATAAGATAGTGTTGACTACAGGCCACTCTGTGTAGATTGGTGAGGGGCCTCTGCTGTGCTTAAGGGGCCAGTATACTGCGTCAGAACTGCTTTGTCAGATAGCTTCATATACCTCCTCAACCTCACACCATTCTGACATCGGATTGGTGTTGGTGGTCGAGGGAAGGGCCCTGCAGGGGGGGGGGTAGGCTGTGTCAGAAGTTTCCGAGACTGACGATGTGACATTCACACCCACTCCTGAGAAAGGAGCCGAGGTTTAGACTTCTACCTCAACTCTCTTTTTTTATCCTTTACACAACTTTTTCTTTCACTTTTCACATGAATAACACTATGTCTTCCAGCCTAGACGGTCTTAAGATATCCAGCATTATTTCTAACCAATATTTTGTGTCTCCCCTCTCTTTTCGTTGGAGTGTAGCTGATTAAATTGGGTAAAAACATGTTTGATTTCAGAGGTGATCGGAAAACACATTATACGAGTCACTCCTTTTCTAGTATAAGCAACCTTTGAGTCACCCTCGGTCGCATCCTGTGCTCTGAAGTTTTACTGGTTTATGATCTTTGCACCACCGGCCGAATAGTGACAGTTCAAAGCAGCATGACAAATTGAGAATCCATGCCCTGTGGACAAATCTCAGGCAGCCTTGTGTTAGGTCCTGAAGATTTTATAATTAGCAGGTAGGATAACCCAGAATTAAAGTCAGGGATTGTTAGTTTTATTTTCCTCTTGATGGCTTCTTCACATTCCTTTTATTGATATTTAAGGATAATTAAGTACTGTGAAACTGTCGTATGTCTGACACTAAAATAATGATTGTGCAATGACAGTTGTAACCCAGACTCTAGTGTCTATCTGTCACACATTGAGCTCTGTGCATGATCACATTTATTTTATTGTCATTGCCATCTGATTTTGTTTTATGTTCCACGATCAACCAGGCATTTATTTCCAAAAGCAATTATCTAAAAGCAGTTTTTATCCTTTTATTTTATTTTATTTGTTGGAATCAAACACAACACAAAGATATAAATGAATATACGAATACTATGGCTTGTTTCTCAATCAACCTGTGGTTATTACTTTTCTAACAGATGAATTAAGTGATTTAGTGGATGGAAAACACAAGCTAGATGGAAACAGCATTGCGAAAGCCGCATCAATCAGGCTTTAACCTTGAAAACAAAAACAAGAAGAAATGGACCCATGCAGAGACAAACACCTGAAGCAAATCTGAGCATTCACTCTTGTTTGAACAGTGACCAGATAAGATAGCTCAAAGTTATCAGCACAAGATGAATTCCCAGAGGAACCCCTAGGAGGGGTTTCATCAATGTAGTGGGAGGGAGAAAATCAATCTCTCAAACCGCAAATACTGACAAACAACCACCTAAAACTGAAGTGAAAATTAGCAGTACTCTCTACAGTTATCAACAAGTCTAAAAAGAAAAACATGTAAAGGATGATGATGAAACGTGGCATGTAAACACTGCAACTCTGTAAACATAATCATAATCATGTGGGTCGGAATGAAAACATACTTTTTTTCCCTTTTTTGGAGCCAACATTGGTGATCATACACACCACTCTGAAATCAGACAGAATAGTCTTTAACATATTTTCCATAATCAGTGATCACTGTCATTCATTCATTCATTCATTTTGGCATAAAAATGAGAACTGACCAGTATTAGAGACAAAGTATTTTCTTTTATGTAGATTTGAACTTCTTTAACTAAAGTCTATAGAGAAGGTCATTTCAATGTCAACCTTTATATTCCAACTGAATCATAAGTTAAGTTCTCGTCAAATATATTTATGTCCTGAGTGTATGTCTGGAGAGACCAATGGCACCACAGAAAAAGAAGAAAACTTCAATAGAGTCTTGTGACTTCCTTTTTACTTTGCATTACATATGCACATATAGACTGGTATTTTCCCCCAGCATTCCATCCATATCAGAGCCTCAGTATGTCCTCTCCATATACTGACTCACTGCCCTTTCCTTCATGTCTCTTAAGGATTTCTTAGACAGGCTTCAAGAAAGATTTTCATAAATGTCCTCTTTTGCAAATCCTCTACAACCCTCTGTATGCACTGAGAGCTATCTCTATCTTAACAGTAAAGGTCATTGGAGGAGACTCAGGGATATGGAAAGGCTAAGCTGTGTGCATGGCAGAGTGTTTAACAACTATCTAGAAATCAATAATAGAAGGTTTGATAATGAGTGTGTCAAATCACAGTCACAGACCAACTCAGGTGTGGCGAAGCTTGATGCTTTCATCAGACTTTGGTCTCTTAGGTGTCTTTAAAGTTGGATGTCTGGATTTTTGAAGTTTTCAAAAAATAAATAAATAAATAAAAAAAATCAACAATCCAAGTAAAGTGTTAGATATTGTCGTCTGTGTCAACAGTCACAACCTCTCATCCGTCATTGCATATAGCATCGTGATTAGACGCTGATTATGTTAATGTGTGTGTATGAATTTCTCTTCTGATTATGTTAATGTGTGGAAGTAATCTGCCTCCTTGAAAAAAAAAAATCAAGCAGGCTTTATACCTGCATATAAAATATTAATAAAAATCTGATATTGTCAACACAAAATCTCTCAGTTATTATTCCACTCTCATGGGGTCTTTTTAAACTGAGTTCCAGTGTCAACAGAGGAGCTAAGGATTACAAGATGAGAGCCGTGAGACAATTCAGATAATGAAAAGGAAAGCAAAGTTTCCAGAAACCACGGAAAGAATGAATTTAGTCATAAAAGTGTGAGCGGATTAGTGCCTCTCTTATTTCCAACATTTCCTCTTTGATACATCCCTACACTAATCTCATTATAAGTGTCTGTCAAGCATACATGACAATTCATTTTAACAAGGAAGAGTTTCCTGCTCCCCTTTAAATTCAAAGCCTCCTTCTCAAATGAAAACACATGAGAGGTTTCCTCTGGAACAGATATGGGCTAACAAGGAAAAGAGAATAAGGCTCAGCACTTTTGATCATTTCAAACTATAACTAACTGAAATAGTTTAAAATGCAAAAGTGTTTTCTCAGAAATGTGCTCACTGTGACCATTATAGTGTTTAATAGCATAATGACCTAAGAGGCTTACAGTTGGCGTCCACAGTTTTCCTGCATGGTGAAAAATACCCATAAAAATCTATACTCAATAAATATTCATGTTGTATTTTTATTCCTTTATATAGCTCATTATATGTGTTTTTACAGCGAATCACTGCCGTGTATTCCGGTTGGTGACTTTTGTGTGGAAACTTGCTTCTCGTTTGTCTCTTCGGGAGTTTTTAATCCCCCTTAAAATCAGTGCAGCTACTGTCATAAAGTTGTTATTGTGCTTTCATATCAATATCAAGACATATTGCAGTTTCACCATGAAAGTGTTTGCAGAAGAAAAGAGCAGCTCATAAAGCATTGTGTTCCAGATAAACCTGTAGAGGAAGCAACACATAATTAGCGTCTTGTTAATTGGGGAGAACCATTATTGCGTACTTAGTGTGATGCTAGACTAAATTGTTTGCCAACAGAACATAATGATTTTACACATGGTGAATGTGTTTTGTGTAAGAACTGCCTCCCTTTGTCTTTTAACAAGAAATACGAAAAAAATATCCTGAGGCATTATTTTTGAACTACTTTTATATAACAAGCGGACTGCATAAATATTACATTGGCTCTCCCTCTGCAGCCTATAGTACACTATCTCCTATCATGTATGGTGATATATGTAACTTTCAAAGCCAGACTAGCTAAAGGGTAACTGTAATACGCT
This sequence comes from Sciaenops ocellatus, assembly GCA_033000465.1. Taxonomy (NCBI): domain Eukaryota; kingdom Metazoa; phylum Chordata; class Actinopteri; family Sciaenidae; genus Sciaenops; species Sciaenops ocellatus. The sequence goes on along the minus strand of CP136878.1, from coordinate 12,279,637 downwards.
TCAAACTATAACTGTCTCGATATATCATGACCCCTGTGATCTCTATCTGTCCATCATTGGAGTAATCTGACCATTGCGGATAAATACTGTGAAAGGTCTTAAAGCACTAGGAAGACCAGTACCTTAATCACAGCTAATCCCTGGTAGCTAGACGTGTCTTGGGGGGACATGGGATGGACACATCACCCCAATTAGCAGTAGCTATAGCTTTAAAACCCTGTCATTAGAAGCCCATAACCTTCCTGTCACTCACCGTAGCTGCTGCAGCCTCTACTTAGTGCGCTGTTACAATTTGTCACATTTATGCACAACAGTCATGTAGATTTGAGCACATAGTAGCATGCACACATGCACCAGCACAGCAATGATTTCAGAAACTAAATGGTGATACAGGAAGTCAATGCATATATATAACTCTCAGCGAGGCAAATTGGGCATACGCCATGTTGCTTGCGGGTGTAAAACCTTAATAGGCTGATTTATGTATGACATTCCTCCGAGCATTAATATGAATAGACAGGTGTTAGCCAAGCCACAGAGTGCCCACACTGTTATGCCATGTTCAATATACTCCATGGTTGACGTATTAGAATTATACCTAGGAAAGAAACATGCATTTCAGATACCTTTCTTTTGGTTAATGAATGATAGGGGAACATGTACATGCATTTTGAATGTCCATATAGCTATATCAGCTCAGTATGCAGATAGGGTCCCTGGTGTTTTAGTGTGAGATAGTCTTTGCAGGCCTTTGCTGGTAGACAGTGGAGCATTAACTGTTATCTTGGAGAAAGCACTACCATTAAGCCTGCAACAATAAGACCAGGGTCAAGGATGAAGTTGAATGACAGCTCAGGATGAATATAATTTCCATGGAAGCGATAAAGAGGGGTCTTGTACTCACACTAAAAAGAAGAAGAATAATTTTTTCACCAGGTTGTCTGCTCCTACATATTTTCATTCTTTGCTCTATTCTTGAGTGAAGAGGTCAGATATAGAGGAGGACAATGACCAAGCTTGTGAGATTGATGGTGAGGATGAACAGGCCAGCGGAATCTCGGCTAAATCAAAGCTATTCACCGTTAATGAAAATAAGAGAGAGACCGCACTGTAAATCATCTTATGGTCTAATGTATTAGTGATAATGAATTCACGCTGCCACATTTAACCTTAGTTTTGCAATTCATTATATTTGAGATTAACAAGGGAGGGAACTTAAGTGAACTGTCTGCAGGGAATTACAGCTGGGGCCTCATTGTCAATCAAGGATTGTGTTCCGATGTCTTTCATTAGGGTTGGAGGAATTAAATAAGACTTTCTTTTAATGGCGGATGGCTCTCCCATTTAACGCTCCTCTTGCTCTCCCAAGATGGTTAACTCTTCATTACCCAAATTAAAGGCATCCATCTCTGTTGGCTCCTGCCACATTGCCATGACCTCTACCTGTCAAAACTTTCATGTAAGCTTGTGAGTGATGGATGATACCCCCGAACCCCATTGTCAAAATTATCCAGTGACTGTCCAACCCTCTCTGATCCATTCAATCCATCTCCCCAGGCTACGTGCCACCAGCTATGATTTAACAATGAAGCTGAGGCGCTAATTTACTCTCATAGAAATTAGAAACTACCTTTTAATTATATGCCTGGGAGTGTTCTAAGAGTTCACAAGGATCACCCCCAAAGCTTTTAACTTGACTTTGTGGGGGCTGATCATTTATATTCTTCAAACGTGTTATTTCAGGGGTCGTTCAACATACCTACGACCAGAGGGAATTTAAGAAACCATCAGGAATAGGAAATAAGGAAAGTGTTCAAATATGAAGGTCACAGCTGTTGTTAAAGGATATGATCAGATGGAAAAATATTTTAAAAACCCTATGCAACAAAATACAAAAATTTTGAAAGTATAATGAAAAATTTAAAACCTGTTTGCCGAGTCTAACCAAGTAAGAAGTTTTACAGAACTTCACTGAATAGCGTATTGGGACTTGATGACTGATTTTGAAAACCTTAATAAACGCACATGGAGCTCTGATCAATAGATCATATGCACTGTGGGTGTTACTGGTTCAGCTCTGGAATTGCATCATGCTCAACTGATTACAGACAGTCTTTGTTGACAAAGAAAACACAGTTCTGTGAACTTCCTCCCTCTTTTTTCCTCTCTATTTGCATCACCTTCAGACACATGTAAATATTCAAACACATGCCACACGTCATACATAAAACATGATATAAGTGGTCCCATTCTTGTCTGACCTCTTGTCCTCCTGCTTCTCTCCCAGACAGATGTAGATAACACTCCAGACACACCTCACTTCCTGAGAGTAGAGTTATAGCTTCCTGGGAGAGGCACTGCCGTCCCCTGGAGCCCTGAAGAGTTCGACAGCTACCTATGGAGAGGGCACGTCTCTGACTTGTAGACCTGCTCTGAGGCTTCTCCTCTCACTTTGAGATCCTCCGTGTACCTGTCAAAGGGTCAGAAGGGTACACTCACTGCAGACAACAGGACTGTGTTTGTGTGTCTGGGTGTGTTTGTGTTTGCATGTGTGCACGTGTGTGTGTGTGTGTGTACGTGTGACCCCCTCGGTGACAGATGCCAGGCTGTTTATATGTGAGGTGTGGGAGTGCTGGGTGGGCAGGTGGGTAGACACGCATGTGTTTGCGTGTGCATGTGTGAAAGGAAGTGTGTGTGGTTTGCTGTGGGTGGGTTTGAGCAATGGTATAATGTGAGAAACTGCACTTGTCAGAATGTGCAGACATGCGTGTGAATGTATTTGCATACATGGGCATATGTGTGTGCACGTGTCTGTACCTTCGCTCACTCTGTGAGTTTAAGTGTAGCAAGAGTCAAATGAGAACCTGTTACCAGGCTCCAGAAACCCAAAACTGTTGTCCCAGAACCAGAGCATAACAGATGGGGGGGAGCTGCTGCTCTGGCAGCCAAGCAAATGATGAGCTAATCGTAGCGAAGGAGGTGACCATAGTTGGTTACAGCTTATTCAGGATTATGACTCAATCACGGAGGCTTATGGCACTTAGGTAATTATTTAATCAAAGAGTGGACGTGTCAATAGAAGACGACAAGAGATTAATTATAAGTCGGGAATGACTTCAACTCATTGTTTTTACTGGTCCTCTCTCTCGACACTGGCAGGAGGGAGAGTTGATGGGATCATTGGGAGAGTGAGTGACAGCTCTAGTGAAGCGGAAATAATCAAAGTGGTATAGTGAACACCAAACCCCCCTTAACATGAACTGGGATCAATAAAGTGCTATCCTTGATTAAAATGTTTAATTAGCTGTATTAAAGTGCAATACAGAGCTAAGGAAAGGAGAGAAAACATCCCTTCTCCTCTGTGTATGGATCAGTGGGGATCTTAAACATCAGCTGGTGTCATGAGCTAACTGTTGCTCTGCTGATCTACTGCAGCCCATTACCGGTGTCTCAGGCAATATGGAACAATGTCAAGCTGTACATGCATTTTGGCACATGGGAATGTGTGTGCTAATGGCCTGGTTACACTAGAAGGTTCACACGACGAGACGAGCAAGAGGGGGAGGTTCGATCCATGGCTCCTCCTCACTACCTCACAGCGTTGTTGGATGTTGGATCTTCAGTTTTAGAAAAAAAAGTACAGAAATGGTCGGACGCAGACCCCTTTAATCCTACAACGGAAAGGTGTGGAAGGAGGTTTTTTTGTGAAGCTATTGATTGAGTGTTCTGGCCCCTTAAGCCACCTATGACAGCTATAGGAGAAGAAGCAGGCCAGTGGCAGCAAGGAGAAGGTGTATGAGTCACTCAGCCTATCCTTAGTAACCTGCCATTATTTATAGCAGACTGTAGGAGGATGAAAGGCGCTGGAGAATTCTCTCTTAGTTATCTGCCAACAGCTTTCTACTAATAACTGTCATTTCTAAATGCATAGGGGCTTTCATGTTGGCAGGAGTGACCTGATCTTCACATAGAGATTGCAGTGATGGTATACAAAATAGACTACTCCCAAACTACTACTCAACTTCAAACACATGACCTGAGGAAATGGCTAATTTGAGGCAAAAGTGGTGCTGAAATATGTCCTAGAATTAGTTGTTTGGTGTTTGACTTGATTGTTGATGTATGTAAGTTTAAGTAATTAAATAACTAGAAAACCACTAGGCAGTGGTTTCGTCTCTTTCAAGTTTCCAGTCATCCAAACATTTCACTCCTCTAACCAGCCTTCGTCCAAAAGAGGAATGAAGCTCTGTGAAGCTTCACGTATGCTGATTCTAGGGATTCCCCTACATGTGTTTTATCCAGTCCTGCTGTTTTATTTGGCTGATGGGGAACAGGATGTGAGATTTACACCAGCAGAGTAGAACAGGGGCAAGTTGAGACACAAAGATGGACGTGGCAGTTAACTCCCTGATCGTGTCACCAGAGAAGAGAGATAAATGGTGAAAGGAAAACAAGCAAGGGGAAGCTGACTATTTTTCTAAAAGCTGCACGGAAGTTTCTAATTATATCCACTCGGAGACCTGTAACCTCCACTGAGACACTCAGCCACACACTGACACACATTCATGTCTGCGCACATACACACACTGCTGCAGAGACCTAACCTTTGCTGGCCTTGCAGTCCCCTCCAAGCAAGAACCAAATTAGACGGTGAGGGGAAAATAATGTCCCCCGTCTTTGCTGCTGTTAAAGGCCAGTAATCTCTCATTTACACTGACATTAAGGAGAAGCAAGTTTCACACTAACATACTCCTGTCATTAAAATAGTGAAAAAGAAGAGAAGGTGTATGTGTGTATAAGGGGTTGATTGAGGGCAGGGCTGTCATGCCTGGTAATATGGAAGCTAAGCCGCAGCGCCCTCAGCCCCAGGCGGGCAGATGGTAGGGTGGGCAGTGAGGGGTGAGGGTCCCCTGTCTCTAATTCTCAGCTGCACTTGTAAGATATGCGCTATGTATGAAATGTGTTGGCAAGGATCCATGTCCTTCAACTCCTTATGTACCCCTAGCGACTCCACCCAAGCCAGCTGTGTCTGAGTGAGCTCACTGGGCTCTGACAGCAGGGATCAAAACAACATGTGAACCAGCCGTGACATCGACCACCATCAAAACAAGTGAGCAGCCACGACAAGGCTCCCATAGCTACATCACAAGAGGTGAGGTGTGTTATGAGCGGCGCCGGCCATTCTGCACGTGTGTTTGCGTCTCTATCAAACACAACGATGGCTAATGCATTAGTCAGTCATCGTGTCACGCTGTGATGTTGCTGAACACAATTAGCTCTTTGAGCTGCAGTGGAAACCAAACGTGAACCAACATGAACCTTAGAGCTTTGTATTCAGATCAAGGGAAAGCTCAAAGCTTCTGCAAACTTTGTTACCTTTTTTTTTTTTTGTTTGAAAGTGAACACACACACTTACAGACACATACCTCACAAAGACATGAGAGAATGAGAGAGAAAGACAGAATGAGTAAGTAAGAGACAGTGAGCGGAAAATGAAAAAAAAAAAGGTTGAGTAGTTTACATGTATATTGATGGTTACCTTCCAGTCCATATGGGCCAAAGACAGGAAACGTTCGCCTTCCTGTTTGATTATATTGGAACAGAAGAAGCTCAAAGATAGACACGGGATGGTAGAAGTATTAGATGGGTCTGCTTATTTTAACTGCTGCACAGGTGTTCTCAATGAAGAAGCCCGTTCACGGACCTATTTAATGCAGAGGGCATAAAAAAGGAGAGGGATGAAAGAATAATACAAGTGAAAGAAGAATGAGGAAAACATCAGAGCTCTGACAGATGAAGTAAGTTTCAATCAACTGATAAATGCCTCTGGACTCAAGTTGCAAAAAAAAAAAAAAAAAAAAAAAAAGAAGAAGAAGAAAAGGAGCTCCATTCTTTGAAACACTAACTCAGCCTAATGGAAATATTAAGGAGGGTTAAATTCATGCGAACTGCCTTAATATACATCAAAATCTATTGTGAACAAACCTCACTCTGTTTTACTGAAGATCCAAACTAAGTGTGAGTGAGACGTGAACGGAATAAGATCTATAGCATTGTAGCCCTGCCCTCATCTCGCAGGCAAGCACACACACACACACACACACACACACACACACACACACACACACACGTTGCTTCTGTTGTCACACTTGGGCCAATTTCTCTTGGCAGCGAGGTATTGTCAGTAGTATTTGTGGGTGACTGGAACAGATAATCAGTTGTTTAGCTGTCCTCTTCTTCCCGCAGGAAGGAGCTGACAGCTTTAGACCATCCCTTAGGTCACATATTAGAGGCCTGCTGCAGTACCTTGGTGTCCACACATCACACCCACACACACACACACACACACACATGCGCGCGCACACACACACACACACACACACACACACACACACACACACACACACACACACACACACACACAGTGACACTGCGCTCACAGCAGATGGAGTCCTGAGTGACACGTCCTGGCAGAGGAAGGTTACATCATGTAAATAATGTGATACTCTGCCAGACTTTAATGACATCAGATTTTAATTCCACCTCTGTGTTTTATGCCACACACACACACACACACGCACAACTCATCCAACTATTTGCTATGCTGGTTTGCATCTGTAAGCCCCAGCTGGCATTGAAATTATATTTATGGTAATTATGAACTTGATTATGACATTTTAACTTAATGTATTTTTAAGTTCAGAATACTTACTCGCACACCAAGGCATTTTGCAGATATTCTCCACTTGACAGCGCAGCCCTGCTAACCATATGCCGTTGAAAACTGATTATTACATTTGATTAATGTGTATCATACACAATTACGGAAATATAATTGAACACAGTGGTCGTTTTTGGCACTGCTCCCTGACAGTGGACATGTGCCGACACGACTAAGGGAGTTAAAAAGGCCAAGCAGCTGCAGAGGCAGACGTGCCTTCTGCTTGCGCCAAAAAAATGTTATATGTTGAAAGTATATTTCACTGTATTGTTTACTTAGAAGCCCCCAGATGTTGCGAACATGTGGATGTTTTATATGGTAGTTAACAACAGGTCACGCTTGGACTGCCACTCCCTCAGAAACAATTAATAAACCATAAACAGTCTAATGTCCTCTCCGCTGAGCATTAAGTTCATACTGCTTCCACGCAGAGAAGAAAGGCAGTGAGAAGCCGCTTTTGGTTCAGTAGGGGGCGAAGAGTGGGGGGGGGGTTCTTTTAACTTTTTACAACTCCTCTGCTGCAGAACTGTAGCTGTATAAATAAGGTGGTTCATTTGACCAGCAATGTGGAGACGGCGCTGTGACAGTAAACTGATCATGGTGTTGAACTTCCTGACCCGGGCTGTTGTTGTTTGCCGCCGTCCGCAGACACCTAATCCAAAATGTAAGAGGAGTTTGTTTCAAGTGGGGCTTGTTCTAACATGATACAAGTAAATATAGCTGTTGTCTGGTGGCGTCTGGTCTGATTAGTGTGCCATGAAAGGCTCCATTGAGCACAGGAATCTGTTTTATGCAATACATCCAATTATAAATGTATAAATGGATGATTAGATCCCAGCTTTGAAGGCAGATGGAAATTCATAACACTACAAGCCTAAATGAGAAACATGGAAATGTCTAGCTACTGTTTATGCTTTTTCTACGACTGAATCCAATAGCTTGATCTTCACCTGTGCTAAAGGTTAATTGTGTCAAACATGTGATTGCTCGTAAGGGCACAAAGCAACAATTTTTGAAGCAAACAAAAAAGGTTATTTGTATAAATACAGTTTATGCAGACCCAATGTGCAGGTTGGGTTAAGTCATCACAGCCTCAGGAGCTATAGCACTCTGAGTTTCATCATCACACATGGCTTATCTCTTACCCAGGATCCTCTAGCAGGGGTGAGGGGTCACCCAGCCATCAGAGGAAGCCATCACTGAGTAGCTGACCCCTCCTCTGGCCCCCACCTTTCATCTGTCTCTCTGATTAGTTTGCCCATGTGACAGATAGCAACTTATAATGAAACGCCCCATAGACACCCTCCCGGGAGAATCTCTCAAGCAAGATATATATACACATTCTTGCTGCTCTACTAGTGAGTGCACTTTCAATTACAAGAGGAGAGGTGGGCTTTTAGATTTTCACTACTCGTGGCTCAGAGCTCTGCTAGGTCTGCTGGCTCGAGAGAGTAAATCCATCCACTTGGCTTCAACGGCATATCAGGTATCCTCTGGCTTGTCTCTCGTATGATTGGTGTGTACCTAACCTGCAGCTGCAGATGGGACTCTGCTTGATGTGGTGGCATCCAATATCCATTCAATCTAGACATTATGTAATGGACGGCTAACAGAGGTTCAAACTAAAGCTCACAGCCGCTATGTCTTAGCGACCGGTATGTGGTCGCTGTGCTTAAACAGTAACGGAGGAAGTAAATTCTCACCAGTTCAAAGGTGAGTAATTCTTCTTGAAAGATGTGACATTGTTAAGTTCATGACATGAACATTGTGCACCTTGGTCCATACCTATTGTGGAGAAGTGACAAAAGAATGAAGTGCATCATGGGTCTAAAGGTGCTCTTCAGAAAACCTACCTTTGTAAGAGTTGATTTTGAGATCTCCCTTTGCCGTCCACTTACAGAGAAGTGTAGGCTGCGTGTTGATGAAGTCATCAGGGGGTGATTTGGCTGATATATGAGGAGACCTATTGCTCATCAGAAAGCTATCCGCCATGCTGATTGAGTCATATGCAGAGCCGCTGGGATAATTTGTCACAGGCCTGCCAGGTCAATGGACTTTGATTGGAACACGGTATGAACTTGAGGATTTCCACTGAGTTGAGTACTCTTACACCCTCGCTCTGTCTCAAGATCTTTCCTCTCGGCCCGCCACATTCTGATTCTCTCTGCTTTAAGCTTTCTGAGTTACTTGTTTCTTTCTTTTTCAAACTTGATCAAAAACCATCCACCTCTTCTATGGTCTCTGTGTTTCCTTCTGCTCTCTTTTCCCTCTGTTTCCCTGTATTTCCCTGGCCTCTCCCTGGCCTCAGCCTGGGGGCCCGCTCTGCTTGCTGAAAGGTAACAGAATCTTCCGGAATGACCCACTGAAATCGCTGGGTTGATTCACTGATGTTTCTGTCATGGAGAAGCACAAAGTACTGGACTGTATTTCCCCTCACAAAACTAAAGGTGTCCATTACAGTGAAGATCTGTGCAAAAAAAGGTAGAAAATAGGGGGCCCTGAGCCTGACTGACCCTTTTTAATGTGACAGAAAGAAGAGATCAGTACATACCCACGCACAAAGGCACATACACAAACACATATTTCCAAGAAGAACAGAAACCTTGTCTGAGACACCTGTTCATTTTCCTGTTAAGTTTGAAACTTTGAAACATGTGGCTTAGCTGGGGAGCTGTAACTCTGCCAAATGCTTGAATATACAAGTTCAGCTGTGCACTGTAACTTTTAACACTTCACAGTGAAAATCACAGCCTTGGCACTCCTAAGCCGAGTAACTCGGTTCCCCTTCATTACCTTTTCTCCAGAAAAAAAAAGGAAGGGAAGAAAAAGAGGGAAAGACAGCGAGCAGTTTCAAAAGAGGGAGGAAGAAAGGACGTGAACTTGAATAACTTCCAGAAGGAGCATGGCAAAATACCTGCAGTGAGTTTCAAAAACCACAAGATCTTTCATCTGACTGTTCTGGCATCACCGGGTGGGAGCCTCGGCACTGACCATAACATAGGTATGCCTAATCCTCTTTCATCTACAATATCGCACAAAGGGAGTATCTGTCCGAGTGAAGAGGGAGATTCTGCAGACATAAAAGGCTGACGGGGGAGTGTTGCATGTCTGTACCAACATTGTCCTGGTCCTTATTATTCTTTGCACATAGCTGTAAGTCTAAACAAGACCCGCTTCCTGAGGAGGACTGCTGTGCACTCACGCTGGCCCTGGTGTTGTTCTGCTCCGGCGTGAGCGTGAAGGAGTGTGCGCGTTTGTGTGTGCGAGGCCGCTCCACTGTTGCGATGACCCTGCTTTCTTTCTATAGGGGCTTTCACTCTGCAAGAGCTCAGGCCCTGTACAGAGGGAGCCTGTGCTGGTACCTCTCTTAGCCTCTCTTTCTTGTGCAGGCGTCTCTTCTCTTTCATTCTCTCTCTCCCTCTCTCTCTCCCTCTCTCTCTGCAGCAGCAGCAGCAGCTTGAGTACTTCCAGCTGCCGACATTGAATACCGCCTCCCACACACGCACACACTCACAGGTACAAACTAGTCCAGTATAGAACACATATATACACACACGGACACATGCTCATATACACATACCTCCCTCATTTACTGAAATGCCTGCGCTAGTTTCTCATTGCCTGTGAATTTGCCCTTCTCCCGCCTTTCTATGCAGTGCATTTATGATGTGGGTCTACATGTCTGCATGCACGTCAGTCACTTCACCCTCATCTACCCTCCTGTGTCTGTGCCCCCAGACAGGGTGGATATGGGTGATGATTTATTGTCCATATCCATAATAGACCCTCCAGTCTCTTCACAGAGGCCGTGTGTTGCCGTACAGAAGGTAACCAGCCAAGAAACACACCTCGCAGCAGGCCGCTCTTCCCTCACACCAATGAAAAACTCCAGCAAAGCAAAACAAAACAAACAAAAAAAGGAAAACACAAGGAGAATGCAGATTCAAACCACTGCCAAAAAACACGCTGCACTGCTGTCTGTATATTAGAAACTTACTTATAAACAAATACAGATGTACATGCTCATACACACCCACACATACACAGAGAAGGAAAACTAGAGTCCCTCAGTAGCAGCAGTATGTCTGTCAGTTCTTTCATCATGTTATGAAATAAGAGGAGAGCACCAGAGGAACCTGTTGCTGGGCTATAAGACTGAAGCAGCCCAGGGAAAAAATGGTAATGCAAGCGAGAGCGGCGGCAGGGGTCTGCCGGGGTGTAACCATAGCTGCTAAACTTGCATTCAGGCCTTTTCCAGAGCTGGGCTCGGGGTATGCAGACGACCTAGGGGCTGGAGACTTAGGGAGGACTTTAAGCCTCTTTGTCAAGCTCCTCGGAGCTCAGTCGACCGCTGTGAAGAGGCCAAGGCATGCAGCTGTCTAGCAACAAGAACCCCTCATACCACAGATACTGGCCTGTGGTTAAAGAGTGTGTGTATGAGTGTGTATGTGGTTCACACTGTCTGCTCGAACATGTGGGTTTGGATTTGTGAAAGTGGGCCGTTGATGAATATCGCACCAGGTGAGACACCAGGTATGTGGAGGACTGAGGAACTAACTCCTGAATAAAGAAAGTCAAGCTTATCCTATCTAACACTTCAAATCATTAATCCAGTACAACAATTTAATAATTTATCATAACATGTATTTGCAAATGGTTGGTTTTCCAAGCCTCCGTTTAGAAAATACTCATATGTCCATCTGTAAACTGAATTTGTTGGTGTATTTGTTGCCCCTCTACATACAAACCATCATGAAATCTGTACTTAATGTGATTTCAGTGTAAGTGATGGGGGGCAAAATCCATAGTTGTTCTGTTTAAAAGTGTTAGAGAAGGTTATATGAGGTTACAGTTCCTCCACTGCACCTCAACAAGGAAGCATAATGAGGATTTTAGGTGCTAAATTTTTTTTAACACTCTTCTAACCAGAATCACTGTGGATTTTGTCCCCGACCACTTAAATTGAAACCGCTTTAAGGAGGGAAAGGAGGAAAAATTCCAGTAACCAATAACTCTTCTAGTGTACATATGGGCATGTGAGTATTGTTTTGAAATTGACGTGAAAAAAACGCGAATCCATCATTTAATTGATCGTGACCCCCACGATGAATCATTGTTTTTGTGGCAATTGTGAAAAGCAGTGTGGCGTGACAGTCATTTATCAATGCTTGAGATCTACAGTGCTTTTAATAGACACCTCATTTACATGAAGTACAGTCTTTGAAAAAGCACGTACATCAACACGCCACATTCTCATTTTTGAGCCTTGTCACATGTGCCGCAGACACAGCTGGAGACAGTGGACAACACGGTAAACCTAAGTGCTGTCTTTCCATGAACGTATTATCAGTGAAACTAACACCTTCTTTGGAATGCCACAGAACTGCCTGGAGACATGGAGGAGCTAGTTTTATGAAGCCCGTCCCTGCACTGCTCCAAATGAGCCATGGTGAATTCTTCACCGCCAGTCAATCCCTGGGGAGGCAGTCAAGAAAACCCTATTATATTTGGGGGCAGGCACCGCTCAAACTGACAGCAACTGCTGCGACAGCAAAGCTCGCAGAAAGAGAGAGAGAGAGAGAGAGGTATGTTCACCATCTCTACGTGACAACAGAGTAAATTGCACACAAGTTGGTCTCATTTGCTTTGGATTGTGGAGCGGCACAAAGAACAATGGACTTTGCCGTTAAAATTGAACAAACCGTCTGAATTATGCTAACAACACCAGTTCAGAATTACTTCGTCTTCGCTCTTGCCTTGTAAATGCAGCTTTGTTGATGTCGCACAAACCTAAAATAAATTCATAAACCGAGCACTGTTTTTAAAAACACCTGCTTGTGTTGCAGAATATAATTTGAACAGTAACTCATTAAATGTTTAAAATAAGTTACGTTTATAAAGCTAAACACTTTTCCTGATGTCACCACCATGTTCAAACCAATTGACTTGTTATAAGTCTACCCTTTAAGATCATTTATTCACTTTATAGTGTACTCCAAATGGCCACACTTGTAATTATAATCTACAGTGGCTAAAATCGTGCACACAGCCCCACACACACACACGCACGCACACAGAAAACCACAAACCTGCTGTGCAATGCTACTGGAACAGGGCAATTACTGCAGGCGTGTGGTCAGAAGTCCCTTCTCTGTGAAATATGTATAAAACATTAAAGCAAAACCAAAAAAAAAAAAAAAGTAACACGAACAGAGCACAAGCATGGGAGGCGGTGAGTCCACGAGTGTTGGTTTCAATCTGAGGGATAACATGGAAAAGGTCAAGTCTGAGTCGGCAGATCACACATAATCACCTCCCACACAATGCTGCTGCCCTATTCCATGGTAGCCTCCTGATGAGAGGAGGAGATAGATAGACAGAGGGAGAGACAGACAGATAGAAAACAGGGATGGGAGAGAGGGCTGGGGAAGGAAAGAAAGACTGAAATAAGAGGAGAAGGAGGCATTATCATTCCAAGCATCAACCCTATAGCAGATGTGCTGCTTGTCTTGGGCTGTGAAGGAGTACCGTGTGACCCTGTTCACCTCAGGCCTAATGAAAGATTGACTGACGGACTCACCTCACTATGCCAGCGTGTATGTATGCTCGACCAAATATTATTGGATGCAGGGCCTGGAAATGATCTAGGAGCTTAAGGAGGAAGGAAAAAAGGACATCCCAGAACATTGTCTGTATGCAGGGCCGTAAAGTGAACTAATCAGAAAGTGAACTGCGGGTCTGTGCTGCAGAACAGAGCAAGGAAATGAAAAGAGATTTGTTTGTGTCTAGTTATGCCAATGCTTTGACATGGAACTGGACTCAGGGTTTCAGGGTAATCTTGGAGCTTATATCAGATCACAGTCTGTGATTTAGGAAGTGCAGAGCGGATATGGAATGATATTTCTGTGTATTTACATGGTAAAATTGCTTCCAAAGGCAAGAACACACTCAGAACTCAAACTAAAATATACTGCAGCTAATTATTCATGTGTAAAATAGCAGAATCAGAATCATTAGATGCAGAATCAAAATGTTTTCTATACTTTCTACACACCAACATGTACACATGTGAATACGAAAACATCACTCAATATTCAAATTTCAATATCACTCATTCCTCCTATGGTAGCATCAGTTTAATACCTTTTATAGTAAATCAGCCTTTATCCCACCCCCTGCCAGGGGTCCATTTATATATGTACAGCAAAAGATTACACGCAGAACACACACTGAGCAACCTTGGTTTGAGTATATAAATCATTTGTACATGCTACACAGTGTTTTGAAGAGCCCATACCTGATCTGTACTCCTAAAAGTATCACACAATTAATGTTTACGCTGGAGGTCACAGAGCAAGGATAAGCAACTAATCTCAACTGAATGCAAATAGGCTTCATGTATGAGCAGCAAAGCTGGAGACATAAAAGCACCCAGTCAGGTGCTTGTGGAAAGAAGATGATAGGGAGGAAGGTACAAAAACATTATTATTAGATGTAATAATTAGAGGAAGCGGTAATCATTTTGTATTATTACTCAAACACCCATAGCTATAAATCAGCAATATGAGTCCACCTTTGATTCTATAGCTCTCAGTTACAGTAATACATTAAATGTTAGAATAACATGAGCAGTGATGGAGAATGTATTGATCCCTGAAGAGCATATCACATCAATAAAAGTACAATAGAGCGATTTTTTTCTATTTTACAGCAAGCATTGAGCAGAAATTAAACACCTTTAGAGGCGTCTGTCAGCAGAATTATTGCAGCAATTCACGTTTCAAATAATGTTTGCCGAATGAATTAAGTTCTCCAAATCAGACGTATGAACCTTAAATCGTCTCATGTCAAAATTAATAATGAAGTTCTACAGACATCAAGACGGGTGACTCTTTCTGCCATATCCAATTAGTTCCTCAGTGCCGTCTGGGTGCCTTTACAGTGTCAATCAGCAGGCAGTAAACATTGTCTTTCAGCAGCAGTCTACCTCAGGGGGACTGCCTTTAAACAAAGTCAGCTCTTTGATACCTCCCCTTCTCACCTTTCAGCACAGCCATCCCCAGACGTAAAAGCGCACCTTCCCATAAAACACAGCCACAAAACACTAATACACCCTCTTTTTAGACTTTATGGCCTCTCCTCACACAATTACCCATGATCACACAATCAGCGTTTGATTTTACGACACGGGCCCGCGCCGTGTGCATGTATATGTGGGCAAAGCCGGCAAAAAAGGCGAGAGGAAGGGGAGGAGGCGAGGGGAGGTCTGGACAGGGGTCGCACCACAGACATGTGCGAGCGAAAAAAAAAACAAAAAAACAAAAAAACAGCACATTTATATACAGACAGGCACGTAGACACAAACACTACCGTGCACGGGCTGAGAGCTGAGCAGGCACGTGCATGTGAACACACACAAACATAAGATGCCCCCCCCCCCCCACCAGCCGTCTCTCTGTGGCCTTTCTCTCCTTGCCCTTAGCTGTTTCCCAGATTCCAGATGACGTCCTGACAGGAGGGCTGAGTGACTGGAGGTGAGGCTGTGTGATGACAGACCAGGGCCTTTATCAGTGACCAGCACACTGCCAGCTTGCTGTTTGAAGATTAACTGGCAGATTGAAACCCAAAACTGCTGCCGTTCCCGCTTGACTCCCTGCCTCTTTACATATTTCTGTTTTTTTTTTTTTTCTTTTCCTTTTAACCCCTAGCTTGCTGGCTGCAGGAGCTCTCTGGGTTTAATGTAATTGGCCTATTTCCTGCATATGAAGTTCCCGGTTTGTTGTAATTGACTAGGTCTTTTATTGGCTGTGAGACAGGTTAAATGAAAACCAAATGGAGAGGCAACACAGGAAGCTTAGGTCTGGGCTATCTGATACTCATCAAATCAGCCAACCTGGACACAGGACAGCGAAGTGCCGAGAATGTGGCTGCGGTGATTAGCAGCTGCATGAGGATTAGGATGTTATTATGGTATTGGCATATGTTAGTCAATGTTAGCGGTGAATGAGGTTCTTTAGATGTAGTCAGTTCCATAGTATGGCATCAGTTTAGTGCACAGACGGGGATATTTTAAGCGTGTGAGGTTTTTTTTTTCCTCTCTCGTGGGCAAAAGTGAATCCTTATCAACCTTGGATGTCAAGATCAACTTCCTTTTTATTTATTTGATTATGTTGTTTTGTAGCCTCAGCCCATATGATTTCGCTACAGTTTTCTCTCAGTGGAGAAGAAGCATGGAGCTTCAGCCTGTTTTTATCAGCATCTCGTGTCACAGTAAATGGCATTCAACAAAGATGATATTCTGCTCTTTGATGTTTGCCAGAGTAAATGGACTATCAATGCAAAATATAAACACTCCTCTATGCTAATGTTCCTCTGGGGGTCTTTGATGGCACCAGTAGTATCTGTGAAGTGTGTTTTGAAAAATTGCATCGGTAAGCCATCCAAAGGGGAGAAAATCTAGATTTAGAAAATAGCGCTCTGTAGTGGGGGAAATTGGAGCATAAACAAGGTACAGAGTAAGTGTAACAGACAGCACATGC
Organism: Sciaenops ocellatus; assembly: GCA_033000465.1. Classification (NCBI taxonomy): domain Eukaryota; kingdom Metazoa; phylum Chordata; class Actinopteri; family Sciaenidae; genus Sciaenops; species Sciaenops ocellatus. Next base: position 12,263,377 of record CP136878.1, on the reverse strand, counting down.
CAACCAAACCAGCACTGTGGCAGGGGTCCAGTTGACTGCCAGGTGACATCATTTGGCATTGTTTCACCACTCCATTTATTTTATTGTGCTCATTGTCCTCCCACATTCACTCAATCAAGTGGGTCTTTTTGTGCTGGTTGTTTAGGTAGTCCAGGTGCACCGTGCTAGTGGAGGCTTCCTGTCTCCCCAGAAGTCTTTTCAATGCCTCTCCTGCCGCGGGTATTGTCATATCCCACAGTGCATCTGAAAAGAAGCAGCAGCCCTGCGTAAATGTCAGAGAGGTGACTTGTTTTTAACTCTTAGCAGGCACAGAATGCCGTGTGTGTGTGTGTGCGTGTGCGTGTGTGTGTGTGTGTGTGTGTGTTTGAATAAACCAGCTGCCTCCTGCGAGCATTTCCTCGCTTTACTGTGCTGTACAGTGTCTCAAGTCTGAATTTACAACATGGCGCCCCCTGTTGAAATGCTGTTTCCCTTTTACCAATTCGTTGACATCATGATTTACTCGACGTCATCTTTTGACCTTAAAAAAATGTCTTTTCTTTTCTTACAATATGTGGCACATTCATTTTGTTTTTTATTGTTTTGAGGCTGTGAAAAATGTTGCTTCTTACACAACTGTGTTTAGATGTCTTTCTGTCAAGGAAAGTTACAAAAATTTAATTTCCCTGCCTCAGAAACACAGCGTAATAATAAGACTCAAAATATGATGACGGCCAAATGAATTCTTCATTGTGGCATTAAATTGGCTTAGATAATTCCACAAATATTTGTGGAGATTTCACACTTTCCAGCAGAGCTTCACACTTTCCAGCAAAAAGACAATTTATTTTCGATCATAGAGGTGCTACAGTATCACCCACAATGAAGGCTTTATTAAGTGGATGTGTGTTTTAGCAGCACAGCAGGACAATGAGACGAACATGGCTAATGACTATAACATGAGTGAGAAGACAAATAGAGGCCGATCCAGAGAGGAAGCCGCAGATGTAAAGCCATGTCAGGTTCAATTAGACCATCTGAAGAGTTTAGCAGGCAGAGCTGACAAAGTCCAATTTGTCCAACATATTTCAGCCCACCTTTCCCACATGTGCTCGCTACTCACAGCTTTCAGCGCCACGTTTGGACAAATATTCACACTTTCCCACATAATCCTCTGAGGGAAAGATGTCCTGCACTTTTACTTGGGGGTTCGGTTTATCTAGGAAAACCATCAGCCAGGTTTCCTCTGCACGTAAGTTAATTCCCCCTTTCCCCCCACACCCTCCAATTGACAAGGTTTTTCTACGAAAAGGGGGGAAAAAAGACACTTTTCTGTCTGTATCCCTGCTGTCTCTCGTTTTCATTCACCCACGGTCTGTATTTCTGTTGTACACACACAGACACACGCGGAGCTGTACCCTGTGGTGAATGTCTCACATATGCCATCCAGTTAGCTGGGTATTTTTGTCTGTGTGAGTGGGCAGCGGTGTCACTCAGCAAGCTTTGAGCTCAGCGGAGGGAGAGCTGTGAAAGCCAGTCACTAACAAGCAGAGAGATTCCCTCCCTGCATTCCGCAGCCAGATGGCTAATCTCGACAGAATACGAAACATACTTTATAATCAGATTTAAAAACATACACTAACACAATAACAATTCAAATGCCTCGTGGTCACAAGTTGCCTGCAATGAGGTGACAACAACATAAAACAAAGTCTCCTCTTGTCAAAATGGATTTAATAATTAGGCACACTGGAATGGCCTCGGTTAGCTTGCAAAACAGACACGAGCGCTCGAGGCTGGCCCTGCAAATTGGAATAATTTGTGTTTTCAGGGCTGGTGTAGGGTCTGCCTCAAGTGTGTGATGGCTGGAAAAAAAACCCAGATTTATTTATTTATTTATTATTTATTTTGCTCTTTCTAGGAATGGGACAGCAGCTGCAGCTTCCCTGTCTCCTCCCAAACCCTCACGGAAAAAAATACAAAAATAAGATAAAAAAACTAAATACTCTCCTTATGCCTACCTCCGCCTGTGGCCTGAATGATGACAGGCTTGATTCCTGCTGGCGCCGTGCCAGTGCATTGCCCGAGGATGCCCTCAGGTGTCTGAGGCAGCATATCCATTAGCTACCTGTGTAGACTGCTCCTCCGAGATACACAGACACTGATGTCTGCTTTCCTTCCTTTCCCGAGATCGCTGAGCCACACACCCACACACATACACACCTGAAGCCAACCATCTGGCCAAGGCTTGAGGACCATGCCACCGTGGCCTCCAATGGTCTGACCACTTAGCCCTCTTCCTGTCACTCAGCCTCGTCAGCCGATGCTGTCAGCACAGGTGGCATTCCCTTATTCCTTCTCTACTGGGGAAAAAACAACCTTACAGAAGCTTTGAGCTGCATATACACACAGTGACCAGAAAGATAGAAACACCTGTACAGTGTAATGCAATGTAACACGTTACAACAGCCCTGCAATAAATAGCCTGCGGAGATTGTTGACTCAACACCACGGCCATTTGTGAGTTTGGGATGTGCTTGTATTGGAATAAATTACATAAGCCTGTTGAACGTGAGCGTGCACACGTCATGTCATGAAATTGTAGATGTTCAAAATGATTTTTTTCTGAGCACTTTATAAATTTCTATGTAAAACATAAGAGGGTGTTTTTTTATACTTAATTTTAATACATCTTAATTAATTGCTTAATTGACTGAATTCCTCTGCAAAGTGTCACTCTGCCCATTATCCTCAGATTATGAAAAGTAATTAGAGATCCTATTTAAAGAGCATTTTACCTCTCAAAATAAACAGCAATTTCTATTATATTTTTTAATACATACACACATATATATATATATATATATATATATATATATATATATATATATATATATATATATATATATATATATATATATATATAATGTATTTATTTTGCTAGGAATATCCAAACCGAACCTCATGGCGGGCAAACTTTGGCCTGCCAGACCTATTTTGGGCAGCCGAGATATAGAAGATTTCTCGTTACCTGTTGCACGAGTAAAATGGTTCAGCGCCATAAATATGTTGGTTACTTCACCCTTGTAATTTGTTTTAGATGAATATGGTTGCGTATTGAAATCGCGCCTTGATTTACCACTTCGACAAACATGCAACACATTCAGCCCGTTTTGATTTGTGCGACGCACGCATGCAAAGCCTAATTAATGTTATTTACACTCTGTAGAATCAGACGCGTGATTTTATGAACACCAGGAATCAGGAACAGCTGTTTGATAGAGAGAAACTAATGATGTCATGCCCAGAATCATCAGCGGGGAGTCCAACACCATGGGGCCTGTCACTCAACAACAGAATGTCAGCGGCAGCAGGGCCTCTGTTTGGGGAAGGCACTTGTCAATCATGTCTCAGGCAGCGGGGGAGCAGGTGTGCTGGCCAATCAGAGAAGGTCCCAGCACAGCAGGCCCGGGACCAGGAAGTGAAGCGCCATCTGGAGTGAAGACGAGCTGTGAGTGGGCAACTGAAACAAAGTGATGACATGCTGGAGGAAAGCTGGTGGAGTGTGCTGCTGGATATAACAAGGGCATTTGGATTCATGCTGCCTATCACACCAACTCTGTTGTTGATTCTAGTAGTCAGATGGTGCTTATTAAAGATGTGCACAGACTATTCCTCTCATATAGAAGACCTGTGTGCGTGTGTGTGTGCGTGTGTGTGTGTGTGTGTGCATGTGATAGTCAACTAGTATGATGGGTAGAATGATGTTACCGGCATTAACACGGTGCACAAGACATGGTATCACAATACTCACACTGATTAGTGTAACAGCCCCTTCCATCACACACACACACACACACACACACACACACACAGACACAGAGCGTATTCATCAATCAGATATTATTCTTACCCAGGACCAGTCTATTTCTAACTGCGGGATGTCACTTTAACTTTGACAGTTGACAATTTGCCAGCTCATAAAATAAAAAAAAGGGGAAAGATGGTGACAGTGAAAACGGGCAAATTGAAAATTATGACATTGAGTTTGATTTGAGGAAAAGGATGAAAAAATCCATTAAAACAAGTTCTGCATGGAAAGAGCTCCCTCTTTTTATGTAACAATGATCTTTTATTCCTTTGATAAGAGACAGATCTGCTGAGAGATAGGTCAGAGGAAATGGAATTGAATGGAAATCTTTGCGCTACATTTACTGAATCATCAATGTGATTAATAGCAGTTAACACCTCGTAAAAATAGAGCCGCAATTACAGCGGAAAATTAGGGGCCAGCATTACCATCATGCTAATAAGTACTGAATATAATTACATTTATCTCAGTATTGTCACAGAGATTGATAAATTCATGCTCAATCTCGTTAATCTCTCAATAACATCCAGCACAGAATTTAACAATTATCTTTTTTGTCATACTCAATGAGAAAAGGGCGAAAGAGAAGGAGGAGGAGAACGAGGTGAGAGTAAACGGACGTAGGACAAGATGGGGAGAGGCGGCGCGAGCGAAAGGGAGAGCAGATATGCTTCTGTCCATCTCGAGTATTTTTCATCCTATTCCCAGCAGAGGGGATAAAACAGATAATTACCAACTCTAAAAACTGTGTCTTTGTGTGCTGCTCTGAAAGGAGAAACTCTCCAGCACTGAAGAGATAAAGCTCAAAACAAAAGCAGGCTGAATTGGACCAGGATTAGCTTTAATGGTGGTAATTACCAGAGGGGATAACAGCCTGGTCCTCTCTGCCCATCACTGAGGCCCAGAGCAGAGGACAGCAGGAGGGGGAGAAAAGACCTGAATCAGGGCCCATCCTTGGCTGCTTGTGTGGCTGCATGGTGGCAGCGGTTTAGCACATTCAATTGTAAAACACTTGGACGAGCCATCTATGTCTGGCCTCTCCTGTGCTAAAAGCCACTACTGTATCTCACCGCCCAAATAATAGCTGTGCATAAAAAAGGACTAGGCCCTTCACACTGTTGCTTCTTGAATTACAATCTGAGCTGATGGCATGGATAAGAGTGCCCTAAATTATAGCAGTGGGGGCACTGAGGCCTTTCTTTCTCTCTTTCTCTTTCTCTCTGTCTCTGTCTCTACCTCATCTTAATGGCTGAGTAGCATCAGCAAAGCCAATAAAACGTTATTATTTGGGACATTGACAGTGATGGGGCCTGCTGCCTGAAAACAAGAGAAATTTAAATGCAACATGGTGCCACCTTACACCCTCAGTGGAAGATGGGCCCCTAGACATCAGTGAGAACAAAAGAGAGAAACAGGAAGAGCCATGTGCAGGACATTCAGCTGCTCAGAAGGCTATAATTTATCCGGTTTTAAATCTCTGCTTCCCTAATTTGAATGTCAGCCCTCCAGCCCTCGGAGCATCGCATACAGGATTTAAATCAAATATACTATACCCATGTGCTGCTTCTTCCCTTCTGCCACTCTCTTACCTTACCTGTGTAGAATATTTCCAGTGTCCACACTCCCAAGGTGTGCGTGGACGTCTGACCTGTGGTGTGTTTGTTTTCTGAAACTCGGATCAATAAAAAGGACAACCCACCAGACCACTAATCTACAGAGAAGCTGGATCTATAAATATCTCGTATGTCCAGCTGAGCCAGACTGTCCACATCGTGAACTGCATTAACTGATCTCACAGATTCAGGACGCGTAGGATGAAATGCTCTCCCCATGTTCCTCATCTTCCCATTGATCATATAAATGTGTGAATTGTTTCTGCAACTGTATTGAATTGATGTGTTTATTGTTTCTTTATCGAACAGATGAGGAAGAAGAGCCATGAGCCTTCAAGGTTGTACTAGTGATCTGTTACTAGCAAATATTTAACCTGTAGAAATTCAGGTTAAGGCCTATAATGTATTATGTGTCTGTAATGAGAAACACCCTGCAGTGTGGTCCACAGTCCCTTTTAATTAGCTCTTTTGAGCTCTAACAGAAAAGCTTTCACACGAGTGAATGGACCTGTCATTCAGAACTCCACCTGTGACAACTGAGCTTCGTTGGAGGCATGTCTGTAAGTTCTATAGCTCTTATCTGTAGAATGAATCAAGAGGCATCATCACATTTCTAGGTCTCTTAAAGCTTGTGGATGACCCTCCCTCTGTCTGCTCTCTGTAGGATTTATCTTTTTAATCTATCCACAATACACCAAGAAGAGTGTCTTCGTGGTTTATTTGCAGGCACATCTCTGGACGGTAATGTAAGTGGATATGGAGAACATGATCGCGGCCAAATTTAGTGCGCAGTTTGTAAATGAATTCCAACAATGTTGCCTGTGATTGGATGTTACCAAGAACGTGATGCAAGATAACTCAGCAAAGCTGAGTTACATCCATACAGTCAGCATCTGAGCCATTTATGCAAACAAATTCCTTGAGGCTGACATCAAACATCCAGCCACATGTCTGCCTGCCCTTGTGAGGAAGTCAGAATGGAAATCCCCCTCCTCCCTCCATCCCTCTTAAATAAGTTTGTGGTTAGCATCCTTTTTTTTCTCGTCATTTTAATCCAAGAGACACTCTGCAGATGAAAGCAGAGTAATGTTGCTAATGTGTGCGATAGTCACAGCCACATAAACCCACCACAATAAATTAAAGACCACAGGCGTTCATCTTGGCCTCATGTGACCAAACCCCCCAGATACAAACAGACGTACGGTCACACAGTCACACATTGTCCTCCAACGCCCTCCAAACTAGAAGCAGCCAGCAGTCAGGCGCCCACATTCTCCACTCCAGACCTATCTGGCCGTGGAGATAAAACCATACTGTAAACATAACGTTTGACTCATCTCTGAGAAATGATTGGGGAGATGAGTGATGATGGAAACCCAATAGCCGTGCTGCACTGGATGATATTCTCTGAGTGACCTGTAGCTTATGCAACAAAGTTTAAATGACTTAAATATGAGGTATGATTAAAAGTCTCTTGAGCTGTTCTTTACCGTATGACTCTGCTCTTCGTATGTGGTCTTGCTTTAATGTGAATCTGACATGTGTGACATGAAGACATATGATTTGAATAAGTCAGAACTCCTCACACTTTATATTATGCACATGCACCATGTATATGTACATGTTCAGTTTAAACACATGATTTCCTTGCACACACTCACACACACACACACACACTGACAGACAATTTATGTGCTCTCTCTCTCTTTCACACACACACACACACACGCAGGCACACACACACACACACACACACACACACACGGCACCCATAAAATTCAGATGTCTCCACACTCCATCCTTTGTGAGACCTTATTGTCCTGGTTATTACCCTGGGTATTGTTACAGAGAATTGGTATGCTTATCAAGGCCTGTAGTCTAAAGTTGATACGACACTGGCCTGGCAGCTTCATTAAGATTGATATCCTGCCGCAGCACACCAAGATGAGCTGATCTAGGACATGGGAGGGAGCAGCCGAGCAGAGTTAGAGAGAGTTAGAAAAAGACAGAAAGAATGAGAGAGTGGGAAAGAGAAAGGGACTGCAGGTCCACCTCCCAAGTAGCTCAATTGCCATCTATTGAGCCACTTGAGCTCAGGAGAGGGACCAGGCATGCATACCTCTCTTTTAAGGGGACGCTCCCCCTGTAACCTCACCCTGCCAGTCATAAATTACCTTCCCTGGCTCAGTCCTTTCACAGTGAATGCACAGAAGGCCCCTATAGCCTCTCTATGAGCAATTAAGGCCTCAATAGGATGGTATCAAACCACCCTGACCTCATCCAACCTCTCCTGTCATTGTCACCTCCTAAAAGGTCCCCTCCACTTTGTCCCCAGAGTGCAAATGCTCTCAGCGTCCATGGTGTCAGCAGAGTACATTTTACTGGCCACTGGCCCATTTCAGAGTTTCATCCTGAGCAATATAAACAAGGTCAAAGATCAACTGGACTGGAAGTTTTTCTTTTGTATGTTTTTGAGCAATGTTTACAGCTGGTTAAATACAGGCTAGTTCACTCTAAATGCGCTGAACTCTGACTGCATTGTTTCATTAGCTGTATGACAACACTGCAGTCTCGTTGAACAGATTATTTTCATTCCAGCTGATGGCCTCTCTGGCCATCCTATCATCTGGGCCACATTCATTCTGTGTAGCCAACTGGAATGAAACTTCTGCTTTATGAGAAATCCCAAGTGCTAAAATTCAGCCCGTGTAGGTCAGGGAAGATCGCAGTGTGTACATTAACCGAGCACACTGGCGTGTCTAATTTGCTGTGGTGGACAAAACAAAGGCTTTCATTGATATCTCCATATCGAGTCAACCCTGGATTCAGTGGATAGCCCTGGTTTCCACTGACCAGACCTAATGATTTATTGCACCACTGACTAGCCTGCGTGCTATCTGATTGGCAAGGCTGGGGCCCATTAAGAGGCATATATTTTTAATCACTGTTTACCATGTCAATAGCAATGCTAATCACTTCTAAGGTGTGTTAATATTCCAGTGCTGGGTGAGGCGACCTGATAAACAAGAACAAGTCCTTCTGGTGTGTGTGTGGATGTTTTTTTTTGTTTTTTTTAATCTTAATAAAAAATGACGTTGAGTCAAGCATTGCTTCTGAATCTTTCATTTCACCTTTAAGGACCTTCATTAAAGAAAGGAGCCCCAAATGTGAGCCACTGAGTAAACATCTGTTATTGAAAGACATAATGTCAAACCAAATGTGCGCCGCTCTCCTTGTCACGACTCTGTATGTCAGGTTTAAATAGTTGGAGTGCTTTTCAGGAAATGATAAGACCAATAGAGTTGAAATGATTTTTTTTTTCATTAAGATAATCATATGCGGACACTTGTTTAATGCCAGCAATGACCTGTAATGGTGTGATCCTTTATTGTCTATTGTATCAATGCAGCATTAAAACATGCAATGCTTTCGTCCCAGTACTACCGTCATGTGCTTCTTTTTACGTATGTATATTATTACATTTTTTCCTAGCGTCTTGAAGTGGACGGGATGACGTGACAGAGAGTTTAATGTGCGTGTGGTGAAATGTCAAGCTCTATCAAGCCCACTGGCCAGCGTAGTGCACACAGAGTAGTATTATGGAAGTGGGGCAGTTGCAGCAGGCCCCTCTGATGGCCTATAGAGTGCTCCCTATATGCACACAGAGTCATTGGGCAGATGTGACCTCGCCAGCACACAGAGGCTCTTTGTGTCCGAGGGATTTAGAGTCCCCTGGGCCTCCTGACTCTAAACATTAACAGACCTACTGCAGAAGGAGAAAGAGAGAGACCCTTACTCTGCTGACATGCAACATTAACTGGGACCAACTCTCTCTCCATACTTACAATATCAGGAAGGAAGGCCCTGTATGTACGGATGCACGCAAAGTCACATGTGGCGGGTTGATGCAGGGGAAAGGTCTCAGCTGAGGCGCACACTAATGAGGTGAAGCAGTGTACTTAGTGAAAATACATCACTTATTGGACTAAGGACATATATTTATATGGCTCTTCACACTTGTTTACATGCAATAAAGGCAAGCACTCCACTTAGGGGAGTCCAGCACAGGCTCTGTCCATTTCATTTTTATGCTGCAACCCGAACAGAGGTCACCATCCTTAGCACAATTCAACTCATCTTCCATGATGTGGCTGTTGTCTTGTTACTGGAATGTGTTTTCAAGACATGTCCCTCGCCACCCTGTTTTAAAAAGAAACGTTTTAAATAAAGGACCTAATTATCTGTCAAGGATTGATGTTATGAGCCTGACGTACATGAACTTATCGGGATTCTTGGTGCTTTCTTTCCTCTCTGTAATAGTGTGATTATTCACCACTGTAGTTAAAGCTGCCTTGCGATTCACTGATATTCTCGTCATTTTTGCTAATAATAATGATACAACATTTGCATAAAGGAAATGAAACAGGTTACATTTGCATATATTAAACATTTATATGTATGCATATAATATGTTTGCTCATTTCAGGAAACTAGGCAAGATAATAGTAAGTCTAAGACAGGAAATAGAAGGAGCACAAATCCACAGTAAATATTGGCCTTCGTTATCTGCCATCCCCTCAGACAGGAGGCTGTATCATTTTTCAGCAAAGAGCCCCCTGTTCTTGAGGACTAGGCCAGGCCTTGCTTTATTAAATTATCTCCCTTGCTTCGCAAATACAATTTCCTGCATAAATCACTCAAATGATCCTTCAGACTGTCAGGTCCAAGAGAGTGTTTTCTTTCCTATCTGCCTCCGACCAGGTTATGCAAATCCCCACCACTGTGTGTTCGATATCTATTGAGATGCTTCAATTGTCTGCATTTGGCCCTAAATCCTTAGCTTGTCCCCATATTATTCTCCTGCCCTTGATAAAAGTGACACTAAGCATCAAGCCATCACCAAGTCGGTAATCCATTACCAAAAAAGAGCATGCCAATTTAACTAAGCCAGAAACACTGACCCTGCAACCTTGACCTTGTAAACATTACAATGGGGGGAGGCCACAGTTTGTGCATTGGAGATCTGCTCGGTGGAGCATTGGGAAGGGCTTATTATGGCCCCTAAGCTGGGGCTGAATTCAATCATATTGGAAAGGGACTGAACAGAGAAATCTTTACTAGGGGTCAGCTTGGTTTAAGACCCCAGTGCAGAAATACATAACAGCACCAAGTCAGCCAAATAGAAGTCTGCATTATCATCCTTCCTACAGCAAGCTGGCCAGCAGTCTAATTCTGAAGGATAAACATCTGTAATGCATTGGCTCAAATGGGAGCCAGCTTAGAGTGACTTCAGCTTGATCCCGGACAGCTGTTTGGGGAGCAGCTATGGCCTAACTGCACAGGGGGTCTCCGTGGATGTCCTGAAAAGGGACCTCCAAAAATCTAAAGGGACAAAGGAATCTCCTGAACAATGTTCTCGTTGATACAATGGTGGTGCACGGGGTGGAAGGGGCAAAGGAGCACTGCCTATTCTAGGGCATGAATGACCAGCGCATTCCTCTCCAGTCGCCGAGCAGTGAGCGCAGTGACCAAGAGTGACAAGTCTTTACACCGCTTTGTTGACACTCTGTGTGCTTGACCAATACATTCTTTCTGTTCTCTCCCCCACCCTCCCTTCTCTCCCATTTACCTCGTTCTGCTTCCTTCCTCCTTTGCTTCCAACTCTGAATCTGCACTTTTCTATTTTGTTTCTGCATAGACTTGAGTCCACTAATCATTGTCAGTCCAGCTACATATTGCTTATATTCAGAATAAAACATAGTACGGCATATGCAACATAAATACACATTGGGGTCAGGTCACTGCGTAGCAGAACTGACACACATTTGGAACACATGTTTGTTCTCCATACAAGCCACACATCAGCCCTTTGACAAGTGAAATGGGTGAATATAACATATGAGACAGTATCAAGGGTTCATGTGGAGGACAGGGAATTACAGGCTTCCTTCCTCTCTCACACACCCTCTCTCTCTCTCTCTCTCTCTCTTGCTATCTTGTTCATAGACACACACACACAAACACACAGGAGGACTGGACTGCTCAGAAAACCCCCCAAAATCCCAAAGACTAACATCCCAATGTAAAAGCCAATCCCTGATTTAAATTTAAAGTTATGATGAAGTTGGGTGGTAGCACTGTCCTTGTAAGGTATTCATTTAGATATCAACAGGGAGTTGTGAAGCACAGGCCATAGCAGAGCTGGATATCAAGTGAATAAGTTCATGGCACCGACTAGAAAAGAAATGAAAGTTACATCCATCTGATTATAACTTGAGTGCACATCCTTGGGTGAGAGGCCTTGATGTTCTCATCTACATGCCACTGATTTCAAAAGAGTGACAGGGGAAAACAAAGCTACGCAGTGAATAGTTTTGGTGCCTGTTCTGTGTGAATAGCTTATACCTCTTAATTGACTCGGTAAGGCCTGTGTTAAGTCCCGCAGAGCTTCGGCATCAGCAGATCCACACCTGTGACAGCAGCGCAAGAATGACGGGGCTCATTAAAAACTTGATTCAGATCTTCAGGAGGAACCCTGTTGAGTCGCTTTAAAGCAATGCGCTCATCGGAATGATAGGTGGCAAATACAGTAGCGGGGGAAAATTGGACTTGAAAAGGAAAGTCTGTCTCTCCATTTTTTAAAGCCTTCCTCTTAATAACCTGTTTTCCTTTGTACTTGCATACAAAATGGCTTCTATAGTTGTACACCGGGCCTTTGAAGGTGAGCCGTGACTGGCATACACGGATGTCTTCTTGTAGGGCCTTAATTTGATGCTTGAGTATTGCTGAAACTCCCTTATGTGTTTGTTGTCTCCTTTTGAAAAGAGTAGACTTTCACTTGAGTTAAAGTAAACTGCATCAATTTTTCATGTACCTGTCCTAAAGATAGGCACTGCACTTTCCAACTCAAAAAGGATGAGTCGCGCCGTATCCTGTGAACTGGATTTTCTAACCAATGTCTGACCTTGTAACTCTGCCTATCAATGAGGGAAGTGGCTCTGGAAAAAAAAAAAAAGGTTGAGGTAGTGTATGGCGGTGTGGTGTACAAGCAGTGAAAATGAATTCAGTAAAGCGTATTACTCTAGTGATGAGAAATGTTCTGGTAAATTATGACACAAAGCATAATTCATGTGATAAAAAGAGGGAAATATTGCATAGATGGAGCAGATTATTGGTTTGAAGGCGCGTACCTCCAGGCTATGAATATCTGAACTACCTAGTGTAAGAGATAATAAGCACCATCTTAATGGTTTATGAATCTCATTTGATTTATGGTTATTAACCGTAGGAGAATTATAGTGGCACTGTATTGATGGACGGGGGGTATTTCAGGATAGCACTCATGTGATTGAAATGGTACAACCTGCCAGCTTACATGGTAGGCAGCCATGGTTAGTACAAGCTGAGTTGTACGATAACCTGACCTACAAAACTTCAGATTTTTGTTCTTTTCCTGACAATCTTTCCACTTCTTAAAAAAAGTATATATAAAAAAAAACTTTTCCCAACTAACAAGTAGCTTCAAGCCACTCATCAGTTCTTCGATTTTTTTATTGTTAGTGATGCCAGAAGTAGAAGTAAAAGGGGTGTAGGGAGAGGGGAAAAAAAGACATGGTTTTATCCAGGGGACCGACACCATCCCCGTCCCGCACACGCCTCCAAGCGAACACATCCCCTTGTCGACCCCCCCCCACTCTCCCCTCCAAAAAAAAAAAGAGCATCAATAAAAGAACTGGGGTGCAGATTGAGAAGGCATGAGCAGATTTTCAATGGGATTTCAGGAGAAGGCACAAGGGGCAGAAATCTTTTGCTTTTGTCTGCCGTTCAAATGGGTCTGATGAGCCTCGAGCTGGAGGCTCTGCTTGTCATAGAGGTCCTGATCTCTTGTGAGAATTGATTTCCATCATTTGGGGGGTGTTGTACAGACTGAGGGTATATTCCTGCCTGGGAGAGCGAGATAAGGGCCAAATGAACTGAGACCAACTTACTGTACAAAAAAAAAAGCCTGAAAAAGCCAAAGAGGAGGCTCTTGGCTGTGAAAAAAAGAGAACGAAAGAAAACAAAAACAAAAATATGTTAAGTCGTCTCACAGTCCGTTTTCAAATGTTAGATTACTTTTCAAAGAGTAGGAAGCCCTGTCCCTGTTGTGACGTTTTCTCTCTGCCAAGCATTTCATCTGATTATGAGTACTTTGCAATCTGCGACAGCATGATTGATGCTCCACTTTCATGAGGGGAATTTTAACAGCTCCTCTTCAGCGCTCAATGCGCACCCAATTATGCGTCTGAGCTGGTAACCTTGAATTTATGTCACCATGGCAACAAAACCCCCGGTCATGCATTATGGATTATCATTGAAATTCTACACCCCTACCTAACATAATGAGAGCCCAGGACTTAATCAAATCAGCCCATTCTGTGTGACACAAAGTGAAGAAGGAGCTCTCATTGTATTGGGGTTGAGGCTGGGAGAAGCCAGCCAAGCAAGCAAGCAGGCAGGCAGGCAAGCAGGCAGGCAGGCAAGCAGGCAGGCGGGTGGCAGACTGGGCTGTGACGGCCCCAGCAGCTGCAGGGCTAGCAGCCTGATAGATGGCTCCCATATACATCAGTGAACATATAGACAGATGGCCCTCAATGCCTGGAATTTCCAACCCAGGAAGCAGCTGTTCAGCCTAACCTCTGCTGTCCGTCTCACCTTGTTGTCATGGAACATTGAGCAGAGAAGGAGAATGTGGATGGTGACATGGTGCGGAGCGTGGCGGAGCACCATAGAGCTTCGGGGTTGGGACAGGGGAAGGGGCTTGAGTAGGGGCTGAGGCAGGGCTTGCTGAATTTACATTAGGTGGCACCTTCTTATTCTGCCTCCTCTCTCTAGATCGGTCCTCTCCTCCCCTTTTTTTTTTCTTCATATATTTTTTTTTTTGCGGGTGGCCAGAGGATGAAGGATCCAGGATCTAGGTGGCACTTGAGTCTTGCTTTCTTACTCATGACCACATGAATAGAGGTGGAAGCCCAAAATTATTCAATCCTCCTCCTCCTCTCTCTCTCTCTCTCTGTCTGTCTATCACATGGATGACATAATTGTTGTAAATCACTGCACTAAATTTAATGCAGTCTATTTTTTCATCTTTTCCCTGGCTTCTCCCCCTCACTACTGCAGGCCCAGCCTGAGCTGTTACATAAAATATTGATTGCTCTTGTGTATTTCTCTCATTGTATGTAAGCATTTTTATTAGCTAACAGGCGAGCAGAGGAAACCAGTATTGGCCCCCCTTCTCTCGCTCTCTATAAAAACTTTTAATAGCTCAGCAGATTTTTGTTTCCCTCTCTTGTGTTTCCCCGTATCATCCCTGTGCGCTACTGAGAAGACTTCAGCAAGGGAATACTGGAGCTGGAATACAGGAAATACAAAAATAGGCTTTTCTTAAGCAGTGTTTAAGCAACTGTAGATGTGCAGGTTTATGAGATTCTACAATAGTACGTTCTTTTGTAGGAAGTATGGTTTTAGTAAACTCCTATCTGAATAGTAAACAACATTCTAGACATGCCCAACACAAGTATGTCCAAATAGTGTTTGAAAAAATACAAATATGTATTATGACCTAGATGTAATTTACTGGGCCTAATTAAATGTAGGAGATGGTTAACCAAGCATATTTTGTCAAATAATTAGGCAAATTTATTGATGGATATCCCTAATGTAACTAAGCATCAGCATGTTTTTTAACCTTCCCAGAAGAACCTTTAAAAATGGAGTCTGCCAGGAATTGAAAAAGAAAACTCCCCAGCTTCAAAATTACAAACATATGATTCACGTTGACTTGCAAGGGTTTAATGTTTTGGTCACGACCATATGTCGCTGGGAGGAGCATTCTACTAAATAGTTAATTTGCATAACTTTTCATAGGCTCCTTTCCAAAGCAATCATGACAGTTTTTGGGATGCTCTCTCACTGGAAAAAAAGGGGAATGCGAGTCTTGGATGTTTATTGAGTCTATAACAACCGCTTTTTGGAAGCAAAACAAAGTCTACTGCAGGCACTCAGGCATATCAAATTTATTCTGAGCACAGCAGTGAAAAGGGACAGTCTATCAGCATCGGAATACTAATATCCAATATTCTGTGGAAAAAAGAAACAAAGAAAAAGTATTTTAAAGTAATAGAAAAAGTTTATGTAAAACAAATGGGAATTCAGTAATTCATCTACACCCCGGGTCCTCTGCAGCTGTCTAATACATCTGCATATTTCCAATAAACATAACAGGGTAATAATTGTTATTTTCTCTGAAGTAAGCGCATCACAAGCGGAGGTGTCATCTAAAATGTATTTGTGATGTGCTTGATGAAGCCTGCTCATCCCTCTGTAATGACACCCCAGCCTCTCTCATGTGTTATGCATCACATCTTGTTACCATCTTCTTCTGAGTATGGCTGTCATCATGTGTCTTCTTAGGCCCCTCCGGAAGCATCGCATCAGCCAAGGGATACATGGCAAGGGGACGGGGAGGGGAGCGGCATTATTAGACGCCTCTTCAACTTCTCAAACTCCAGAAGGTGTCATTCTCATCTATATTTGCTGATGCCACCTTTTTTTCCCCCTGTGCCAGACTGATTCATTACAGAGCAGAAAGGAGACAGTGGAATAAGTGAAGTAGTAGGTGTGAGTGCAGTTTGTGCGAGTCCATTCTCACAATACATTATTGATGCTGTATTTTTGTTATTAGAACATCTCTCCTGCATTATGCATATCAAGTTCATGGAGAGTATCATCGTTTACCAGCCCCAATAAGTAACATTTCAGCCTCTACTTGAATCTACTACCTACTTAGACCATAAGTTTTCGTTTCTGTGAAAATACTGATTCATTATTGAAACTATTTCAACGTCTCAGTGGCATCTTAGTCCATCGTGATTGCTTGTACAGCCTCTTTTAATGATCAGAACTAGAAAAAATGAGACAGAATATCTTGCGAGATGCTTTGTCCACTATATTTGTTGCTTTTGAATCACAGTCTAATCAGGTCAAACAAACATGTTGGCTCACGCAAGGAAAATAATCACTTATAAATTATGCTTCTTAAATAGTGCATGCATAATTGAAATAAAAAAGAAACATTACTATGGATTGAGGGACAAACTCAGATCTTACATTATGGGCGGATGCATTTATGGCACAAATGCCCACAGACAGCCTCTTATTGTAAATCCTCCAGAGGCTACATGGCTATACGTGCACCATTATCAACGCGTGTGCACCATTAAGACATAGAAAAGCATACAAAAGAGCATACATCACTGAAAAGTTACTTTTGCACATCTTGTCCATTAATCATCAAGAGAAGGACTGGATCTATATAGGAGAACTATTACGAACTAATGACTTTGCCTCCTTTTGTAACCTTCCTCTGACAGCTATACTATTGGGTTACAAGGAGAGTCACACTAGTGCAGTCCCCGCTGGCTCATTTGCATAGAATTAATGATGCATGCATATGCAAATGAGCATTTTAAACAATGTTGATTACTGCCTATGTATTCATAGGCCAACAGTCACACATGTCTGACATGCCACTTCTGCATGTAATTTGCACCACGGTAAAGGGCAACTGGTACTGTCTCTCACGTCGGCTCATCATGGCTGCAGGCAGCGGTGATAACCGTTTTATCTGTGTCTCGACTGATGTTTATTTATTGGTCTGAATCTCTCTTCTGAGGTGTAACCATATCATTGATAATGTCAACAAAGCAGAATTAGCCATGTTGTGTAGGAAAATACAAGACTTGCATTAAATTCGAGACTACATAAAGATCAGCAACCATTCACAGGTTCTACAAACGTGCTACATGTGTTCTCCAAGTAAATCGTTAATCCTTTGCCAGTGTCCACTGTGTATAGTCTACTGCACACACACACACACACACACACACACAGCAGGATTGGTCCAGGACACACACACACACACACACACACAAGTACACACAATACCCTTTTAAATCTGCAATAGTTTTTTTTCTCTTTTAAGACAAGATGAGTCATGATGGGATCTTGTTTTAGACCGCAGATGTTCTCAAACGTTTGAGCCTGTGGATACATCATAGCATGCTTTCATCCGGCTCCTGGCCTGCTGAGGCCCACAGAGGCCCATGGAAGCCATCCAGACCAGCCCTCTCATTTGGTTAAGGGCTCTTCAGTTGTAGGCCAACAGCACTGAGAGCATCTGCATGTCAATCCCTCCCCCTTGTCCTCTATCCTCTCTTCTCACCCCCTCGGGTCAGCCCTGTGCTTTGACTGTTGCATTTCTAATAACTGCATGTCGTGCTATGACTTACCACTGCCCTACAGCAATGGGGAATATCTTTAAAAGAGATGAGAGATGGAGGAAACTTCAATATTAACTTGGAGTAAATTGTGAGGACATGACTTTATAACTAATATTATTATATAAATGTTGACATCATAAACAATAAACTGAAGACTGTGAACTGAAAATAGCTGATTATTCTAAAATATAAAGGTCTGCTTTACTGTTTATTATGGGAAGGAATTTGCTCTTTTGTAGTCTTATTCTCCCTTTACAATCAGGGTCACAACCCCTGCTTTTACAAGGTTCCATTTCAACACGTATTACCCTTTACTGTGTCAATATTTACGATACGGTTGTAACCTACATTCACATTATATCTGCGCTTTGTCACAATCTGCATTTATGGACTTAAACTAAATGGCCTATTTCACTTGTATATGTTCTTGTACGGTAACTCAAAGTCATGGGTATTTTTATAATTCATGGGATCACAAGATGGTGCGTACAACCCATTTCTTGTACGGGCTGACACCTATAAAAAACAGTATTAGAATCAATATACTAATGTATTTTTTCTTCTATTTTTTATTTCATTTCTTTAGTCTGACACAAAATGGTAATGAATGCTCAGGGGATGTTTACCCCATTTAGATTTCATAGAACTTGGTGTCTGCATTGATTAATGTGCGCCTAACCTATGTTTTCATTATGAGAGGAGGAGGTGGCATGTGTGTGTGTGCATGTCTGTGTTTGTGTGTGTGTGAGTCTGTTTTGCGTGCTGGATGGGGGGTTATATTTTGGGGTGGTATGATTGAAACCCCCCATGCCTCCATGTGGAGGTAATGAACCTGAAGACAAGCAGCGGCTAGCCTGAAATTTCATGCATTGAGAGAGCGTCAGGGCATACATAAAGCTGACTTGGTCATTTGTTATCGTTAATCTTTACATTTATGGCTGCAAATATGTTATTAGGAGGCGTGTCCTGATATTTCACTTTGATTGGGCTGTGCTCTATGACATATTGATCAGTTGAGTTGGAGAAGGGACAGCCAGGAGGCCAAAGTGACCGAGACCTTGACTTTGGACATCTCCAAAGGCATGACCATGAATGTCTGGCTTATATTCAGCATCCCTGGTAATTTCCCTTTCTAGGGGAATCAAGGGCACGTAAAGCCCATCGCATTTAGACCCACCACGAGCTGGCTGGGTGAGTAAGTGACAGCATACAAGGAAACCAAGATGGGGTCCGGCAATGACCAACAGCCTCCTCCGGATTACATTCCAGGAAATCCTATCCATCTTCATTCAAGCATTTCAGTGCTCAGTGAAATGGTGAGGTAGGGTGGGCCAGATTCAGATTGGTTCTATGTGTTTGTGTGTCTGTGTGTGTGTACGCATAAGTCATATCCAAGTCACCCCAGACTTCACCAGCTATTCCAGGCAGTCCTATTTTGGATCGTCCTTAACATGCATGCTCACACCCCTCCACTGGCTGCTGAATTGAGCCCTAATAAGCTGACATGATTCCTGTATTAATCATCCATGGAAATTTTTATAGGTGAGCTGCGACTTGCCAGGGGCCCGGGTCAAAGCCTTGCATTACCCAGCATGCAGCTCATGTCTGCTGCCATCCAGAAACGACAGGGCCTGGATCTCAATCAATTATATAGCAGTCTGAAGCTATAACAGCACTTGCTATTTGCTAGTTCAAGCAGCAAATCCCATGATAAAACCAACAGCAACCTATCACATGCAAAAGAAAAATGTGAGAGTTAGTTTATTAATGAACCACGTCTAGCTCACCTATTTGTGCGGTGGCATTGCTTGCACCATATCCGTCTTTGTAAGTCAGAAAACAATATGCCATTAGTCATATGAAAATTCAGGGATGGAAAATTTCCAATTCATGAAAAAGGTTCCATATATACATGCACAAATACATTTGGGGGCAATGTTGTGGAACTCACTGATCAGTGTCTGATGAAGGTAACATTTCTCTCTGTCTGCAGTTAGAATAATGTGAAGGGGAAAGCCATTTGGCACAGTGCACTGGGTGACATTTGTGAAGATTTAGTGATTTGTGGAGAAAGACAATTGCAGTACAATGTGTGTGAATCAGCATTACTCTACAAGGTGATGTCATGCTTATAGTCACTAAGCTGATTCTGGGCCCACATGCAGAATGTGCTTGGTAATTGTGGAATGTGTTTAATCCAAATCCTTGAAAATGCTTTGTAATGCAGATATATGTCACCGGCACACATTTTTTCCTGGTTTAAGATGTGTTTTTTTTTTGAAAATGTGGGACTTTATCCCTGCAGTCATCTTGATGATTCATGATTGTTCCTATGGCTTGAGCTATTTATACCCAGTTGCAGGCATGAGGACACGTTTGGATGAGGTGAAAGGAAAACATGTACAAAAATAATCAAATAATAAACCACAGAACAGTAGAACTAAATTAGGAACAATTCAATTTCAGACCAGACAGAAATAAAGACTGTGTAGTGGTGCATGTGATGAGCCGAGTGCTTTCCACCGGCAATGTTTGAAAGTTGACAGCCTACTTTGCCAATTTAAAATGAGGATTAAGCTAGGTGTTGACCTGGCTACCAAGGGACTGTAATCCCAATCATAACTGCAAGCCATATTTTATGCTAATAACAGTTCATTTTATTAATTTGCTATTAAAAGTGGCGATGTGTATACATATATATAAATAAATTATCATGCTAAAATGTCATCAAGATTAATGGAAAGACCAACAGACATCGCATTTATGGAAATTACAATATTACTCTTTGTAACCGTGGTCCCTGCTAATGGATTTTGTGCACCTTTATGGCAGAAAGCCATGGCACCTAGAGAATAGAGATCAGGTGGAAATGTGTAGGTCATTATGCATCTGGACTCCCAACCTTCCTCTCTCCTTAGCCCAGTGACCAGCTCCAGGCTGTAAATTAGAAGGACAAGTTGTGTGCGACGATCACTGTTTATTGCTCTGTTTAAATTCACCCTCCATTCAGAGCGACATATTATGGGGTGTAGCTTTAAAAAAAAGAAAGAAGGAAAAAAAAAAGAAGGCATTTAATATAAATGATCTGGTGTTGATTGTGATGGATATACTATGTAGAGACACCTTGCCTTCAAGGGCATCGAGGGATAAGCTATCATTTTCTTCCTCTTACGCATGAAGGGAAGAATGACGGAGGGTCCAATGTCATTACAGTGTCTACAATAACACGCCACAACTCACAGAACAACACATGCAGCAACAAATGCAACAACAAATTGTTCTTACAGCCTACACGAATTGTCCACGGATAGTTTGCACGGTTTTAAATGTACAATGAAATCGCGGGCTATTAGTGTTTAAGCATGGAGCGAAGCATGTACTGAAAGGAAAAGTCATTTTAAATTCTCCCCTTGGCTCTCTCTGCAAAAATGGCCCCCATATTTTTGAGCGTGCAACAGCGAACAACAGGCTTCCTCACTCCGTTGGTGAGTGGGTGACCTTTCTGTCAGATATTTTGCTGAAGCTACTACAAGTTTTAGTCTCAGTAGTGTTTTACCTCCTCTCACCTTTGCTGATATTTCAATAAAGAGAGGCAAAGTGACCCAGCTTTATAAACCTGTGCTCAGCATAATAAGCCTATGTTACGATTAATGAGATACCCAGGGCATTATTTGTTATCTTATATATCTTATTGATTGCATTGTCTTTCATCTTTGCAGGCGCGCACTCTCTCTCTGTCTCTCTGACTCTCTCCACCAACTCTCTTTCCACCCTCTGGCTGTCTGTTTTGCTCTCTCTCAGCCTCGCTCCCTCGTTCTCTCCCCTGAGTCCACTGTTCTTGGTTATATAGGAGTTGTTGAAGGTTGAATAGTCATGGCATGCAAAGTGCAAGCTTGTATAACTATGCTTCCATTACCTGCAGCGTGTGTGTGCTAATAAGTCATCTTAAGTCAATGACCCGTATATATCAAGCTTCTTAGAGTAGCAATCCAGGATCACTGCCCATGCAGGTCCCCTTAACCATCTTATTTATAACAGACTTCAAAGGCTCAACTGACTCTGGATCAGGCCTCCCACTTTGAGATGCCTGGTAAAAACCATCCGGCTGCAGGCAAATTGAGAATCACTCACACACACACACACACACATATACATGAATATACATGCGCACACATACACACACATGCACACCCTCGGTACAAATAGTGCTCTAAGTGTTGATTGACCTCGTCTCAGTTCCAGGATATGAGAGTGACGCCTGCAGGAAGCTGGACAGCCACAGTTTGTTTGATCACATCCAGCAGTGCAGCCACTGGCAAATTTCAAATGCTGCTCGTTTATTGAAGGAAAGCTCCGCTGTTTAATGGAAGCAGAGAGGATTGGGAGTGACACGGCATAAACAGGAACTGTCAAACAATTAAACAGTGTAAACAGCACAGATGAGCCACTGATGAATCTGGATGTCCAAAGCCATTTAGCGAGGCTAAGCCAAGTCGCCTGAAAGGTGGTTCTATCTGTCCGTCCTTCCATCTGTGACTCACACTGACTAAGACAGATACTTTAAAGTATTTCCTTATAAAAGCTATAACGCGTTGGCTAAAAGTAAAGCACAAATTGTTTGCTCAGATGCTGTCTTTTGAAGAATAAGTGATCGTCTTGGCTGGTGTAGCCTGGGAATTTGGGAATATGCAGTGTAAGCGCTACTACTACTAAGGCTATTAACCTTGACACCATTATGCAAAGTGGAGAAGAATGACATTAAATAGAAGAAAAGACTTCTCATCAAAGAAAAACTACAGGGAAAGCCGTGAGCAAGTACAAGTTCTTAGAGTGAAACAGAGAGAAAGAGAAACATATTGTTGATAGGAGGACAGTTCCAATGAAGCAATGAATATTAATGCAGAGCTGCAAGATTTCTTTGCGAGTGCCTGAATCTCTGTTGTATGTTTATGATAAATGAGCGCTCCTCTCTCTATCGTGTCAGGGTCCCTTGACCGACAAATAGCAGGCTAATGACAATGGTTAAAACATATGGTAATGGGCCTTTACAATGCTCTGCTATCAATGACACCTAGAACCTGCAGAGCTGCTATTCATGTGAACTATACAGTCATCTTCATATCTGGTGTCTACTGTGTATTGTTTGGGATGATTGAGTGTCTGATTAGCATGTTTGTGAGGCATTGTGCCTCACTGAATGAGAAGATGTTCAAAAGCATTTCAATAAATACCGTGAGGCAATTTAGGGACATTATATATTAACTTTGGATCTTTATTGGGGATGCTCCTAACAACTAAAAGGGAAATTTAAATTTAGACAAGTCAGCTAGTGTAAAAGTAAGAAAACACTCAGACACACAGCACAATTTAAAGACACACAAAGTAATTCTGTTAGATAGCCCAGTATATCCTGTTAAACGCATTTAGTGCTGAAGCAGTGTGTTACATTATCAGCATTTAAATATCAGTAAGCACTTTGGGAGGCTACTGAAGTGGGCAACATATGGACGATATCTTCCTGCTGTACACTGTGGATGATTATGGAGAAAATGAAGATTCTGTTCATGTTATTTAAAAAAAAGAGAGAGATCCCTCCCATTGCTGCTTGATTCTCGTGGGATAACTTCGTACATGATGCCTTTCTAGTTTTTTAATTGTTGTTTAATTGTTTTTTTTAATTGTTTGTTTGTTTTTTTCCACCGCTGGCTGGATTAACTTTATGTGAACAACAAAACGTAGATTACTTCAGCAGGCGGTGATGAGAAGTCGGAGTGGACAATTTTACAGCTTTGAAGGAGCAGGTAAGATAATGCTACGTTAGCTTAGTAAACACCACCTGTCAGTCATACATACAGCAAGCTGGTTCCTCACAGCTTAATGTCGTCGTAATTTACCATACTCTGGTTATTTACTTATTGACACCAGTAACAGCGTGCAGGGGGATGCTGCAGGGTCCGTGGGATGGCTGTGTAACATATTAGACACAACATTACATCATAAAAGTTTGATAATTAGTTTAACCGACTAGTATTTCTGGTGCCGACTAGAGAGGGTAGCAACGTTTAATCTGATGCCATTGACTAGTCGACTAATTGTGTCCATCCCTGATTTTTAAAGCATTTATTCAAAGCTATTAACATGAAAGTTGACCTAGACTTTTTATATTAAGTTAACAAAACCAATGTCATCAGGATTGTCAGGCTTTTGTGCAGCCACTAAAAAAAGCCACATCTTAAATATTATGGTGGAGGTTTGTGTGATAGGACATCTCCCCTAGTGAATTAAGATCATGCTGCTCATACAGTATATCACTCAAACTTTGGGATTACCTTTCTAATCTTTATTTTAATTCTACTTCAAACATCCTAAGACACACACACACTCATACACATGTATGCTATATCTCCCCAAACTCTCATCTACACCCCATCTCCCAGTTGGCAGTGACCAGAATCCTGAATCCCCTCTTAGCTGTGTGTGAAATGTAGAATAGCTCTGCTCTCCCCTGTGCTAATCCAGGCCCGTCCATCCCCACAGCACTGGCCTGTGACAGATACAAAGTTACAAAGCTGCTAATCTCAGCGCCCCTGTAGCCTGGGGGTCAGTGGGGAGCTCCTCTTCCTAAGCAGGGCCATCCTGGGAGGCCAAGGCAGTAGATAGCTAGGCCTCAGCCCTCAGCGTCAAGCCTTGCCTGTCGGATTAATGCACCTAGAGGGACATAGTGTTTCTGATGGGCCGCAGGCTCACAGGATCACAGGCTCACAACACATGGGACTCTATAGTTATTACAAGAGAGAGCTGTAGATGTGTGCTATCACGCTGTTAGCGTCCAATCCACTGGTACACACTGGTATCGCAGAGCGATAAAGACCAAGAGAAAAAACAAAACAGCGAGACTGCTAGTGTGAGACATAAAAATAAAATGAGTATGTATGTTTACATGTTGAACTTGTAAGTGTGAATTTAGCCTAAGGGCAATATGTAGAATAGTAGAGGAGAACTCAAATTGTACATTAGCAGAGAGAAACATGTTCCTGTCCCTTCCCTGAAGGATGCAGCAGTGCACTTATATGATGATGGAGAACTAATTCAATAATTAATGGTGATAACCATCATCAGCAGCCCAAATCGATTCTTATCTTTGCCTGTGTTGCGCAATGCTACATTTTTAATGTTCTTGTCATTTTGATTAAGATCATGTCATTGCCTTTGTCCTCACTTATAATGTGAGTCAGAGAGCTCTCAGAGCAGTTTTTGTGTTTAATTAGCCTTATCCAACACATAGCATCATCAAAGCCATCATACAGATTCTTGCCTCACAGACCATACAGTATGTGCTTTTAAATGTAAAAATGGAATATGGAAAATACAATGCATCCATTATGTCTATGTGAATGTGAATGTGAATGTTTGCGATCAGGGATGTGGTAGTAAAATAGTGTGGGTAAACCGCCTTACCTCAGCTAACCTCGCCTATGTTTTAAACATCTGACATGCAAATTTGAGTGCTACATGAAGCAGCACTTAAACATGTATGGTGTTTATCGCAGCCAGAGTGGATTAACAACATTATGGGAATATACAGTATGAGCTATACGTTTACATACACACTAGCTACACCAAGCTACATTAATAAACTGGAGGGTTAAAAACAAATCTAAAAATAACTAGAGCCTCACTTATGTGCCAGTTACTATCTACTTTATGTTTGTGCTGCTATATAGAGCGGATTATTATTTGATGCGACATGTTGTAAAACAATCATACGTCAATCAATCTCCTTGTTTTGTCCCGCTAGCTTCAGTGCAGAGCGGTCCTTTAAAAATCCTGCGTAGCACAAATGGATAGTGGGTTGCCTGTTGCTCTGTGTTAACATGATACAGTGCTGACATGAGGCAGCCCTGTCTCCTAGAAATTCTGTTTGAACTACATACAGCTAATTTACAATGGCAAATATGTTTTGACAGAAACATAACGAACGAACCAAACTGTGTTTTTTTTTTCTATTAATATGATAAGGAGATGTTGTTAATTAACGGCAAATTGCACAAATGTTGATACTGGACATAAATAATGAACATATCAGTGAAATGTTCGCTTGCCAAAATATGCAAATCTGTGATACATTGTTCACTCACAGTGACTAAAGCATTATTTAGCTTTTTTATGGCTATGTTTGGAAAGATGATGATCTGTTTTAATACAGAAAAAGTCAGCAGTGACTTATATATATATATATATATATATATATATATATATATATATATATATATATATATATATATATATATATATTTAACCGAAACCATGACATTTCCTTAACCTTGACCAAAGTGCTTTGCTGCCTAAACGTAACCACATTTACGTGAACTCCAGAGTCTAGCGTGACAGACTGACAGACTTGTACTGTGTACACAGTGTACCCCGTTCACCTCCCTGCAACTCAGTACAGAAATGTAGTGTATCATAAAAAGCAGTCTATGAAAATAATCCAGGCAGCAATAAGTAACTATGAAAATAATGTACATAACTTTCCCCTCCACTACAGCCCTGCTTATGTTCCTAAACCAGGATTCATAAAAAATTCAGTCGCTGATGATTCTAAAAATCTATTATAACCATCATTTTGTTGACCAATAAAATTAGGTTGCAGGTGAGCACTCTGAAGGTTAGTATGGTATTTAGGCAGCTAATTCCTGTTTCAAATCATGCAACTATATTTTGAACTAGCACAAACACACACACACACACACACACTTGCACAATAACACACCTGTACCTGAGCAGGCAACACAGCAGCATCAGTATCCTGTGGTAGATACACACCAAATGACTGGAACCCTGAGGGCTCAGGCAGCCATGATGAGAAAGGATTAGGAGTGGTGGGCTGTCAGCAGGATGCATTTGTGAGTGAGCGTGCATCTGTGTGTATGTCTGTGAGTGTGTAAGAGAGAGAAAAAGCTTGCTGTTGCGATGTTGCATGCCTGCTGAATGTCCTTGCTCTCGAAATCCTAAAATCTTCTCTGGAAGTGATGAGGTATTAGAAAAGTGCTGCACAGGTAAATCAGGTCTGGGTCTCAAATAGTTTGGTACATGTCGGAGAATGAAGCAATTTCATGTCATAATCTTGGCTAAAAGTTGAAACCATGATTTCCATTTGCATGCGCAGCTTCTAGGATATTCAAAATATTACAGCAGTGCTTTTATATCACATCCATATTCAAATATCAATTTACAACCAATGAGTTTAATGACAGAATGTCAGCTGCACAAAATGCTTTCCTGTGCCTCAATTGTAACCCTGTTTCATATTCATAAACTCTCCACATGACATTTTCCCACTCTTGTGTGATATCCTGTGTCCACACGGCACTCCTGTTTAGAGTGCCTTCTCATCCAAGCTCTAATTCAAAGCCTAAAATTATAGCTGAGTTAAATGTTCTGTTCCTAATGCACTGAAATAATGCTAAATTACAGATGGCTGGTTTTATTTGTGTGAATAAATTTGTGAGCTTAATGGTTTGTAAAACATGTTTTCTATGCGTAGTTTACAAACAGGGAAGGTTGCTAGAATCTGTGTTATTCCATGAAATACAATTACCGTTAATTTAGGCAACATACAATAATTAAGTGAAGAACAAAAAAAAAAATTCTAGTTTCACGCTGTGAGCTGGGAAAATAATTCCATAAACAGTTATGACTTGATTTCTGTGCTGATCAAAAACCACTGAAGCATTCTTGTGTCTTCTTTCTTTTTTTTTTTTTTTTGGCAACAAAACACACTGTGGCTCTCACCCAGATGAGCTGTAGTAGTACATTGTACCTAACCTATCAACAAGGAACAAGCTCCAACTTATGCTATAAATAAATACATATTCTCCATTTAGAATCATGATAGTAAATATGTACCATATCTGATCACTCTGTCTGAAAATTATATCTACTCCTAACAGATGGGAAAAACACTGCCCACAATTAGGCAGCACATGGCCAAGATCTGTCCATTTCTGGAAAGTAAAGCTGACATATTTTCCAGTTATCTGCCAGTATCTGACATTAATCTGGCAATAGAAAAAAGCATTTGGCACGGCCTCCCGTGCCCGTAGTGGCGTGTGCTTCCTGTCTGCATCTTCGGACGATATTCTCTTCGGAACCATATCTTTTTTTGGATTCAGAGAGACGCTCAGAACTGATTTTGAAGTGAATGTGAAGACAACCTGTTGTCATAATAATTTCCGAAAGCATCTGAAGAACAGCTGTCGGCTGACTGAGTGAAGAAAAGTGCTAAACTTGCAGCCTGAAATCTTCGTTTGCACTGAGCACATGCATGAGCCCCATATTGGAATTGTCAATTATTTACATAAAGAATGATATGAGAATTATCTGTCAATTTATCAGCATTACAATTTCTGACATGCTAAATGTGCAGCGTTGTTGACAGTGACAGCTCAGAACATGGGGGACGGCTGGCAAGTAGACTTGATCAAGATTGAGCATAGCAATAATCAAACACCATTGGACACAACACCTGCTAACACTGCAGAGATCTCAATTGTTCCCCCCTCACGTGAGAAAGATGGGTACTATCAAATCAACAGAGCAGAGGTAGTGTGGCGTTGGCAAGGGTGTGAGGTTATGCCCCCCCACCCCCCACCCCCACCCACCCACCTCCACCTCCACACCCGCCCCCTCCAGTTGTTCCTGACTCGCTATACACAACGCTTATCTCACGCCAGAGAACAGAGGAAAAGGAGGAGTCTCAGGCAACCGCAAGGAGTCTTTTATTTTTAGTTAATGATTGAACAAACAATCTCAGCCTCAGAGCTGTGCCCTCTGGTGGGTGTGGCTGCCCCTGGCCAGGGAGCTGCTCTCTAATAAGCATCCTTTCACAAAAAAAAAAAAAAAAGAGCCCAATATTTGCTCAGCAACTGGAGGAGGAGACGAAGGAGCCGTTAGGGAGCAGGATATTGGCTGGCTATGACAATGCACATGAAGACCAAGCAGGACTGAGGCAAAGGGGGGGCAGATTGAGGGATGGATGGAGCGACGGGGGGGGGGGGGTACTAAAGGAGGAGGAGGAAAAGGGGGGTGAAGTAGTGGTGAGTGCTGATGGTTGGGTAGGAGGCCTTTTCTGCCACATATAGCACTACGAGGAACAGATGGGGCCTGATAAATCCTGAAAGGGAGGCATTACCTGCCCAAGTCACCAAGCAGCCACAATTATCACAGGGCTCTGGGTTCATTGTCAATTAGAGTGGCAGTTAAAGCCAGGCAGCAGCTGTGGCAGATGGCTGAGATCCAGAGAGGCTGGGGGAGCCGGGACAGAGGCCAGCCCCCAGGCTCTCTCCATCTCTCCTCCTACTTTTCTCTCCATCTCTCTGTCTCTTTCTCTAATACAGCAAAGGTCTGCTTTAGAGCACTTTCTCATTTTGTGTGTGTGAGACGGGGAGAGAAAATGAGGCAGAGGGAGAAGGAAGTGTGTAGTGAGGACTGGAGACACCACTCATTAGAGAGAATGCAAGAAAACAGTGTTGTTTGACATGGATTTTTTTTTTATTGTCATGTACACTCCCTAAAAACAGAACAGCATCTTTTGTGATGTAGTCAGCACATAGTGCATTCATTATTTGAGCGAGCAATTAGTATTTTCAATTTTTGCGGTTATAGCAAATGTCTTGGCTGACATTCACGGTCGCAATAAGTAATTTATGGAGGTGAGATCATGATCAATAGTGAAGAGGAGTTGCCTCACTAGATACAACATTAGAAGAATATACAAGCTTCATCAGCTGGAGGACTAATTCACTACATACAGTCATATGGTAACAGTTGCTATTTATTGCAAGTGTTGTGCCTTTTCACTGCCAGGATTCCTCACTCAAACAGTGTTGGAGAATGCACAAAACAAAATTGTGCCTTAGCGGATTTGACTGTGATTCTGAATCCCTTTATGATGAAGAGCAAGAGATTCTCTTTGGGCATAAGTTGAGGCACCAGCTCTCTTTTTCTCTGTCACCCATTTCAGTGGTTGTGTGCCAACAGTGGGCCTGCCATCTTGGTGAAGTATATGGGCGACTGAAGGGCAGCCTTTTGCTGAGTTTGTCCCCGTGATCTTCCAAGCAGTCTCCCCCTGCCTCCCAGCCTGAGCCAAGGCTCACCAGCAGGCTTCACTTTCAGCAAGTACCACCATTCATCACCAAGCAGGGGTGCTGGAGGGGGGGGTTGGGGGGGTACGGCAGGGGGCCAGTAACGGGGCAGTGTGTGCCCCTCACCCCTCCTCTTTTCTTCTCCACAGGCTGCTGAGAATATAGGCCTCTGCCACAGACAGCAGCCACACTCCTCTCTTACACCCCTTACAATGGAGCTCCAAATTTATTCAGGGGAGGAGAGACCTGCTCCCTTCTATTGCTCCCTTGCTCCTTCACCCTTGTCTCTTGCCCCCGTCCTATTCTGCTTTTTTTTCTCTCTGTCGCCCTCTTCCCTTGACTCTCCTCCCTCATCCCTTTTCCCCCTTTCCCTCCTCTCCGCCTTGGTCCCTCTCACCCCTTTTCTCCCCACTGGGGCATCATTCCTCCTACTTTGTTCCGCCAGTCCCGGGCCCAGCGTCTGGGCTGTCCTGATAGCAGAGAAGAAGTAGCAGCCTATCCATCTGCCTGCCTGGGGCCTGCCAATGAAGAAAGAGGAGCAGAGGTCCTCATTCATAACAATAGCCATTAACAATGCTAACAGCACTGCTGTTGCTGCTGTAGAGGCTGGGGAGCGAGAGGTTGCAGGGACTGGGACAGGGGGCTGCATGGGCTGGGGACTGCAGGGGCCAGACAGTAAAGTATGAGCGGGGGCCTGGGAGGGCCTGTCGCCAGGCAGAGTTGGAGATTGCAGAGATCCGATAGGTTTACGGGACAGACAGCGGTCTAAAGCATGTTGTTAGGGCGTTAAGCAAGCCCTCAGAGTCTCCCGGGCCTGTAAAGAAATATTGATTTCTCTTTTTTTTGCCTGTGGTCAGACAGCATGTGAAGTCCTGTCCATGAGAAGCTAGCCGCTCTCTCATATTGCCTTGTGGCTTCATGCCCAGTTATTTAGGAGTCTGCAGCTCAGTGGTGGTTATTTCAGATCTTGCAGGGTGTTTTTACTTTTTAAAAAAGATTCCTAAAATAATAGTAATGCACTTGTCTAAAATATTAGACAAGTGCAGACTGCACAGCGACATAGCAACACCACAGGAAACTGTAATTTACTAAGCAGTCACTGCATCAGCAAAAATACAGTACAATGTGGGTGAACTTACTGACAGTCACACAATAGCTGTAATGATGCCCAAGTAGGCCAAATTTACCTCTGGTACTTTCCCGGCTTCCCTCCTGAGTTTTGACACATTTTCACATTTATCAGGAATGCCTATCTGTCTCCAGTAACAACAAAAGGCACCCCCTCTAAAGAACAACACCGCATGAAGCCTCCTGTGAAATGGTTACAGTAGGGCCCTCCCTCAACCATGCCTCTCATCCCTCCAATCAAACTGTCAAAAAAGCACAGTCCTTTGTATCGAGTGTTTTAATTAGATTTGGATGGATTTCAAATCTGCTCTCGTTTCCTGGAATGATTCTGAGTGAAAGAAGAAACCCTACAACAAGATTAACCACTAATCTATCCTTTAGTTACAGCTACTAAAATCTGTCCATCTGCCCATCCATTCAAACACACAGTGGAACATTTGTTGATATTAAAATTTGCATATTATCTTTGGCTTCTTTTATTTAGACTCAGATTTAATTCCTCATCTTGAAAACCTGCAAGACATGAGGGGACATGAGGAACATACAGCACATTTATACGATTTGCTTCCATTCAATGATATGTTGGTCTGGTTTACACCACTTGTATGCAGGCGGTCTAGACTGTTGTGGGTGTAACTTAACTTGATTAATCGGCAGCATATCATTCTCCTACGTGCGGTATGGTATAGGTATGCACTTGATCCTCTCAACATGCTTTCATCAATACAATTGAATTTGTCCATAGGGCAGTGAAACATACTGTATACCATCAATGATTCTGATCAATATGATCCCGTTATGGCAACTTATTCTAGGTGGCACAATCAATACCGCACATCGTCAACATCGCTGTCTTCCAGACTAATGGTCTTCAGTATCCAATATGGACTATAGCAAACTCTTTACAAGACCTTTAGCCCTCATACAGACTAAAAGTATGAGTGCATGTAAAGGTATGGACAGTTCTCAGTAATGCACCAACTAAAGCATAAAGATTTTTCCCTCACAGGGTGTTTTAACAGGTTTTTTTTAGCAGCAAACACAGTGGGTAAACAACTTGATGGCTCACAAGGAAATTGCCTGGAAACCTGACGCAGACTACGCATAATTTGCTGACAAAATTGTCAATGAGTTAATGATCATGGAGAATTGGCAGAGCGTTGCAGCTTTTCAATCCATCTCTAATGCTTTCATTTCTATTGGCAGGCACTGATCTCTCTCCCCTTGGTGACAACAAAGGCCTTGTACAAACACAGAACCGTCTGCTGATCACAGAATGCACTGAGACTAAAACTGAATCATTTTTCTTGCTGTGAGGCACTTGTTCGAATCTGCCTACAATAGTACTTTTGGTGGAAGTTTACATTTGGAGATTTTCAAATGGTTCCAGTGATATGAAGCACTGGTTCTGCTCTTTGACCTTCTGGTCGAAACAAATATTGCAGGAACCTGTTTAGTGGGTTCTGCTAAATGTTTAGGAAACTACTGATTTAATTACTGATTTGCTAATTACTAATACATGAATTAATAATTGAATTACCTTTACAGTACAAGAACAAAAAGAAACGAGAAAGGTCTAAAATATTTGCAAAGAAAATGCCATTTAAAATTGAGATCCTATTTGAGCTTTTCTCATATCAGCTCTTAGAAAAGAGAAGATAACAGGCACTGCTGCTATTAGTGGGGATTCAGACCGAAAACAGCCCTGCATTAAAGCAGCGCAGGGGGGCTGCGTTGGTGGGGGCATGTTGTTTAAGGTACCCGTGAGACAATGAAATACGATCCAGGAAATCCAGTTGGAGTAACAGATTAATGCGTTTAAAGGCTTAGAAGGCACCAAAACACTGCAATACTCACAGACAGGATTGTACAACTCTGAAAAGTTATCACAGGGCCGACTAGCTCATCTTATATGACTGCTGGTTTGGTCACAGCCTTACACACAAACAATGGTATTACTGTGGCTTGTTTTAAAACTTTTGTAATTATTAGAACTGAAGATATAGATGGAAAAAGGTTTATCCAGATATCTGCTTTCTGTCTGATGATCAGCTTTATCAGAACTGATCCTGCAGGCTAACTGAGAGAAAAATGTGTTTCCCTGAGAAGCCATCTGTGTTGTCTGATTGATTGACTGATGCTATGTGGATACCGGCTGTTCTGCTTTCTGTCCCTGTTTTATAAAAAACTTGAAGAAAGAACCACTGTCCAAGTACACTGAACACTGTGCTGTTATATGTTATATGTGCAATATGAATCTGCAACATAGATGTAGCTGTTTAACGTCTGTAAACTTTCACTCCTCTCTCCCTCAGCCCATGTATCCTGTTAATCTCCACTGTCAGCTATCTAAAATGCTCTTTGGCTGAACCCATAATAACTTGTGGCAAAAAACAACACTGAATATTTACTCTACTACTCAGCTCTCTTCTAATTTTATCTATATATTTCCTTTGATACCCTCTTTACTGTCATTAATATACACCATCTTGTAAATGTGTATATTATAAATAGATTCTTAACTTTTTTATAGCTTAACTCACATGGCCTTAAAAGTTTCCATCTGTTTGATGCCGAGAGTCAATATGCATTTGTTTTGTATGGTGTGTAATACTCCAGTGGCTGGTTTGTTCTTGCACCTGACTGCTTATTCAGAGCCCAACATCCTCAAAGGTAACTTGTGAGATTCATTATTCAAACACTTAGAAAGAAATTATTTTCTTATTTACAATAGCTCAAGGCATTTTTTTGCATTTTAAACCTTGCTGGACTTGCCAATAGAATACAACTCAGACCCCTGAGGTATACAAGAGCTTGCATTTTCTATCAGAAGTGGAGCAGTGTTTTAGGACGGGCTGCACCCCTCTCCTATCAGTGCGGGCCGAGGATAATCTACAGAGACATTCTGGCACCTTATTAAAAAAAGGGAAGTTTGGCAGGAGAAATGTTATTGCTTTTAGATTATAATGGCAGCTGATATTTGTGGATCATCAAGATCTTCAAAGAAAAATCTATATCTTTCCTACACCTTTGCTAGCCTGCTTCCTAAGACCCCCCCCCCCAACCCACCATCCACCAGGGCCCCTTTCACTTCTTTCTAACCTTTTTCATGTGGAGAAACTTGCAAATGATAATGAAAGTCACCAACATGTGCACAAAATGTATGGCTCCAGGTTATGCAGTGAATAAATTATATAATAGAAGATATAAAGCAACCAAACTGAACAACAGACATACTTTCAATAACAAGAGCAACTCAGTTGCATCAGTGGCTCAAATTGTATTGATATATTGACACATACCAATTTATGCTAGTTCTTTCTGCAAATCCCCATAAATTGGCTCTAAGCCAGCTTTCTTAGTTCAGGAGCTGATTTATTGCTGGTAAAAACTGCAGGGCTGACCCTGTCACACAGAACATGAATCCAGAAGACATGTGCACAGACATAGTCCAAATAGGTCTTGAATTCCTGCCTGTTTGTCCTTCCACTCTTTGCCCTTATAATGTGTTATCTTCTCAGCATACATAATTTAATATCACCGCCACATTTAAAATGTGGCCAAAAAATAAAACATGTAAAAACAGTGACCCTGCTCAGAAAAGGTGCAACATTGCTCACTGTATCCATTTTAAGATGCACAGTTCTGGTTCACCTTCTTTTTTTTTTTTTTTAGCCCCTGGCCCCCAAAATGTCTTTGCACGACTCCTCGAAACAAGCACCAAATCTGCTTCAAGTAAAAAAAAAAATTTTTTACATTATGTGAAAATGAGTATTTCTGTCATTTTTTTCCCTGTAGCAACACCTGCATTGGATTTTGTGCACCGGCTGACACTACTCAATAACTGTAAGCTCTTGATACATGTCAGAAAGCATGAACTCTGTCTGCTGATAATGAAGCAGGTGACTGCTGTATGGCTTCAGAATGGTCTCAAATGCACAGTTTAATGACTGTGTCCGTGTGTGTGTGTGTGCGCGTGTGTGTGTGCCATCCTTGTGTGGCTCTTTCGCAAGGCTCCTGTCAGGTCCGTAATTGACAGTCTAAGTGGGGCAGCCGAGAGGCCAGGCCCTGTTAATTTATTTTCTCAGACTCTCCATCCATATTTATGAGCCCCTGCTGTTTTGTCTATCACCACCGATCAAACTTACTGTGTAATTGTTCTCGCTAAAGCAAGAGAGCCACGTGTGAGTGGTCACTCGGCCCGAAACATTCACATTAGTCTTTATTATTTCATTAATGCATATCCCCAGACCAGGAGGGAGAGGTACAGAGAGAAAGAGAAGGATGCCAGTGGCGGCCATGATTAGAGATCAGGAATAGAATAAGCTGCCAGAATCAGGTCATTATGCCAACACCCTCTGATCTGGCTGAAACTAATTGCTGTGGCTCTTGTGGGTGTGGGTTCCATCTCCTTTTAGCCCTAATAGCCGTGTCTATCATGGTGTGGCACAAACTCATTCATCATAAACCATCATTAATGCAATGATATTCTAAACACAATAAACTCTAAGCTTAGGGGAAACGCATTCTAATTTAAACCAATAATAATCAGTCATATGCATCATCTAGCTTTAATGTAAGATCACCTGCTATGCTTTAAGTTCAGTGACATTGTGTTGAATTGCATTATGTTTACCTCAGCAGGGAAAATTCATTGCCAATGTGGACTACAAGCAACACACGGCATGTTGGTGTTTACCTCCAGTCATCCCCCTTTAATGAATTTAATTTGTTTACAAACTAACCTCAAGGAAATATTTGCTGGAGAGACCTTGATGTTTGTGGTGTTAGACGGGGGCATACCTGTATCGTCAGGGGTAATAGTGTAATTATGTGCTATTTTGATCCCACAAACATACATTCATTTCCATTCATTATGACTTGTTATGTTTTCATCAAAACAACACTGCAGCCTGATGTAAGCATGCATAATGGGGATTACTGTAAGTGGCCTGGTGTCGGCCAGCTCCAGTTTCTCTCTGAACCATCACTTAAAAAAATAAATAAAAATAAAGGCAGTTCAGCTTTGGTTAATGCAGACTTGTGCTCACTTCAAGTAAAGTTTAGGATCGTAGGACTGAGTAACATTTGTGGCATTCTTTATGCATGAATTACACCGCTCTGTGGTTGCTCTGTAAGAAATATTGAATAAGTATTATGAATTTGTTTTTTTCTTTTTTTTTTGTTAGGTCCAGAGACTCAACAATGCATACTTAAAAGGCAGCACTTAATGTGCGCTGGATAAATCATTTAAGTCGCTCATTTAGTTGAGCTCAAAAGCTTTAATTTGCATGTTGTTTTCACATTTTCATCCTCACTTTTTTCTCTCTCTTTTCAAAATCTCTGATTGAGTGCAGTTGCTAATGGCTGCATTGTGAGTTATAAACTACAAATGAATTCTCTTCAGCCCAAATGAAACTTACTCTGATATGGGCTCCCAGCATGCATTGATGATTATAGAAACCCTCCCCGTGAAATTGTCTTTGTAATTGTCTCACTGCTCATGGTAAGCTAGATACTTCCCTAATAAACCAAACTGAGGAGACATCGAAGGCATTTAGATAACCTTGCAGAGTAAAATTGCTCCCCCAAATGTTTTTACTTCTAAATTTTATAAACTATCCCCAATTTCATTTGGTTGTTTTCACCAATGTATGAAGCGTATCAGTTTTACTTTCATTTGATCATTGTACCCTGTGCACTCAAATCACCCACAAAATAAAGGTTACAAAGTAAAAGGTGAAATATATTTCCTGCAATCTGTTTTTGTTTTCCAACAGTAAAATGTATGAATTCTTTAGCTTGTAAAGCAGTATGGTTACTATTCTTGTATGCAACAACAATGCAAAGTAGTTTTGTGGTTAGCATCAGACAGTAAAAGTCAACCAGGCCTGTAATTTCCACATCTACAGCAAAACATATTGTGTTTACAGTCTGTTTACCACATATAACACTGCTATGTTGTCCTCTCTGGGCGCCGCTTCCAGACTCTATTTAAACATCATCTGTCCTACAGTTCTGGGGCCAGTCTCAAATCTCTTTTCTTATGTCCTTTCTTGCTTACGCTGTATGCCTCTCCCAGAACAAGCGGAATCAACATTTTGCCTGCTTGCATAGAGTTCAATTCTGACTTTTTAATATAATCAGTTACTTCAAGGAAAGAGGAGGAAAGACAGAGAGAGACGAAGGACAGATATAAGGAAATTAATTAAGGAGAGGAGGCAACTTAGGACTTCGGGAATGTGCCCCAGGTGAAAACCTGTCATTGAATTGACTTCTCTGAGAACAGGGGTTGAACCTGCATGCCTTGATTAATCAGTGTGCCGTGTTTTCTCCCCTACTTGAACCCAAGGCCCAGCCATATTTCACAGGAACAAATTGAGCGGGGGACTGACACAGGTCTGACCATAAAACCAAAGGTAATTAGGAACCACTGGAAGACGCTCCATAAAAGACAGTGGGTCAGACACATTCAATATACCCTATGGAAGCTGCACAGAGACAAACAGAGCCACCGGCTGTCTGCAGACTAAGCAGAGAGACCACAGGAATATAGTGGTTGAAAGAGAGACGAGGTAGGTTTTCACCGGATCTATTATGAATTCACTGTGTTGCAAGTGTGCAAATTTTGATAAATAACACCTTCACATCAGGGCGGTAATTTGATTTCCTATGAGGTAATCTAAACTAATTGACACGAGAATTGAGTGAGCAACGCACTGATGTTAAAGCTTCCTGGCACCGCGTTCACGGCAAGATGTTTTCAGCGTGTCAGGATGGAGCGAATACATCACCACTTGTCCTGTGTGATGTCTGTCGGTTTAGTCGAGGCCGCCTCCCTCTCTCATCCAATAACATGCCATCTTCTTACTATGAAGACCTCTCATGTTTCCTGATGCGTCTGTCCCTTCGCTCACCTATTTGGAAACATGAGCGCTTACCATTACGGCAATGCAGATGAGCAACAAAAGAACACTGTAGAGAATCTGTAGAGTTGCCAGAAAATGAAGCTTTAGTCGAGGTAGAGTAGCAGCGACGGCAACAGAAAATAGGCCTATCAGTTAGTCATTTCGCCTAAATGCCTTCGCTGCAGTACACCACTGGTTAGAGGTCCCTTTTTTATTACACCACTGTTATGAAATCTGCCAAGGAGCATCTCTTCTGGCTCTGTGGTTAATGTAGCTCGAAAAGCAAATGGTCAGACATTCATTCTTCTGCGCTCTGCTCATTACAGAGAGAGGAGAGGGAGAGCTACAGTGCTTCTTTTTCTTCTCAGACGACAAGTATTTTGATGTTTATATGCTCAGTGAGAGAAGGAGCGAGAGCTGCAGATTGCACTGTAAGCATTTCAGACCACTGATGAAAAAACAGCCACTGTTATTAAATCTATATTTAGATGTATGGGGTATAGCGGCCCAGACCCTGTTGCATGGGACTCACTTGCCATATTAATGCCTTTAATTTAATCATTTCCAGATTGTGGAAATTGGGAAATGTCAACATGAAAGAATGAATAATAAGAAGAAGAAAAGGCAAAAGAGAAAAAGCAAACAATTGCTGTTTGCATGCACAAAGCAGCATAGACAAATTACAAAATTAGACGGGCCTGGGATAAGTATATCCCCAATTCATCAAAACAACAACTATCTGTCTCTATCTACATCATACATCATGGATCTAAGTCACTGTGTACTGTTGTGTTTGGTTAAAGAAGCAAAATAAAAATGTTAAATGTTAAAATTCTACCTGCAGTCAGTTATGTATGTCTCTTATTATCACTCCTTTCTAAACATACTGTAAATACACATTTAATCCACTGTAATTATATTTAAAATTGGTGTCCTGGATTTGCTGTCATAACAAAGACGCTGACTGTAGATATCCACTAGTCTGACATTTCATATTGCATGCATGTGGAGGTATGCATGTAAACAAAAACAACAAAAAAAAACTTGGCAGTTTGATTTACCAAAAACCATGTATTCGGTCAGCCTCCGAGCCCGTTATATCACCAGCCCAGGGTTGCATGAGAGTGCTGTTGTGGCAGTCAAGCAGACCTTCCAGATGGCATCCACAGCATATGTGGCATGACCTTCTGCAGCATGGGTACACGGGGGCACCGAGTCACTGTGCAAACAGCAGGCAGGGTCCTCAGATGTGTGTGGCCCCCCCTGGGACACGGCAACAGAATGAGATGCCCATCACTCTGTGGCTCTGCAGATGCTCCTCACAACTGCCAGGCTTTCAGCTTCATTAGGCCTAGATCAGATACATACAGAGGAGTGCAGCCTGAGGCTATCGCTGCAGCCTCCCTGCGATGCGGGCGCGCACGCACACACACACACACACACATACACAGACAGTCACATTTGGAATCATTTCTAAAAGGAGCCAATTTCATCAGTGGAAAGATGTGATGGCGAGGGATTTCTTTTTTTTTTTTTTTTTCAGTTTTGTGTTTTGAATATGTGCAGGGAAGGGGAGATAAAACCCTTGTGACATGAAGCAGTAAGTGAATGTGCATGAATACAGATTTTTTTTTAATGAACACAGAGAGGAAATTTGTTTTAAGTTTGACCAAATTATGATTGAAAGAGCGATATGGAAAAGTCATTCGTGCTGTATTCTAAGGGTAAGCGCCTCGACAAACAAAACAACTAACAAGAACGTCTTGAGACAGTGACAAATAAACAGAAATGACTGGGATCAAGAGGTCTTACTCCGATTCATTATCCTCTTTACCATGAAGCCAACTTGATTGATAAAGAGCAGCATTCCCGCTCAGTGAAACAGGAACACTTCCCCGTGAGCAGTTGGACTTTTATTCATCACTAGTGGAGACATACCCCACCATGCAATATGTAATTAGTGTGTAATCCCCTGCCTTTTTAAAATGAGACCAAAAAATGATGATGCGGAACCATAATGAGATATTAATTCAGAAACACTGCAGATAGGCATTTATTTTCTTTTTTCCTCCCCACCTCAATAAAGCTATGCTGTATAAGTTATTACAAAGCTTCAATGTAGATATGGTTATTACAGCAATTTGTATGGGCAACCAGTGTTTCATTTCCGCTTCTGTCTGTCTTTTTCTCATTAAAACCTCAATCCCTATCCGTCAGTTGTCTGTTTATTTAGAATAATTTATCGGTGTAAGAGACATAAAGAAGATAGTACAGGAGGGAGCGCGGCGATACAAGTATTGCGCACATTTCTTGCCAAAAATTCACATTCTTATCCAACCTAGCTCCCTGAATGTTGTCATGTGTGTCCAATCTCAAGCACTTGGCTCAATCATGTAAAATATGTCCCAGGTGATAGAAGCAGGTGGTCCACAATTTAATCCCCCCCCCTCTTCCACTCCCCTCCCCGCCAGCTACCAACGCTGTTCCACCCCTCTGAGATTGTGAATGTATGTATGCGTGTGCCCTCTTTCACTGTGTGCATCTGTACATTTCAGCTTGAATATTTGAATTAGACAGAAATTACTGCAATAAGTTCCCACTTTAGATTGAAGGGGGTTGGGGCACTTACAAATGAAAAAAAAGAGACCAGAAAAGTCCAAATGTGATTAATATGAAGAATTATATTAGAATAATTGTATTAAAATATTTGGGCCATCAATCAAAAAGCCAGCAACAA
The DNA here is from genome assembly GCA_033000465.1 of Sciaenops ocellatus. Lineage (NCBI taxonomy): Eukaryota > Metazoa > Chordata > Actinopteri > Sciaenidae > Sciaenops > Sciaenops ocellatus. The sequence goes on along the minus strand of CP136878.1, from coordinate 12,222,675 downwards.
TTAATCTTAGCCAGAATTCTTCTCAGGAAATCGGCTTGACAGTCATCACTTTTAACGTGAAACACAATATTTAACCAAATGGCCTCAAGCACAGCATTCATGCTATTAAATTATCACACATACTACACTGTTTCTAACTGAAAAACTCACATTATTTTCACCATTCATCAAAATGCCACAAAGTCACTGCGACACATTTTTATTTTAATCAAAATTAGAAGACCGTGAATTTCTGTTTCTGTGTTTTTTAAAATCATACTGCTTCAGATGTTACTGCTGAAGTTTCTGATGACAGACATCTAAAGGAAAAAGAGTAAAAAAAAAAAAAAAAGTCAAGTCGAGTAATTTTATACTTTCAATAAAAACACGGCTTTTCCTTCCAACATTGATTTGGTGTTTGCATGTGCTGAAACATATTTGTCACCAGCACCATTTCTTATCTCACATTAAAAAGGGGAAAGGTACTCTCAGATTGCATTTTTGGCACTATGTCAAGAGTGTAATTGAGCATGTGTGTTTGTGTGTGTGTGTGTGTGTGTGTGTGTAGGAGTAGGGGTGGGGTGGGTGGTGGTGGTGGTGGGGGGGGTCATCCTGTTGCCTGGTAACAAGCCTCAGATTGACAAAGGAAGAGCAATTTAGGACTACTTTCCCCAGAAATCAATACAACAGGCCTGATGTGATGATGTGAGATTAGCCAAGGGAGAAAAGCCAATGTATTTGGCAGGGGTTACTTCATAACCAAGAGAAGAGGGTGTGGAGGAGATTGCATCTGAAACATTGAATATAAAGATATAAGGTCTGGGTACCTAGCTTCTGAAATCTCACTAAAATAAGACTTCTCCAGCCCTTGTCTCCCTCAGGTAATGAGAACTTTAGCAAAGTGAACACTCGTGGGGAGGGAAAAATCTGATTTTAGCTTTCTTGTTTAATACCGTCTGTCAGACTGTCGCTAATATTGCCCTGGGCGAGGGGATACAGTCAAGGCTGTAATATTGGAAAATATTTGAGTAAAAAAGAAATGGAAGTTGAATAAAACTTTAGGACAGCTGTAGACATGTTGACTCTCTCTATGCATAAAACATGTTCACTGCCTCCTGCTGAAACTAGAAGGTTCAAAATCACTGAACTTGTAAAAATGTTGTGCTGAAAATACAACATTGTCCCATTGGATATATCTACACATTAATGGCAGATACATTGCTCTCCTAACAACTAGTTAGTAAGATATGAAAAGTTGGTGTTGGAGGGCAACACATTACAGCTTCCTCTGAGTACATCTCACTTAAAATACATACAACAAGAACAAGTTGTAACCACATTATGAACATCTAAATTTCTAAAGTTGTGGTGAACATGTTGGCAAACAGTTGGCTATTTACACATCCAGCAAACATGGAGCAATATTAGCTTCCATTTGGATTTGTGCTTCTGGCCAACGGATGGAATAGAAATTTAACATTCATTCTTTTGACTTTATTCAATCAGCGTTGATTAGCTTTGTTTTGGTCTCCAGCACCTCCTCAGCAGAAAGTGTACAGTGAGTTTATAAGAACAATTTAGCTTAAAACACCTACATGTTGTGTATGGAAATAAGGTTGGCGTGAGCAGTATAACAGTTAACTTGCCAAACTCCCATATAGGAGAGGGAAATTGCAGAGTTGGATGTTAATTCTCTGTTCAGACTTACAAATTAATTTGCTTCAGTTTGAGTCATGATTTGTTTTGTTGATTTGTAAGTAATAAGTAATGGATATCCAGGCAGGGGAAGAAAAAGGAGGAATTACCTGCATCTATCTATAGAGCCAGAATTTATCAAGCAGAGAGTCAAGTAACCTGGAGATAGTGGCATTTTGTTGACCACCCCAGAAGCTAGCGTCACGCAGGGTTTCACAGATATACAGTGGAGGCTGTGCAAACAGCTTGTCCAAAGACATCCAGGTTAGCTGGAGTGGAAAGACTAAATTACCCATAGGTGTGAATATAAGTGTGAATTTGTTTGTCCGTCTATATGTCTGAGCCCTGTGAGAGACTGGTAACTAGTGCTGTCTCCTCTCCAGTGCATGCTGGGATAGGCTCAATGAAGCAGCTGTGACCCTGAACGGAATACACAGCCATACATGGATGGATGGATGAATTATGCACAGTTTTTGTTCAAAAATGTTGTACAGCTTTCAGTTATCAATGCATGCACGTAGGCTATGTCTTGTTCTGCTGTTAAGCTTATGCTGAAATATTTTCATAAAAAACTATGGAACAAAAGGTTAAAATTCAGTTATTATCACAAACTGTAGTAGATACAAGCAGGGGTATATTATGTATTGTATATCAACACACATAGAGCCACCAAAAGCACTAAATTGCTAGTGCGTGAAAAAGTGTGTGTTAACTGACCATTATTGATTTATCCCCAGAAGACAAATATTACTGCTGTTTAGCCCCTGGCAGATGCTAATTTTGAGCAATTGGAGTAGTTAGAGTCCGTGTGTGGAGGGTTTAGCCTGGCCTGGAAGAAGTTAGGGCATGGATGGTAAGGCACACATACCAGCCAAAAAGGGAGAGCAGATAAGCAGGTAGTGGGACAGAAAAGAAAAGGAGATACACACAATGACTAATCTGGACGACTGGAAAAAGAGATGAAGGATTACAGAGAGAAACGTTCACACAGACTTCTCTCCGACTATAGTCCAGTGTAACCAGACCCCTGTAAGGCTGGACAGTGGAAGCTCTTGATGGGCAGGAATGTGGATCCTGAGAGCACAGAGAGCAGATTGATGGAGGCTGAGAACGGGGAGGAATGTATCGACTCCTGGGCCAGTGGGAACAGAACGGTAGGAGAGGATCACCGTGACCTGTGCTGACACCTCTGTCATCACACGTCCTCTGTCTCCAGGCCAGGGAAAAGAGGGGGTAATGGGGAGAAGGAGGGACTGGAGAAGGAGGAAGAAAGAGGAGAGGGATGAGAAGGAGACGGAAAGGAGGAGGGGGGTAGTAAGTGAGGTGGGTCTCCTCAGGCTGACAGCAGGAGGCAGAATGTGGTCAGAGCCCAGAGGAGAAGCATGTTGTGTATGCAGTCTAACCCTGCAAGGAATCTATACTAGCCTGTGATTGAGAAAGAGGGATAGGAGCAGCCAATAAACACACACAAACAAACATTATTTGCCATCAAGAGCGTGATGCAAAATCTAATTTCTTTCAAATTAAAAACATGAGCAGACGTGTTAAAACCTGACCTTCAAAGACCTTTCTGCGGCAACATTTTATCTGTGCAGTGCAAACAAAATGTGAATAATGGGCAAGGTGAGACATTACTTCAAAAGACTGTCACATCAGCTAGTCAGCAGCAGTATTCAGTATCCAGAATCGCAATCAGCTCTCATATCAAGTCCATAATCAATTCATTGATCAGCGCCGGGAATGAAGTCAGGCAGAAACAGAGTCACCCTTGAGAAATGAACTCCACAGTCTTTCTGCTTGTCGTCCTTACACAATGATGAGGCAATCAACTCTAATAAGATTTTTTTTTCTTTCTCCCTCTCTCTCTCTCTCTTTCTCTCCCTTCCTGTCTGTCTGTCTCTGTCTCTCTCTAACACTGCCCGTCATTTACCAATGTCTGCATCATTAGTCTGCCTGCACCGGCCCTTCTGGACTGATGTCTCTGTGTCAGGACCTGCCGCATTAGACCGCCGCTCAGGTGCCATAATTCACCTCAGTATGGGCAAGAGGTCAATGGAGAGATGAGGCCTGCTGGCCATTAGCTACTCAGAGTAAGACAGTGAGGTTGTGTAAGGGTCAGCGAGGGTCATCGTTGTTAAGCAGAGTACTGCAGGCGGGAAGGAAGGTGGGAAACAGTGTTTGTATTAAAATGAAATGAATGAAACAAGAAAAACGTGTGAATAGGTTCATTATAAGGCTTGAACTGGTTGTCCAGAAGAATGACAGGGGGTTGAGCTCAGTTGATTTTGGTGCTATCACTATAGCTTTCAGGGAGTTCTGGATGAACACGTTAACAAGAGTTTACAGCCATGTTAGCTGCTCTGTAAAGCTGTACTTTGGCAGCTCAATGCTTTGACCTAAATGCTAAAAATAGCAACATGCTCACAATGAGAATTTAATGTTTATTCGCAATCTTAGATTTGTGTTTCAGCACAAAAAGCAAAAGCATAACGAGTTTTGACATTGCAATCTTGGATTTTTGGAGTGGAGCTAATGGGTGACGTACTGCTAGCTGCGTTTACTCCATTTTCAAGCAGGAAATAATGCCCGTGTGCCTGGTTACCGATATACTCATATTACAGCTAAACAGTACACTGAAACATGTTTCTGAAAAAATATTGAGGAGAAATACAGTGACAGAATCTTCAATCATATTTCTAATTTGAGCCTGGTGTCTTGCACTGGACGGAGTATCTGAGAACGTAGCCACGCCAGAAGAAGCCAGAAGACTTCAAACTGCCGACTGATACTCAAAGCTGAATTCAAAACTGTTTACTGAGGTAATAGTGAGAATTCAGACACCTCCAGAGAAATGGAGCTGCCCCCTGCTGGCCCTCAGAAAGAATGCAGGTTTTACGCAGATCTTACGCTTCACTTCACAGATGCTCGGTCCACTAATTATATACTGTCAATAGTATAAACTAAAGTATTTGAGAAATTAAAACTGTGACTTGATGATGGCACTAAATGAAAATTCAAGGACTCAGCAAAGTATTAAAGTTCAGGGTTATCAACTTGATACCCGCAACGTAGCCAAGTGTACGAGCTTCTCATGTAAGCCTATCTAAAAGCAATCAAGACTTTTCCTGCAGGAAGAGTAGGGCTGAATATTCTAGGTATACAAAAAACAGTGCTATTTTGAATATAAAAAACTAGGTGACAAACTGCTGTTAGAAAACTGAAGGAAAGTAAATCTTAACAATTCAATTGGCACCTCTTCCAAATTAAAAAGAATATTTATTTTTTAAATGTAGTACAAATAATATTTAGTTTCTGAAAGAATACAAAAATACAAATAATACAATAACTCCAATAAGACCACTTTAAAATAACAAATAACTTTTGAAATAATAACATTAAACAAAATTACTTTAACAAAAATGATCAAATTAATTACTTAACTTAAAATATGCAGTCTGAATTAGCAATAGGCCAACCAAAATAGTTTTCAGAACTTTTGATTTCTTTTAACACCACAGTGGGCCCACACACAAACACTTGCGCAGACACAAAAATAAGAAAAGTTGTCGACCGACAAAATCCTTATCCTCAGCGGAGCCAACTCATGGTTCAGTGTCAGTCCTGGAGAAACAGTTCACGCGGAGACAAAAGATGAAACCAAACAGCGGTGGAGGTCAAGTCCTCATCAGGAAACACAAAACAGTCCTTTCTGGGTAGCAATGGCCGACCTCTGGTTCACATTAGCTTAGCTAGCACAGACACACTCGCTCTAATCAACTGTGATTAAGCACTACGTTACTGTCCTCACAGTTATTTTACTTACTTAATCAACTATTTACATCTTACCTTATATATGACTAAATTATCTTAATGTACCATTTTCTCTTCTTTATTAAACTACATTACTTTCAATTTAATTTCCCTACAAAAGTATTTTCATAAGATTATTTAGAAATTAACTTGTTTTAAACACTTACTTTTACACCAGGGCTACACATCACTAAGAATTGTTGAAAGTTTAATTGAGGCCTGCATTTATTTCTCCAAACCCAGCAAGTACAGGAGACTCTGTGTTTAATTGGGGCTCTGCTTTTAACTGAAGTTTTATGGTAACAGTTTTTACAGTCTGTCAGTCAAGCGTACCTGTAAAGCAGACTGTGCAAACCCTCCAAATAGTGCTACCATAATAACAGAGGCTGTCCTTGAATGCAGCACAAACAGTTCTGTTACCTATGTGGGGGCATTGTGACAAATGAGCCCCATTTACATCTCGTATTAACATGTGATTTGTATCTGGATATGTTATCTGGATAATAACATCTGATCTATGAGTCCGCATTACCTGGTATTAAAATGTACTCTTGTTATCTTAATTGTGCTCACATTGTGATCTGATCTCAGTATGCAAAAAAGTTAGGCAGAGCTGGCAGATCTGTCACTTGACGTATTTCAATGTCACAAACAGACATCATTCATATCCTCTAATCACCTTTTCTGGGGGAAGACTTTACTAGCCACTACTACTTGTAATAGTACCAGACCTGTACCAATCCATTGTGCAAGATTTATGGGGCTCCATTTACAGAATATGGTAGGAATGGATTAAAATATACATAACTATGTATTTCACATTAGTGTATAATCACATTATAATAAGATCTGCTACGTTTTTGCCACCTTAGAATGAGCCTTTTATGTCCACAGACACTTTTTCCATGAAGTTTTCTGCACATTTCACAGCGACAATAGTTTCTCCTACAAGCTAGGAGGGTGAGGGTTAGGCATATGGGTTGCAATCAGCAACTAAATCCTACAGATTGGTCCGTTTTGCTAATAGGAAGTGGCAGAGTTCAGTTTAAATCTGACTGTGATCTGTTCACAATGCGATCCTGACCGCCTCCAAATGTGGTCTGGTGACTCGAGCGCAGTCCAATCAGAATGCATTAACATATAACATTATCCAAATAAGATATCTAAATACAGATCACATGTTAATGCTGGGTGTAAATGGAGCCATGTTTAGGTTTGTCTTATAATGGTCTTTCAGACTACAAGACAAAACAGCTCTCTTCACTTATTGAATCTGGCAAAACTGTTCATGTAAGACTCATGGTGCACAAATGTGGCGTTTATTGAGAGAAACAACCTACAACATGTTATTTTACTGCACTCTATTTACCGTCAATGACATCACTCATTAGTTGATGTCTGGAAATTTTATCTTCTATCTTCTGTCTCCTTATCTTCGTATAGTAGATCTTGCATGTAAAAAAAAAAAAGGAAAAAAAGCCCATTGAAGAATCGAGTGACTCAGTCTTGGCTGGCAATTGCCGCGACTCAAATATCTGTTAACAGACTGCTTCCTGGCAGAGTTACATCAGCTCTGGCACCAGCCAGGCACACAGAGAGAGACATTAGTCAGCACTATTCTCTCTCCGGCTACAGCTACTGCGGCGCATCCGGTGGTGGGTTCACAGATCAGCTGATAACTCATAGTTAGTGTCATTTGTTGTAATCTGGATCACTTATAGAATCGTATTTGAGGCTAAGGCAGCCATATTATCTATTGCCAAGTGTGGATATAGAACCCATGCTCCCCTGTCTCTTATTCTAGAGAGTAGTTATAATAGCAGGGCTGTGTGGATGTATGTTCAGTGTGGCATGCTTTGTTTTATCAGCCCCAGTGCATGCATGCGTGTGCTTTTGTACATTTGTTTTTACAGACACTATGCATGTAAAACGCATTGAATGTCAATCCTGTAACATGACGGCTGTACAGACACCCAGTCTTTTGCAAGCAGGGCCTCTTCCTTGATAGAGCCCATTATTCTATGGCAAATTACTTAATGCCGGCATTGAAGGCGAGGTGACAAGGAGAATGCAAGGAATGAATCCTCTGCTTGTAATCTGAGGCGGGATGTGTCACGCTCGGGAGTGTTATCACCGACACAGCATGGGATGAATTCCGCCATTTTCTCTCCACAGGGCCATGACAGAGCTCTCCTTTCTAGTAGGCCCCGAGGGGGAGGAAGAAGGAAAGGGACCCCGGAGAAGGGAGCACAAAGAAGGAGGAACGGATTGACTAGGAGCTGTTGATAAACTTTCAGAATAGTTCTCTGTTGGAAATGGCTCAGCGGCCCCATCGTGAAAGACAGAAAGAAGAAAAAGTAAGAAGGAGGAAAAAAAAGAGCAGACTGGGGGAGAGGGATTGAAGGGTTTCCTTTGCTTAATCAGAAGCAGCTGAGTGAAGGGCGACAGTTTGGGAACAAGTGCTGTTTCACTCTTTGGGCTGCGTTTCAATTCTTTTTAAAATCTATACGACCAAAGCAAAAGCCTGTATAGAACGACAAGGTTCAATACTGTTTGCCGGCATAAACATAATGCCTGTTCATTCTTGCATGCAACAGCATTTTGGATTTTGCCTGCAGTAACATAGGCAATCATTTTTACAAGGCTTACGCAAACATTCAAAAACCTGTCAGGACTATGTTTCCTAGAATGAGTCATCAGAAATGTTGCCTTCAATCAAACACAGTTTGGTGTCCTGATCCTTCACAAGAACCTGACAGGCCCTAATAACTCAAATTCACAAAGTAATGCTTAAATAATTACTTATCCTAATTATGATGGCTGAGGAGTGTTATGCATTCTTTTTCTATAGCAATTCTCTAATTAGCATATTTTCATTATCTTGGCAAATTAATAATTTAGAGGGTCTGTAATAGACATGAATTATTAGACTATGGTACAGTGATGGATTTAAAGGGGCACTACACTCAATTTGTGTCTCAATCCCTCCCAGGGTGACATGAATAATTAGTAAAAAAAGTGGCCCTCCTGTGAGTCTCATGGAGTGTACAGAAGTTAACATTGCTGTATGGAATGGCCAACATATTGATATATATTTGTGTCTTCTCTCTTTATTTTTTTATTTTCTTTAACACAGATCAGCTAATTTGCATTTGGGTTTCCTTTTATGCAGAGCAAGATGGAAGATACGCGGGAAACGAAAGATTACTGAGGACCATAAGAAATGAATAGTGGCTCACTTTAATGTCAGACGCTCCACTGGTTTGATTTGTATCCTTTAATAAAACTTAAACGGTCGTATTCTTGTTCTTCTTCTTGTTTTCCTATATTTCTTAAATTATCAAATCATACTTTTCTAGGAGGTGCAGAAGATAAATATGTTTCTTTCCCACCTTTTTCTCTCTCTCTGCCCCTCCAGGTGTCACTTTAGATCTCTCTTTTTCTTTTTTTCTGATTGTCACTTCCACTCTCAAACTCCCACTTTCTCAGTCATTTCTTTCTGGTCCAGTTCTAAACAGTCTCTGTCACGGTAAGATGAAAATAAAATGATTTATGTTGTCCCCCTCCCCACTTGTTCAAAGTAATGAGATTCCATATTTCAACTGGCTTGACAGATGGATTGGAAATTAAAAGCCTTAGATAAGTAATGCCTTTTTGATGTTGGACTGTGAATAACTCACACAGGCTGATTGATTTCAAAACTCTTGTGACAAAGTGCACATGCTGTACAGGGGACAACATGCCCATACCACTATATGTCACACGTTAGTTAATGTGGAGGGTCCGTCTCAGAGAAAGCACTTTCCAGGAAGCCTGATTCTCATTCATTGCAGTACATTAGAATAGTATAGGGTCGATATTTACAGGAGCAATTGTTGCAAAACCATGAGGAGAGGAAATGCATTATGTAGGAGTAGGCGTTTCACCTTGAAAATAACGGTAATGCAGCATTAGTTTGAATTGGTACAGTATTTCCCATCTTTAAAGTGTATACAGTTGGAATTCAGAGCCTTTACTGCAGTGTGACAGCTTTATGTAGTACAAATGAAGTACAAAACATCTTCCAGAATGTATACATTCAACAATTCAATTTTCCCAAAACTTGAACATTCCTCCAGGAGTGCCTTTCTCTCTTTACATCTCCTCTGCTGTGATTGGTACAGATCCAGTAAGGGAAATCAATAAGCGATAATGGCTTTAACTCACTTACTTTACATTTACCTCAATGGCGTTCTTCATAAAAGGAGTAAAAGCCCCTATCATTTTGTGCATTTAGTGTGCGGTATTCATCTGGGCCATGCACATTATATAATTTCTGCATATGACCTTTGCTTGGGCGTAATTCTGCTCTCGTTCCTCCACAGAAGCCAGCGCTGCTATGCTTTCATTACATCAGCACCTGCAGTCAATTTGTGAGAACAGACAGCTGTCTATTGCTCTAGAGGAGACCGAGCGAGAATATCGAACCAGCTCATTCCACGAAGAGACAACACCACCAACATAACAGTGATTCATCAAAAAAAGTGCTTGACGAGCAGAGTCTTCACTACACTTTCTATCTTTCATCAAACATTTCAGCCGCAAAAAGTAATGCCCCATGCGAGGCAGAGGTGTGCAAGTATCTGAATGAATGGTATTAATGGTAATCCATGCTGTCACCTGCTGCTGAAAGACAGAATTTTAAAACATGTGACCGAGTGATTGATTATGCCAATGTGTTTTCTAGAGGTCATATTGATTGGGGCTGTATGAGGTAAACTCCTATTTTTACTATATGACCAAACTGACACTCTACTGACATTTTGCTTACCTATATTACCTACTGTATATATAAACTGGACTAAACTTTTTTGATATGATATTTGAGCATTGTTTTTTATATTAGTTTATATACAGCTGTGTATTCCTCTGTTAAGTTACAGGTTGAAGGATCACGTCACAGTTCTGAATTCAAATTCAGCCCCTGATTACTTTTTCCTACTTAATTTTCCAATTTGAAAGAAAAGGGAAGCTGCAAACCCAGTTAGTGGACATGACTGATGTTAGAGCAGCCAGCCTCATTAGGACCACAGGTGTGTAATGCCATCACCCTCCCCTGTTGTTCCCCCCCTGATGTTCCCTGGCTTATTTTCTGTTGTGAGGAAAGCATATTGGCTGTTGTGGAGAGCTAAAAACCACTCTCTAAAAAAAAAAAGGCACACAAAAATGGATTTACCAAGTCAACAAGACTGGATAAGTTCCCCCAAAATGAGACAGTCGCACAAATAATCCATCATACAAACAAATACGTACAAATGAATAAATAAAGACGGATTCCAGGAGCTGCCTGCCATGCTTATCTCTTCCTTGTGTCCCCGAGAAACAGTGGGCACTCTCATTAGGCACAGGAACGACATCTAGTTATTCATTACGCGCTCCATGCAAAACCCTGCTATTAAAACTCTAAAAGCCATTAGAGAAATCCATAATGAACCCCACCAGCAGCAGGTGCACATGGGGGGCTGGCTCTCAGAGATGACACAAACAACACTGCTACATGACAGTTTGGGACTCTGTTGCCCATTAGCATCGCCACCACTATCTGCACCACTACCATTCTGGTGTAGTTTAATGCAGGGTGGTTTTAAGTAGCTGTTTGCTGGGTTTTTCGAGGCAAGTCTTGCTCCAACTCTCCTCATTTGACATGCAGTGCAAGTCACTGAGGTGCTGGTTGTTGGCTAGGCATCGAGGTGTTAGTCAAACATGGTGTGACAGTATTGACTGTGGCCTGTTTACTGAAAGGAGTTCAGAACAGGATCAGCTAAACATACATTATGGTAGATCGATACCGGCTGAAGAACTGAGCAATGAGCTTGATATTAGTCTGGCTTCACTACCAGCCAGCACTTGGCCACTTAAGACTTCCCTTTCTATAGCTTTTTTCCCATCTCTGCACAGACCAATAACTGCTGGAGGGGAGTTATTCTTCCGCGGTACCACAGATTGATCTGGTGTGAATCTGGTCTGAGGCTAAATAAGCAAACATCTCGAGACCAGCCAGTAAAGAAAGAAAAAAATCAGCAAATGCAAAACAGAGCAGGAGGAAGAGAGAGAGAGAGAGAGAGAGGGAGAGAGAGAGAAATGTGTATTTGGTCTCCTGGGTCTTGGCTCCCCATCATTATAACCTTAGTCATACTTCATACTTCCTTCCCTTTTATCTTTGACACACTCCATCTGTTTTTCATCATGTGAAACCCCAATATAAATACAGTACCAGGCCTGTGCAGTGCACAGGCCACTTTGTGTTTAGGATACAGCCCTAGTACATGTTATTTCTAAAGTGTACCTCAAATAATATATTATTTTAGAAGGTTTCAATCTTAAAACGCATTTTAAAGCAGGTAATCCCAAAAGATTACAGTACAAATCAAGAAAAATGAGAAAGCCAGTGGTGTTATGGAATCACAGCAGAGGTGCATTTGTTTCACACAATCTATACTACCCTTAAATCCACATACAAACTGAATGACAGACAGACACCACAGGTAACTCCCCAGTCTGCAACCCTTCCATGTCAGAACACAATGGTCATATTGACCTCTTGGGAGAGCACGGTTCAAGACCAACTGACCCCTAAATTCCCCATCAAACACAAAAGCAAAACAAGTGTGTTCACGCAGGGGTCGCAGTTTATGCTGAGAGCCGCCCTGCCTTTAGCCCGCTCAACCTACAAGGTGTGTGGGTGGATGGAGGACCGATCCGTGGGGAGAGGGGCCTACAAATGAAGTATGTCCTGGGTGGCTGTGATTGCCCTACCACTGTGAACCTCATCTGTACCTCATCCCTTTTTCCAGGGTATGCAACCATGAAGTCAATGAGCACGACACCAGGGCATCAATCACTCAAGCTCCCTTTGGGGTGACCTGCTTGCTCCTGGAAAGAATACAGAGTTAAAAATAAAAAAGCAGAACATATTCCAGCAAAGGACATTGAGTGTCCATTTCTAACATAAGCTTCACAATTCAAGTTATCGAGGCGTTACATTTATCACTTTAGTGTACTTTTAATCTCATAGGTGCTCATATTGTATTCTTTGATTAAAAAGATTCTGAAGAAAAAGTAACAACAATACATTCTGTATAGATCTTAATATCTTCCAATTTCACATTGTGCTAAAGGAGAGAAAATCATTTTTTCCCCTTTCGATTATCTCGCATGCAGTTTTGCATCCTCCTCCAAACAAATCTCCTGCTCCAAAGGGCCCTGGCCCCATTAATAATTCCCTCTATAATCTCTCCCTTCCATCTGATCAGGTCTTTTCTTCACAGCCCCTCTCCATTTCTCACCTGCCCAGAAACTCCATCAACACCTCCTCCTCTCCCCCTGTGCAGGGTTCACCGCTTTTGATGTCCCGTTGTTAGCTTAAAATGAGCTTTAACAACTGTATAATCTGAAATAACATTGCCTTAGCCAATTCCTGGAAGGGGAGGAACAGAAGAGGAGAAGACGAAGGGGAAGAAAGAACATGTTCCGAGCTAATGGATGTTCCCTGGATGTGTAATGTAATAATTTTGGTGAAAAGGAGCAGGAGAGTATAGGAGGCAGAAAAAAAGATGAAATGGATGGATGAGTAGGGGAATAGATGAATAGAGGTTAGGGTGAGAGGCAGCAAGTGAAAGAGTAAGAAAGGAAAGAGTGGGAAGCAGATGGAGCCAGAAAGAGGTTGGGCTGATTTAATCTATTCGCAGGGCCTGCGGTTGCTCCTCTCAGACCACTCTGACAGGCAGAGGGGATTTGGCGGACTGATCAAAATTATAATCTCATACCCTTCTCACATCACATTGGCAGATGGCATGCATGTGGTCGCTCTCCTGAGTTCTTCCTGTCAATGATGCTATTGAATATGTGATAATAGCTGATGATCTCTTGAAGGAAAGCTTGACTTTGAGGCCATGGCACAACTTAATTCCCTTTCTTTCACCCTGAAAGTGTATGCATTACTTGCAGAGTCTTAGCAGCGAGAAAGAGCTCGACTTTAAAATATTCTATATCTGAATTGTTGATTAAATGTATCTCTGTGAGCTCACATGCTTGGCTGGAAGTTCATCTGATGTTTAATTCATAATCATTATGCAACTCAGTACTGGACTAGCCTTTGCTCGACCTCAGTAATCTTTGAGGATTTCATTATTAGAGATAGCAATCTCCGATACTGCAGAGGAAAAAGGACCACACTCTAATTCACTCTACCATGACTCATCATTACACTCTAGAGCCTCAGCAAGTAGCTGCACCACCTCCTCACTGTCCTCATCAGGACTAATTCCCATTTCCTTCTTCCCTTTACCTAGCATTAAGTAGCAAGCCCTCCTCCCTCTCCCCATTCAAACCCTTGGTGTTGGATGTCACTAACAGCACTTACTGGTCCTGCAATACAGCAAAGAAGCCTGCAGCTGCCTGGCCTCCAGTCCCTGGTGTGGTCAGAGTAGGAGGCCTATTGTGGCCAAGCCATTGATCGAAAGGAGTAATGGATCTGGCTTAGGCTGATAATGCATGATGTAATTGTCAGAGGAGTTTAATTATATGCTTATTACATGAGGCACTGAGTATTCACGCTCCCTCCCCATTTACTGCACACTCTCCGTGAAGGCCATATGGAAAAAAAGGGGGGAAAAAATCATGTGTCATTTAAGAGGAAGATTTAAGGTCTTAAGTGGTGCATGTACTGTACACTTCCATTTGAGCCATTGGACAAAGATTATATTGCTAACCTGCTTCATAATAATAATAATAATAGTAATGGAAATCCTGCTCTACGGCCAGTATATTTGTACTTTTGAGATGCCATATACACAGGTATTTCCAGTTTACCTATTGACATTGAGAGGAGTGTGAGGGTCCCAGTTAATCTAAAATTCCTATCATGGCACGCAGCCCTTCTATCCCTCCATCCCCTCATCCCTCCAGGCCATGCTGAACCGTAATGGTGGCCTCATCGCATGTCTGAGTGCATACGCTACACTGAGCAATGCTTTTCAATTACCTGCGCTGGAGCCCTAGATGAAAATACATAGCACATATTTCTGAGGCAAAATGCTTAGGTCAGACGCACTGAGAAATAAAATATACCTTATGTCATTTAATTTGACAGTTGTCCTTTCCCAGCTATTGAATAGAGGTCGTCACATGTACAGCTGTGGTGGCGTGGCCGTGCACAGTGCGTGTGGACGTGTGCAGCCAATGCAGATGTGTTTACGAATCAAGCTATTCATGCTGGGATTTAGCTGTTTGAAAAGGAAAAACAGAGCGAATCCATACACAGCATCCTGGCTACATTATTCACCTCAGCGGGGGAAAAAAAAACAACACAGCCCTTATCACCTCATCATCACCTGTGTGAAAAAACCACAGGGTTTAGGTTTCACTATCCTCTACAAGTAACACACGGAGATTGTAACCTAATCATTAACAGCAACAGAACCTGAATGTTTACAACATCCTAACCCTGTCAGTACTTATGGTAGGTGACATAGGGCACACAGAGGAATTGAATGCACTTAGTTGTTAATAGGTGACATGACTTTTGAAGCTAGTGACACGTACTTACTAAACTGTAAACACTCATAAGTTTACTTCTGTGTGGCATGCACAAATTCATAAAGTAGGAAGGCGAAAGAGAGAAAAGAATATGTAGAATAATTACAATTTAATATTCTACATAGTTTTCTTCTAATTGTGCAACACACTAGAGCAAATCCCCGCAGGCCATATTTTTTAAAAAAAAACTTCATTGGATATCAGCTTACTTTATCGTTTCGTACCGGCGACACTCATGCCAGTTTTACACGGGGTCAGACCGCCAAAATAAATCCCCATATTAATCATGTTGTTTGAAGGGGGGGGGATAGGAAGAAACAGAGGGGAGGAAAGAAGAGGAGGGGAGGGATGAAGGGGAGGGGAGGGGTTGGAAATCTCCTGGTGTCCGCCCCTGTCGGAGGCTGCATTAATGAGCTTCAAGTAGGGAACAGAGGCTGAGGCCGGGTCTGTAATGGTGTCCGTGTGGAATAGACGGGGTTGTGTTTGTGTGTGCGTGTGTGTGTGTGTGAGAGAGAGAGAGAGAGAGAGAGAGAGGGAGAGAAAGTTAGAATACATGGGGTTGTTTGTAAGGGGTGAAACAGGACACCTCTGATCTCTCACACACAAATCACAGAGAAGATCACTGGCTCTGACTGCTACAGTCCGCTCTGTGCATGTGCTTTCCTACACAACGTCCAGCTGGGCTGGCATTGCTGTTTGTGAAGCTGGCAGATACCCAGCTATGCCGCTATGCATTTTCTGTGTTTTTGATATGGAATCACAGGAGCTCTGACAAAAATACACTTTCGCTTGATTGCACATGCAAACTTTGGAAAACACAGACAGAAAACACACTGAGGCATTTGAACCGAAACATAACAGATCCAGTCGCCTTGTGAACATTAGTTTGGAGGTTACACTGTAGCCCTATTTGCAGCATTTAGCAATTAGGTGGAAATGCTCAGATCAAATATGGAACAACAAACACTAGCAGTTATCTTTTTATAATCTCATGTATGGAAATGAGTGTTTGATTTTCTCCTCATGCAAATGAGATTTTCAATTAACTAAAAAAAAATCTGGGGCTTGGCAGAGCGTTGCACGCTTGTCTATTGTGTCCTCCCCACACAGAAATAAATTATGAATACCTAAATAGCATTTCACATTTGAGATAATTACGGTGCTGGGAGAGAGAGAGGAAGAGGGAGAGAAAGAGATCATCTTTTTACATGCAAATAAAATACACCACTTTGTTTTCTCTTGCAAAGATCAATCATAATTGGGCAGGTACACACAATCACAGGGGTAATTTGATGACCCATTTCGTTTTTGGATCACGCACCCCGAATCTCTCCGCTCCTCTCCCGTGTGTGCTGCTCCGTGTATGCTCTGCATTCACTGACTTCAGTGAAAGAATAAAAAGTCTGATTATCAAAGGCTCTCTATGCTGGTGGCACAGCACACAGCCGCATTTCATTTTATTTTCCTGTTCACTACTTCAGTAAGATATCCCCAACTTCTCTTCTTTTGAAAAGAATAGCACACTGATTCACATTTCAGGCTCTCTGGCTCCATTTGGAAGTCTGTCTCGTTTTCAAATGGCAGAGAAGTAATTGAATGGAGTTGCACTCTGATCTGTAGTCATTCTGAAATCCTTATCACAGTTTCTGAGTTCAAAAGATAAGGGGTTACACTGCAGAGCAGCTCCTTATGCACCGCTAATGAATGTTCCGACAGCGAATTGGTGAATGAGGCACCAGACAACTCATTACCAATGAATAGTGTACACATATACAGAAGAAATGTACAGTGCATTATATAAATACAGAGAGGATACGCTCACATACACATAAAGATCCACCCACCACCCGCTGACACACTCACAAACAGTTCATATTCCATGATTGCCAAGCCAATTAGGCTACAAGGGTTGATATAAACATTATAGAGCTTTGTCTTTGTTCTCCCTTAGGGCTGGTGGGTTGTGAGTTTGGCCTTATGTAAGTTGCCTCCCTTGCCTTCTTCACACTCCCTGTGGGCTTTGTGAACAGTACAGAGTCGTTGTCTCTAATGTAATCTTATGGACTCTGGGGAAAAAGGCCAAAGCTCTCTAAAAGAGGAACCCAGAAGAGACGGAGGTCATTCAAAGTCATGTCTGGAATGGGATTCAATGGACTGCTACAACCAAAGGCTCACAAAGAGGTGAGCGGTTGAAGCATACTTTATGTCACCTTAGAATGCATGTGGTGCTGTGTTTGCCTGTCAACATACGTTTGTATACGCTTGTGCACACTTCTTGAACATGGCGAAGAAGTTTAGAGGGAGGGCGTCCCTGTGGAGTTTTTTGTTTTTAAGTGCTGAAAGGAAAATCGCCAGGTGAAAAGATGATGAAACAAGTGCTGAAGTCAGACTCTCTAATGTTTGTCTTTACCGTACTGTGGTACTTTCATTCACTGACCACTTCAGTGAGTCAAACACTTAGAGATATGAGTGTATGTGTGGATATACTGCACACTGCAAAACGAGAGTGCTGAGATTGATGTGAACACCTTTGAGAGCTGCTGGGTGTGTTTACCAGTGGATTTCCACTGTACCAGGAGCTAATTCTGCGGGCCTCTACACACTCACAAGTATCAATCTTCTCTGACCTGGCCTAGAGCCGCATCCTCCCAGAGGAAGTAACCCTCTCCCTCTTCCTCTCTCTTTTTCCATCTCACTCCCTCTCCTTCCCCTATCCCTTTCTCTCACCGCCACTCTTTACTTCCCCCTCCGTCTCCGTTTTCCCCCATTTACTTTGACTCACCCTCCTTCTCATTCCACCTACCGCATCCTACCCTCCCTCTTCCTCTCCCCTTTCCCTCCATCTCTCTTCCTCTATCTGACCTCATCCCTCCACTAAATCTCTCTCCTGTCAAGTGATGTACCAGGAACGCGGAAGTTGTGAACTTGTGAGGAGAGAGATCAATAAAGCAAGGACAGGCTGAACGATCTACCCAGAGACAATGTGTTTTGTGCCGAAGATGGGCACCGCCGGGCCATAAATCCTGCCATCCAGGCAGTCTGCTGGGCAAAGAGCGTTGGCCGTCATCATCATCGTCCTCGTCATCTGGAGGGAGCAAAGGAGTCACTGTAAACAGTTACGTCAGCCGTCCCATCACTGCCAGTGGAACAGATAAATCCATATTAGCGGGAGTGATGAAAGGGACTTTGATGCATGTTCATAACTGAGTCGCGTCAATGAAATATGAGTGGGCTGTGTCATATATGTCATGACAACATACTGTAGATGGGTTTTTGTATGAGGGAGGCACATACACTGGCTGGGATGAGCTTACTATAAGCTGTTGATGATAAGTGTGATTGGCGACTGAGGAGAAGCATAATCTGCAACCTCTGAGAACTTGAACGCATCTTTGACCTTTTATATGACTCTCCGTAATGATCCATGTTATTTTAGATGCATGCTGATCTAGAGACAGATGACAGATATGTAAATCAAAATCATACAGAAGCACATACACACAGACACACACACACAGCATAGTGAAGTGTGGTTAAAAAAAAAAAAATTCAATGACACTAACCAGAGCAACTTTTTGGGGGGGAGAGTGAGTGTGTTTGGGTGCATGTGTGAGTTAAGAGAACCCTCACAAAATATTTTATTTATATTCCATACATAAATAGTAGGCTGTTTGGTCCCGTCCCAGCAGTCTTCATATTTCCTGGTGACATTATCAGCTGTCTCCATCGTGTGCAGAGCGGGAAATAAATTGCATTTTTGCCGTTGGTTCTGTGGCTGCAGACGGCAGGAGGAGCATTATAATATAAAACATGAATAAACAAAATCACTCATGAGCAAATGTGCAGGAGCATGGGGAGGTAATCTCCTTTAGGCATGGTCCTTGAAATTAACTCAAAGAATCTGCACATGAAACGTGTTAAGAAGATTAATCAAATATTTCTCCTCCCCTCCACCCCCTCAACTCCTGCTTCCATTCAAAGTTTTTTTTCTTCTCTTTTTTTATTCAAACATTATGGTAATTACTTATTATTGTGCTTACTTGAGGAAGATTGCTTGGCCACAGGTGAATCGGACTGAGGCAAAGGATAACGCTATATGTGTGAAATTGTCATATCATCTATTTTCTAATGTGGCTTAGGCAAGCCATGAGGGTGCCAAATTTGAGAGATATGCATGGCAGAGAAGACGCTGTATAGTGTGCACAGGAGCAGTGGGCTTGAATAAGCCAGAGAGAGTGAACTAGGCAGATAATACTTTTAAAGTAAAGTGTTTTGAATCACAAAGTAGTTTTCTTGTGTCAAGCACTGGATCAACCTCATTGCTTATCCCATAATGCATCTGTGTCCCAGTGGTGAAATTTGCTAGATAAACATCATTCCCTGTATCTCGCACCTCCTGACGGTCATACATCAATTACAGGATATGATGCGCGATTCATTCAGGAGCTACAGTTAAAGAATACAGGATCAGATGCCACTCATACGTCCTTCATCTAAAATGCCTGTCAGACATAAGCGCAGGTAAATCACTCATCTGTCCATGTAATCATGCAAATTTGCATTATCCCTCATGTCCCGTGCAGCTCTTGTCACTCATTTA
Source organism: Sciaenops ocellatus (assembly GCA_033000465.1). Classification (NCBI taxonomy): domain Eukaryota; kingdom Metazoa; phylum Chordata; class Actinopteri; family Sciaenidae; genus Sciaenops; species Sciaenops ocellatus. The sequence goes on along the minus strand of CP136878.1, from coordinate 12,203,015 downwards.
TGCATGTTTTCTTTGTACCTCATCGCCCACATAATGTTGGACTGTTTAAAACATACGATATGTGTTTTTTGCAACAGTATCTGGGGATTATCAGTCTGTTGGTCTGAGATCCCGACAACTGGATGGATTGCCATGAACGTTGGTGCAGACATTCATGATCCCCAGAGGATAAACCATAATGACTTTGGTGAGCTTGAGACATTTCATCTAGCGGCAGAATTTCAAGTTCATGTTCAATACTATAGTTCATGACATACTTATTTAATTAATAATCACAGTCTGTACTACTTAGATAAGTACTAAGATCATTTTTCATCAATCTGGTGTGTAATGAGTATTTGTTTATTCATTTGAAATGGAGAAAACTACTACTATTACTATAAACAACAATATATTCTATTATTTTAGTATTTATGGGAAAACATGGAAAAGATATGGTCCATGTAATCACACGATTTGTTTTATAATTATTCTAATACAAGTAAGCATGCACTGAAATGTTGTACAAGTTAATCAAATAAATATGAAACATAAAATGAACACCAAAATAAAAACACCACAGGAGTGCTGTATGCTGTATATTTTCATGAAATTCATATTTGACTGCATAATTGAAGGCTTACCTATATGACAAACAGAGAAGTTCACTATAACCGCAGGCTAAAAACCTTACAGCTATAAATAAAAGTGTGAAAATCCATCTAGAAAGAGCAGCCAGTGTGACAAAACAAGCCTCTGTGGCCTTCAGTTTCATACACAATCTAGGAAGAGTGACAGAATTTTGAGAGGCAAAGTCACACACAGACCTTGGAATATGTTATGCTATGGTTTCGGCAGAGAGTATGGATATTGGTATGGATATAGGGGAGAGGGGAAGGAGGGGCTGAGTTTGTGAATGTCCCCAGTGACCAGAGCGTGTGCATGGCTGATCAGTCTGTGGCCTGGTCTGGCCCGCGATGACTGATGAGTTGGCAGCGGACCTTGGAGGTTTGGGTGATAGCCTTTCAGTGTGTGATTCACGGGGAGCGCCCTGTGCACTGACATCCTCTCGCGCTGTGATTGAGTTCACAATCCTGTGCCATTCCTCCCAAGTATATATGGTTCCCAAATAAATAAATGGCAGAATCATGAGATCCCAACCACAATATAGCAGCTGTAGCAGTCCAGGACAACCACTACGGCACAGATAAGATTATCTGTAATAGTATATTTTATTGTATTTTACTATGTCTGCTCATACTTCTACATACTTGTAAATGTAGCTGGGTCAGTTTGATATTATCAATGAGATACAGTAGATGACCTGTAGATCCAACAGCCAGTTAGCTTAGTTTGGCAGAAACACTGGAAAAGGGAAACAGCATATTTAAAGCTCACCAATTAACATGTAGTATATTTTTTTTTAACCAGTAAAAAACTGCTTTAAAAACAAAAATATGTTGTTTTATGGAAATTTGTAACAACATATCAAAACTTTTAGCTAAGCTAACCAAGTTTTTGCTGGTTGTCTCATTACTGTGCCTCATCAAGAAATAGCACAGCACATAACCCTCTGTAAAACTACAAATAAAATAAAATGTTTTTGTATGGATTGAATTAACAAGATAAATCATGTTAATAAGGGAGCTTTAAAGGTGCTTGTAGGCTAGCTGTTTCCCTTTGCTTCCAGTCTTTATGCTAAGCTAAGTCAACCGTCTACAGGCTGTAGCTTCACATTTGGGAATATGAGAGTGGTATTGATGTTCTCATATTACTCTCAGCAAGGACAATATTTCTCAAAATGTGGAACTATACTGTTCTTTCAAACTCATCTGTCGCACTGAATGTAAACATCCTTGCTTATCAAAGATAACAGCATTGCCTTTGAACAGTCGTGTTTGTCCTCTGACTCCTTCACCGCTGGCCCACACGTGGCTGATGTCAAGCTGTCCTTGTTGTTGTTGTCTCATCGTCATCTTCTCCTTCCACCACCTTTTCACCTCCTTCTATTGTATTACCAACCGGCGAACTTCTTAAATCGCTCAGGTTCCTCAAGAGCTGAGACGGGTCACCTTCTGTCCTCAAACTCAGACCTCTCGCAGAGCTTTCGATATCATGTAAAAGAGGATTTGCACAAATAGCTCCATAATCTCCAACAGCCAGTAACAGGGTGACGTAATTGTTGCTGTTAGTGAATAACAAGGCAATACGGAGGTGAGTCATTCTTCAGTGAGAATGGGGTCTTAGCCAAAGTCTTTAAGCAGATAAGCCTGTTTGGGCTAATGAATGGGCAGTTTCAGAGATGTCATCTGAGATTTCTTTTCCTCATGTAAATGGCAACAGGACATACTACGGAAGGGCACTCAGGTGTTCCTGCATAAAACCATTAGAGTCAATAAAGGAATTAGAGACTATACACAGTTTTACATTTCATATTGTGCTAAATCTTGTTAAGATCCACTAGCAACTTTATTATAAACATATGAGGTACATAAAAAAGACAACTGCCTTTGATGTAGACAATAAAGACTTCCGGCCTGCATGACTATCCAGTCGCTGTTTTACTAATATGAAAGCATCACTATCAGCACAGCAACATTTGTTTTTCACTACCGCACGCTTATTAAGGGTGAAATTAGCTGTGCTTGAAATGAGTGAGAGCTGCATACTGAACTCCTCATAAGCTGTGGACAGAGATAGGGATCAGGGGGAAAGCAGGACGCACCGTCTGTCCAGACCTCAGATGTTCAATGTGAGTGCTGCTCGTCTTATCAGTCCCCTGAAATGGCCCTCTAATTGGGGACATGTTTCTATGAAATGTGTATAAATTGACGGTAATTGCTTTTGTATGCATGGAAATGCTAATTTTCCTCTATAATGGCTATCAAGAGAAACATACAAACTAGTTCAGTGGGTTCCTGTATCATGGACGAGAGAACAATAAATAAATGCAGGCCATGCACACAGTCCTAATGTAAAGCAAATGCAAATTTGAAATGGAACTACTATATCTCATCCTTTCGAGTGCTCCTATGGTAATTACTGACTAAAAACATGCACGACTGTGGCCTCCCCATCTCATGTTTTCTCTCCGGAGAATAGAACGTGGACATGAAATGTGGCATCAGAACACTTTTCTGAGGCAACGCACCCACTTGAGATGCTGACTGCTTGTGATAACTCCTGGGTTCAACGTCCCATAGGCAGAGCTTTGGCATAATCCATTCTCCATACAGATTTCTCCCACGGAAGCTGCTTTATCCCATTATCACAGGCATTATACAAATGTATACCGCTGTAATCCACACACTTAGAGCCTGATGCTTTTGGAAACAGCCATGTTGACGATGACAAACAGCTTCTGATACAGTATAGCGCAAATAGACTCATTCTGGTACAAGTCAGTACAAGGACTGCTGGTAGGATATGTTCGAAACAATGTTCAAATTAAAGTTTGTTTGTTTGTTCGTGTGTATATGTGTGTAAACGTGTTGGTGCAAATGACTGTTCTGAGCAAACTATTTTCTGAGGGAGATGTTGCGTGTAGAAAACTTGGTCTTGGTCGTATGGGGGTGTTTAACATATCCAAGGTCTCCAGCAGAGACATACAGAGACACAAGCGGGTCACGGGGGATGCTGATAGCTCTGTGAACTCAGCAGGTGGTTGAGCACAAGATGTGATAACTAGATGTTCTCGATGACAACAGTGGTGGAGCTGGTCTGTCCCTAATGTACTGTATTTGCCTAATAACACAGCAGGCAGCAGAGGTCTGGGTGTGATGAGGAAGAACCCCCCATCAGAAACACAGTGGAAGACGTACAGACATGCCCCATATACCCTCCAGGCCATGTGACCCATGAAGGACAAAAGGATAAAAAGATTTTAAGTGTCTGTGCATGAAAGAAAGAAAGAAAGAAAGAACGAAAGAAAGAAAGAAAGAAAGAAAAAGAAAGAAAGAAAGAAAGAAAATCCAGCAAGTTGTATTTTTCTCAGCTGCTCATAATTGTGAAAATTGGTATACACCAGATTTTTGCTCTGGCATTGTCTTGCAGACATTATTGTTAAGGTGAAGCTTGCCAACTGATGGTTGAGATTTATGCTTCACTGGCTTGCGCAGTGCTGGGGGAGACATCATCCACCGGCAGATGTGCACAGCTCACCACTCTCTGCCACCTCTATAATTGACATCTGCATGTAAGAGAATGGCAGCGGCACCAGTCTGTGCCATGTTTCTTGAAAATAAGGCAGAGAATAAGCAGAGCACATCCTGAGAGGTTTGCATCAACTGTCTCTCTAATGCCTGTGAGTGCTCCGGCATTAATGGAACATATTATGCCGCAAATTATGGAATCATATACAGCAGCTGTTGATCCAATTTGGATGTGGTGCTACAGCTAAAACATGTCCCTCCAGGGAAGAGTGTCTAGTTTTGGTTTATATGGCAAGATTCTGATCTCTTCAGCTGGCATCCGTGGTGTATTTCATGACTTTATGCAAAAATCCTCCATTACTTTTGAAAAGGATAAAGACATGCCTCTGAGGATGGAAGTGCAGAACTAACTACAATGGAATGATCAATAGAACAGTGCAGTCTGCAGAGGCCTTTGAACAAGCCATTACATACCAGTGATTAAATCCATACAAGGGCATCCTGTTATTGGTTCAAATCTTGGGCTATTGGATTCATTCATTCATAACAAACTGTCACAGAGTTGGCTGATGACTTAATAATTCTTTTCCTTTTTGCCTTTTTTTGTTGCAATACATTGTACTGCAGGGTTTTAAGCCCTCTGTTTTCATAAATATATATCCAAAAGCCTCCACAGAAACCCATTATTACAAAACAACTTGTAATATACACTTTAAAAGCAGCTGTAGAAAACATGCTTTTTTTCCATATCTAGAATTATTGCATGTACACTGGACAAAATTAACTTCTACCTTCAACTGGGATTAAGTACAGCCACCGTAACTAATCAGATTTCTATGATGGAGAGAATTCATTGAGATTTACTGTGGGCTCCCCTCCATTTCGGGTTAATGAGTGTCTTCCACAGCCTCCTCATAGCTATTTCATACCTCGGGGATTTGAATAATTCCCATTGATAGTTTCAAAATCTCAAATGAGACAGGATTAATCAAAAGCAGAGAAAGTAAAGCTGATGAGGGTGAAGCGGCGCATGAGGATGAGGATGTCCAAATCAGGAGGAAGGTGACTAGTTGTAACCAATGGGCAACATATTCACATTATTTTAATGGCCGGTGGGGGTCTGTGACTAAAACAGCGTAAGTAGCTTCACACGAGGGCATAATGATATTTAGAGCTCAAAGTGTGCTTTAATCAAAGGACATTTCTACATACTGTAGCTGTCATTTTTAATAAAAACTGAAGATAGCCCATGGTATCGCACCTTTTTTTTTTTCTTTCGGTCTAGTAAGGTTCAAATATGGGCTATTCATTATGGTGGTACTTAATTGGAAATTGGCTGCTCTGTTCACCGATACTTCCTTTTTTTGAGCCAGAAGAAAAGGAGTTCTCTGTCTGGCAAGTAAGATTCACTTTATTGAAGAGCTTCTACTTTGTATGAAAGGTGAATTTTCTGTCACGACAAGCTGATTATTATATTCAAAACACATTCAGGTGAAATAACAAGTTGTATCTGCCAGAATTTGGCTTGTACTTTATTCTTGGTTATGTCCACGTGTTTCAGACTGCTCACAAATCCACCATAGTCTATCTTCCCACATCTATTCATACATCTCAGACAAGTCAATTTCATTATTCACAGCAGGGCTGCTGAAAAGCATGTAGAACTTGAACGCTTGCAGGGTGGTAGCCCTATGTGGTATGGGCATTGGTATTTAAGTTCCCTGGGATAAATCATTTATGTCAATTCAGTTACTGATGAGGCATGAATGCATATGGTGAATTCTGTTCAGACGTGATTTATTTTAATTGTCACACTGGGACCTGCTATTACACCGCTGCAGAATGGGTCACTGCATTAGAAAATTAAAGCAGAAGCTCTAATTTGAAATCTATTTGTAAATTCTGGCCTGTGGGATAAAGATGTGCTGAGCGCATATAAATGCCCTCCCAGAGTGGCTTGAACTTCTTCTAAACTGGCGAACAGTCACCTGGGTGCGTCACTCCCTCCCAGACGCACTCCGCCGCTGTGCTCAGTCTGAGGGAACTCAAATTAAGCTGCAGCAAAGGCACACGTCTTACATGAATGAGCATACGTGTGCGGTGTCTGGAGTGCGGCGCGAGGTGTGAGGTCAGCAAGCGTGTGTGGCATGCCGGAGGCTACTTATGTTCTGGATTTCACGAGCCCCATTTGCATGGATCATTTAATACTTTCCCTTATCCACTTTTGGGGATATATGAGTGGAAGTTGCAGCTTGCAGCTGCAGTTGGCAGTGATCCTTATACAACTTGGGATTTATGCAATTAAAGTTGCCAAACTACTGTGTATTTAACCCCAGTATTAAAAACTGTTACTTTGTAAAGTGAAAGCATTGTAATACACGTTAATGTCAAGAACAGTTATTATCTAAACTGCTTATGGTTTGTCAGTGTCAGCGTAGAGTAAAAATGTATGTCTAACCTTCCAACTGTGTAGTCTGAAACTGTTCCCAAAAGACGTGCTCCCTGATGGCATGTCATATTTTCTGTCAGACAGGCCAGGACCCCCAAAACCCTGTCTGACAGGTTAGAGTGCATACAGTATCTCATAAAACTGCTCCTTCAGATGGCCTTTTGTCTTTTGTTGTCATCACTGCCTTCCCTGCTTTGATGTCTTATACAGTTTGGGAACGCATTGTTCCAGACTCACTGTGCTTGCTTTAAGGGAGAAACAGAGGTCATTGTTCTTTTTCAGACTGTCTGGAAAATATGACTTTACTCCTTTACAGCCAACTTTTCCCTGCCTTGTCTCGCATCTTTTGGCAGAATCGCTGCGGGGACTAATGATGAAAGAACAAATTTAAATCTGAATTCAACCCAGATTGGCAGTAATATATGGAGAACCAAGACAGTCCTTCAGGTGTTAGAGGTTTGTATGAGTAATATTACATTATGATTACAGAATAAATCACTTTTAAATATCCTTCTATAACACGTTGAAAAATCTCCATTTAGCATATAAATCTGACATTAAAGTAAATACTGAACTGAAAAAGGATCTCCTCGGTCTGCAACTCTATGCAGATTTTCGGCACTTTCAGCTGCTTTGCTTTATCTAACCCTATTGCTAGAAAAGAATATTGATTTTGGGCAAAGAAAACAAAGAAACAAACAATGAATCAATCAATCAGACAGTTTTAAAAAAAAGTTTTGAAATTCATGGTTTGTCCGATATCTGTGCATATCGACTGCTGTATGTTTGATGTTGGGGAAATGAAATTATTGTTATGATATGGTTAGGGCTGTGCAACTAAAACTTGTGGTGACAGTATAGCACTGATGTAGTCCACCTATACCCAAGACCAGGTGATAACCAAGACTGAGTCAAGACCAAGACTTTGAGGAGTTCAGATCAAATCAAGATGAAGAAAAAGGCAGAGCAAGACGGGACCAGGACTTGACAGTATGTACTATAGTTAATATGTATAGCTAATGTTTGCAAAATCTGATTGGATTAGGGGGTGAACAGTTTTTCGTAACAGTTTTGGTACAAAAGCAGATTTCTAACATCAGTTAGCCAGCTTTGTTAGCGTCAGTTATAGGTAGATAACCTCTCTTTAAAATGCTTCCTGTCTAAGTGTGGTTAAATGTTTGATGTGGTGCCAGCCATTTTTACTGCTGTGTGGTATTTATTTTTATTTTTTCAGATGCTGTTTTGGAGATGAACTCTTTGTGGTTTAGGTAACCACATTTTATTACAGAAGATTTGGCAGCTTCTTATCCTGCCAGACAGACAGTCAGAGCTACTTCTCCTGTCTCCTGCATTCACGCTCTTGAAGTCCGTGTAAAGTCAGACAGGGAGGGTCAATCAGGCGTTAACAGTAACAAAAATTTAAAGTTGCTGGATGCATTTCAAGCAGGCAATTTGGTGTAATATCTGTAGTTGTGGTCTAGACCGCTCTTAAAATAAAATCCAGTCCTCTATGTCTGACACTGAAACAAGATCAAGTAAAAATATGGATGATTTCTGAAAGGAGACCAAGCCCATGATTGATCTTGAGCAGTACAACCTTGCATAATAGTCACTACTATTAGTAAAAAGGATGTTGATTGCAGCTTAAGACATATGAACATTTTCTCAACCCATAAATGATCACTTAATCTTGCAGTTTTAAGAAAATAATTTACAAAATACCACATTTACCGAAAAGTAACTAGTAACTACTACTGTCCTAAAGGGTTAGGGTTAGGTCTAAAGTTACATGAAATGTGAATACTCAAGTAAAGTACCTCAAATATCTACTCAAGTACAGTACTTGGGTAAATTACATTGCACCACTTCTCCTATTGCAGTAACTTTTTAAATATCCATAAAAACAATAACCAGCCTTATTGAAAAACATGTTTTATGTGCATGGTGAAAGATTGATCATTTCCATCACCTGCACAGAGAAAAACCACGGTTTCCTTTATTCTGTGAAGACTTTGAATATTATTTTTTAAATAGACCTATGTATTCCTTCTCTTCTAAAGCAGAAATCACTTGCTTCCAAATGGGCTTTTTTTTTATAATGATCAATCATGAGCAGAGTGAGCGGTAGGTCTGAAATAATGAGATCCTATTTCCCTTTCATTCTACCTTTTCCTTCCAATAGTAAAGTCAAGTTTAAGTACAGAGAGAGAGGATGATAGATTAGTTGAGAGGGTTCCTGACAAGAGGGGGGGGGGGGGGGGGGGGGAGATAAAGAGAAGAAGAAACCAAGGATCAGCAGCTGTTCCATCAAGCATGGATAAAAGTGCTGCGTAATGTGCCCCCCTTTTGAAATGCCATGGTACCTCTAGATCCCCCATCGACATCTCGGCAAGCTAAGGAGGAAGTACAAACGAGATCATGACAATTGGAAAAATTTCCTGGAATGTCATTCAAATCTAAAAATAAAAAGCGAGGCAAATCAATTATCTAGTTTGTGGCCTACAAAACAGACTGTATGAAAGCGCATGAGAGCTCAAGAAACACAGCACTGAAGTAAGCATGTCAGGGCTTCTGAGGAATAGTAGGAATGATGGGCATGCAAATGTGTGTAAATCTTTCAATTGACATTTCATCATGTCTGCTATGTCGCCTCATAAGCTCATAAATCAGAGAACAGGAAGTCATAATTTACATACACAAACATATCAGCTGTTGATGTTTTGTTTGCTGGATGTCAAACATTGTATATTCCAATAAAACGTCTCCAATGTCTGATGATTTCAGTGGAGGAAGAGACTGACCATGCAGAGGACCTGTCAAACTAATGACAGTCTCAGTTTGCGTAGCTTTTGTGGAAAACTTTATTGCGTTTAGAATAACTGAGCTGACTGAAAAAGGCCAAAGTCACCTCCCTGTACAACTTTTTGAGAGATATCTTTATTCACTTTATGGATGGAGATTTTGATGAGAAGACTAATAGAGGGCTACAGCCAGCAGCTTATCTTAGCACAAATATAGAAAATAATTTGATAATGTTAATCTGCCTCACAGAACCTCTAAAGCTTACAAATTAATACGTTGTAGCATGTCTGTTTAATCCATACAATAACGGTAATGTAAAACAAACAACAATTAGCTGCTTTTGGTTATGTGCCAGACTATTTCTTGGCCAGGTCCAATCACTTCATGGAGTCTTTGCTGGTTAATTTGTGATTTTTAGAGGCGCTGGTAGGTGGACTTTGTGGTCTTTGGATAGAGCTAGGCTAGTTGTTTTCCCTTGTTTCCAGCCTGCCACTGGTAAGCTAAGTTACAATATGTAGTAACAAGATATAAGAACGATATCATCCAACTCTCTGCCAGAAAGTGTATTTCCTAAAAGGTCCAACTATTGCTTTAAAAGTGTGGAGAAAATGCTTTCTTCTCTGCCTTTTGGGAACAATATGTTTGTGAGATGTAATACTAATGTACATATGTGCTTAGCCTACAGTCTCTTTTACCCCATTGACAAGCCTGAGCATTGTTCTTACTGTATCTGCTTGAGCAAATGACCACAGTAAAAAAATACACTCTTCAAAGATTCTGTACTGATTTGAATTGCTAATAGCAACATCTGCTTTGACGCAGCCCATCATCACCACCACGCCCAACGGCTTTGCACATTAGTACAACTCAAGTTGATGGCATTGATTATGCTCCTAAAAGTACTGTGGAGTATTAAATATGAGTTGTTTGTGTGATCACCTTTGTCTCCAGTGTCACAGTCAATGGCAGGGTATGTCGATGCATGATGACAACCTTCTTTGAGAGTTATAATCACAGTCTCGCAACCTCTTATTCCACAATATTTGTTCAATTTATAGACTCACATTTTGTTTTGAGAATTGCCAAGCAAAAGAAAAAGCCATCATGATGCCTCTCATGAAACAAGCATTGAGAATTCATACATCTACCCCCAACGTCTTATTAGAATGAAAAGTATTACCCCAACACCCATTTCTTGGGCTGAAAATAAGGTATGAATGATGTGAATGAATGTGTTTTCTATGCTACAGTAGCTCCCACATTTCAAATCTTGTGATTGGTTCTCAGACAGTGCATAATACAGATGTGATCTTCAGGTCACGGATGTCCCAATATGGAAGCCATGTTGCCTGCATGATAATCAGTAATCCACTTTGCTCTGGCTCTGGCCTGGCCGGTGACCCCTGCTGACCTCCTTGGAATTGATTTTGTGCTTGAACCCAAAGCAGACGCAAATTAAGCCACGATATCAGCGGAAAGCAAGAGAGGGAGAGGAGCAGAGGAGGAGAAAACAAAAGAGTAGCATTTGGGGTCTACTGAAAGAAGGTATTTAGCCATGGGAAAGATAGATGGTTACAATGACTTACTTTGATAGAACATCTGTAGGAAAGCAGACAAAATGACGAGGGCCTTGTGAAAAGCTTAATAGCCTAATTTCCTGCCCAGCCCGGCAGAAATATCTATCTGACACTGACAGCTGATGAAAATGCACCAGGATTTGATTTTCTCCCAAGTGGAGAACAAGTTAAGACCTATCTCTCGCTTTGCAAAGTCCCGCAGGCAATACTCTGTGTGTGCGTCTGTAAGAAAAAAGACAGAAACTCAGGCCATGGCTGCTTCCTCCTCAGGGCTAATGACAAATTTAGTGATAATCGTCATGTTTTAATTGATGTTTCTGCACCACTGACTCAAACCACCGGTGGATTGCATCAGGGGGATGAGAGATATGAGGAGTTTTGTATCTGCATGGCCCACAGTTCCCTTTATTACCGGCTTGCATCCGATCTGTCCAACGCTCAAGGCTTTAATGCACAGCACAGACAGCCCACCTCTGGGACAGTGCAACCTGCTCACAGTCACTGCATGAGGTAGATGGTACATGCTGTCCCATCTCTACGCTGCCACTGTTGGACTGGGTAAAAAACAGCATTATACATACAGAAAACTGCTTGATTGCCCGGCGGCCCCCCAGCGTGCCGAGCTATGGCGAGGACTAATGTATTTATAACCCCTCTCATATGTGCACTGGGAACAAATTAGAGACAAATGAGGCAGGATTCCTCTGCTCGCCCCGGAAAGCCATGAAATTAGGGCAGCATCGTTTACAACTAGCACCAGATCACAGCAGCAAACTAATGCAAAGTTAAATGTGCCTCTAGAAGTGTCTTCACAGTAGTATTGTGCAGTATGTTACCGCTGTATGAATGTTTTGTACATGTACATGCTTTAACCTCTAAAAGTGGTTATTTAGACTTTTAGCGTGCGGAATAGTTTTTGTTTCCATGCTTTTCTTTGCATTTTCTGTTATGAAGGCACTCCTCTCGAGATCAAGTGACTGGCTTTATCAACACATTTGGGCTGCAATGGAGAAAATGTTGTTTAGGTATCTTAAAACAAAAAAACAAGAACGATTTTAGAGGCAGAGAACTGAAAAAGACACAAGTTCTCAACAGAAGTCAGTCCACAGCCCAAACTGAGGCACAGACATGATCGTATCCAAACTGTTGCACTGAGAAAAAAAATGGGGTCAAGGGTCAAGAAGGAATGAACAGAAATAACTAACACAGTCCGTGATGTTAGCTAATATGGGCTAACATCTGTTAGCTAACTGTTTTGGCTGTTCCTGTCAAACATACGCAGACTGCAAAAAAAAAAAAAAAAAAATTAAATATGTGCAAATAAAGCGAGAAATTTTGCATCGCGTTCAGTTTGACGGCATGTTTAGAGTTCTTGTATATTCTGTCTGTAAGCTCAAATGACAGTTTCATGTTTCCGAGTTTTCCGCTCACCTTTTTTGTCTCGTTTGCATCCAATATTTCCGCCCACTTTATGCCTACTCTGGCTCCTGGTTCTCATAGAAGCTTCCATCGGTGTTTCTGAAATACTAATGTTCACTTAATGTGTTGATAGCATCCAATGACAAGAAAACTGTCAATGACGTTTCGTGTTAGCTGTAGCTGTTTTAAAAAATATCGCATTCAAAGTGATATTATGTGAAGATGAACATTTTTTAATTTATACAAAAATGCCAAGATGAAGGTAAAAACTTGTAAAAAAAACAAACAAACAGTTTCCTCCAGTATAATGGCCTTTGTGGTAAGATTGTTGTCAGTGGCTGTATTAAAAAAACTCTCTTCAAAGTGACAGAGAATGTCACATTTTCAATAGTTCACTTCCAGACACACGGTGTCTGCTCAGCAACAAATAACAAACTCTCTATATATGTAAATCAGATCAATAGGATATCCATACAAACGGCCTGCAGCTGTGTGTTGCCATCAAGCGGCTCACCTAATGTAATAAGGAACATCAATAGTTGATTTTCAAACCTAGTGGTGCAGAGAAAGAAAACGAGGATGATGAGATTAGCGCAGCTTGGCTCCAACGTCAAGCTCCATTTTATAAACAGTCACAATTAACACAGACTGTCATTATACAGGGGACAATGAGATGAGTTGGGGAGAACAGATTAATAACTTCACTGCGTGAGTCAAACTCTGGTGCACTACAAAGACATACTCATATTTGTTTCACAGAGTCAACACTGACATTTGGACATTTGGATATGATAATTAATCATGATAAGCTCAACGCACACATGCTCAGACAGAAGGTGGTGTGCAGCGGCTTACACATCTATTGTATGTTGCTCTTCAGACAGGTGTAATAATGCAGTTTGACAATCACCTCGCACTATATGATAACACAGAATTAGCAGGTGTGCTCTGCAGCAAAAAAAATACCTCCATTAACGGTACATCCTGGGCTATGTTCCCTGAGGTGGATTAAGCCTGATCTTAACTAATTATGTTTTTACTGGGAACAGACATGGTTTTTATCGAATAAGTAGTTTCAGTCGAAGGACAATTAGATTCACATTTGGACACAGTGTAGTAGGGAGTAATGTTTTTGTTTTTTTTCTATTAATGTAATTAATTGTTGTTTACTTTCTTAGATGAGTGTTTCTGATTCAGTATTTGCTTTGCTTTTGAACATGTATATTAGTTTTGAGTCACATTTGAGTTGAAGTCAACAAAAACAAAATACATTTTTATTGAGAGGAAGATTTGGTGGCATTTTCATTGGACATTTTTAAAGGTACAGTGTGTAGAATTTAGTTGCATTTAGTGGTCCAATCACTGCATTGTAATCTCCTCACATCACCCTCACCTTCCTAATGTAAAGGAGAAACAACACTTTAAGGACCCTGTTTAGAGTCAGTATTTAGTTTGTCTGTTCTGGACTACTGTATAAATAAGGTGTTTCAACATGGCGGCCTCCATGAAAGGGGACCCTCTCCCACTGTAGATATAAAAGGATATTTTTTAAGTAACAAACATAAAAAGATTCTTATTTTCAGGTGATTATACATGCATGAAAACATAGTTATGAATATTATATTCCATGTTTGCCTTATTCTGAAAATAGAGGCCCCAAATCTTACACACTGTACCTTTAATTTGTAGGTCTTCCAACCTACAGGCTGAAGCTGTTGCTAGCTTTTGCATGCGTAGTTACCATGGATACAGATGCTGTTCTTGTCCATCGTAAAAATCAAGGAAAAAGGCGCTGGTTACTTGTTTTAAACAGATTGTTATGGACAACACGTGCTCAGTTGAAAATTACCCAGCTGGCGAACACTGACACATTTACAGACATGTTGATTAATGTGTGTTGTCCTTAAATAAATAATAAAATATAATAAATAGTTAAAATGAAGTTAAAACCAACACCATTTAAAGCAAACATCTTGTTTTCTCTTCTAAACTCGCTGACTCTTACTTATAAATTTACAAGCCAAAAGGTGCACAGAGCGTTATTTATCTTACAATGCAGTAGCCATGAAGTGAAGGCAAGTATAAAAAAAAGTTTAGTTGAGGAACATCTTTGTATAAACACTGTATTTTTCCTATTCACTGTATGAGCTGAATTGTATTTTTAGACATGATTATATAAACCTGAATGGCTCACACATTTAACATCTGTAACAAGTCTACCACTGCTTTCGTAATCATGTTTCACTTACACTCCTTGCTTCAGCTCCCTCACACTTTCAGACAAAGCGAGAAGAGTATGAGTGTGTATACTCATAATCCTCACTTCCTGCACAGCTAGGGGCTGTGTTTGGAGTGTTTTACTGGAGTAGGGTGTCTGAGGGAGATGAAGCTCTCAGGCCTTCTCTCTCACTCGCTCTTGGTTGCGTGGGATTAGTCATTGCATGGTGAATCAGCCGTTTGTCACTGACACAGTAACAGCCTACCAGTGGCTTTTATAGGCACCAGGTGAACCAATAAAAAAACTCAGCTTTGGTATCCTCAGGCCAACAGAATGGCAATTCATCTACAAACGGCAAGTGCGTGAAAAAAGCTCTGTTAAACATCATACCTGAGGGGTTTTCATTTTTTTGTATCTTATTTCATAAATCCTCCATTCTGTAACACTCCCTCTCCAGCCAATTACATACATTAAAAATCACTTTTAAGAAGAAAACGTGTGCATTTTATGATAGAGACATAAAAAAAGGACCCCGCCAGCAGAGACAGAATATAAACTTAATTTAAAAGTAAATATGTGTTTACAGGGCTGTGAGTTAGTGCCCTAGCAGGTTATAGAAGAATTGTCTGCTCTAATTGTGTTTGGTAATGTGTTTTTGTTGTCATTATTGCTATTCATGGTATTCAAGCTGGAGCAAATGGCTCTTCCTGCCCATGGACACATAATTGAGGAGCCTCAGGAAGATTACTGCGGCGAAGAAATAAAACAGCGTTGGAAAGAAAAAGACAGTTTTGGTAGAAAGGCATGAAGCAACAGCCAGAAAAATCAGGGAGGAGAGAGCGGGGCAGTGAGAGACAAAATATGTTTGGAAAGTGTTCAACCACATGTCTCCAATTCATAATTAACTTTTTAGAACCTTCACAAAGCTACAGGAGTGGGGCTCGTGCCAGCGGAGCTATTCCTTTTCACTGGCAGATGTGACTCTGCTTGTGTTTTATTATGTTTATTTACATGTTTTCTCTGTGCCAACCATACATGAGGTAGTTTGAGGAAACACATGTTGCCAGAGGGCCAACAAGCTCGCACTTTGTCTGCAGGAGAAATACAGCAGTCCTTACATGTGAGACATTTGTATAACTGAATGGATGGTAGATGAGTTGCAGCTCTCTTGGACAGGAAAATAGAGTTGTTTATTTTTGACAACAATATTTGTCTTGTTCAGTTTTTGTTTTTTGTTTTTTTGTTTTTTTTTTTGCCTACGTCTTGAATTTGAATGCAGCACTAAAAATGAGAATGTTATTAAAAAATCTATTTCTGTATTAATTGCTACACCTTAGGCAGCCATCGGGTAAGTTAGATACGTGACTAATAAAATGCTAATTGTGCAAATTAGATGTTGCGGATCGCTCACTGAGTTAGGCAATCATCACCCACTACCTTATGGTTAGTAAATCATTGTTTAGGGTTGCTGGTTAATGATGTTGACTCATTAAGGGTTTGAACACATCACTTGCTGCTTTGTGAAGAGGAAGTGATGAGTCATGAACCAACAGCGGCAAACAGTATGAGACACTTTCAGCATTGATATTAATGTTGTATCTTGTTTCTGACTGCAAACGGTGGAAATATAATCATTTTCTAAGGCCAGTTATATCTCTCCTGTCCTGAGGTCTCTATTCTAATCACTGACCAGTGGATGCTGAGTGGCGGGCACATGGCCCTCGTTAATCCTTTCCCTTTCTTTGCAATAAATTATGCATCAGAAAAAGCTTTTTCCACCTCAATGGATGTGTCCCTTAATCCCTGGCTCCTAAAACCTGTTTAATCTGAACTAAGTCATTAAAACAGTAAAGGGATATCACAAAGGACTTTCAAGCCAATTGGCTTAACGGTAACGTGATTAGATCATTGATCTCTCGGCAAAGCCATGGGCTTCCAGGTGCGAAATGACTATTTAATGAAATCAGAGAAATCTCGTTACTAGAAAATTACTGATCAAAGTTAAGGCCAGGTGACTGGGGTGGCATTGGTATCCATGTATCTGGGCAAAGGTATTTATTCTCCAGATCCCCTCTTGACATTACCAAGAATGCATGGGGCTGGAATGAGAGACCGTGTTCTTAATCCCTCACCAGCCACTATCCATACCTCTATGCATCCTTAACAGGGATTGCAGCTTTAAGCTTTGATAGTGATCACCATTGAACAACACTTTTTCTCCCTCAGATGCACAAAAAGGAAGTGGTAATATCATTATAGCCTGATTAATGTGCCATCTTACAGATCCCCTTCAATTGTGTCTTTTGTCCTGTAGACTACTGAATCAGGATGACGGCTTTGACGATATCAGCTTGACGCTGGTTAATGCCTAAAATACACCTTGCTGACCCTGCAGTTGCGAAGCATCAGTGAGCTCGGAAAATCTCTGGAACCTTACTTAAAAAATGCGGATGACGAGGAAGTAGCGTACGACTACAAATTTATGCACGCCACCACCTCACCTGATGGGTAATAACACCTGACATCATTCAGAGGATTACGATTGTCCTCTCCTATTGCTAGAAATAAATAATTATATCACAGAAGACCCCTTTTCTAATTAATGAGAAGAGATGAAATATCACTTAATTTCAAATTTAATTACGAGCCATAATATTTCCTTCATTGGACTGCCTGCTAATGCTGTGCAGTTTCCTGCTGCTGATGAATGCGCTGTGTATTAAAAACATGAACATTTACAGTTCCCTGGACCGCATATGAAATTTCCCATGATCAGAACATTCTGTAGGAGGTGAAAAATACCAGGAGAGCCACAAACACACACACACAACCACGGTTGTGATATACACAGAGCGGACTACCATCAGGACTACACAAGATAAAAAGGTTAATAAACACTTGGTAATGAAAATTAATGACACAAATCATACACAGGCCCTGACACACTTTTCCCTGTTTAATTGCAATGGCTGAGACGCACTCATTTTAATTACCTATATTGCAGCATTGATGTCCTTCAGTGTCAGGCTCCAAAGTTCTCCCTGTGCATATCACTACAGATGAGCATTTAAGGCCATTATCATAACCATGACAAAGGTATTGACTTCTACCCTCAGATGAGTTTTGCTTATGCAATAAGAATTGCCATTAATTGGGGTAATGAGGCTTGCATACTGACTTTCACCACCACTTTTGGTCTCAATCATATAGTGATGATTTTGCATAAAAGGGATTGGCTTGAGTCCCAGCTGAGGTCATTAGTAATGTATGGTTGTCATTTAGTTCTACTTTAAATGGAGAACACTTTAAACAGCTTACCAGGTTCTTCATAAACCTGAAAAAAAAAAAAGCTCTAGCAAATATTTATACAGTGTAATGACGGTGGCTCATCTTTAACAGAGTCTCAAATATGCACTTTGAGGCATGTAAATGCTTTACTTTATTAAACAGCACAAATTGACACATGCACCTTATTCAGCAAGGTTACAACATGTCAATCAGTGATCAATATAACTGACAAATGTGCTTTAAAATGAATTAGCAGCCTCACACACGCATCGAAAACAGATTAATTTTGTCCAAGTTGGAATTCTGAAGGCTGAAACTAAATTGTTTACCAACGACTGTCTGGGATCATCTCCAGGGAGTGAGCGAAAACGCACAAATTGCAACTTGCTGATTTAGCACTATGTTGCAAAATAATAATAATAAAAAAAAAAATTACAGGCGGCCTGCTGCTGGCTACATTTTGATGATGGATTTTGAATAATGTAAATATGATAAATTAGCCAACACGTAGCATTTTGCTAATTAATTATAATTAATCATGTTGAAGTTTTCAGAGGTGTAGTCAGGGATAATGTTGTCTGTTTGATGTATTGCCCATATGAAGCCCAGCGTGCAGATCAACCCCTGTCTCTGGGCAGAAGCTTAGACTGGTCTTCAGAACTGAGGTTTATGTTTGTGTGTGTGTGTGTGTGTGTGTGTGTGTGTGTGTTTCATTGAATATGTCCTCCTCATTCTACCTCACAGATGGGATTTCATTTTAATTGACAGTTACCCAGATCCATTCGTCAAGATGACAAGCTTAGGGAGGGGGACTGTTGGAGGAGCACCCTGAATGTACTCCGTGAGGTTTGGAGGTGGAAGTGTTTCCTTTGTGTGTGCTTCCATCTGTCTATTCGTGTGTTTGTCTGTACGTCTTTCTCAAGTTTTTCTGACGGCCTCCAGATAGGTCAATCTTACCATCAAACTGCAGCATCGTGTGTTTGTCGGAGTGTGTATGTGTGCCCTTGTTTGTGAGCATGGAGTGAATAGCCTGCCGATCCATTGATCTCCAGCTTTCTGTGTGAAGTCTGGCCTTTGTCTGCCAGATCTACCTCTCTTGCCGTCTTTCTTTTTGCTGTCATTCCCTGACACATGGCTCTGACATATCCTGAGTGTTGCACCAGTGGGAAAATAACACATATCTCTGACCTCTTGAACTCTTTCTTCTCCGAAAGCCCTAGAGAAAGAATGCTTTAGCTGCCCACGCCTCTTTAAATGTCTACCAAGGGACATGGCTATTGAGACAAGGGGGTAGAGAGACATTTCAAGACAGGTATAGATCTTCAGCTGGTTGTCAGGTGTGGGTATCGAGCAAAAGCAGCCGAGGATTTATAGTATGCACACTTCATGTACTGTGCATGGACTGAGGGACCAGAGTAATGGACAGTGTTGTCAGCAGTTCTCTGCCTGGCTTTTTCCTATGAGCTCTGTTCAGTGTTAAATCACAGACTTTGTATACAAAGCTGGTCAATTCTTTTTCTGGGCCACTGGATTCAGTGTTTACTGTATCATGCTTTAGATCCCCAAACAAATTGACATGCGGAACACCTTTATTATATGTACAAGCCAGAACCGGGAGATTGAGTTAAATGGAAATGCTTAGTTAACATAAATACCCTCAGATGATGGGCTGTCACATGTCATATCAGACCCTCATGAGGCCCGCTCAGTATTCTGCTCACACAGTAGGCGACAAATAGCCCTAAACACCCCGCGTCAGGCGATTCGAATGCTGAAAGGGGGTTTGCGGGGGGGGGGGGTCTGAACAGTCACATAATGTTGTCTTTGGATCGGCCCAAGGAAACGATGTCACAGATCATTCATGGAGCTGATGTTGTATACATTAAGGAGGAAGGGGAGGGGATTGGTGGAGGCCTCTCCACAGCAACAGAGGACAGCCTATGGAAAATGCCCCAGCTGCCTAGCCAAGACGGTGATGTCATCAGAGTGAAACATGCAATTCCACACGCTGTCTCCTCTAGTGCATGTGTGTGTGTGTGCGTGTGCGTGTGTGTTTCTGGTGGGAGGTAAAATGAACACACACACACACACACTCACGCTTCCTACATGCTGCATCACCTTCAGGCCGTCCTCAGCTGTACCACAGGGATGTTACCTCTTGAATGATTCCCTCATGTATATTGAATGAACTGCACAACAAGCTCATGTTCATGGGTGATTTATCTTACGCAGGTGTGATAATGTCAATATATTGATTAATCAAGCAGTGATTGAGGGCCATATGCTCTACAGATGATTAATATTGATAACTATGTGCCACCCCACACTTGACAATACAGATTTAATCACACACATCCGCGCTACAAAACACAAGCTTGAGTGTGTGTGTGTTTAAGAATGTCTTACCATGTGTAACTAGTGACCTGAGGGATTACACTCCCCTTAGCTCCCCCCCCAAAGCTCCCACTCACATTGTGCCCTGGCAATGGTGTATTGTATCACTGCGGGCAGCATCTTAAAGAAGTTTGAAAATGTGTGCAGCTTGCTCTTTATTCCCTGCTTTCTAATCCTTTTTGGGCTCACAATGGCGCTTTACTCAACAATAGTAAAGGCAGTGAAAAGGGACAACTGCAAGCGTGGCCACAGCGTCTGAGCACTGATTTCATGCACATGGAGAAAAAAAAAAAAACAGAGAGAGAGAGAGGGTGTGTGTTCATGTGCACATGTGTTTCTGTGTGTCCATTCATGCAGAGTATTAAGCACAGTGTGGACGTGCCAGTCAGTTTACATGAGGTCATTAGACTGTCCCCTGCTCTCTTTGCACATAACAGAAAAGTATGTAAGTTTGTAATCGTCAGAGTGCTGGCAACGTGTTAATCTAGTTAGAGGGGGTTGTTTGAATGGCAGCATGACGGGTTTGTGTTTAACAATATATCTCTTTAAGTCTCTGGTCCCTGTGTTGTCACAGCTGCTGAAACTTGGCATGGGACGGGCAACAAAAGGGAGAAGTAGGCATCAGCGCATTGGCAACCATGGCACGGAAGAACATTTGGTTACCCACAAGCTGTCAAGGCTGCGTTTTTAAATTCATCTACTTTGCTTTGAGTGTTTTAAAAAAAGGTCCAAAGCAGCAGCTTATCGTGATATAAAGGCCAGGATGTTGAACAAATCAAATGTATTCACATTACGTTTGACTTAATAAAGTATTAATGTGGCACTTTCAAGTGAAAAACTTCACACGAAGGTATGTGAGTAGGTTGTGCGCTTCCAGCGGCGGTGACACAGTTCTTTTTTTCCAGCACTTGGCCACGGACAGAGACTGGTGGCTGAGCTGATTTGTTGCGCTGCATTACGCTGACAGATCGACTGATTGTTGACAAACAGCTCAACTCAATGCCAGCGCCGCCACGGTCATCTCCACTCCACCGCCTGACTGTTCGCTGTTGTGCGGTGATTTGCTGGAGCTCCCCAGGATGACAACCATGCTTCATCCCTCACTTTCATTGCGCCATAAAAGGGTCCTCTGTGGTGCTGGATGCTGCTGTTTACTTGTTAGTCTTTGTCATCATTACGGTGTCACAGACAGGATAACCAGAATGGGAAAAGGGGTGAGTGTGGGGACTGTGTAACCGTATCCGGGGCAGGAGTCACCTAGGTCCACAAGAATCAGATCATCTGTCCATTCATCTTCATATGGCTGAATCCCAAATGGCATCTGAGCACTTGGAAACCCAGAGGAGAAGGACACAGTCCAGTGCCCAGAATAACATCCATCTGATAAAGCTAAATCTTCATTGAGAACCAGCTACGAAGCTAAAATCTGTTTTTGTTACACAACAAAGTGAATCTAACCAAAAAACGAGGCTGTTCTGTCTGGATTTGCATTTGCAGTGAAACTGGGAGTAATTCAGAAAGATATAAAAAGATTTAAACTGAATAAGCTCTCTAAGTTACAAGGAGTCTTTGATGTAGAAGATGATTTGTATGCTCTGTGATCACACAGCAAACACCATGGGGTGTTTTTGGGATTTGCAAGTTTCCGCAAGCGTGTGTATATTTGTGCCTATCTGTATGTGCGTGTATGTAAAGCCCTCTACAGTTTTTTTTTTCTCTGCTCTGCACCTGAAACATCCACTTCACCTGTGGATGAACCGGAGCTGAGCTCTTTTTTTGGGGGTGGTTTGTGTGGGCTGTTGACAAACAGCGTCTCGCATATTTCCCTGACTGTGAAGAGGAGAGGATCCTCTTTACGTCCTGCAGCAGTGCTGCTCTGCTACTGGGATAACAAGGGAGCTCTGATCTCATCGCACCGCGGCTCACTTTGCCGGGAAGGAGCGGGATGATGTAATGCTGCCCGAGCGGAGCGGCACCAGCACGCACTTATCAGACGCGCTGTGTAACAGAGTGGCTGAGGAACCAATGCAATAATAACACTTCCACTATGATTTTATGAGGCATCATCATCTTTATCATAAGCATGATTACTGTAACAATCATCATCATCGTACACTATATATATATACTGTGAATACACACACAGGTTACTACACATTTACTTCACTTAATTAGAGCTAAATTAGCCATTTTGCTTTCAAATCAAAGTGTGCCATTTCACCTTGGAAGCCTTTATTATTTAGGAGGTACCACAGCTGCAAACGTGTTGTGGAAATGCGGGGCACATTCACCGGATATTCAGAGCATACAAAGCCATCTAAAGTTAAGAATGATGTGTTGGACAGTTTAATGGCAAATCACATATTCCATCCAGTTCACCTTCTACTGAAATGTATAAATTACCAAATTAATTGATTGCTTTTTACAGCAGCCTACAAAAGAGCCCATCCATTTACATTACCTTCGTCTTTCCCCTTGCCACAGTATGAGACAGTCACCTCCAGAGAATCATACGACTCCAGTCCTGTATAATACTGGGGTGAGAATATTATGCTGTGGATTTTATGCTAGGTAATTAAAGAGATCACTGTTTTATGTCCTAGGCAGGGATGGACCTTCCCTGATTCACAACCCTACACACTAAAGTGGAATAGCCTTGTTCCTACTCTTGACTCCTCTAGTTTAATTGCCCTTTGTGTCCGGTTTATTTCTTTTCTAACTGCCCTAATATATGATACATTGAGTGCAACATTCTTCTTAGAGATATTAAAGAGCTATTGGTGCACTGAAGCAAAGGATCGCACCTGTCAGCGTGTGATGATGAGTGAGACCGCCTCACCTGCCTCTGCCCTCTTACCTCACCTCCTTTTTACATGGTCTTGGCATAGCACATCAGCATGACTGAACTTAGCGCCTGCAGCTACGGCCCAGCCCTTGTCCTGTCCAGCCCTCCTTTCCTGAACGAGTGCCTCTGAGGTGAAGCATGTGTCAGGGGCCTGAGATGAAGCCAGAGAGCGGGAGATGAGTCAGATGAACACTTGTCAGGTGATGTCATCTCCAGTGAGCGCTGATGACCGGCCCCAGCTGTTTCGGTGCACTGAGGCACACTCTGCAGCACCTGTCTGAAGGCGTTTTAGCTCACACAACTGCAGCACAGAACTACTCAAAGGGCCTTCATAACTCCCTGGTGATGAAGTCAACGGAGGTCAAACGGGGCAGACAGTACATCTCCAGCAGAGCGTGGCTCCATTCTGCCGGTGTGGCTGAGAACAGGATGTAGTAGATGAAGAATATCACTGATTCTGAACAAAAAGAGTCGATTATTTGATTATTTGTATGATACAGAGATTACCAAAAGTGTCACAGGTGTTTGTGCCCTTTTAGCAATCGCGACCGTGAGTATTGCTGATGACATCATATCTGACACACACACATACACATATGGGTCATCCGCATTATGCAAAGATGGAGTCACCCAGTGTAACATCCACCTCATGTGGTCCCTCACAAACACTTGAATTCACAAAACAAAGTAGTCAAAGTTGATTCTTATGCATGGTTATTTTGTCACGAAGCTCCAGGCGGTGAATGGAAATGCAGATACATGCTGTGGAAAAAGAAAATTTATTGATGATGGAATCAGCTGGATTGAACTACACGCACACACACTTTATCAAGTGTGTGCACACGCACACACAGCTCAGCACAAAACACTTCAAGAAGGCAGCAGATCCTCTCTCACAGTAAATCAAGAACTGTTTCACTGTAATAGCTGTACTTTGTAATAGCCATCGCAGTGGAATAACTCTGATTTAATCTAGCCAGCAATCAATATTTTTTGACTGCTATGATTGATGAGTATTAAGTAGGACTATTAACAGAGTGAAAAAAAAAGTGTCCAAGTCGGAATCCCACTGCCTGCCGCTCAGTCAAAGCACTAATGTGAAAGGGAATAATTTGTCAGCTAATTCACAAATAGGCTTAGAACTGTGGGCATATTTTCTTAATGAATATGTGAATTACTTGTGCATTGATTTCTATTGTGTGGGAAAATGGGAAATGTATAAAGAACTGTCCGCACAGGCGCCTGCAGACACACTTCATTGACGTTTCACTTGGAGACTACGAGAAATATTGCATATGCTGAAACCAGCAGATTGTGTATTTAAAGCCTCTGGTGAATCAAGGTCACGGCAGTGACCCTTTTAGTAGTAGCCTGTCATACATTTAGCAGAGCAGGGGATCATTTCAAACTGTCCTCCATCACATTATGACAGATCTTAATTGACTACCGATGCAATTTTGCTGAGTTGACGGAAAAATCGGATTTTAATCTAATCACTGCAATATACCTGATTGGCTTCAAGCAACACTCTGGCATATTAAAACATTTGCATTGCAGAAATGGGTCAGAGAGCTTGTGAACAACTAAATCCTACACACTGTATATCAGGTTCCCATATGAATTCATTATGGCTTTTATATCACATTATAGACACTCTCTGAGTAAAATGTGTCTTGGTGTGCACATTTAATGAATGCTAATCGATAGAGTTTTCTTATTTTACAGTTTTCTTGTAGTTAGCTTCCACCACTTTAGGGTTTATTGAAATTATGTCCCTGCTGCTGAAAAACTATATTTCATACACTTTGTAATGCAAATATTTGGAGAACGAGGCAAGTTTGAAAGTTTAAAGCATTGAACTTCAGTTACCTTGTCACTATGCTTTCCTCCAGCAGTCTCTCTACAATGCACCTCTTTTTCGTTCTTGCTTTTCCGACCACACCGAGACAATTTTCAGTCAGTCAGTCTTCCCTGGTTTATCACTGAACCACATCATTAAGAAGAGCCCCATGGATCCCTGTCTAAACTGCACGTCGACTAGCTGCCGCCAGCTCCCTGGATAAAAAGCCCAAGGCTGGGCAGACTGACATTCCCCTGCACAAAGGTAAATGATGGCACAGAGGATGGTGGTCCAGAGTCCCCTCAGTGGTCTTGGGGGAGAAGACAGAGAAGGAGAATGATGATAGATTGCATGGAGAGTGGGCTGAGCGGACGGATCAGGCCTCTCATACCCAAAGAGCACCATCTGCTGTCAGTTCGGGTGACTCATTCAACTGTGCTGACATGTGCATGTAAAGGAGCACGCTGAGAACACATCAGACTGCCGTCAGGCGCACCGATGATGGGCTGCATATAAAAGAGAGAAACACGGAGAGGAGGAGGTGGAGGGAGAGGACTGTGGAAAAGAGACAGGTGGGGTACTGAAAGCACCATCTCTTTTATCTTCACAGAAAAATTTTGCATTCATCCAAAACAAACAGCTCAGATTCTTTTTAATAATAAATGTTTGTTTTATTTTTTTAGCTTTTTTTTCTTGCTCATGTTCTTCCTGCGTGCTACTTTAAGTTCATTTGTTTCAACAAAACAATTTCAAAGAAAAATGCAAATAGAGAACGGCACTGTAGAAAAATATCTTTGATAAAACTGACATTCTTGTGCATGAAAGCAAAATGAAGTTGTTATAATGCAATGTAACATTAATATCCACCGTGAGTTTTGCATCCGAGCTCTTAACATTTCCCCTAGTGTAAAAGAATACTCTGTTACACATCCTTCCCAAGCAGTGTGTGCTTGCCTTATTCTGGCAATATTTCATCCGTAGAACCCCATGTGTACTACTAGAGTGAAATAACAGGATAGCTAAGGGGCGAGAAGCCAGTCTAGTGCCGGTATCAAATGACCGTGTCTGGCCCTCTTAAAACAATGAGCTGTTTATGGTCAATTTTAACAAGCTAAAGTACTTCTGACTGCTGCCTTCTCCTGAAAACCTCATACTCCTCGGAGCATCAAAGAGAAAAGAATAGTACAAGATGGTTTGGTGTCATTGGAAAAGCCCACAAGCACATAAAAGACATAATGCTGGCTGTTGGATATCTCTTTTTAAATATATGGGAATGACTATTGAGTGACACTACAGATCCAATCTTCTCATTTCTCATAACCCTCTCTTAAAAAACATTGTCCATCCAAGCAGTGGCTTTTTTTATTTCTTCATAAAAAACAGAATTCCCCTGGAGGGGGTCACAATTACATATTTCTAGGATGAGGTGTCGGTTCAGGATCAAAGTCAGAGTCTTGTCATCTCCTATTTCATTTCAGGGGTCCAGAGGAGCCTAATTGTCAATAAGGACCAGCTGCATTGACACCTGTGACACTGCACTGGTTTGCCTCGGACTCACACAGTCTCTCACTCTGCCCACTGGAGAGAGTCACGAGCACTACTGTCTGCAGGAGTGACGGGGCATGCCAATACTAAAAAGGTCGCAATTTATGAAAGGCCATGACATCAAAGCGCTGATCAATGGCCTTCACATGCCTCAAACATAGCGCTGAGATTGATTCTATAGGTGATATTGTTACTGGAGATCTGCAGACGTGCTGGAAGTGTCAACAGGGGAGGCATGCTCAAGTTCAAAACAGGCAATTCTATAGGATTTGCGTCAGTCAGACGAGGTGGTTGGACAGTGATGAGAGACCCCGCTGACCCCACAGGGTGATGCACGCTTGTCAGTGTGAGGCGGGCTTTAAGTGCAGACTACAGGGGGAATATTATATTATGTTGAATAGCCGCCTCGCAGGCCAGCAGCAATCAAACGGCCTCTCTCGGCTCAGACCATTTTATTACGGGATGGATGGATGAATGGGATTCTTATGAGATGATCCAGACAGGTCTACCCAAGGGGAGGTGGGGTACATTAGTGTATATCAATGCCAGAGGAGAAGATATTACTGACCTCCCTACACACTGTGTTTGCACTCTCCTGAGCTTGAGAATGACTTAAGAAGTCTGGGATCACTTTATAAACATAATATACTGAGAATAGAAATAATATTAGTAAAATAAGCAGCTGTTTGTCTCCACCCCTGTGGATATTTGCAGAGCTTGATCTAGATAATAAATATAAAAACAGTTAAAAAGATGGACAGATTAAAAAAAAGCTGTTGTTTTGTTTGGTCAAGTTTTGGTTTTGCCTTGAATGTTAACTGTATGGATTCCTGTTGGAGGAATTAATTCCCAGAACAAAAGACCACACACTAATGCAGGCAGACATTACTATACAGTATATGTCAGTAAATTACACACAAGTGTGTATGCACACACACACACACACACACACACACACACACACACATTGGTGCAAACACAAATGCACACGCCACACACCGTACACAACCAGCACTATCTCCTTTTTTGTGATTTGGAGATGTAGTTAGACCAGTGTCACTGTCTTTACAGAAACAGTGACAGAAACACTAAAACAACGTCTAGAATGGACAGGAAAACTCCGGGGCATCATGAATAAATAATATTACTCCAAAAGCAAGTCCTCCTTTGTATTGTGCTGTATTTGTCTATGCTAGCAGAAGCACAGGGATGTGGGTGCAGGGCTGGCGAGCAAGCAAATAAATAAATAAGTAACATGTTCAAAAAGTGCAAGCTGTTGTTAAGTCTGTGTGACATACAAGCGCTGTCCAGTGTTGCATTATCACAACACTGCACATTTAGGTCTGTTATTCTTACTCTTAGGACTCGCTTTGTTTTGTTCCGCAAATTCTGTCTGTTTCCTCACATTTACTTTATTATTTAACAGCATTTGGCGCATAAATCAAAAGAATGGAACATGTTATACTTAAGAATAAAACAATATATTTGATGGCCTTGACAGCTAAGGCTCTCAGCCATCAGCGAGATGGGAAATCTTTCATTTTTGATAAATTACAGTGTGATTATAAATAAA
This sequence comes from Sciaenops ocellatus, assembly GCA_033000465.1. Classification (NCBI taxonomy): domain Eukaryota; kingdom Metazoa; phylum Chordata; class Actinopteri; family Sciaenidae; genus Sciaenops; species Sciaenops ocellatus. The sequence goes on along the minus strand of CP136878.1, from coordinate 12,174,935 downwards.
TAAACAAGACTGATGGTGTGGAATAAATCCAATTTACCATGCAGAAGATAATCAATACATTAACCTGGAATCCCATGCTAAAGCACCTTTAGTCGACAGTACAGTATGTGCTTGTTGACTTTAATTGCAACAGTGTTGGATGCAGAAGCCGTGGGCAGACAATTGATAGTAGCCATTAGCAAATGATTAGGTGGACAGAGATGAACTCTCCAACATTGATTTGGCTGGCTTACATTTCCGACTTTTGCAGGAGAATAAATAAATTCACTAGCAAATCTATAATGCATGACTTTATATTCATAATTTCCACCGGAGAGGCTCTTCGGCTCCCTGCTTTCCATCGTGTACACAGAAAGGCTGGCAGCTCGCTAAAATCAGGCGTCCACAGTGTCTGTTTTGTGCCAAATCATAACTGTTTATTCAGCCAAACACAGCATTATAAAATGTATTGCTGTGAAGATTTATAATGAGAGTGAGATTGTGAAGTGAAACCACAGGCTTCCGTTCGCACTGCTTTCTAGACACGGTGAAGTCTCCAACATATCAAAGACGTTCTTTATCATTTCCAATTATTGAGAAATATTGTCATTTGAGCCATCTGAACCACCAAGTCTAATTTGTTTACTTCAAGTGCCTTGGAAGCCTCTTTAATGTTTGAAATGAGATCCATTCCCTGTGGGTTGTCTACGGCCCTGAAAACAAATGACAGATTGCACAGGAGAAGTCCTAACTTTTCAACAATAACAGACACATAGTACTCTTTTCTTCCCATCGAGATGCTGTGCACTGCCAAGTACTTTACCTCACCATCTCAACATGGTTGCTTGTCGTCAAACCCAGCATTTGTTTTAACCACATAAGGTCTCAATCAAAACAGCGCTGCTCTGCTGAAAAGTTGAGCGCTGGATGTTGAAGGTGACTGAATTGCTATGCTTGAATGTTCACCTTCAAATTTCCAACATTAAATCCTCCAGTGAGCTGTGCTTACGTTGTTTGTCCATGTTCTAGGGCACATAGGCAGTAATCAAATAGAGGAGAACAGAGCGTATGGTGTCCTCAAACCTAATTTAGCTGCTTGCAGCTCTGACCCCTTGACCTTTGACATTCCAACCTGACGGGCGAGGGTAGCGAATCATTTATTTACTTTGTCAAGACATAAGCCAGACGAGTGAATTTCAGCCTTATGGCAGGAATCTTTGGAACTCAAAGCACAAATAAAAGCCAGATTAAAATGTAAACAGCCAAAGCCATCTAATAGATAACCTCGCAATAACAGTCTGGCCCTTTTGAGCAATAATCAGTATTGACTCCAAAGAAACATCTTCACACATTAAACCAGTCATTTTGGTGATTCCCATTGAGCCCGATCAATTAGATCAATTATTTGGACAATAACTTGTGGTGGCTGCAGATACTCGTCAATATCGTTCAGCTGCAGAGACGACAGAGCCCATGGGGGCTAATATACATATCAATACCTGAGGCATTGCTTTTTTGCATGTTCACAAAGAATCTGTTGTGTTCAACAAATGGCATTAATCGAGGATCATTCTCGGGTCAAAGGTGAAAAGGAGAGAACAGAAACCTGAGAGAGCAGTTATGACAAAAAAGCAGCAGGCTACTCTCCCTCTCTCTTTCTTTCTCTTCCTCTTTATAGCTTCTTTGCCTTTGCTAGTTTCTAACCATGTCTCTGGAGGATTATGCAACAGTGGCTTGCCACATATCTTTTTCTAGGCCTATACTTGTGTAGCCTCGCTTACCATTTACACAAACTCTCAGGGCACACCCAACATTAAAAACTAGTTTTTGGAGTTAACAGTGCCTCCGTACAAGCTATTCATCTTTAACGCCTCTTGTTCTCCTGCTGAGCTCTTACTGCTCCTTCAACAGTCGGCCTGCAGGATATCCACATGTGCTGCTCTACTGCTGCTCGGCTGGATCCCCCCCCCCGTCTCCCTCCAGCCCCTCTCCTAAAATAGACCCATCGCTGGGCCTCTGAACGTTTGGCTGTTTCCTTCCTCCCATCTTGTACACGCCTGTTGGAGGGTTACAGCTGCTCTCTTGCTGACCACAGTTTCCATTGCTCATCACTGTTTAACTCCCAGACCCCTTCTGGAGTCCATTACCTAGGCTAACTTTCCCAGATTTATCACCGCTGTGACCTGTAACAGCCAAAACAACAGCAGCGTGAATCCGCTGAATGCTGAATGGGCTGTTCTGACTATGAGTATAGGCTTAATGAAAGCACAATGCTGCAAAGAAATTAGGTCTTTGGTTTTAAAAGTGTATATTAAGGATACTTTCTATGCAAACTGCTGTCTAGACAGTGCTGTCTGTGTATGATACAGGCGTTTTGAGAAAGAATGACTGTGCAACACTGGAAGCCTGCAGCGAAGATGTCTTTGATTGAGACCCTGCTCCAAGCGAGTGGATGATGGGATCAAAGCCATTCATTCCTTTTAACTTCATCCATGGTTATTTCAAGTTATTGCTGGTTCATCCATTTCTATCCACATTTAAGAGCCACGTTGTTTGAAACTCACACCAGTCACAAGTAGAAAGAAAATATGTTCCCAACTTAACTCCAAACACACCCCATTTCAGTTTGAAGTTCTGTGTTTGTCGGTCGCATCCCTCTAAGGTTACTGAAATGTCAAGAATTCAAACCATATTGTCAAATTGCAAAGGGCTCATCAGCACTTTTAGGATCTCGTGTTGGCTCGAGTTTTAGTATTCACAGCACAAAAACAAATCTAACCTCTATAAGTAATGCATACTGGATGAGGTGCTGCCGATGGTCAATAGATTTGCCACTCCAACCTGCGCTGCTGTCTCTGTTTGTTTCCATTACAAACAAATTCTTATCATGCATAATGCATTTTTAGATATAACTGTCATTAATTCATTAAAAAGTGAAAGAGAGAGGCACGGAAAGAAAAGCTAGAGAGAGAGAGAGAGAGAGAGAGAAGCAGGAACAGATTCATGCCGCTAGATTTGCATCTCTGAAAAAGCTTATGGGAGAGACAATGAGTCTTGAGATGCAATGCTACAGTATTTTTGTTTCACATGATAGGCTTATTAATCACAGTAATGAATCATGAGACGGTTTGCAGAACAGTGGAATCAGGGGTAAACAAACGCAGATGATAAGCTGACGATAAGGCCCTCTCCAACTAAAATGCAGGAAGGGGAGACAGAGAGAAGAAGAAGGAAAACAATGTTGAAAACAATGAACTGGGGTGACTTCTTGTCACATTGTGAAAATCCAGCCTTTCAATTTACATCTCTTTGTTTGCTCCGTCTTTATCGCCTTGTTTACTTGTTTGTTTGTTTGTTCACTTATTCATTCGATGACTTGCTTTATAATATGTTAAAAAGCTAGTTGTGCATCTAAGTAATTACACTGTAATTGATGAGCTAATAGACGTGTAAATTATGCAGTAGTGTGTCAGCAGCAGAGTAGAAAGAGTGGAGTGCGTTGTATAATTACAAACTCCAGCTGCCACGCTCCTGTACAGGAGTCATAAATTAAGCACACAAAATTTGAATAACTAAGATCGGAGCCATTTTTTTTTTTTTTTCACTGTACCGTATGGCACTGATATTCCATGTGGTTCCTATATGCCGGGGTGCCTTTTGCAAACACACTGCTCACCTTTACAAGGTGCAGAACCATGTGGTCCAGTGTAGTTTAGTTGATAAAGCATGTGGTTGTCATGGGTTAGGAGTTCAATTCCCAGTGGGGTCACAAAAATGCACTCACATTACTGTAAGGTCTCTTTTGGGTAAAACCATCTGCAAACAGCATGCATGCCTATTTTACTGCTTTACCTACTGCACAAGCACGGTGTTTAGATCTCCTTTTTTAATAGTATTTGAGCGCAAATGATGCCTGAACTGTTCCTCTGTGATGATTTAAACACTACTGGCTTTTAATGCTCTGCTGTCATATGTTATCACTAGATACCTCTCATTCACTTTTGCAGTAGAATTCAAGACCAGCTCGAGACATGTTTAAAGAGGTCACATTATTATTGAAGCAATTCATCTTCTTTCTGTACACAACCCAAACCACAACACTATTTTTTGTCTTCACAGTGAGACGTGCATTTGCAACCTTGCTCCCAAAAGAAATACCCGGCTGCATTGTTTGTATTTACAATATTAGAAGTCGAAACCTGTTGGTGGCACTGAGAGAGGGAGGGACGATTATAACCGTGGCATCAGAGGAGTCATCTGTACAGGCTGACAGCTTGTAGAGCTCTCACACTATCTGTTACTCGTACTGTCCCAGTCCTCCTCTGTGCTCCTGTACGTAATTACAGTGGTTAATCTTCTGGTTCTCCCCTGTCTCCTGCCCACTCTACCTTCCTTATTAGCCCTCCTTTGCCCACCTGAGATTTTTGTCTTCTTCCTCTCCAATTTCTCCCCTCGTGGAAGCAGAGTAGTCCAATCAGAGTTGCCATTGTTTATTGTGATAAGTTGGGATAATGAACAAATGACCTGCCACCTGGAGCACTTAGAGCCTGGTGTTAAACTCGGGTTATAAAAACCTCTTCCAGCTCTATTGATTTACTGGCAACATTTGATTGTACCCATGGGGCAGGGGGCCTGTAAGGCTGCACAGAGCTCTTACTGTTTTACAGTCCTTATTACACCAAACAAATAAATCTCCTGACCATTAATTCACTGCCTGTGCCCTCACTCTCCAGACTGATAGGCCAAAAATCAGAACAGATTCAGGCTGCTTGGCAGACTCAGCCAGATAACTAGGTAGTTAGAGGCAATGTTTCTTTTCTATGTGCCCCATTCCATATTGGATTAGCAGACCGCAGACAACTTTGAGTGTTCTCGGAAGATTTTATGATCGCTCAGGACAAATACATGAGGAAATGATTTGAGTTGGGCTATCCTGTTTTTGCAAACAACGGTCATTATTTCAATATCCTGTGAGGCTCTTTTACGATGCCCCCGCGGTGCTTTTTTGGCTGCTTCTCTCCTATATACAGAAGAGGGACGTGGCACCTCATAGTTAACAAAAGTCAAGCACAGTGAGACTCAGAGCGGTCTGATTTTTACAACGGAAGGCAATTGTAAACACTCAGGGGGCCCGACAAATGGAACTGAGAAGAGTGTTGCACTGGTCCCAGACCAAAGGCCAAATCAGCGATACATTCAGCCCGGATGGTAATTCGAGAATGAGGCAATCCTCTTGTAAAACATTAATAAAGGGCTGTCCAATAAAATCCGCTGTGCCAATTAATGATTTTAACCTTAGCGTTTGTTGGAATACGCAAGTTGATGAGGATCTTGCCTCATCTGCTCTGGAAAAAAAACGTAGACGGTAATGCTGCTGTAAAAAAGGTGATGTTAATTATTTATGGGAATAGACACGTTTGTGCACCTCTTTTGGCCTCCCTCCCTCTTTCACTCACAGACACATGCACGCACGCACACACAGGTTACACCCTAACACAACCCCTATAGAGTATACAGTACTGTGCCAGAATGATGAATAAACTGCAACACTAGAAGATGAAAGATTCCTCTGATTAGTTCTTGCCAACATGTTTACCATAGTTTGAATCACTACCATACCCACTGATTGTAGACTTATGTAATGAAGGTTCAAATACACTTTCCATCCTGCCCACTGGTTTCCCTGTGGAAACTGACGCATAATTGTCAGCATATGTGCAACATACGCACATTCTGTAACTTTGCTCACATAATGTGTACACACACACACACACACACACACACACTGCATACACACTCTAGTGGAGAATCCTCAGAATGATGTCACGTTCAAACGAAAGATGAAAAGCTGCCAAACCCATACTAAACTCAACGACTGACTTAGATTAAACAGCTTGGTTAGCACGCACAAACACACTTGAATAAACACACATACACAAATACACATGCATGCATTTATCCCGTACAACAGAGTTCATTTCTAGGAAGCAGTGCCATTCGGTACTGATTTCTTCATCATCCAACAGAGACCCCTGCTGCAGGAAAGAGACGCCCGCTTATCATGCAGGACTCACCGGCCACAGCATGACGGTGGCTTTGAACACTTAAGCTCTACCAGATATTTATAGGCTTCAGTACCTGGAAGGTATAGGAGGCGTTGGCTCACAGATCCCTCTGACTTCAACTGAAGGATAAATCCTTTTCCCTTGTGGCCAAACATGGTATGTAAATATTCATACACATACACAAACATAGTTGTGATCAGCCAATGTTCAATGCAAAGATGTAGAGACAGTATAACCCATCCGAACCTTTCAAAAAACTCAGACCAGATCAGAAGTGCCAAATGTAGGTCTCCTCCAGCACTACACACCACCTGGGATTGCTGCCATTATGATGTGCTTAGTCGGGGCACTCTAGTCGCTGGATAAAAGACAAGACCACCAGACAGCTAACCAGCTAATCTGTCGAATATTCTGTTAATCTGACAGGCCTTGTTGAATAATGAATATGTACATTATCACAGAGGGAGGTATCACAGGGGACGCAGTGGATCACTCTCTATGTGGTAGGTGGACATGACGTGTGTGTTATCAGCGTGATTTCTAATGAGTTCATTCACAGGTGAGTGTGCGTTTGGCAGGCCACGCGTGTGTGTGTGTGTGTGTGTAATTATGACAAAGGTGAAGTTATCTTGATCGAGAACACGCTGTACTGTGAATTTATCAGCGATAATGATTTCAAATACAGTAAGCTAACAAGTGCAGGGTTCATACATTGCATTTTTTTTTTAAAAAAAAAAAAAGGTAACCTCTATTCAACATGCATGCTTGTGTAGGTGCATATGTTCGGGCCATTAATGTAGCTCTGAAGCTGCCAACTGTCTAATCACCAATCTAGAACAATATGACCCACGAATGATAAATGAAAGCATGCATGCTGCCATGACAAAAGACCTCGACTTGTCAGCTGCAACAGCAGTAAATGACTTTCCACTCCGAGCTGGTTGTCCCAGTGATTTACATCAGCTCTTTCTGGGGCACAGATTTAAATTAAATGCACATTTGATTGTTTATTTATTGATTATTGGGGATCCTTTCCTGATTGAAAACGTCCCATGTACAACGTGACACTTTACAGTCCCAGTTTTCGACTGACAGCCTTTTGTGAAGTTCACACTGAACACCAGACAACAAGGTGTCTACATCCAGGACCTATTTTCATACATTTCTTTTTATCCCTGTGCCCCTTCCCCCCTTATTGGCCCCCATTTCATTCCATTTCCTTCTGGGAGTAGGCCATGGCTTTACCTTTCAACCAAGACACGCTACCTGTCACAGCACAGAACACACACACACACACACACATCCCTGAGCGTGGTGCAAGAGGCATGTGACATCTGTTCTCTCTCCGGTGGGCTCCTCATGTCCTCGACCTCATCCACATCGTTTCTGAGCACCTGGGAGGGAGGAGGGGAGGCTGTATGACAAGGGGACATAGTAAAGAAAAAGGGGATGAAAGGGTAGCGTGTGTGTGTGTGCGCGTGTGTGTGCGTGCGTGTTTGTTAGGGAAAGGTGGGTGGTGTTGTAGACAGAGAGCAGTCAACCACAACATCAGTCAAGACTGCCACAACCCTTCCTCCCACCATCACTAACTTTTCCCTCCATGACCTTGACCTGAGTTTGGTGCTTTTTGACAGCATAGGTCCTTGTTGACACCAGCTGTGCCTACACACTATGCCAGATGCACAGAAAGTAGGCTACAGTGAGGTTGAAAAATCAAAGGGTGGAGTGACATAATACTATACTGTACACGCACCGTGAAGAATAGTGGTGCAGTTCAGTGACCTCTGTGCCTCAGATAGTCTGATATGCAGTAAAATGGATAGCTTTGCAGACGGCAGACTAGAGGCTGGTGGTTTGAGAAGTGGGAGCATGAAAAGCCAAGCTACAAACATCAGAGCAGGGAAAGTAAATGCACACTCCCAAATAGCTACTATGGTAGTGCCCTTGAGCAACGTAACATTTTGAGTCATACCGCTTAGCAGCAAGCAGTAACCATTACGGTTCACCACTGAAGCCAATGCAGAATTGCCTTAAGCTGCAGTTTCAGTAATGGCTGGCTCCAAGAAAACTGTGTATTAGTTTTTATTGAAGTCAACAGGAAAACTCCCATGAAATATAAACGCAACACATTTGGGTCTCAAATGCTATTTTCCCCTCCTCTAATGTATGTTGGGGACCTTTTCTAGGCTGAAGAATCAAAATAATGAACTGAAAGAGGGGAACAGCAGCAGAGTTGGCAATACTTCTCTGTGAGTTTGTCACCCCTTTAAAATTACACATTTGATCCATTTTTATGATAAAAAATATTGAATATAGCTGATTTAACAACTTTATACAGTATACTGTATATACATAGTGTGTGTGTGTGTTATATTTAATTCTTGCACAGGCTGGTGCAAGTGTGTTTTAATCTAATATACTCTCTTTCGTTCCATATGTCATATTTCCATGGTGTGAGAAGTGTAGCTGCCTGAAGCAGAGCCTGTGTCTGTTTAGCACATTGACTCAGCAGGGTCATGGGTTCGTTGGCTCGGGCTCAGCTCCCTAACAGCCTTTTCAAATCATTAAGTAATGAAGTGGGTGCCATTCAAATATAAATGCATCCACAAGCCAGGATCCTTTCATGTTTCAAACCATAAATAGTCTTGGATTTTCCTCCGAGCCAATATACCTATCAAAGCCATTTCCAACATCTGTTATCCCCCCTAAAAAGTCCATGACACCGGGCCAATTGCTGTAGCTGTGCACCAAAGTGTTTTATAATGTATGGGATACAAGGCAGTTATGCTTACTTTTTCTTAATTTGTTAATTGATTATTGCTTAATCTTTCAAAGATCCTGGCTCAGAGCCCTTGTGACTGAGCGTAGTGTGGTTGTGTTCAAACACACAAACACAAACATGCATGCATGTAGAGGCACACAAACACACAGTGAGATAAGCAAACCCCCAGATGTAAGTCTCTTGATACTTGCTGATTATTCTAAGTGCAGCCACCGCTGACCTTGGCACACATAGTCACAGCAAGCTCCATCCCTCTCCATCCATCTCTCCCTCACTGGAGTGGCCCCTGGCCTGCAGCTTATTGGGGGGCCTGGAGCCAGCTTCCCATCTCAGACAGGCCCTAATCTGGGAGGCAAATGATAAGGCTGAGGTTTACAGGAGGGGCTTTGCACACTCACCAAAATTTGCATTTAAAGGCCCTCAAGTAATCTTTAGGCTTATTTAAATCTCAGCAAGACACTAGCAGGAGAGATGGAGGGGGGAAATTCTGCGGATCCACCTCCAGTGCTTCTTTCCCATGGTAGACCAAATCCCCACCATAAATGAGCGAGGATGTGGATTGCTTTGTCGTTCTCACAGCAGCCTGTCTCTGTATTATCAATGGCATTTAATTGACTGAGAATTATTTTATTTCTCCGCGCATCCAAATAAAACCGCCACATGGGACAAAAGCTTCCACCATTACTGCAAAGCAGCCTGTGAAAATGGCCATTCTTGCCAGAAAAAATACACCACTAGTGACATACAGTTGGCTGTATGGGAGTATTTAGTCTTGTGTTTATTTTCCTGTTTGTTTGTCTGGTTCTTTTACATGAGTGGGTTTGACTATGTATGCATGCACTCCTTGTTGATGTGATTATAATAAATATGAAATAAACATTTGCATGTGTTTAAAGCTTCTGCCATATGACCACCTATGCAAGTCTTTTTTTTTTGTGTTATTTTAAAGGCCCCCTCACACGTAATGTTGCTCTTCTGTTGTTTCTATCATCAGTCAGAATTATTCATTCAGCCAAAAATGGAAAACACAATAATGAAAACACCAAACAGTCAGTGGCACACCGCTAGAATATATTCTGCCCCAGTTTTTGTTTAAGTCTGTGCATATTTACCAGCCGCTGCAGCTATAGAAGGCACTGTATTGCTGTCAGCATATTCACTAGTTTACTGGCATCACGTCCTGCAGTATGTATACCATAACAGCACAATGCTTCTGCTCAGCCAATTCGCGTCAGCGTCAGGGGGGTTATTTTCAGTGTGGAATTGTACGGTGCATCCTACACATCCAGAAGGGATTTGAAAGATTAATCCTCACCTTTCCAACTGAATGTATGTAATTTGGTTTGACAAACACCAGCCCTACAGGGACGTTTTCTTCATTAATACTTGACAATGTGCCTTGCGTCTCAGGCCTGAAGAGATGTAGTGGTGTGACGGACGAGAGCATTAAAGTGACCCAGATTCAATCTTTCTTTCTTTACTTGCAAGCTTTTAACACAGAGTATAGCACCTGTGATACAAAATTCAGTTGAGAAAGCAACAAAGACGGGGTGTTAACAGCCATTACAACAGGTCACACAGACAAGACGCGATCTGATGATCCTCTCAGACTGTAATAGACACTAAAATATTCAAGAGTGCCGGGAAGTGTTCAGAAGTAGTTTTTGAAGAGCTTAAAAAATCTGTGTGACAACTTGAAGCACAATATTAGCTAAAAGTATAGGTTAAAGCTTGTTAAAGTAAGTTACTTTGACAATGTTTTAGGTTTTTCAATCTGCAATCAGTGATGTGGATTGTTGTTGATTGAAGTCATGATTCTGTTCTCTAAGGAATAGTTTGACATTTTATACTTGCTAACGAAGGAGCTTGATGCCTCCAGCCAAGAAACAGACCAGCACATGACCCCCTCAAAAGTGCAACTTGTTTTTATATTTTGTTGCAGTGTTTTGTACAGATTAAATATATAAGACATAAAGCTTTAATAAGTGAGCTTTTGTGGTACTGGTAGGCAGTTCTCTGGACTCTGGACAGAGCTATGTTAGCTGGCCTCTTTCCAGTCTTTGTGCTAACCTAAGCTAACTGGCTGCTGGCTCTAGCTTCACGTCAGAGAGTAGTATCAATCTTCTCATCTAACTCTCAGCAAGAAAGCAAGTAAGCATATTTCCCAAACTGTCAAACTATTGTTTTAGGTTTGTCAAAGAAAACATATTCTGTGAAACAGCTTCTTCTTATATGCTGTGTTTCATTCACTATAGGGCTACAGAGTGAAATAAAAACTATAAAAACACAGTATATATTTCAAACCAACAAGACTGTTGCTATTAGTAATTAGTACTGATACCATTAAAATACGTGGAAAGGCTCAACCTGATATCATATTTAATATTCAACCAGATTTTCCTCTTTTGCATAACCCTATTCACAGCCTGAAGACAGGTCAAATCAAGCTCATGCATATAAAAGCCGTTGCCCAGGGCAAAGATTTAACCAGCCCGGATGAGTCCCAAGGCTCGGTGTAGTGAACAAAAAAACACCCTTGCTTCCATTCCAGCTCTGAGAAATATGAGGAGACGCAAGAAAAAAAGGAACTGGACAGAAGGCCTAAAATCCAGCCCCCACCCCCCGCCTTCCATATCCGAAACTAACCGTTAGCTTGGCTTCCCAGTCACACTATGGAGACCCTGCTCACTCTTCCATGCCACAGCCACTTCCTGCTGGCTCTAAACAATGCAGACTCCATTTGGGCCGCTGTAATGGCTGACTGCTTGACATAACCCTTGTCAGTGAGAGCTGAGATAGGTGACACTTGACAGATGTGTAATTGCTGGAAGAGCTCACTGACAGGTGGATGAGCTTAAAGACACCTGATATTCTTCTGAGGCTGTTGACGCAGGGGATTACACCTTTAAGCAGCACCGGCTTCCCCGGGTGTTGTTGCTTTCTTTTCTTTTTTTTTTTTTGTTGCATGTTTCAAGACAGAAAAGAAAAACTGATCTTTTTTTTCCAACTTGAAATTGGTTTCATTTGTTTGAGCTTAGATATGAGCCAAATGTGACAGTGAGAAAGGTTAAGACTCCTGCAGTAACCCTCATTTAATACATCCAGATGTATACTCTCCGTGAGGTAATGCATGGTTTTGACATCAACTGAGCGGGCTTGTAAAGCCTGTGTTGAGGCGTGATAGCTTTCCCTCTCAGGTCAGCCCAGGTGAGGTGGTACCAGAAGCCGGAGATAACACTCCACCCCTATAAAAGACAGGAAGTGAGATAAACATTCGCTCCTTGATTAGGAGTCGGGGTGTGGGCTGCCATGTGGGAGGCGGTGCAGTTATAGGGGTGGAACAGTAAGATGTGGATGAGGGCGTGTGTGTGTGGTGGGTTGTGTTTCATGTGTGGGACTGTAATGCAAATCAATGATCTCCTTCAGTGCAGAGCAGAACAGCACAATGCCTGCACACCTGTCCATCATTCAACATCTCCTGTTCCACCTCTTGAAGCTGGGTGAAAAAAAAAATCGCTTTAACTCACAGTCAAGGGGTTGAAAGCAGGGGAGGGGAGCGAAGGAGGTGTGCTTTGAGGCACAGACATTCACTTTTCTTTTTCCTTGCCGAGAAGACCATGTTATTAGAACTGCAGTTACTAAATTGGGAGGAGGGAGACCGATGCTTTTGGATGTGACCTCAATTGCTCTGGCACACTATCTCAACCAAAGTCTCATTTCACCAAGAAAGACAGGGGTAGAGAAAAGAGAAATTGACAATATCTCTTGTACCATCATGCATAGACAGTGTATAGAGATTTAGCTATGATATAGGGGTGGTAGTGGCTCTAGCTGCACCCGAGAAGCTCAGCTCAGTTCATTGGGGGTATTTTCACTTATAATTGGGGTAGCTTTCATCTTGCCTGCCAAAAGGCGTAGCAGCGAAGAAGAGCACCAAGAGGGAGCTATCACTTCCCCTATTTCCTGGCCCCAGACAAAGGCATCCAGGCAGGCAGCCTGCTGAAGATGATGTATTTCTGATCAAAGAGCCTGGAGTTGACAGCAGCCCGGCCTAGCGCAGCAACCTGATTGCTCCTGGATAGATTTGTCCCTTTGATCAGAGCAGACTCTGACTGCAGGCACTGTTTATGCAAAGAAAAAACGGCAGAGCGATATCTACCCAGTGTTATGTGGAAACAGGCGTTGGGCTGGGGGAAGGACTTTTGCTTCAGGATATGTTGGTTCACACAATAATACAAGATGATATCTGTTATAATTACCACTAATGAGATAACATTGCAAAAAGGCTTTTTTCTGCAACTTGTTGCTGAGATGCTTTTTGCGCTGACAGCAAAAAGTCTTACTTGTTTTTATTACTCTTGATTAAATGATAAAATTCTGCTTCTAATTGCATACATCAGATATAAGAGTGAGATAATGTAATGTACTTAAACAACCGGTATTTTTACAAAGTGATCAGTTAGTTTCACTATGCAAACATCTCACACATAATGCAAACAACCACCGGCTATGAATCTATGTGGACTTGAAAAGGCACGTAATTTTGTCATAATATATTGATGTTAATTCTCATGGCTAGAGTTAAGATTAGTTATATAAATGTGCTACAAAGAAATATTAATGCCATCAGTCTGTAAGATTGTACCTACAAATCCCACAGTGACCTCAGCCATGTTTTGTCTGAAGAGAACAGTCTTCTTGTAGCCGGCTACATGAGTTCAAACACTAAAATGTCAAACACACTTGACTTTAAAACACTTGAGATTTGCTGCGTCCCATAGAAAATAAATGAATGAATGGGGTAGACCTTCATATTGTGGTTATTTCTCATAATGCTGATGTCCAGTGCTGATTATTGTTTTCTGCCAAATGCATGCATAGAATAAAAGTAAGTGCTAAATGTCATTATAATAATTGGAGGCATGAAAATAGAATAGTGTACATTCTTTTAATACTACCTTCACAATATTTACATAAATAAATATTTAATTACAGCTGTCAAAATATTTCTTCAAGTCAACGTTACATTTATCTTGTTTTCCTCCTCCTTCCTCTGCATCCTGGATAAGTTCAGGTCATAGCTTTCAGGGACATCAGCCTTTGCTGTTTTTCTGTCTTTTCTGTCATGTTATACATTAAAAAGGTACAGCACAGCACACCTCCCACAGAGAGACGTCAAAGTCAAGGTTAATTTATGGATGCAAAATACCTCATCTGGAGTTTTAAATTTATTTTATTCATTTTTTTTTCTTTATTTTGTTCTGCCGGTGACAGGTGCTATTTAAAAGGTTTCCAGGCACACGCGTACACACAGTTTAAGTCGGTGTAAAGAGGGCTGAGCGGTTATGTAAGCTGTGATTAACATATCTGACGGCTGCATTTGGGTCAAACAGTGATGGGTAATTCAGGTCATTTCTGACAGCTGATGAAAACAGAAATCATCATGGCGGGCGGTGGGCGTAATTATGTATTTATGAGTGCAAGAGGACCTTGGGGGTAGCGAGCAGAAGAGATGAGCACATACAGAGAAGTGCCTGAGTGCTGCCTTGCTACTGTAATGACAGCTCATTTCCCTGTGTGGATGTTTTTCTCGGCGCCAAGCTTTTGTTAGTCCCACCAGTTTACTGTACCTGCCAACCCGGCCTTTTATGGACAATACAGGAGGGTTAAGTGTTGTATTATTAAGGGATGAATTCTCTGCTGAGACTCCAGCCAAGGAACAGGAAAGCGTGTAGGTCTTACCCAAAGGGCCCTCCGTGGCAGCTTGTTTGTGTTGTGAGAAACACAGCTGGGGTTTAGGCACATTTAAAGATGCATTTGATGTTGAATTATTGTATATGGGGTATATGCATACATACATATATCAACCCCCTGCACTGTATAGATCTACTACTTCCTGCTTATTATATTCACCAAAACATAGGATTTTATATTTAATAATCCACAGTAAATCTTGTATTTTTGTACATTTTGTAAATTGCATATATGCTAGTAGACTTAAGTTCTGTGTAGTACTCAAATCCCAAATACAATAGCCAGTGAACTGAAAAGGGAGGGAGGATAAAGCCAGATGCAAATAACCCTAGACTTAAATCAAAGCCATCGTCAAATCAAACCCCCAGCAACGCTCTCTCCTTTCTCTGTCAATCCACTGTGACATTTGTGATATGGGCAACACTTTCAATCTATGGCTGCCTACTCCATTGGCCATGTAAAGTTTAATGAGCACCTTTTGTGGAGTGATATGAATAATGTATACATTACGGAGCTTTAAAGCGCCTATGGTGCATCTGTCTCCAGGATGGACGGAAGCCACAGAGAAGAAGGACCAGCGAAAATGAAAAAGCCCGAGGGCAAAGAAGGAGAGCGATAGAAAAAGCGAAAAGTTGAAGGCAGTCACATTAATTTGAATGCGCCAGCGTGCCACTTCCAATGCAAAACAGAAGTCATCAGCAAGCACAGAGCTCACCATCCCATCCTCCAACCCCCCCCCCCCCTTTACACAATCTATCTCTCGTCTGTTGCTCATCTGTGTCAACCTGCTCTTCACATCAGGAACTGAGCACGCAGCAACACGGAGGGGAGGGAGTATGTTTTCTTGGAAATTCTGGAAAGCGCAGCGGTTGATGGGAGGAAAACAGAAGTCAGTATAAAGCAGACAATCCTGTTCCTGCACTCCTGCAGATAGCATTGATCTGCAATGTAAAAGGAGATGGAGATGCACTGTACTCTGAATGACAAGCTCACCATTGTCAAAGAAAAGTGTTAAAAAGACTCCAGCAGCGCACTTTAAACGCAGAACGTTAAAGAAAAGCGAAGGAAAGTATGCATTTTTAGGTGCATTGTAGCTGTGGCAGGAAAATGATTTGAAATAAATTCAAAACCAATGTTTTAAGGGATTGCCTCTCATTAAAAAAAAATCTATTCAATGGCAAGGATAAAAGCAGGTTAATTGTTACATGCACTTGATGCTAATATTGTCTTCAGAACATACTCTGAAAGCCTTATTGAAAGAGAAGTATCCGAGCCTTTAACCTCTAAGAGCATTACAGCAATAGCTCTTCCTCTCCACCTCCCTCCATCCTGTGCTCATCCAGACCGCTCCGTCACAAACCCCTCAGTCAAGAGCTCGCTGACGAAATTAGAAATCTCCTGCACGTTGGCTGCTGCTCCACCAAACCCCCCCGCACCCCCCCCCCCCCCCCCCCCCCCCCCCCCCCCCCAATTCAAAAGATTGGTGGGCCTCTATCGTCTTAGAGATCTGCTCCCTGTTGAATAAGCAATGGAGCGTTCCCACTTCACTTGTCCACGCCAGGCTGGCCTGAGCGACCCTTCCCTCCGTTACCCTTTCCCCCACGCCGCCGTCATCCCCTCCCCTAACCCCTGTTTCCATCTCCACAGATTGACCCCCCTCCCCACCACCACCACCACCACCACTACCACACACCACCCCTATCCCCATCCACCTCCCCCCTCAGCCCTCGCTCTCAGCCGACATGGACACACAAAAGAAGGCTCCGGCTTAGTGGCCTTGTGATGGATGCATTTTCATAGGCCAATCTCTGTTATCTTGGAGAAACAGGTCTCAGCCTCCATTCTCTCAGGGCTTTACAGTTTTCTCTCTGCCACTCACCCCGCCCACCCCTTTCCTTCATTTTTTCCACCTCCTCCCTCGATCCCTCCATCCTCCTCCACCATTTTCCGAAGGTCACTCATTAATACTCCTGAGCATTGATGCTGACCCTGTGACCCTGAGCTTGAAAGCCCGGCTCTCCCATATTGAGCACCCAAGCCCTTGTCCCAGCATTCTCACCCAGGCCTGAGTATGGAGGCCTGGACCCCCCCCCCCCCCCCCCCCCCCAAGGTCAAGGACTGGCTGACATCGGGCCCCAAAACAATAGGAGGCCCTTCCTCTGTGCATCCCCATGGACACCCCCTGGGTTGTCCCTCTTTAGATTGATTGGCTATGCTGCAACATCTCCAAGTCAATCAATTTCATTCATTTAATGCAGATGAGTCAAACTTGAGAATTTAGCCACAGATTTCAATTCCTCCCAGAAAGAAAATAGAAAATCTTACATGTAATGGTTTTGTCAATCTCAATTCAGGTGCAAACGAGTATTTGCTTTTTTTGTAGCCCTTATCAAATGTTGCACTTCATTATCTTTAAATTTATACTTAAAGAAAATTGAACACCACTCAGTTACCCAGTCTGTTTAATGAATTTACCTCATTTTTGTTTCAGTGTTATCTATTTATTTATTTGTAAATGATTGGAAGTAAGGAAGGTGCAAATTATATGCAAAGCTTGTGACAGACGACTTCACTTTCATATCAGTAGCTATCGCAACAATGCATTTGTTTACAGTCTGTAGCAATAAAATATCTATCAAAAAGCAAAACTTCTTGCGTTCAATCTCACAATGTAGCAACCTTGATTCAACCCCAAATAAGAATTGTGGTGTTAAAAATCCCCCTACAATAAGCTCCTTCATTTTCTGCTCACTCTGCAGTTTGCAGCTTCCTCATTTCCCAGCCGTGGAGTTTCACTGGGCCTTGATGTATCATATATCTCTCTGTTTTTCCTGCGTGGCTCTTTTTGGGCCTTAGGTCAGAGGGTGAAATAAAGCAGACCCCATTTTGAAGCTGACAGGGTCTCCAAAGTCTGAACCCGAGGGCAGTCCCCCCAGCCCCGGCCTGACAGGGGCCGCGTCCGACAAAGGTGCAGTTTGTTACAAGCTTCTGAGGAAAAAAAAAGAAACACAACAGGGAGGGTTATTTGGTGTTCCTTTGACCCCTTAAGCCCTCTGAGATGAAAAGGCTTTCAATTTTTACCAGACGAGGAAGACCACTTCAGCACAGAACGCCAGTATGAGCTTCAAAGCTCAGCAGAAATTTTAATCAGAGACAAATTACTGTATATTGTGTGATGTACTGTGCTCCATCGCCGCGGCCTGAGGGGGCAAAGGGGCAAATATAGTGCAGCATTACACAGACAAGAAATGGCGTAGTATCCTTGCTCGCATGGTCTCTGTCTTTTTAAATCATGAAAATTCACTGCTAAATTATGTCAGAGTGGTTAGTTGTGAAAGGTAAGAGAAAAAGCCTGATGGGTTTGCATGTATCTGCCATCTTAAATCATGCAAGCTGAAGGCAAATATCAATACCACAAAGCTGCTTAAAACAGCATTCTGCCTAATAAAAACATATCTATCATTTACAACACAAGGGTAAGAGAAAAAGCCCATGAGTGTACCATGCCTTATGCCATTTACTAAACATTTTATCAAATTTTACAAAGCCTGCTTAATATTTAAAGCCTCGGTCATGCAGCCTAATGGTGCAGGGCAGGAATAAGCTATTCAGGGGTCAATTGTTTTATTAAGATTAATGAGGGGGAGCAAGAGGGTACGTCATATCTGTACTGCTTTCCCTCTTTCTCAGAGCGCCAGTGAGGCATATTAAAAGGAGTGAGTAAGGTTTGCCACTTAGCTTATCTACGTAAGTGGCTTATGGATGTATTTGTCCAGGACATTCAAGGTAAATTTTTTCATCAATTCATTTTTCATCAAGTGATGAACTTACTTCCCCCACAGAATATTTCAAGGAATGTTTCAATACCCTGCTACACCGCACGGACGTTTAAGTACGTTAGATTAGCATAAAGGGAAAAAAGGCATATTCTGCAGTTTCTGATAGAATTATATGCTGTAGATCCAAATCTAATGTGCAAGTGTTCTCTGCTGCATATGCACCACGTTTTCAAGTTTTTAAGTGTTGTCTTTCTCCTTTTTATAACTAAAAATAAGGAATTGCTGACCATTTTATTACCTTTAAGCTAATATTACAGGTTTTTCTGATCGCATCAGACATAATTTGTTTAATGCATCTGTCTCCTGAATCAGATAAGAGACTGTTGACATCAAAATACATTTGCTGGTCTGGCAATAAAGCACTAAACGTTGCTTGCTGATGTCCAACGGCCATTTTTAATCAACCCAGCCATACAAACTCCCATGACTCTGATGGACCAGTGCATCTTTTGTCCAAAAAATGTCCAATCTGATGCATCAGAAAAAGGAGCAGATGGAAGTGGAGAGTGGGCGGTGACAAGTGAGAGCTAGTAGGCGTTCATCTCCATCAGCCATAACCCCCCAACTCACATTGATGTCATTGTTGTAATTGCTTTGACACTTCCAAGTTGGCACTAATCCTGTTTGGACAGTGACTTAAACTGTATGGAGAGAGGGGACACATTGGTTACATCCACCAGTACATCTGTCCCTACTGGCCAGGACGACATCTGTTTGTGCTGCGTGTGACTGTGGTGTAAATGAGAGGCCAGGACTTATTATAGCACAAGTTGAAACAGGCCTATTCAGAAAGGCAGATTTGTTTCCCCGTGGTGAAAATCCTCTTTAAATGTTGTGCGTTTTAAATCCTCGCTTCACACAAGAAGAGAAGTATTTTTAAAAAAAGGAATGTTTTTTTTAAAGTGCGGTGTCTCTCTTGCTCGCTGATGTAATGTGATGTTTTCAGTTGAAGTGGAATGACAGGATTTGTTGTGAGAACAGTTTTAATGCGTCTGTTAACACATATAGAGACTCGGGCTTCAGTTAGATGCTGGGTTTGCATAGCTGCTGTGGGAGCATTTACATGATGATCCATAGCTGTCAAGTACGTATAGCAGTGTAATTAATAAAGTTTCAAGCCACAGCAATAACCAGAAATAGATTAGGAGAGGAAATTTGATTCATGCTGCAGGAATAGGTTTGAGCTGTATATTGGTTGGATCGCAGGCTTGGAAAACAAAGATGTCACATGACAGCAGGTCCATAGGGGTCATTTCATTTCCACTGGACTGCCTTTTTTTTTCTTTAGGCAGAGCATAATGTGAACAATGTTTTAGAGGGCCATCTTCAACCGCCATCTTCACAACACGCGAGCCTTTCATGTGTCTGTCTCTCTCACCGCCTCAGCCCTTCCATCCTCTCCAGCACGCCTGCATGCACCCTGACACGTTGACAAGCTGGGAGAGAGTCAATGTTGTGGTTGACCTGGGAGGCCAGGCCGGAGAGGTTTGGTTCACAAAGTGAGAGGTAGACAACAAAGTGCAGTGAACTAAAATGCCCCAAGCCAACCTTTTAGCCTTGGTCAACATCTGCAAGCCGTTGGGGTTGGAAGATAGAAAGGATGGAAGTGGACTCGAGCCTTGGCTTTCCAGACCACAACACTTGTGCTCAACAGTTTGGAAAAGATTTTAAATTTCATACAAAAAAACCCTCCACAATGTCAATGTAGGGTAATTACACTGAAACCACGGGGTTGGGTAGTAACACATTACATGTAATCACACAAAATATGTAACTATAATTAGCCAAGATTTGAAAAAATGTGTAATTAGATTATAATTACATTTTTTCTTCTTCAAGGATTTCTTTTTTCTTAAATGAATTTCTGATTACATCTATGGTAATTTAAAAATGAGGAAACTTTTTCATGACATCCAGTGTCCATCCATCCATCCATCCACATCCATGGATGTAAAATATTCCCTCTATAAAGGTTCATCATGGGATCACCATCATCATCCGTGTCATAATGACAATTATTTATTTTTTCATTTAATGCAACAGCATCTAGCCATGCAGATAGATTTGGTTTTATGTGCTGTGGTCACCTCTGACAAACAATTGTATGTCTGTATCCATAGACTATGTGGACAGTTTTCATTTTGACTATTTCTTTGGGAGAAAACCGTTTTAAAACATATTTTCAGGTACATAAAATAAATGAAGCCTTACACTCCATTTAATGTTCAAATTTTCATTCTAAGCACAGTTCAAGTCTATAACACCAGTTCTGACTGCTGTTTTACTAATGTTTGGCTTTAAAAACATCACTGAGTAAAAAACAATAAACTCAACCGTGGTTTGGGATAATATGTAAATGATCAATATTTCTAATTGCAGAGAGGAATGATTGCCATGATTATGTTGACTCTCTAATGAGTCCACCTGTTGGCATCATGCAGAAAACAATTTTCCACTTGAAGAAACATAGCGTATGTAAACTCTCATAAAATGTAAAACCGATGGAAGGTCTGCTGTGCTCTGGCAGCTGCAGCCTAAAATTATGCAGCATCCGACGATAACTTGAATACCAATCTGACAAAACAGTGCCTTTCCTCCAAAGAAACAGGATGCTTTTTTATTCACAAAAAGAAAAGTTATACAGTAAAACCCAGAACATCTATTTCTATTACTATGAATATATTGAAATTTGAAACTCAACCTCAGACGGAGACATCCAAACTAAAAATAAGTGATGCTGCATTCATTATATGTTTGGGGCACTGTTGGGAAAATAAAAACCTGTGAAGTTTGATACTTGGTTTATAAAGTCTGTGGAGCATCAATTGCAGGAAAACAAAATATACAGCAGTATGCACCGACTGTAACCCCACTGCTCACTTCAAAGGCTTGTCCTGAAATTCAGGAGGACAGTTATTGATCCAATCCCTCAATGAATCGGGAATTGATAACTGGACACTTCAGAATGCACTTTTATGTCTTCTTACTTTGAAGCTCTCCACTCCCCGTCTTTCTGAGGGGATGTTATTCTACGCAAGCGCCTCTTAAATGTTTGAAACCCACACTCCTCCGTGGTTTCACCATCATTTTGAAGCTGTTCTTTCTCACAAGGCATATTGGGAATCCTTGCTCCAAATGCAAATGTAAATTAGTGTTGGGCACGACAAAAGGCACCTTTCTTTCATTTCAGATGAAGCTGAACAGGTTCCAGGGCAGGTCAGGTGTAGTGAAAGGAGAACCCTGGCCTCTCCCGTCTCCTCCCTTTATTGTCCCGCGCTCCCTGCCAAACCATCATTCTCAATATCCCACTGGGGCCTCTCTAACCCTCAACATCTGTCCCACTTTACCACTCCGATGGTAGAGAGCGGCTAGTATGACGGGCACACTGCAGCAGTGAAACTGCTTCCAGACATCTCAAAGTGCTGTCATCTGTAATTTTGTGCATTTACTCGTTCAATTTATTTGTCTGCAATTTACTACAACTAATCACAGGTGTGTTTGCACTATCTCTGTGAGGATATTTATATGGAAAAAACATGCATGAAACTAAAGGCAACGTTGTTTCAAAGTTAATCGTTGTTAATTACAAAAGCTATTTTTGTTGCATCTTTTAAAAGCCTTTCTTCTGTCTGCCATTATGGAAAACTGTTTTTTTGTCTTGAAATGACAAAGGTTTCAGAGCTGGAGGTCAATTTAAATAGCCTTTGCACGGTTCAGTAAATCAAACATAAAGGGACATAAAGGGAAACACCCACAGTAAACGTGCAACCCTGTGGTGCCATGTAAGAGATCATAAACTCATGTTAAGTCAAAAACAGGATGCTATATATTTTGTGAAGGATGTTTGGGGCAGCTACAACATTATAATTGCATGCCAGTTTTCCCTTTGGGAGAAAATACCTTTTCCCATATGTGGCAATGATAAAGTATAGGTTTCCTCTGTCTGGAAAGAAAGGTATATCTGCCCTCTAACTAGACAAGGGGGAGCAGAGTAGAGAGAGAGCGACAGAGATATATAAAGACTGCTATAGACAGACAGGAAAAGAGAAAGTGAGGGAGAAAGAGAAGGAATCAACCCACTGTCTGTACAGTTAGTGGGTCTGGGTGATTGCATGAGGGACAGCAGCGAGCTCCATTTACATTGTAGCTGCAGAATAAAAAGCAGCTTTGGTTTGTCAGTTTTCTGACTAGCGTCATGAACCGCGAGATGCCCATGGCTGCTCGTTCTACTTCAGCGCAGTTCAATACCTGCCATCCTCACCCTTCTACTACGCAAGGAAAGGAACACACACACACACACACACACACACACATACACACACACACACACACATGGGGTCCCTCTGGTGTGTTTGTGTTACTGTTTGTGAGCATTTGTTCCGAATCAGGCACCTGGCATCTTTTGGGAGAGCAGGCTTCACCAATGAGGCCCCCTGGACTGTCATATGTCTGGATGCAGACCAATACCCATCACGGCAAACTGATCAAAAGCAAAGGAAAGTACAACCCTTGAACTTCACAGTCCAATATGCATCCCTGTTGCTTATTATATTCACACACAAACACACACACACAGCATGCAACCATACGAATATCTCTCTGCTGATTAAATATTCCAGAAAGCAATTTTTTCTCTTGTTTTCAGTCAGAATTGAAATTCATTGCAGGTTAAATTGGACGCTCTCTCCAGACTGCCGTAATACCCCATAGTAGGTATAATCAAAGTAATTACAACAACACACAGGTGTTCCACGCTGCACGCCACTGAACACAGCACACGTCAGTGACGGTGGATGGAGTAAACATCTCTGAAAAAAACAAAAACCAAAAACGAAACAAATTCAAATCAAGTGTCATCGTGGCTACTTCGCCGACAGACAGCAAGTGCACAAACAAATGGCATTTTTTGTCATCTGCTGCTTAACATGGACATTTTATGCTCCGTCTGTTCACGTTGCTTTGCTTCCACTTTTCAATTATGATAATCTAAATCTGGTAGAGTGAATTATAGAGGAAAGACATGATTTTTTTAAGCTCTGCAGCAAAGAAAAAGAGAGAGACTTACAGTATCAGCAATGCTGATAAGCTCTCACACATGAAAATCCCCCACTATTACGTTTATAACCAAGATGTTTTTTTTTACCCACTAAAACTACTTTTTCCTATTTTATTTGGTTCCGATCAGAGCAGAGACGTGAGGAGGGATACAATTACATTAAAAGTTCCCCATCTGCATCCTGCAAATCTCATCTCAGTGAGAAAGAAAATGGGGAGAAAAAAGGAAGGTGAGAGAAGGTAGGGGGAGGGGGGGTCAAAGAAAAGAGAGAGAGAGAGAGAGAGAGAAGGTGCAATTACCAAGAGCGTAGTCTGAGGGATCAACTTCACTTCAAAGAGGCCCGGGCCCCGCGTCCCATGCTCCACACAGCCCCAAGTACCAGTGTTGTGAGAGTAGGTAAACATGAGCAGATCACAAGACTGTTAATAGCAGCCAGATCTGAAGAGGTCTCCACCTTGTGCCTTTCTGCCTGCCTCTTAGATTCTCAGACAAGCCCTTGCCTGGAAGGAACAGACTCACCGTGCACACTCAGCTACTTAGTGTGTGTGTGTGTGCATAGGGTGTGTATGTGAGCTCATAAGCATTATCCCAATAGCTTTTTTTCATAGTAATTGAACAGCATAAGCACACAACTCCATGCTGGAACCTTTTAAACCCTCACAGCATGCAAAACCAACAGCTGCCATGCAAACTCTAATGCGCTACAGGGTATTTCTCCATCAGAATACTGCAAACAGCATTCGTATTTTTTTTTTTTTTTTTTAGCAGCAGTTTGCAGTCACCGAGAACGGCACATCTATCTGTGTGTGCACTGCCGCTGAATTATTACAGTATTCACTTTGAGACTTATTGCCAAGAATTATCTTGTTCCAGTATGCAGCCGGCTCAGTGAGTAGGTTTTCATTCATCTTTTTTGACAACAAAAAAGATGCTCTGAGTCTAAGCCCTCCCTCCCTGAAACTCGTTTGTACCAATCCGGGGCGATGTCTACTGTATGTGAAGTGCATTTAACGCCCACTAATCTGTCATCACTGGATAAATACGATAAGGATAGCAGCAATTCCCCAGAAGGTATCACAGGCCTGACGGCTAAACAGGATTAAACGGTCGGCTTTATGCAACGCAAAGAATGAATAGCAACATTTTTTAAGGATAGGACAGAGCTGACCTCCTCTAAGGGAACAGGGTATTTTCAGTCACATGACCAGGGTTCAAAGCCCCATGTCAGGACGCATTCATCCTGTTGAAGTGTCATTGAACAAGACACTTGGTCCCTACCAGCTTCGGGTGAGGTGAGGTAGGGGGTTATGCTGTATCTGACCCCGCACTCTGACCTCCCCCAGTGGGACTAAGCAAAAAAGAGACTTTCCCCTGGGGGGATCAATAAAGAATTACATTAACATACATGATGTATATCAAAGTAAATCTTGGACCAGCATGTCTTCTGCATTGCTAATTCTCTAAATCTCAGTGCACTGTTTGAGGCTGTGGATCTGAATGCACTGACAGCACTGCTTTTTCCAGTCCAATATCTTTGAAAAGG
Organism: Sciaenops ocellatus; assembly: GCA_033000465.1. Taxonomy (NCBI): domain Eukaryota; kingdom Metazoa; phylum Chordata; class Actinopteri; family Sciaenidae; genus Sciaenops; species Sciaenops ocellatus. The sequence goes on along the minus strand of CP136878.1, from coordinate 12,149,917 downwards.
AAATCAACTGGAAAGGCTGACATCTGTTGGCTGGGATTTGTAACTGCAGTTGAGTGGGTCTTGGTGGCCAAGCAGGAAGAGGCAGACACAGTGTTGTTGCACTGAGCAGTTCAGAACTGGTGCCCTAGAAGAGGAGAGCAGAAAACACTTAAAGAGACACATGGGGCAAAACTCCCGAGTCATGAACCGAGATGAAAAGATGCCTCGAGGCTAACGTCACAGTTGAAGCGGAATCACCCTGAGTGCTTTTAGTGTGTCTTTCTCCTCGGATGTCGTTTGTTAAGCGAGTAAACCCCTTCATGCTTGTGTGAAACTTAATTCCCTAGTCTGTCCTTGAGCAGTAAACTCTCACCCTCTCCCTGAGCTGAGAGTGACCCCTCCATTAAAAAAAAACACAAAACACACACAGTCCTCCTCTCCTCCACGACTCCTACCACACCAGATGTTACTTTTCGTCTGTGATTTATCGCACAGTTTAGATAAGGGTAAACAAATAGTCATCACAGTTATAACTGCAAACACCGCTTTTCCGTCTGGCTTATCGCAGGTCACAGCACACAAAGTTAGACGGTGTGGAGGCAAGAGGGGGGAGTGGAGTGGGAAGAGAAAAAAATTGACAAAATTGCATTTTTTTTTTTTTTAGTCTGAGCATAAACATACCAAAAGTCCTTCTCTTGACACACACACACACACTCACATATAACCCTGAGCCCTGACCTGTAGGAATGTGTGTTCTCTGTGGAGGACGATTAGCTAGCCAGCCTCTTAGCTCCTCCAACACAGAAACCTCATTGTGATAAAGCCCAGTCAATGTTTGCTGACACACGTTATCTCCCGTCCCCTCTCTCCCCGGGCCTCCGGTCGGATCGAGCTGCCACAGCTCTTTACAACGATTTAGGGAGCCATTTGTTTTTCAAGGAGCTGTTTACACAATGGCCACCTACCACACAGGGGACAGAGACACGGGGACAGGAGCGGGAGTCGTTTGAAATATAAATCACATCCGTGCCAGCTTTTATCGGCAACAGCTCTGCCTTTTTTTTTTGTTTTCGACTTTCCGATCTTTTTGCATTCTTTATCGTGGAATAGGACGATAAGAACAAACAAGATGGGGTTTTGTCAGTGGCTGCCAATGTATGTAGCTATGAGAAAAGAGGGAAAAGAAACACTTATCTTATGCGTGTGCATGCGTGTGCATGTAAAGAAGGGGAGGTGATAAAAGAGAATATTCCTCAAGGAGGATCAATAGTTGTTATTCAGACCTGCATGGGTCCCTCCATAGGAAGCACTGACACTGTCCTAAGAGTCTGCCGGCTGTATTGATTTTAATTTATTTTTAACTTAGTGATGGATATGGGACATGTCATGAGAGAGAGGCATTGGTCAAATAATTACCAACATCTATTCATTAATTGGGAGGCAAAAGAGATAGACCACTCAATATTCATTAAGGCCTGCAAAGACTTTGCAAATGTGCTGTCTGACACAAGGATGTCAGAGAAATATGTCGATCACCTAATCACGCAATGCAAATTTGTCCCTGTGAAGCAAAGTGCTTTTCTCTTCCATTTCAGTGAAAAGAAAATATAAACTTACATACTTAAATATATATTATGTTATGCTTCAGATCCTTATCCATTCCTGAAATGTCCTCTACCTTTTCAACATTTAAAAAATAAATAATATTCTAATATTGATATTAAATATCCACTGAATAAGCTCTGAAATATCACAAATATGATTCAGGATTCAAATCCCCCCCGGAAAAATCACTTTTAAACAGTATTTTTCCACAATGCAGCGGTTTCAAAATATGTTGTCTACCACACAAACAAATGTTTTTTTCTTCTTCTCCTGGAGAAACACGGTCAAATATTGACACACATCTCATGTGCAGCGAAGCTGTTTGGTCAGAACCAAAAGCGGCTACAGGCGAGAGACGAGATGCTTAAATGCACACGAGAGGCGATGTTTTCTGAAAAGCTTACAAATTGCATCTTTAGTTAATCCTTGCACAGTCCAGTTTATGAAATACAATCCTGAATAATGAGCCGCAATTAAACTCAAACACCGTTATAAGAGAGGTAAATCTAATTAACTGAGCATGCGAAAAGAGATCAGATGACGATGTTTTGTATTACAACCTTGGAAGTTTCAGGCCTCCCTAGAATATGAATCAGACTATTCAGCAGATGGAAGGTGCGGCTGTTGTGGCTGTTACAGAATCAGCAGTCTTGTCATACATATGCTGCATAAATATATCATCAAAACCCTTGTAACCTGCAATAATTCGCTTGATTGGCTCAGTGAGTGCAAGTTCCTTTGGTGTGTATCAAGTCAAACTGACCAAAGTGGCCTATGGGTTCTTGCAGACAGGCACCCGTGGTTATTGAGTACAATCACACAATCACAACACTAATTATCCTGTACGCAAGCTACTGCAGGGCTTTGCCCTTTGAGAGAAGCAATCAAACAGCTGACGAAAGGCTGAATAATCACGCTGCACTGAATGTGCTGGGCATAGCACGTGTGTGTGTGTTTGTGCGGGAGCTACCGAACACTATACAGTCAGTTCATCAAGTTCAGTAAAGCTCACATTATTTATTAGATGCCTTTCAGGTGGAGTGCAGTAATGTTGGAAACTAAATGGGTTAAACGTCATCCTGCTGTGGATGAATTAAGTTTGGTGATCTCAGTTAAAATTTTTCTTCAGTTCTTGTTTGTTTTGGGATTTAGTCGAAAGGAAAGTAAAGAGGCTGTGCCAAATCAATGACCTCCATGAGTTCTTAGCTCGTCTTGTGTTGCATCATAAGCAATGTTACAGCCTCCTTTTCCCAGCCAGGCTGGGCCAAGGTCGTGGTTAAGTTATGATTACAGTATGATGCACTCAGCGAAGACACGCAATAAAGAGGTCTCTGCTGAACCATAAAACTGTCAAGATACATCACAAAAGTGTCAGCCGCACAACGCGCAGCATCACAACAACAACAACAAAAATAAGACTCACTCTTTCTCCCACTCTCCTCTCTAAGCAATCATCACTTCCTCGACTTGACACAAGCTGAATATTGCATTAAATGAATATGTGTTGGAGGACAGGAAAACTACACTGACTGAAAATTCTTTGATTTGGCTTTAGTGCCGTGCACAGCAATGCTCAATTATTTGACCTTCTACTGGTGTTTCTTAGAAGTCTCCTTCTCCTAACAGCAATGTAGTATGAAGCACATACTAAGCCACCAAAGAGAATCCATTGATTTAATCCTTACCTGTTGCACTGTAGCTCTTTTTTTATCTGTGCATTAATGCTCCAATCATCGACCAAACTGGGGAAAGTCAGGTTCTTTCTGGAGACTGAGGATAGCAACTGATTTTCACTGTAGCACACAAACTGTACTATAAATACAGGCGGTGCTATTAAGCTGTGAAAATAAGCCCACGCGTCTGCAAAGTGAAGCCTTGTGAATGTATATCTAAATGTTTGTGAGGCCTTGTCACAAAGAGGGAGAATAAGACGGACAGAAAGTGAAAAGAAAATGCGATGTAATTTGATCTTCTGAAGTTTTAATTAAATGTTACCACAAAAGGTGTCTTTTTCCTACTTTGAATTCTGACATAATTCATAGCAAATATGTCATTACGCTTCACTGGCATCTGCCACGGTCTCATTTCAAGGTGATTAAGATACTTATCAAATTTATTTCGCTGGAAAAACATCGACGAGAGGATGAAAACATTATTTCTCGAGGTCCCTACAGAGACCAAATTTTGACACATTTCCACACTCAGTTTGAAAGCACCAAGATAAATCGCACTGCACCACAGGGACCACGAAGCAAACTGCACTTCGGTCCAATTTTAAAGCCTGGCTAGAAGCCCCCCCTCTCCCCTCTTGCTCCTCAATCCACTAGCCCAATAGAGGGAGGCAGCCTAAATGCACCATCAGCATTGAGGTTTGGCCGAGCTGCTACAAGGGTATTATGTTCCAAATTCTCTCCAGCTGGAGCGAGGAGAGGCTCGCCCATCTCCTTTTTTTTAAACCCATTCCCAAATCACAAAAAAATTACACCGGCTTCTTTTTACCCCCTCCATCCATCCTGTTCTTGCCTTCCCTTTCTCCATCTTTACAATTCAACGTTTAAACAATCAGGCGCCAGAGAAGTAGCATCTGAAATTTGGGGTGCATCAGGGAAGGCCTTCGCTGTTGGAGGAAGGGGGGGGGAGGCAGTGATGGAAAGTTTCAAAAAAAAAAAAAACACAGAAAGAGAGTGATAAAAGAGAGGGGGGTGTTTGGGAGGAGGAGAATTGGAGAAAGAGAGAGAGGAAAAAGGAGGGAGCTGCTGGGGCAGGTGAAAGCCGTCCGCATACAAGGTGGCGATTAGGGGAAAGTGGCCCTGTGTGAGGCAAGAGGAACATCTGTGCCTATTACCGGAGCACACAAAAGACCAGGAGGGGGGGAGCAGGGGAAAGACCATGGTCTCCAACATGAACAGGGCCTCACCAAACACCACAGGCTGAATTGCATGGCCCAATTTGAGGCTTTCAGCGCTGCTTGTCATTAGCATTTGAAAAAGCGAGGCAGGAGCCAGCTCAGTGAGTAACTCATGGGTCGGAGCAGGAGAGTGACTTAAGAGCCTGGAAGAAAGAAATGGAAGCCCCCCCACCCCACCCATGCGGGCCCCATGCCTTAAGCACCTTTTAGGTCTGTTGAAGGGAACATGTTGTGGAGTCATATCTATATTAGAACTGCTTAAGATTATGAATGATTATGCAAACGTCAGGGGGGAGAAAGAATGGAGGACTTGGACTCACTATAGTAGAGAAATTGCTACAATTTCTGTTGTAATAAATGTTGATCAGAAATGACATTAAAAACCATTTTCAGTGAATATATTCAGAGTTATGTGATACTACCATATGCTTTTTCAAGTAGTTGTCACAGGGGTGCCCTGGTGGGTCACTGGATAGAGCACAGCTGAGTTCTTACCGCCATGCTCCGGGTTAGAATCCAGCCCCAGCCCTTCGCTTACATGCCATCCCCTCTCTCTCGACTATCACTATCAAAAAAATAAAGCTAAATGCCGAGTAGATGTCACGACTGCATATTTCCGGCATCTAACCATGAACTCACTTGCCCCGTGGAGAGAAACGCAGAGCCCATGATGCACTGCATCCATATGCATCGTTGCATACCATATCTCAGCATGGCAAATGAATGTTCAATTTGACTCCAACATTTTGAATAACTGTATTTCAAAGTGTGTCAACCTGGCTCAAAAACACAGCTAATGGATGGCAAAAGCATGAAAAATAAAACACTCATTCTGGTGAGCGGTGCATCAAACTTGTATACTGGATTGCACTCTTTTTCAGAATTGAGAACACTTGGGAGGGAGATGTATTACTTATTTAAATGCCACAAGGCATATATCTGTTTGCTTAAATATTCCAATTTATTCCAAGACAGTAAGTGCCTTGCTGGAGTGAATTATGGATGGTAAATCAAGATGCTGAGTTATTAGTTATGACACCATACGCTTCTGTCTTAGTCAATAAGTCTCTCGTTGAGATTGGTATAATTTAAGTGGGGAACGTTGAACTGGCAAGCTGATGAGCAATCCTGATCTGAGGTACACAACTTTACACCTAATCTGCAGGCAACATGATCCCACAGTGCAATATGATAAAACAGAAGTCACTAACTTGGCATCAGCATTGTGAAAACCTAGTGGAACCAATGCCTGTTGTCAGCTTTTTAAATTGATTTAACGGGCCGATTTCACAGCAAAGCGAAGGAGAAAAATTCATTATGATAGGATTTACGGTTAAGTAAGACCACCGCAATTCCATTTGCCATAAGGAAGGTCATATCTGAAGCAGTTCAGTGTGTAAGATTGCAGCAGAGACATACGGGTGGACTTCAGGATTCCTCACACCATAAAAGTTCTTTTGAAAAATTACCTCCCTTTTTGCCACAAGCCCGGCACCCAATAATTCTCTCTGTGGGACTCATCTATGAGAACAAACATGGTGCCTCTTACGGCCCAGAGCTAAGCGGTCTCTGTTTAAAAGAAGAAAAAAGAGAGTGCTCAATATTTTGAACTATTAAAAAAAATGTGTTAAATTCATTTAGCCTTGGGTTTCAATTTAAGCACCTAAACATTAATTTCTGCGCCAGGTCATTTTGCACATACTCTATGCTTTAATTGACTATTTATAACTTTCAATTTCAAATCAGACCTGAGCTAGTATGCTCGAAGGCCAACAGTATTACCTGATTAAATCAAATCTGGACTTAAACCCAATCTATAATATTAATATACCTATTTTTCGAAAACATTGTGTTGTTTTGCTCGGAGTTCCTTCCCTTACAGTTGCAGAGCTGGGGTGCAGTGCTTATGCATGTAAATCCCAACACAATACCAGTAGTTGTAACAAGTTAAAATTCAATATACTGCATTTTAAGTCCATTAATCACTTTACTATCATAAACATCACCGCATTACGGACGGGAATACAATAGATTGCTAGCCGGTGAGAAATCAGCAGGAAGGGCTGACCTTTTTTCTTTTACATAAGTACATTTTCTTGATCTTGAGCTAGATGTGTAAAGACGTAACAATACATTATGCATGTTAGAGAGAAGTAATTTGGTCCTATCTGATGAAATTCTGCATTAGCGAACATTAAAGCAGGTACGTTCAAAGGCAGGTCTTCACGCAACCATGACCACGCATGCTGAAACACAAAAGATCAACAAGGAAGCACAGGCTCTCTGTTACTTCAGAAGGAATTACAGTATGCGATTATAATCATTGGACTGTTTGTGTTATTAGGCCTTGAGGTGACAATGGTGAAACATTAAAGCAGGTTTTGAACTGAATATTAAAATACGTCCATCTCATCATTTGAGTAACTGCTTTCAAAGGGTTTCAGGATTTCAGGGCACATAAATGTTTGATATGCTGCTGGAGTGATGCATGTGGGCTACATTGTGCTCGAGAAGCACAGCAGTCTGAAGGTCATCAGATCTAATTGTCAGATGGACCGAGTCTTGATTGCTGCAACAAATCCCCGCAAGGTTCCCCACAGGTTCCCGATATTTGCAGTGTGTGTGTGTGTGTCAGCACATTTTTATGTTTACTGAAAATAAAGCAAAAAAGGAGCCAATCTAGGTCAAGTACTGTAAAGAAAAGGCAGTAGAACCGCAACATGTGCATCGACAGTCACTTTCTCTCTTAAACAACTGTGAAGATGTGTTTGCTTTGACACACCGTGCATCTACTATGCACTTGAGCGTCCACACTTGTAGAAGGATAATTGTTATTTGCATCCTTGCAAATAGTGATCAATGCATACTGTCTGTCCTCTAACCTCTCCATCAGTGCAGCAAACCAGGCACTGACTCAATTCTTTCCAAACATATGATGTAAATGCTCTGTGGTGCGCATTTAATGTGATGTCATTGTACTATTGACATCCAGGGATGGACTGGCGACCGAGGCTGATTTGTTTAATATCTAGCTGAGAGAATTCTATTGACTTTTCTTTTTTCCTCATCTGCTCACAAGATGAAAACATATCTTCCTACCCAGAAGCTCTGACCTAATATGCCTTTCTAATGTTTTTCAGAAGGACATGCTATATTGTATATGTGTGTTTGTGTTTGTGTGCACTGTATGTGTATGTATGTATGTGTGTGTTCTCCATTCAGGACTTATATCGATATAAGCCAGGCTTAATCCTTTCACTCTGATGGCTTCAATGACAGCGGCACACCATCAGATAAGAGGTCATTGAACTGCAGCAGCCACCTCTTCATTCAGAATAAATGGGGTGCACCAAGAGTGCACCTTACTATGTGCCGCATTGCTCTGGTCATAATGAAAATGTAATGCATTTTGGGCTCCAGCTGCCATCACTACCGCACTACACAGAACTGATTCTGTTGATATTACTCATATAACTTGCTCAATTTGTTCCTAGAAATGATGCACATACAAAAGAGAAATTTCAACATTTGGTATGTATGAACTTACTCTCCAGGTTTTCTGTAAAAAAAAAAAAATTCAATTCAACCTATTTGTGAGCCTCTTGGCTCAATCTTAGCTGCATCATGAGTGCACATTTCTATTGGACTGGTTTGTTTTTTTATAGAAGTACACCATAGATGTTCTGATTTTTAGCCTGAAATTGAAATACTGTAGGTGTACGTACTTTAAAATCTAAATGTCTATCAACCTTGAGGCCAATATGTGGTATGCATCTATCAAAGTCCATGTCAGACTAATGCTCATTCCCGTATCTTGGCACAGCATGACCATATGGAACTGTAGATGTTTCCTTTTGCTTGGCTAACCAGTCAGGTTGAAAGGAGCGGGTAGTGCGGGGAAAGAATTCTTTCTAAAAATCATCTGATATCCACATGGATGTTGCTTTTTTGCTCTGTCTGTCTCCAATCCTACTGAGGGACATGAAAACCAGAGACCACAGACAACCTTGATTGAGGCACAGCTGAAACATGCTAATGCCCTGATTTTGTTTTCATTGGTAGGGCTCCCTGACTGTGGCATATCATTTGATTTTTGCATGCATCAAATCACTCCGTGTGAACTGTCACAACATGTGTTTCTGTCTGCTGACGCCTCAACAAGCACCTCTCTTTGAACAATCATCTGGGGACAACGCTGAATGTTTATTTTGGCAGAAATCCAATCATGCATTCATGCCCATTTCCTTTGGTCCGTGTAGCAGCCCTGCATGTCATCATAAACTAGGCTGAAAATAGAATATGCACACATAGAGGCCTAAGCCATTCACAAACAGGAAGATTTGAAGATCCCCACAGTTTTAAAGTGCTACAGAACCTGAGCAATTTGCAGTAAACTAATTATAATCCAATTTTCTAATCTCTCTCTCGTTCTCGTTGCTATTTTCCACCTCTCTCTCTCTCTCTCTCTCTCCTGTTCTCTACAGTCTTGATAGTTTGAGACCTGGCCCATTAAAACAACCAGCGCTTTTAATGGCAGCATGTTAACGCAGCACAAAAAAGAACATTCTCCTCAGCCTTTTCTTCATTTAAATTCAATTATCACAGAGAACAGTTAGACAGCAAGGGAATAATAATAATGAGGGGTGTGCACAGGATGAAGGTGTGCAATGGCCGCATGGTGACATCTTTTGTTCGGCTTTTTTTTTTGGATTGGCAAGATAATGGCGAGAGCTGCTGCGAGGGGGGCCAGGAAAAGTGGAGCTCACCACGCAGGTTATCTTTCATAGTGTACAGGATAATCACAGAGTGGTGAAAGCTGGGGAGCAGCAGAGACATATCTTCTTGGAGATCAAGGTCAAAACAACTCAAAGGAAGGTGGAAATACAGTTTCAAAAACACTCACAGCTGCCTGAAACATATTGATCTAGCTCCTCTTCCCTCTACCTCCAAAGTCATTTCTCTGATAGACTCTGGTAGAAATACATTATTTTCTTGTCATAGGCACCACAATGGATCACTGTTAAGAATATACTGCACTTATAGAGAGAGGGAGAGGGAAGAATGTTAAGAGCATGGCGTGCTATATTTGAAATAACAATTCACGGAGTGACCTCTGCTGCCCATCAGTCCTGCAACACTTCCCCATTCCACAAGCTGAAATTTCCATCAGTCACAAACACATGACTGCAAATTAAGAGCATCAAGAACTGGACATCTGAGAACACCGATAAGCTAGGTGAGCTCAGAAAACGACAATTTGTCATGTGTGGAATTGCTATAATTAGAGTTAAGGGTATAGATAAATGATACGTGTCCAGTCTGGATTCCAGCATGCCTTTAAAAATGCATAGACGCTTTATACACGGAATCACTCTCCAGAAACTTTACACAGACAGATCAATAACAACGCCTAGCACTGAGTCCTCCAAGGCATTGCAGTAAGCTCAGCCACTGATGTATCTGAGCCAAGTGGCCTTTGCAACAAAGGAATAGCAACTCCCTCTTATTCCTTTGATTTATGCCCTTGGAAGTTGGCACATATTCCCACCAAAGATTGTCTAACTATCTGATTGAAGTGCTTGATGTTAAGCAAAATTGTTATCCTTAATTCGCAAAGAGTTACAGATCAAAGTATATGAGACAGCCTTTAGTGAATAGATTATTTTGCATTTGATTTTAATTCCTTCAAACTGATTAATTTTCAGCACCGGGCAGTGATGCACAGTGACCATGTTTATGAGGCTCCACGTTGCGCTGCCAGATGTACTGGCAATAGCAAGCAATTTAACTCTGTTGTCTTCTTAAAATCATTTATTGTCATGTATTGTATTTTAGTCATCTCCAGCTGGCTGACTGCTGGATGTTGTTCAGGCGTTGTCACTCCCAAGTCCTCCACCTCTCCTCCTTTGTTCTGTGCACAAATCCTTCTTTTATTATCCAGGCAGCAGCGTAAGGTCCTGACCCCACTTCCCCATTGCAGTTTCCTCTACGTTTGATGCCCGCCTCCCCCTATCTTGGATTATTGTAATACTCTACGCGCTTGCTTTGATGTAATAACTATGTGCAACTTGTATTCGGTGTGGAATTTGATGGAGCAATGACCTGACAGATGAGAAAGCGCAACAGACAAATGTGTCAAATGTATCCGTGTTTTGGATCCGTCATATAAGCATCCATTCTTCATAGGGATTTGCAAAAATACAAGGCTTTTTTCTTTCTTCTTTTTTTTTTTTTTAGTCCTATCAAATGTACAGATTTCAAAAATATTCTTAGTAGTCAGTACTTCTGACAGCATGTCAAGTAACTAAACTCTCACAGCATCACCTCGAGTTCAGTGCTGTAAATAGCACAAATTATCTATTGCTGCTTAATAACCTTGAATATATCGAGTGAGAAGCAACTTAGAAATAAACAATACAAATAAACATGAGAGTCTTGCATGCTGTCATCTGTTTAAAGATATGGATTTAACCATTCAATCAATTTGTCAAAGTCAAATTCAGGAGTAGGTGGTGGCGCTACTGTATATACAGTACCTCTTATTATCTTCTGTCAGTCTCATTTATTGACTGAAGACTTAATTGATTTACTGACATTATTCTCAAAGTCACCTCATCTGAAATGTTCCAGAAGAACAACACCAGTGTGCTGCGGATGAGTAGCTTATCCCGCTAATTAACTGTTGTTAATCAGATGGAGATGAATCTAATCATCTATTTATGAGATAATCCTCCGACAAAAATGTAATGGCTGATATCAAGCAAAGCACAACAAAACATGAATTCCGATGACTCGTATATAAGTCTGTACTGTATAGTGATGCTGTGGCGTGATGGTTATAACCACTCACATCCTACTGGATCTCAGCATCGACGTGGATACAGTGAGTCCACATATCATTCTGCTCAAGGTTGGGGCCTTTTTTTCAGTAGTGCGAAAAAAAAATAAATTGCTTATGGCCAAAACCCTGACTTCAAACAGCCCAGCTGACAACGAAGTCAATAAATGGGTCACATCAGGCAATACCGGGAGCAGACAAGGCCAGGCTATTCTGAGATCAGAACCTGTAACCGAATGCAAGGCATTCTAGGTGACTGAGTTCATGTTGATGAAACTCACCTGTGTTGGGATCTGACAGGACAGTTCTACCGAGATTTGGACACATCAATCATTAATAAGAAGAACCGAGCTCCGCTGGCTTCACGGGGATGGTGACACAAGCATGCACTCATTGAGTCTTTCTCCCTGGCTTCACAAAAACACACATACAGACACCTCACCTACACACACACACACATACGCCAACATGCAGTTTTCTTCGCTAGGATAATTGCGTGCCACCCCTGGCTGTCAAGCCATGTCAGTGTCTCGTTAGCGCTGGTATTGGCTGGGTTGTAGCTGGTAGCATCAGGAAAGGTCAGAGTGGCAGTGTCTGCACTGTCACACTTAGTGCAGGCTGGACAGACACAAAAGGTTCTGCCCTGTCTGTTTGGGCAGGCCTGATCCATTTTACACAAACACCTCAGAGAGGAGCGGATCTGTTTGGTTATAAATTGTCAGCTGTAAGTACACTACAGTGTGAAAAGAATACAACTTTTAAGAGGCAGGGCAAATGTATAGGCTCAAATAAGGGCACAAAATTTTGGTTTTTGGTTGTAAATCTCTGTCCATGAGAAATTCAAGTTTACACATGTGTTGTTTGTTTTTAGAAGTAATAATATTTAAGAATAATTTATAGCAATGGTGAAAAAGAACCAATTTTGAGAACATCTGAGTGTGTGAAAAAAACCCAAAATGTTTATCCATTCCTCTAGAACAACACATGGGGGATCTGACGCCCCTATCAGCAGGACCACATCGTGTCTCTCATAACCTTCCAAACTCATTACAAATCACTGTTGAAAAATAAATTAGTTTTAGGATGTGACAGTGCTAAGGTTTGAATGGATTTATGGCCGGCACAAAAATGAAAAATAAAGGGAAAGCTCATTGTTTGACTTAAAATAAGCACTTCATTAAGGTCAGGATGGCTACATCTTCCAATAAATACTTGGTTAAGGTAAGGAATCGTGATCATGCTTCAATTAAAAAAAAAAAAAAAAAAAGAAAGAAAAGAAAAAGAAACACTCTCCTGTGATATCTGCCCAACACAGATTGAAAATCCTCATGGACACAGACATGAAAAAAACACATTTTGCTTTCAGGTGTAACAGTTTGTACTTGGAATTTAAATGTGCAAATTTACCTCGAATCCCACACATACATAGTTTTCTGAATCTGTCTCTCAGTATCTTTGTTTAACTACTGAGCAGGGCATGTACAGACATTTAAAGGGCTGTGGGTTGTGCAAATGATTAATGACGAATGGTATAACTAATGGGATGCCCTGTGAATAAATCTCCACATAGGCTTGTCAGTTTGTATCACGTCGTGCAATATTGCCTTCCTGTGGAGGCATGCCGATCAAAAAGTATTAAAAGTTTGAATGATATGACGATTTAATTATACATACACCTATTATTCCTGTATCAGTGCAGATAAAGAGGAAAAATAAAACTTTTTTTTCCTCCAAGGCAGCTCAGCCAAACAGCTGCTTGCTCGGGCAACTTTAGTCCAGCCTTGTGCACGTCCTTGCTTTCTTGTTTACAACTACAAATCTTTTTTTTATACATTACGAAGCTTGAATTTCTCATGCCGAATTTGAAAAGGTTTACAACAGGTAATATAAAACCATCTGAACATCACTTCACAAGCCCGGTACATTACTGACTCTTACCTGAGCGAGCCCACGCAATTGTTGTACTGTCAGAATCAGGGATGTAAAATGGGACATGAATGTTAATTAAACCACCCTTTGAAAGAGTGTCCCTAACATACAAATAGCAGCTCATACTACATGTTTCAGACTTGTCTTGTTTCTCTCCTTCACACATCTGAGTTTGACTCGCATAAGCAGCCGTGAGTGTGTTTGAGTTTTTGAAACAACGATGATAACAGTATTCCGATTGGGGAGTGGATGAAGGCTGACAGGTGGAGAGACACAAACAGGAAACCTTGCTGATACCCTGTCTGCCAAACCCCTCTGATACATGTCCAAACTCTGACAGGACTGAGACAAAAAAGCTAGACCCAATTTATTTCACTCTGTTGCTAGCCTTTCATTTTTGTGACTGGCGCCTCTGTGCTTATCAACTGCAGAACTATTAGCCGCATCAAATCAATGTGTTCATTGCTCTCTGTTGCCTCCATCGCGCTCCTCCCATCCCTCCCTCTCTCTCTCTCCCATCCTCTCACTCTCTCTCTCTTTCTGCCAGACAGGTCAGATATTAGAAACCTGTATTATCAGGTCTTCCCAGGATGCTGGTGGAAAAGTTGATTTGCAACGCCCGATTGAATCTACTTATCCTTCATCCCTTTCCAACCCCCAGCCAGCTGCCCCAGCAGACAGGAGCCCAATGGCCTATCTATACTGAGGTGCCAAGGAATAAAAATATCTATCTACAGAAAGAGGGGGAGGGGAGGGAGGTAGAAACGAGACAGAGAGAGGGAAACGAAGAGAGGAACAGAGTGTCGGCCCACATGTCACAGCTTTGGACAGCTTGGTGCTGGTGGTGGCGGCGGGGAGGGAGGGAGGGGGAGCGTGTAAATGTTCTCCTTGCCTCTTCCCATCCCAACCCCAGCCCCATTCCCCTTTTCCAAACCTTGATCTACTAGCATTATACATCCATTTATCAGTCAGCAAACAAAACATGTCACGCCCCCCCATCCTGAATCCCACCAGCTCACGCCACACACACACATCCACAGGCAAACCTTTCAGACAAAGTTAAATTAGTCAAATCCATGAAAGGAGGCGAGCAGAGCAAAGGTCACAGAGGGAATTCATTAAATGACTGTAACTTGCACTAATTGAAGCTAGCTCGCGATAAAGGGAAGCGGAGAAAAGAAATATTTATCTGTTGACTGGGCTGCCACGGCTGAGTGGCTGTCAGTAGCACAAAGAGAGCCATTAAGGCTTTATCTTTGTAAATAGAGGAGAAAGTGAGTCTTGGCTGTAGACGGACGGATGAAGAGGATGACGAAGGAGTCGGAGAGGAGAAAGAGGGAAGGGGAGGAAGTGGGTGAGGTGACTGATGAGGAGAGTGTGGAACTGTGGCTGGTGGGGGAAAAAAGGGGGAAGAATACGCAGAGTGGCAGCAAAGGGGGAATAGCTCCAGAAATTCTGCCTTCATCAATGAGGCGATGGCAGGGTGTGGGTAAGTGGGGGGCTGCTCAATTTGTGAATTCAATTACTGTAGACCTCCCAAGTCTGACTACTGAATCGAATCAACACTGTGGTGGCGACTCGAGTGCCTAATTTCATTCTGTATGCCCTTCATTCATGAGACAAAACGGACAATTAGAGTAATGACTATGGCAGGTGTCCCCACATAAAGAGGTGTCACCGAAAAAGTTCCCTGTAAGTGCGATGGCTATGACGAGTGAAACATTGAGTTGCAGAGAACTGACGGGCTCGGACCTTTGCTGCTCTACTGCAGCGACACAGCCACAGATCTAAGAGGACAGCTGTCAATGGAGGCGCAGATGTCACCGGGCCAGAAATCGGTGGTTTGGACAGGGCTGAAGTTTAGTCTTTTGACTTTAATCTCAGACACAGTTGTTCACTTTAACAAATCCTCCCTGTGCAGAGTTACTGGCACGAGTGCACCTGCAATTAAAGCCCCCCAAAACAAACTCCATTACCACCAGCATGTCTTCTGGTTTTCCTGCAGACACTTTCTGACATCTGAGCCAAATGATGTTTGACTTTCGGGCCTTGGAAACTTTTAATGGAGTTCATTCTGCAATCAACCTGGCCGGGGGAGCCGAGTGAACTCTGACTTTGTCGTATTGATCTCTCCCAATGTGTTTACTGGCTGAGGTCACCAGAATCCCTTCTCAAGCCTGTAAAGGGGTCAATAATGTCAATACAGTAAATTAGGTAATTCTGCTGTAAAACATCCCTGGATGGTCAATTTCCATTTTAGTAAAGTTTATATGCGTGACACACAATTACGTCCACACGTCAACATGTCAAGTTGTCACATACTTTCACCGGACAGAGAGTGATTGAAACTGCACCAGGCGGCAGGATGTAAAACTAAAGGGGTGGATCTATGAGTAAACAAATCACCTTTTGTCAAGTCCAATGATAAATCACTCCTCTATAGAAGATGGAGGATTAATGACATTTAACCTTTTACTACCTTGCCTCTAAAGAGATAAGGGTCAATAGGACACTATATTTGGTGTTGCTCAGCAGAAACAGTGACATTTTGCTGTCTGGTCAAATGAATGTAGTCTAGGCAACATAACGCTGAACTTAGAGACCAATCAAAGACATAGATCATTTTTAAATACATAATTTACCAAGTTTTACAGCTAGGGTCTTTACGACTTTCAAACAGATTGAATGTGTATTTTTCTCAAACATGCCATGAGTTCAGAATCTTGTTTATAAGCAATTGTCATCAAATTAGGAAAAGTTATCAAACTGATTAAAATATGACGCTAATTTTGTTTATTTACCACTGACAGTATGAAGAATGGACAGTGTATGGATGACGTCACCCATAGGTTTCCGAAGAGCTGCTTTGAAGCTCAAAGTCTGTGGCGCAGGCCACCTTTATCAGCGGGCCGAATGACGTCTGGGTGCTCAAACAAGCCACTTTAATATAATTTTAACAGGTGAGTTAAAAACAAATAGTACAGTTGTCATGAACAGGGAAATTACCTACAGAGACCAAAACTGTTTTTTGTACCAGGTTGTAAACATGTTTATTTCTGCTGTGAAGTTGGACATTTTAACATGGGGACTTATGGAGATTCATTTATTGTGTAGCCAGCCTCAAGTGGTCATTTGAGGAACTGCAGTTTTTGGCACTTCCGCATTGGCTTCACTTCACCGTCACGGAAGTTGCCACTTGTTTCTTTAAATTTCCATAATGCAGTTCAATAGTGTCTTTTATTAGCCTCCTAAATGCCCACATTTTCATACCCCACACTTCCAATTTTCTAATGCATCCTTTTTCTTTAATATTTTAAGTCTCCAGCCAGGCCAAAATAAACCCGATGACACGATTTCTTTTTTTTCAGAATTTAGAAAGCTCTCTCCAGAGCCACAGAAAACCTTACATAACTGTTTTCACAGTAGTACCCCTCAACTGACAAATAAACAAAACGTTTAACAGAAAGTAATGCACGTTCAGTACTTCATAGTGCTGAGAATTTACAGTGTATATTTCACGCTGTACTGTCCCTGCCGTATACACTATGAATGAACAGTCAACCACCAACATGTCACTGCAATCAGCAATCAGCTATTTCTTTTCAAACACTCCCAAAGTCTCTCTTTTTTACTTTCAGAGAAAGAAGGATGATTGAACCATCAATCCCGTGCTCCGGGGTCATTTTCAAGACATAATTTGTGCTTAACAGCAATTTATAGAGTCAAGAATGAGCAGAAGCATCAATGTTCAAATACACACTCCAGGGAACACATAATGTAGGCACCAGAGGTGTAACAAAGAAGTATAGTGAGTGTAATAAATATGAAAATGCACCAAAGAGAAATATTACTTTAAGTGCCACAGCTGAATTTACATAAAACTTGCAGCATGTAATAATGGTTGTACAGCTCCAGACATAACTTCTGTTCACTTTTTTGAAATATAAGACTACTTATCAGGAGATAAGACTTTTTTGTAGGTGAATGAATCATGGCACCATGCCTGTGATAGAGAGACTAGATAGATCTGTATTACATCTGTCCCATTTCTCACTGCCTCTCTGCAAGATAGCTCTACAATTCAGCACTGTGAGGTGAAGGAAAAAAAAAAAAGGTACAAAAAAAATGCGACAATTTTCTGAAAGCACTGTCCATTTAGTTCTGCTCAGGGTGGACACAAAAGGTTGAGCCAGCGGTGAATATTGGAAAAGCTAACGGTAGGGCTTGTATAATCATTGGGAATGGTCGGGGGGCGGACAGAGGCATCAAGCTCCTGTAAAGCACTCCAGACAGACACACATCACACCAGGCCTTCTGAGATGGGAGTCCTAGGTAGGGCCTATTGCTTGATACCACAGGGGAAATAAACTGCCTAAAATAGGCACGAGGGCAGGAAATGGATTTTATTGGAGAACTAATCAAGGGGGCCGTTTTAGTGGGGCACAATTTAGATTTTGATTGGATTCCTACTGACATTGGGGTTATCAATGTGTCTCATACTGGGAGGTGTAATTTGATCTTTGATGTCCACACGGTGGTCTTGATGTATGTCCTGCTGCATGGGCAATGACTGCTGTGCATGTGTTTGTCACATCAGCATGTGTCTGTAGGTGGATGCCAGTGTGTCAGGCTAGGGAGGTACAGATTATAGTGGCTATTATGGCTCAAGCCACAAGCCTCTTTGAACTAAGTGCCCCGCTAGTCCAGAATGGGTAAATAGTAATATTATTTCCAATTAGAATTAATAGTATTAGAGAAGACCCCAGTGAGTATCGGCCCAAAAAGAAAGTTGGTGTGTCCACAGCGTCTGACTGTGAGAAAGCCACAAGCAATGACGTCTTCCTCTTTGTGTCAGCGTTTATTTCCTTTAGTGACCTCAAAAGATTCTTTTACTGGCTGAGCTGAGGAGGAACTCAGCAGTTATTCCCTCTATACTGCACAAACTACTTGAAACTTTAAAATGCATGCCAAGTAGAGAGCTTACCATATCGTAGCTCATGTTGTAAAGTTGCTGTTATTCTCTCTGGTCTGATGATAAAGTATGACCTGGGAAAAAAAAAGTGCTTTCACTAAATCACTTACGTGATTAGAAGAATTCACGATAATAACATTATCGCGATACCTATAGAAAATTTGAATGAAAAATAAAAAATGGCATCAGTCAAATTCAGCTTTAAAGCAACAATGATAACATTGATAACACAATGATAACAAGTCAACAATTTTGCCAAACATCAAGTGCAACAAGACAACAAGACATAGCAGCCAGATATTACTTACTAGTCCAACAACAAGAATCCCAGCTCGGCATCTGTCTTTCAGCCTTTAATTTTACGATGCTCTCGCCACCAACTAAAAGTCTGTCCCAGACCTACTCTTGTCCGGTGGTTTCTCGCCTGGTCACTCACTCCTTTTCTCTTCTTAGCGACCTCCATCAACGTCCTCTTCACCTCTGTCATCCAAAGTCCATAGAGGCTGCCAAGGCCGGTTACATTGCACATTTGCCCAGCTCTGGTCCTGGCTCCGGTATTGCAAATCATTTCCATTTCTTTCCAGAAAGATTATTTCTACATTATTAAGACAATATTATCATATGTGTATTATTAACACAATATTGGTATTTCATTTTTAAATATCACAAATATCAGCAATATTGTTAAAGCTTGACAGCTAATTTTGGATGTTTAACACAGTTCGATTACCACGGTAAACTATGACGCACAGCTATCCTGTTTTGGTCAAGTCTCGCAAATTAAACACCAAAACCACCAAAACCCAGATTTCTGATGTGATTTCTAAATCTGATAACCCTGCAGCTATTAGGAAGAAAGCATAACAAAAACATTTATAAAGCGACAACACTATGGATTGGGCTTGGTTAGGTTTTAGCACAAAAACAGCTCGGTTAGGATGAAGCAAAGATAATGGCCCACAAGATAGAAGTACTTTGTTACGGTTGGGAAACATCATGGTTTTGGTTAAAATGACTACTTCATTAGGGTTAGAGTTTCATCATCATGGTTACAGTAATAAACATGTGGTTACAATTATGGTAACGCATCAGAGGGGAAGCTCAGACAATCAGATAAAAAAAAAAAAAAAATGATGGTTCGAGAGAAGCCTAACAAAAGAACTGCATTTATAACATAAGTGGCAAGTGTTAATGCACTCAGGCATGTTTACAGATCAGTAGAGTCATTTTGCTTTCCATGATAATTATATCAGAAAGATCAGAAATGTTTGTAGCACAACCATTTATCCACTCTGGCTTTAAAGTAGAACATCTCAAAAACAGCAGGAAGCCAGTTGATCATCGTTATCAATAATGAATCAAGTTAATTGTTGCATACATAAACTATGCATTGCATATTAATTCCGTCTAAATCGTTTCAATACTGATTGGGCTATTTGCACTGTTATTCCATCACTGCAGCTCTGGGAAATAATTTGTTGACAGACTCAATGATGAATAAAAAAACATCAACAGGAGCCTTTTATGTTAAAAAAAAAACCCAAACAAAACAAAACAAATGCACACTGAAAATGGTTTGCAAATAAATTATACAAGAGACATTTGAGACAAGCATTTTTTTCTTAAAGATTTTTTATTCATGCAGTTACAGGATGTGAGATTTTTTTTTTATCTCTAGCTTTAGCAGCAGAAGCATCATTACTGTTAACTGTTGTGTATTTCATGTATTTATTCATTATAACAATTTTTCATGAAGACACACCTGTTAAGCATAACAACAAAACCGCAACGATAACAAAGTAACAATACATTTACTAACAGTGACGGTATTATCATCGAGCTTATGGCAGCTATAGATGCAGATATTTTTCTCAGAAGCTGGTGAACCAGATAAAAAAGGAAAGTGAGTTTTGGACTTACATTTGTTAGGAGACTAGAAATGATTCTACAATAGCATGCCCATGTTGCTCTCTGTCTGTTTGCCAGTTGTTGATTTATTACACCTTTGCCATAACGTGACGAGCCAATGGTACATCAGGCTGTGTTTCTGAGAGTCTGATTTGTCGTTGTGGCCTCTGGTGGTCAAAAAGAAAACCTGCTGTAGCTTTAAAAATATTTTTTGTGATTAAGAGTGATAGAATAACTCATGTTGGATCACTACTGCTGCTCCAGCCTTATCACATTTAGCCATAATGAGTTGATGAGCCAATGTTCCATCAAGCTGTTTTTCTAAGAGTTTGTTTTGGGGTCTTGCTACCCTCTAGTGGTCAGAAATCACCAAATGTAGCTTTAAAACTAATTTTTTAGTCATTAAGTTAGGTAGAGTATATTATGCTGCCTCAGTAGTGCTGTTCCAACCTCATCATGGATCAATATGACAGCCAAAAACTAGCCTAGTTTGGCAGTTGGAGACCGTAATTAAAGACAGAATAAGCAATGAATTGGCAGTTAGCAAACACAATGCACATCTGTGAACAGCGTGTACTGAATTCGCTTTCATTTGAATACTGGCTTCCACCCTTCACTTATCTGTTCTGCCCATACCATCAGGTGTCATGAAAAGTGTTTGTATTGAATTCGACATCTGTTGTGCTGACTAACAATATTTGAACCCAATTTTTTCTTGTAATAATGTTGGCAGGCAAACAGCATTCGGTTAAGATGCTGTCTATAGAGGTGAACTTGACTTGGACAGTTACTGGACTGGTCTGTTAAAGGGGGTGTACTGAATCTAGTCTGGTGCATGTGTCTATAATATAGAGTAGAATAGCCGAGGATGACGATTAAATTCTTACGATTGCATATTTAGAGACTCTGTGAACCTTTTTGTGTTCTGCAGTTTCCTTTAATTTCTACTACAAGTTTTGACATTGAAAAGTACTTATAATATCCTGTTAGGCTGAGATGAAGAGCAGCGGCCTTTTTTAACGTGCAACACTCTAATCCCATTTAAGCTGCAGCCAACACAGACCAGTGCCAAAATATCATCAAAACCAGGCAGCTTTGATGCCTGGGCCAAGACTTTAAAGACAGAGGAATGTGGTAGTGGGGGCTAGTGCCAGGTGTATACCACAGTGTAATTAGGCCTGAATCGAATTATAAAGCAGCATATAAAATATAATGTCACTTATTAGCAACATATTTTAAGTGTGTTACTGTTACTAAGATTGCAGATACCCGAGGAATGATACAGAGAAACCACATCAGCTAGCAATAAAGTACAAAGGGTCAAACAACTCCCCTGCACATAAAAAAACATGGCACTTGAGCGATCCATATGAGCACGAAACACATGTTCCAAAGAAGGTGTCAACAATTCAGAGCAAACTCGACTGGATAATGACTTGGAGATTTTAAAAGGAGGAGACTGGTGAAGCAGGCATCAAGTCATCAAAAGCACAGGCTGACCCAAACTGCTTTTCATGGCTTTGACAGCTCATTCAGCGTCCACACAATTCCATGCAACTATTTTCACGTGCGGGGTGTTTGTGAGATTAAAAGCACTTCAACGCAACGTGCGATGTTTGCATGTGAAAGGAAGCCATACAGGGAACGTCACATCACTTATCTTTTGTATAAAACTGTGGTACTCCTCTTGTCAGCCGCAAATAAGCCCATTGTACCCTGCTGATAAAAGGCAATCAAACAAAGTATATAATTGCGAAGTCAAGCATTAATAGCCTGTATAACTACCGCCTAATGCTGAAATAATTAAGAATGTCTCTTACTGGGGACTGGCAATGCAATTATCACCTTGATGACTGTGCCATACAAAGACATTCAGAGGAGGGAGACAGAAAAGGAGAGAGAAGCAAATAACTAAAATGATGAGGATAATACAATTAGAACATGGCTGAGAGGGGAAGGAAACAAAGGGGAGACAGCCTCAAGGCTTTTTCCAACAGCGTTGCCATGTCTACACACTTCATTTGCATCCTTATAATGTCACACAATTATACTAAATAAGCATCCAAAGCTGAGAGCTCCTGCAGCCCTTACATAACTATTTTAGTATCTTTACTTCTTACAGTGCCTTTCAATATTCCCTTTCCTGTCTCTAGCCACCTACAGCTACATCAAAGTTAGCATTCAGAGTGAGCAGGTGTCACGCAATGCTTCACTTTAGACATTTACTTAAACCTTCATCATTCTGATTCACTACATTTCAATGGCAGCCAAAATGCCCTGAGCTGTGGCATAATATCCATTGCAGAAGGTGCCATTTTTAGCTACACGTGTATTAAAGTACACCAGAGCTTGTAATGCAATATGTGATATATACAATAGTGGACAAAGTCATCATCTATAGGAAAAAGGGTGAATGTTCTATTCCTCATTTTGCATTATTAAAGGTGGAGATCAAATGAAATATTCAACAGATGATATGCTGCTTTAATATTCATAGAAATGAACTTTATATTAGAGAACACATTTTTATGGGAAGTAGACTGGAGGCCACTGATTAAATTTCATTGTTTGATCACTATGCAGGGACATTAGGGGGTATTACGAGGGCCAGCCGGTGCCCCCCTTTAGCAAACATTTAGGGGGCAGTCTCTGAGGCCACGCCACTTTGGCAAGGCACATCACAAGTTTATGATACTTAGATGCGTTTCAAAAATGGAAAAGCTTTTTAATGCAGCGCCTGAAACACTGCTTTGCATGAATAAAAATGGGAGTTTGTGTGGGAAATATGTAAGTCATAGCATGTCTCAGAAAGCAGCAGTGATACATATTCATATATTTACTGGCAAAGATATCACCTAAGGCAATCAGGATTCTGTAAATATGAATAAATAAGATAGGTCCCTGTAGTGCAGATTCTGTACTTTTATATGCGAGAGTAGCTCTTGTGTTGTTTTGTTATTTTGTTTGGTTGTGTTTGCATAAGAGTATTAAAGAGTTAATTAAGTTTAAACTCAAAACAAACAGAAGCTCCATTAGCCAACTATCAGGAGAAGCCCTTCAAATACTGATTTATTTTAGATTTGATGTAGACTAGCTGTTGTATGAGTCAGGACCACTTATCCCCTTCTCTGTCTCTTTCTCAAACATACACCCTCTGGTCAGAGAGATCAAAAGAGGGGGATAGGGGTCCCTGCTGCGACTCTTAACAAGATGGCATTCTCTGAGGTCACAGAGGTTGCCAGAGTTCGTGTCTACCTTTAAGGGACGTGAAACTCTACTCACGGTTTTCTAACAGTTATCTAATTGGATTAGTCCTCAAAGGGAGGCCCCTTTTTCATCCCTGGCTTTTGTCCATTCGCCTCAGTGCCGAATGGAGCTTAGAGGGCTCCAGACACTGAGGAGGACAGGCGATGGATTAGGAGAGGTATCCTGACCAATTAAGACGAGGCCAGGTGTCGTGCTGATTGCAGGAAAATTGAGACCTTGGGCCGACATGTGTCTAATTCCCTACTCTCTGCCCCGCAACCACTCATTTGCCTGTCCGCCACACACTGCTTTCCTCTTTTCCCTCCCCTCTTCCTTTCCTCCCTCCGCAAAGGTAACACGAGCTGCCTTCCCGTGACCCTTCTCTTCCGTGGAGAGCTAATCAGACCCACCTGGAGCTCCCCAGGGCTCTGTTAGCTGCTGGCTCAGCTAGCAACAGCTGATCCAAGTAGGAATCCCTGGGGCGAACGCCACAGGCCTGGCACCCAACACACACTGAGTCAGGATCAGCCGGGGAGATTTTCCAACTGATGGTTCATTGAACCTCGAGGCAGAATCACCACCTAGCGATGATAAGGAAGTGTGGTGTGTGTGTATGTGTGTGTGTGTGTGTGTGTGTGTGCATATGCACCTGGAATGAGCGTCTCTACCAAAGTTAGTTTGGTCCAACCCACATGGGGCTGCAAGACCTCGCTGTATGTCAGTCAAAATATAACATCTAGACCTCTTTTGGTAACAAATACACATTCATACATCAGGTCAGTTGGTGATTTTTTATGTACAAAACTTTAAATATAATTTCCACCAAATAGGCAACAAAGAAAGAAAGAACATGCTCTTTAAACAAGCCTAATTTCTATCCTGATAAAGGTTTTTTCACCTCATCTCCCAAGTAACTGGCTATTTGTATTAGCTATGGATCACATGAATACTACCAGTTGAAAGGAGTCACTCATAGGGAGACACCGAGACAATTATTACCCAATTTCACAGTTTCCCTTAGTTTTAGCTCCTTGTTTTAGTTTTTCAGCCAGCAACAATACTGTTTTGGTTCAGTCTACCTGCTGTCATAGCGTAGTTTTTGGGAGGCTGTTTTCAGTGAAACAAAAAAAAACAGACCAGACAAAGTTAGCAACTAAAAGCCAGAGATTTTCCTCAGTTGTTGGTAGAAAACAGAGGTCACATATGGGCGGAAGAACAACTCTAAATGGAAGCTAACAGGCAACACTACCTGCTAACAAGTTTGCCATCACAACTTAAACTGTGACGTCAGTGTTCAGAGTTTACAGCACTGTTTGCACTGTCCCCAAGAGACCAAGAACTCAGCTATTGCAGTTTTAAATCTTTCATAGTGTATATGAGCAAATGCTTCACATAGAATAATAACATTAAAAATGTCCGGGATTCGGCGCATCATGCACCAGAATGGCCAGAATATGACATTACCAAAAAACACAACACTATGGTCTCCATAGAACAGACAGTAAAAAACACTTTTGTTTCATTTTAAATATGCAGCACTGTACACAGACACATATGAATCAAAGAGAATGATTCATATAGTTTATATACTATATGTGCTTTTGCTCCACACTGTTTTTGTTACTCTGCTGTTTCTACAAAGGCACAGGCTTACTAGCACCGCAGTCAAACGACTGTCACATGCAAACAACCTCATATTCTATAATACATGTAACACTGATTCCCTTAACTATTTATCAAAAAAAGCAATAATAACAACAGATTTTTTCATATTATTTGGAGCATTAAATTATTCTAATATAGCCAAAGGCCAACTGAAATGGAAACGGGAACATGCAGATCCAGTCCATTATGCATTGTTAAACATTGATCTATGGTTTAATATTTGCTTCCCAACAGCAATGACAATGTGTTATTACCTTGACAGAGGGCCATAATGTGCAGTGACATGTCGGTGATTATTTAAATAAGCTGCGACAATAAATACGGCTCCACATGATCTGGAATATGAGCCTCGCAGAGAAAATGTGCAGACAGATGAGTAAATTCAAAGTTTTGAGACGAGGCTATCCGATGTTCAGAGTGAAAAATATCAATAAGGTGTACCAGAAAAGCAGCTCATTGTTATACTGATATTAGACTCTAGAACAAAGCTCAAGTATAATATAACAGGAAATTATATGAATGATTTAAGACTTTAACGTCCTTGTTGTCAACATGGAAATAACTAGCCCTATATGCCTAAGGCCTAAGGAGTTGGTGAAATCGGTAGGGCTGCTCATACATTGTTTAATCCCCACAGCTGTGCTGCAGTGCCTTCGTTTCTTTCTCTGTGTGCAGAAGTTTCTTGTAAATAGTTAGGAAAAAAAAAAGAAGCTAAATCAACATCAGATTGTTGGTGGAAGTTTCAAAAGTGGCTGTTCCATTGCAGTGTGTTTTGGAGCAGTTGGCATCCACATCCACAAGGGACACATACATATTTCTGTTCAACTAAGGATGCAAAAGTATTCCCTTTGACAGAGACACAATAAGTAGCAAATCATCAGCTAAAACAAACATAAAAGCCTCTTGCCAAACACCAACTGTTATGAAAGGCAGTGCAGAAAGCGAGCATACTGGCATCCGCAGCAATTAGAGGAGAAGGGTTAGCAAGGACTCCGCCTGTCCCAGACTGAACGCCCGCTCTCACACCTGTTTATGCTCCTGGTCCAAACCAAAGAGAGACAGAGCGAGAGAAAAAGAGGGTGGGAGAGAGAGAGAGAAAGAGAGAGAGAGTGGTTATTTTGTCGCGGTGCCACCTTACCCCAGCTTTCTCTAATGAGATTAGATGGTTCACTAATGAGCTCTACAGTGAGGAGAGTCAACTGTGAAGTGAAGGTCAGAAATTTCATCACCCAAATGTGCTGTTGGATTTCAGGAGTCATTAACTAATAACAAACAAATGATTTAAAGGAACCAGCTTTGGTACTTTCTGTTGGCCCCTGGAGACTTTCTCTCTCTTTCTCTGCTTTAATGAGCATCTGAAAGTATGAAATTCAAACACAGATTCACACACGGAGTTGCTCCTCTTCATGAATGGGACTGATTTTGGACAACATGCCAAGTGTTCTTCTACAGGAAGCCACACGTGTATTTAAAAATGTTGTTGACATGAATGTTAAAGTAGTAAGTAGATCGCAACCAACTGAATACACTCCCACGCCTCACCTGCTATTTCCAAGCATGTAGGAAAAAGTGGCTGCGAAATTCACATAAAAAGCATAAGGCCACGTCTAAATCAGGGATTGGTTTGTCTGTTCTGGGCTACTGTATAAATATGGAGGTTCAAAATGGCGGACTCCATGGAAGAGGACCCGCTCTCACTGTAGATATAAAGGGCTCATTTTAAGGCAACAAACGAGTCTTACTAATGAATATTGTATTCCCTTCCTGCTAATAAATACTCCTAAATATACTAAATACTAATCTTACACACTGGACCTTTAACAATGCACAGTTAATTTCCATGTTTCCTGCAGATTCAAATCATACCACAAATGTAAACACACTGTATTCATTATAGCGTGTACACAATCTGCTGAGAAAGACTGCAAGCTTTTCCAATAACTTTTTTTTTTTTTTCTAGTTGTGATCTTTCTTAGGTGGCCCAGTGGTGAGGTAAGCATCAGGGCAGCAAAGGAGGCACCTTTAATAATGTGCTGACATAAAGTCATACATGTTTAACCACGTAATAGAAGGCTGTAAAATAATGATGCATATTGGCTTTTAAGACAAGGTATTAATCTCCGGCATCCCTCTGCCCCTTTTCCTTTGTTACTTCATTCAGCGGGGGTTAAAACAGATTGACCTCCGTTCAAATAAAATTAATTGTTTTTGGTATTCATTTTATTTGCCACAGAGAAAATCTGCAATGCTGGTAAAATGTTTATCCATGTGTCAGCATTTCCCGTTATTGGCACACAACTAAATGTTTGCATTTTTTTATTCCGGAAGGATTTCTTATTAGGTGTAATACCCTGTTATCCAATGATAAAATGAATTTCATTTTAGCAATATCAGGAAGATGTAATCAACATGCAATTTGCTTAAGTGCACAAAATATCATTTTTCTTAGCACTGCATATTTGCTGAAGAAATATTGCACGCCAGAGTGTATTAACACAAGGAGGATGCCATGCATCTTCGCATCAGACCTGAAAGATCCTTGTCACCACTATCTCCCGTAATCTGTTTAATACTGTTTATGTCCATCCAAATTGAACATGTGGTGTGGAATGACTAATGTCAGTCTCATAATTTAGTCACAATACTCTGAACCCTATAGGGCCCATCTATGGAATCCTCCGTCCATGAGTGCACTGCATGAATAGTGATCCATTCACCCTTCACCTTTAAAAGCCCTGATGGCAAGCCTCATCCAGCTGCAACCGCTCTATCAAGCCTAAACCATCCTTCAGATAAAACAATAAAGATCTAACGTGGACAAGTATGTATCTGTGTGTGTGTTGTGTGTGTGTGTGTGTGCATGTGTGTGTTCAGAGCTAGCTCCTGTGTGAGGATGATCTCACTGACCCACGTGCTGAAGGAGAAAGAAAAAGAGAGCGCTCGAGGTGACGACTTCTCCACTCACTTAGGGAACTTTGACTTATGAGGTGCACTGCATTTAGCCAAGCTAATGCAAGTGAGGGCTGTGCCATTAACCTCGGGAAGAGAGGCAGGCCTCGGCAGTATGATGCATTCAGATTGGCAGAGGACAATATTTCACCATGACAGGCATTACCAATGAATAATTAAGTGTTTAATATAATGATCTTGAGAGAGAGAGAGAGAGAGAGAAGAAAGAAAGAGAGAGAGACAGAGACAGAGAGAGGAGAAAATGGTAATTCCACAATTCATTGCCCTTAAAACCTATCTGGCATTATTACCCAGCAGCATTGCATGGGGGAGAGGGCTTTTGTTGAAACAAATAGGTTTTTGATGGCTCCGCCAGAGTAGTAACGGTTATTAGGTTTGAGAACTCTTTCATGATGGAAGTGGTATCCTGCCGAGCGGAGATCATGAAATTTTAAGTGGGGAATTTACAGCAGAAAGACTGCGGGACAGTGAGGCCGTCTGGGCCATGCCTGGGGACACATGTGTTTTGGTGAAGCATAATGCTGGTCTAATGTCACTGCAAATAAATAGTTAACAAGCTGGAGATAGTTGTGCTTGTTGGAACTGTGGCCTGGCTCACAAAAATATCCTCTCTCCATCTTTCTTTTCTTTTTTTTTTTTCTTTTTTACGAGAAGAAATTTGGGTTTAGAAATGGAGTGACAAGTCATTTGTGAGAGATGAAACAAATCTACAACCCTGGCCAAAACCATGTCAAGTAGCAGAACCCGCGAGAGAAGTTGTTCAATCAAATGCCAATAAAAGGAAACCAAAAAAGATGCTGAGATAAAGCAAAACTACCCAGGCTGCTTCAGCATGACTGGCATCATGTCGATACAGTGCAGATATTGTACTCGGGGCACGTTTATTTAACAAGAAAAGCTGTAAAAGTTTTGTAGTTTTCTATCTATAAAGCATCTTAGAGGAGTGACGGAGATCGATGACCTTCAATCATCCTTTTCATAAAGCATTACATAACTTTAAAGTGGAGTCTGACCAGTATTGGATTTCTGAGCATGTTACTGATACACGTAACATGAACATGAACACCTGCGTAACATAAACATTTCTGATAACGATCCCTCAAATTTAGCTACTGTAAGAGGAGATTTATTTTTGTGAAGATTTATTTCATAGATTACCATATTTTGCTCAGGTTTAGTGAGAGAATTAGAAAGTATATAAAGTATTTCTACTCTATTCCTTAATTCATTCAGAACAGGAACTATATTTTATGGTATACCTTGCCTGTAATATAAGACTGTGACTGTTAAAACTGCCGGAGTGATATGAAGTGAAACCTTTACATTACCTATCACATGGTTGGTCAGTGCTGAATTGTCCTACAGTTGAAGCGGACATTAAAGTATTCAAGTGACATAGAAGAAGCTGTGCGTTTGCTTGACCCACAGCCCGTAACTAATTTAACTTAGTAAAAGTCAAGTTTATAGTCAGCGCTAACCAGCATTACACTATTAAATCATTTTGATATGAACTGAGCAGCACATTTTGGCAAGCTACATCAAGGCTGTTTTAAGAGAACTTGATACTGTGTTCCAGCACATTCTTCACCTGGCATATAAGCCAAAAATGTTTGTCAGACTTCCTCGGGATTCTGTATTTTTGGGCCCACAGAGCATGTGCAGTAGAGTCCTTCGCTGACTAAGCGGGAAAATTTCCTGTTAAAATGCCCCTACACATGAATGACTAGAAACAATATGGCTATTTTAATTTTATAAGATATAATGGCTCAAAGTGTGTGCTGACACTTAGAGAATGGTATTTATTGTTTTACGGCTGTTTTTGTAATGCTTGTCTAAAGCGACTAGTAAAGATTTGGGCTATTTAGCGTCGCATGATCAGCATTTCTGTCTGTGGCCACTGTGCCCACTGGTTTTATGGTTGAAAAATAAACATGTGATGTCTTTAAAATGACTCCAAACGAATTGGATGTATCTGTCAAGTTCATTTTAAGTAAAATCAACATGAATTTGTACATACATGGGCAATACTTTGGCAAGTACTTAGAGACTTTCACAATTGAAGCTTAAGTTTGAATTTAATATAAAGAAATTCTATATATAGCAAATATGGCTGTATATAGAATTGAAGACACAAATTACATACAAACGAGTGGACCATCATATCTCTAACGTGGCCTCTGTGTATTTGCAAGCAATTGACGTCAACATTTTTCCTCTATCTCTAATAAAAACAGATAATACTAAGTGGCCAAACTTCTCAATCAATGTTGTCCTCTAAAAGTGAGCCAAGGACTACATTCACACATTTGCATGATTCACAGTCCACCCACGCCCTCCAAGCACAGTCTTACGTGTCTCCAAATGCCCAACAGAGAGCTAATTTCACTCCTCACACAGATGACCTTTGGCATCATATATATGTAGTGCTTGTTGCCTGTATGACAGATTCCCATGCATATTCATACCTACATATGGCCCACCAGAATGAAGCCTGTCTACTTGCTGCAGACTCCATAGAGCGCATGAGGCGGCTCATTACTGAGTGTTCTCAATCGGGTCCAGTTGAACCCTGAGGATTTGTCTGTGTGTCTGTGAGGGGCTGATGGTGGTGGGATAATTTTTGGTTGCATGTGCATGTGTGTGTCTGTGTGTGTGTGTGTGGGAGGCGAATGTATCAGTTTGCTTTGTTGTGGGTTGCAGGGGAGAGTGGGATTGTATTGAAAAGGGGAGGATAAGTGTGTGTGTGGTGATGGTGGGGAAGTGTGCATGTAAATAGTGGGGGTGGTTCATGTCTGCGTTTGTGCATGTGTTTGTGTCTTTGAGCAGTGTGTGGGAGTGTGTTTGTGTGTGTTGTGGCACACGCTCACAGGCTTCTCTTGTTTGTGAGGTGAGAAGAGAGAAAAGTGGAGTCCCTCAGCATGCCTCCACCTCCTCTTGCTCCATCTGCCCATTTCGCTCAGTTCTCCATAAATTAAAAACGCTCTACATCTGCTTTGGGGTACATTGTTAGTTGTGTGCATTCGGTGGTTCCTCTGTTTATGAAAAATTAAACACTTTTCTGCATTTGATTATTCCCCAACTCCCGAAAGCCCCTCTGCAGCAAACATGACAGAGGCCCATGCTTCAGCCTAACATGCTGAGAAGAAGACCGGGGCCTCCATCTACGGGAGTGAGGAACATCTCAAGTAAAGTGGAGAAAAAAAAAGAAGTAATTAACATCTGTTCATGGTAATAGCAAGCACATGTGTGAAGCCTGGAAATGCCATTCAGCACTGGCATGATGATTTGCTTTCACAGCAGTAATCTACCACAGCAAAGAACTGTTTGATAAACACTGACAACAAAATCAAGTGTGCTACATGTGTTGGTATATTTGTCCGAGCTGTGGTTTCAGATGCACGTTTGAAAACAAGATGGCAAAAGAGCAAAAGAATGTTCATACTAATTCAATATAGAATAACGGAGGAGTCTGCAAAACAGCAACAACTGCTAAAATGAAAGAACTTCTGCCACTATTTCACTTAAACTGTCAATTATACAGTCCCCATATGCTCCAAAATTCCCAAATGGGCTCTTGTTTCGTCCCCTAAATGGATTCACTGACGAAAGGACTGGCCCCGATGAAATATGCTTGCCACTAAGTCAGAGCATCTGTATGCAAGAAGATGTGTAGCTGCAAATGAATAGACGTTCTAAGGGACAGTGTAGCTAATTGGGACAAAAGGGACCACACGATGCCCCTTACAGCAGCCAGCCTTGAGTGGAATAATGAGTGTAATCAGAGGTTGTGGTCACAATGTTGCCCTATACAGAACACCCAGGCCACTGGGGAGGACCTGTGTTTGTCTTTGACATCAACATGCGGGGCTCCAGGGCAGTCATATTTGGCCATGGTTTGGTAACTGTGAGCCTTGCAGCAGAACAGGTGTAGCAGGCCGACGAGGCCATCAATCTCTCACTGGCCTGTCTCTGTAGGATTCAGGGTTAATTATCGTCAAATAAGCCATTAAGGAGAAAGATGGAAGCACAGAGGATGAGGGGATGCTAACCTTGGCGAGATAGGGACAGCTGGGTGGTTGAGTTAGGTTAAGTTGGCTTTGATTGTGTTGCTAAGGTACAGATTCTAACTTGGTCATGTTTGTGTAAAAATCTCATTTCTGGAAACACTAACACTAAATAACACTAAAACATTGTACCATAACATTCAAAACTGTTTCACCTATCTTACATTATATTGATGGTTGATCCATTTGGTAAGTGAGACTTGAGTCGCACCAGTTAATTGTAAATCCTTTGCTAATTTTATATTCCTGCCTGAATTCTTAGTAACTACACGCTAAGAACAGTGTGTGTGATGCTACTATTATGTTGTGCTATTAAAACTTAAGAATTGTCTTAGCTTGTACTTCAGTAGTTTGTAATATTTTGCAAGGAAACATTGCTATGCCTTTAAATCAAAAGTGATCAACAATGTAAACAGAATGTTTCAGGTGGCCAAGCGATACACTAAATTAGACTTTCTTATATTTTATGGAATTATATACAGTTGGTGGCATTCATGACATTTAGAATGAGCAGGGATCTGTTTATTTTGTATGTTTTATCATTTGAGGCATATTTTTGTGAAATGTCATTTGAAATCATCCCAGTTTACATCATTAAATAGCATTTTGATCAAGTGGCAGGGTTAACTGGAGAAGTAAGTAACAAGTAGTTTTGTCAGTTACTTCAGCTGGCTACATAACAGTTACACTTGGTTGTAGGTGTTAGGCAATAATCTCTGTGCAAGAAGGTCTTTGTGCAACTGGTTTAAATTGAGTGACTTGTGAATTATACATTATAGCAGGACTAAGTTTGAACATGGAGAGCTGGTTCCAATGATTCCTGCTGAGCCTGCAGTACAGATGCTTTGAATGCTTTTGTCCAAGAGTATAATGATAAACTGTAAAATAATTTGACCACTGTGCTCGGGTTATCAAGAGAGTGCACATGTTCAGGTAGAAAGTAATGACTGAAAGCATCAAAGGTTTGAGTCTATGTTAGAATTATATAGATTCATACCTATATAAAACACCCTCATAAAGTGCTCCTTTTTATTGCACCGCACCTTTAGTCTTAAAAGGTATCCATCTCATTGTAGATTACTTCATAATGCATAAATGGAAAATGCCATTAGGGTTTCTTTTCATGCTCTTAACATATTAATTGGCATTGCAGCGAATGTCAGATCATACAGTAAATTGTATCCGGTGAAGTCAGCGACACCTGACCTATTGAAAATTTTACAGTGTGCTTATACCTTCATTTATCTACTCAATGTGCCCATGAATATTTAAGGTTGACAATTAAACCCCAGCTGACCTGCAGGATGGAGCCGGACCAGCGCTGTCAAAGTGAGGCAGCATAATTGCGCCCACGCAATCACACTCATCAAAAACCCGAAAATGCAACCCCCCCGCCCACCGTGTACACAAAATTGCACATAGGCACAGAAGCTCTGTCACAATGTCACACGGTCGCATTGACATGGTCTGTGTGTGACAGGCACATCACATATGTGTCATGTTTATGGGGGCATCAACAAACGTGGTTTGTGTTTTGTGTATGTAAATGTTTGGACAGGGTCAGAGTTAATGCATGTCTGTATCCTGCTTCACCTTGGTTTGGTGATGCAGAGCAGAATGTGTGTGGGGGTAGCAACACTAAAAGTGAATACTGAACAGTGTAATAGCATGTTGTATAAAAACAGCACCATAGTACATACAGCATACAGCAGTGGTTTTCAGTAACAGTAAATTACATTAAGGTATAAAAATAGGGATGCGAGCATAAATGCCTTAAAGCAGCTATAATCAAGATTTGTGTGGATCACATGACAACTCATTCTCATATAATGAGTACAAACCTACAGAGAAACAGCTCCATACTCTGCAGTTCCTCTCAGCCTTTCAGAGTGTTAAAGCATCTTCCATCAAATTGTTTTGATTTTTTCATCCCACAACTTTACTGCTTTGGTTCACCACTCTCATCAGCATGAATTTCAGCCACAGAAGGCAGCTGTGAAGAAAAACTAAAAAACCCAATAAATCCAGCCCCAAAAGCAGAGACAGACAAAGTTAGCGAAAAGCTTGTGAACAGTGGATAGTGAAAGCCATAGTGGAGCATTTAGAGGCTACAGAGCCAAATATTTCCCCACGTGTTGGTGGAAACCAAAAACAGAGCTAAAAGGACAGTAAATATTGAACTTATGTTCACCAGTTTCACCAGTTCACCCAGTGTGTCTCATGTGTATATAAGCTATTGTTTGCTAGCAAATTCACCATATTATCTTAAAGGCTAATGCTACGCTAGTGTACAACTTGTGTCTGCAGCTCCCAAGTGGACAAAAAATCATTTAAGGCAGGGTTACAAAGTAAAAATCAAGTTGTGTAATCGCTGATGACATGACATGTTCGGTGAAGATATCGACTCTCTCATAATTGAAAAAAAAAGTGTTTGCACAACATCTAATTATTAACCACAAGGGCGATGTAGTGAAAATTGAAACTGACACATCCCGACACTAATAATGTATGGAGTTCAACCAATGTCTTTCTGATGTCGAACTCTCAAGCTCTCTCTGATGTGATCCCACACTAACAGCATGCCACACTCCCTGACAGATATCCATATATACAGCCTAAATGTAATAACCATCACATTATGGTAGACTGATCAGGCTGATTTAAGATATCTCTCTGCAAAGTGCCCATGCTGTCATCTTATTTTTATCTCCAACCTTGTATTAATGCATTTATCCACTGAATCTGGGTTATACAGTAGTCTTGGTTTTTAATGGTGTAAATAATGCAGTAATTCCATTGAAATTAAGCAGTCTTACACAGACGTCAGCTTCCTTACTTCCACATCCAGTACGAGCCACAGTGTCTATAGGTCAGATTACTTTTTCAAATGGTATGAAATATAAATGAACCAAAGCTTTTTCTCGCCCTAATCACTTTCTTATATTTTTATCACAGTGGCCATGAGGATGGAGGGGGAATGACTTCCCATTCTAATCATATCTTCATACCCTCAGGTTAGACCTTCCATTTTGCATACCATAAGAAAATGGCACTGAAAGAGAGCCTTGATATACCGTAAGTGTTAAATATATGTAAAAATTATTCCATCTATTCAGCTTCAGTGGTGCATTATGTCAAATATAAACCCATCAATCAAAAAATAATTTAAGACAAGCCAGATGAAAAACTTGGATCAAACTTCTTCTAGTCTATCAACAAGAGTCTTTTCTAAACTTTTATGGATTGACTGATTCTGCCCAGACGTGAACTCTATTACCTTCAAGCACCACGAGCATCCATGATGCAGCAATTTAGTGCAAAAACATTTTCTCTAAATTTGTTTCACACTTTGACATACCCATTCTTGATTCTTTTCAGCCCTAAACGCAAGTTTCCATTTATGAAAAATGTCTGGTTTGGGATCTATCATTACGGCAATCACTCCCTCGCTGTTGTATCATTTCCTCTCAAACATACATTTCAACTCAAGGCCTGTAGACTGTCCCAGGGCCAGTATTTCCAGATACACTATTATTTTGCCCAAACGGTGATCTCCACAGGCAATCTGCATCTGGCTGTGGCGTGTTTGCCGTGGGAATAGAAATCAGACACCTGTCTGTGCGGTGGGTTTTTTTTTTTTTTTTTTTTTTTTTCTACAACAGCTACCAAGCAGCCAGGCATATCAAAGCAACAGAGTGAAAATGTCTCCTTGTGGAGTAAGAGAAAGTTAGGTTGTAAAATAGGAAAGGTATTATGGTTGTCAGGCATTGGGGACTAATATAACACTCCTCCTTGTTGCCTCCATCATCACTGACATCTGGGACAGTAATCATACCTTAAATGGAATCACAGTGATGATGACAGCTTTGTGGATTTATCATTTTCTCTAAATACGTCTGCATTATATTATTTTTTCACTTCTATCGGGTACAGATAACATCTGTGGGAAAATGCATCTCTCAAAAACAAAACAGACTTAGGTACTTTCTGTTGACCCTAAGGTCTTGAACATACACACATTATTGTATTTTATTTACTTTATTGCTCATGCATATATATATATATATATATTTTTTTACATGTTTTTCCATAAAAAAACAAATAAAATCACAATTCTTGTCTACACATCTATCTATCTATCTATTTCTCTCTCTTTATCTTTCTGTTTTTCCATTTTTAAAGTCTGTTAAAAGCAGCAATGTGACAGTGAGGTGTGAGTTACCAGCAGTTTGGATCGGTCTGCGTTCTAAATGTGTCCCCGGAGGATTGTTTCAAATGTGTGATTCCGAGTCCTGGGGGAAATAACACCAGTTGTGAATGCCATATTGACGATGTTCTTTGCCCCTGTGTTGTCACTGTAAGATCGGGATCCACTGTAAAGCACAAGGAAAAAATGATGTCGTAGGGTCACAGAATTGAATCCATGGAAACTAAAAAACATGGCTCAAGCGAGGACCATGTAAAAAACAGTTTTATGGCTTAAACACAACGACTGCTCCGAACTAGACACAGCGAAATAAAAAATAAAAAAAGTAAAACTCTTGCATGTTCTACTCCCGTGTCCCTGTGTTAATTATTCATTTCTCTCATCTCTCGTTACATGCTAAATGTGTAAAATGCATCTATTTATATCAAAATCCCAGCTAATGTAAAAATATCTTTGATGACTCATCTTGAACACAGAAGCAGTTACATAATGTATCTAGCTAACACCGACCATTATATAAAACCACATTTGACCGTTAGCTCATTTGTAGTTGACGATATTATTAAGTTGTTTACATTTCCAAAGACTGTGGTTGAGTCTAATTTATCTATTTAACCCTTATCCTTTCTCCTGCCCTAACAGCACAGGTCAAAGAGATTGTCCACACTTCTCTGCAGCTTCCTATTGCACTACTGTGCTTCAATTACCTCAACTTTTTTGGAAACTGAAACCAGTTTCAATGATTTCATTTAAATCCGGCACATACTAAAGACAAATAGGCTCAAACTGTTGTTTCAATGTGACTTTAGGGTAACAACTCTCAAAATAAAATTAAAATAAGGGTCACCTCTATCTATACGGTCTACAGGTAATACCTCCATTTATTCTACAGCGACCACACTACCTATATTACTGTACATATATATATATAATACTATTAATTCTTGTTGAGTGTCTTATGCAAATTCAAGCCGCTCTCATCTCTGTGACTTCATTAATCCGCAGTTGCATCCATGCCGGCCTACTTCTTGATCAGGATGTGGCTCAATACTCTTCATTAACTGAACCCTTTCTACAGGAAATATTCAATCTTAACGCGAGCCGGGTCAAGCAGGACCACACAACCAGGGATTGTGATTCTAATCATGTAGAGGAGGACAACATACACCCATACTTGTTTAATTGGCTCATATACCCATGTTGAGCAGGTGCTGATAACATCCCACATGCACTGGTTTTCATAAGTGCGTGGCTCCTCCTGCCTCGCCCTCCCCGTGCTCCAGAGAAACGAAGAGGGCAAGTAAATGGATAGTCTACTTGAGATATCCTCCGAGTAATTTCACCCTGTACGTCTGAGGCTTTTTAGGGGCTTCATTTAGAGAACCATTTCCCCCCCTCCCCACTCTGCACATACACTATTATATAAAAAACATTATTAATATTCACCAGAAATTACTAAGGAGAGCGGGAGAGGGTTGCCGTATCCAGATGGATGCCCCTTAAATCTGTCTTCAATTAGTCTCCACTAACTTACATCTTCCAGTTGAATTCTGATTAGCTGATCTGGCTGGAGAGCACTTGGTCGCCCTCCTGAGTGCAACCTAGCTGCTTTTGAGTATTGTGAACCTTTGATCAGTGCCCCTTTATTACCTATAAAAGCATTAAATTCTGCATAGCCTCATCTCCTTGTCCATAGTAGTTTCCCCCCCCGTCTATATCAAAGATCACAGGCTCATATAATGAAAAAAAAAATAAATCCAGTCATCTATAAAAGTAAAGCAGATGATAATACCTTTTACTTAACATATCTCACATCTCTCCATTGCGATTATGAACCTGTGGCCTGCCTTCTGTCTCTATAGCTAGCTACTTCCCTCTTGTGGCCAACTGGGACACAGAGATGCCTGAGACACTTACTGAGGTCAACATGTTCACTTTCCTCCTTCCTGCATTTTTTAAAGCAAGAAGAAGAAGAAGAAGATCAGAAATGTGTATAACACAACAACACTATACTGACATTCATCTTCAGTGCCGATTCCACGCATCCCTTCCTCCCCCTCCCCCACCACTTCTCCCTCGTCTGTGTAGAAAGTGGATCACCAGGGGAGCTAAACCCTTCCCATTAACATATAGACTCTTTATTTAAATCCCATTCACTTTTCCATCCATTTAGAAGAGTAATGCCAGCAGGTTACAGCGATGGCATTGCGTGAGGCCATGATTGAGCTTCAATTTGATCATTTTATCTGATTGGGAGGTAAACAGTATCATGATTGATAAGATCTCATTACAATAGGAAAGTGAGAGTTTAATTTCCTGTACATGTTCCATCTTTATTAATGTCAAAGGCAGCAGGTCGTCAATTGCATTACAGGCCTTGGTACCCTGGCTAGGCATCCTGCTTGACACAAATGAGGCCAGCGAGCCAGCTTAAAGGGATTACATTTGGCACAATCCTCCAGTCCGATTTTGGACTTGGGTTTTTGACGTTAATGCTGCACCTCACGGTGTAAAATTCTTTACAACTTTGAGTGTAAAAATAGACGGCAAAACATTATGCCGTTTAACTAATCTATGTCGCTGTTGTCTCAGTGAGTCCCCTCCTGGTGTCTTGAAATGGCTGCCAGAGTGGCAGAAGACCAGCTGGTGTAGAAACAGCAGACTTGTTGTCTGTCAAGAAAAAAAAACACTACAGAAGAAGACGGTGACTATCACACCCTGACACTACCCGCCCGGTGAAAGAAAGAATGAAAAAAAAAAACAGAAAAAAAAAACAAACTTCAATAATAAACCTGTCAACACTCCAATCTGAATACCCAGGAGCCACAACTGTCTCAACTCTCCTCCCCTGGCGATAGTCATCATCACGGACACTCTCCTGAGAGACAGCATCTCATCTATCAATCAGTCACACACACACACACACACAGCCCCCTCATCACATCAGCTCTATTTGTCCCATTATATCCTTAACACGGTCTAAAATACCTCTGCTGCTCCAGGAAGGGAACTGTGAAGGGTTGAGGGCTGTTCAGGTGTGTGTGTGTGTGTGACTGTGCATAAGTGTGTGCCGTCAGTGGCTTCATTACTGGCGCCCCGCTATTGCTTATGCCTGTCGCTAAGACTCTGAGACAGCCTTGTTTGTTTGTTTCCCCGCTGTAATCCTCAGTTGAGGTTTGACGTGCAGCGCGGAGCCTTAGCTGTGTTACCCACAGGCCTCTGGGAGGCTGAGTGCCGTGGCATGTACCAGGAAAAGAGAGAGAGGGAGGCACAGGAGACTTACACCCCTTGCACCTGATCATTACCATGCTAAATTTATATTGATTGCTGTAGCTTAAGAGCTAAATGTGAGTTATTCCCCCGACGCAGTCCCTGTGTAGGATCTGTTGTGGTGGGCTTCTGGTAATCCAGAGAAACCACAACATGTGTGCACTGTGTTTGGACACAGATATGACCGTACATATTACGCAGTGCCATGGAGCATTTATGTAAACCTGACCACTCTTTCCAGCAGTAATTTTTAAGGATGAGTTGCACAGCTCTTGGATTTCACATTACATCCAACACTGTGTGGAGTCTTAGATGGGGCATGGTCGGTCCTGAGGGAGTGGGCAGCGGGTGGGTTGTTGGTTCTTCAAGATGTTTCCAGCTTTTTTTCCCCGCTTCTTGCTTTGCTGGATAAAGTTGTGTGTTTGCGGTGTCTCTCCTCCTGCAGGCAGCTTTCATCACACATATGCATATGTGCTTGCCCTTGACATTATCATCAGCAGATTTGCGCAAGGGGCCCCGAGGTGAGGTTGAAATACTGCTGAGGCTTCTGAGAGAGTGGCCAGCTTTAGAGAGAGTGTCCAAGGGCTAAATATGCACCCAGAGACGGAGGCAGAGGAAGGGAAAAAGCTCAGTAACTGAACCTAACAGAGCGCCCCTCAGGGGACAGCAGTAATTAAACAGTGATTAAATTAAGGGGCAATGCGGGCAAAACGCAGACTGATTGACACTCCGCTGGCTCCTCTCTCTCCTCTCCTCTCTCTGTCTCTCTATCTCGCTCGCTCTCTCTCTGCGGGTTCAGCTCTGTCGTGGAGCATTGCTTTCCATTGACCTCCAATTACTCACCCACTCTGAATTCTTCAAGGTCCAATTTTCGAAAACTATTTTCTTAACTGTGTTAAGAGCATGGATCGCTGCACATTTGCTTCTGAGAAGGCTGAGCTGCAGGACTGGAACATAGAAGTTGAGGAAAGGAAGAAAAAAAAAACACACACACTTAAATGCACAGTGTCTTTGTGTTTCCAATACTATCAATGTTTACTTCAGATAAACTCACAAACTACAATTGCTCTAGCGTAGCACCCAGAGTACTATCAGTCTTCACTACAGATAGACTCACAAAAGTACAATCACAAAAAGCTGCCAGTGATTTAGAAACCGTACTCATGCCGAATCCAAAGCGAGTTTCTGCCCTTTTTCAAGCCTATAGTCGGGCAGCTTTAGAAGCGCCTTATCAAATGCTCTCCTAGGGGGGGGAAATACTATAAATTACCTTTGGCGACTCCTTAAACCCAAAGCAAATAGACAGACAGAAGAGCTGAGCAACAGCAATAAAACCAGCTTTAACAAAACAATCAGAAAAACCAAGACACTGAAATTGCCTTCCTCCAAATCTAAGATTCTCCACACGTTCCTGGCTTACTCTGCTTGCCACAGTGCCCCAGGTCCTCGGGCCCTTGTATAGATTTTTATAAACCAGGTCTTGTGCTTATGAAAATACGTACTAAGGGTCCTTAAACAATCTGTTAAGTCTTCTGATAGTGAAGAAGGTCCTCTTAGTGTGTAATACAAATTCAAATAGCTGTATGGAGATGGATTACGGGGCAGACAAAGAACAGGGGCCCACTTTAGAGGATGACTTCAAGATGACAGGTATTGATTAAGTGCTCAATGAGAGCACGCCTATGAAAGGCCAGCCACCACATAGCTCATGAAAGAATCATATTGCTCATACACAAGGCGCTCAGCAAACATACAGGCGTGGAGTGTAG
Organism: Sciaenops ocellatus; assembly: GCA_033000465.1. Taxonomy (NCBI): domain Eukaryota; kingdom Metazoa; phylum Chordata; class Actinopteri; family Sciaenidae; genus Sciaenops; species Sciaenops ocellatus. The sequence goes on along the minus strand of CP136878.1, from coordinate 12,108,587 downwards.
GCGTGAGCACACTCAAGCTTGTCATATCGCAGACCAAACAGTTGACAACCTGCTTGGTTTTCTGTGGTTACCAAGTCATAAAAAAATGATATCAAACTTTTCTTATGTATTTTGAAAGCCTATTAGTACCTATGTATCTGGTTAACTATTGAAGGAAGCAGACATCAATGGCAGGGAGATAAGTGTGTTTTTGTGGATGTGGCTTTGCCCAAGAAGACAGAAATGAATCCGTATGCCAGAATCCATTATTCTTTAGTTTGAACGCCGCAGCTTGACACTACACATTCCTTTACTCCTGACACTAGTATTGGAAGGAAAAGAGAAAGCATGTTTTCAAAGATAACATGTGAATTTAATTTCTTGGTGAAACAGCGGAACTGGAAGACTTAGCCCTCCCGAGCATAAATTGTGAAGCCGATGCGCGGTTGTCAGAGTTTGTGATGATGCCGTGCGAAGACAGCCGTAATCGCAACAGCACTGCCAGCCTGACCCACCTCATCATCCTTGACATTTAGCACAACACTGTTTTCTCCCACTCTCTCTCTTCTTCACGGTAAACAAATGTTTTAACCCTGATTTGTATCAGCGGAAGCAGAGGACATGTACTGTAGTGACACAAAGTGTGGAAAACTTCTGACGGAGGGTGGGAGAAAGGGGCAGAGAAAGGGAAGAGAAATACAACGAGGGAGGAAGGGGAAGAAAGGAGTGAGAAGAAGAAAAGAGATAAAGACAGGGGAGAGAGAAACAGAGAAAGAGAGGAAGAGAACAAGACCAGCAGGGAGGGCGATCTGGCCAGACTGCCACTTAACAGGGGGTATCTGAGACTAATCTCTAAGGAAAGCTGTCAGGTCTCTGCAGACACTGTTCTGACGGAAACTAGGCAATAAATGCTTCTTTAAGCCATCATAAATATGCAGCTTCCTGCCTCACACAGTCACCGCTCAGACCTGAGTCCGAGCTCATTATCCTTCGTCTGCGCTGGCAGGTTTGCATGCCAAGTTACAGGCAGGATCACTAAAAGCCCCTTAACGTTAGCCGCAGTGGGATATGTGGCTTGCTTCTGGGACTAGAAAGCAGGTTCATCAAATCAGAGGTTGTGTTTTTTCAAAAACATAGGCTATGTTGAAAGGAAAAAAAAAAAAAAAAACTTGACTTGTGAGGTTTGGTTAAACTTCGAATGCACTCAAACAAACCATAATTGTTCAATGAGCAGTAAGACTTTCAGCGTGAAACCCCAAACATTAAGTATGCATGGTTTCTATTTTTTCCAGTATGCACTATATGTGGTTTTAAGGTGGATCATATGAATAATCAAACGGTATGAAAACATCTCTGGTTAAATCAAATGTGTCAGAAAGAAGCACTTTACAGACCCATCACCCAAATATTTTCAATATACAATTTGAGATCCATGAATAGCATTGACAAAAGGCACATTTGACTTGATTACCTCTTGACATTTCCCACCATGAATGAAGGCAGCAGTAGATAAGGCAATCACGGCACTGACATAGTGTAAATATATAAATATTCTCATTTATCCTGGTCTCTAGATAAAGACATAAGGGCACATAAACGCATGAATGGACAACGTCTCTCAGCAGCCAGCAGGTCCCTGCCTGCCTGCGTGCCTGCCTGCCTGCCTGTCTGTCTGTAGAGGCTGACAGTACAGCAGCGTGCCCTTCATTATCACCGGGTAATGCTCATCACAACGGCCGTGGCTTTTCTCCATAAAAACCCCAAGTCTCACTCACAATGAGAAATAGGGGAGATAAGGTGCAGGAGACCATTTCTCTTGACATTCACGACGGCAAACTCATCAGTCATGCTGTCAAAGGCACTGGTCTTGGCTAGTTTGGGATTTATGAGAAATAATGATGGGTCGAAAATAGCCGGTGAGGGCTTTGCTTTTACCTTTGGTTTGGGCGTGTTGTGTATTGAGGCACGCTCTGCATAAAACCCAATTTCTTTTGTCAGTGACCCTTGCACTGATTTCACATCCAATCTCACCATGTTTGGGAGGTTTGGCTGAGTCTGTTTGAGTTGGCACTGACATTTCCGTCTCATATGATAAAAGAGTATGGCGGCAATAAGTTTATCCAAAGGTCCATTGTGTAAGATTTAGGGGAATTTATTACCAGAATATGTCAGAAATGGAATATAATGGGTTCATTCATGTATATATAATCACCTGAAAATAAGAATTATTGTGGCTTTGGTTACCTTAGAATGAGTTCTTTTTAATCTAAAGAGGGAGAGGGTCCATCAGGTCACAATTGGGGTTGGGTCAGTAGCCAATTTTGCCAGTCCGGTCCAGTGTGCTTAAACTGATCGGATTTTGTGCAAACCAAATGAACTAGCATTTTTTTCGGATAAATACAGCTAAAGTACTCTCAGCTCTGTCTGCAGCATGTGTAGCGTTGGCAGAGTACGCATTAAAACTGAGCAGTCGGTGCACAGTTAGCAGTGTCTTAGCGGTAGGTTTCTAACTAGTTTGTGAAATAAATTGCCGTAAAGTTAATAAACAATGTATTAATCAAGTGTGTTGAGTGTTGAGGCTTCTGTGCTGATAATTGCACTTTAATTAATCTTAAAGAAACCAAACATCTCTGACTAAAGAACATTAACATGGACCTGTCCTGCCCTGGACCACATCTGAAAATGATACAACACAATGCAACAACAAAACAGTAATAGCATGTGTCAAACACTCATATTTTCCCTTCAAACTAGTGACAGGCAGTGACAGATGCTCCCAATGCAATTCTCTTTGTAAACATTCCGAGACACATTCACGTAGGAGCAGTTATTGTCATGTACCACAAGGTCTATAACTTAACGTAAACGCTTAACTCCAAAGTCATTTGAAAGTGGATTTCAATACTGTTGCAAGGGCACATGGTCGAATCATATAGCACAACTGCACAACTATAGATTATAGTCAGCAGGACTTTTAATGGGATCCCTATGGGATCATACTGTAGGGATGTCCTCAAGCAGTAAATTATTAGTCAATTTCAGATTATCAAGTTTATTAATTACTATTCTTAATATATCTTATGAGAGTGCCAGGAGATATAGCCTAACTACCTAAAAGCTGCAAATGAAATGCTCGACATACATTTACATTAAATATTTTAATGAAATACTAGATTGGCTGCGTGTGCAGCTCGCCTTTTGCTTCAGAGTTCATGAACCAGTATGAAGGCGCAGCTGCTAAAAATGTTCAAAGTGCAACATTGCTTATAACCAAAGTGTTGTGAAATTACTGGACGAGAGAGTTTGGGGGCAATTTTTATTCAAGTGTGTGAATGAGACCTCTTGAGGCTCAAGGGTACTTGGATCTGTGTGGAAATTAAGCCATGAGATTGTGGCTGAGGGGACGGTGGATTGACAGTGACATTAACCCCCCCAGCAGCTCCGCTATATCACACTATGGTTCTGTAAAATAGATGGACAGGAATAGCAAATTAAATCTTCTTAATAGTAGCAAGGGATGTGGAGTCAGGTTGGTATGAACTGCAGGACTGTCCAAAAGCAGGACATGAAGGGTGGTGTTTAGTGGAATAAAATGAAGTGGCTATGAAGTGTTTTGGTTAATAGCCCTACTCCAACCAACTTCATACAGAAGGTACTGTCATATTTATACCAATTTGAAATGGCCTCATTGACAATGCCCTCTGCCCTATTCTTGAAACAAGTTCATAGGTCATGTTCCATTCTTTGCTTTGCTGTTAATTTGGATAGATTCATTAAGTCCATTACATTATTAACATGAACAAGAGTTACTCAGTGACAACAGAATGAGAATACACTTGTACCACTCTGAGCAGCCGGCTTTTGTTGTGGCTTTGTTGACAGTTTTCTCACTAGTCTCACTGTTTTTTTGTTTTTTTTTCCTTTCCAGGTTCAGTGACACCACATCGCTGTGCCACAAAGACTAACCTTAATGTAGACAAAGCCAAGTCGGCAAATCTTTGCACAAGCAACATGCATGGACGCACGCACTCTTAACAGTAGGAGGTGCACAGAGGGAGCAAGGCGTTTTTCAATGCATTTAGATGAGACCTTTAACAAAGGTCCCTAATGCAGATATCAATGAACCAAGGGACTGGGCTATCGGAGCGAAATTGGCTGACGGAGGGATGTCACCTCTGTGCATGAAAAATGATGGATCCCATTTGTAAACTTCTCCTCTACACACTACTGCCCCTCCTCTACCCCCACACATGGACACACGCTGCCATTGGTTATTAAACAAGGAAGCAAACCTCTGACTTTGCTGGCAAATAACAAGTGGTCTGGTAAAATTGGCACTTTACTGGCCATTTCATCTGACTGTCAGGAAGCCCACAGAGGACCTGTGAGATTTCAGTGATGACAGGATAGATTAACATCATGGACTTTATTTTTCATCTTCCTTTCATTTTTCATACTATTCTCTCTGGACATCAACAAAATGAAACCAATATATATGAACCCACAAACACACAAGTGGAGCTTTCAAAATATTAGATTTTGTGTGTTGGATTGCACAATCTACTGTTTCTTCTCTACTAAATCCATGGTTGCGCTTGATTTGGGAGGCAAAGGCAAACACCTAAAGATGAATAGACTGCTGCGTTGCAACGTGCACTTTTTGCAGCCTGAAATTAAATAGATTTATATTTCATATATAAAATGTCTTGCTTCTTGAAAGTGTGGGGCTAAGGTCTGAATGCAAACATCAAGCCAATGATACAACACAGGCCATGCATAATACAACAATTTACAGGGTGTGCAGAAATCATGCAAAGCATATAAAGTGTGATAAGCAACATAATATGCATGCTGAGCATTTCTAAGGAAACAATGATATATTGCTAATCATCCTAAAATGAATTACTGCGTTTTTAAAAGCGGTGTGTTGAGTCAAAGGTGTAGAGGTTAATATAGGCAAACAGGCATCTCTGCTGGAAAATGAAAACTTCCCAGTGGAATGTGATGGCCGGCCTAAACGCTGACATTGTGGTTTCAGTGATGGAGTGACTTTGGGAAGGCTTGTGGTCTGCCAGCATTCAAAGCTGTGCCTTGAGGGTAAGGGGTAAATTTGCTAAGTTAATCACATAATGAGGCCAATTAAACATGGTAGAACCCAGGTGAAATGGGAGCTGCCACAGAGCCTCCAACAAATGAGGCTCTGCAGATTCCCTCTCTGGACAGGGGCTGGACAACCCAGTTTCAACTCCAATAATCTTCTACTAAGTATTCACTTCACCACTTATACAGTGTATCTTATTAATGTATGTACAGTGTACTGGATTAGGTGTCTGTATTGGGTGAATTCATTTAGCATGTGAATATGTACATTAACATCCAGGGTAGCCTGGATTAGGGCTGCGGCTAACGATTAGTTTCATTATCCGTTAATGTGTAGATTATTTTTGCAAGTAATTAAGCGTATGTTTAGTATCTAAAAAGGTCATAAAATTGTGAAAAATCCCCACTGTGCACACTGTGACATCTTCAAATTGCTTGTTTTGTCCGACCAACAGTTCAAAACACAAATATATTCAACTTTTAATTATATAAGACAGAGAAAAGCAGTGCGCGTTCACATTTGAGAGGTGAAAATGCTGCAGTTTTTCTTACTATCAACAGTTCATGAGTCTTAAACTCTTAATAAATAAAGCCAAAAACTCTTTTACTCTGTTTTTGTCAGTTTAGTCATGAATATTTAATGTTATTGAGTTTTTAGGGCCCAATAATCAATAATTAAAGTACTTGTTTGTTGTTGATGTTCAGGTGGAGTGTCACTCAAACCTTAAGCAACACCAGACTCATTTCACCAGAACTTTTGCCGAAATTTATCAATATTACTGACACTGCACCTCTCCAGCGCAAACGATTATAACTGCTGGGATGTTGATGACGGGAATATCTGGGTGTTTCAGTGCTCTTCTACAGGAGGATAAATCACTTCAGCAGCAATTAGACTTCCCTGAGTGCTTCCTACATACCTGTAACTCCACAGGCATAGCAGGCCGTAGGTCAAAGACCATGAGGGTTATACACTGAACAAGACGAATAGCAGTGAAACAGTATATTCATGTGTCACCCTCTTACACATAAGAGTGTTAAGAGCTCAATAATCTTAGAGTGTCGGCCCCTTCTAAACCATTTGTTGCACCACTGTACATGTACGGTTCATAGGGTTGAAAAATAATGACTCCTTGCTTTATGATACAGAAACAGAGAGAGCCTGTGGGTGTGTAGGTTCATTTTAAAATACAGAACAGAACCAGCCAAGGATAGAATATCTTGCTTACAAGCTGTAGGGCTACCACAAATGAAAAGCTGTATCACTGTCACAGACACAACACAAAGCAATAAGGAACTGCGGAGAGAGCAGTACATTAAAACATGAATACATATGGAACTATATGGACACTAATGAAAGAATATTTCATCACTATCAAGGGTTTATAAAAAGGCCCACCACTCTGCCCACCACGATCCACTAATCTGAGTGTAGAGGATTTGTACAGAGTAAGATGGACAAGGGAAATTAAGGCAGGCACATTTTACCGGATCATATTGCGATGATTTGTTAATAAAATGCAAAGCGACAGCCTAGATGTGAGACAGCGACTAAAGCGCGGCCATGATTTAGACTTAATCCGTCATTATCCCGCCTTTGAAGTGACCTCGCTGTGCATGTTCCCACTGTGACCCAGAAGCACACTCGGGCTTCTTCATTAGCCAGGATGAAATAGAGCCACAGCACACTTTGATGTCCCGTCCTGTCCACACAGACATACAGACACACACACACACACACACACCGGACACCTACATACTCACACAGATCACAGATATCCTTATCACTGACTACACTGAGGCATGGAAAAACATTATGGTTTTTAATCAATTATGGCTCTCACCTTTGGGGCAGCACATTCATTACATATGATAGGAGCAGCTAAGGGACAATATTCCAATTGCGTGCTGAGATTGAAATGAAAGAAATTGTATGGTTAGAGGGTAGACAATGACTGCAATTTCGCACAGCAGAACATCCCTGGCTAGATTTACATATGTGCACACAGAAGGCTTATACTGCATGTGATCTCACTGATATAATTTATGTGTACCCAGTGATTTATCATCCTTAGATCACCGAATAGAAATCAAGCACAGATCTCCTAAAGAGGTCCACACATGCTGCCAGTAAATGATAGGTGTTATAAAAGTTTATCATGGCAATGAAATGGAACGAATCAATCAAAAAGGCACAGGTTGCCGTCATGCAAAATGGTGCCCAATCAGAGGTAGTTATCTGGTAGGAGGTGAACGCATGTAGAACATGCATGCAGAAACAGAGGCCTTTGTTTAAAAACAACCAGAATACCTACAGTACATACAGATTCTGTGCATTAAGGCAGTTTTCTCAACTTGCAATGTCAAATATTTTTAGGGTGTTGTCATTAAGCAGGAAATAAAGGACAACTGTCAAACAATATATCAGAAAATGGTAATAAATTGGTATAATTACCACTGAGTGAAAAAGATAGGAAAGTGAATTCCTGGTAAGTGTTAACTTCTCATGCTGCATTTCCTAACTTTAGGAGTGCTGAAGACTACAAGGGATATGCTGTTGTGTCCTCAACAAACCAAAGCCAAATTTCTTGGCCACATTTGGAGGAATCATTAAAATGGAACAAACTTTGTTGCGTTGTTATAATTAATGTAGTCATTAAATCTAGACTTCAGATGATCGAGCCCCTGAACTTGAACCTGGCAATTGTCAAATACTGTTATCTATCTCAAGTTGCTCATCTCAGGGGACTTATTTTTTTTAAAGAGGAAATTCAATTAAAAAAAGGCTGCTGTAGTGAACTTCCAGCAGGTGTCATTAATCCAATTTAGTAAATACAGTTCAGAAATATAACTTTTCATTTTTACTGGCTGTAGTCCTCTTTGGTATTCATCCTTTTTAAGCATCTATGTTACTTTTAAGTATGTTTGTTACTTTAGAAATAAATATATTGAAAATGTAAGCAAATATCAACAAAATAAATGACTCACTATGTAAATTAATGTATAATGAAGCTTTCCTATAAAAAAAAACTGTGATCCTTTAAGAAAGAACCCATCTGTGTCTTTGGCACACAGTCTGCTGGAGTCTGCTCCCTTACAAAAAAGGTGTGAGCACCCATGCGGTTAGCTGCACAACACGCACGTTTGCTGCATGGTGTAGAAGTAGAGTCCTTTCCCCAGGCAATGGCCCGTCAGGCCAGACAAGGAGGCCGGGTGTTAAAGTGTGAGCCGGGTACACAGAGTAACAACAGGGCCATCTGCCCTGGGAATGCACACATCCATCTTAGCAAGGACAGCCAGTCTGGGAACAGATAAAGGAAAACAAGAAAGAGCGAGGGGAGGGTGGGGGGTTAGGAGCAAAGACAGGGAGAAAGGAAGTAAGAAAAGGAAGCAGTAAGGATGAGACAGAGAAAAAAAAATTATTGGACACTGAAAAATAAATTTGTACATATATGAGTGTGTGCACACATGTGGTGGAAGGGAGCTGCGAAGGAAGTAAAGACAAGGTGAGAGAAGAGAGAAGGGAGTGGTTTGTATAACAGTAATGTAGAGTGGTGGCACCATCTGCAAATGGTGAAGGCTGAACAAATTACACAAGCATAATATGCAAGTTTTTTCTCTCATACAGCTGTGAACGTTTAAAAGCCTGAAGTGGACAATAATACCTACGATATGAAACAATAAAAGGTGCTTAGTAAAAAGGAAACATTGCTAAGTGAACCAACTTTACATTTAAAGGTCCAGTGTGTAGAATTTAGTTGCGTGTAGTGGACTAATCGCTGCATTGCAATCTCCTCACATCACCCTCACCTTCCTAGTGTAAAGGAGAAACAACCCTTTAAGGACCCTGTTTAGTCACAATTTAGTTTTTCCTTTTTGGGCTACTGTAGAAACACGGTGTTTCAATATGGCGGCCTCCATGAAAGAGGACCCGCTCCCACTGTGGATATAAAAGGATCATTTTTAAGTAACAAAAACAAAAAGATTCTTATTTTAAGGTGATTATACATGCATGAAAACATAGTTATGAATATTATATTCCATGTCTGCCTTATTCTGAAAATAAAGTCCCCAAATCTTACACACTGCACCTTTAAAGGACCAGTGAGTAAGTTTTTATACACAGAATATGGCAGAAATGGGATGTAATATGTATATGTATGTTTTCATTAGTGTATAATAACCAGAAAATAAGGATTTTTTTATGTTTTAGTTACTAGTTATCAACAGACACCTGGTCCTCTTCCACAGAATGTTTCTACAGTAGCCCAGAATGGACAAACTAAAATTTTGCCCGTTTCACAGCCAATACAGTTTCTTCCTAGATGCTTAGAACTGCGAGGTGAGGTGCGGTGGTTGTATGCACCAACTACACCACAAGATGCCACCATCAAATTCTACACACTGGTCCTTTTAAAAGCTTCATTTTGCCTCCTTCTTGCTCGTCTTGCTAACATTTACAATTCAATATTCACCCATTTGTTCATAATTAATTCTGAAAAACAATCACCTTCTCTCTCTTTTATTCTATCAAGCATGACATCAGGAAGGTCAGCTGAGAGGACAGCAGTAAGTCTCGACTCCCACCGTCATCCCTGCTTCATAACCATCTGGATATGACTCCAAACACTGCAGTCAGCAATCTGGGTGGAGTGATATCATCTCGCATTCTCCATTTGTTTTTATTTTTAGACCATTTCCTCATCACTGTATAATCAGTATATATGGTCCCACTGATATAGCACTCTTTCCCCTCTCTCTTTTTCTCTCTCTCACTCACTCTCTGACTCCACATTACTTTATCACACTGAGAGCTTTTAGCTGTGCTTCCAGCCATTAGCTTCAGACAGTGGGTAGCTACCAGGCCGGAACAGTGAGAGAGAGAGAGACAAAGAGAGAGAGAGAGAGGGGGAAAAGTGGCCTCTTGGTGGCTCTGGATGATGTCGGTGGTTAAAAAGGTCTTTTTATAACACCACCTGTCCATCTTGTCTGCAAGGAGGCCCGATACAGGTCTCGAGGCATGTGGAGCCTCTGTATAAAATGACCTTCAACAATTTTCATTCCACCTACACAACATACAAAAGTTCACCGCCACTTTTGTCCTATTCAGCTTGTGACTGGAGAGGCCTATAACTTTCATAACAAGCCCCTATGTATCGTTGAGCAAGGCAAGGCACCGCAACTGCACAGGAGCTCAACAACAGCTTAAACATTTTTTTTTTATTTACCTGGCTAAAGGTTAAAAAGTAAATGTGTACTACAGTGTGCATACATTATGCATCAACATTTGTTTTGAGTGCCACTGCACTGCACTCCGCACTATAATCCATCATTTATAATCACTGCAATTATATCGCAGCAAGAGAACAAACTTAGTGTTATGCCCATTATTTCCAGACATCTCTGTGACGCAGACCTGCAACACTTAAGCTTGAAGCGTCCTTTCAGAGCAGAGTAGCTGATTTAGCATCACGTTGAGAACAATTGTTGAGCTGCTAACTGAAGCGTCTCAGCTGGTCAGAGTGCCCGCCACGTGAGACGACTGACGTGTTATTGACAGATGGCCGGGCTCCTGCCTTCCTCCACGGGAGACTTCTAAACCAAACAACTACTGGATACACCAAGGTGATCCTCACATCAATATCAATCAATTATTCACATATTTGTGCTGGCTCGCGAAAAGCAGCTTGACTGCATCTCATAAGTGCTAGACCGACATGCATTTTGCAGGAGGGGAATGGAGGGAGCCCAGCTATTACCCTTGCATTTGATCCTACAGTTGTGGTGAACTAACTTTGCGCACTGTGACAGCGTAACATAGAACTGCGATTAAGTGGGTCAATGATTCTCATTGTCTGCATTACAGCCATTAGCTTTTATGAAAGAATACATCATGCGAGCCAGTTCTATATTTGAGGCAACATGCAGAGAAGCCTGTTTTATTCATTTGCAAATTTCTTTTCGACACAAAACCGAGGTCAAGCCTTAAACTTTTCTGAATACTGAGTGCACTTGAACTGAATACATAACCATGGAGCAATATTTTCATGTGGGCGCCTCAGTTATAGTACATGCTGGAGAGGAAGAGATGCAATAGTACTGTGGTTATTGTACAAGCAGCAGCGTCTAGTGGCTTTGGCTGTACTTGAGGGAGATCTAGTTTATTATTCCTTGTTTAGTCGATCTCCCTGGACTTTTTCCTTGAAGGATAAAGCAAAGCACTGCTACACTGTGTTTAATATGAGGTGCTAAGGTTTGCTTTAGTACATACCATCACACGCTCCCCTTTCTCCGTTTCCTTCCCTCATGTCACACAGAAATATTAAAGATTTGCCCCGAGGTCAGCCGCAACAGCCCTCATTCTACCCATCACTGTGCCCTTGTGTTCTTCATAGCCACCACTACGAGAGGCAATGATTCATTCTTTTGATCCACTCCAATATCATTAAGTTATTAGTTGATTTCAGTGGATTTAATCAGCATAGTAATTCCTCTCCAAGGGAAGATAAGTCTCTCTCAAGAGCAGTTATGCCGTCCACTATGCTTGCTGATTAGACACAAGCCCCCAAAATAATTCATCAGAAAACTGCAAAAAATAATTTATCAAAAGTGCTTCTCACAAAACCCGCTCAGGACCTTTGCTTCTTAATAATTAAACTCTGCAATTAGGCATCTTACCATGCACTCAGTGTGAGACTCCATGTAATATTCATAACCATACATAATTATGCAATATATTCACTGAAATAAGAGGCCATATATTCACGGTGGGGCTGTCAAGAGGCAAGACATTTTTATTTGGTTTATAACACTGTTTCATCTTATACATGAGCAGCTGGCTCCTGGAGACAGAAGAGAACGAGGACGTCTGGTCCTTAGCAGACTGACATTGTATACTATGGCTCTGGCTCTTAGAGGAAAGAGAAGACATCGAGAAAGACAGAAAGAGAAAAAGGATGGATTGGTAATTGGTGATGCTCTCACCATAGAGACCACTAATATCAAAATATATCTGCTGGACACAACAAAGACATACCTTAGTGGTATCATACATTGACCGCCCTCAACACAAGATGCAGAAAGAGAGAGGAGGCATTAAATTAAAATGGGAGTCGAGATGGGGTGCTGTCTCGGGGTGTATTGTATGATAAATTATACATAATGCACAATCCAGCATGCTACCAAACTATAGAAAAAGAAAAATAGTCCAGAAGCCCTTGATGGTGCCTGAAGCAAATAAGCAACAGCAGCGGTCTACAGTGGACACACTGTGGACAAGGTTGGCTTTCATCTTCAGACGCAGTTCAAAGCTACGGGCTACGCACAGAACAAACTGGCAATCAAAGCTAATGTGTAACTGGGCAGTGGTGCACTTCACAGAGCCTGTCGTCTTGAGTGCAGGGGAGATCACACGCAGACGCCTCTCTTACATCACAATGGCTGATTTTCAACACGCGGTCTTTGGAACTTATTATTTTTCTGCATGTAAATGTAAAAAAAAAGAAAGAAAGAAACGCGTTGCTGTTGGGAGCTGCTGCCTTTTGAAGGCCTTTCATGACATGCACTCTATATGATGAATGAGAAGAAAAGCATACATTTTATTTCAACTTTACTGTAGTTAACAAAGGCTCTCATTCTCCCTCAGCGGAAGCCATCCCCAAGGATATAATTTGCTCCATGCCTGAATAAAAACTCCAAGTTATATATTGTAACACGAGCTGTATTGTAGTGGTCTAAGAGCCATAGGACGTGAGATTATATACTTTAGCGTTGTGAATATCGCAGAGCTCTTTGTGGAGGGATTTCATGAGCATTTAATATCCACACCAAGCATCTGTAATGCTCACAAGTTGTTATAATTTGTTACAATAACATAGAACATGCTGTATCCCCATATGGTTCACAAACCATGCTGTGCACTCTAGGAAGCTCTACTACACTCTGCATTATGTTTTATGTATTAGAGATTGCAAGTTGAATCAATGAAACATTTAATTATTATTTCGTAGAGTACATACCTTTTGAATGAATGTCATGCAGGTCAAAGCAGTGAATGTTAATGATTACTTTCTGTAAAAAAAAGACAAAATAAATAAAAAAAATGTTTATAGAGTATAAAAATGAGAGTAAAACCAACTCTCTCGAGACTTTTTACACTTTGTAATAAACAAAACCAGCGTGTTTTTCTGTCCCCGTCACATGCTATACTGCAAAACAATGACCTTTTAGGATATGACACAATTTTACTGTCAGTATAATACAGATGTGATTAACATAAATAAGACTTAAAGTCAAATAGGCGTAAAGGTCGTCACTCAGGACTAGTCTCGGGTCCGCGAGGTGATTTACAACAACTTAATTTGACTGTGTGGAGTAATTTATCTGTGACAGAGCAAGCCATGCAACTCTCTGCATGTCGTGTGCGCATACAGGCGACAATATGCCATGACTGCACACATCTCATATCTACCCAATCAGTCAAGATGCTTTACAACTTCTGTCAGTGGCCCTAACAGTTCCCATAAATTACAAGGCCATTGTACATGGTGCCAATAACTTTTGAAGGAGAATCTCTGCCAAACTGGACCCAGCAGTATCTTTTGCTTTTATACATGGAAGTCAAGATGGAATACCTTTGGTAAAGCATATGAAGGAAGCAGGGCAAGTACTTTGATGCTAGGTTTACTTTTAGAAAAAGGCCTCCTATTTTCCCTCAGCTGATACTTTCAAGGATAAAAACTGGCCCAGATATTGACATTTTGATGCAAAGCAGGTGGCAGGAGGGTTTGATTCTGTTAGAGATCACTTGCAGTTCCTTTCACATTTCGCTTTTCTCTCCACCACGGCTCCTGTTTGCTTTACATGTGTGTCATCCGCAGATCCACTGTGACAGCCAGGAAATATGATGCATGAATGATGCAGAACCATTCATAAACAGCAACAGCAACAATATAATGTGATAGGGACAGAAAAATGAGTATGTTGGTCTGGAGTCTGCAAGCAATAATGTGCTGTGATTTATTTCAAATGCCTCCTGCAGCGTCCATTGATATTCTGCAGGGAAATCATAGCCAGTACTGGAGTGTACAAGGCTGCATCTCGACCTCTAGTGCTATCAATGAGGATAATTGAGAATATATGTATATACGTAAAAATCATGAACACGTGTATGAGAAACACATCTGCTGTTAGATTCTCTGCGCAAACGTGCGTGTGCATGCATGTGTATTTGTGTACTTTTATCATAGCATGGGTGACACGTGTGAGAGGTAGGGAGTCTGCTGTTAGTGCAGGATGCAGTGATTTTCCTGGTGTCACACTGACAGGGCGAAGCTCAGATTGAAGGGCAGACGGTGATAACCACGTGCAGGGATTCACATCCCGTCCCATTTAGTCACCTTTGGAATTTTTCCACAACAAACAATTGAAGAAGCTGGGAAACCAGTGAATGGGCCTCACTACCAAAGCCTATGTTTTGCCGGCAATTAGAATGAAATTGCCTGAACCGACTGAAAGGCACATTCCTTCCAACAAAGGAGAATGTCAGCTTTACATCATTGCTTTGGTTTAGGGTTTAACACTGTGTTATCTTTTTTTCCCCTCCATAATCACATGTGTATAGCACATGTATTTTGTGTTTTTTAAGATGTGTTCTTCTCTAGATCAATCAAATAAAAGTCAGACCATGCAATTCTACTTAGAATAAGAAGTCATGGAGGAACACAAATGGATTTTCATAGTAACAAGGTACACATCCCTCTCATTCTGTCCGAGTGGTTCCAAATTACAAACGACATGGGAAATATAAAGAGCGGTGAATAATCCCAGGCTCTCAGCATGGCACACCTTTATATGCAGGTGCCTTTAATACTAGAATAAGTCATCTGAGATTGGGGAGGCAAAAAAACCCACTCAACCAGATGGTCTCCATAAAGCATGGCGTAAAGCTCTCCCAGATGTTGAGAGGTGGTTGCGGATCCGGTGACATGCAATGTGAGGGAGGAACTGGTAATGCAGAGTGTATTAGTGGTCTCTTTATGGGTGCATTAGGTGCTGTGGAGGGGAACGCGGGGGCCGCCGCCGCTCCTGCCAGTGAGCTACTACCAGGCTTTATGCTTTGATGAACCTACCCTTGAAAAACCGGGACATCCGTGACCGTACTCGGTGACGCCTGGAAGACACCTCCCTCTCTTTAGCCTCCTGGAAAACATAAATCAGTTTCTCATATCATCATCTAGTCATATTCAATGCATATGCAGCTCTAATCGGTAAATCTGTCAGCTTTCTCCCCTTTTAGTGATATATCAGATTCGTAATACTCTCCCACATATGCAGTAAATCTCTGACAAAGCCTATGTTTCTTAAAATTCAAAGACAGGGGCCGCGCTGAAGCAGAGAACTTCACTTGAAAACAGATACAGAGAGTGGAGTAGCAGTTCAGTTTAGGGTGTCTCTGTACTGAAAGCATCACTGCATTCCAAAGTGTCATCTCTCTCCTCACCACTAAACAGCGGCCCAGACAGGAAGCCAGAATAAATTTCCTCAGTTCATTGTCCCCGCTGAGGACTAGCAGAACATCTCCGTCTGATTAATGGCTGTACACTGTCTAATGAACAGTAATTGAATGGTATAATGCAGTAGGTCCGTAAAAGCCCAGAGGAGTCGTCTTCCTCTGCCTAGTTCTCTTGAAATGCAAGGCGGTGACATTGTCTAGAGTTGATTATAGTTGACCTTGTATGGGTAGAATAAGGCCTTTGAAATGGCTAGCCTAAGCTTCGGGGAATAGGAGCACGGGAAAACAACTGGAAAGACAAATGAAATGGACTTGCATTGGAAAAGGAAAGGGATGGATCAATGCGGCGGTCAATAATGATTCGATTTTTTATCACAAAATTCTTACAAAGAGGAAGACAATTGATCAAACATCCCTAGTCGTATTGGCATTTCTAACAATATTAATTAAGAAAAAATGCTTAGCTGACTGGTTGATAAATCAGCCAATATTGTTAAATCAAAACAAATGATAGTTGTAAACACAATACCACACCAGTGAGTACATATCTACCCTTGTCCACGTTTCCTCAAAGTGTATGACATCTGCAACATAGACAGAGTCCCCCCTCCCCTCATGAAATCAATCAACTCCTTAACAGAGTGCACTCTAAAGGAAAACCCAACCTTCAGAAAGCCCAACAAAAGTCAGTCAAGTGATTATAAGAAAAGCTTTGATAAATGTGCATCAGGCTCTAGCCCGCCATTCTCCGCTCTCTTCCACTGAGATAGCCTGCCTTCACTCCCAGCGGACATCTCCACTTGGCAGAGATGCTGAATCTCGTTATTCTTTATTTGGCCTGGACCACACAGGTCAATATTGCACGCACACGACTGCCTCACCGGTGTACTGTCTGTAAATGTATTCACTATTTAAATTCAATGCAATAAATCATTTAAAGCTTTGGCTGAAAATGTAATCATGTAATTGAATTTGGTCATCAATATCTACTATATACGTGTGCGTATACGGAGTACGCGGGGCATTTCACGAGCACATATGAGCACCGGAGTGGGAGGAAATCTGTCCTAACTCAGCTCAAAGTATGAGTCATAGCAGTGCAGTTATCCCTCATTATTATTCACAGCCCTCTAAATGATGAGGTTGCCGACAACGAGACAGCGTCAGTCTGTTTGGCCTCAAAGGAAAAAGAGGAGAGTATGCAGGAATGATGGTTAGACTTTAAGATAGGGAAGTCACACCTGCAAAACAAAACTGCAGCGAATCAAAATGTTGTGAAGGTACAATTTGGAGAATTCTAGCGTAAAAACTGAATTTAACAAGCTAAGTCTTGCTTGAGATGTGTTCTGGCATGATATTTTCATATGCTTGCAAAAAAAAAAGATTCTTCTCCTTATGTCAGTCTTCATTAGCTGACGAATCAAAAACTGCTCGGCGGGATGGTTATTGCAAAAAGTAGCTGAGTCTGTACCAGGGATTATTATTTTATTATTATTATTTTCCATTATCTAATGGTGGTTCCCTGAAATCCATGGCCAATCTGAATCAGCAACATTCATGTATGACTAAAAGCGATAAGTAATGAATTAAGCTATTGATGAGGTCTTTAGCCAGGGTCATAACTGACCCCCAGAAGTCAATAATTACCCCGATAAGAATATCTTTATTGCAGAAGTGCATACGGCAGCAAAATCATCACCACACCAAAACATTCCCCTATGGTGTAATTGCCGCTGCTTGAAATTATAGTTTTCATTAAAACAAAATGTTCAAGGTTATTGATTGCTTAAATAAGGCTCAATATCTTCTCATTTCAAAGCCGAATGAAATTGCTTGGAATAGTAATATCACCCAACTATTGTGTGCATTCATCACAGTTACACTGCTTCATATTGCTGTCCCTTGAGGATTATTAGAGCAAAATAAGTGTATTTAAATGAGTGTAATTTCTGGGAACCACAGATCCATGCAGAAACATCTGTACACACATCTCAGCCCCACTTCATCACTGGGAACGTACATAATAACCAGGGTAAAGGACAGACATCAAATACAACCACGTACTGTTATGGGGCTCTACTCTAATCACAAATACACACTTCTATGTATTTTCTAAGCTCGTTGCTGTGAGACGTACAGTATCTGTTGCTACAGCTAAGCTCTGTAAACTACATAGAGTTGTAAATGGGGCTCAGGTGTCTGTAATCCTGTCTCTCTAGTACTGTGCCCTGAGCCTTTCACTGACTCTCCTTGCCCTGAAGAAAGGTTGCACTAGTAAATACACAGTACAAAATACACAGAGAACCATGGAGACAGGAAAACAAGGTTATACACACATTAGATAAAAGTATAGCTGCTGCAAGCAGGTCTACGTGGCACTCTTGCAATTATAGAAATGGTGATTACCATAATTGCTGGTTAGACCATTTTTATGTGACCTAATCCAAAAGTAAATGAAAAAAATGGACATTATAATAAAGTAAAAATGAACTAAACGTGAAACAGTAACTACATGAAACTCATAATAAGGGTACTTACATCCTTCCTGGAACCTGCAGACAAAGACCTCTGCAGACACGAGCCGTCTGAATCATGGAGGGAGGCCTTGCAGGGACTCGCACAGCAACTCCCATTCTCGTACTCCTCGTCGACTATCTTGGCCTCAACCTGCAGGGAGGGGAAAAACAAGATCCCCCTTGGCTTATACTGTACTGTATTGATTTTGCTAAATATTTATATATTTATGTAACTTGTTCTGCTGAACATTCATGAGCCTTTTTTTCTGAGCAGAAAAAGAAGTATATACTCTATTCTTTTTGAAGCTGAAAAACATACAGAAAAAGTTAAGCTTAAAGGGGGTGAAATGGGGAGAGGGTGCTATAGCTGCAGACTGTTTATTCCATCTAAACCACACATTTTATATCAAATGTAAACAGATTGTTGTGATAAATCAACTTTTATACATCAGTTTGTCTTCACTTACAAGAAGTCAACAAGACAACAGCATATATTTAACTTAAATGGAACCAGTACCTGCACACAATGTTTATCTATGGTGATGTTGATAATAGTTTTTTAGGTCTGGAATCAATTCTTACTTCCTGTCAGATAAACAGAACGGAGATGTTCAAAGATCGTATGCTAAAGACCTGCAGTGCTGTATGGGGTCGTGCTTTACCTGATCAATTGGCAGGTCCGCCTTCAGCTGGCGGTCTTCCTGCACCTCCGCTGCTCCTGCCATCTCACTTCTTTTGTTTTGTGCATTGAACACGCTGCCCTCTGAGAAAAGTGATTAATCACAATTACCTCATCTGCTGGCAGTCACCGTCTCATTCTTCTGCACACTTATTCTCTTTCTTTCTCTCTCTCTCTCTCCCTCTCTCTCTCTCTCTAGACCCCACATCCCTCACTGCCCTCCCGTCCTCTCTCTTTGCTTTTTCCTGTTCAACTTCACAAGAGATCAATGTTGCTGTCAAGCCATTTATTTATTTATTTAGAGCGGTCCCGCAGACCAAAGGGCCACAGAAAGCCACAGCTGCCCTGCCACAAATATGGCCAGCCAGCATGAACTTTCAGTCCAGGGTTAGTTTCTGACAGTGACAGGTTGCTCTTGATACATATGGGGAATAGTTTATACAGCAACATCACACTCTTTTTCCTTGTAAACAAACTCCTTTTTGTCTGCGGCTGCTGGATCTGATACGGGGTAGAATGTGAATAATTGAACACACTATTGAGCTTGAATCTACTTCAATGGCCTTAAGTAATTTCATTTAAATAATAAATAACAAAGCATGGTAGATTAATTAGTGATAACACAGAGGAGAAATGTACAGAAAAATGTATGTGGTTAATAAGTTTAGCTCAAAGAGGCAATTATACAGCTACAGAACATTCAGACTTTCATTATGTTTTTCAGTCAAGCATTACTTTTGAATCTCTTTCCAGACTTACTCCTGTTAGAAAAGGGCAAAGTAATGGAAGGAATCGGGTGCCAAAAGCTCTGATCATGTACCAGATGATGCTTGTGAACACTACTCAAAGCTATTTCGCCTCTTACAACCAATCATACAGGGCTGTAGGAGGTGATTTATTTATACAGAAGACTCATGGATTTTATCTTTTTAACACTGGAGACATTCGTAACGTGTTTTGTGGGAGGAAACCATACTATAGCTACGATCAAGTGCCAAAACTGTGGCCAGGGAGCTGCACTAGCTACTACAAACGACAGCATCATCATAAGCCCAACAGGAGGAAGTCATAAAGTCACTTCTATTTAATAATGTCAGCTATCTTGGTTGCAACATATGAAAGGATGGCAGGCTTCAAACTGTGATAATTAGCCCATCTACGCTAACATATCGTGTCAGGATGAGTCTTTCAAGTTGAGTATTAATGTGCACAGATGGTAAAACAAACACCCATGAAACAACAACTACTAAATAAATGGATAGAGGAAGCAAACACACAATTACTGTGTATTAATGATAAACAGTGTATCACTTCTAAACAGCGCAACTGCTGCGATGTTTAAACCCTTCAATCAAAAGGACTATTTTGTCACTTTTATGATCTTTTGTCAACTTTATTTGTGATTAATAACTTATTATCACTTTTATCCCCCACATCAGGAGAAAATTGGAGCATTTTGTTGCCCCCCCCCCCACATAGTTAACATGGCTTTCTGGTTACATTTAACAAAATGGCCTGATTCAATTTATCTATAATTTAAGCCCCCTTGACAGTGTTTGAAGTCTTGTACCGTTTAATATTCACAGAATAAAGACTGCTGCTTCTTTGAAAGAGCAGGGAGTCATGTTCACATAGACACAAGTCTGCATGTGTGATCAAATATAACAACACAAATTGTACCTAAACTCATGTATGCACATAAATTTGTCTTCAAAAACCAACAGGTTTTCTTCACATCATCATAGTGAGAGAGGAGGTGTTGGAGGGGGGAAGGAGGACCGGGGGGCCGGTGAGAGAGACAGGAGTAGAGAGATATTCCTATAGAATTGCTCTGCTTACCCCCTGTCGAGAGCAGAACTGGGTTTCCGGACACCTGCCTCTGTTGTTTAGCTCTCTCCAGCTTGGCTGCGTGTTTCTTCATCTGGCCCCCGGCTGTGTGCTCAAGGTCCTCTCTAAAGCCCGTACGAGCAAACTACATGAAGACACAAAAGAGAGGAGAAAACAGGAGCACAGATTAAGGCACATTTCCTCAGATTTCTCTGTGATTCATCATCGACTTTTTGCTGTTGTTTTGTGAAGAGGAAGAAGAAAGAAAGACAAAACACATCAGGGCAAAACTTGTTTCTCCACTCTTTTCAACGTTTTCTTCTTTACATTTTCCATTGACCTCAATTTTTCATGAGCTGATATGCTTTGTAGCTCCCCCGTGACTCCTACTGTATTGAATTCATCTGGTTCCAATACATCCCATGCACAACCTATCAATCACTGGGGAGTGTGGCAAACTAATCATTTATTGATGAAATGGGGCAGCCATGAATTTCTAACTGCATTTGTCTTATTTATCAAGCCAGATCAAACAATGAAAATCCAAACAAGCTTAAAGGGAAAGGGAGGGAGTTGCAGGGAATAACTTATTCTTCAGCAGTAGACAGCAGAAGGTTATTGATGGAGAGGGGAGGAGGAAAAAAAAGAGGCTTGGGACTTAGTTGCATGGTGGGAGAGTGAAGGAGCGAGAGAGGAAGAGAGAGAAAAAGAGAGAGAGCAGTGGGGAGAGTTCAGAGTGATGTTCAGACAGCAGGGTACACATCTGAATTAATGCTTCCACAAAAGGCAATTTTCTCCTCGCAGGCTCCTCATCCCCTCTGTAGGTAGCAAGGTGAGGTATGTCTCCCTTACAGAGAATGAGAGACACAGACACAGAGAGCGGGAGAGAGCAGACTTAATGTTTCTTTTCAGCTACAGTGCTCTTTACTGTAGCTGCCTGGCTGGATCCCTGGGCTGGCTCGGGGGATAGTGTAGTGATCTCAGGCTTCCACCAGAATACACTTCTGGCAATGGTGTTTGCAAGCTCGCTAACATGGACTCGGGGGAATAGCGGCGTTGTTTCTTCACTTGTTTGCTTTCTTTAATGCAGAGGCAAAATCTGTTGATATTCTTTTGAATTTCGACAGCCGTTGGTGGGCCGAGGGAGAAAAATAAAACAACAAAAGGAGGAGTGAAGTTTGCCTGCTATGTTCAGCGAAGGGGAGTTGAAATAGAGTTCACACTCTAGCGCCGTAGTGTCCACATAACCACACAAGATCAAAGAGAGAGGAGCAGTGGCACTGTCGCAGCGGTAAGCTGTTAATTCAGTTTCGTAACCTCAATTCATCTGTGAGCGATGTGTAACAACTTAGCGATGAAGTTCAGAATCAAAATACATCTGGGCAATCAAAAATTGAACAGCTTGTATTCCTTGTTTACAGCCTGGTGGTGAGATGTAAATAGATCTTATTTAAATCAACAAAGTTAAATCAAGGCTGTCTCACTCAGGGAGGAGAAAGCAGAGGACGAGGGGCGCCTCAGAGCCAGGAGAGTACAGTACAAGTAGCAGCACAACTGGAAACACAGGCAGTGGAAAAGCTGAGGTCATCTAGCCTCTCGTTCTGTATTACATATCTACAGTACTGTGTCCTGTGGGAGCAGACAACTGTGTGTACCAGGAGGCCCCAGAGAGAGAGAGAGAGAGAGAGAGAGACCAAGAGAGAGAGAAAGAGAGAGCGAGAGAGAGAGAGAGAAAGAGAGTGCTGGAGTTTGTGTGAAGGGGGCTCAGAGGGACCGAGCAGCAAGTAATCTGTGGCCCTCTCAAGTGGCAGAGAACAGGAGTCAACAAGAGGACAACGCGATATGATAGCCAGGGGGAAAACGGGGGTCCCAACCAATTGAACCGACGAGCCTCCAGCCATGCTGGCTGTGCTATCAGCGAGAGCCACTCCCAGAGACGGGTCCTGAGCAGACATGCTGGCAGCAGTGAAGGGGGTATAGTTTTCCACGGGGCATTGCTACTTCCCCTCACCAATGAGATCATCCAGAAACAGCAAAGAACTGGGGAGCAGCAGCGAGTCATCGCTGATGTCAGGGAGAGCAGCTATTAAAAGGTTTAGTCAGCCTTTCTGGGCTATTTGTGCAAGTACATGTGAAGCACAATTGCACCGCTCATTATTATTACTATGATATAAAGTACTGTGCTTTGATGCACATCATTATTCTCTTTTCTTTCTTTGTCTCTTTGCATTCCTCTACCCCCTATTAATCTTCTCTTTATGCCATGTCTACCTCAAAAGTTTCTACCTCATCATGTCTGCGAACACCTAACTCAGCATATATGTGTGCTTCCGATGGGAACATGGTGTGCTGGAGAGCTTCAATATTACACTCCGCAGAGCCGTCAGTTCAGACTTCAGTGGTTGCTCCAGACCAGATGTCCCATTCAGCAGTGCAGAAAAGCTCCGCCGCCGGCGCAGGCAGGACAGGAGAGACACCGTTGCCCATACAGCGAGGCTGCAAGAGCAAGGTTATATTTTACACAGCCTGAGTGGGCATGTTTAAAGGATCTTTTTACAGGCATTTCAAACCAGACTGCTGTTGTTTTGTGAGGTCAAACTGAAATTAATGACGGACATGACCCTATAAATGTATGTGTAATCAGTAAGCTAAACAGCTGACAGATCAAGACAGAGTGGGCAATTTTTGTCACATGTATCTTTCCCCTCTGAAAGGTCCTTATTAACTGGTCAAATCATGTTTACAAATTCATGAGGCTCAGACGTAGAGGCAAAGGGAGTAAAATGCGGCAGCACCATGTCCACTGAATGAATAATACTACAATGAGCTGGTAAATGCAAAACACAGCCATGGCTCTGTCTCTGTCTCCACCTCATGGCACTGTGTGAAATGGCAAAGGCTGTGGTCTAAGCAGTGTTGATTCAGATTTTCCTACCTGAAGGACTGAGCCTCAGTAAGGTTGATAACAGTGTCGTTTTCATATATTGTTTTATGCTCGGGTTGTTTTCAATAAGATAAAAAAAAACCTTGCAAATAAGGCACAATATCTAAATGATTCCAATGTATAACTAATAAAAATTCATTGTATTTCTTCATATAATTGTAGCCACAGATGCAGCTAGAGATGACGCAAAGGCATTTTTCTCCATATGGAAAAAAAAATTGGCATCTGCCACAGCGCTGTCATCTTTCATGGTTAGAAAAATCAGATGTCAGACACATCTCTCACAGGGGGCCCCGCCATCTCCACCTGAACCTGCTGACTGGGCATGTTCTCATCTTCACCATGTGATTTGGTGTTCATCTCGGGGCCCTCAGCAACGCAGTCCTCATATGGATTCAAAGCACTTCACTGTCTACTTAATCACAATACAAAGTGTCCCGGTTCTGGTTTGAATAACAGATTTTTTTTTTTGGTTTTCAGTCAGTGAAGTCCCCCTTGTGCATATGATGTGTCTATGAGGCTCGGTGCACTTGATCAAGTAGGCCAGCCCGTCTCTGTGGGGATTACCCATCAAAGTGGAAAGCAAAGGTAACTCAATGCCTCCCGCAGACAGTGATTGATGATAGCGCTGTTTCATAACGAATTGCACCCCCACAACAAGTCTCGCACATGGGAAATGTTAATTGAAATGCTGTGTGTGCAAAGATACGCTTTTCAACTGTGATGCTACCAAGGTGTTACAGCAATAAACTGGAGGGAATTTAGCATGTCGTGAGAAAGTGAGCGACCAGATGGCAAACTGCACCCAACTCTGAAGCAACAGTACTCACCACATCGTTTGCATGTCTTGTCTTTCTAATAGCAGGCAGGACGCTTTGGCTGCAGGGACAAAAAAATGGAAAATGAAATTGAAAAAAGCATATTTTCTCTTTCCTTTTCACATCAAAATAGGGATTCGGTGTTTATTTAACATATATACGGAAAATACTCAGGTGTCATACCGTTCCAACATGTTGTTTTACCTGATTAAATCCCTGCTGGGGATGCACTGCTCATATGGAAGAGCTTTAAACTTTTCAGCACCAACTGCGACATAGTGCTGGTTGTTTTTCAGATAAATGTGGTGGCAGACAGGGCGTCCATCTAATGTGCAAAGCCTGAGAACTCAAATAAAGAAATACCACAAACTGAAACAACGTTTTCTCTGAACAGTGCTTTGAAGTATGCTTACAAAGATCAGAGTTGTGGATACTGTCTCAAATATTGTTTGAGTGGTTAAATTTAATGTTTTGCATATCTTTAAAAATCCATCAAAGCACTGTTTGGTTGACAAGCCGTTTTGAATTAACTCCTTTGAGGACATCACAACCAGACATGGTCCCATTTGTTAATCAGTTAGAAAAATTCTCCATTATTTGTGTACTGATTCATAATATATTTGATACAAAAACAGAAGCAAAAAATATGTATTTTTCTACTTCTACCGCAGGTTTACTACTACAAGTTATACCTTTGCTTGCCTTCTCTGGTACATGACTAATTTAAAACTATAAGGGTTCATAATGTACTGATGTCGGATGTTACCTGTGCACAGCACCAGTGCGAAGATGGACTTTCTCTGTCACCATGGCTAAAACATTTTCCCAGCTTCTAAGAGTATACTTTGGGATACGTATTCGAGTTGGGGGAACCAAGATCTCTCCGTTGGTAAAGACACTATGAAACACAACAAACAAGACAGAGAGAGATAATCATTAAGTTGTTGAAAAGGGAACACAAAGAAAACATTATTTCTTTACTACATAACACGCCAAAGAACAGTCTCCTTTTTATGTTCAGGATAACTTTGTATCCAGCTTAAAATCAATACTCACTTTATTGTGCAAGACTCATCGGTGGTTCTCCTCCAGCGAGGAGAAACTATTATTTTGCTGTGAACAACAGGTCGGATCTGAAAAATTTTAAAACTGGGGGTCAGAAAATGGATATGGAATAGTGGAGAATAGGAAATGAGGTGCTTTGAGCTGTGTGAGCCAAATTGATTAGTTGTTTGTTCCAGGAAATGTCAGAAAATGGTGAAAAATATTTCTGTTTCCCAAAGCCCAAGGTAACGTCTCAAAGATATTCAGTTTTTGGTCATAGAGAACTAAAGAAACTGGAAAATATTCACATTTGAGAGGCTGAAATCAGACTAAAAAAAGACTCAAAATGTTTAATAGGTTACCAAAATAGCTGGGGATTAATTTAATAGCTGACAACTAATCAATTAATCGACTTATCGCTCCACTCTGATGTGTGATAACAGGACTTTTGTGTTAATTATTAGTTTGGTTTTGATTATTGTCATTCAGGCAACTGTCAGACCTAGGTTACTCTAGCAGAGTTTAGGCTTCAGCCACTGTAACCTCCCACTAAAGAATGCTCTTTGAATCATACAGTATGGTCACACATCCAGTAACACAGCACCTGAAAATAAAGCTTAGACTTGGTGTAATCATTTTCACTATGAACAAACACAAAAAGCGGTCTTACCTGTTCTTTTTTCTTATTTTGTGGCTTCTTGGTTGTTATGTCACAATAGCTGGAAGGCATTAGAGAAAACCATGTCAAACATATACAGTTACTGATGATGATGAATAGAGATGGAGACATCTCAACGCCAATTATAACAAAACACGTGGCTATAAAAATGTTTTTACAGCTGCACACAAAGTGCTTTATGACGAAGATGAACGTTATAAGAATACTAGCACATTAAACTGCAATAATAGACTGTAAACCAACATTTTGGCTTTATTTGAGGTACTGTATGTATAAATATAATACAGCCCAGTTAAACGCCCACCCAACAACAGAAGCAAACATTATGGAGCATCCCTCCGTGCTTACAAAACACTGCCCGAGATGAATGCACCTAGTCAGGGCAGAGGATGGAGCTCGTCCTCGGTTAACCTCACTTCTCTTACAGACACACCTTACTTTATAGTACCTACTCCAGCTTTTTGAACTGCTCATTTCCGGCTGCAACATACACACTCCCGTGTTTCAGGTCGTCCAGACGCTGTACTTTGTGGCCCTCTATGGCCGTGTACAGCTTCCTCACGGCGCCAAACGAAGCCTCTATCCCTCTGGTCAAAGAGGTCAAAAAGATGTCAAAGGTCGTCACATGTCGCGGATTCACAACTATTTTCCTTCCGGGAAAGAAAGCGTCGCCATTCCTGTAGACAACTACTGTTTTGGTCGGTGGCAGATCGCCTCTCCCTGTAGTGGCCGGCATACTTTGCGTATCTATAGCTTAAGAGAAGCGGTTCAAACAATAACGGCGCTTGGTGTCAAAAGTAAATGTGTCACTGGCAGCTGTGGTGAGTCTCTGGAGACGTAACTGGAGATAGCATCTGATATGGAAACCAATTCTCCCACATGAGAGGTGTAACATTAAGAAACCTATCCACCGTCTGTGTTGTTGTTTGCTAGGTTTTTCTTTGGTGTGTGACTGACGGCAGTGTTCGGTTCCATAACCTAAGTGTTTCCAAGGCAACCAGCATCATCAGATCTAGGCCATAATAATGTGACTTAATTCAATTAAACACGCTTTTTTACCTATAGCCTATTACTTTTTATTCCTGTGTTTGTTTGTTTTTTTTTTATTTTTTTATTTTTTTTTTATTTATTTAACAGGTGCTTTGGTAAAGTTATTATGTTTGGACCACTGGACTTCCATTATATGAACCAGATCCACCAGAAGTCCTTGATGATCTGACATGTGCATGGCGTGAGTGTTTCATTTCACGTTATTATTGTATTGAAGTAGCAGTAAATAATATGCCTAGATCATTTTAGCTATTAGGGAACAGAAAAAAATTTGCAGCACTTAAATCTTACAAAAGAACCAAAGCTCTAGATGTTTTGTGAGTCAAGAAAATAAATACCTTATGAGATTATAAGGAAAATAGAAACTAGAGAATATATTTGTCATCCTATTTACAGAAAGAAGATATAGCACAAACAACACATCTAACTTTTATTATTTTTAAACATTCCTTCTCGTACAGACAAAAATACAAATACAAACTAAATACATGGTAGTCCAGCCACTCTCCAGAGGCCATCATCTCAGCACAGTCTGCTATGTCTGGCTTAAACAAAGTGAGGGACATCCTATTGGAAACCAATAATGGTACACCTTTAGTCTAAATGTATATATTATATATTAAAAAAAAACATTTATATATTGGTCATTTTCTCCTATTAGAATTTAAGCTTTCTTTACCAGAGGCAGTCAGCTGATATGTGGATGTTGATGAGAGCCGTGGCTACACACCCATATCGACCGACAAAGCTTATTCAAGTTGGCTTGCATAGTGTGACAAGCCAATTGAACAAGGTTACAGCAGGCCACATCACCTTTCCCCAACCTCTTTGCCCATCCCCTCCTCTAGAATCCATCACGTGAAATAAGGATATGAAACACTGTGGAGTCCACCTCCTCCCTTACAACCCTTTACTACCACTCCCTTTTTCTTCGCACATTCACCAAAAACTAACGTCATCCTCATAGCTTGTCAAGTTACGTGTTGAATTTTAGTGTGTTTATTGTGAGCACAAGCTAAAACATCACGACTACAGTAGGAAACTGATATTTCCATCTGTATGTAGAACATCCGATGCAGGGTGTGTGTTTTTTTTTCTCATTTTCATGCACCGTAGCTATATCTCTCATTTGCAGGCCAGATTATCTGCGTGCCCACTGTTAGACAGGGCTGTCCAAACTGTTTACCACAAAGGTAACCAGAGATTGCACCAACAATGGCACCTAATTGGTTTATGCCAGACAACTCCTGGTCAATTAAATGCATAATTCATTTCAGCATTAATTATTCATTTCTTAAGGGACTGGTGCTGTGCTTTATTAGAAAAACTGCATCATGCATATTCAAATTCTTCTTCTTAGAGGGACTCAATAGGATATCATCTCAGTTGGGATGCCCATCCTAAAAAACAATAGCAGCTAGAGCTGTAAGACAACTTCTATTAATCACACAACTAAACCATAGAGGATTTACAAAGATGAAAATGTCATATTATCCTAAAGTATGTAATGTCTTGTTTTTGTCATTCATAAAACATTATGCTGTCATATTGTTACCAAGTGTAATTCATTTATTATTTTAAACTCTCTTGTGTTTAGACAATACATTATTTTTAAATAATAGTCATGCCACAGCCAAACTGTCAGTGTTCATTTAGCTCAACACTATATGCCATTGTGTTTAGTCCACATCATCAAGTTTCACTCACTGCGTGGATTCCAATATTTTTCTTATGGCAATATTAATATAGATAAATCTTCAACAATGAAATCCAAATATATATCATCTAAAAAACATCATGGTATAGCGTTAAAATGTATGTGTTGTTTTGCTCAAGTGGTAGCATTTTATTGATGTTCTGTCACTGTAACTGTAACACCTCATGTCACATAATGCACTGTGCTCTGCAGGTTAAAGCTACGTTTACATTCAGCGTTACTCACCAATTCGCCAATCACCCGAGTGTAACATTGAGGTCTAACAGATGTGATGAATCCATTTCCTTCATCATAGAACAGTTTTTTACCCCCTTACTGGAGAAATAACACTGCTTATACAGTATTTATCCAATACCACATTGCAGCTTTGAAAACATAATAACCAATGGAGGGTCAAGCTCAATATTCATCTTTATACCATGGATTTTACCCAATAAAGCACCTTTTACATTTCACTGAATGTATGTTACATGGCTGGCTGACTATCATACTGTCCTAGCTTATTGGGACACTTGTTGTTATTAACTGTGCGTTTCCCTCTATGACAAGTCAAAATGTTCCCAGTAAAAAAGGACGTAGCCACAGCCACTAACTTAACATCTTGCTGGAATAAATTCTCCCAGTGCAGTATAACTTTCATCCACTGGGTGGAGGCTGTGCAGGATTTGATTCAGTTGTTGCACTAGATCAGCTCAGGGGCAGAAAATAATGCTCAAACACTCTTTCTTTCTTTTTTAAATTATCAGTGAGAATTTATTTTACAACAATCGCCACATAGCTTATCGTATGAATATGAATACAGGATGAATATTGTATTCCATTTCTCTGATTAAAGGCACCCAACCGGAACCGAAATCTTTCTTTAATTTCATATTTTATGCATAAACTACAGCCTTCTACATTTGCTTATTTGTCTTGTTTGTTGATGGCACTGTTGCAAATATTGCTCAGTGGATAGTTTGCATAACATAAAAACTCAATACATTGTCTGGCATGCTGTTTGAAACGCTAATGAATCAGAGTATGAGATTAAGAGTGCACTTAAAATAAGTAAAAATCTCACAAAAGAACAAAAACAAGATGTTTTGTGAGTTAAGAAAATAAATAGCTTATGCGCTTATAAGGACAATAAAAAGTAGAGAATATACTAGTTTGCACAACTGGCATGCCATTTTGTCATCCTATTTACAGATTAGAAGTTATAGCACACATCACATCTAACTTTTGTTCCATTATTTGCATACATTCCTTCTCATACAGTCTCTCTCTTTAGCATAGACTGAACTCAGACACTGTCCTTGTCAAATTCACAAACAAAATACATGGTAGGGTGGCACGCCACGTCCGTCCACTCCCCAGAGCCCATCATCTCAGCACAGTCCTCATCATCGTAGGCGTTGTTGGGCTCTCCTTTTCTCCACTTGCTGAAAGTGGTCATGGGAGAGAGATCCACATAGGTGAAAACGCCCTCATGGTGCAGGTCATGAACGCCGATGTAGACTCTGCTCAGGCCTGCCTCGGTTATGTACCCTGCGATGGCCGCGTTGGCACCCTCATCTTTGGGCATGGCCAGGTGCCCTCCCCGCGTCTGACAGTAGGCCTCCGCGTCGGAGTAGCGCTTCTCCTCCTTCACCAACAGGTAGACCTTACTGTCTGTCTCTTTTATGCCAGCAACAGCTGCAGGGGAGGGCAGTGCTGAAAAATGAGCACTTGTATTTCTATAAATTTCACATTGACGTTGCCCAGCATTTGCAGTTCTATGAGGATAACAAGTGGAGCAATAGCTCCAGGATACAAGAGCATGATGATGATGAAAACTGAATGTCAGAATGTTTTCAAAACACACAAGTAGAATGAATGAAGAATACTAAGATCATACCATTTTTAATGAATTTCAGCTCAGACGAGAGCTGGGCCACAAGAATGTCCATTTCTCCAATCATCTTTCTCATTGGTGTGCACTCACATGGAACACCTGATAAGGCAAAAATGTGGGGGGGGGGGGGGGGATTACCACACAGCTGTCTCCATTAGTCCTCAGATTTTGCCAAATGTGTCTGCCGTGCAGGAATCTGTTTGACAAACTGAATAACAGGATATAAAATCTGACCTGGATCTCCATTAGGGCCCCTTGGACCTGGATCCCCCATGTCTCCCTTTACCCCTGAGATATGAAATGTAATTATTTGTAAAACATAAAATATACTACACTTAATTCATTCTTTAACAACTGTATTTGAAGGGCAATTTTTAAATTACCTTTCATTCCACTTGGGCCAACTTTTCCATAACGTCCCATTATGCCTTTCTGACCTTTAAGACCAGGTTGACCTGAAAAGGAAAATATTATCTTACTATGCAGTCTATTAAAAAAGCAATTGTCTCTCTTGTTAAACAGAATATCTGCACCTCTGTATCACCACATCACAGATTAAAGTTAATGAGAATTAAACTCTCCAATTATTTCCACTAAGGTACATTAATTAAAATGCTGAGTCTGTGTAATCTCCTTTTGAAAAAGTGTGTGAACACGCTCCACTCCTCATTAAGGTCTTTAGTAAACACTCATCTTTCCTCCTCCAACCTCTCACCCAAATGTAAACACTTGGCCATTTCTGGACGGCCTGGCAGTGATGTAACAGCACATTATCAGCCCAAGAAATGCGATCTTTACCCCAGTTCTTTTTTTTTTTTTTCTGGAGATGCATAAGTTTTCCCCTGAGAAACAAAAAAAATATTCTGCAGCGATCTCCCGATGTTGTAAATGCAAATAACTATACCAGTCTCTCCAGGAGGTCCAACTCTTCCTGGTCTCCCTGGTGCTCCCTTTTGTCCTTTCTCTCCTGGTTCACCTTTTGCAGAAGAAGAAAAAAATAATCAGAAAACAAGAATACTGATTCTATTTGTGTTGTCTTTGTATGCTTTGTTTAAGAAAGTATGCATGCCCTTGAGTCCAGGGACCAGTATCTGAACAGTGCAGGACTCCTCTGCCACGTGCTCTCCATACAACATCTGCAGAGTCGCAGACATTAGTATCATGGGCAGTAACAGCTTCTCTCCTGTCATCCTTTACATGGGCTGGTTGTTGGGCTTTACTGGAGAAACGAGAGAGATTAAGGAGATACAAATCATTTCACAAGATAACTAAAGACTGTCTATAGATGTGGAAGCAAAGTCAAAGGTTCTTTCAGCGATGCTGTTAGCTCTACAATAGTCATTATCCATTACGTTCAGTTTGCAGGCTGCTGAATTCCTGAAGGAACACATCCTACTGCAATAAGTGAACGTCCAATTTTAATAAGAATACACACAGCATCTGTTTCACACATATATACCCCAAAAGAGCTTTACAAAAGGCATTATTTTTTTTATCCTGAGAAATGTTTTATAGTTGCAAAAACCCACACCAACACATATAGATGTAAGTCTGAGATAGAAAATAATTGTTTTAAATCAATCCATACATATCCTCTAGATAATTTTTGATATTGGAAGGATGAATGCAAGGTTCTGAATCACATTTGCTTAAACCAAAGACACATTTAGCTTTTTTCTGGTATAAATCTACCAACCATTTATCAGGAATGCATTTAAGCTCTTAGCAAAAACAGTTAGCGTGGGTCTAACAGTATAGTTTGTTTCAAAATCTGGATGGCCTACCTGTAGAGGTGTTTCCAGACAGACGTAGAGAAGTATTGCCAGCTTGCAAAGACTTGCAGGAGCTTTGAATACTGGTGGTCCTACAGAGACAGTGCATGTTCCTCCACAGGCACCACAGAATGTGTGTGATAGCACTTTCATAAACAGTTCAGAGATAAACTCCAAAGCAGCTGGGGCCCGACAGATAATTGGCTGGGAAAGTAGTCGAGTGATTGACAGCGGAGAGGCCCGATAGATATACTGACTCAATTTCAAACGGTATCAGATATTTAGACAAGCAAGTTAATTTGCAAAACTTTTGAAATAATTTCAAGGAATCATTCTAATGTATAATGTAATGTATAATAAAGAAATCACATGTATTTTTAGCATTCATATTAACAAGTGATACCCTGAATTTCAATACTTGTGTAACTGTTTCACCTGTGGTTCAGTTTGTTGGAGATTTAAGAATTCTTTCATTAAAAAAACAATTTATAATAAGTTGTGCGACAGTGGCCAGCGAAAGTAAAAGTACCAGCTCTTCTAATGTATTCCATGGTCTCTGTAATATGATTACGAACAACTTTATTTTTTATGTTCTTTTAAAATGGACTATATTTTGTAAAGTGCCTGCGAAGTCTATTCTGTCATGTGATTTATTTCGAATTAAAAATTTATATAGCCTAGATGGATACACACAAATAAACAATGCACAAGATTAATGATACCATAGACCTAAATATATAAATATATCAATGAAAGTTTCACTTTGCAGAGCAGTGGGATAT
Organism: Sciaenops ocellatus; assembly: GCA_033000465.1. Classification (NCBI taxonomy): domain Eukaryota; kingdom Metazoa; phylum Chordata; class Actinopteri; family Sciaenidae; genus Sciaenops; species Sciaenops ocellatus. The sequence continues at coordinate 12,075,291 of CP136878.1, read as the reverse complement.
GAGGAGCTTTTCACTGAGACTTTATTCAGGGACTCCATTTTAACGTTATTATTATTATTATGATCCCTAAGTTGCATCCTAATATGTGTGTTACTCAGGACTCTCAGAGTCCCCTGTGAGGTTAAAATGCACATCTCGACCACCATTACTCTATTTTCTTTTCTTCTATAATATGCCGCAGGAGTTGAATCTACCACAGTAATATTTTGTTGCATAATTTAATTGAGTGTTGCATCATTTTGTGTCAAAGCATCAATCCAGGTTTAGGATTTAATATGAATACAATACTTTGTTTGTGAAGCATTTCTGCAGCTGTCATTTTACCAGAGTCCACTGGTTCCTTATGAAGATCAGCTGTCCGGTGTATTTCTCCCTCTTCTCTTTACTCTTTTCTGCCATCCAGTAAGCAAGCTAATTGGTTGGGGATTTGGCTTCAGATACACTGACCTGCATGTCCTCTATGTGGCCACCTGAGGGAGCCACTGTCCATGCAATTGTACTGTAGTGGGCTTCCAAATAAACTTCTGTCCTAGATCTGAAATGTACAGTTACTCATCCTTTTTTTTTTTTTCTTGCAGTGCACCAGAATCAGAATTACTGCCATAATGCATGTCAGTAATTCAGTTACTTTAATAGAGCTAAAGTAAACAATAATTCTTCTCAGTCCTAATATTTCCCTGTGTTCATATATCTTGACCTGAGTAAAAAAGAATAAAAAAGATACTGGAAGGTGAATCATTTTAATTTGTAACTGTTAAACAGTTGTTGTTTATGTACTTTAGTATGATCCCAAAATAAAATATGTCACCATGTGATATGGTCAAGTGGTGCTTGCTTTTGATGTGCATTATTCAGGATTACTTTCAACTTGTGAACAAAAAATGTTAATGTTTACATGCTGTCATCTAGCGTCAGTAATCAGATATGGTCCCAATACAGGAGTATCAGGTATCCTAATTAGATTTACAAACCCAATGGTGGCTTTCAATGGTGGATTGGGTGTCTCCTTCAAAAATCACCCCAAAAGTTTTAGATTACCTGCCTCTCAAATATTCATGACTCTCAAGGCAACATTTGCTGTCGTTTCATTGCCGCCAGTGAAGTAGCTGTGCGTTTCAGTTTATCTTCTGACAACTAGTTTACGATTAAATAAAAAGATTATTATGATTTCTATGATTTATGTGTAAGAAAAATAAACATTCCTCACATTGACATAGTGGGAAAATGTATTAACAGTGCAGGTGGTGACATGGGTCCAAATACACAGTAACCAGGTGTTTTAATGTATGATTTATTTTATATTTTATTGTATATCACTAGATTTTTTTTTTTTTTTAGATTTTATTGTGCATGACGGGCTGCTTATTTTAGACTCAAACCCAGTCAGTAACAACAAACAAAAAACAAAGAAAAAAAAAAAACTACCTGACACAGGGTCTTACGAGCAGCACTTTAACGCACCGTCACTTGTGTACAGCTAGAGTGACGTCACCTGTGCTCACCGGAGCGCGAGCACAGCCTGTCATCCAGACAGCCTGCAGCTCCGTCCGTCTCCTCCTGTCCCGGGAAGGAAGAGCGAGGAAGTTGGACTACTGAGTACAACGACACATCCGTATGAGGGACTTCAGACTCATTCCTGTCGCCCTGAACGTACATTTGACTGTCTGAAGGATACGAGTCGTAAGTGTGACCCGCTTTTGTCTAACTTTTTAGTTTTTTAGCCACAACTTGAGCTACTTTGTGTTATCTTTACAGTAATATGAATGGAGCGCCGTTGCTGTAGTGTACTGTGTATGCCAACTGCCTTGCCTGCATTAGTGCAGTGTTGGTTTGCTCCTACAGTACACAATAGTTTGTTTATAAAGGTTTAGTACCGTTAGTCTCGTGTGCAGAGGGTGTTGGTATGTTTAAATTAATTTAATTAGGAAGTTGTCTTGAACTGACTCCAAAAATCAGAGTACAATATTCTACTTCTTTTCACCTGTATGACATCACAAAGGTATAACTGTTGTGTCTTAACAGAAACTCATAGTTTTGCTACATTCCTAGCATCCCTGACATTTGATAACCTAAAAAACCTGGTTACATAAGGTTCATTTATTTTTTATTTGACTGTCTAATCACCCCTGCCTGCTTGATTCTGTTTATGACATGTTGCACCCCGTCTTCATGAAGCAAATATCGACCTTGTCAACTATGTTTTGTGTTTTTTTAAAGATAGTGTGACCTCTCTGTTGTCGATACCCAATGCATTTTCCATATCCCTTTTCGCCTGGTAGAGAACAGGAAACAAGAAGCAGGAAACAAGAGGCGTATGTGTATGTGTGTGTGTGTGTGTGTCCTGCTTTAACTCTGAGCCAGTGTCCCTTCATGTGTGTGTTTATATTTCTTTGTCTCTTTCCTGTATGTGTCTCTGTCTTTCATGGGACATGCGACACCCTTCTGATTTGCATTGTCTCGCAGCCCATCACTGACTTAGGCTTAGATCTCACTTGAAGCGTCTCACCTCCCTTTCTGGATTAGGGTCAAACACTAAAAGGATTTAAGGCTGCAGAGTCAAAGTTACTCACGTGGGACTGGTTTGTGTTTTCTTGAGAGGAGTCTGTAAAGCCTTTGGCTGATGATGTACGTTTAGGCTGAAGGCCGTCTCTCTAATTGATATACCAGATTGTAGCATGAGAATCCCACAGGTCATGGCACACTGAGCAGAGCTGTATATTACGAAGGCAGATAATATAGAATAGAAAGGATATTCCCATGATAGCAAGATGTGTGGAATGATACAGGCTTTTTGGTGGTCATGTAGTTTTAAACTGAATGTATTTCCTCTGAGGACATACTGTAATTAAACGTGGATTGAAGAAGGGAACTGTGGGAAAGTGTTGTGATTATCAGTCATCTAACAAAGACAGTCTTGAGGACGGCCCCAGCCTTGATCTCACACTTGAAGGTTGAAGATAACCCACTTATCTTCCTTCCTTCTGGCCCATTTCTCGATTAAGTTTGAATATGTTTTGAATGCATGCGTTTGTTGCGTCAATTCACCACTAACAACCCTACAGTTTGATAATCCTCACTGCAAATTTTGCATCTGGCATGCATGTAGTGTACAAACAGCTTCTGATAGTTACACGTAGGGCCTTTTCAGTTGTTGCAGCCTGCTGTAGTGAATGTTGTCGAATCACAGTGTCCATTTGGAGACGTTTCATTGGCTCTGCTTTCCACAAGCAAGGTTCAAGAATCTTCTAGTCTCTCATTGAATTAAATTTAGCTCTTGGTGAATTGTTTGAGTTTGTTGTACCACTTTAGGCCTTGACAGTGGGTCAGTCCTTTGATGTGTGAAATCATCCCCCTGATCAGACGCTGACCCACATTGGGCAAAGACATCTACTGTAAACAAAGATTATTACTAGATGGCCGTATAACACTAAACTAAGATAGCAACATGACAGCTTGTCTTATCTACATTCACCGACAGTTTAGCAGCAAGTTTCATTAGCAGTGGTACATGGGAGTCCCCCATATCATCCCAGTTTTGTTAGAAAGTTTTTACATTTTTTGTCTACAAATAAAGCATTTAATAAAATGTTATGCAGAAAGTTTTGCTGGAACAAAACCACAAGAGCAACTGTGCTTTAACCTCCATTTTAATGGGTTTATCATCCAGGTGTTACAAAGTCCTTACAGTGAGGGAGTGACTGGAAATTACAGTATTTATAAAAGCCAGATGTATTCGTATTGACCAGACACGACATGTACTTTGTAATGGAGCCGTAAAAGTCTGCCTGAGGTCACCTTATCACTGTGTGCGCTAACATGCAAGGATCAAGGCTCATAAAGGAATAAAATATTCAGAAAAGCATTTCAGTTTCCTATTAGCTGAACTGTAGAAGTGATGTCACCAAAAATATCACAATGTTATCAAACAGGAAATGTTGATTAATGCAAGATCTTTGGTGTTTGGTCTCAGCTAGGTCCAAAGAAAGACAGAAAAGCAAACGTGACGGTCACTGCAGGTTAACATGTCCAGTCTTTCCCTAAGGTGGATCAACCATTGTGCTGAGTCAGTCTACCTGTTACACTTTGAGTTCAAGGCTGCCTCAGCATTTTCTAGCAACTATCCTCTCTGGCATTTGACCCCAATCCCCGAAGCTAATAGGATCCTCAAGCATAACGTCAGCACTTTTGCTTCGAAGAATTAACTGTCGAAAGCACACATGAGAAAACATAGCTTTCACATTTCACTGAAGATGCTCTGAGATTGTCAGCACAAGATCAAGGCAGAAATTATCCACTTGGTTGTCTCTGCATCTGTCTGGGTCCAACTGCTGCTGTCAGTTACAGAATAAAGTCTTACAACTTCAATATACAGCTGGGTGTATTAAGCTGTCTGTTTTGCCGAAATTAACAGTACTTTAGTGTTCCAAATTATACCCAGATGGTAAATGACTAACTGAGAACATCTAAACTCAACAAGTACACCCCAAAATGTCATAGTTCGATAGCATTGTATCAGGATTAGCTGCTTTAGCTCAGATACTGCACAGTCCAAACACACACCAGCACGCTCGAGATGCTTGTTTGGCTGGGCAGCTTATGTCAGGTCACTTGGGGTCGTGTTATCCTCACTACAGATTGGAGGAATCCCTCAGGAGATGACTCCAGTCATGCTCCAGTGGAAAATCCTCTCTTACAAGATCAGTAGGGGGAATAACAAGTTAATGGAAAGTGAAGCAGACAGCAGCAGTGGGTCGGGTCTGAATCGCATGCAAATCAACGAGAAATGCCGCAGCTTATTGAAAAAAATCATTCACATCTTTGTTCTATCATTCATACCTAGCAACTTTTGATATTGATCTCTGTGTCGGGTATGTTTTCAGACAAAATATGAATATGATATGGTTAAAAGGAGGTCTTTGGTGATATGAAGGGGATGCAGGAAAATGCTGCCATGCAAATCAGGATGATATGCTCAACAAAGGAAACAGTGACAGTGAATGACACTGTTGTGAAACTACCAGTGCTGATATCAAATATATTTCTGAGCTGTAAGGAAAAGGTGTAATACCTATCATGTAGATTTACAAGGCTTTGGGAGCAGCCCATGGCAGCTTGGAAGCAAATTCAGTTTGTTGAAAGCAAAAATGCAAAACTGTGTACTGTGCTTTGCATTTCTATTTTAAGCCACATATGCTTTTCCTTTATTCATGTAGCCTCTCTTCCCCCTTCGGTCTCTTCTCTCCCAGTTGTGTGGTCGTGCTGACTGGAGGTAAGCCATGGAGGATGGGAAGCCAGTGTGGGCGCCCCACCCCACCGACGGGTTCCAGCTGGGCATGATCGTTGACATAGGAGCCGACACGCTCACCATAGAACCACTGAACCAGAAGGGCAAGGTGGGTCATCACACACGGGCACATGCACACACCCCATGTACGGCTTTCCATTTACAGGCAGCGTAAGGCCCACTGGGAAAATGGGTGAGGGGCTTATTTTCCTTTCATGCGGCTCTGCAAGTTGATGCGAGAATTGCACATTCTTTAGTAATAAATTGGGTGTTGTTTGCCTTAATCCCAGGAGTGTCCTCACAATTTTCACAATTTCATACACTCATAAGTGCTTGAATAAGAAGAAATAAAGATTAAAAAAATCTGTAATTCTGTAGCAGTCTGTCTAAAGTGCGATTTCAGGTAGAAAGGCGTTGGCATAACAATGTGTAAAATGTGAGAAACATGAGAGACCACATGTACAGAGGCATGAATAAATAAAGAGAGCAGCAGCAGGTGCGCTGATAGTGTTGCCTAGAGGGAGAGCTGCTCATTAGGAGGTAAAGGCCACCTGTTACACCTGAGCCGTCACGTGTCCCAGCAAGCAGGCCTCTGATGTTTACAACACACATGCACTCCAGCAGTTGCCTCTGCATTTGTTTTGTTTGAAGCGTTTTCACCATTGCCATCTTTACCATCTTTCTCACCTTAGACATTTTGGCCGGCTATTAACATTAACGATAGCTCTCAAGTGTCCCAGTAAGTCGTGATAGTGTTGCAATGAGACAGCATGCATAGTACCAGGAGTCTGAAACTGAAGCATCTAAGTTGAATTCAGTTATCGTTCGTTTGATTATATTTTTTGTTATATTTACAAATGTGCTTTTCCCAAAATGTCTCCTGGGAAAAATACTTGTTGCAGTAAGACAAACACGTACGACACCAGAGCTCTGGCACTGGAGCAGCTAAATGTAATGCAGTTAATGTGTTAATGTTACACCTGTGTTTGATCAATCAAATTATCCACTATAAGAACACCCCATTATTAATTGTAATGATGTCTCTCTGGTAAAAATGGGTCATGTTCATAAGAATTAATTCCTTGCACTGCCGAAATATCTACCCTCATTAAAATACTAATGCAGTCAGAAAACCTGTGGCTGCATTGCAGTACAGTCTCACAATTATTCATAAACTTTTCTGCAGGGTGATTTTTAAATAGTTTTAATGCTGATACGATGTTAAAGCCAATTATAATAATACCCAACTGATATTAAGACTAAATGACTCATAAGTTGTACGGCACTGAGCTGGAGAAAGTCTAAATGAATCTCATTTGGAACTTTGCTCTGAACTTTTGATGCTCATGATCACTCATTGCAAGGCATAAACTCTGTCCCACTCAGCGGCAGAATGAAAGGCCCATTGAGAGTCTTTTTTTTTTCACTGCTCTGTGGAGCTCATTAGTGCCTGAGCACAGTATACGAGCCCTCAGCCTGGCTGTCTCTTCTTCTTTGTCAGTTTTATTGGTTAGGCATTGCTCACATGGTTATTATTGTAGATGGCCATGTCCAGATTGAGCCAAGGCACAGTAACAGGCACAAAGCAGATTCTGTTTATGCTTACAGCCAGTTTGTGGTAATAAACCATGCATCATAGCACAGACAGGGTCACACACACAAGCAGTGTAGTGTAGTGAACATGTAAAGGTAGCAAACGTTTTTTTTTATTGTTGTTTATCTTATTGTTTTATACTATAAGTAAGCCATACAGTCATTTTTTGTGCTTTAATAATATCACATCGAATGATTGGTCCCTACAAGATCAGCACAGAGCACCACCATCATCTCTTCTTTACCACACACATGCACCGCATGCACTCGCTTCCTCACTCAGGTGTTCAGATCCGGTTGCTCTCCCACCAAATTATTCATTACTCTGCCATGTCTCCCCTTGTTTCTCTCACAGCCGGCTTGTTCCATTGAGTTTATTTCCATTAACTCAGACTCTTAGACAATGGAGTGAGAATATCAGTAACTAATTTAGCCTGGGAACATGTCACACCAAACATCATTACTGTGATCTTTAAGCATGATGAATGATTCATGTTTATGCATGCTTGCTTAGCTTTTTATGTCTAATATGCCCCCCGTCTGCTTTTTTGGGTGCTAATAAACATTTGTCGTGAGCTTTTCAAAGAGCAATAAGTAAACAATGAATAGTCTTGTACATAGTATTTGCAAGAATGAATAAATAGTCAGTGCCACTTGAACAAGGAAATTGCATTGCATGAGTGTTAAAAAAAGAAAAACTGTTTGTGTTACAGACCTTTCTTGCTCCGATAAGTCAAGTCTTCCCAGCAGAGGATGATGTCAACAAACATGTCGATGACAACTGTAAGTCAATACTCAGTTGGCTGTTTTATTTTTATATCCTTAACCCTGGTGTATTATCTAATAATTTCATTTTATTTGTCCTGTTTGCTTTTTCCACTGTTTTTTTCAGGTTCCCTCATGTACTTGAACGAAGCCACTCTTCTCAACAATGTCAGAGTGCGGTACAGTAAAGACCACATCTATGTATGTTTTCCTCTTCTTCATGAGTCAGCATTAGTATAAATCCTTTATATATGTGCTCTTGCAACTAAAGTCATCACTATCCAGTTGCATCATAAGGAGATACAGTAACAAGTTGGAGGACAGAAGGAGACAGGATCCCTATCCTTGTTACCCTGGGGGAAAAGTACCAGGTGGTAAAGAGGGAAGGAAAGCTAGAAAAGGGTCAGTGTCAGACTGGCAAACCTTATCCTGATCCCAGTCACTCACTTAGGAAATGAGGGACAGCTGGTAGATAGGAAAAGCAAGACAGGGAGACAAGTAAAGGTGTGTCTCAGCAGCCTATACTGGGCTCGTTTTCACCTCTGTTGTCTCATTATTAAATAATTTATGTGTATTTTTCTGCCATTTATTGACTTTCTCTTAATGCAGTGACTCTAATCACATCTGTATTTACGTCTCTTCCAGACTTATGTGGCCAATATCTTGATAGCTGTGAATCCTTACTATGACATTCCCAAACTGTATGGTCCTGACTGCATCAAGTCGTACCAGGGGAAGTCACTGGGAACGCTGCCACCTCACGTCTATGCTATAGGTGAGAGCTCACACCCTCCGATCACTGTTAAGTAAGCGGGTAATTTTAAGTTATTGCTTAAAGAAGAGAAACAGGATTGTATTTGAAACACATTTAATGTCATGGTACTTTCTAAAGACGCTTTGGTGTTAACCCCGAATAATCTTTTGCCAGACTTGAATGGAAGCATGAATTTCTTTAGAGTTTATTAAAATGATTGTGTCTTTACATTGTATATTATTATAGTGCCAGGTGTTCCAATTAAAATTTAACTTTTTATCCAAAAGAAGAAAATAATTTGGTCAGAGGTGAAAATAAAGCAGTACAAAAAAGAAATATGAGAAGTCACATTGTTGTTTTGTGAGCCCACTAGTTATCAAATAGCAGAATTAGGATGATATATAGTTTATATGAAATGTACTGTTTCATTTCAGTTTCACATTGTTATTCTTTTTTCTGTCTTAGCCGACAAAGCCTACAGGGACATGAAGGTTCTCAAGATGAGCCAGTCCATCATAGTTTCTGGTGAATCTGGTGCTGGAAAGACTGAAAACACCAAGTTTGTTCTCAGGTATGAGCCATGGACTGTATAAAGCATAAATGCAGTATCTGTGACGTCACCTACATGTTTCTGAAGAGCGATTATGAAGCTCAGAGTGTCGTGGCTCTGGCCACCACCAACTACTCAGCGACAGTTTACTTCTGCTTTGAAGTTGGACATTTTAACATGGGGGCTTATGCCATAAGCCTTATGGAGATCGACTTGTTCTGTAGCCCTTTGACCTTCTGAGTTTGTGTTCACAGGATACAAAATGGGGTTGCAAATCAAACTTTCCCCTCTCTTTCCAAGCCGAGATATTTCACCACTGTACTTTGACTGCACCGCATTGATGGTTACTGTTAATACTTAATCTGATTAAAAAGACTAAAGGCAACTGCCAATTAAACTGGCAGAAACTTTGGCCTACCGGACCCACCCATTCCATAGTTCAGTTATTTTTTCGTTGTAATTTGGATGAGCACTCCAAACAAAACCTCTTTACTGTTAATGCAGCTGTATGTCTAGTAGTGTTTTATCTTCTGGTGATTTACTATACATTTTCATCATTGTTGAATTTTATCCCCCTTCTGTAGATATCTCACTACAACATATGGAAGTGGTCAAGATATTGACGAGAGAATTGTAGAAGGTAATACAGTAACAAACCAAAAACTATCAATACTGTATGTATTGTATGGGGTGTGATCCTGATTTGGTTTTTCCTGTTTTAAATATCAGCAAATCCCCTTCTTGAGGCCTTTGGAAATGCAAAGACAGTCCGGAATAACAACAGTAGTCGTTTTGGGAAGTTTGTGGAAATCCACTTTAATGATAAGGTAAAAAGAAATTGTCACTTATTACATTCCAGGTTGGTCTACAAATTGCTGTGTGTGAACCTGGAATTTTAAAATCTGATTCTCGTTTCATGTCACCAGAATGCAGTTGTGGGAGGATTTGTCTCGCATTACTTGCTAGAGAAGTCGAGGATTTGCATGCAAAGTAACGACGAGAGGAACTACCACATCTTCTACAGGCTGTGCGCCGGGGCCTCAGAGGACATAAAGAAGAAACTGCACCTGGACTCACCGGACAGCTTCAGGGTCAGTGGGCTAAGACAGACACCGGGGTCTCAGGAAAAGAACATGTTGTACTTAATTGGGAGCCAAGATTATTTCAATTGCATACTTTTAAAGTGAAATGTGAAAACTGAAGAACTGTGAGACAGAAATCAGCAGTTTGAGCTGAACACATTGGTTAGCAGTTCTGTAGAAGCCCACTAGATGTCACATGAGATATGAGCTGAGACAAAACATATTTAGCGATATCAAGGGGTCCTCCCAAGTGAACACAAAATCCCCTCACTAACAAAATATTACACAATTGTATTCTTTCCCTTTTGGATGCAATTATCAGCTCAGCAAAAGCAAAGTCAGAAAGCATAAAGGTGCTTACCCCGGCCTTTTGTTTTCTTCTACGAAACAACACTTAACAGAACAACAAGCAGCTCAAGCTGTTCCTTTAGATGTTTATCATAGTGTCATTATATCAGGTCCCTGAGGTGACACCCACATCAACAGAGGCAATTACTTCATGCAATTCACTACTAGTCGTCAGCTGTGGAGCAATATTGGAAGACAGCAAAGTAAATCTTTTAGATGATGAAAATCAATACAAATATCCCCCAGTAGGTTTGCCACTACGAGTAAAATACATTTATACTGTGTCTGGATTTAATTGATCAAAGTACTAATTATGTTTAAATGTTTCAAAGCTTTTTCTTTTTTTTCTTTTTCTTTTTTCTGTTGCAGTACCTGAACCGAGGATGCACTAGATACTTTGCCAGTAAGGACTCCGATAAACAAATCATGCAGAATCGCAAGAGTCCTGAGGTAATGTCACATTCTTTCTGGTTTAGTCGCTCTGATATGATACATGATTGCTTTGGACACTTTACATTTCTTTACTGTGTGGCAGCATATTGTATGTCAAGAAGCAAAGGCAAAGAATATATTGAAATGCAACATTCCTGTGTAATAAAGCCTTTAGAGAGATTTACATTCATCTTTTCCCAACAATGATGAGTAAGCACTGGACTGAAAGCAAATACGATCAAAGAAATCAACTGCAAACGTGAAGTGATATGCAGGATAATAAGAACATTTTCATTCCAAGAAATGAGTTCAGGTCTATGTATTATATGCATTATGTATGACAGTGCCTTGTTGAGCTGCACTGCAAAGCCTGCAGGAGATGTGTAATTAATATCATGAAACAATTAGAAGAATAAGTGTGACATGCTGCTCTCTCAGGGACTAATTATACACGTTCATTTCACTTCTTGTTTTCTAAGATAGAATAATATCTTCTTTTATGTTAATCAAAGTTTGAGGAAAATCAGGTGAGATAAACAAAGGAGTCGCTTTCGGGTCTCCTAATGGATTTACACATAATGTGTTTATTTAGCCTAGTTTATTAAGAGAAGTGCAACAATTGAAATTTTTTCACTGAAATTCATTCATTCTTCAGCTTTTGCATTGAAATATTGTAATCATACTGATCAATTTTTAGAAGTTCAGAGGCAGCTGGTGTTAAATTAGCGGTGCTTCAGTTTCCTTGTTACCCAACCAGTTCAGCTTTTAAACTGCCCTATATGTTCATCTTTCAAAACAACATGTAACTTATATATTCCTCTTGAAATATTGAATCTTAAGTGCGGATAAAAATCTCTTCATATGTTCTATTTCCATTTCTATTACTATTTCAAAGAGTCTTTATTTAACATGCTTACTGTGTACTTAAGAAATCGATAACAGTAATGATGGAAACACTGTAAGCTGTGTGGTTGTAAGTACACTGTATTATTCATTTGTTGCTAATTCATGAATTGTCTGTTCTTCCACGTGTCCGTGTTATACAGGACAATAAGGTGATCTTTCCTTTCTTATCAGGGCTTTTGTGCTCCCTGCTCTTTATCCTGTATTTTTCCTAAAGCAAACACTGAGACTCTCAGGTTTTACATGCTGCTGTTTGTAGTGCAAACAGGAAATAAGAGTGCATGCTTCCCCTTCCTCTGCATGTGTCTGCCAGGTTTGGGGTGGTGCTTAGATAGAAAAATACAATGGGTCTTTGCTTATTCAGCTTTTTCATTCAATGCAGCGCTGCACAATTATTGTATATTTTCCATAATTTGCAATTAATGTTTTGTTGTTAAAGACTGACATTTATTTTGAAGGCTCACAGTTTTTGAATAGAACACACAAAAGTGCAATTAATGCATTTTCCCCTCAACACAATAACTGTGAATGGTCTTCTTGTCTTGCAGTATAATCAGGTACATAGAATCAGTAATTGTGCAGTTATTGTTCATTATTATTATTCTGTTTTTATCATCCCTAAATATTGCTAGGTATTACATTGAATCTAGTTTTCTTTAATTGTTTAAATACAGACATTTGGCGACATGGCTACTGTAGCAGAGCAGCTTTAGTTCATAGGATGGTGTGCTTGCTGTGTGCTATGGGTGGAGGCTATTTTGACACATTAGTGTCAAATATTTTGGTTTGTTTTAAGTGCAAGTCCATGTTACAGTGAACATGTGGCTTTTGTAGTTTAGCGTGGGCTGTTGGATTCCCTCTAATTCAATTTAGAATCAGATTTACTCAACATTTAAGGAGAATTTAACGAAATTGCTAAAACATAGAGCATACGCTTTCATGAATTGCTTCTTGTTTGAGTAAATCATGATTTGAATTGAATTCTCACACATTGTTTTTCTTCTGATATCGACCTTTTCTGACTCACTCATGTGGTTTGTAGCACCTAAAGGTCGGTGCTCTGAAGGACCCTCTTCTTGACGACCAGGGTGACTTCAACAGGATGTGCGAGGCCATGAAGAGGATTGGTCTGGACGACACTGAGAAGCTGGACCTGTTCAGGGTGGTTGCTGGTGTTCTGCATCTGGGAAACATTGACTTTGAAGAAACAGGGAGCTCCTCAGGTTATATTGATGCTTTATTACAAATAGTTACAACATTTGTAGAATAGTCTGTGAGATCATGAGAATGTTTTCATACTGGCAAGGACTTTCTTGAGAACATGCAAGTGTATTTTAGTGCACTTTCTGTAGTTGGACATTACTACTTACTTTGGGTGGTAAGTGAAAACCATCAAGGTCTTCTATTTTTTAAAGAGATACGAAATGAGAAACTTTTTTAAAAGTAAAAGTCCTCCTCTGCAATGGGATTAAAACATTCAATGTAAAATCTTTTATGCACTAAATATGCATTGAAATGGACATAACAAGTGGATATCAGTCATTTTTGCAATAAATGTTAGCATGTATAATAGTCCATCCTGTAGATCAATATAAAGTATTGAAGAATAGGTCCACTGTCCTTGGATATCAAAACCATTTAGTCTCAAACAGTGATAAACAGAACGTCTGTTACCTTGGTAACCAACATCCATCTTTTCACTTTCTCTTTTTGTCTCTACCATCAACATTTCTGTGGATAAATTAAGTATACTGATACAAAAGGGAAAGGGGTGAACTACTTTCAGAGTAAAGTAGGATGCATAAGGCTTCTGTGTCTATTTCAGGTGGTTGTGTCCTGAAGAATCAGTCAGGCCAGTGTCTGGAGTGCTGTGCTGATCTACTGGGCCTGGACCAGGATGATTTGCGTGTCAGCCTCACAACCAGAGTCATGCTCACTACAGCAGGGGGCGCCAAAGGAACAGTTATCAAGTGAGAACAACAGCGCTCATTCATAAGGATTGTTGACTCTTTGCAACTTATTTTGAAAATGTTTTTGTTGAGGAAAATGATCCTCTTAGCTTCTTTAAGAAGTCACCGTTGTTGTTTCTCTGAGTTAAGGGTCGAGTGGTAAGTCTGAAGTTAGCTAATAAGCCGAGACAGAGATTAACCAACTAGAATTTAATTGATACAGACAGAGACAGTTGTTGCTGTACTTATCTGTAGTATCCTGCAGGGTATTAAGATGTCTTTATTGTGCAAGACGTTGAGATTAAATCCTGGCATTGAATTAATCCCTTTATGGCCTTATTATAAAAAGTATTGTGATGTGTTACTATTACTTATTCCCCTAAACACCACTGCCAAATCACTCACACCAAACTCCAGTGAAAAAGGGACAGAGAACATATGTAAAGGGATTTTTTAGGTATTTCTATATGAATGCATGTGGTGCAGTATTGGCACTGCTCTTGTGTACTTTGGTGGTGATGTGGTGTTTGAGCGATGGGGCCAGGTTTGATAGATTAATATTTCAGGAGGGCCAGATGCTGGCCTGGCCTGGAAGTGTTTTCTCCACATAAATAATGCAGCCTGTATCTGAAGAGGCAGGCGAGCATGGCTGCAGTACAGTAAAGGCCCGGTGTCTGGGGAGCAGGTGGAGCAAAGGGGGCCTGGCTTTGTCATTAAGCCCCAGACAGATCTACCCCTGGGAGGTTGAGGGTTACAGAGGGGGTGGTTGACGTGACCTTATCGGGCATGACTGAGTCTCTAACTAGTGTGGATATGAAACATTGCAATGGATAAAAATGCCTGTCACTGAGATGACTGTTCTCTAAGACTAAGACTGCTATTCTCTGGTTTAATAGACAACCTTAACCTCGGCATAAGTGGACTGTTCCTGTTTGAAATGGATGAGGGTTTTTCCTTTTTTATTATGCATCCAGGGCAGTTGGAATATCAAAGAAAAAAAGTGGGTAACGATCTATCATAGCAAACGACAGACCTTTTCATTTCAAATTCACCTTCTTCCCAGCTGGCACAGCTCAGTTGAACTATGGGTCACCGTGGAACTGCACTTCATCTATAAAGTCAACCCCTTTAAATAATTTAAAAATAAATTGTGTTAAAGCGCCATTAGGGACACCTAAGGGAGTCTAGTTGAGTTCAAGGTTCATGCTTCAGTTTTAATGCCTCGTCTCTGATTTGGAAATCCTCATTTTAAAACGACTGCCAAGCCTGGATATGGAGATCAGAAGGGGAACGGCACTGTGCGGCAAAAAGTGTCACATCAACAAACCTAAAACGTTTGCTGCCAGATGAAAATTGGGTTGATTAGATTAAAAAAAAATAGAGAGAGTGAGAGAGAGGCTTAATAAGAGAATAGCACGTCCCAGTTTCGGACTGCCTCTCACTGTCCCACTTTGTGTTTCCCTCCAGGGTACCTCTAAAGGTGGAACAAGCAAACAATGCCCGGGATGCCTTGGCCAAGGCAGTGTACAGCCGCCTCTTCGATCATGTGGTCACGCGAGTAAACCGGTGTTTCCCCTTCGAGACTTCCTCCAACTTCATCGGGGTGTTGGACATCGCTGGGTTTGGTAATAAAATGCAGTTAGTGTTCAATAAAATGTGGAAGTTTCAATTAAACTTCATACAATGTGTAGATTTACAGACAAACTATGATTAATATGAGTAATATAATATGAAAATATGAGTTTCTTCATCTTCTTAGATTGACTGCATTTTGCTGCCGTGTAAGTGGCACCTCTTTTCCATCGGTTGTTTAAAATTCAGTCTACTAAAGAGGCGCCGCTTGTTTCTTAATATAAGTACCCTAATGCATACACACACTACATTACCAGGGCTCATACTTGAGAATTAATTTCCCCCCCGACTGCCATAATTAACACAGGCTTTGCAAAAAATTTCATTTTGGAAAATTAATTGAAATACATATTTTTCTGCTTCTTCTGTTTTTTTCCCTCTTAGAGTATTTTGAACATAACAGCTTCGAGCAGTTCTGTATCAACTACTGCAATGAGAAACTACAGCAGTTCTTCAACGAGCGTATTCTGAAAGAGGTGGGTGAGCAGCGTAATGTGATTCGGCGTATTTAAACTTGCCGCTGTCACTCACAAGCCAAACTTAACTGACTCTTTCACGAGCCAGGAGGAAGTGGTTGGCACACTAAGCTTCTCTGTCTTTCTAGTTTCTGTTTTTCTCACTTATATTTCTCCCCCCGTCTCTCCTGCGCTTCCCTCATTAGAATGCTAATTTCTCAAGGGACATGATAAAGCTTGTTTCTCTCCTGTGATCTCTTAACGTTATTCTCTTCCAAGGTCTCCAATTAATCCGCCGCCATTCTGGTTTAGGCCTCTTTCTCATTATCTGAATCGTGTGTTGACGGGAGCTTTTTTTTGTTTGTTTGTTTTCTTTGAGCTGGATGATGTTCCGAAGCCACTCAGAAAAATGTAACAACCAATTTTAGTTTAGAAAATTTTCAGAATGCTGTTATTAAAGATGTTTTTCACGTCTGTGCAGGAGCAAGAGCTGTATCAAAGGGAAGGGCTGGGAGTGAATGAAGTGCGTTATGTTGACAACCAGGACTGCATAGGTAAGTGTCTATGCCAACTCTGCAGTTTTTAAAATGTAACTTCTCAAAATTTCCCTGCAAAATGTCACTGTTAAAAATAAAAAATAACAACTGAATAAAAATTGCATAGTACCAATTAAAAAAAGTAAAAAACATAATTCAGGAGTTTGATGATATCTCCTTTTGAAGCTGATAAGATGTCTGACTTGAGCAGGTTTAAAATGTCAAAGGCATACATGTGTAGGAGTATGTATATTGATATCTACATGCATCTGTACCTCGGGTGATCTTCGGAGTGAAAATAGGACCACAGAGTGACACTCAGCGACATCATTAAGCTGAAGTGTTGCCTTTGAGGACTTGTGCTGCAAAACGCAAGATGACTGACAGAGACGTGGCACACCGCAAATGTACTTAGGGTTGGTTCAAGCGTAACATCAGCTCACCCACATGGCATTCATTCGGGCCATTCCTTGTGCTCTGGGCTACACGTCAGAGCAGCGACAATACACCTGTCAGGGGGACAAAAATACCAACTTCTCATTATCCAAGGAGCTGGCATATCCGTGTGTATAAAGGGAGCAAGCGTAATGAGTATTTGTGGGTTTTATGGCCTCCTTTGGTGCAATGAGAATCCGGAGAAATAATGCCCCCTTATTTTTGTTGTCTCCGTCCTAGAATGAATCCTCGAATTAATAGGATGAAGTAGTCAGTGTATCAAGGTGAAGCAGTTTGATTTGTATTTCAAAGGCTGTGATTATTCAGGTGCGAGGTTAACTGACAGCCGTGAATAACATTTATGACTTGCAAATGACCGTTTGGGTTGGCCATTAATTCACTCATCAATCTCCAGGATTTATGCACAGGTGCTTGTTCATGCAAATGTTTTTTTTTTTTTTCTGAGGTCCTTGGCTATTAGATTATATTCCAAACACAGCATCGCGTATGAATAATTCAGATATATGGCTAAATGAGCATCCTGATGAACATGTTTTGTGCTTTGAATATTCACATCCAGAAACAGTAAACAGAGGAAATTTCCGATAAATGTAAAATTCAGACTAAGTGCTCATTTTATAACTTCGGCATCATAATGGCCGCTATGATACCTACCTCACCCCTTCCTAAATACCTTACCTTTATGTATTTTGTTGTTGTCCCTATAAATGTCTAAAAGCATTAGATGAAACTTGCAGATTGGAAACATTGTCATTTGTTTGTACATGTTAAGAAAAAATATTTCAGTTTTTGTCAACTGGCATCTGAAGCATTGGGATATTACTTTACATACATGTGCTTCTCTTTACATTATAGTCATCTAGACTTGAATCATAATATTATTGTTGATACACATATAATTATTGTTTCCAGACCTCGTGGAAGCAAAGCTGGTAGGAGTCCTGGATATTTTGGATGAAGAGAACCGTCTTCCTCAGCCCAGCGACCAACACTTTGCACTGGCTGTTCATAGCAAGCATAAAGATCACTTCAGACTGACGGTGAGACCTCTTAAGCTGTGCTCTCTTCCCCTCTCCCTCCCTCTATCTTTTTATACTATGTTTCTCATTCTCTCTCTCTCCTTCTGCCTTTCCTTTCTCTCCAGTATTATTTGTTGTACATTAAGTTCTTTTGTGAGCACTGCACACTGGTTTTGTCATTGTGATCATTTTTATTCTGCCTGTTTGTAACAGCAGTTTTGTGAATGACACACAGTCCCAGTCCCTCCCTCTGTCTCTTGTCATTGTTGCTATTGTTTGTCTCTCCGCAAGCATGAAATCCTTTTAGTGTAGGGAAAAACTGTAGCCTTGACACCGAGCTCAAGATTAGAGGTGGCTGGCTGCAGCTTCACTCTACTGCAGGGAGAGTTATTACTCAAATAAAGACTAGTCTATACATTTGATCAGCTGAAATACATTAATTAAGTGCTTGTAGTGTTATAAACATTTCTGCTGTACAGTTTTCACATTTCAAGGATAATTTATTGCGGTCCTTTCACTGATGAAATAAATTAGGCTTAAAAATGTTGGGTGCTATATTTTATTTTTTTGTCCTCAAGAATAATGCTGGTAATTGATTTTTTGGAGTCCTTTATAACACATGAGCCAGATAAGATGAATGTGGCATTTAAGAACTATATCTCAACTGTGTGCAGTTGTTATTTCCTTGTGTATCCAGGCAAGTAAACACATTAAATAACAGAATTAACCTGTGCAGAGTTTGTAAAAATATGTCTGTATTTATTTCATAATTACTTGAGCTGGATTTCACTGCACTCCATTGATCCTAATGTGTCATTCTCCAAACCAGCCGCCCTCATTCAATAGTGGCGTGGATGAAGAAAATTCTGCAGTAGAGATAGTGATGGATTGAATTAGAGGGAAATCAATATATGTGTTTTTGCACTGTCATTAAATTTGATTTGCTTTCTTCCTTTCCCACTTAGGTTCCCAGGAAGTCGAAGTTGACCATTCACAGGAATCTCCGGGATGACGAGGGCTTTATCATCAGGCACTTTGCTGGAGCAGTCTGCTATGAAACAGTAATTCTTAACACAGATCTTATTACAGGGCTGTTGGGGCTTGGTACTAATCACAAAATCCAGTCAATAATCAAAATAGTAGCCAACTGATATTCTGTCAATCAACTCATAAATTAATGACTAATCATTCTAGCTCTAACATATTTATTACTCTCATACAAATGTCACAACAGCACACCACATTATTCTTAGGTTGCTGTGGTGATGTGTGTTGTATGCTGCGGGGATTGAAGCTGTCTAAGTGAGTCTGTATAAAAGTCTGCCATTACATAAATGTATGCATTTGCGTGTGTGTCCACAGACTCGGTTTGTGGAGAAGAATAATGATGCCCTCCACATGTCTTTGGAGAGCTTAGTGTGTGAATCGAAAGACAAATTTGTTCGAGAGCTGTTTGAGAACTCCAACACCACCAAGGACTCCAAACAGAAGGCGGGCAAACTGGGCTTCATCAGCGTCGGCAACAAGTTCAAGGTCAGAATGGCTGTTAAGAGTTTGTCATTGTTGCTAGACATGAATACTAGAGAATAAAAAATTACATAATTTTCAGTTTTTGATCAAATTAAATGTCATAATTGCAAATAACCAAATAAATTGCATTATTTTATACTAACGAAGAATCCTCTTGCTGCTGCACATGATGCTATAATACTTGATATGATATTATAGACTCTAATGTCTTTTGTTGTTTATTAAATGTACTGTTTACCAATTAAAAGTCTAAAATGTTGTAAAATAGTTCACAATACTCTTTTATCTTTTTAGCTTCTTTTCAGACTTTTCTAACTCTAATCTCTAGACCTGTTCTACCACTTTTCACCTTTCCACTCTTCTTCCCATCCCTCCTTTTCCTCTTTACTGAGTCCCCTTTTCTTAGACTTCTTCCAGTCTCCCTCCTCTTCCCTCTGAGAAAGCCTTCCTTGGTGGATAAAGCTGGATAAAGTCAGCTTGAGGTATAATAGAGAGGGGTTAGAAAAGAGAGAGAGTGGAAAAAAACAAGAAAAGAAAAAAAAACACTCAGTCTTTCTCACAAAAGTGTGTGAAGTAAGTCAAGAAGTACACACAACTTTCAGCCGCATGTCTTATATTTCAGTAGCAACCAAAAATCCAACTCCAGTCTTATTTTGACATGAGGTTTCTTTGTCAGAAAGTCTTTTCTAGCTGTAATGTTTTATATGGAGAGGAATTATGACACTAGTTGTCTTTATTTTCTACAATTTGAAACATATTAGCATAATTGTCTTTTTTTTAAATGGTTTTACATCAGAGATCTTCTGCAACACTTCTCTTCTCTCAGCCTTTATCCCACAGGCCATGAAAACTGTAGTGATTGTAAAAATAAAAATCTAGACAACTCACTAATGAACAGCTGTAGGCCCATATCCAAAATCCCAGCTTTAAGTAAAATCTGTCGAAAAGGGCTGTTTTTCAACAGCTTAACACATTCCTAGCCCTAAACAACAATTTTGATGTGTTCCAGTCAGGATTTTATTCACACGACAGCACAGAGACTACACTTAAACACAGAGTGGAAAAGTTTCAATCTAAGTACTAGCTACTTAGTGTGTCAGTGATGACAACACAGATTTATATAACTTCACTAGGTGACTACGGCCCCATACAAGTATACTGAGAAAGTGCATCAAACAAATCAGTGATTGTGCCAAAATTTTCTCAAGTTAGCTTCAGCTGCTAACATTAAAGACCACAAACCAAGCCGGAAAATTATGGTGTGGTCATGGACTCACTAAATGAACATTTTAAAAAAACTTGTTCATACCTTTATCTTTAGTAGGCTCGACTACTTAAACTGTAACTCTAAAAAGCTCCGGCTGATTCAGTCCTGACCCTAACCACGAGACTGGATCACATCAGTCCAGTTCTCAGATCTTTACACTGGCTTTAAAATTCTACTTTTGGTTTATAAAGCACAGAATGCTATAGGGCCAAAACACATTTCTGATCTGCTGCTCCGCTATGAAGCCTCTCACATCGTCTGTCCCCAGAGTCAGAACTAAACAAGGAGAAGCTGCATTTGTTTTTTATGCTCCACACATCTGGAACAAACTCCCAGAAAACTTGAGGTCTGATTCAACTCTCGGTTGAGGATCTAAGACCTAAGACTTTTTTTCATATCTTGCACTGTAATTTTCTTTTTTATTTTATTTTAATCCTCTGTTACTTAATCCATTTAAATAAAATGTATGCATGTCTCTTTATATATCATTGGGTTTCTTCTATATCTTGCCTTAAAGCCTTTTATATCCTATCTAAAGCACTTTGAATTGGCGTATTGTCGAGAGCTGCTATACAAATAAATTTGCCTTCCCTTTGTCCTTGCATGACTGTTCACTATGGCTGCTCCCTTCTCTCACCTGTGTCGAGGATGTGTCACTGCTGCTTCATTTGAAATGTCTGTCTGGGCTACCGCCATCACAAACAACAAAAACAAATCATTAAACATTTCCTTTTTGTCACAGACCCAACTGAACCTGCTGCTGGAAAAGCTTCGCAGTACTGTGAGTGATTATATGTTGGTTTCATTTTCTGTTTTCCGGAAAACTTTTTTGCTTTCGTGTTCAGTATTAACCAGTAACAACATTTATGTTGAGTCTGTTAACTTATTACATAACTGCTTCTACATTTATGTTGTTATCCACATGCCAATTATAAAGATAGCAGACAAACTGAGTAGTAGTGTGCAGAGACAGGTCGGTTTTCCTGATTACTCTTTGTGTGTGCAGGGCTCAAGTTTCATCCGATGTGTAAAACCCAACCTGAAGATGGTCAGCCACCAGTTTGAAGGAGCTCTGATTCTGTCACAGCTGCAGTGCTCAGGTAGATCCAAAAACACGATTTACAATATGTGCTGCAAAGGTTTTTAAAAGCTGCTATATTCACAATTTATGATTTTTATATTTATGATGATGAATATATTAAAGATACATTCACCCAGTGTAGCTCTATGATTAGTCAATACAGATGGGCAACAATACTGAAATGTCTTACCATATATGTATGTATAATATATAGATTTGACATACCCAAGATGAAATGAAAGAAAATGTACTTTTAATATAATTTGATGTGTTACTTCCATGACTTTACATAGTTTCCTAGTCACATTAGTAGTTTTGATCTACTTGAGGTACAGACTATGATGGAAAACGAAGTTAACAGTGCTTAGTTATCTATTTTAATATCGAATCATACTGCTAATCAATGCAGAAGTGGTTGTAATTACGTTAAACTAACATTGTTCTTTCGTAGATGTAGCTCTATTGGGCATGCACAAACAAACTCACACGTTAGACATTGTTAAGGTATTTAGAGAACAACAGAAAAGTTCATGCTGTGTGTAAATTACACCTTCAGTAATGTGCATTTTACATTTTAATGTCATTGTTCAGGCAATCATGTTTCTCTGTAATATGTTTTTTCTTGACTAGGAATGGTGTCTGTGTTGGACCTGATGCAGGGCGGCTTCCCCTCCCGAGCCCCCTTCCATGAGCTCTACAACATGTATAAACAGTTCATGCCTGCCAAGCTCACACGCCTGAATCCACGACTCTTCTGCAAGGTGGGATCATAAAAAATCAAATAGTTTTCTCCTTTACTGGAGAAATCCAAAGGGTCTTGTTAGGTTTAAATATTTAGCTAATCTCTTTAAATAAAGCCTAATTACGGGTGAAAAAAAATCCTATGGCAACACTGTTTTCTTTGGAAACTAATTAATCAACTAGCAGTCAAGCGCCCTACATTCTTACCACATATACAATGTTGCTGTGTCTCTGAATGTGTATTTGTTGCTCTGTAGGCTTTGTTCAAAGCTCTGGGACTAAATGACAATGACTTCAAGTTTGGATTGACCAGAGTGTTCTTCCGCCCTGGAAAGGTACACATAGGTCATGAGATTACACATTAATGTTGCAGGTCTTCATGCACAACTCTAGAGAACACAGATATGTGCCTTAAACTACAAGGATCACAGCTTAATTTGTATTTTTGTGCCTGTGTGTGTGTGCGCATCAGTTTGCTGAGTTTGATCAGATCATGAAGTCTGATCCAGACCACCTCGCAGAACTGCTGAAGAAAGTCAACACGTGGTTGGTGTACAGCCTCTGGAAGAAGGTCCAGTGGTGCAGCCTGTCTGTCATCAAACGTAGGTTGAATCCACTAAACAACAGAAGATGTGATGTGAAACTCGGCTTCGGCAGTGTAGCAATGTTTTAGCAATTGTTTGTCATTTCTCCAATGGGAATTTTGTCTTTTAGGATTTTAGGATATGGCTCTTGGCCTGACTCAGTCCTTTCTAACACGAAAACCACTTCTGTCCCCATATTGGACAATCAGCCACATCACTTGAGACTTCTATAGAAAAACTGCAAATGAATCAAAAAATAAATAATTGAAGAATGGCCAGTAGCACAACTTATTTTTCTTAGTTAAGCTGTTTTACTTTCCAATGCTTTGTCATTTCCTCACAGTTTATTATACAGCTTTGATAACTGTACTAAATCATATTTCACACTTTTTCATTCAATCTAAATATTGAAATCAGCAGCCTCTGGCAATATGGAGTAGTGCTCTAAAAGCAGTTTCTTGAACCATTACACTCTGTGCTAAGTTATCAATTTCCGCCAGTAACAAAGTGCAGGCATGCTTCTGTTTATTTGTTTAAATGCATCAAATGAAATTACATCAGAGTCATAAAAGAACACAGCCTCTGCTACACCACACGTTTCTTGTGTAAGTGACCTGAGGACTTTTACGGCCCTGGTTCTGGTCATTCATTTCCTTCAACATTTCACCTTATTATCGCAGAGCGTGTGTGAGAGAGCGTGAAATGTATACACAATATTCTGCACTACTTATTTTTATGCATGCTTGATCAATAGTACCCATTATAGCAATGTAAACATAGCTTTGTTATTTAACTTTACAGGCATAGTTTTTCATACCTTTCTGACAATTATCTGTTAAATTAAAGGTCTTTTTTTTTATAATGTTTGTGTAGTTTTTTTATGGCTCCATAATGAACAAGAAAATATTTGCCGGTTTGTTTTGTTCCTCATCACGACCATACGTTTAAATTCTGGAGCTGTGTGTGCCTGATACTTCTCAGCTATAT
This sequence comes from Sciaenops ocellatus, assembly GCA_033000465.1. Lineage (NCBI taxonomy): Eukaryota > Metazoa > Chordata > Actinopteri > Sciaenidae > Sciaenops > Sciaenops ocellatus. The sequence continues at coordinate 12,051,343 of CP136878.1, read as the reverse complement.
TCATGAAATACCCTTGTTTTTTTGTAGATGAGCATCTTCATGCACCAAAGAACAAATAAGTATGTAAATGATATAAGAGTTGAGAAGCGATTTCAAGTCTAGAAGTTGTGCAGATGCATATGTGTGTCGTCTTTTAAGTGTTTTTGGAACATTGTTAGAGAGACATAATAGAGAAATGTTAGGAAATAAGGGGAGAGAGAGATGTTGCTTGTCATTCAGCATAGGTTGCGGTTCATAATCAGCAACCTAATCCCTCAGCCACTAAAAGTACTTTTATACATCTTTGCTTGAATCCACTTTTTTCTCTTTCAACAGTTCGGAACAAGATGAGTTACAGAGCTTTGGCCTGCATTAAGATTCAGAAGACTGTCCGCATGTGGTTGTGTAAGAAGAAGCATAAGCCACGGTGAGTCTCCTCCTGGTTCTTGTACTTAACACACACACAGACTGACACATAAATCATTTTTACCATCTTTCTATCTGCCTGCTCCCCTTTGCTCTCTTATTATTTTGTTTCACCCTGTACTCTCTGTGTGCTTTTTATTTAAACTGATTCACACTTGGTAGGTTTTGATGGCTTTCCCACATTGTGCATTTAGAGTTCAAATCAATCTAAAAGTCATTTGTAGAGAAATGATCTCTCACTGTACTGGTTTAGGAAACGCCACATGTCTTGCTGTATTGGGTTGCATTTTTGAAAAATGGCTCTGGTGAAAGCAGCCATCCAGATGATGGGTTTTCAGATCAGAATCTGATTTTGATTGTCAGTGGCAGGAGGTGTGTGGATGCATGAGGAAATGTTTTATACCAGCATACACACAATATGAAGGGTGTTATTCCTAACAGTAATATATCTATTTTTGGTGAACAAGGTACCTAAGCTGTCTTTGAAATGTATAAAGGCCAATGGATTTTTTTTTTTTAAAGCCACAGTGGAACGGATGTGTAATGCAGAATATGTGGTCAGGAAGCTACCAGGAGGATTTAAATCGCTCGATAGGTGGAATGACTTGGTGAATACAGAGTGATACAGGACTGTTGGCTTCCACCCATACCTCCCTCAGCCGCATAACAGCCAGAAGCTGGAGGCTGAGGGGGAAATTAATAAATACATAACCACTCTCTCTTGGAACTATACTGTAAACAAAGTTTTTGCCAAACACGCACCTCTGATCCATGATGTTGCTCTGGTAGCTACCAACAGTCAAAGTGTGATTTTATATGACGGGTGGAGTTAGTTTGTCATCCCAAATTATTTAATATATGTATATATAAAATGTTAAATATTTTATGTTTAGCCTGTGAGTTCAAGGCGAGTCCTCAAAAATGTTTTACAGAAAGAGAAAAGACAGGAATTTTGATCAGGACATATTTTTGGTCTTATATAATATAAGACTTGTTTTGACACAAGCACACAGGACAAGGAAGATGTATATATTTTTTTCATTGTGTCATGTTTTTGAATGATACAAACTCTAACTTCTTTTACATATTCAAGTGTCTGTTTGCATTTTTTAACTCCTCTCACAGCATCGATGGTATGGTGAAGGTCCGAAACCTGAAGAAACACATGGAGCGGTTCAACGAGGTGGTGAACGGGCTGAAGGAGGGCAAGCAGGAGATGGCCAAACAGGTTCGGGAGCTGGCCACCGCCATAGATGCTCTGTCAGCAAAGATAAAGGTGAGTCATTGATAGGTCATTGAGCAGGCATGACCATCTCCGCCTCCTTCATATGAAGATTATCGCTTTAGTATGCTGCTCATGTCAGCAGTTTTTCAGGTGCATGATACAGTGTGAGCAATAGGGTGTACAACACCTGTAGCTCTCCCACACCTCCACTCTCATGTTATTCACTATGCCCTTTACTAAATGTGCTGTGCCCTTTTCTCATTCCCTCTCTGAGAATCAATATTTTCAATCACCTCAGGATAAAAAGAAGAGCTTACCTGAAGAAGAAATCCTCTCCTCTCCAATAATATAATTTAGTGAGGCTGCTTTGCTAAATTATCAACCTTGGTTAGTGAAATCCCAGCTCTCCCTATGCAATAAGCACCAATCTTATTGGACCCTGTAGGTACAGCAAATCATCACAAATGCTTCCACATGCTATCTAGACAGCAGCACTCTGTTACCTGTTTGCAGTCAACAGGTATGATTAGAGTGCTCATAGGTCCCTTGAGATATCCTAATTGACACACGAGGCACCTGTGACACCTGACCCCGCCTGTCCCCGCTACCACAATCAGCCTCTCCACCTCCCCTATATTCCTCTGTTAGCCTATTAGCAGCCCCACTGTTGACACTCATGGCGTCCTGAGTGCTTAGAAATTGCTCCTGGCATGGCGTCTCCAAGTGAATAATGCATGAGATGCCAATGGCTGTCATTCAGACCACCATACGTCAGGGACAAGACCTTGTCATCTTCCCTCCCCAAGTCACCGTTATAGACTGACTCTAATGAATCTTCACAATACGGTGACCTCTTCTCCGCCCGCTGATTGTCTGACAAGTATAGTGGGGAATTGAGCCTTGTGGCTGCTGTGTGCAAGTGACAGGCACAGTGTCAGTCAGTGTATTCCCTTGTTGCCACATGGGAAGGTTGTGCCATTGTAATAGTGGAGTGTTTGCCAAGTCATGGCATAAGTGCACTTGGTGTCACTTCTCAAAAATATTCTCTCACCTGACAGAAAGTTGGCAAAGGACGAACTTTCATTAAAACAAACTTGAGAACAGCCAGGCCTTGTCTGAAGGAATCTCGTCTGTTTTTTCTAATAATAAGCACCTTGTAGTAATGCTGTAACCAACTCATAGCTTTCAACTGATTGAACAGAAAGCATTTCTTTATTTTGTGACCGTGATCTGCCGTCCTGATTCCTTCTGCCGAACCCCGCAGGCCACAGTGATGACCTGGAAAGAGATTGACACGGAGTACCAGGGGCTGGTGAAACGCTCTGAGCAGCTGCTCTCCTCAATGCAAAAGAAGAAGCAGGAGGAGGAAGAGGGTGAGAGGCTGAAGCACATCGAGGAGGAGATGGAGAAAGAGAAGAAGAGGAGGGAGAAGGAGGAGCAACGACGCAAACAGGAAGAAGACGAGAGAAGACTGTAAGTGATGGCGGGTTGGGGTGGTGGATTATCAGTACTGATGTTAGTGGATGCAATGTAAAAGGTTTGAAAGTTTTAAATTTTTACTTTCTCCAAACATTTTAGGAAAGCAGAGATGGAGCTGAAGAGGAAGCAGGACGAGGAGGAAAGAAAAAAGAGGGAGGAGGAAGAGAAAGTGATACAGGTTTGGACCACCATTGATTGTTATATTTTTCCATCTACTGTTGTACTCGGGGCAGAAATTTAAGAGGATGACCTTGGAAAATCCCTGAAAAGTCCCATTTGAATATCACATTGTGCTTACTGTAAACACTTTTTTTAGCTTTTCATGACTCCCTGCAGACTTTTCTAAACTTCTTGTTTCCGTCTCTTACACTGCTGCAACCATTATTAATCACATTTAAGGATGGTTTCCTAGACTTAGTCCTAATCCTACACTGAGCAGGACCTCCATTGTGTCAGTTTCTACAGTATAATTTGCAGTATTATTTCTATAAAACTGACTATTACTGAATAATTATGGTTTCACCCATTATTTCCATGTTAAACACATAAACTGAGCGATATACTGGGTTTACCACAAGTTCAAACAATGAAATATGTGTTTCTAAGTGTGTGATTGTATATAGAACATTGACATTTAAGATGCAACGATTCTTTTCTCTTCATTGTGAGACTCAACAATGTTTTTCACCAAAATCTTCTGACCTTTTTATAGATCAAAAAGGTTCATTGATCAGGTAGAAAATAATCTGAATATTAACTGACAGTGAAAATAAATTCTGATCATTAGTTCCACAGTAATTGAAGTGAGGAGTTAAAGGAGGCTCCGGAGACTTCAGAATCCTTTGCTGAAAAGCTTTGCATTCAGGAGCTGCGATACATTATGTTGTAGGAAAATCAATCTCTGAAGTCAAACAGTGAGCAAACATGGGCTGTAACTTTTTTAATAAGCATCGAACACAACGAGAATGTTTTCACAACAAGCCCCTGTTTGCAACAGCATACCGATAATTTAACTTAAAGATACCATAGTAACTTCACAAATGAATCCCATGGCTTTCAAGGACGCAGTGTAAAGTATGTGTGTTTTGTAGGTAATGAGCACTGGAAAAAATGACACGATGGGTTTCTAGTGTTTCCTCTCAGTGGCAGACCTCGCCTGCTCTCCCCTCTGTGAAACATTCTTTAGCTCCTTGGTCTCCCACGGCAACGGCCGGGTCATGACACCGGTCAGATTCCCCGAGGGTTGTCCTCAGGGTCTTGATTGATGAGTCCACATTGTGCCGAGTTTCTCTGAGCTAAAGTACTTCATCCCTCTGTGCATTCTCCTGTGTTATCATTATCATCCACACTTTGTCACCTTTATCCATCTCTGCCTGTTTCATTTTTAATTTTTCACCTTTCTTGTTCACTGCTATTTTCTTTTATGTTTCCTTATCACTACACACACCTGCTCCTCCTCACTTTTATTCTCACCTTTCCTAACCATCCATTCATCCATCTGTTACACGTGTATCACACATTTTGCACATCTAAAACTTTTTATTCACCCGAGGCCAGTTGGACATTTGCATGCTGTCATTTTTTTTTCTTTCTAGTAGCGACAGTTGACACCCGGCTGTCATAAGCCGCATGTCTCAGGAGACTATTTGCAAAGTTTGTTTATCCGCAGCTCCAAAGCTGAAAGCTCTCTCAGGGTGTCTGCTGTGACTCCGATCTATTGTGTTCTTTGCTATTTTCTGCCGTGTCAAAGGTTAGTCTGGCACTGTGTACTGTTCCCTTCAAACTTTGGATCTCAATGTCTTTCAACCTAACCTTATTTTTTGCACACCATCCAGTCTTCAACTCTGCAGTATTTATTTTCTTAAAGGGGAACACCCCTCTCTTGAGGCATTCTAATATGTGATCCGTATCATTCATGAGTGAGGACATGAACAACTTCTGCAGCTTCTGGAGCTGTTTTTATGTCTCTCCTCTGAGTAGAAATATGATTAAGGGCTGCATCTCATGATCTTTATTTTGCAAACAATACATTTGATTTGCTTTTTTTGAGAGAAAGATGAACATTAGAAGTCTGCGAAGAGAGATTTCGGGGTTTAGCATAAAATACCTGCTTCAGAACTGGTAAATCTGTGTAATAAACCCATTTTGGGCTTAATTCATGGGTGTCTGCACTATCTGCTGTAAAAGCAGCTTAAGTTTCATACTGAAGCCATCACAATTTTGAGTTTCGGTCCCCATGCATCATCCTGGCCATGTGTCACACACTGCTGAATAGACAGTCTTATAGTATGAATAATATATTCTTAACTGGAGAGCCATTCATATTTAAAGATCCTCAGAGAAAAGTATCCATTGTGGGCTTCATTAGTGGCTTTCTATAAGGAGACAGGAGATAGACATGTTGGAGATGGAGTTTGAATCTGGGTCAAACCCTTAAAAATGTTTCTACTAATTGTTGTGTCTAGACAATTGACCAGGAAGGCTTTATTAGCACACTACAAACTGGATAAACATGTCTAATCAGGTTTGGGTACACAACAGAGCTCTGATTGTTCTAAAGGACCTAGCACAGAGGGCAAGTGTTTAGACAGGATGTAGGTTTACATAGTTTTAATAAAGTCACACTAAAAGATGATGTGTTTGTGTTTGTGTGTGTGTGTGTGTGTGTTTACAGGCGGAGTTGGAGGTTCAGCTGGCTCTGGAGCGTGAGGAGCAGGCCCAACGCAGCACCATATTAGAGCAGGAGAGAAGAGACAGGGAGTTAGCCATGAGAATCGCACAGAGCGAGGCGGAGCTCATCACTGAGGAGGGGCAGATAGACGCAGGCCTGCGCAGGTAATGTATATGTGAACCTGATGCAACCTGCTTTGATCTGAACTGCAGTGAACAATAACCTCCAGGTTGAACAAGATGTCAGCATGCGTGTGTAACTGCATTTTTCCTGTCGCTGTTTTCTCTCCCAGTGATGAACCTTTTTCAGATCTTCCTGTCTCTGCATCCTCTTCCAGAGCCATGTAAGATATCAGCACAGGTCTCTCTTACTGCCCGTGTCCAAGTGTAGCTAACACCGACAATAATCATCCACTCACTCCCTCACTGTCTGTCTTAATCTCTGCTGTAGTCCTTAATGTTTCAGCTCCTTTAAATAGATCCAGCAATGCAAAGCTGACATAAAAATCCTTTGATTTTAAGAAATCACCAGTCAAATTTAGATGTAGCTATTATACGCATTTTGTGTGGCGTGAATCATAAGGTAAGCCATTCAGGGGATAATCATGTGTGATCATTGATTACTCAGAAATCAGGACAACACACCAAATCATAAATGAGGTGGATGAGAATGTGCGATATGTGATCTTTTTGTTTCTTAATTGGCTCTGCATGTGTCTGTTAAAGCCTGTCTGGATCCTTTACAGTGCTGCTGCACAGCACAAGCTCACGAGCTTCCCCTGACTCACACATTTCTACAAATCCTCTGGATGTCCTCTGGATACATGTATAGTTTATAACTGTCTGATAATTACGTAAGAAATATCATTGAAGGTCTTACCTCGCTTACTCTACTGTACATGGAGATTAAATCTCATTAATAACATCAGTGGCTTTTAATTACCAGAGTCTTAGCTATCAGTGAAGAGAGCTGTTAGCAAATATTTATTCCCAGACAAATGTTCCAACCGCTGCGATAAAATATCCAATGTACAATATTTATAATGGTGGAAAATTGTACTGTATTTATTCACTGGAGTTGAAAGTGAGCTCAGCACTAGTGTTGACATACTCTACTGTGCACAAGTGAATACAAGACAAGGTGTCCTGATAGAGATAAAAATAACTGGCAGGAGGTTTTTTTTTCTACATCAGGAGTACATTATTAAGTTCTTACAACCCAGAGTCCAAAAAAAGTTGGGACGCTGTTTAGGATATAAATAAATAAAAAAAACAGGATCCTTCAAAATCAGCATGAGTGCATATTTTCAAAAACTGATCAAGTTTATCTGCTTGAACATTAAATATCTTGTTTTTGTACTGCATTCAATTGGATATAATTCAGAAGGGATTTGCATTCTGTTTTCATTTATGTTTTACACTGCAGCGTTCAGACTTTTTTGGAATTAAGGTGGAACTATGACCGCTTACCACAGACAAAAAGAAGAGCTGTGGTCAGTTAAACCTAAAGGTTCCTAACCATTTTGGCTTAAGATGTCTCCTTGTGACGCCTCATGGCCTCAGTGTGAATGTGAGGTGTGAGCACATGAACCAAAGATGATTTTTCCTGCTCATATTGTTTAATTTAAAGGACGTTTTGAGGCCTGAAGAGGTAAAACACACAGAAAAAATAATAATAATGATATTATTAGAAGAAGTAGCTATAGTGGTAGTCTATATATTCTACAGTATAGACTGTTGGACGACAATGTTTAAACTGCTGACCTGCACTACTTTATGCTTGTCACTTCATGCCTTCATCTTAATTTGAACTCCAGTGTGTAAGTGGGACTAAATTTCCATAAACCCCACTCTGCGTTTAAAGCGCGGAGAAGGTTCTTTCAAATCCTACGTGGACCTTATCTGCAGGTCCCATGAGCACAAAATTATATTTAATCCAATAGCCTGTAATCTCGTCAGCGTTGGCTCGGGCATCCGGGGGTCCACGTTGCACGTCTCCACCATCCCTGTGAGTCAGCTGAGCCCTGGAAACCAAAAGCAAATGTGTTGCCAAGATAGACGCTCCAAAGGCCACGTGTGTGTTACATGTGCACCACAGAGCTTAAGTGCATGAAAGCATGCCTGCAGTAGAAATATACACACTGGCTGGCATTGCTGGCATAGTAGCTAGAGGACCACTTCCCTCTTCCTACAAGCATCCATTTCCTGTTCAGCAAAGCTCTGGCCATCGCTCCACTTCCACTCCTTTTTTTTTTTCCCGGGCACGGCAAAAGTAAAGCCATCACACACAGGCACACATCTCAGCCGGAATGACGACGATCCTGAATCAGTTTCATCTTTCCAGTCAGTATGAATTATAAATGGTAATCTGGCTAATGATTCAGAGATCAGTAATCCTCTACTCAGAGACATTAGCAGCTATGCCGACTGTAAATAGAGGAGTTAAATCCTTCGTATTATTGAATTAGCAGCCTCAACTCAGCAGGGAAGCTGGAGACACGGATGGCGTGCGCTCAGACTTCCTGCAGCATTTAAGTAGATCAGTTTGATTCATATATCAAAGTGCTGCATCATCACACCTTTATTTTTAAGTCATCTCTCATTCCTGTTTAAATTGTTTTTTTTTAAAACACTCAAAATGCCAGCAGACGTACGCTGGCATCTGGTTGTAACATTAGAAGAGCTTTGCATCATTTTAAGTGGAGTTGAAGCTGCAAGGATTTGGACAAACTCTGCTCTCCAGCTCCCCCGCTGACCGGCCTCTAATGTGACTTTAATCAGCTGAGACAATGAGAAGGGCTTGAAAGAAGCGAGGCATCTGTTTTCATTTCTCACTGAGGGCGGTAGACTTAATAAATCCTGTTTTGTTTTAATATTCATGCATTTCGTCTGCCATCGCAATTCCACTTCACAATTCGCTTGAATATTATTAGAGCCAGTACAATTACACATGAAATGCTGCTTTACTGCCTATAATTTGCTGTGTACATTCTGGATTTTGTTTCAAGTAAGTAAAGCTCTTATTTTTATGTCTCTTTATGCTGTTCTTTTAGAAATTAACACCTCCCTGATTGTGAATCATATTCAGTGTTGAAAAACAAACTTTCTGCTACTCCCACCTTGTCTCACCTGTCTGCAAACTCGCCTTCTTTGTCTTACACCTACGTTCGTCTGTTCCATACTCTAGGGGTCCTCAGGTGCAGGCAACAAAAGCTGCTGCTGGGGTGAAAAAGTATGACCTCAGCAAGTGGAAGTACGCTGAGCTGCGAGATGTCATCAACACATCCTGTGGTGAGAAATCCCGAACACTGTCAAGTTCAGCCCGATTCCACCTTTATCGACTAAACACAGTGTGTGTGTGTGCATTGATCCAGCCTTTACAAATAGATCAAAGTGGTAGAGCTCTTAGAGGAATGCATGATATAGCTCTTTTCCCTCCTTCATTCATAATTTCATAATAAATGTTTCAGCAGCGACTCATGTTTTGGCACTTTTGGTACCCAAAATCATGCGGCATCGTCTCCATACAAGTTTTTCATCTCCCCTTGTGTCATTTCTCTCTCCGTCATTTTTTGAGCAGCCAAAGTGACGGCTAAAAGGCTGAGACTGCAGCTGTACAGTGTGAGTGTGGACACAAGATGTCACGCCTGAAAAGTCAAAAGACCGATCGGTGGATGTTCCCACAGCTGCTACGGCTCATCAGCATGCGTTTTCGTGGTGGAGAGAGGAAATTATCTCCATTATGGAGGATGGCAGACTTCTGCTCTTCCTAGTCATTCCCAGCCAACCCTCTCCTCAGTCAGCATGAAAAGCAGATGCCTTTCTGCTGGCACACTTGTCCATGCCTTTATAATTGTGACTGTATACAGTACTCTGATCAGTGTTAGGGACTCTTGATATCACCCGTGGGATTTCAAGGACATCTGGCTAATTTGTGGAATCCATTTGCTTTGTTGGCCATACCAAAAAACTGTGTTTGAAGTCTAACTGATTATACTCTTATGTTAAAAGTGCTGTATGTGAATGTTTTCTTTGTGTTTCATCATCAGGAAGAAAACACAGAGTAAGAACCTAAACTCCTCATTATATACTGTATTACATTTTAAGCTTAAGTTCATCCGATTTTAACATGTTGCACAACTCATTTCCAGCTTTATTCCCTGAATGCTTTTAACTATTTAGCCTTCATCAAAGGAAGTATTTGAGGTTGTTTGCTTTAGTTCTTTAGTTTTATTAGTCACTTCTGTTATGGAATTTTCTGTCCTTAGGTTACACGAGGTCACGTGTGGGCCTCGAGGTCGTCAGCAGTATTAGTTGTTTGGCTTTGATTGGGAACAGTAGGTGCCAGTCTATCTCAACACTGTGGTGGCCAGGGTCGAAGAGACCTATTGCTGCCTTCATAGACATAATAGATAGCTGGCCGTTGACGTTCCAATCTGCGTAAACAGACATCTGTGTCTCCAGACTAGAATATGCTGACAATAACACCTCCATGGGTAAAGACATTCTCTTTGGCTAATTCTGGGTGTATAGTATTTGTGGTGTTATCTTGGGGTTTAAAGTCTGACCACCAGCATGAGTTGGGCAGAATGTGAGACCGACTCAGGCACTTCTGATTTACTTTGAGAGTGTCTCTAATTCTCCTTGGCCAAGCGTCGATAAATATTACAGCATAAGACATCAGAGGCTCCTGAACACTTTCTTCCCTCCTGACCTCTCCATTGACCTTTGACTTCAGCAATTTCTCCACAACAACTTCCACATCACTACAACACCAAATATCATAAACAATATCATCACCCTTTTAAAAGAGGTTTCACAGACAGTTAGATGAGAGGATCAATACCACTCTCATATCTAAAAGTGGTATCGATCTTCTCATCTAACTCCCCGTAAGAAACCGAAAATGTTGAACACTTAGTGTCTAGAAAAGTTTGGATATCTCAGCCTCTGATGCTTTAATTTTAATTCTTTGTTTTTTCATGTGTCTCTTGTGAGCCACTGAACTTTATGCAAAACTAAATAAATAAAACAAGATATGTCAAATAATGCACTTTAATTGGATGCATATGGAATTATTTATTTTTAGCTCATCACATTTTACTGGTCCAGAGTTGGACCTCTCTTGAAACAAGTCAACATAAAGTTGGAATGTACTACATCTAACCACGTTGCTGTCAGTCTTTGCTTGTTTCATTTATTTGAGTACTCACTGGTGCCATGTTGTGTGGACAGACATTGAGCTGCTGGCGGCCTGCAGAGAGGAGTTCCACCGTCGTCTGAAGGTCTATCACGCATGGAAGTCCAAGAACAAGAAGCGCAACGATGACGGAAGTGATCAGAGGGCTCCTAAGTCTGTCACTGACTATGGTTAGTGGAGAGGTTATTCCCTGTGCTCTAAATTACTTTCACTGAAATGCTTCGCCTGCACAAATCTGTATATTCACATAAACATACTGTACATTTCACACATGCACACATCACCCCAGGCACAGCAGGTTGCAGGTGACAAGCATTTAGTTTCTCCGCTTTTCGCCTCTCAGTGTCATTGGCAGGGACGAATTACCTGCGCACAAATAACCTGCCCCGTGTTTCATAACATTCAATTAGCCGACGAAACGCCAGGGCTTAAAAATGCAGCCGCCTTCTGTCTGGCTGTCTGTCACAAATATTTGCTCTAATTAGCAAATAACTGCCAGCCATGCCTTGTCGGGTTCAGTTGCAAGTTTGCTCAGTTCATTCTCAACTCAACTAAGCATGGTCGGTGCCACAAACACACAAACAAATGTTATTTAGCTGCTTGAAAGCTCACCGGTGCATTTCTCTTCTTTTTCATCTTAAAAACAGATATTAAATTTGATGTGGAATGGGGACATTATATTCACTATATTTACTCGCCTTAGTCTTTTGATATGATATGCTCCTGAAAGCCGTACTCGCTGTGCTTTGTTTGCCTTATGTTTAGATCCTGTTCTTGGGTCTTACCAAGGCCATTTTACAAGAGGCTAAAAGCTGCTTTACCTGGCTTTTCCATGTGATATTTTCCAGGTTCTCTTTGATCTTGTATGTTTTGAAAGCTTTATATTTTGTTTTCTGCCATTCTCTGCTGTTAGCAAAACATACAAAAATCTGAGTATTAGAAGGTTACATTTATTAGAGACGAAATGATGCTTTGAATACTCTCCACTTTGAATACAAACCTAATTTTCTGACGATCGCACTGCAGCTGAACAGAACCCAGCTCCTGCGATGACAGCCCAGCATCAGGAAGTGGCCATGAACCGCCAGCAGCGATATTTCCGCATTCCCTTCATCCGGCCCGCCGACCAGTACAAAGACCCCCAGAATAAAAAGAAGGGCTGGTGGTACGCTCACTTCGATGGGCCTTGGATAGCCAGACAGATGGAGCTTCACCCAGACAAACGGCCTATTGTGTTGGTTGCAGGTGAGTCAGCGGTTTCTCTCAAAAATCCAGCCTGTGCATTGTTTACTATTATTTTTATTATTTCTTAAAATGGCCATTTTTCAATAAATCATTTAGTCCACTGGTTCCTTCCCTTCTTGGCTTGTGACCATTTTAAATTAACCTCATCTCACGTCATAGACTTTGTGTGGACAAGAGCTGTTCTCTGGCATCAAAGTAAAATTTACATAAAACATACCTTTGTGTAACAGAATTTTGTCATTCATGTAATGTGATTGTGATCCCTCAGATTTGACTTTGAACTCTGAACCCCCAGATTGAGAATCTGATGGTCTATAAAATATAGATAGTCTATAAAATAACAGTAAAACATCCCAGTCACAATTGTTGACGTCTTGTCTAACAAACAGTCCAAACCCCAAATATAATACTTCATTTATAATGATATAAAACAGAGACACATTAAAGAGGTTGAAACCAATGAATGTTTTGCATTTCTGTTGAATAAATTAACTTGAAATACTAAATCATTATTATTTTGTATCTTTAATTGACTTGTGGGTTCCCAATCCTTAGACGCTGCTGGTTTGGTCTATGAAAAGTAGAAAATGCCCTAAACAGTCCAAAGCACAAAGATATCAATGAATTTCTAATGATATATGACAAGAAAGCAATAATATCCTTAAATTTAAGAGCATGTCAGTCAAATAATTGTTTTAGCGCTGCTTTATCTGTTTTATTTAAATGTGTTTGTTGAACAAATGGATGACTCTGCCTTCAAATGTTTGTGATCACGACGCACAAGTACGCGTCCTTTCAGTAAACCTCTGTTTTTACTTGTCCACCACTCAGGGAAAGACGATATGGAGATGTGTGAGCTGAGCCTAGAGGAGACGGGTCTGACCAGAAAGAGGGGTGCGGAGATCCTGCCCAGGCAGTTTGAGGAAATCTGGGAACGCTGTGAGGGAATTCAGTACCTCAAGAAAGCCATTGAGAACAAGCAGGCCCGGCCGACGCACGCCACCGCCATGCTTCAGAGTCTCCTCAAGTGAAACCAGAGCAGCAAGATGAGAACACAACCTCGAGTTTGGTCCTAAAACATGACGCTGATACACAGACTGACAAACATGCACACTGGAGGGCGGCACTGTGTACCTGTGGTTTGTGGGATGAAAAGAAGTAACCACAGTCTCACTGTAGGCACTCAGTGTTTCATTCACTGATTCATCTCCTTTTTAAATACCTGTACGTTGTTGTTGTTGTTTTTTTTTCACTTTTTATATCTTTATTTTGCCGTGTGACACCTTGTTGGTGTAGCATTTGTCTTCTCAATCTATGCTTGAATGGAAAAGTCCACTGTGAGGCCTTAAAATGCAATCTAACTGCAGTACACCAAGAAAGTCTTAAAAGGTGCGTAGCCTCTCGAGCTATTAGCCTGAAACCTTAATGGGACAATAAAAATAGACTTTTAGAGAAAGTATGTAGAGATGCTTTTAATAGTGTGTAACAATCTTGTATTTGAAGTCATGCTTTATGTTTTTTTGGATATTAAGACTTAATACTGTTAGATCTTCTGATTTGATTAGCAAGAATATAAATTTTTCATACATCTGCGACTAAAAAGGGATGATAAGAAAAAGCTTCTCTTCCTCAGTTTTGCTTCAAGTACTTAAAGATGACCAATCATGAATTTATAACAGTATATTTTTAAATCTAATATACATATTTATGTAATTACATTATACTGCTAAATATAAAAGTTATATATTAATCCTCCATCTACTACAAGTTTCGTACACGCTAAATAAAAGCCCATATAGTCGTAGAAGACAACAAAGATCAAAGAAGTGCTGGTTTTATTAGCATCTTAGAAGTTTCATCTTTTTATCCATCCATTATTTTCTTGCTTCATATATACACAGCTCTTTTACTCCAGCTCATCTAATTCATAAAAAAAATAACCCTTTTTTTGTATTGTTTATTTCTTACGCAAGACAGAAATGTAGAAGTTTGTTTTCACGTTTGCTGTTCTGTGGATTTTGGGGTTGTTTTACAGACAATAATGTAATTTGTGTGTGTGTGTGTGTGTTGTGTGTGTGTGTGTGTGTGTGTGTGTGTGTTTGTTCATGTAATATTTGATTACTTGACTGCTAGAACATTTCAATCATCTCTTTGGACAATCATGTACCTTCATTTAGGCTCAGACTTACTTACCGAAAGATACAGCAGCCGGCTATAACTAAGGATTCACTCTCAAATGTTAGCTGAATGTTGGCCTTTGCACTGGAACACTGTAGAAAATAAATGTGCACCCCCACGTTCGTGATTGCTTTTTGTTGCTAAGTTACTATAGATAGATGACAAGTGAGAATAATTTAGTTAATTCACAAATATAGTCTAAGATTGCTGTCAGTGGTCAATGCTGTGTAACTGGATCTGACATCCTAATGGTAATAGCAGCTAATGAGATTAGAGCATAGATTAATTAAACAACAAAGGCTAATGTACTGCTGATGTCATCGCTGAGCTAAGGCTCACTCCCGTTAAGTGATCTACTGGATTAAAACGGACTTAAAGGTTCAGTGTGTAACTTTTAGGGTGATCTGTTTGCAGAAATGGAATATAATGTGCATAACTATGTTTTCAGCAATATGTAATCATTAAAAATTATGTTTTTATTACTTTAAAATTAGCTTCTTATAACTACATATGGTGCAGGTCCTTTTAAATGGAGTCCGCCATCTTGTGCCACCAGAACGGTCAAAGAGCTCAGCAGACCGTGTTTTGCGGTATCAATGACATTTGTTGCAACATATAGTTTTACAGAACATCTAACTAGATACAATTTATAAATATATGTATCTAAAGGAACCTCAATAGCTGCAACAGGCTACTCACGCAGGTGTGACCTCTTTTGGCACATGAGGGCCACCGTAGCACATTTAGAATGGGAGGGGTAAGCGGGGGACAGTTGAGTTGATTGCAGTTTGCAGTCTCACCACTAGATGCCACTAAATCGTACACACTGTACCTTTAAAGTTCTCTTGTGTAGATACTTTTCTGCTTTAAGTAAACTAAAACCAACAAACAGTAAAAGCTAATTGATTTAGATTTGACAGCAAACGTATTTGTGTCTTTGTACCGGTCTTTTAACAGTGAAAAACACAAAATGAAAATCACATTTTTCATTCAAAAAAACATTTTATTCTTTGCTTTTAAATGCAAAATGTGTAAAAAACAGAAAGTCCAGATCTCAAAAGACAAATGATTAGTGGGAAGAGTTGTTTTGAATAGGACAGACAATATTTCTAGAAACAATATGTCACAACCCAAAGTCAACAACTTATACATTCATTCACTTTTTGGGTCACAACAGTGGTTGAGCATTAAAATAAACATTTTACAGTCTAAGCTTAAGATACCACCATGTGTATCAGCTTGTAAATAATAAATACCTCATTGTGAGGAAAGAACAACCTTTGCCAAGGGTATACAGGAAATGTTCCTACCATTCAATATATGAAATAAATATTAGGTTCCACTTTAAGACAACCTAAGTCCACCTTAATATCCATAGCTCTTTGTCTAACAAGACACAATCACTATGAACAACACATCAACATTTTTAACACCATTTTGACTGGTCTACTGCACCATACATCCCATATATACGGTTGAACAGCAACTTCAGGCTTTGCTCCTCTGACGAACAAGGTGTCATCAAAGAACTGTTACTTCAAAACATTCGTTATCCGATGCCCTTAAAACACAGCATGTTCTGTATTCACTTGGCCGACGCCACGTCTGGAAAGAGACAAGAAGGAGAATAAAAAATAGGTAATTTCAGGTGTGAATTACACAATAAATGACAGAATACCCTTGTAACTATCTACAAGATATTTGCTTTGTATAAATCAATCAATCAAAGGGACTATATTTTTCAACATATGAAGATTATTTCAAGGTTAATATTCAATCATTTCCCCAAAATGTATTTTTCATTTGGTGTTAGAGCTATTGCTCAAAAGCCAACAGTGATTTGGTTTGTAAGTGTGAAATCAAAGGCTACATGCACAGAAGTTTTACCTTTGCACACATCAAAGAGCTGTAGAATATTTGATGTAAAGGTTATTGGATATCAGCAACACCAAACAGCAGGATAAAATGCATATTAAAGCATATAAGATACTTTAGTGTCCCATTTTAGTACTGACTGTTTCATCAAAGTGTCCCCAGATGTTCTCCCTGGTAGGACGTTTTGGAATTTGGGGCTGAGAGTATGTCTCTTTGGTCCTCACCTCATTGTGTGGTATACAGTGATGAAAGTCCACCATTTCTGAGACTAACTTTTCTGATCTGGTTGTGTAGAGTTGTCTGGGGATCTGTGGAGACAGAGAGCTCGGTGTTTACAGCGTGCTTCATTAATATATTATAGAACCAGAGGCACTTGTGCATGCAATGTGAATAGAAATGGGGAATATATGCAAGAAGGATCTGCAAGAAAGAAATATCTACAACAGAAGATAATACCTAGAGCAGAGTTCATTGTTGTAACTATACACTTTTGTTGGATTTGACATAAAGCCCCTTTAACGTTGTGGATGGTGTGTACCTTCAAAGGTCTGAAGTGTGTTTGATCCTGTGGATGAAGGCGCCTGAGCAACTATTGAAGGTACCCAAGGACCTTGATCTACATTTGATTACAATTAAAGTCACACTGAACAGTTTCAAGCATTAGCTATTTGCCAAGAGTTTGTTAGAGCGGATTAGTTGATATTGCTGTTGAGGTTAGTTAGTTTAGTCTTTAGTGCTGTGCGGCACAGCGTACCTCAATACTCAGATGTATATTTTCAACTGAGGCAAAATGTTCTTGTTCAGACTGTTGTGATTGGGAAGACGCAGAACTTGAAGGATATGGCAATGTGGACACTTGAGTTAAGACACCGTCATCATTCTCAAATACTGGGTTCACCCTCAAAGTATTCTCAAAGGCATAGGGAGCAAGGGCATGCCTACAATGTGGAGGAGATGAGGTGAAGAAAACACAACACATCACAAATCACAGCAAAAGCAACAACACCCTGTAAAAAAGAAAATGATTCATAGGGTTCATACTTACACCAAAGTTACAGCCTTTCTGGTGTTCATACATTTCTTGTTAATGAACATCAAAATGCCAATGACGGCACAAACAAGGCAGAGACTTCCCACGAGGCAGGTTATGATTAGCGGAGGGTCCACCGGCACTGACACCAGCTCGCTGCAGTGCTCTCCATGGTAGTGCCAGTATTTACCTACAGGGCATCTGAAAGAGATGTGAAAAAACATACAAATTAATATAAAAGTTGGAGACAAGAGAGCCAGACACAGAGGAATACCAAGAAATGTAGGCTACAGAATTATTACTTCTCCTTTCTGGAAAATAGTTTTAACTTCAATGAATATTTCATGATGTGTCATACATAAAATTGCCAACCAATTTAATCCAGACATATTTTTTCTCGCAATTCCAATTCCAACAGGGAAGTGAGATGAATCTCCAGATGTTTTTTCATTGGGACTTCACCAACAAGAAGTACTGCAGCTGCGAGCTAGTCAGACCAAGCGGGAACCTCCGTGGCTGTGTGAAGTGCAGCCAATGTAAAAGTGCCAAAAACTGCAGTTCCTCAAACGGCCACTTGAGGCTGGCTACAGAACGAGTCAATCTCCGTAAGCCCCAATAATAAAATGTCCAACTTCACAGCAGAAATAAACATGTTTACAGCCTGATACAAAAAACAGTTTTGGTGTGTATAGCTAATTTCTGTACTGTACTGAGTCTGAATTTTTATATAACTCACCAGTTCATATTATATTAACTCTTAAAGTTATGCATAATTAAGAGCATAGCCTCTTTGATTGACATGTATCCCAGGTGGCTGGCTTGAGCAGCCAGGCCTCATTGAGCCTGCCTCAGCTCCACTCACTATATATATATATATATATATATATATATATATATATATATATATATATATATATATATATATATATATATATATATATATATATATATATATTAACATAGTGATTCTTATTTACAGGTGATCGCACATTATTCTGTGAATGGAGTCATTTCATTTGTCAGCTTTCGTGTACCTGCAGGTGGCTCCATGCCCTGGGATTATTTCACACAGGCCTCCATTCTGGCAGTAGTCTGGATACACAGTGCAGGTGCTCTGACATGGCAGGTCGCCCACGGTGCTGTAGCCCGGATCACACAGACACTCGGCCTCATCCGTCCAACTGTTTACCACGCAGCGCGAAAACTCATTGCAGGCCAGGAACTTACAGGGGTCTGCTTGGTCAGCTGAAAGCAGACGAGGAAGAGGAGAGGTGGGGTACAGACCAGAGAGGTGATACCTCATTAACATTAATGCAGTGTCCAAGTGCCTACAGAGTCAGAGGAGAAATTAAAGGGCATTTTGATTGATGTGAATGAAGGTGCTGCTTTCAGTAAGGTGTGTTTAATGAGGTCACATAGTGGCATCAAGTCTGCCAAGCAAAAAAGATGCATCAGAATTATACTGCAGCTCACTGACAGGCTGTAAAAGACAGCTGAGTGAGGACGCGTGTGGACAGGCACTCTGACCTTGTAGCGTGAATGAGCATGTCACTGCGAGAACAGATCATGAGGCATCCTGTAATCATACTGCACTTTTTTAAGTTAGCTTTTTACAAATGTATCTGTTTTCTACATAGATTATACGGTGATCTATAAGATATTTCACCTGGTTCTACTTCCAAGGAACGGCTGTCAATCTCAATGTCAAGCCGTTTAGATGCTGCACTGCAGAAGTCCTCGAGCACGCAGTGAACAGCTTCTGTGACGTTATAAGGTACCGGTTTGTCCAGTTTCATCCTGCTGTTCACCACAACGCTGCCGTTCCTGAAGTTGAGAATTTCCAGCTGCTTAAATCCGGTCAAATTGGACTGTAGATATGGCAGAAGCTGTGGGGCAAGAAGAGGAAGGCAAATTAGTTTGTATTTAATTTATCAGAAGATATATATAGTGGATTTTCTCATTTTAAAAAGATTAGTTTTCTGTTCAGTTAGTGATCAGTGAGAAAAACAGTTTGCAGCATGGACATGGAGTCAAGTGTTCCTGGAAAGCAACGCTCAAGGAAGATTGAGTTCATCTTCCAGCGTAAAAAGCGAATCACTCTTGATCCTGAGATGACAAAGATTTCCACTTAGATTTTTAGGTTAATGAAATGATGTCAGTGTCAAGTTCCAGTAAAGACCCGTGTCCTCCTTGAAGGAAGACCAGGCCAGCAGAGACCACATCTACCTGTAGTTTTACTACCACAATGACAGGACTGAGGTTGTTGTAACACGGCTGATTTTGAATTATTCAGGTCACATTTTACAGCGTGAATGCTATGAATAGTTCATAATTAAATTTTGATGCAAGCATGAAATTTTGCCATTACTGCTGTGGCTGTGTAATTAGATCCAGAACAAAATTAGGGTTAGGTTTATAAGGATGAGAGTATGAGAACACAGAATGTGCTAATGCTAGTCACCGTAGAGCCTGAGAACACACGATGAAAAGATCAGACACTTGCATGACATCAAAGATATCTCAAGTCCAAAAGAAATCTATAATACATGCTGTTTGGTAAAGGCTTTTATGTTAAGTGCCTAACAGATAACATAGGCATGTTATATTGATGGGTCAAGCAGCTCTCCATCCCACCCACCCACACTGCCCTACAAAGCAGAAACACAGTAACCAAGTTCAGACCAACATCTTTAAATTTATGACATCTGTTTTTTTTTTTATCATATATCAAGTATGATGTCATTATACAATGGATGTTTTTGGGAAAAAGAATAAAAAACAAACTGTAGTGGCACTCAGGCTACAGGCTAGCTGGTGAGCTAGAAGCTAATTTAGCTAATTCCCAGTTTCCTGTAATTGAAAAATCTATTTTGATGCTCCAACATCTTTCTAATTGAGTTTGTTAAATCACATAAATAAGGCAGAAGCAAAATCTAATACTTATGGAGTAAAACAAGTAACAACAGAGACACTAATCCTGCTAAAACTAGCCTAGCTTAGCAGAGTAGGATCTGCCATCGATTGTAATCAAACACTTCCTAAAGAATTAAATTAAAATGAATGAACTAAGCCCATTAATCCAAACATAAAGGAAAGCTGCAGTGGGTATATGTTTAGATTTTGTGTCAAGACTGTGACATTTATTAATATTCATCCAAGAAAAAGGGATACAATTGAGGCTTTGCAACTCATACACTGCGTGTGTTAAAGTTTGTCTGAGAGCCTTGAAGCTTTAGTTTCTGTACTTGCTCTCTGCCTTTGTAAGGAAGTACAGTACGCATCATCACCAGGTTATCTATGCAGCCACATTTAAGCTCATATCTTACAATTGTTCAAATTGTTGCATTACTTATTCCCACAGACTCAGCTCGCAGCTCAGATAACTGTGAAACCAATTTATTAAAACTATGGGCTTGGACTGATGACAGTGATATTTAGGCAGGGAGGAAGTCAACCAGCTCAAGTAATGGACCTGCATCAATGTTCATCGATCTGAGCCGCTCTTCTTTCAGCCACTTCAAGTCCACTACAGATGAGGCAAAACATCAGACAGCCGCAGTGTGAGAGGGAGAGATTACGATGCTTTAGCTGGCCTGGCTGTCCAACAGGAGATAAGAGACCTTAAGGAGCTCTGCACTGATCGGGTTACTTCACTTATCACTGGCAGACAGTTTACTGAAGGCTAGTTCCCTATAGCTAATAGTCTTTGAGAACAGAGCTCAACATCCTGAACAAATGGGCAACAGCCTGCAGTACAACTGGACACACAGCTTGCTGTTTGGTCATCCATTTGTCTCAATACAGAACATCAAGCATTACATGTACACTGTAGATTAGATACCAATCTGTGGTTCTATTGCCTTCCACCCAAGGTCAAAGCCGAGTTTTTTCTTAACAAACCTCAGTGCGGTCTGTATTGTGGACTAAGGAACAATAAAGATACCGTAGATTTATTTCTCACTTGTAGACAGCATGGCACAAACAACCATAATTTCAGTCTTTGACAGAATCACATATGCTTCTCTTCTCAGGTTACACATGTATCTACTGGTTCTTGTTTTGGTAAACCATATATAACATCCCTTCTCTTGTGTTGAAAAAAAAGTCACAAAAAATATTACGCTCCCATGAAAATAAAGTAATTCCAACCTCCATGTCCAATTTTATTGGTTGCTTCACAAACCAGTAGGTACAGGAGTAATGGAGGAGTGTGGCAAAGGCAAACAGGGGGAACTGCAAGCCACTGGGGCTAATGGTTCATATATATGTATTTATATATGAGGTACAGTGTCACAAATGGGGTCCAATATCCAGCAAAACATTACATTATGTCCATTTAAATGGGCTGCAGAATGTATATAATTTGACATTTCTCCATTTCTGTTTTTCAGTGATTCATAAACCATTTTTCTGCAACAATATTTGTTCCCTTTTTTCCACCCAAATAGCCCATTTAAAGGAAAATATGGTGACTATTCCTAATGGAATAGAGACAATAGACGGTAAATACTTACCAGCTCAAACATCTGACCACATTAGTTTTGCCAGGAAGCTAAATTCATCGATTAATGAGGAGAACTGAAGAAACCACGGTTTGGGCAACCATTAAAGATTGGAAATGGAGTGTTATTTTCATTACTGCCTGTAATACGTATGTGTGCAGGACATTTGCGTCCATGTATCCCTACTAGTTAATATTGTATTCTCTGATCCAGTGCAGACATTAATTATCTCTATATCAGCCATGAAAATAGTCTAAAATGTGAATCCAAAATCAAAACCTGCATAATACTACTGTTATAAATAAGTGAAAAATATTGAGAATTGTCAAAAACATATTTTCAACAACAACAACAACAACTATTTATCCTCACCCAGAAGGCTTGTTCTTATCTACCAGTAAACTAAGCCCACATGCTCCAGTAGCTCATGTTCCCTCTGCTCTCTGGCATTGCAGCAAACACACAATCCAATTTGTATCGATGCACCTCTTCAGTTTGAGGCTGAGGCCTTTATGTAACACAGAGCGCAGGGCACCTCTGAGCAAACCTAAAAATATGTCCCTTCCATCAGCCTTCGGGGCAAGCCTTGAAACTAAATAGGGATGTCAAGTGATGCTTCTTGCTTTAATGTTTGCTAATAAGTGCAGGTTTAAAGAGACACGGTCCTGACCTGCTTGCGAGCAGCTAATTCAAATTTAAAGCTCTTATTTAGAGAAAAATGGAACAAAAGGGACAAAATGAGACATCCCAGCATTGATTGGAGTATGTGCATTGGGTTAATGCACAAATGCTCCAAAACCAAACAGCCTCGACCAATCTGAGATCGATTTTATTTCATCGTCTTGTTGCCTTTTGTGTGAAATGAATATGTCTGTAAAACCAGATGCAGTAAAGCTACTGCATCATGCATACAGATGTCCACAGAAACCTGACTGATGTCGCACTAATCAGATTTGAACCATTAATAGCACGTGTGTGTGGAAACCGACCCGAATTACTTAAAGCTTCTTACCACAAGTCACAAACCTCTGAGTCCTACGATGACTAAGGCAGACCCAGGTCTCATGATCCAGACTACCCCGGGCTAGTTTGCACTCTACCATGTACATAGTGATACAGTTTTAGCAACACAAAATGCATAAAGCTGCATGACTTTCCTATTAGATTTATTAAGCCTATTATCACATTTTTCTACTCCACATCAATTAATTTATTCATTGATTGACTCTGCCAGTTTATCTTTAAGGCTTCCAGCATTCACGAACACTCTGGTCAATGCTGTAACACACATACGAGAAACAAATGTACAAAAATAAATATTTTGGTGAGAAACTAACTAGCCTAACTAGACTTCAGTTGTACACATAAACACAAACTTGCATGCTACATGGTAATACAAAGTGACTTTGATGAGCAGCATCTCCACAGTTTTATATCAGAGAGCTTGTCTGTACAAAGAAATGACAACAAATGGGTCGCCTACGATGTTGTTTGTTAAAGGTACTGTTCAGCATTTTGGGAAATACACTCATTTGCTTTCTTGCCAAGAGCTAGGAAAAGAAAAAAACCCAAAATGATACCTCTCTCATGTCTGTCCACTTAATATAAGGCTACACCCTATAGCCAGTTAGCTTAGCTTAGCATAAAGAGTGGAAACAGCTCACCTTGCTCTGTCCAAAATTAACAAAACCAGCATTTGTAAAGCTCACTAAAACAAGTTATTCTCGTGAGTTTATTCCATGCAAAAACATAATAGTACACATGACAGATTGTGATTTTTGAGATTTTACTGGTGGACCATTTCTTGGCTGAGCACTCACTGAAGTCTTGTTGTCAATGTTAGGTTGCCTGGAAACCAGCAAAGATGCTATAAGAGATCACAAAGAGCCTTACCTTTAGCTAACAGTTTCCCCTTTGCTTCCAGTATAACCTAACTGGCTGCTGACTCCTGATATATATTGAATGGACAGATACTGTATGCTCATGGTGGTGGATGGAGCTGTATCAATATTCTTATCAAAATGCGTGTCCAGGCAGAATGCAAGACAAATTTTGAACACACAAGTGCATGTAAAGTCAATGAAAAGATATGAGTGGGTGCAACGAGACGGCGAGGTGGCCCAAACTGAGGCAGAGACCCTTCCGTCCTAGTTGGAACTTATCCCAGTATGAATCTAGCTCTTCTTCAGTAGCTATCAAATGGTCCAGTGGTCACATTTGGACACATTAAACGAGGCAAATATTTGCTTCGCTTTCTGCCTGGACATATTTCCCAAAATGGTGAACAATTTATCATCTTAACCTTTCATGGTTCTCAAAACATTTCAATTTCTACAATCTCATGGCCACGAACTTTGAACTTTTTCAATATGATTTGCTGAAATAAAAGTAAAACAGCCAAAACATGAGCACAATGCAAAAAAACTTAAGGCAAAACGACAATAACAAGCAATATTAAGACAAGACTCACAGATAAAATCAGCGTACATGAGCAGCTAATGTTTAATGTAAAGACTGAAGCAAAGCTGAAAACTAAAGCGTATAGTATTTGAGAAATGTTAGGTGCATTCAGATTGTTAGATACTGCATTTAAGTAAGGTTAGTTAAGAAATGGAGAGGTCATGCTCTCTCTGAGGCATTGGAGAGGTAGATCCAATATGGCAAAAAAAAAAAATACCGGTATGGAGGCTAAAGTCGTCTGTCTCCTAAGCCCAGATTTACTGGAAGCTCCGGGGTTTGGCGAGTTTCTGGACCCAGAGTGCTGTGTCTGAGTGAAACAGAATAATTCTTTATACTGCTGACACAATGGCTCCTCTGACATTAAAGCATTAGCATAGTGCAGATTTGATCAAGAATTTGGCGATTGCTTTTTATAAAAAAATAAAATGTATTGAAGAAAAAAAATTATAAAATTATAAATTACTTTCAAGAAAACAGCAGTGAGGATAAGGCCTACTGCAAAGAACATCCTCATTGTGCGGGACAACAGAATTTAGATTAAAGCACCAACTAAACAACCAACTTACTAAATTATCTAAAAAAAAATTAGTTTAACAGTATATATTGCACAAATGTACTTCTATCATATATTTCAGCTTGGACTACAAAATCAAATATGAGAACGAAGCATGCAAAAACACAATATCCAACACAAAAGCTTGTGTACCTACCAGTTCAAGAAAGGTATTCTCCAGTGATTTATACTCAGGGGAGCTCTTGTTGAACAGGTCATCAGAAAACATCATGTTAGTGACCCTCAAGCTAAAGAAAACCACTAACTCTTTGTTCTTATCCACTACGGTCACCAGAGGGGTGCTGGCTTGTCTCATCGCCGGTCCAGCTGTGGATTCGTACGGGCGTTCATCGTACTCTGAGGGGAATCCCCCGCTGCCCTCTTCTTCCAGGGTTTCAGTCACTTCTGCTTCCGTCATGTTCTGACTCGACCCTACATCCTCTTGAATGTCTGAGTTCTCAGGTGGCAGGTCTGTCGTAACCGGGGTTGCTCCACTGTGCCCTCCACTAGCTTCATTTCCGTCCTCGGAGGCTTCACCACTCCCTGTAGGGGATGGCAAAGGCTCCACATCTGTTTCTGGTTCAGTGCCTTGGACAGCATCCTCATGAGCTGGTGTTGTGGGGACCGTCACTGCTGCTTCTATTACAGATATCTCAGTAACTGTGGGATCTGTAGACTCTGGAGGGTCATGGTAAACCACATCAGGTGTATCAGTAAGTTCTTGTTCTGGTTGGGAGTCTGGAGTTGCCAAGGGAAGGTCTTCATTTTGTTCCTCGGGGACGCCATCAGCAGATTCAGGTTCTTGTAAAATAAAATGTATCAGAAAAGAGGTTTTATAACCACATACAGTTATTTTGTGCATCATATTATGCTGTTTCAGCTGATAGGTAGCCTACCAGAACCAAATCTCACTGCTTTGATGACTTGACCAAAGCCACCTCCAGTGTAGCCATTGTGCCATGTTTTCCACGTTGACCCCTTGAAACAGTTTCACCCTTTTGTTTCCCTTTTAACTTATAGTTCTGGGCTCTAACTTCATGTTTAATCCATGGACATAAGTGTTATTAATCTTCTCATTTAACTAAAGATAGAAAGGAATAGTTTAACTTTTCTTCTAATAATCTCATATCTCACTGTCTGACAGTGTAATTTATTCTGTATCAGGTCGTTCCAACTCTTCATTTAAGGCTATATGATGTTAACAATGAGTCAAATATATAATACACAAGATGCATCAATCCATCAAATTGAAATATGTAGATGTCTTGTGCTTCATTTTTTACACATTTCCCCAAATGTTCAGCATGACATGCCACATTTGGTGTCTTTAGAAACTCTGCTAGGATTTAAAATGAAGTTCTGAAGGTTTGAACAAAGTTTGGCTGCACAGCATGAGTTTGTAATGACTTAACCATCAGCAGGCCGCTGCTTCTTAATGGGTTTTAATATAATGCATTGCCTCAGCAGGGTGTATCTCCATGTATGAAACCAAACCACCAAATCTAATTGTACTTCCATTTTCTATAAGAGGTGATTGTTCTGTGCAGAAGAAAAAAACATAGCTCACTGCTTATTTGGACAGTCCAGTAAAGATCCTCACTATCAAGTGCTTTTAATGTAACACTAGAAAGTGAGTGAAGTTTCATCTGACACTCACAATGGTGTAAAAGTTAGCTAACAATATTGTGAAGCCAAAAAGGGAAACAGCTGTTGAGTGTGGATCCAAGTGTTGTTAAATTAAGTACAGTTTAAATTCAGTGAGATTAATTTAATTATTTTCCTCTAATATTTAATTCTATACTCTCTTTCTTTTAATACGTTGTCTCTTTTCTATTTTCTTGCTTTTATTCAATTACTTTAGATCTTTAGTCATTTCTTTCTTTTGGTTTGGCCTCATCTACTCAAGTAAATTTACTTCTTATTACTTTTCTCGATCGGAGATGTGTTGTTCTTATATTTATAGCCCCAATCAGCTGTTCCTGTATTTTGTGTCTCCTGCTCATAACAGCAATGAGCTCATCCTCCCACTGCTCAGAAACAAGACTTAGAAACCAGACCGCGACGGTAAATTGTGGGTTCTGCTTGTTTTTTGTCAATAGCACTCAGTGTCTCCACACCGCAATGTTTGGTTTGAGTTCTTAAACGTGTCTTTCCTGACTGAACTTCAACATCCTGGTTCAAAAACAATCTTAAGTGTCACATCTTTAGGTTCAGCCTCACCTCCGTCATCAGGCTCAGTTGGTGGCATCTCCTCCGCCTCTGGCTCCACTTCTTCTGCCTGCTCTGTGATAGTTTCCAATTTTGTGTCTGGTGTTATAATGTCACTGGGCTCTTCAGCAGTACCTTCTGTGGATTCCTCCTCTACTCCTGCCATTAGAGGGGTCTCATCTGTGATGACAGGTGTGGCTTCTGGGAGGATGTTTGGGATGAAAGGCACGGAGGAGTGTGTTTCTGCTTTGAATGTAGAAGCTTCCAAAGAGTTTTCTATTACTGCCACAGTGGGGAGGAAACTTTGGGTGGAGGTATTGTCCTCTGTTGGCGTCTGTGTGGGCTCGTTCTCATGGTTTATTCCAAGCTCCGCATAAGAATAAACTGTAGTAACTGAAAAGGAGAGACATTTATACTGGTTTAAAATCCTATTCTGAGCAGTAACCTAATATTTTATTAGAAAAGTGAACACAATAATACGCTTACCAGTCTCAAAGCTGAGTGTCTGTATGTCCAGCGGTAGTGACGGTTCCTGTTTTAAGGCCCTTACGATGATGCGCTTCAGTTTCGGAGCGTTTACATCCCCACCTGGCTCCTCAAGACTCTCAAATTCATCGCTGAGCTCCGTTTCTCCATTAAAGACGACAGCGTAACGCACAGACAAGTCCTCTGAGCTGATAAAGACAACAAATCATGTCAGAAACATTCATAACAGACAGAGAGGAAACTGGTGATGGATGTCTGTTAAGGCAGACTCTTCTTCTCTTCAGACTTGAGAAATAAAATCTATTGCAGGAGAACAGTATCAGACATTTATATTTTGAGTGTGTTATTTACTGTGTTTTGTCAAAATGAATAAGTATTACAAAGCAGAATTATAGTGCCAAATGTTTAATAAAACCTTTAATAAGTTGATTGAACTCACTGAAATCCCAGAACTCGAATCTCTTTGAACCCTGGAACTCTTTCAAACACATGAAGCATCTATACAAAGAAAAAGAGAGTCAGAAATATGAAATGAATGTGAAAGAAACATGAACATTTTCTCTCTTATATTTTTGCAGTATTAGGATTTGCTGTTCAGTATAAACTCTGTGTCTCTCTTATAAATGAATTGTACAAGAAATGCATGTTACTACAGGGCTGTTTCTTATTTCATGAAAAGTTGACATCATATGTCTTCACTGGACAGTAACAGACTGCCCAGTAAAAACAACATTGTATATTTTCTGCATTATTTACTGTACACGAGAGCTGCAACAAGTGGTCGACTAATTGATAATTCGTTTGACAGATAATGGCAAACATTCCCAATTTTTAGTGTTTCACATGTGAGAATTTTGTCATTTTTTGTCATACATGAGAGAGTGAATACCTTTGGGTTTTGGCCTTTTGGTTGGACAAAACAATCACCTTGTACTACAGGAAATTATAACTTATGTTTTTTCATATTTTCTAATACTATCCTATTAATAAAGGAAATAATTTAGATATTTAGACGTTAATCAATGATGAAAATAATCTTTAGTTTATGCTTACATGCTTATATGTTGCATTAAAGGCTCAGTGCTGCAGGTAATGAACCTACACACATTTACTTAGAAGCAGACTAGATTAATGTGTACAAAATAAAAAAAATAAAATAAATGGTTCGACAAGAGGTCATTAATCTACACAGGAAAACTAATAAAAAGGGGAAAGTCCAAAAAGGCAGACATATGGTCAGAACAAGCAGCTAACAAACAGGCTAAACATTGAAACAAAAGTCAAGTGGAGAAGATGAAGAAAGTCACGAGTCGTGGCCTGTATAAACGTACCAGAGAGCTAATTAGGGGATTGAGAACAGGTGTGTATTGGGTGTGGAGGTCAGGTGATGGCTAAAGGTGGAAACACTGAAGACTAGTGCAGAGCTGGAGGAGAGCGGGAAGTCAGCTCTGGAATGACGGGAAGAATTAAGGGCTGGCAAACTGACAAATTGGCAACAGGTATGGCGATGTAAGTGATATTAAGAGTTGGCCTTGACTTGTTGTAATCTAACAGGATAATACTGTGACCATGCTGAAAAAACACATCAGGATGTGTTTATGTGATCATTTCACCTTCATAGTGTCACTGTTTAATTCTTACATTCATTAAAAAAGAGAGAAATTATATACTAATGGTTTCATACCAGTACCATTACCATTCATACCATGCACACCAGTGCAGTACGCTTCTCCAGTCACTTCTACAGCCAACACCGTCTTAGTCTGAGATAATCTATACGATTAGATTTGACTATTTCTGGCTTGTAGTCATTTAGGAGTCTTACCTAAAGTCCCTTGGTGGCAACCTTAAAGCTGTTTTGTGCTTAACAATACAATGCCATAGAAAGGGACAATCACGCTGAACTCACTGTAAGACATCCTGCATAATGATACAGCACTGCTGTGACAGAGTGGTTTTGTTCTGAAGGGAGGATTATATGCCAAGACAGAGGAGGATATTCTGTCGGTGAAGATAAAGGTGACAAAACAGCTGCTGAACTTTTCACCACAATTGCTTCTTTTCCTTTCAGAGTTTCAGGGTTTCATTGCCCTGAGTAAAAGTTTTTAAAACACAGCTCTGCTGCAAAGGGGCTTCTCGTGTTTGTAGAAAGGTAAAGCAGACTGCTAACATTTGCTGTTGGTCTGCAAACACTCGGCTCTCACCTTGTCTGTGAGCTCTTGTGCAATGTCACTGTACTGTGGAGTCTCCGGGTCACTGAGCATCTTGCTGTATGTTGGATCCACGATGGTGATACTGAACTCAACAATGTACTCCTCGTAGTTCTCTTTTATCATGTTGGGGTCCTCTGGGATCTGCCAGAGAAAAGACAAATTGCATTGTCATAAGACTTGTGCGGCCTGATTATGTGCATGCCTGGACTGTTAAATATTTGAAACGATCATACAGTCCTGAAACTTTGTGGGTTGACTTACTGCATCGTCTTCAGTTGGTAGCAGAATCACTGGGGGTGTCCAGGTGCCTGAGACAAAACAAGCGACTCAGCAGTTCATTTATGAGGTTATGATGAAAATGTATTGATAGCTGTTATGGTCATAAAGTAATTCAACTCCTTTCAGTGAAGAGTATTGATGCATTTGTGTCAGACTCACATTCCCTTTCTGGATCTGGGGTTCCTTCGACAACTCTGGAAATAAGAGATTTGTTCATTAGAGATCTAATTATCCACAACATTTACCGCACTTAACTTGTGAGTTATTCAGAAATTCCTATGCTGAAAATCAATATTTATTTTTGCCCAATTTTTCTGTTTAGTGTTGCAAGATTTAGTTGCTTTGAACAACTTTTGAACATTTTGAGCCGAGATGTTACAGCTCCTTTGATCTGATCTCTCGGTGAAAACACTCTAACACACTAAACACTAATTACTCAACAGTTATGCACCATTTTGCATTGTTAACAGACAAAAAATGTTTCCTAAGAGCACATTTTGGTTTAAAGTGTATCTCAAAAAGAAATAACAGCATACAGGAAGCTCACAAAATGCAAAAAGAAGGTTTGCACTTACTCTTCAACTTCACCTTGTTCAGCTACTCTCTGGAAATAAGAAACAAGATGTCAGCTTTCACAGATTTACACAAGAAAACATAGAACATAGACATTAAAAGAATTGTCAGTGAAAGTATTTCAAGCATGTTGTTGCTGGACTCACTCTGGCCACCATGTCCAAATGCTCCTGAGAGCTGCTGAAGTTCTGAGCCAGATCATCCATGCAGAGGTTTTCATGCTGGCAGGTGTAAACCCAGGCTCTGTACTCTTCCGAGTTGGGGACTCTGTCCAAGAAGATCCGAAACGCTTCCCAAATTGCTTCCTGACAAACTGAAGATATATCACACAATTTTGTTGATGCTTTCTTTTGACTGTTCTCAGAAAAATGTTTTAAGAAAACACATCAAATATAAATCATCGCCTAATCTTATGTGAGAAAAACATAAAAGAGATGACTAGACGTGGCATTTCATATATTTGCAACAAGGGCAGACAAGATGGAAATAACAGAATGGAGAAATCAAATATCAAGGATAAACAGGATTGTTGGTCTTGGCATGTCTTCATGTGGGGAGCTTGCTGTGATTTAGCTATAAGATTAGCTGCTTATTCCCCTCTGAGAAACATTTCAGTGAGGCCTTACATATGAATACACAGCACATAATGCTGCTACAATGCTACAATAAATCACAAAACTATATTGAACGTGATATGATTGGGACGGCACAAGGAGGTAATAATGCCTGTTTCGGTAAATGTCAAACTGTATATTTAAGTCGTTGCATGCCCGTGACATTTTTGTGAATATTAAAATCATGAGCACAAAGACCCCTTGAAGCTACAGTCTGTTTTATCGGCCTCTGTGGGGGAAACAAGTACCACATTGTCCAATACCTTGATGCCTGTGGGAAATTTATTCTCCCACAAACTCATTTCTGTAGTGATGCGATTACCTCCAATACACCAAATTAATCTGCCTCATTTTAAACTCATACTCCACCAGCAGCTGTTGGGGAATAATTTGAATTACTAAGCAGTGGTAACAGCCAAATGCCCACTGACAATCCATCTCTCTTGGACAAAGGATATTTGCATATAACATCATTATATAAAGTGTTTCACTGTGTGTATGTCTAAAGTCAGTGTTGTGCATTCACTGATAAGATTTGGATACATATCATTAAGAGGATTAAAACATCTTTTCCTCTTTGCAAAAAGTTTCAACTGCCAAAAACATCAAAGCAGATACTGTGTATCAAACTACTAAGACATTGATTAAGTCACAGTCAGTGTTTTAGCAAAGGCTTATTCATGTCACCGTAAGATGTTCAGTCATAATTACCTCTAAGTTTGTAATAGGCCCGATGGCTGCCGATGACCGCTTTTATGGTCTCCTGGGGACACACTTTGACCCCTGTGGTGAAGAGCGCTGACCTCTTCGTCCGATGGCCATCCGGAGCTTTGACGTTTATGGTGTGTCTGATTGGTCTGGACGCCTCTAGAAAGTGTCTGTACTTCACATCCCTGAGTCCAGAAAAACCGTGGTCATGAAGGTCTGCAAGAGCAGTCAGTGAAGTTATAAGTTTAGGAACAAACATAATAATATGGCCTGAAGATTCAGTACATGATATTTGAGTAAATGTAAAACGTGAGCGCTTCATGATAAGTAGCTGAAATTTTGTTGACTGTAAGTGTGAGATTTCTCACTCAGTGGCACAAAGTGTTTCTGTGGATGATTGTTTTAACAACTGATGGGTGACAACACAAAGCCAAAGCACTCTTAATTCCTTTGTGGTTAGTGACATACTGTACTTGAAGTAAATTGAAAGATTTGTATTAGCTTGTAGTTTGTTTCTTTCTTTGGCAGTTTCAATATTAACAGATTTACAATTGAATTACTTGCAAGCACAAAAATCCTTCTTATCTAACATAAGGATATATTCTGCAACAGATATTGCCTTTGCCGTTATGAAAAGAAATTAAAACCACAATTACAAATAGTATTTGCTGGAAACAGAGGGTAACAATTCATATTATGGTGCTTGTAATAAGTGTTAGTGGATATACAATGAGGACCTCATAAGATTCTTATTAAGTGTTAATAACAGCATCATAAACATATTTATGTTTGAGTATAAGACATTTATATCACTTACAAACATACTTACCTTTTGTGTAATTTTTAAACTTTTACTGAGCTTTTGTTGTTGCTTTCTTAAGACTTCTACATACTTTATTATGCATTTAAATGTGCACGGTCACACAGGAGGGGATGATGTGCAGCAAAGCACTGGATTCAAATCTGCAGTAAGAAGACATTGACATGCTTTACCAGGAGAGGTACAGGAGCATCTCTCTATCTTGTCTCATCCATACTTTCGCAGCTCATCTGTCTGGAATGACCACTGCATGTTGTCAAGATTGATACTGAATAAATAATTACATATAAATACAATGTTTTAGGCGGTGCAGCACCAAAACACACTTTAAGGCTCTTTTTAGTTTGTTCCATCACTTTAACATAAGTGGCAGCTACATGCAGAAACAAACAGTGTTTTATATCGGCCTGAAACAAAAATCCAGCCCTTTGCTGCACGCCATGCTCTCCTGTGTGAAAGTGCACATCTAAGGCTTTATTAACCTTAATAAGCTTCTTCAGTCATTAAATCTGGTACCACTATGTATGCAGAAATCATAGTTTAGTTGTAAGATGTACTATACTTATATATACTTATATCCCAGCTGACTTTGGGTGAGAGGCAGGGTACTCATGATAAATAATTATAAGAAAAAGTTTCTTAAAGTGCTGATAAATCTTTTAAACTCTAACAATGAATTTGCTTTTATTAACACTTATATAGTTTTAACATATATCATCCGATAAGTACCATATTACAAATTAACTAACACTTATTACAAGCACCTTAATATGAAGTGTTTCTAGTTTCTATTATAACAAGCAAAGCAAAGCAAAGTGTTGTTTTAAAGGGACACTTCACCAATTTTACATACAAAGATCTGTTTAATTGTCACGAGCAGCACTGATCATCCTGTGAAAACAGCCTGATGATGTCACCATGGTCATCTCAGATTGAGACTAAGATCTTAACTGAAGGTCTGTTTTATTAACTGGGGTTGTACCAGGCATGTTGGGTGGTCTTATGAAACTTGCTAGCATTAACCACCATTGCTACAGTGCAGCACTGTAAACTTGATGTGCTCTTCTAGTCCCCAAAACTGTGCAAGAAGTGCGACATCAGCTACCACTAAGGAGTTTTAATGTGACTGCTTAATTCACCATGTTTCCTAATGGCATCTGTCTGCTGACTTTGCAGTGCATCATACATAGAGGGTATCTGAGAGCCCATTTTGGGACAATTTAGCAGAAACAAATCCTCTGTATGTATCTCTTTAAAGATTTATTTGAGCCTTTAAATTCACTGTAGTGTAAAAATGTCCACAGCCTGAAGCTTTGAGGTGCTGATTTGTGACTTGGAGGATATCATTCTGAATGCTGGTAAAGTGCACAGATGTGTAGAGAGAGGGAATGAGTAACACTGTCCTCTCTCTATGGAACGGCTGCCTGAGATGCCCTTGGGCGACTTGAACTACGTTGCATCACTGAAGCTGTTTAACAGTGTAAGGATGAGTTTGTACTGGAGAGCTTCCAGGTGTGAATGTGCAGGAACGCACGCATGTGGATTACAGTTGAAAAAAGATGTGCGTGCACAGCAAACCTTAAAGAGATTAAAATAAGGTATAGATGGACAACCGTCTGATTTTAGTCATTTTAAAACAAGCCACCACAGGAAACCATTCAACCAATAACACAGGCAGGGTATATTTCCATAAATTATATGACTGAGATGCTGCACATGCTGCCCTAAATTTCTGATCACCTTAGTAAAGAAAACAAGCTCAGCCACCCCGGTGAGGCATTACAGGAAGTAATTCCACACCATTACACAAGCCACTGTGCCAGTACGCTCTCTAACACAGTCACCCCATTGAATAAAGCTATTTTAGAAGAAAGGCAGTCATTGTGATGCCAGGTGGCAAACCTCAGGGGACTTTTTAAGACAATAAGCCAGGATTTATGAGCCCCAAAACACAGACTTAAGGTCATTGGACCCAAATAACAAACTGTGCGTCCTTCAGATTAGGGAACAGAATGAAGGTTACAGAAGAATGAAAAAGAGCAAGTGAGTGTAAATAATATAATCACTGTTACATTGGCATCAGACACAGAGCTTTTTGGAGGAGAGGCTGAATTTTTAAGATAAACAAGACATAAAGTGACATCTTCATGCATTAATACCAAATCTCTAAGACAGATATTAACTTGTGCTTACTGAACGCAGTTGTGTCAGCATGGTGGACCAACACTGGACGACAGGAAGACTCCAGAAAGTGTCAAGCAAGGGCATGTTGCAAGCTGCAAGTGTGTATTTGAATGACACAATATCAAACATGTATGCAAGCTAATGCAACATGTGAGCC
Organism: Sciaenops ocellatus; assembly: GCA_033000465.1. Taxonomy (NCBI): domain Eukaryota; kingdom Metazoa; phylum Chordata; class Actinopteri; family Sciaenidae; genus Sciaenops; species Sciaenops ocellatus. The sequence continues at coordinate 12,016,279 of CP136878.1, read as the reverse complement.
TTGCAACATTAACTAATACATGCAGTATTAAATGTGTATTTGCATGTAAAATATTCATGAAAGAGTAATACTGAATTGTTATTCTGATTGCACAGCAAGAAGAGTAATAATCATAATCTTAGCTGATTGTCAGAACATTTGCAAAAACTCTCTCTTTTCAACTGTTGGTCCAAAAAAAGTCCAACAAATGTGTAAATATCAACTTTGGGACATAGTTTACTGTAGTTGTTGCATTGCATTATATACCATACATATCTTATATGATGGCATAGCATAGCATAGAGTAGGAATGTGCATGCCTGCTGCACTACCAGTCATTACTTAGGAAATATAAACAAGATTCACCCACAAAGGAAGCTCAAAGCAGGCATTCATTGATGTTTTGCTTGAAGTAAATGCCAGAGAAAAAAAAGTTAATCACTGCATTACCCATAAATAATCTCTACAATGAACCATATTGTTTCTCTTAAATCCAAATTTGGCCCAACACCAAGATCATGCAAAGAATGTGTGATCACTAACATTGGTAGGCTGTACCTTGTCAGGCAGAACCAGTCACCCAACAAATGTTCCCCTTCCAAACATTTCAGCAGCTCAGAAGGTGGCTTGAAGTTTAGCCAAATCATTTGTGTTTTGATTAACACTCACTCCACCAAGACAACATTTGAATGGGTTTTTTTTTTTGGTAACCGGTAAGCTTGAAGCCTGACGTGCACATGCAGAGACACGGGGCTCTGGCTGTGTTTGAGCGGGCCTTAATGCCCAGTGCAGCCGCAGTACGGCCTCAGAGCAGAATTACAAGCCAGAAAAGATTAGCGTCCTGCGACACTGGGAACAGAATGGCTTTTGTTTCCTTCAGGATAATGAGCTCACCCAGGCACATCACACTGAACAAGACAACCAGTGTGGACGCAAATGTTATCACTGGTGAAATGATGCTATCTTTCTCAGTGAACATCTATTATACGTCTCTGCTCATTTAATTCATGGAGAATATTGATGAACTTAAGTGTCACACTGGCTGCTTGATATTTCTCTTAAAATCAAAAGATCTGTTTGAGGATGACATTTGCATTAAGAATTAGCATTTTGTAGTTTGCAGAGAGATACTTTAAATAAAGTCGCACACCTTTCAAACTGGAAAAACCTGTTGCCCTTGACACTTTAAGTCTCCTGTCATGCAGTAAAACCTCACTGAGAGAAAACCTGCAGAAAGGTCAAAGGATAATCTGTCATCAACTAAACTTAAAGTCATGTGGACAGCGACCTTTCTTCTTTCATTTTCCAAATTTCTGTCCCTCTTGAGAAGATTCTTAAAGAGTTAGATTGTTGCAACTTTGTTCAGGGAAAGAGTTGTCCAGCACTTACATGTGCAAGTACTCAAACAAACAGCGTATTTTTATGCAATCGTACTACAAAGACAATAACTAAAAAAAAAATCAAATGAAGCACAAGCCTCCCTGCAGGATTCTTACCTATTTGACTTGCTTGGATGGTAATGAGACACAAAGTGAAGAATAGTCCTGACTTCAAATGCATGATGGGCAAATTTATGTGGTTTTCAAGCCTGAAGTTGTCATTTGTATGGAGACTGTTGCAAACAGCAATCAAATCCAGAATCTCTCTTTATCTTGAGTTCATGAGCAGAGTGTGCAAAAGTGTCGTCATCAGTGCTGACAAGATGCTCAGCTTGTCCGATCCACTCCTGTCTGCTCAGTTCTTCAGCAGCGAGTTAGTTCCTGGATGCTGGCGGGTCCCTGTAGACCACAGAGGAGTCTGCATGGATGGATGGGCAGAGGGAGCGAGGGAGCGAGGGAGGGAGGAGAGGTGGAGGAATGAGCAACAGTGACCTGATAGAGTTTTGGCTCAGGAGTTCCCTCCTGTGCTGTCAGTGTGACAACAGTGACGAGGTTAAAAAAGCAGGCTGTGTTTTTGAGTCTAATCTCTTTACCTTCTTCTTGCTGCTTGTAATCCCCGTGGGGCCATGTGCCCTCATCCTGTTAGCCACCTTCTGGACACTCAGCTGTCAGATGAACAAACTTGGGGCTCTATGAACCAGCCTAGACCGGATAACTACTCCCCCACAGTTGCCCCAAGTTTGATCACTGACACCCAGCCTCTTTGTTTGTCCTCTCTATATGTCATTGTCTGGCTGCCAAACTCTTCATGTTTTCTCTCTCATTTTAGATTCCTCCCCTCAGGCCAGCGATTCTGGGTGCCAAGTGAGGTCAGGATTGCAGTTTTGTTGTGTGCTCTACACTCAGCTACCGGTTAAACAATGTGCCTCATTCTTACTCTAGCTGCACAGCCAAGTTCAGGCCTTTCCCTGGTTCTGTATATCTACCTTTTCCTTTCTTCTGTGCGAGATTGCACTCGTTTGATCCTCCTCCTCTGTTACTGGTGAGATGGGAGGACACTTCTTATTCCACATTCACCATGAATAAGGTTCTTCTTCTCTTGTCCCATCCAAAGATATTTTGATTAACAGATATACATTGCTTCAAAGAAAAAAAGGACCAGGATCTGTCTTCGTCCTCTCCTCTCTGCAGCTGTGGTTTCACTGAAAGTAGTGAGTAGAGACAGTGGAGGCCTCACTTGTTATGGTGTATCGGGGTGGGAAGGCTCCATGTTGTTAGTCTCCACCCTCACCTCTTTCTTTGAAGAGGATTAGCTGCCCTCGTTGGTTGTTAACTATTTGCTGAAGTAAATAAGCCTCTTCAAGAGCAACATAATCCATCCAGGCAGTTTTCTGAAGAATCTGAACTTTGAATTAATGATAGCATTTGGAGAAAGAGCCCTGCAACAACATCTCTGCAACAACCTGAACATCACACACACATTTTTCATATTACCATCTTACATAGTGTTAGCAAACGATTGTCTGTGTTACACATCCAGCAGATATTGAGCAACATTAGTTTTAATTTGGAGTTGTGTTTCTGGCAGCCGGATGAATTAAAGTCGAATATTCAAAATGTTTTTTAGATTAGATTAGATATACTTTATTATCCCTGCTGGGAAATTTGGCTTGGGCAACCGTGTTGCACACAGCTGCAATCAACTTAATTACACCAACACGACCGTACACCAAAGATAATAATAAAACACAAGAAGACACAAGACACACAAGAAGAGAAGGATATCTGAATATGAATTGTGAGATAAAAGATATTAAAACAAAAAATTCAAATGTAATGTTTAAGGATTAAGCGGGTTGTATAGACATTAAAGTGATGTTTTCACATCACTTTATAAGTATCTGCCTGAAGGTAACAGTTCAGATTCAGGGTACAGAATCTGTGACGAATCCTTCAGATTTCTGTTTACTTGTCAGACAACCTTAGTTTCATAGATAGTGTTGAAGGACAGTGAGAGTGAAAAAAACAGTCAAGCTGTGGGCAGTAAAATAAAAGCGAGACAAACAAAATGAGCTAAAAGATGCCCATATCCTCTGCAGAGTCAGATAATTATCTGCGGGTTTATCACTTGAAGCAACACCTTTCACATTACAAATATTGATTAGTGCTGCTTTAACTTTTGACTATCAAATAGTAACATTAAAAAGAGAAGCTGGTCAATGCTTTTTGAGGAAGTGTGCCAAGCTCTATGCTTGAAGGCTTTTTTTACATATTGTCTTCATCTCTTATGTTGAATTATTGCATGCACAAGCTAAGCAAATTAATCTTTTTTGCTCTGAGTAGCTTTTTTATATTTGTTCCAGGTCACGTGATTGGGAAACCTACTCAGTTAATACATCCAGTGAATTCAAGATCACATCATATTCAATATATTTTGTAGTACTGTGTTAATTACAGAGGTCAGTCAGGGTCATTACTGTATATGCATCCATGAAGCAAAAACAGTGGAGAAAACATTTTGTTCATTTCAGTTGACACGAGAGAGGTGATCATAATATTTAAGAGGTCCACAGTGTAGAATTTAGTGGCGTCTAGCAGCGTAGCTGCAGACTGGATTTTATATTTCATTTCTGTCCTGTTCTGTAAAAAGAGCCACCTAAATCTTTCACACTGTGGACCTTTAAAACTTTTGTTGCATTATGTTTTGTTGTGAACAGTTTGTGGATGCCAGACTTTGACACTTTACCAAAGCAGTCAGAAGAACTGCTGAATCACAGAAATGAATATCTCTCTGTAAAGCATGGCTGGTCATTGAGACATTGTTTTTTTTATGCCGTCTTCCTTTTTGCATACATAACATTCAAGCCATAACCTCACCCTAAATTAGTCTGAACATTTCCATTTAATTATTCATGTTTCAACATAAGACTGCTGAGTCCACTCTTGTACATTTTGCATGTTGTATAATCAAACTTGACCATTCCAGTAAGTGACCCTGACCCCAATCCTTCAGGATTAAGTTCAGGGTCACAGTTCAGGTATTGCAGTCAAGCTTAAGTCAAAGACTTTTAGTTCAGGTTGAGGATTAAGATTGCATTTGACATTCAGCCCTAAGTGTTATTATCAAATTTAAGTCTAAAATGACCTGACACTAATGCAACATCAATGAATCTTAGCATAATTTATGCATAAAACCAGCCTAATCATGTATCTGAGTGTTGTAGATTAATAATGTATTTTTGGTTTCACTGTATATTCATGAGTTACTTTTCCATTTTCCCTCCCAAAGATAAACAAATCCTTGTCAGGCTCAGCCAGCATTTTATTTCAGACAAGCTTGACCTTCTCCCACTGGCTGATGACTTGAATCTTTGTCCAATTAGAGGGGTCAGTTTAAATTATGCAACAAAGGGAAAGTGGTACTTGCCATCTGTCAGAAGGGGTTATTTCATTAGGGACAGAGACATGGCGTCTCTGGCTGGCAGGGTCTGGCACAGCAAAAGACACCTCTGCTGTTACATCCATCATCTGTAGGTATTACACCATGTGCTGTGTGTGTGCATGTGACTGTGAATACCTGTATGCATGCATGATGTATTGCTGCCTTTACACTATTGTAAAGATTGTTTTATCTGTTTTTCAAATCCAGTGCCTCGTGTGCTAAGGTTGAGTCCTTACCAAAGTGGTTTGGGTTCGATCCCAACCCGCTGCATGTCATCCCCTCTCTTCATCTTTGGCTGTCTCTATCCAAAATAAAAAAGGTATAAAATAGAAACACAATGGGCTGTCTGCCGAAGCCAAAACACTTTTTTTTAGATTAGATAAGATTCAACTTGTCATTGTACAAAGTACTAAGACAATGAAATGCAGTTTAGCATCTAACCAGAAGTGCAAAAGGCAGTAAAGTGCAGATGTACATGTATACAGATGGATAAATAACTTTGGACTTGTTTCACCATCAACTCAGATTTATAATTTCTATGAAAATAGCATGTAAAACTGTCACAGAGAGACAGAAACTAGACTTATTAAAGCAGGAGTGATATATTGAGTGAAAAGTTAGCTGGGGAGTTAGCCACAGCCAGCTTTAGGTAATATTAAAGTTAAAAACTATGCATGTAAACAAGGGAATAAGAGGAAGGACCCAGATGCAGATGCTAGAAGCACAGCTAAAGCAGTTCAATGATTTATTTAACAAAAGTCAAAGAACAAGGCTTACGGGATGGTGAAGCAGGCAAGGGTCAAAACCAAGAAAGCAGGTCAACACAGGCAAATGAATCCAAAGGAGCAGGCACACAAGTGAATGCAGGCTAACAAAACACAGGTGAAAATTAATCAGGGACAGGTGAAACTAATCAGGACAGGAAACACAAAGGTGGGAAGTAAAGCTACAGGAGAGAATTGCAAAATAAAACAGTAAAAACTAAACACAAAACCATTTTTTCTTATATGCCACCTGTAATTTAAAATATTTATGTTGATGAACCAACATCCTGATAATTAAGTTTGGTATTAACTAAATAGGACAGCTAAACCAAATCATGAAATTAAAACAAAACAAATTAAGCCAAACGACAAATGTAAGCTAGCTAGCAAAGTAACAGTAACTGCCACTTCATCTTTTTAATCTAGTTGACTTTTAAATATATTAAATTGATTTCAATATAGCCTACTGTAAACATTGTTAGTAGTCAGGTAGATAAAAACAGAGCTACATTTAATCCTCATAACTGTAGACTGTGAATAAAATACATCAGTACTTTGGTTTATGACTAAATATCCACAGCTGTACTTTGTGTTAAGTGCTAATTAGCATACGTTAGCATGCTAACACATTAAACTAAGAGGTGTACATGCTAAACATGTAAGCCTGTATTACCACAAAGAGGTGCCACAGCATGTCTAGCACAGATGTGCTAATGTACAAATGTTAATGTACAAATGCTAGATGTACAAATGTGCTATATTGTCAGTCTTATGTTGCTTGTAATTTCCAAAACCTAAAGCTAAAGCACTTTTTCTCAGTTTTCCTGATTTTGTACTTCTGTGCTCTCTAGCTTTTTATAGCAGCTTCACTCCTCTGCAAAAACCTCAAAGGATTTCAGTACATCACATAAAAACCTGCGTGATATATTTTCCAGTGAGGTCTCGGCTTTTAACCTTCCTTTGGAGAGCTGAGAAAGACAAGTGCCTCAGGGCTACGCAGTCTAATATTAGTCATGTTTGTCGTAATGCTCCTGTTTGGGAAAATCCACTCTGGGCTGATTATCAGTGTGATCCACTCTACCAGACCTGCAGCGGTGAAAGTGCCGTTGCTAGTGTGAAGTCCAACATCAACTCTGTGACATGGTACTAGATTTCATACATGATGATGTTTTTAGTCTTCTCTGTGATAAAGATCTGTTCATAACTGTGGTAACCTTGAGATGCCATGCCGCTAAACTTGTGACACCCTTGAACCCGTTAACATGTAGACACATATTAACTGCTGTGTGGACATGCGAATACTGAAGGTCAGTTCTGGTTACATTTATTTATGGATCAGGGTGTACAGTTGATGCACTGACATTAACATATCTGAGATGTGGTGTGAATTTTTTTTTTTTTCCTGCATTCTGGGGCTTAAAAGAGCGAAAGTTGTATCTTTGAGACCTGTCGGAAGGATTTTCATAATCTTAGCCTGAGCTTAAGGTAGGTTGGAGCAAATGGATTGCAGGGATTCAATGCACTGCTCAAGAAAGCATCACAAGAGCAGAACTTTCTTCAGTGTTAATAAAAAAAAATGCTTAAATAACATTAATATTATTTAATATTAATATTAATATTATTTAATTAATCTTATTTAAGCAAAAATGTTCTTATAATATGACTAAATCAGCAAATATTTGATGAAAGTATAATTAAACAAGATTCATCTTATCTTGCATTTGATAGCAACGTTTGATGGACAGATTTTGGACAATACTCAAAAGGTTTTGACTTTTGTAAGGACTCCTTCGAGCTTTATTTCGGAGAAGGTTTGAAACAACATTTAAAGACCTTCATGTTAAATTTAGAGGGAATCATTTTCATTTACAGTTAACTAAATCATAAAATATGAAACAAAAAATAATTAGGGGGGTGAAGAAACGAGGTGACCAGGATTCATGATCTCAGTACTTCTAAAATCCTGGCTGCAACCCTGCTCATGCAAGAGATTGAGTAAGTTATACTCCAGTATTAGTGCATTACAGAGGGTTTAATTGTTTCCCAATTATGACGTTGAGCACCAGTGCGTATCAGTTTGCCAAAAACACCGACAGAGGGCACCATGTTGAACTGTCCTGGCTGGAGGCAAAACCTCAACCGTTTGAAGTCAGTAAGGAGGAAAAGCATGTCCTGGTTGATAGAAAGTATTTGTGTTAAGATGTATGTGATTAAAGTTTTATGTCTGTGTAGTGTCCAACTCTCTGTGGTGGCCCAAGACAGATATATTGGTGTTATCCCTGAAGCTCTAGGACAAGTAATGGAACAGGTTCAGAAGGACACTCTCAATGTTGATCAGAGATACAATGAAGGAGGGACAGAGAAATGTAAAGAGTTTCCAGATGTGGAGTTTGCCAAACGTATATCAGGGCTGTATCTTTTTATGTGGAACAAGATTGTCTGTGGTCTCCTCATAACTCATTCAGAAATAAACCACTTATTTCCCAAGTTTTCTAAACACTTAACACTAAAAATATTATTAGGAAAATGTGATTCCATGGAGAATCTGAGAGTATGTGCTGACAAGATGAAGTAGTTGGGAGCCTATAGCAATGCATTTTTAGTATTTCCTTTTCACTTTAAAGTATACTGCTTATGGAAATATGGTGGTTAATGATACATACACAAGTGTGTGTATGCAGTATTTCTTTCTTTCTTTCTTTCTTTCTTTCTTTCTTTCTTTTGCCTTCTTAGAGAGTTTCTGATAGAGATGTAACAGAAAGCGAGGGAAGAGAAAGGGTGACATTACATGCAGTCCATGTCTGGACTGAAAATGGGGATGTTGTGATCATGTTAAGTACCTTAAGCTGAAAAAAATGCATCCATTCTGATGGGCTTGGTGATGATGATCACAGTTGTTGGTAAAAAGCCTTTTGTAGATGTTTTAAGATTCAATCTGTCCACCGTTTTACGAGGCACACTGTAGCATTTAAAATCTAAAATGTCTTTTCCCTCTTCCTCCAGGCAGTCACTAGCTTCTGCTGATTTCCCTTTGACCAACTGTTCAAGATCTGAAACATCAAGTTTCAAACCGAGTGTGCCACTTTACTAATGACTGACTTTCACACCATACCATATTTTCATATCATACACAAATTTAATGGAAACCAAATGTTCTCTGGGATATGGCTGGCTCAGTTAATAGTCAATTTCCTCCTTAAATGCACTCTAAATACTGAAGCACTATGAGCACAATATATTCTGTCCTGTGGAGAACTAACAACCTCAAACTGTGATAACTGAGAGTTTTGCCATTCACAACACTTCCTTACAATCGCCTGTCTTCCACATTCACACTGTTCCACTCGGAGTTGTTTGTTTTTCAGACACATATTTTCTTGTGTTTCTTTGTGTGCTATTATAGATAATTATATGACGATATATATATATATATATATTTTTTTTTTTTTTAAACAAAAGAGTGCCCACAAGAATGTTCCATGCAATTTTGGCACCTATCTTGCTTCCACCACCTACTGTTTCAAAATGAACAACTTGAAATCAGCACCCACTGTATCACAAGTTGGAAACAATGCATGCATATATATATTGTGTGTAGAAATCACCAAAGGTGACTGACAAAGCCCAAAGAAACCGGTCTTAAGTGGTACTGAATGGAGGATTTGTTGTTATCAGACAAGCTAACTCAAATTCGGCTGTATTATTCATGCTGTGGTATTTGTTGGTTCAGTCTGTTTTGGTAACAGTAGTCAAGTAAGTACTGAGATTGTGTAAAGTATCATAATTTCTAACAATAGGCTGAGAAACACAAGCAGTCTGTCGGTATATGTAAATAAGCCAGCTGGATAATGAAACGTATACAGCAGAGTCTATCTAAAGAGTATTGTGCTATGCAGCGCCTGTCAACATGTTGACATCCGCTCCATGGGTACTCAGTAGTCATTACTATATTATGACATCATGAGTAATGTAGTAAAGACTGCATTATTACATGAGTAGGCCACTGTGTACTCATTATCTTTACATTGGTAAAAACAAATGCTGTTTTAATGCTGTTTGGTTTTTCCTAACTAACCTATGTATAAATATCTATGTGCATCTTATATACATCCATCCATCCGTCCATCCATCCATTTTCGATAGCCACTTATCCAGTGTTGTGGGGGGGCTGGAGCCAATCCCTGCTGACATTGGGTGGTAGGCGGGGTACACAGCAGGGTGCACCCTGCTCATCACAGCCAGCTTATCACAGAGAGACACATAGAGAGAAACAACCATTCATGCTCATATTCACGCTAATGGGCAATTTGAAATCACCAATTAACCTATAAACCTGCATGTTTTTGAACTGTAGGAGGACGCTGGAGTACCCGGAGAGAACTCGCACAGTCACGGGAAAAACGTGCAAACTCCAGGTTGACAGGTTAAACTCACTTCCAGTCATCAAAATCACATTAAATCTTTATCAAGAGACGTACAGCATCGTCCTTACAAGATCTGTTCAAAACAGCACGGAAGACCAAATCTCCAGACACCCAGGATGTCGAGATAAATGCTCATATGATGATGTTGCACAAGGATAAACCACATAGGGATACACTGCAAGCATGCAAGTGGAGAATATCAATCACAGATTAGATTAAATATTTATAGGACAATGATGACATCAAGTCATACATCATCTCTCTTAAAGAGAAAATAATTGCGTCATCTACATGTTATACGTGTGATGGAGCATCAGATTGAGGTAGCTTTAAGATCAGTTTTAAATGACCTATTAAAGATGTCATATGCAATGAGAGCTTTAAAAGGCTCATGGCTTTGTGAGGAATTATGTCCAACGCTCTGACAGGTAGAAGTCTGGAGATTAATCGCTCACGTCTTTGTTCGCCATAAGAGTTGCCAGTGTAGATGCCCCCGAGGGTTTCCTCCAGCTGTCCGAGCTGAAGAGGAGTTAAAAGGCTGCGTTCCCATGCTGGTACAATGAAGATGGAACTGACTCTTGGTGTCCAGTGAAATGGAGCCTGTTCATCATGTCCCCCAAGGGCAGGCTTGATTTTATGTAGCGGGAAGGGAGTAAAAGCAGCAGGAAAGACAGTGATAGACGGCAGGTGGGGAAGAGGCATGAGCAGGCAGATGACATGAAGAAATTGGAGGAGAAATGGCGAGGAGGAAGACACATGAGGGGGAAAAGGATGAGGAGGAAAAAAGTGAGGCATGTTGATGGAGAGGAGGCAGACATGGAGGGAGGAGAAGATGGAAAAATATTGCGATGAATCTGGAGAAACAGTGCTGTATGGCAGAGGAACAGAGAGGGGAAAAGAGTGAGAGGCGGAGAAGGAGGTCAGGTCGATTGACAGCACATCAGGGATGCACTTCTGTCTGTCTGTATAATAATCCACACCTGCTTACAGCTCACTGCAGCATGACAGAGGCAGCACAGAAACCATGGCTAAATCCACAGCAGAATATAAACCTGTCAAAAGTGCATCAGCCACAGATCAACACATATACCGCTGCGGTGTGGTGTGTGGTTTTTGACAAGCTTGATTACAGCAACCATACAAAGTCATAAAAATATGATGCAAATTTAGAGACTGATGTTATGCCGGTCAACGCAGACAATGTAGAAGCATACACCTGATCTAAGAATGGCATGAAGGTTATCTACGCTCTTGTTCATGTGTGCATTTACTTTGAGATTAAGTGGATCAGACATATTTAATCATGTCAGCGTGGCTTTGCTGAGAGTCGAGAGCTCTGGCTTTGTCTGAAAATGTGCAGCTTTCTCGCTGCATTCAGATTCTGAATGGTGAAATGGCTAACATGGTATGCCCTAATTTAAGGATGTTTTCAGATAGTAAAAATGTCAGAATACAAAAATAAGGGTGCCCTATATCACTGAACATTTATACCATATCGCAGCATCTACCACAATAAGACTCAAGCTTCATGACAACAAGACCCCTTTTTGGAATTAGCTTTAGACTAAGTTGACCTTTTGATCTTGGTCATATGCATTTTTTGTTGTCAAAGCTGCTGTTTTACTGCTCGATCTATGTAATAACCCTAACCTGACAGTCATGAGGTTCAATCGGAAAGTTTAACATATTTACTTCTGTCTTTTCTCATTTCTCATTAGCCTGAAGGAGCACCAGAGCTGGCCAGTTAAAATTCAAGTGAGGCCGGTTAACTTCTCTGACCCCTGCCGGACACCATCCCTGCAGGTAAGTTGGCCTGAAATTAGTTTTCTCTGCAGCGTGAGCTGGCCTCAGTCTAATCAGAGAGGACCTGCACCCCCACGATGGAGACACAAGGCCTGGCATCAAGTAAGGATGAACATATGGACCTCTAGAATGAGAGGAAGTTGACCTGGATAAGCTGCAGACGGATGGATGGATGGATGGATGGATTGATGGATGGATGGATGGATCCAAAGACACTGAGATTGTGTTTTTTTGTATTATATCGAACTTGGAGGTGGTGGTATGGTTGCTCAGGTGTGTGATGGTGATGGCTCAGCCACATTCACCACTGTTTGAACTCTTCATTTAATGGAGCTGTGAGTCCATGCAGCTGCACTTGCTTCAATACACAATATTTTCCATATGATCTAACACTGACAGATATAATTCATGCTTCATTTAATGATTTGCCAAGAGTCAGTTCTGTTTTTATGGCTGCAAACCAGTTAAATTTAATTCATAGGATTTGATCCAGCGCAAAAAAAGAAAAACATACTGTATCAATCAGAAATGTGTCAAAAGGGTTCAACAGAGGGACAATTTGTGGATTTTAAAAAGCTTCATCTATTCTGCCTTACAGACAATTGTAGATGAAGTAAAGAAAATGTAGTTAAAAGTTTTGTAGTAACTGTTATAGATATATTTGATTTCATTTCTTCATTTTATGTCTTTTTGTCTTTATTATTTTACAACAAAAAATATATTTAAACCTTTGGAAATTCGTCATGGAGTGAGACAAATGTAAAATAAAAAATGTAAACAACAAAACATGCTCTTTCAGCTTCGCATCTACAATCTTTTAATAATTAGCTTCAAATTCATTAATTTACACTGTATTTAAATGAAAATTAAAAGTAGAAAAACTCATAGAAGTTGGGTTTGCAGTCTAAGCTAGGCTAATTGCCCTTTTAGTAGAACTAGTTTTGTTATTTTTATTCTCTGTGAATAGGCTTTCATTAAGGTCAGTTATCTCTTGCTTAAACTGGGTTTGGCTCTGTTGGTTTAGCTAGATGACTGTTAAAGGTCCAGTGTATAAGATCTAAGGGGACATACTGGTAGAATATGGCAGAAATTTAACATAAAATTTAACTTGTTTTCATTAGCTTAAAATGAGTTCTTCTTATCTACAGAGGAAGCGGTTCCTCCATGTTGAACCGCCATGTTTCCAGCCTCTAAACACTGACTCCACTGGGCCTGTCGCATTTTTGGGAGTTTCACGGCCATCATAGGTTCTTCTTCGTGTTCAAAAGGGCAGGATGGCAGTCGTCCTCTTCTTCTCTTCACCTCTGCCATGCTTTGCTACTGCTGAGCCCAGCTATGTTGCCCACTCACTGGGCTCCGGTGTCACTCCCCACAACCTCCTCTTTCCAGTCGTCCAAAACAGCCGTGGTACTAGTGTAAATACTAACACTCCCCCTGTGGTCTGAGCTCACAGTCCAACTAATTGAGTAACAGTAGCTAACAGCAGCTGCATTCTGCAGCAATGCTGCTTTAATTCAATTTTTAATTCACTTTAAGGCCTCTCTGTCCCATTCTTTCCTGTAAGAGAAGCTGAGAAAAAAAACTAAAAGGTTGGTGGTGGATGTAAGTAAAGGTAAAAACCTGGGTTAAACTGTGTAACACGAGCAGGAAGCTCATTTTAAAGCGAGGTCGGGGTTACAGGAGGGGGTCTGTGAGAAGAAAGTTGCTCATTAGACTGACAAGAAGCTTGGGGGTTTGTAGACGAGGAAAAAAGGGGCTGAATTAGGTTGTGTCAAGTAAATTTCATGCTAATAGCTTCAGTGACATTTTGTGTTCTCATTGCTTGTGAAAATGGAAATTTACAAACATGCTAGTCAAGTTTCCATTTCAATGCACCTTCTCATGCTTAATGTGAAAAGGTTAATAGACAATATGTAAATTATCCCCGAGGTGAGGGAAAACCCTCATTTATATTCTTCAAGGCTCTTGATGAAACAGAAATCCATCTTTGAGTGATGTTTTTATTCACTAATATATTGCTTTATTATTGCAGGAATTTTACCTCTGACAAAATTACCAATTGGTGCAGCCTAATAGTTTTAGCACAAAAAAGTGTGTGTGTGACTGTATGCGGATTTTTAATGTCACTTAGAAAACTCCTTTTATACTAAACTTATGTATCACATCAGTATATGTCAGGTTTAGTGCTGGAGAAGGAAAAGTTGAGATAAAATGACCTGTGTTCAACTGCCACCTTCTCTGTTGGAGTGGCCTCTGCACTCTGCCTCTTAACGAGGACTGTTAAAAGTTTAGTGTGCTTGACCTCTGAGCAGCAGCATGTCAACCAAGAACAAGACACCAACGTCCACCAGCTCCTTATTAGACTGTTTACTCTTCTCTCTTACTTTTAACTCTAAGTAAAGGAAAGATTCAACAGCACAAGTAGCAGCAGGATATTTGTTAAAGGTAGCAAATGAAGCTCCATAAACAGGTGACGTACACATCAGATCTAATTTTGGGATGTTTTATTGCTTTAAGCCTTAAAGGTCCAGTGCGTAGGATTGAGTGGCAGTTAGGTTGCAGATTGAAACCAACTGAATACTGCTCACCTCACCCACCTCTTCCAAGCGTGTAGAGGAACCTACAGTGGCAAAACTGGAAAAATACAAACAGGTCCTAACTAGAGTTTGTGTCTGGTTTGTCCATTCTGGGCTACTGTTAGCACAGTGGTGCAAACCAAGCGGCAACCTCTGTGGCTGTGAAGTGAAGCCAATGCGGAAGTACAAAAAACTGCAGTTCCTTTAACGTCCACTTGAGGCTGGCTACAGAACAAGTCAGTCTCCATAAGCCCCCATGTTAAAATGACTAACCTCACAGCAGAAATAAACATGTTCACAGCCTGGTACAAAAAATGGTTTTGGTCTCTGTAGCTAGTCTCTGTGTTCATGACAACTGTACTGAGTGTGAATTTCTGTATAACTCACCTGTTCTACAGTTATATATTATGCATAATTAAGAGTTGTCAGGTGGGAGCCGTCAGATGTGGCTTGGTTGAACACCCAGGCCTCATTCAGCCTGCCTCACATCCACCGATGATCCATGTCTCTGCCCATTTTTCAGTTAGCACACACTCCACCACACCCTGAGCTTCACATACAGCTTTTGACAAACCTATGGATGGTGTCCATATTTATACTGTTTATGGGTGCAACATGGCAGAAGAGCTTCCAGAGTTTAACAGGGGAACTCCACCAGTTTTCACATGAGAATCTGTTTACTGGTCATCAGAAGTACTGCTGCATGTGGGGAAAAAAGTTGCATTAAGCTTTTTGTGGCTCCGGAGGGAGCTGCACAATGTCTAAATAAATTGCCTCAAGTTTGAGTCAGCACTGATTGGGAACTGAAGCTTCACATACAGCTTTTGACAAACCTATGGATGGTGTCCATGTTTATACTGTTTATGGGTGCAACATAGCGGAAGAGGACCCACTCTCTCTGTGAATTAAATAAAGGACTCATTCTAAAATAACAAAAACACAACAATTCTTATTTCAGGTGATTCTATGAAAACAAAGTTATGAGTTCCCCTAAATCATCATCAGCCAAACCTAGAGGGCTAATTTCTGTGCTTATTACTGGTTGGACACTATCTTAGCTTAGCATTAAGATTGGAAACAGGGGGAAACAGCTAGAGAGAGAAGAGAGTACTTCACTGCTCACTGATAAATTGTATTACTAAGTTAATTAGTAAGCTTTAGAGGTCTTGGTAGGTGTATTTTTTAACTTTGAAGAGGACCAGGTTAGTTGTTTCCTCCTTTTTACAGTCTTTATGCTAAACTAGGCTAATCACCTCCCACCTCCAGCTCCATGAATAGACATGAGTGGTATTTATCTGTTTCTTTTCATTGAAAGCACTCTTTTGATATCAACCATCACATTGTTTTTTCGCTGAAAGGGCAAAGTCTCCTTGAGTATAAATTTATTGCACCCAGACTAACAATGACACAGTATGTGCGTGTATATTTTACCATGTTATACAGCACATGTGGCCTTCCTTCTCTTACTGGAAAGCACCTAGCACCTATTACCAGTGATGCACATGTAGTGTAGATGGATGGACCATATAACAAACAGCAGAATGCACACCTCCTGTACCACCACTACACTATATAACTGCTTAATTTGGTGGTATATTGCTTGTCAGGCCAGAGTGGATGTTAAGTGTGATAAATGCACCAAGCTCCACTAGTGACTGTCTCCAACATATGTATACCCAGCCAGTCGATCACCAGTATGGTCAGATTATATTTTTCAATTATATGATTTTCTAGCTAAACGCAGTGTGTCTGCAGGAGAATCCCATTTTATGATGCAGAACAGCAGAGAACTATATTATTAGATATATAGGTGAGCTGGAGGAGAAGCTAATGCAAAGTGCCGTGAACCTTTAAACTAACCCACTTTGTTGAAACTGCTTGTGGCAATGGGTCTGCTGTGAAGCAAGGAAAAGAACATGCATGACTGAAGGCTGTGATTTAACACACACACGCGTTCACGGTAACATACAGTGTGAAGAACCTTCCACACATGAGCTGAGGTGCGTTTGGTGTTTGTGGACACAGTCATTTGCTCCACATTTGACTCCACTGTCCAATTTTAGCTCCATATCATGTTGCGATCACCAGATATTGATGAAAGCAGAACATGGATGTATGGTTCTGCCAATATGTATTGATTACGATTGTTTTTGTATGATTAATTTTTACACGGTATAGGCTGTTCTGTCTGTGCAATTATAACATACCTACAATGCAAGTGAATGGGTTTACCCATACAAAAATAATAGTAACTCAGTGGCCAGCATTTGAAGGAAGATGCATAATATGCAAAACTACAGTATATGTAAGTGAAAGAAATAAACCATCCTGTTTTTTATTCCAACAAACTTTTGCCCATGCGCTGAATATAACGCTATAAATATAATGCTAACTCTTAGCATCAGAACGAGGATTGCTAAAAACTAATATCTGAGCTCCTAATTGTTATTCACCCTCAATCTCCTTACCTTCCCATGTTGCTTAATAGATGACTTGCTGACTCGTTTTCCTTCCTGTCAAGGTCAATTGTTATCACCTTAGTAAGGTAATTTATTAATAGCAGATGGACCCTCGTGCCTCCATTTTTCAGGTGATGAATGCTACGAACCTTCTCCGACCAGAAAGGGTGAAACAATAAAACTGTTAACCCAAACTATATTCAGCGATAGAATATTTTATAGGTTCATTATCCATGTGTTCAGCCTGACTAGGCAGCGTCCTTCACTCCACAGGAGTCCTGTGGTAAACCAGCACATTCAGCTGGTTGTATAATTAATGCATTTGTTTGCACAATGCAATCATCTCGTGTCAACAAAATGATAATGTGTACTGTTCTGCAGCTGGAGGTACAGCACTGTTACCTACATGAGCCATGCAATACTGCTTAGGATACATAAATCCTGTTTGTTAAACATCAACAACCTCCCTCCATGAAATATTTATCTGGTCCATTATGGATCAACTCTCAGCTCTATATCCTCATCGTCCGGCATTGAGAAGGACCGTGTGATAACTACAGGATCTTCTGTCCTGTGTGTGGAGATGGAATAAAATATTCAAGCTTCCAAAATTTTACAGGGGAACTCCACCAGTTTTGACATGAGAATCTGTTTACTGGTCATCAGAAGTACTGCCGCATGTGGGAAAAAAGTTGCATAAAGCTTTTTGTGGCTCCGGAGGGAGCTGCACAATGTCTAAATAAATTGTCTCAAGTTTGAGTCAACACTGACTGGGAACTGAAGACCACAAGTTTGAAAATAAAAAAAGAAGTTGTGGTTAGAAAGAAGTGAACACACTTGAATCTCAGACTGTTGGTGGGTTCATATAATGTCCTGAAGAAAAAACTGTAGACCAGATAGGACGTATGTGAAACACATTTCTTTTTACATTTGCATTTCCGAATATACATTTGGAACAATTGTTAACCTGTTTATAGGCAGTATATCTGCTTTTCTTTAAGACACTATGCATTGTGTGTACAAAGACTTTGTAGGACAAAAGATTGCATTTGAATTTTGGCAGCTCGAAGAGTGTGCAGACATGCACGCTATCCAACTTCTTTGAAAGGAAAAGAAATATATATTATCTTCTTGTGAAGGTCAACCACAACTGCAAATCACATACCACTTACTTGTTCTGTTGATTCACTTTTGTCTGTTGAATCTCAGGTGATCACATTTTGAAGTGTTTGTTTCATTTTGTTTCTCATTATGCAGTGTGATTTAGAGAAAAAGGGTTTCTAATAAGTCTTTGCGAAACCTTTCTTTCTTTCTTTAGGCTGATAATTAAACAAAAAGTACTGTACAAATGCTTGCTTCCACACTTTATTTTAGATTGTCTGCAAAGAGTTTGAACCTGTGACTCACTTTAGGCTTTAGGACCATTACTATCGCTCACTGTCCAACAGAGGTTTCTTTGTTTATATCCAAAAACATATACAGTATGTATATTATATATCATACATCATATGTACTGCCACAGAAAATCCTGGAAATGCTCTGCTTTAAATGTCTGCCTGCTCAGGTGCACTCATCTGTCATGCATGATGAGCCGTAAACAAATAAATGTATGGAAAGCCAAAGGGTGTGTGTGTGTGTGTGGGGGGGGGGGGGGGGGGGGGGGGTGGGGGGGGGGGGGGGGGGGGGGGTGTTTGCATGTGTGTTGACAACATAAGTGGCCCTTTCTGTGCGTGTGAAGTGCACCAGAAGAGCATCGCTCACTGTCAGTTTTCATGACTTACACAGATCATGTCCTCCTCCGCCTGCAGGAAAGCAGCAAAGCGACGGAAAGGGCAGGAAGACGGCAGAAAGTTCAGACCTCAGTGAGAATCTCAGCCACACCAGAATCTCATCCTGTCATTAGAGAGACACGGCACATTCATCTAAATTGTTTAATGCTCTGGCACGTCTCTGAGTGCCTCAAGAGGTTGTTGGATTTCATTTTGACATCATGATACGCTGTTGCCTGTAATCTAATCTCTCGTTGCATTTCATTGTAACAGCATCGATAAAACAACATGTCGTATGTCAGATTGTCTGTGCTGCTTTCATCAGGGCAACAATGTAAGAATATTTACTTGAGATTTGGAAGAATCTTGATTTATATTAACGCTCTCACTCACAGAACGACTGTGCCAAACAAATACTTTAAAGCCTTTATTACATCTCTGAATGGGAACAGATAAATTCCGAGAACAACATACCTTTATTTCACATAACGCTGATAAATCCTCAGCATTATTTCTATAGCTCTGCAGGCCACTTCTCTTCTATTCAAATCAGTCCCTTTAGCCATGAGATGGCAAACCATTTCACACATAACATACTGTAGATACAGATTTGATGTAGCAGCAAACAGACCCACACACACGCACGCACGCACACACACACACACACACACACACACAGTAAAACAAGGTGCTGTTTGTTCTGTAAAATTGAACTTATGATCAGCTTTCAGCTCTGCTGGGTAAATATGAGCTACAGTTTCTTTGTTTGACACTGATATGAATCTTTTCTTTCTTTTTTTTTCAGCTGTATGAGTGTGCCTTTATAAATAAAAAAAGATAACCTTGCAGGGTAGCAGCAAGCCCATAATAAAAAATATACTATACTACTGTTATCTTTTCTCAGAATACATTGTCGTGTTTTAAAAATAAAATTATATTTATACACATAATGCAAAAAGAATCCACAGTTTTATATTTTCGATTTGTCAAGTCAGATGTTTGTGATCTCTGCTGCTTATACTCATAATAATGGGTCAGTCGTTGCAAGGTAATAAACGTGTTGTGCGTTGCTTTAATATACTGTACCATCCAAAAAAAAAAAAAAAAGACTCCATAGAGAATAATAACAACCCATCGACGAATTTCTCCAACAACAGAGCAAATTTGCCTCTCAAAGAGGAGCTTATATGACAAGTTTAAGTGATTTCGTGTGGTGCGTAAAGTTGGGTTTCACATTACATTTATGTTCGATAATAATCAAAATGAGCTTTTTTTAAAAAAGATTTTTGCTTAGTATTGTGCTGAGCTTTAAATCCATGGACATTATGTGGAACAAGTTCAGTCCAGGTTTTCTTTTTTGTTCATAAAAACATTTTAAATCTTCATTCTGGACCGAATTACCAAAAATCTCTTCTGCATGCACAACTTATAATGTCTATAACTCCCAGAAATGATATTGTTTATGTGGTTCTTACTATTTTATATTCTCATACATCTTTTTAGAATTTGATATCCAAAAATAAATACATCAATAAGTCTCTATGGACTTAAATGGAAATGGACACTCGTTCATGACCTGCAGCATCTGAAGCGCACAAGTTTATGGAAAGCTTTTTTGAAGTCCTCGTTGGACATGGTGTATATGATCGGGTTGATGAGGGAGTTCAGATATCCCAACCAGGTGAAAAAGTCAAATAACTCGGGGTTAAAACATGTGTCACATGTGGCCACCACTAATGTGTAAATAAAAAACGGCAACCAACAAACAATATACGCGCCGAGGATTATCCCCAAAGTCTTTGTCGCTTTTCTTTCTCTGGCTGCTGAAATGCGTTTTTTCTCCAAAAGCGCGTCCGACACCGTCACTTTCACCTGGTTCTCGCTTGTTGAGGACCCGGTGTCGCTAGACTGAGTGTCGTGCCTCCCGCACTGCAGAGAGGTTGTGGACGCCACGGATCCAGGGGAGTTGGTGACCAGGTGCGCCGAGGTGAGTCTTTTTCCCACCTTCTTGGGGGACTGCTTCAGGATCCGTTTCCGAGCCTCGACGTATATCCGTCCGTACAGAACAATAAGCAGCAAGGTGGGGATGTAGAAAGCCCCAAAGGTCGAGTAGATGGTGTAGAAGATATGATCCGTGTTGACGCTGCAGCTGGTCAGCTCCTCCGCCTTTACTTGCCTCCAGAAGAGAGGAGGCAGGGAGATGGAGATGGCGATGACCCAGGCTGTGGCCACCATCCCGGCCGCGCGTCCCATCGTGCGCTTTTTGGAGTACTCCACCGCGTCCGTGATGGCCCAGTACCTATCCAAAGCAATTACGCACAGATGGAGGATAGACGCCGTGCAACACGTTATGTCCGAGGAGAGCCAAATGTCGCACACGATTTGCCCCAACGTCCAGGTGTGGATGACCGTGTACAAGACGCAGATGGGCATCACCAGAATGGACACCAGGAGGTCGGTGATGGCCAGAGAGGCGATTAGAAAGTTCGCAGGAGTTTGCAGTTTCTTCGACTGGGAGATTGTTGCAATGACGAACGCGTTGGATAAAGTGGTGGCGAGTGTTATAACGGAGAGAATCACCGCCAGACTGATTTGATAGACGAGACTATCTGCGCTGACATCCACAGTGGATGAATTTGTAATAAAACTGTCGTTTGTGGTGTTCACCGGCTGAGTTGGCTCGACTTGACCGGAGCTCTCCATAACTTTTAATCACTTTTTGTCATATTTTATGTCACCCTCGGAGATGTCTGACATTTAAGGTGCCCTTTCTCTTGATGGACGTCGCCTTATCCGTGCCATACGGTCAGATAACTGACACAATCAGCCTGAAATATAAAAACGAATTCCTTCCTTCCTCATTTTCTTCTGTTTCAATGTGCAGGTGCCAAAATATGGAAGCAAATATCCATTCTCCACTGCTCAGACCTTTCCGTTTTGTAGCCATAAAAGCTTCTTAACTGTTGTGCACAACATATAAGACAGAAGAAAAGGTCGCTGTGTAAATGATGAGCAGCGCGTCCTGATGTCCCAACATCTGGAAAGATGTCACAGATAATCCGCATGTAGGGCAGAAGTTCTCCAGAGCTGCGTCTCCTCAGGCCCCCTGTGGTTGAATGGCGAGCCAACCCAAAGTCTCAGTTTTATACAGACTCTGACATCAAACAAGCGCCACTGATCACAGCCTTGTGTTTTCTCTCTCGATGAAGAGTAGGCTATCTGCTGGGTCATAGTGCCCAGTGTTTCTTATTTGTCGCATATTATGCACCTTAAAGATTTGAGTTGAAAAAATACTTATTTTATATAAATGCAAAAAAAAAAAGTCACTTGCCATACTGGAAATAAGTCACCATGTATAAAGGTTAACCTGTAACTAATGTATTTATTAACTGTACCAGTGATTTTTATTATAAACAACTGAGAAGAGCAATTTTTGGTTGTAAAAAATCTCATTTATTGAATTCATTTATAAGTCCTTATAAAGCGTCAAAGGTTTCTGTGGTTATAAATGTTAATAAAGCAATAATAAAGGATAATAAACACCCATATGCATTTACTGTGTCACATGCCTTTACTCTAAAGCAACACTGTGTAACATGTATACCATAAAATAACTATTATAAATTGTGTTCATGCTACATTGACTTGTAATCAGGTAAACTGTGCCATTCCCATTCTGCGCCCCGTACATCTGTTCTTGCGCTATGTAACTTTACACTAACTGTAGCTGCTGTTAGCTGGTGTTAGTTCAGTATGTTAGCCGGGGCTGCCCGGACTGTGAGCTCAGAGCACCGGGGAAGTGTTAGTGTTTGTACCACAGGTGTTTAGCACCGCAGGGAAGAGGAGGTTTTCAGGTGTGGGGTAATGCAGACTGAGAGCGGAGCTGGTGTAGTGCCAGAACTGGAGCTGGCAATAAAACTGGGCTCAGCAGCCTCTATGAAAATAATGACAGAGGTGGGGAGACTGAAGAGGACGATGGAGGAAGCTAAGAAGAGAAAAGCAAAGAGTGACCGAGCAAGAAGCTGTCGGACAAGAATTAATCTGGGACTGACTTTTAGTCGCCAAATAAAAGGCTGAAAGACGGCCAGCTAGGCTTCTTGCTGTTGGACTAGTAAGTAATATTAGCTGTCTGCTATGTCTGCTTGATGTTTGGCTGTTAGCAAAGTTTCCAACTAGTTTTTGATCATAAGTAATATAATCATTATAATCATAGCAAATACATGTGTACAACTGTCTTCACGACAGTGGTATTGCACTCTGAAAGTAAGGACACAAAAATACCGTTTTCTACACAATGTTGCTTTAAGTTGTCCGATCTAACGTTTATAATCAGCATATTAATAGTTAATAAATGTTATATAACACTAAAACGTCGTTGTTTGCAGCTACAACATTTTTAATGCAGACATAACACATCATTTATGTTATTACCTGTTTATACACCAGCCTTCATCTATGAACATCCAGGAGAAGTTATAGTTGTTGAAAAATACATTAACAAACACTTTATTACATGTTATAAACTACTAATGAATGCTAATGAGGGGGGCTTATGAAGTGTGGCTGTATTTTCACTGGAGTTCACACAGTTTGTACAATTGTTTGCTTCAGTTCTCATTAAATCAAAGTCAGTACAAAGGATCGCAGAACATGATGAACCCACAAGAACACATCATCATCATCATCATCATTTGAGTTGATATGGACATTTTCTCAAGTTTGTCCTTCAGAGCAAAGCTGAAGGCGGTTCTGGTGTTTCCAGTGTTGTAATTAAAGCTTCTTGGCAGTTATGAAGGTGCACTGCAGTCCAAGCTGCATTTGCAAATGTTAATTAAGTTATTAATAAAAGTGATTTTTTTCCCATCATTAATAAGCCAACAGCAAATGTTAGTAGGTCGAATGCAATTATAAATATTAAAATGTTATTGATAGAAGCTTACAATAATCCAAGTCTGTAGCTGTAAATGTCACTAAGTTGTAGGTATTATTTTAGTCCATGTTTCCTGCAGCAATTTTGCAGAAGGTCAGAGGTCGAATTGATGGACTACAAAGCTTAATAAATGAGGATAAACACCTGCAACAATCCAAACATGTATAGCTGCAGCATGAAGGATTTGTAAATGATTCATAAATGACCATATAAACCCTTTATAATGGGGGCATTATTAGAAATCGGTACCACTGTACCTCACACCCTAACATCATGGGAGTTCACACGCAGTGAATCCTGTCATTTCTGGCACGTCTGATGTGTGAAAACAACTGTCACTGATATTGACATTGGGTCAGTGGCAGTTACACATGAGGCTGCGAATCTCTCACTCATCCAGTGTATGATGGCAGTTCTCAAGTTCACCCATTGCCTTCACTGAGGCTGCAATAGACCAGTAATCTATTCAAGAGTCTGATCATATTTGTGAAATTAAATTTTAGTCTCGTCAGAAATATATAAATTATGCAATCACGCACACACCAAGACAATGCCCATTTTCCAAACTGAGGAACTGAAATGAGTCTGAGTAATGAATTTGCTGTCATATATCTCTTCTCATCTCAAGCTGCCGTAGCAATCACACCTTCTACTTTTATTCATTTCTTCATCAGAAACTTTTAATTGAAATTGACTTGATTGAGTTTAAAAATCATACTTTATTGTCACATCTGTGGTGCTCAGCTGGTTTTGTTAACTTAAAATTTATAGTTTGAAAGTTTTGAGGCGATATTTTCACACACACCATCTTACTTGTGGGTGTAAGGTGATATTATTAGTTATGAAGTTTAAAATTCAAGGTAAGGATTCAAAGACAATTTTATCTATAAACATGATATAGGTGACCAGGATTTAATGCAATGAAAATGACGTGTTTAAGGTATAGGGTGGTTAAGAAGTGGTGCCTACCTGTCTAAACTTTGTACCATAAAAGCTTACCCATCAGGGTGGCAGGGGCCTGGAGTGAATCACAACTGACATTGGGCGAAAGGCAGGGTACACCCCGGACAAGTCGCCAGTTTATCACATGGCTGACGCATAGAGACAAGCAACAATTCAATTGAATTAACTTGTATGAGTTGTAGCTTTTTTCTTGACGGTTTCCAGCTGCATACAGTTTGTTTGTTGTTGAATCAGGACCACGGAGAGCTCCTTCTCTTTTTCTCCTCACCTGTAAAGGTGTAAATGCAGCGCCACATATGTGGTACAACTTCTGTTTGATTTGGAAAAACTTGAATTGAATTGGTTATCTGCTGTTTTGTTGATTATCTGTGGAGGCGTTCCAGAAGAGCAGCCAATCAAATTTCCTAAAGAGAATGATATGAATATGAATATAATGTCCGATCAGATCATAGCAGATGCATGTGATACTTTAGTATTTATATTTATATCCGCTGCAGATAAACCTTCATTAACGGTGTCTATCATACAGTTTATTTTGGGTGAAACATAATTCTTGCATGAAAATATATTAGATATATTGCATAATATTTATATACAGATGTCTCATGTTGTGACCAATCATATGTCATAGCCACATGAGTCTTGTGAAGTCATGTGGATGAATGTGTGGATGAACACACAGAAGGTATTTTACACAAATATGTAGGTCAATAGGTCGTTCTGGGGTCAGTAGGTCATGCACAACCACATGTTCAGGCCACATACGTAGATGCACCCTGGTGCAAAAAAACAAGCTGATGTTCATCTTGTGATGAGGATGCATGTTTAAAACAATGACACATTATGAGGATGTTATTTGTTAATGGGCAAAGGCGGAGGTGAAGTCTGTTGTTTTCTATATGAATGAATGAGTCAGTGAATGAAGCTCTACGCAAAGAGCATATGTCGAAAAAAGATCATCAACAACCGCCCACATAATATGACACAACATACAAAACCACAATTTGGCAATTGATAAAGAAATTTAATATAAGATTGTGGAAGCACCAGATTCAAACAATGTGATCAAAGCCTAGATGCTCCGTAGGATGTGATGCCTCTTTTAGTCTTCATCCTGGGCATGCTGTACCTTCACCCTGAAGGTAAACTTGCACATCTGTATCATAGAGGGCGCAGTGGCTCTGCTATGACCTAAATAAATCATGGTCTGTCATGTAGGTAATACTGTAAATTAGTTCCCCAGTTATCTTGCCACCCACTTTCACGACGCTGTCCAGTTTGTCCCTGTTTACTGAATAAAAGCAAACTGTGGGGAATGTGGAGTATTATTTACATAAGAGAGGAGTACACTGTGGATTTAGCTCAGAAGATCATAGCAGACCCTCTGCATGGGGATAGATCAGTGTAGATGTCTGCATGAGTCTGTCCAACCCCATTTGTGCTTACTTTTATTTCAATCTCTGGTGACGATAGTAAACAGTCAAATTAACTGTTGTGTCCACCAAAAGACCTGAAAAGTTGATTCCAGTCGTTTCTTCTTAAGACAAGACAAGAAAAGACAAGATAAGAGAGACCCACGCCATGGAAAATTTACTTGTCATAGCAGCTCGTGTACAGCTACGTCTATCTTCACACTGTAATTGGTGATTAACTTAAATAACCTTAACCTTACTGGACATTATGCTGTTAACTAGCTACAGAGCTTTTCTCGGCAATTTTAGCAACCTGACCTAATAAAACATCTGAAATGTCAACAGTTCAATAATCATGCAGACTAAACAAGACTGGACACATAAAAAATGAGTAGTATGAGCTGTTTGTTACATAACAAAAGTATTATCACAAAAGAAACATTAGCAGTCATCAGTACGATGTTGACGGATAGTGACTGGACATGTAAAGGTATGATAGCACGTATTTCCACAGCTTGACAGAAAACACTGATATATGCTGATACATCACAGTAATCTAAACACAACAGGATTATTCCTTTGTTATGAAAAACTGTAAGATACTGTAAATCCACAATAAATATACAGTAATTCATTAAAGTGCCCTTTTATTTTCAACAGTGACATTTAGATGTGTTTTAAAAATCCATCTACACACTGTCAGAAACTAGATTCTGATGAAGAAATGTTCATATCATATTTTTTCAACCTATAAATAGTTTAATTTAAATATATAGAATATAAAAATACTGCGATTATACCTATAAAATATCCACCAAGTGTTTTTAATCATAAATTTAAAGAAATCCTCCTCCATGATGTACAGACGACATGATCTCAGTCACCTTAAGGATTTCTGCGGCCCTGTTTGCTGGTCATCTGTTAAATTGACCTCTTTGATGTTAACGAAAAAACTTCTGTACAGCCCATTAAAAAGCTAGCAAGAGCGTTTGTGTCAAACAGTTTAGCATCATTTAGAGTCTGATGTAGCATGAAGAAATTTCGCTGAGGTGCAAATTAATGATGCGTTCATCTGAGTTTTAACAAATAATCAGTGGCAGGAAAAAGACAGCGGAGCATCGAAGTCTCTCAAAGACTTTTTGTTGTTGAGTGTTTCAGCAGAGGGTGAACGTAGCTGCAGAATACCGGTATCAAAGGACACAAGGGTTGATGTATTAAGATGAATTTCAATTTCTGAAATTCTCTTTTCCTTCATATAATCTTGAGTTTATACCAGCAGTTGTGCATAAAGATATACATTTACAGAGTGTGGTGATGTCTGTCAAACAATTCATCAAATGCCCTTGACCCCTTTGAAAAAAATTACATTAGCAATGTGCTTTTTCTCCATTTCCAGGTAATTAATTGTAGTGTTAATGCTGCTTTCTGGGGAATCTGCATCTGTTGCAAAAGCTGTCATCAACTTTGTTATAAAACATATTTATTTCGTCACGTTGGACACCCCAAATAGTTTAGTTTTCAGTGAAGTCAACATATATTTCTTCCGTGATTTCTATGACTGTCTTTTTACACTTGAACTCCCCTGCAGACAGTGACAAACAGTTGCTCTGTTCCTGTATCCGAGCTCAGCAGAGAGTATCGCCAGGCAGGACTCAGTGAAACAGGCCCTCCTGTGAGTTCATGATTGCACCCCTTGACTGAACATGGCTGTCTGGCGGGGCTAATACACAAGCACCGGGCACAGCACAGCCACCATTACCACCACAAAAACACATGTTCTTTTCTGGTTCACACCCAGATTGAGTTTCTGTCAGGTGGTGTCGTTGCATATTCAGACTCTGAGAGATGTTGCGAGCTGAAAGAGGTTGAAAGAGTGTGGCTAAATTATAGGAAAACACATGCAACACTGTCATATATCATGAAATGCTGAATAAAATTATGTTATCCTTGTGTGCTACTTTGTTTTCTAGTTGTAGTTTTTGTGTGGAAAGGCTTCAGTGTGGGTGACCCAGTTCAGTGGCGGCAGCAGCAGCAGCACAGAGCAATTTGTGTAACTGTGTTTCTGTTATCTCCCCTCATCTCTGAACACATTGCAGCACGGCACAGTAGCTGGCTACATCCAATCTCACACTGGCCTGAAAGTCCTATTTTTAGTTGTGTAATAAGGTATCCAGCAAGCTTTAAAGTTGATACACTATACCACATGCAAGCACGAGGTGATCTGGATTTCTTTGGTTTTTCTTAAACTTTTTCTTTACAATGTGAGGAATGTTACATGAATATTAAAATTAATCCCCAGATAGTTTAAAACGTAATTTTGTTTCACAATAAAATCTTGCACTGAAGTCTTCTTTTCATAGAAAGTTCTGTGTTAGTTGACATAAATTAGAGATGATAATTAGAGTTTTCGGCAGCTCACTTGCATTTTAATTCATCCTCTTGAGCTGATTTGGATAATAAATTATTAATCAAAATGATAATTTAGTTGTCTTTGTACAGTTTTTGTATTAAATACTGGTTGTCTGGCAGGGGAAAATCATCTTTGTTCAACTGTTTTTTAGGAAACTGCGTAGGTCAATCTGAGTAGGTGAGTTAGTAAACAGATCAAGATACTGCCAAGGAGAATAGATGGTGTGAAATATCATCTGTTGTAGGTCTGCAGTACTGTTCAAGATGTCTAAGATTTGTAAAGTATATGTGTGTGTTCCAGGTTGTAAGATTCACATTTCTCTAAAACAGCTTTGACAACAAAAACTGCATTACAGCTTAAACCTGCATTAATACGTTTTTGGCCACTTGGGTGCAGTGACGTGTTAGCAAACAGCTGCATTTGGTTCTGTAGCATGCTCTGGGTATACGCCTGACTCCTAATATTCACTTAACAACTTAACTTAACTTGCATTAATTTGTATTTTCTTATGCAGATTTTTTTAAAGAAATTATGCTAAAGTCTGGGCAATATTTGGATGAAAAAATAAAGCTAAATGCATGACTATGTTCACCAGCAAGTTAACTAACTTTGTCCATCTGTTTATTTGGTGCTATGCAGGTTGCACAGTGGGTTTAACTAGAACAGTAAATTTATGGGCAATAAAACCAAAACAGAAAATGAGTCACTGTGGGTCACATATTTTCACATCACAATCCTTCGTTCACATCAAAAATTGAGTAGTGCAGCTTTAAAATGATAGCAACAGATCACAAAGGTGAGTTTTTTATATTACATACACCTTCTCTGGCTAAAGTTCATGAAGAACACATTTTTGGGGTGATCTTTCAGTTATTGTGGACATCTATTTCTATCCGTGATAACTGACAGCTGTAGAAACTGATACCAAATAGGGCAAGCCCAAATCAGGGCAGATCCCTTGTTGTTATGATTAAACCATCCCTCTCCACCTACCCAAAACTCCTTATCAAAGTATTTATGAGACATGGGAGGAATGACTGAGCCGAGCAGCTAGGTCACTCATGTTTGGATCCTAAATGTGTACAGCTGTCGAGCTGTAGGAAGTCTGCATATAAACAGTGAGGGCACACTGTATGTTTGCATGTACAGAATCATGGATGGATGGATTAATTCAGTTTAGTTTGAGGTAATTTACAACAAAATAAAAAGAAACAGTTCATTTTCAATATACTCCCTTATACAATATTTATTCATAATCACCCAAATACATCCAAAACACCTAATGAACTTGTATAATATGATATATTATCACAGATTACCTACTTGGCAGTTTATAAAGTAATTAAAATTAGCTTCACTTTTACCAGCTACAACATTCAAAGTTTTATACATCAGAGTCTGTTAACAGGTGTGACACATCTCATTCACCAATTAATAGCATTGAATGCCATGCAAGCAAATTATCCGTTACTATTCATATGCATTCACAGATGGCACAGCACTTTAACATGCAGTCTGGTTGGAGGGTGGACTACTTGGACTACTACATTTTGTTAAAATATTCAGCATACTTTGAACTCTTGGACTTTACCTGGCAAATACTTGCACATTCCTGCACACACTGTACAGCTCTTTTCATTGTAAAAACATACTGTGCCTGTATTTATATTGTTTACATTTTTAATATTTGATTTTTTTTCCTTATTTTTACTTAATGTTTGTCATGCACTAAAAACACTAAGACAAATGACTTGTAAACCTACTTGGAAAAAAACCTGAATCTGATCTCAACTGAAATATCTGTGGTCAAGTTGCATTGTGGGTAATGTAGGCACCAGTTTTGATGAGGAAGAATAATATATGGAATAACAAAGATGATATCACTTGTAATGGCAAAACAATATTTATACTACAACTTTTATTTTCTATTATTAAATACATTTTGCAGGTAACGTTTCTGTACTGCTTAAGTGAAATTTTAATTCAGGACCTTTATTTGTAATAGAGTACTTTTACAGTATATAGTGGTACTGCTACTTTTACTTTAGTACGGGATCTGAATACTTCCTCCACCACTGTGTATAATCTGGAGGCTGCATTAAAGTACAATGAAAGAATCAAATATAGGACACATGTTGAGTTGCAGAACTCGTCCCCTCGCCCGGTCTGATGGCATATGGTGCCTTCTGCTTCGCCAGTCAGCTCTCGAAGGCCTCCAGCTAAAAATGTATCAGCAGAGATATGGGCTACTATTTACATTCTATCTGATGATCATATAAAGGAGCTGGTGCCACCATGTACGGGGACTGTGCCCCGTTTTTGGAAGTCTCGTGCCCCATTTTTGGTAGACCCTCGCCAGGAATATCGTGTGCGTCACTCGAGTAAAAGGACGCTCGCTTGTAGAGCGTTTCACCTCCAAGGAATGAGAGGATAGGAAGTGAATACTTAATGCAGTGTAAGTGAAAACATGTGACAGGAAGTGGGCTAAGTGCTGATGATTACTGCTGATTGATAACAGCCCCCGTGTTACTGCGGTCAGACTCATTTTGGTTTGAGTGGAAGTGGACGACTCCATTTAGAGACTAAATGGTCAGAAACTGACTGCAGGCAGTTATGAGACCTATCAGCATTTTTGAGAGCTGGAACTGGTCCAGAGTTTGAGGAGAAAAAAGCAAGCGTGGAATTGATTTATAGGGCTTAGGCAGGCGGTGATACTGCAGTGATACCATTGTGTCAGTCACTGAGGTTTTCTTGTACAATGCATATCATTCTCTCCTTAAAAATATTCACAGCATGCAGCTATAGCATCACAGATGGCCTCATTTTAACAATTAAAGCCAGATTACCCGGTGGTATAGATTGCAAACATTGTAATTGACATAATGCTCTGAGATATGAGGACCTGATTATGTGAGTGTGTGAGATGAGAGTTGATTTACAGCCTCCTGGAGGTATAAGCTGTCTGATTCAGTGCGTGTTTGCCTACATGCCGCATGTGTGAGGTTTGTGTGCTGAAAGTGACAGAGGGTGATAGCGAGAGCAGGCAACCAGTCTAATCTTCAGTGGGCAGACGTGTGCTAATAGCACACATCAGTGCTGGTGTGGGTGATGGCTCATGGAGTGTGAAAAGGAGAGGCTATTGAGCAGGCACGGGGGTTGATGATAGGAACAAGCACTAAAATGCATCACCCTGTCAGCGATATCTGAAAATCAAGGCTGTGGATAATCCTGGAGAAACATCATATCGTTATGTATGTAACGTAAATGTTAGAAATGCATATTGTGGTTGCAGCTGCTGCTTCATTTCAGTGCGAGTTGATGATTTATTGCGTAAACACTTCTCATCTCACTGCCCACGAACACTTGTTCCTATCAAGGATAGCAGAAAGTTATCACAAGTTTCCTCAACATAAAAGATTATGTTATTACAGCAAGCGTCTGAACAATTAAGCGCTGCTATCCCCCCCAAAGGAGCACTAAACAGGAGGAAGCAGAAGACAAGGGGATCCAGTGTTCCTCAAAGGCTGAAGAAACCCAATATCACTGTGTGTGAAGAGTGTTTACGCTTTAGCTTCACAAGTACACGGCCATCTGTCTAACTGTGTCAACTCCTGTCAGACTGCACAAGTTGCAATCTTTGGCAGTTTTCTGGACTGTTATGCACCAAACACTGCAAGCTATTGCAGGTCAAGACTACCCCTTAGTGTTCTGTTTAATCTAGTTAAACTGCACTTAGTGATGGAAAGTACTTTTACTCAAGTAATTCATTCTGAGGTACTTTATACTTTACTTGAGTATTTCCATTTCATGCTACTTAAAACTACATTTCAGAATGGAATATTATACTTTAAACTACATTATTTATTTATCTTCATGTATTATTTATTATTTATTTATGTGACAGCCAGTTACCAATCACTTCACAGTGTAAGCCAATCAGAGGAAGGTGAGAGTAGTGCAGGTCATAACTTGCTCTGCAGGGAAAAATAATTGGTATCTGTAACCCTGTGAAATAGCCATAGTTCTGTACCTTTTCAAGATAAAAGTGCACATTTTATTAGTGACTTTTATTGTGACACGTCCAAATCACACCTGTGTCATAGTCAAGCTGTTTAATCAGCAAATTAATATGCCAAACCTGTCAGTTTGGTTCACTAATGTGTATTTTTAGCAAATTTGTGAACAAAGTTTGAGAGAAACTTTAAAGATGAAACAAAATTCTTTTTAGAAATCAAACAAAATAAAAGACGAAGTGTTTAACAGACCTCTCTGATGAAGCTGTGTCCATGTATGAAACAAATAATAAATAATAATTGAACTCACTTTAATAATTAAAAAAACAAAACAGGAGTATTTCTAAACTGTGTTATTACTACTTTAACTAAACAAAACCACTGAATAACAACAACTTCCAACATTGCCAACACATCTGTTAAAGGTACCTTGTAGAGTTTTTGACCACTAGTGGCACTATAGAGTAATGTTTTGATGAAAAGGCCTCATGAGTATTGCTCCACAATGAAGCATATGGATGCATAAACACAGAGGAGAACAGACCCACATAACTCTGTGTCATGCTCTTCCAATGTTTGACAGTTGCTGCCAAGAAGCATAGCAATGTACCAGCAAAAAGGCAGGGAAACAGAAATGAGGAAGTCGGCATGGTTAGATTCCCAAAGGGGAGGTGTCAGAGTTCAATAGACAACTGGCCTTATTATGGAGGTTACCCTTGTCCGATTTGTTCTACAACTACGACAGCACAGAGGTCAGCCAGAGGGGAGCTGCTTGGAGGCTGGAACAACATGTGTGGGGGGTCATGAAGGATTTTACTGGCCTTCTGCTTGTATCTGGTGGCCAGAGACCCGAACGGGAGATCCATGGTCTTGGAACATGTACTGTATGTTCTTGGTGGCTGATGACTGATGTAAAGACTAACACCAGATGAGTTAAGCCTCCTCAGAAAGTCCTGGTGCTACTCATGAAAAACTGAACCTAGATACTAGATATTTTTCCACTGCCTCAACTGACTACCTGTGATGTTTGCTGGGGGGGAAAAAAAGAGATTTAAAGCCATTTGAGTCTCTAAAAACTTTAAATCTTTGGTCGCTGTCTATGGTTACTGAAGGTTCTTCTTTGGCCGAGATGAGTTCCCCTGATTTTGGACTTCCTCCTCCTCCATCCTTCCCTCAGCCACCTCCTCCAGGCTGTCAAGGCACTCTCCTACAACAGAGCTCACCTTCCTGATCAGTTCATTGAGTCTGTTTGCATCATAAGCCATAACACTGCCTCCTTAATACACAAAACCAAAAAAAGGGAGTGCACCATTGTTTCAGAAAACATGCCAAGCAGCCTGTTGTATACATTGAATGATCTGAACCTCATAAAATACAGTATGCTGTGCGTACGGGTGTGGCTGGGCGGGGTTTCTTGGTAATCCTGATATGCAGTCTCTGCAGAAACTGGAGGATGCTTACCTAAGAGCAGGTTTGTTTGTTTGCAAAGCTGCAGTGATGTTTTTTTCAAACAAATATTGTTGATTTCTTCTGGAATCCTTGTTGTTTACTTAGCCTCCTTATTCATAGTTCACTGTAGTATTCATGAGTGTGAGGGATTTTTTTAATCTAGCATGCTACATATGGGGTTTACACAGGGTCAAACATATGTCTTGAGGTTACTGGAGGGAGTGTTAAATCTCAGATTGTTATGGGGACACTGCCTTCTCTCAGAGCAGCTGTATGTTTGTGTTTAGGAAAGCAGGCACCATTTTGACTGGGCTGATGTCACAGCAGATGGCTAAATAACGTAGAGGCTCTACAGGGTCAGATAACAACGTTAAGGGTAAACATATTTCCTTATTTGTAGACTAATGAATATTTAGGGACATGGAGTGGAGTGGTGGCACTATCCTGAGTGCATATAGACGAACCAGAGAGGACAGCTTCTTCAGAGGCGGCATCATGTCATGACGAGTGTATCACAGATGCTCCTTTCTCCTTCTGCTGCAATAAACCTTTGAGCATAAGACATCTTGGACTCCTGTGCATGTTCTCCCCACTGACTGAAAATAATATTTGGGAGCTACGATGCTTCTCTTTGAGCAACCTTTGATGAACTTGTTCTAGTCTTGTCTCTCCACTAAGGGGTGCTGCTGCGTGAGGGGCACCATATTCAATAAAACGGGCAGATCAGTGTATCAATCCATATATATTGTAGAGTTTGGAGATTCATTCATTCTGCTGGAGAGTTGTAAATGGACAATATTTTGTATTTGACCTATTATTATGATTTGGTGGGAAGTGTGCATTTGTATTTTCTTCTACTTATTGAAGCATATTCCAGAGAAAAACACACAAATGAAATAGATGAAAAACTAGAAATAACTGGAAAAAATTAAATTATGAGCAGCTAAATCAGAATTATCGCACACTGAGTCAAAATTGAGATGGCATGCTTTCACTTAATTTCAAATTATTATTATTATTTTCACTTTGTTAGTCAATTTTCTTTAATAAAATTTATTTATCAGGGACCATGTGAAAACATTCATGTGTATTGAAGAGGAGAGATGCTGTTGTATATCCCATCCCTTCTCAAAGTATATTATCTGGGTGTATATTTAAATTTTCCATCCACTAGATTTAGATTTTATTTCATTCTTTTCCTGCAAGTTTTACTGTGAAAACAGCTACATTGTGTGAAATAGTATTTGAAAAACATGCATGTTGCCAAATGTGTTGGACAACAATCATGTCTCTTTGTCAGGATTTAATTTTCTGGTTGCCAGGAGAACAAATATGTCATTTTGAAGAAACGGTGGGTGTGGATGTGGCTGGTTCATAGGGATCAATCATTAGCTCCTAAACAGCATTTCTCTAAAGAGGGAAAGGAGGGTCCCCTCCGCATACTAGTAATTTTCACACACTCCCTAATGAAAAACTAATTTTGGCAGTTACCTGGTTGTGATATTTTTCTTTTATTTAAAAAATTAGAAACGTTTGTAATCATCAATAAATACTTAATATTTTATTAAACCGGATTTAGTTGAGATCTTCCTGTAGCAGTTTATTGTGCAATTAGTTTTTCTCACAGCCTGACAAAAGTTGTTCTTATTAACCACTAAAAACGGACCTAACAAGCAAGAATAAATTTATTTATTAATCATTATACTTTATTAACCAACTCCTCAGTTGCAGCTTACAAACCCTTTAAAACCTGCTCCAACGTTTCCTCTCTTTTTTCTGATTTTCCATACACTGACCACATTGACAGGAAAAGCCCACGCCTTATTTATGTATAGCCTTCTTTCTTGCTCAGTGGTGCACATTTACGCACAGCGACAGGATGAGCGTCTGGACGTCCTTGCGCGCTCTCTTGACCTCTCTCTGCCTCTTTCTGCTTTTAAACTGTCCGGGCAGAGTGTCGACTTTTGAAGTGACACTGCTTCACACCAACGACAACCATGCACGGATCGAGGAGACCAGCGTGGACTCGGGAAAGTGTTCATCCAGCGGACCTTGCTTCGCTGGGGTCGCCAGGAGGTTCACTAAAGTGTCGGAGATCCGGAAAAAGGAGAACAATGTGTTGTTTCTGGATGCTGGAGACCAGTTTCAAGGAACTGTCTGGTTCAACTACTACAAAGGCGCCGAAGCTGCATACTTCATGAACAAACTTGGTTATGATGTTATGGTAAATAATCTTTTAATTGTGATATTTATTTTAGAACACAGCTAAATTTGGTCATAGAGATGTTTGATTTAATTAAGTAACTGGAGTCCAGTTAAGTAAAATCTTTTATTTATTTTTATATATTTATATTTTTTATATATCTTTTATATTTAAGGCTTTTGGAAACCATGAGTTTGACAATGGGGTGGAGGGTCTGATCCAGCCCTTCCTCCAGACTGTAAATTGCTCTGTGGTGAGTGCCAACATAAAGGCTGACCAGACTCTGGCCGCAAAGCTCAGTGGCTACTACACGCCTTACACAATCCTAAACGTGGGCTCAGAGAAAGTGGCTGTGGTGGGCTACACCACAAAAGAAACTCCTTTCTTATCCATGCCAGGTAAAAGCATCCATTGTTTGACTGATGAATCTTTTAATGTCTTTACTGGCACCTCTTTTCATGCAGCATTTCATGTGTTGAGTGAGTACAGACCACGCACTTAATCAGACTTGAATTTAAAATACTCTCTAGAGCTTTTTCCGCTGTGGTCTGTTTTCTAATGCACTACACAGAGCTTATACTACTTACTTATATATTTCATTTACACCTTCTTGTCTGATTGTAATCATATTTTTCCCCCTGTGTGTCAGGCCAACACCTAAAGTTTGAGGATGAGGTGGCGACACTTCAGGTTCAGGTTGATAAACTGGTAGCTATGGGTTACAATAAGATCATAGCCTTGGGACACTCTGGTTTT
The DNA here is from genome assembly GCA_033000465.1 of Sciaenops ocellatus. NCBI lineage: Eukaryota > Metazoa > Chordata > Actinopteri > Sciaenidae > Sciaenops > Sciaenops ocellatus. Next base: position 11,979,548 of record CP136878.1, on the reverse strand, counting down.
AACGTGGATCAAGACATCGCCAAGCGTGTGAGAGGGGTTGATGTTGTTATTGGAGGACACACCAACACATTCCTCTATACTGGTATTTTTATTCTATTTTAACAGATCAACTTTCTATGTTTTACAACGTAATTTAACGTATTTCTATTATTGTTTTTATTAAATTAGACTGTAGACGTCTTGTCTTTTTTAGCAAAGCCACAGTTTTACCTCCACTGTAACAGGAAGTCAGTCCAACCACAAACCTCAAAATGTCTTTTTCTGCAGGAAACCCCCCATCCACTGAAGTGCCAGCAGGTCCATATCCTTTCATGGTGAGGTCTAATGATGGGAGGGATGTGCCGGTGGTCCAGGCTTATGCTTTTGGGAAATACCTTGGATACTTGAAGGTTACCTTTGATGAGGCTGGGAATGTGATAAAGGCTGTTGGAAACCCCATCCTAATGGACAACAGCATACCTCAAGGTATTTTCTTTTCTCAATGATTCTGTCAAAATACAGTAAACCCGCCTCATGTTTTCATAAATATTTCATAAACACGCTTTCTAACTTTCTCAGACCCGGGTTTCCTTGCTGAGATTGAGGAGTGGAAGGAAGACCTGGCTCAGTACTCCTCACAGTATGTCGGACAAACCTTAGTATACCTCAATGGGACGTTTGAAGAGTGCCGATTTCGAGAGTGTAACCTTGGAAACCTGATCTGTGATGCTATGGTACTAACTACAGTTAACATTTACTTAATTTATTCATTCAGTCAGTCATGATTGTATATACAGAAAGCAGTAGATGCTTCCGCTGTTGTTCAGTTTATTTACCCCTGAGACAAAACACTGATGAATTTCAATTTCCCACTGGGTATAACCTCAGATCCTGTCTGTGCATGCTCAGCATTACGCGGGAATTTGTGCAAGGGTTTGGAGGAGGCTCATATAAACACAACTTTGTCCACTGTAATAACTGGTCAGTCCCCACAAACACAGGAGACCAACTCTTTCCAGGAAGTTTGACTTGCTCTCTCTCCTTTTGCATTGCCAGATTTATTACAATCTAAAGGAATCAGGCGATCTGCCGTGGAATCATGTGGGCATATGTATGCTGAATAGCGGTGCCATACGGACAGCTATAGATGAGCGCTACAAAAACGGTACTTCTGTTTTTTGTGCTTCATTACAAAGGCCACTTTATCTGCAGTTGTAGTTTCTCTTTTTAATGCCATGGTATTTTCCCTTTCTTTTAGGTTCCATAACTATGGAGGAGATCCTTACTGTCTTACCATTTGGAGGAACCTTTGACTTGGTCCAGTTAAAAGGATCAACAGTGAGAAAGGCTTTTGAACACTCCATTCACAGATATGGAAGCATGTCTGGGGAATTTCTTCAAGTCTCAGGTCTGTCCTCTAGCCGTGGTGCTTCTCTACCGTACAAACACATAATTTGACATTTTGGTAAATACACCAAGATAAGAAGACTGATACGACTCTCAGATGTCTGAGGTTATTAAAGTCTGTAAATTATTTATATGAACCTACTCCCAGTAGCTAGGCTGTCTCTGTCCAAAGACATCAAAATCTGACTCAAAAAAGTCTCACTTCTAAAGTTCAGTTATTAACAGTGATGGGCAAGTTGAAAACTTTAACCATTTACTAGTTACACAATGATTTAAGTCTATATTACTTAGTAATTATTAGTTAATTATTACTTTAACGTTAAACAAGCAGCCTACCAGCAAGAGGTACTGAACATCAATGCAAATAATGCTAACGTAATCTTAACCCTGGTAACCTACAACACTTCAGAGAAGTGCTGTCCGCAACTGAAGGCTCACAAGCCAAATATAACCAAAGTTTCTGGTGGACAGCTGGAAGTTAAACAGACACAGCAATTAAACACATAACACTGCTAATTAACATTATGTCTTATTTGGTTAATCTGTACAGCAAAGCAGTATTAATCTTCTCATCTAAAAGTCATTAAGAATTAATATTTCCCAAAAGCCTGTTGTTACTGATGTTCACGCTAAAGCAAACAGAACATTTTTCCTCTTTTTCTCTTGGATATTTCCAGGCATTCACGTAGAGTATGACCTCTCCAAACCAGTGGACCAGCGTGTGGTGTCTTTGTCCATGCTCTGCACCGAGTGCCGTGTGCCCAAGTACGAACCATTAGACCCGGAGAAGACGTACACCGTGGTCATGCCTTCATACATAGTGGGAGGAGGTGATGGCTTTGCCATGATTAAGGAGGAGCTAATCAAGCATAACACAGGTAGGCAGCAGAGGTGGTTTCGTAATTATGTCTTAAGCTAAGCAAAAGAGATTGCAAGAATCGACCGATATTTCTAAAGAGTTGCCAGACTTCTTAAAAGTTCACTTAAGGTCTCAGATATCTCAAAGTTGTTCCACTCTTGCCCTTCCTTCCTGTTGGACTGGATTCTAAAAAAGCCATGGGCTTAATGTTGTTTTAATCATACATAGTTTGAAGCTAGACAGGTTTTTCATTGTATAACTTTATTTATTCAGTGATTCAGGGCAACGCAAACTGGCAATCTTTGTTGCCATATGCAAAAAAAAATCTTCCTACTTCGGTATCCTGTGAAACATCTTGAAAAGACACGGAAAACTGTCAGCCCTAAATACCTTTAACCTTACCCTGTTTTTCCGCAGTAGGCTAAAAATAGACTCAAAATCTCTCACAGACTTTTTGGAGCATTGCATACATGTACTGAAATTGTATTATTCCAAATAACCAAAGACCTACATGGCCTAAATTTTTTTTTAAAAATAGCGTAGAACTTGTAATAATGACTAACAATTAAGTCAGTCAGTCAAAAGATGTGTTACGACCCAGCTTGTGTAGGAATGTAATGAAGGAAGAGAAGGAAGACAGAAGTAACATAAAACCAGTTGTACTACAAAGTTATTTATTGCCAGTAATTAGGACTAAATATTAAACGAAAAGAGGTGTGACAACGGGCAAGCTGATGCTGTTCAAACAAAGGAAATAATTGTAACACAAAGAGTACTCTTTAAAAATCAGAGTCTGAACTACCTACATCATCTGGTGCTTTATGTTTGCTTCATGATCAGCTTAAAAATGATAGCATTTGTGACAGTCATCATTGAAAAGTGCTCTCTCAGCTCGTCTGTGGTTTAGGGGATCATGCAGTCTGCATGTCGAAGTGTTGTTGAGCAAGATACTGAACCCCAAATTACTCGTGAAGGCTGCGACATCGGTGTATGATTGTGTATGATTGGTTAGCTCCCAAAAACTGATGAGCAGTTGGCACCTTGTATGAATGGGTGAATGAGATATGTAGTGTAAAAGCACCTTGAGTGGTCGGAAGACTAGAAAGGCGCAATATAAGCACAGCCCATTTACCAAAAAACTACAAGTCGTATCCAAACCAGTTTCCTATCATCTCTGTAGCTGAGCGTCTTAAACCTCCTCAAACCTCCTCACATCCCATCAATGCCCCTGGGCCAGACACACAGCGCCCTGAGTTAGTTTGTATTATAATAGAATAGTTGAGGCGCAGCCACTGCTTATAGCTTGAAGACAATCCCCAAAATAACAGTATCATCAGAACCAAGAGTGCTGAATGTGTGGATGTTTGTAGAAACTATAAGAGCAGAAGTTTTCTGTTGAGAGGTAATATGGGAGTCTATGGGAAGTATGGGCTGGCACTCCCATCACTTTTAAGCTGAGAGCGCAAAAAAGTGAGACCACTGGATTGGAAGTATACGTGACGGACAAGGACGTGTTTTTCTACGACATAGAGCAAGTTTAAGAGAAGGTTTTTAGAGGTGTTACCAGCTGCTCTCCACTTGGGTTACAGTCGCTTGTAACACATGCTGACTCACCCGATATGCCCTCACATGTGTATTCTTTTGGGATTTGGTAACAGTGGAGCAAAAATCTATAGAGAAGAATAAGCGTTATAAGAATGAGAAATAGTACAGAGGAGAAAGAGAGGAAACCACACACAAAAAAACAAATCATGGAAGGCAGGATGTTGCTCTGGGAAGAGCGCCAAAGTTAAAACGAATGGCACCGAAGCAATTTGTATTGCAAGCATGCAATAGATTGTGGTAATTGGTGACAATGTTAAACAGTTATCAGCAGGTTGTCATCGTAGCATGTTAGCATGTTGATGTTGGAAGCTCAAAGCAAAATACAGCCTCACAGCACTTAGCACTGTGCAATAACTAATAGTAATATCATAGTAGCATGTTGTGCATTGGCTTTCCCTCTTTCATATATACGTTTGAATGTCTTCCAATGTATTTCTCTTGATATGAATGCCAGGACTTTGGGACTGCAGCTGTTAGCAAAGGTGCAGTTCATCCATCACTGAGTCCCAGTCCACTTATTTAACTCCTATTTACTGGTCATATATGTTCTGGGCTCTTGGGGAACTTAAACTCACTCCATAGGGAATGATTTATAAAAACAAATATGTGCTGCAGCTGTCTCTATAGCTCACACGCATGTAAAGATGGAGAACAGGTGTTTTGTGCATGGGCAGCTTGGAGAAAAAAGAAAAAAAAAACAACCAAATACTAACCAAGCTGTAATTTTTCCACTTCTTGCAGGTGATATGGACATTGCTGTCTTATCCAAATACATCTTGGACATGAAGCGCGTGTACCCGGCAGTGGAAGGTCGGATCACGCTCAGGAACTCAGCTGTCTTCACAGCCCACAGCCTTGTTTTGTTGCTGCTGGGTTTATGTCTGTCCCTGATCCTCTGATTAACTTTGTACACTTTAAGGAAACTGTGATAAACTAGAGGGCAAGTTTGGCAGCTTGGAAACTCCTCTGGGACATGGTTAACTGCCTTTTCATCTCACTGGCTTCGAGGATAACTAGACGGTAACAGGATTGCAGGTTCAGCCTCAGGGTAGATTCAATATCCAGGCAGGCACTTCTTTTATCCCACCAAATAGCCAGTGGTTTAAACAGCTGAATATAAGGACCAGGGACAACACAAACTCTGTATAATAAGAGTTTACTGAAGAAGACAGTAAACATGTATTCAAAACTACCAATGTTGTTGACCTAAAAGTGCATGTAAGTCATTTTTAGTATGAATGTGTTTTCTTCTTGAGAATTGAAATGAATGTATGTAAAGAATATTATGAAATCAAATCTAGGACAATGCTTTAGCCTTCGTCTCTGAATAGCAATGGATGGAAACAAGCCAAAGTTTATTTCTGCACCTGAATGCGCCTATACATACACAGTTTGACTGCAGTTTTGTTTGTCTTCAACCTTAAAGTCCATTTCCAGCACATATTCAGATACACGACAAACCTCATTTTTTGTAAAGAACTGCTCTGTTCGAGTTAGGCATGAATGTATTGCTACAACAATATATTGTAGATATGATCTGTAAATACGCCATCGTTTTTTTTTTTTTATTGTTGTTCTCTTGACTTTAACCTTTTTGCGCCTCCCCCTAAATGCTTTAGTTGGCATCTTCATCTACGCATAGAAAAAGCACCCTGAGCTGATAAAACACAGATCTTCTGTAAGATCTTACTGCTGTTTTTGTCATCACATCTGCTTGTTCCAAGAGATCTCTGTAGACATTTAAAAAGAAAGACATATCTTTTTACCCTGGCTTTTATTTAAGGTGCCTTGCCATTCACTGCTGAGCCTTCCTTTCTTTTACTTTAATTTTTTTATACATTTTATAATTGTATGGCCTAATTTTATCTTTTCTATCTTTATCCAGTTTGCTGGGCTCTATTCATTGTAGTCTATTTCTGTTTTATATTTGCTCTGTGAAGCGCTCTGGGCTGCATGAAATGTGCTATATAAGTAATTGAGTTTGGAATTGAAAATCTCCGGTATATATCAATAAACGACATTGTGACAATCTATCTGTCATGAATTTTGACATTGTGACACACTCTTTCTTTTGCACTGCTATTCATTTAATCTCTGTTGACCTGTTTTTTAAGTTATTACTTTGAATTGTGCTAAATTCCGTTTTTTGGCTGTTTCAATTAATAATTTATATTAAAAAATCTATCAGAAATATGTTTCAGGTGTAAAGGAATCGTAGGAATAATGCGGGACAATTTCGTTTTAGTTCATAAAACACAATAGTTATAATAAGATTACACCTCTCAAGTTGCCTGAAGTGATGTTGTCAAACTTAGCTGTCATGTCCCATTGACATGACATAAAACACACATAAAAGCAACAATGATTAAACAATGACAATGATTAGTGATGATTAGATAAACTAATCAAATCAGAATCAGAATCAAGCAGTAGTCCACCACCAGTAGTAAATAATTGGAGACCACCACCCCAGTGCTTCTTTCTTCCTAACCAGTGTTAAATCGTAGAAAAAAAAATATTCAAAGTTTTACTACATCAACAATCATCTAGTGCTGTCAAAGAGAGGCACACACCTCGTGTGCATTTATCATTCAGAATCGTTACACAAGGACCATTGTTATATTATTTATTTTATTTATTATACAACTTATTTACAAAGTTAATGACACATACAGTTCAGCAAGAGAATCCTTGTGTGTGTCCCTCTTCTTGCTGTGGCAGGTATTCAGATGAGATGCTGTACATGTGACTACATGCAATGTACATGTTAGTTTCACGTAACCACAACAACAAAAGGAGGAGGCTTAGCTTAATGCCTCATAAGCATGTCAGCTCATGTTCATTGAATTCTTCATTTTACATCCATGGAGCCATCATAGAGGTCTCCTTCTGCCCCTGCGGTGGAAACACAAACAGAGTAAGCACAAAATTAGATTATCTTAGTTGTCAAGTAGGTGTATACTAGACAGTGTATCACTTATAGCTACAAGTAATATGTTATATATTAAATTTTCTGTAACTGTTTATTACAGTTTTTCTCAATTGCTAAAACACTAAAACCCATTGGCTGAACAAAGTTGTCAGTTGCCTGAACTCGTTTAGCTAATTGTTCAGTCTGTTGTCAATACCTTAAACCATTTCACATGGTGAAACACAATTTGCAGATCTCACTTACACTTTTCAGCAAAACCCTAAACACTTTCTCATTCTCAAAACACATTCTGCACTCTAATGCACACGTCATCCGTACTGGTAAACACAAGTGGCAACAATTACAGTTTTTCTCCATTGCTAAAACACAATTTCTGAAACCTTGCTCCATTTTCTTAAAACATTAAACACAAAAGCTCATCTTCAAGCACTATTTACAAAACCTCTGACTCCTCTTGCAAAATCAAACTTTCGCCTGAAAGCAGTTTTATCTGTGCTCAAAACCAAACACTGCTCTCAAATCATAAACAAAGCGATCAAAATGATATACACTATCAAGCAGTCAGTAAACAATACACCAAAAAATAGAAAACACATTGTTCAAAGCATATAGTTCTCAGGGAGTACATTTTTAATCTCAAAACAAGTTTCATAGTTTTCCGTCATTGTCTTTTGATGAATGAAAACATGTTCTATCATAGTGGCTCAAAATTGATCAGAAATCACTACTCTGCTTTGCTCTTTGCTATTTTTTTGTTCTTCCTCCTCCTTGTACCCCTATTTTTACAGGTCTGTACCCTGCATCTCACAAACTTGTCCTTTGTCTCTGTGATACTGTAATTCTTGTTCTTTGTTGATATGTTGTTGCCCTCCTCCGCTTCCTCCTCGTCCCCCACCTCGCATACGCACTCGTCCTCTCGCATAGTTTCTTCTAGAGCACACGTCATTGATTAAACACAACCACTCAAAATCGATTTCACTTGTTTCAAATAATGTAACACAACCAATATAAGCCAGTTCAGAGAGCAAACAGGTTGTTTAAGGTGGGAATGAGAAAGTCTGAGAATGGACAGAAGAAACTATGTGAGAGGACGAGGACGAGTGCGTATGCGAGGTGGGGGACGAGGAGGAAGAGGAGGAGGGCAAGAAAGAGGAAAATGAGGACAAAGAGGAAGAAGAAGAGGAAGACAAAGAGTGGAAATAGCTGATGAAATTCGAGCAACAATCATAGACCATGTTCTTGTCCATGGACTGACAATGAGGGAAGCAGGACTTAGAGTGCAACCCAATTTGAGACGATTTTCTGTGTCCACCATAGTAAGGACATTCAGAGAAGAGAACAGGTACAGTATACTACTGTATTTTTGTAATTGCAAATTTACTGTACTGCACTATATGCAGCTGTTTCAATAGACATACACACCTACGGCCAATTTAAAGTCAACAATGAACCTTTTAAGTGCATGTCTTTGGAGTGTGAGAGAGGAAGCTGAACCACCCGAAGAGAATCCACACAGAAACGTGGAGGACATGCAAAATAATATATTAAACACAAAACTTTTCGATCTATGGAAACACAAACACTCAACTGCCTGTAACGTAAGCTTGTGATTTCTTCCCGTTTTTCAGTCACTATAAGAAAATCTGAATTTTTCTCACAATTTTCGAGATTGTATCACTAGAGCCAATTTTGGCTCCGGCAGCTTAGCTGGATACAACTGTGTCAAAACAACAGATGATTTCTCCATTTCCAAATCCTCCTGGATAATAACAGCCATATTTTACAACGTACGATGGAAGTGATAGAAACTACAGAGATGAAATCAATTATAAAGTCAGGACTTGTTGTCTTTATGTAATTTTAATTCAGTATCTGCCGATGATCTCACAAACAACTGTAACAGGGTGAGTTACATATTCAGTTCAGTTTATTATTTGTCACATATAATCATAAAAGAACAATTATCGTGACATGTATGTATGTATAATCACTTACAGGGATCTCTTATCTCTTACAAGTATGTCTTGTAAGACAGGACGATAGATAGCTCTCTTATCCTACTCAGTCTTTGACCATCAGGTGAGGTCTTAACAGATTGCTCTTTACCCAGAAGTGAAATGCAGAGTATTTTACCGCTTTCCCATTTTATCACAGTACAAAGTACAAAGAAGATAATGGTGTCACATGAGTGTTACATGACTAAGGTGTCGTGTGTATATATAATGAATGGATATTGAGGAACAATATTTCTTTGGAAAACCAAGGCGAGCATCTGTTTACCTTGTTTAGCTCAGGAAAAAGTTCTTGAATGGCGATGTCCAACAGCACATACGTCAACTGAGGAAACAAAAAGCAGGGAGAAGATGAAAAACGATCTTTCATCACCTGTCACATCATCTCTTTTCTCTCGATAAAAGGTTTTCCAGCAGTGAAATACAAATGAAAACAAGGACTGTGTTCCATATGCTGTGTGTGTGTGACTGTCTTTGTGTTTTTTTACCTGTTTGTTGAGAATAGGCTGTTGCAGTCCATCGAAGAGGAGACGTACTCCTTCATACTTGGCCTCTTCTCCGATACATTTCCCAAGAAAGTCTTAAGATAAATAGCTTATGAACATCCCAGCTGAGACATAAAACCGACCACTTGTTTTTACAACTGTAGATTCGTCTTGTGGAATATGGAAATGTTGGCTGAGGTGGCCTACAATCCACAAAACACCAATTTATAGAGGTGAATAAATACCTGGAATGTAGGACATCATCTCCTCAAAGGTCTTCTTTGCCCTCTTCTGCTTGTCTTGAGGCGAGCGAGGCAGACTGCTCTCACAGAAAACTGTGTCTAGAAGGGCAAAGATTATGTACATTAGCATCTTTAATGGAATACATCAAGTTATTTTCATTTCCAAGAATCAGATGGGGGTAGATCAACACCACTCGCTTTGTCTCTGGACTAACTGCTGTGTACCTCTGAGCAGAGTGATGAGCGAGACTAGCCGGTGTTCCTGGACCACAAGGTTGAGTTTGTACTGAAGGTAGTAATCTGTGTAGGCTTCCAGTGTGTTCTTGAACAGGATCCGGCCAGTCATTAGCAGGTGATGCAGCCAGTCAGGGATGTGGAAGATGACTCGGCCTGACAACCACGAAGAAGAAGTAGAGGAATGAGGAAGAAAGAAAGAGAGGCTTTAAGAGGTCACGGTGGTGACTCACGAGGTAACCTCTAACTCTATACCGTGTATGTTCAGTATTTAATTAACTTTAACTTGTATTAGTGTAAAACAATTTAACTTTGTTTTTGAATAGCGTTATGTAAATAAAGTTATTATTATTACTATATTTAACTCGTCAGAAACTATCAAAATATAATTACTGCATTGTTTCACAATTTAAATGTACATTTCAAACAAACAAATCATCATAATCATAATGCAGATGTCGAGTTAGTCTACATGCAGCCAGCTACTGTTACATAAAACCGTGTGTGACATCTACTTTTATTTTTACACTAATCAGCTAATTCATTGGCACTTCTACATGTAATATGGCATTTGATCATTTTATATTTCATGGAGGAATGCTAATATTTTTTATATTTACTAAATGTAAGCTTATTTTTGTATTCTCTGTAAAAAAAAAAAAAAAAAAAAATCTCCATTCTGAGATGATTTTTACACATTTTCAAACTGGAAAAGCAGTGACTGTTGTGATGAACATATTGCAATTACCAATTACTCACCCACATACATTAGGTAATCATACACTCCTTCAACAGTGATCATTTCCATGAAGTAATTCTGATTGTGTCTCTTCTCAGTCATCTCTGATCGGTTGGCGTTGTTTTTGAAGAGGTCATTGAAGAGCTAGGAGAGACGGATTTACATCTATGTTTGAGACTGAAGTACTTTTAAGACAATAATTATACTGTTACTACTTAAAACAACCTTTTCTGCTCTGGGTGACTGACAAAATATTGCAACAAAAGTCTTAAACTGCATGACAAGGTGTGTGTTTATCCCTTTGTGTTTATCTTGAAGCGATGACGTATTTGTTCTAGTACTGCAGTGAAGTGGACCTTCATATTACATCAGTCAGAAACTGGTTACATTGTGTTTAAACAGGTCAAGGCTCGTGAAACCTTTCATGATCTCACTAATTCAGCCTCTGGCAAGCTGTCAAGTTAGATACCTTGGCCAGAAAAGGGAAGTATGAATGTACTCACACATAGTTATCTAGTTAAACCTCCCTTTATTTCAAGGCAGTTGGACCAATGGAATATTTCAAAATAAGTGACATTATCATAACAATACACAGAAACAAAACAACAGTGTAAACAGTTCCTATAATGAAGTCTTGGTGGATGCAAACCGGGACTTTGCTCTGAAAGTTATCTTTCCACACTTAACTGTAGAGCTCCATTGGATCGTAGGCTTTCAACTACCACACAATAAATGGCCACCCTCCAATGTAAACAAATATTAAACTGCTGTATATCTGAGCTTCAGCAGGGACTTCAATTGTACTCAAAAGATAACATTCCTGGGGCTTAGGAGACAAGACAGAGAGAGAGAGAGTATAAAAAAAGACTTCCCCAACCTTTTTATCATTTTCCGAGGTGGGGCTTAGGATTGTGAGCTCAGGGCGACTGGGTTTGGGTTTGGGAGATTCGCAGGAGTTGAAGAAGGACTGGATGAAAGGCTCCAGATGCTGCCCTTTCTGACAGAGAAAGCACGGGATACAATGACTATCATTTCTCTTACAGATGTATTTGTCATTTTAAACATGTTTAATGGACTGCCCAACACACGAGTGACAAGTGACAGCTTAAATTTGGAGTGACTTCATTGTATTGTAGAAACCACACCACACACAAGTGTATTTCTTACCTCTTTTATGAGTTTGCTGGGAACTGACTTAATGATTTTCCCTGTGAAACATAAACACGTTATCTCAGTGATGAATGGCTCTGTCACATTTTGCCTCTGTCTGAAACACAAACATCTTTTCACCGCAACACACGAGGTCAGGCTGACCGAACAGTTTCAGTTTGACATGTTCTGCTGTTCAAACATAATCCATCACACCGGTCTTTGGCACGCTCATACTGTACCCAGATTCACGTCAGGTAACATCTTGTCCAGGAACTGAGACTCCATACTGTGAGGTGACAAGAAGTCAGCGAGGAGCTGACTGTTGCTCAGCTCTGGGTGCTGCAGAAGTTTCTGAAAAGAAAGCACATGTTTGTTTTAAGTTCTGTAGTGGAAACTTGAATCAATGCTGTGGCTTTTAAGTCTGAGTAAAAGCAGGTACAGTACATTATTCAGGTTGCCATGTGGACAATCACATATATTTTACTCATTTTGTACAGACAGAACAGACTGTGGTTTTGTTTGTTTTATAGCTACAGAGTTTATGTTGTTGCCAACTATTTTCTACAAATTACTATATGTTCATTCAAAGCACACCCTATGGATGGGCAGGCCCACCCTGAAAGACCCCTGCTGCTGGGTCAGCTTCTAAGTAGTCTTTTCTGTCTATTAATTTTAGCATGCTATAAAAAACAACACACAAATACTTTTAAGATAGGTAATGCATCACAGTGAATTGTTTGACAGGAGTCCAGAGCTTTTGGTTAACTAATGACATTCCCATTAGCCTTTGCCGTACGTCGTGTTTTGTGGTAATTAGCCGATGCGAACACGCTAAATTAAGATGCTACACATGGTGCATGGCCTCACAGAGCTGCTAGTACGGCTGTAGACTCCTCGTCAGTTATCATCTTGTGGCGATGCACTTTCAAGCAGGGACCATTTAAAAATCTTTCCTTGGTGGAGTGCTCAAGGACGCTCCGGTTGCAACACATCTGAGATTTGTGAATAAACTGCTGAAAACTCCACAAATTCATGAGCGATGTTTCATGAAATAAATCTCAGAAGCCATTTTGTTTATAAATGTTTGACAGCCAAGTATCAAATCTCAACACAGAGTGCTTGAATGAATAACAAAAACAACGTGGTCCCTAATCACAACTGCAGAGTCTGAACTGTGTTTTGAAAAGCTGCAGCTGCCGCGTGGACAGCCAAATGAAACAGACAGAGATAATTTATTCTCCTTTTACAACGGTGATTTAACCCTTTGATGGTCCTGACGTACAGCATCCTCTGTACTTCACAATTTAATAACGGTCACTTTTAAGTGGTTATTTTCTGAAACTAGAGGTGTTGTGTTCCTGGAACAAATGCTCAACATTTCAGACCCAGTCCCAATTTGATCTTGATGTCTGGTCACTCGAGTGTTGCCTGTTGAGCCGCCACATGCATTGAGTAGAAAGATTTGTATGGAGAACTGTGTGTTTGTGTGTGGGGGGGCTCTGAGCATGAGAGAAAGTGAAATGAAGGCACTTATTTCAAACAAGTAATAACAAAATGTCCCTCTCTGACTCTTGGGTCAGCACGCTACTTTCTACTTTAGGGATTTAAGAGGACATTAGCAGCTGGTTTGTAGCCATCCTAGTCTATTTATACATGCAGAGGACGTGAGACTTATTCCACACTTTAATTGACCAGTGTGTAGAGTCCACTAATATCACACAGAGATTGCATTAACAGCTGTGTATTTAAATAATGTTCACATGGCTCATCTCGAGACCCATTAATCTACATTTAGTACACATTTTACAGACATCTACCTGAAGGTACTCCTGGAACTCCTCCCGCTTCGATGTAAGGAACTCATAATTCTTGGGACCGATGATTCTCTTTGAAGGCAACTGTGCATCTGGAAATGAGCCTACAGAGGGTGTAAGATTTTACAGAAAGGAACGTTGGAAAAACGATGTACGTTGTGTGGTTTCCAAAGTCCCTAAATAATGCAATTACACCTTACTTAACCTAACCTAACGTAACTTTGGTGGGTAATTTCTTTCTTACAGCAGTGAATGAAAAAATAATAGTACACGGGTCATGTAATGATAACTAGAGCAACAATATCCAGAAACCTTACCGTGAAACTCAGTGAGCTTTGATTCAAGAACATAGAACTCCAGATATCTTCTGTACACAGACCAGTGCTCTGTCTCATGTCCCACTGCAGGCAAACAGGGAAAACACACAGTAAGGTTAGTAAGTTAGATCTGCTCTCGGTTAGCATCGCTGCCATCCAAGGAAACATCAAGAGGCAATGAGAAAGTACAGAAAGTGAGAGGCAATTGTTGTTGAGTGAGAGCAACATTTTTCCATATTTGTGTTTTCCGTTTTTTGCAGCTTTTTCTGCAGCTGTTACTCTTATTTAGATTTTTGCCAATTTGAGCAAATGCCTTGATTTACTTAGTGATAGTGATAATAGTGAGAGGAGAGTGGGTCATCATGACTTTGTCATGCTAGGAAAAAAGTAGTCATCCAGTATTACTCCTTGACCACTTCCTGGAGACTTCAGTTAGGTTGCCATGCAAACACTGGAGAGTCACAGAGTGACTGCTCCTGACCAGGAAATACGCTGGCACACAGTTCCACTGTAAAAACACAACTTGTCATTTTTACACACATGAATGAAATATAGCAAGTTAATTAGTGAGCTTTAGATGTCCGTTACCTTTAGACACAGCCAGGCTTGCTGTTTCCTGCTGTTTCTAGTTTGTGTTAAGTTGTGGGTGGTAGTTTCATTCACAGTACAGATATAAGAGAGATATCAAGAAACTATTGTGTAAAACAATTTAATTTCTACAAAAATACAGCCTTATCAAGGCAGATTCCATCCATCCATCCATTTTCTCCCGCTTATCCGTTGTCGGGTCGCGGGGGCAGCAGTCTAAGGAAGTCCAAACTTCCCTCTCCCCAGACACCTCGGCCAGCTCCTCGGGAGGGACACCGAGGCGTTCCCAGGCCAGCCGAGAGACATAGTCCCTCCAGCGTGTCCTGGGTCTTCCCCGGGGCCTCCTCCCGGGGGGACATGCCTGGAACACCTCCCTAGGGAGGCGTCCAGGAGGCATCCGGAACAGATGCCCGAGCCACCTCAACTGACTCCTCTCGATGTGAAGGAGCAGTGGCTCTACTCCGAGCTCCTCCCGAGTAACTGAGCTTCTCACCCTATCTCTAAGGGAGCGCCCAGCCACCCTGCGGAGGAAACTCATTTCGGCCGCTTGTATCCGCGACCTTGTTCTTTCGGTCATTACCCAAAGCTCATGACCATAGGCAGATTAACTCAGTTAATGAATGTCATAGAGAATACTTAAGATTTTAAAAAAACAAGTTTTCAAGGACTTTAATCATGTCTGTGAACAAAAACTTACAGCGATATTACACATAATTGGTCAAATATTTTATATCATACAAAAACGGATGCCATCTCTCAGATGGCAGTAAGTGTGACAAAATCACGGGCCTGTTAAGTCTCACCTGCCTTCCGGTCATTGCGCTCTACGTCGATACAGAACACAGGAATCCTCTCCCTTTTCACATCGTCGTCATAGAAGTCAATGTATGGTATGGTGATGTTCCAGGCTGAGAGGTTTCTAGGAGTGCTTGGAGTGGAGGCTGCCTCCATGGGGGAGTCATCCTCCAGCACCATCATGGCTTCCTCCACCTTGAATGGAAGGAAGTGAGGGCGGTTAAGGTCAAGGAAGAAGAAAATCAGAAGAAATAGGTCATGGTCAAAACTGCTACTGTTGAAGTGCAAAACACTGTGAACTCTTCTTAAGATCACGACCGGAGAGTCTTTTAATTCTTTGATATCTTTTGTGCTTTGAGTTCAATTTCTGTTTATTTCTCACTCAAGTGTGTTCATCTGTCTCACCTATATTTAGCATGCAGTATCCACCAATCAAATTTACTATGAAGTAATCAGTCTAGAGAAAAGAAGGTTGGCTGGGACTCACAAATAAAGGAATGCACACATAGCATTATCTACATACACTAAGTACAGGAAGAGCAATTATATTTCCAAGCTACTGTTTTACTGCACCAGCTATGGAGACAGCTCATTATCTGTACTCATACTGTACATGTACTGTAAATATTTTCCCATAACCTTATTTGTAAAAGAAGCACACTCGGTTAGTAAAATAGAGTACAGAAACTGTAGCAACAGAACACAACAGTTGCAGTTCTCTCAATCAAAGCAGAAGTTGAGTTATTTTCATGAGCCATACGTGTTTTCTCAGGGAAATACCTGCTCCTTTAACCTCACACAGTCCTCTGTCAAACTTGTGATGTGCAGACAAACACTGCTTTCCTTTTGAAGTCATTCTGCAGCCCTCAAAAATGCATTTTAATCATGGACTGAACATAATTGTTAAAGCTTCAATGGAGCACCGGACAAGATGACACATTGCATTTGATTATGACTAAACAGTGTGCAGACAATATTTTGGTAAATTAGGCAACAAGGGTTTACAAAACTCCAGGAAGCCCTGAGAACAGCCCTGTTTCACGTTTCAGAAAACTTAAAGTTAACATATGGCAGACAGATTTAATGGACAGTGTGGCTTTCCTTTCTTTACTCACCAATGCCCCCAAGTGGTATCTACAGTGATAGAATAGAGGAGTGCTTTAGTTTGAATTTAACTGTTTGTAGTGGCCTTATTTGTTAAGAAAAATCCAAAAAGGACAAAAAAATTTGGAATTACATTTTCTTATTTTGAAGTATTGCATTAAAGCTTACATGCAGTGTGAATCATCTGTAAGAATGAGAATAAACACAGGACTGTTTGATTTGTGTTTCAATCTGGACTACACAGAAAACTATTAGTGTCATAACAAACACTTAAAAATCATCTAAAAATGAAGGTTTGGAATATTTTTAAATCAGCCACACCATATCGTCTTCTCCCTCCACCAGCCCATAAGATGGCAGCATGGCTCCCTCCATGGTTGTGCTCTTGAACACTCCTTTGATCTTACTGCCAATGCGGCTGATCCCAAAGGACTCGCCCCTCTTTGACGTGCTCCTGCAGGCCCAAACAGAGCGGTTTTAAGACAATGCGTGATGAAGGAGATGCGCATGGCTTCAGCAAAGCGCATACAGCTTGAGAGAAGTGACAGGGAGGGAACTGTAAGCAAGGAGCAGGGCACATAGCAATCAGTATCATGACTGTACAATGGGGAGTATAAGCTAAGGTAGCCAAACCCAAAGCCAAAATGTCACGTCACAGCCATCTCACAATGAAATGCCTGGGCTCTTGGTTAAAAGCTAAAAGCAAACAGAGCACACAGCAGTGAGCAGTGATTTCATGAACAGAAGGAGATCACAAATTGTGATGATTGTAAAAAATTTTGTATGATTAGTTACCAGTCAACTAGAACAGGCACACAACACCACAGGTGCTCTGTGCCTTAAATTTGACTAAGTGACATAAAAATCACCCGGTGATATAACCATTACACGACAAACTGAACATTGAAAAGTCACTGCATTGTCAAAAACAACAGACGAGGTTACAGCCTAAACAACACAAGTTGAAGTTGAAGGACACATGACAAATTAAAAACAGGATCCCATGCATCGGTCCCACCATGCAGGCGTCTGGTTGGGACTGGGGTGACATACGAGGAAAGTGGACAGCATGACATCACACTGAGCGACCTGTGACACACGGATGGACCCTGACTTACTTGGGTGATGAGTGGCGGTGGGATAGCGAGCCGTATGGGAAAGTTGTGAACGTGGACTGGGCATGGAGGGAGTTAAAAGATGCAGGTGAAGAGCTGCCAGAGGCGGTGAACAGTGAGGATGGGGACTCGGGGCTCCAGTCCCAGGAACTATAAGCAGAACAGGGTCACGTCCCCACGGGCAAGAGGAGGGAGAGGACCGTGGATCATACCAGGGCAGGCAGTATGGTGGTTACAGAATCAGAGTGGACATACAGTCACAGACACAGCATGGTGGTGGCATTACATAGATGGGAGTAAAGGGTGGACAGACGGGCAGAGTGGAAGGGGAGTTACTGAACTGCAGACATGGAGGGAGGCTCCTAGTTGGTCAGTGTTAACGAGATGGAGTGCCAGTAAGAGCCATTATCTTCTATCTCCTCTGAGAAGCATAATTCATGCTGGTTTGAAAACTGCTTTGATTGATTTCTTAACCAGAAACTGAAACATAAAAGCAACCAACATCTTTCCTGAAGTTCCCCTGATGTTTAATTCTGTAATTTTGGGAGCGAGCAAACCTCGTTTCAATAATTTAATGAGAAAATCACAAATCAAATCAAAAAAATAAAACCTAAACCTTCCAAAACAAAGAATTTGTATTGCATGTGTTTAGCAGCATGATTCATGATTAGCTTGATTAACATATGATTAACATATTAATGATGAGTCATGCTAAGATTAACTCGATTAGCTGATTAAGGCCGGTTTTCTCAATCTTCTCTCATTTGCATTTACAGCACAGGCACCAAATAAAACAGAGGTGAAATTAGATTAACAACAAAATGATATATCATTATCACATTATGAACTAGTACTCATACACCCTGATTGCAGCGGGCCCAGAGCACAGTGAATTTGTTAAAAAAAACAAAAACAAAAAAAAAAAAAAGGCATGTTCCTCTGTAGACCAGTCAGGACAGAATGACGTGTCATTTGTATCTTGCGTGCAGCAGCACTGCTCAGCCAGCCACTGGTTTGATCAGCACACTGATGTCTTGATACTCACCGAATGTCATCCAAACTGAGGCTATTTCTGGAACAATATGCACAAGGAGTTAGTGGCAGGGCCCCGTGGCCACATACACACCACACCCCGTGATAGAAACATGACAGTTGATCCCTGGGCTCAGGTCACTTCTAATTTAAGTTTCATTAAACTGCAAAGTAAAGAACTTTTTTTATTTTTTTTATTGCTCATTTACAGCTTTATTTCAGGCTTTTTGATGCAGTTGGCACAGACTATATTCTGCCTTCATAATGCTGTGGCTATTGGGATACAGGGAGTTGTGACCAGTGAAATCCAGACAGATTAAAGGAACTTGGGTTGCATGTGCATGCAATTATCTGCCTAAAAAATAAACTACCAATGAGGCGTTCTCTGATTTTCTGTGGCTAGATTATCTTATTGTCAAATACTACCTGATGAATCAGTATACTAGTAAACATTATGAGTTAAACATTTATTTTGTTAAACACAAACACAAATATTCGTTAAGTGAAACCTACCTGCTCATCCTGGAATTCCTTGCAGGGGACTCGGCCCCTCGAAGAAGCTGGCGGAAGTACTGAAAAATGTTATGGAAAGAGCAAATAAATAAATAAATAAATGTACATTTCAGGTCAATCAAACACAGCATATGCAGCTCTGCAATTCTGTGCCAGTATATGAGCAACGCTAAAGGATGTACTGAGTGACCTTTTTATGCCTTAATAATAATCATGACTGAACTGTTTATTTTGGAGCAGGAACAGGAGTGGCAGCAAAATATCAAATTATATAATTATTCTCCAGACACACTATTCATGCAGGGCAGTGGCCTGCTGTGGACAATGGCTGAGCACTGGTCCACCCAGCTGTATTCAATGAAACAGCCTCTGAGGGGTGAAATTCGGCTTGGCAGCTTGGCATAACGCCAGTGTGGGCTCATTGGCCAGTTGCGCGTCTGGCATTGATGACACGGCTGATAGTGGTTGGTGGCTGAGAGATCGGAAGAGGATAGCGCAAGTGAGTCAATAAATTCCGACCCGACTCTAATTCCAGCATTTGGCTGATATAGCTTTGTTACTGTTCTGATGCAAACAAATTAACATTAATGTTGAGCGTGTGTTAGATCAGCCATGTTTTAAAAGGACTGTACTTAGAAATCAGGTCATGACGGACAGATGCAGTACAGATAGGTGATTCATAAATTGGGCTGAACGTCAGGTGTGTATGTCAAGCTTGGTGACAGTGAGTTGAGTGATTTATTTCTTGGTGGAGACGCTAACCTCATCACTATGACAAAACATGGGGGTGAAAACATTCTCCAGGAGGGACAGGACGTGCTCATAGGCTTCAAACAAACACCTCATGGTCTGCAGTTTCACTACCTCTGGATACGGGCCTTCTGCAACTGGGAAGTAAAACAAGAACCACATACAGCATACATATAGTTAATAGCATACATACTTATTGAGGTGAGTGCAGTAGGTAATTATATAATTCTAGAAAGATCCCTGTCACATACTGTTGCGTATTTCTTCCACTATAAATGGGTCGAAGCGGATCTTGTCAACGCTCTCGTCCAAACAGTAGGTCTCGTAGATCTTCTTCACCTCCTCATGAAGCATCATCTTCTCTGAGTCAGACAGCTCTGGGCACAGTATCCTGTCGTTGAATTCCTCTGAGAAGATAAATGAGTCAGACATCTCAGTCTCACTGTGTCAGGACCTTTAAGAATGCATCGCTGTGGTATCCATGGGTGTCAAGACAATGGACACTCTTTAGTGAGCTTTGCTGATGATTTCAGACTGACTGTGTGTGGCTGAGGGGTGAGAGAATGGCTAGAGTTGGGTTGTCTTTATTGAATTGTTCTGCTTGGATACTAAAAATGATGAGTAATCACCCAAAAAAGCAGAATCAGACTATTTACTTTACCTGAGTTATTTTAAAATACATTTTTAGGAGCATATCGCATTGAAAAAATCTGAATTTTGTGCAAGTAAAAGCAGCCAAAGTATCTTTTGATGACTGGTTCTGCTTACCGACTGCAAGGCAAAATTGGAGCACATGGACAGCCCCTTCTTGCTTCAGGAAGTTCATGAAACGGAAGAGAAGGTCTTGCTGTTCTCTGATTTCCTTCAGCTCCAGCTTTAGTACCTGATGAGCGACAGAGAGCATGTAGAGAATAGAAATCAGCGCTCTTTAAACAGTTCAAAGATGTTATTTACACTTCTTGTTTAGTTTGGTGAGACCTGATATAGCGGCCTAAAACACACAGTGGCTTGTTGTGGCGGTAGTACACTTACAGAGGGCTTTTTGTTGCGTGTATCAGAGTACTTATGCAGGAAAGGAACCAGTGTTGAGGTGGGCTCTGTGGCTTCTTCAGGCTAGAGCAACAGAAGCAGATAGAAAACATCTTTATCCTATTCACCCATGAATAACATACACTCTGCAGCAATATGTTAAAACACAAATGATCTGTTAACGGCTCAACACGCACTTACAGGGGAGTTGTCGATGAATATCAAAAGCAAATGATTCACTGTATCCTAAAATAGGGAAAAAAATAGCAGTCAGTAAGTCAGTAAAACACACGTAGATCACTTTTGATGTTCTGAAAAAGACATATCTTTGCCTTCCATTTGCATAATTGACATGCAGAAGGCTCCAGGTGACAATTCTGGATACAGAAAATTGGCCCTTAACGTGTCTACACTCACAGGATCAGCCAAGTAGTCCATTGAAGGAAGGAAGACAGAGCCAGCCAAGACTTCCCTTATCAGGAGAGTAAGAGATCTGAGAGGAACGAAGAGATAAGGCAGCAGGAAATAAGAAAATTAGAGAGTAAAGAGTGATCCTTATCTACTTCTGTATATTATCAATGCTGTCAGACTTTCTCCTCAGGGAACACTGATGCTGTGATGTTTTTTGACAAATATATGGAGGCACTGCAGCTCCTTCAATGAAACGCAACTGGGTTACCTGCAGTCTGTAGCTTTGGGTGGCAGGATGTAAGGGAAGAGCATTTCAGTCAACTTCCTGAGGTAGAGGAGCTCATCTCTGCGACTGCGAAGGGCTACGTGGAGATCAGGTCCATATTCTTCCAGGGCAGCTTGTTGAAGAAACTCTGTGTTCTTTACTACAGAGGAGAGCAAGTGAGAAGAGTGGTTTGTTGCTTTTTTATGGTGAACACAAAGAGAAGACTAAAAAGTGGGTTATACATGTGAGCAATACCTTTTTGTCTTGCTTTGCTGATTATTTCAATGTGCTTCATGGAAACTTTAAGAAGCTTTTGTGTAATGAGTGATGCCACGTCCACCTGAGAGAGAAAGAAACAATTTTAAAACAACTCAGATCAGCATCCAAAGATGTTAATTCCACTCAGTCTTTATTTGTCACCTTCTGCGTGCGGCGGACCAACACAGCTGCAAAGAAGCGCAAAGTCACCCTAAGCTCGTCCACAAACGCCTCATCATCCGTGATGTCTCTGAAAAGAAACACAGTACAGTTACAGCTGTCACTACATATAACATATCACACCACTTCATTTTATGTTATGACATTATGACATGCAAAAGGAGGATGGAAAAATGTCTTACCTATACCAAGGATACACAAAGTTTTCCAAAACGAGCTCCAGAATCTTGAAAAAATAAAACAGAAAAGGAGTATGAGATAATTTGATTTATTTATTTAATAAAAATATGTTTAACCCATGCATGTATTACCTCTGAAAGAGACGCATCCACCTTGGAGGGAACATTCAGGTCAAGCCATGGTTGATAGTTTTCCAGTAACAAAGTCGGTCTATCATTAAATAAATAAAAAACCAAACCAAAACAAATAACTCATACAGTTATAGGGTAAAGGGGAAGAGTCCTTTCTGACCACTAGAGAGCAGTGTAACCATACCTTGGTGATAAACAACAGTGTTATTGTGCACATTGAATCCATGTCGACAAACCAAATGCAATAAATTGATCTGTAATGTCTTCAATTAAACCAGAAGGCTCTTTTTCCAGTTTACCTTACTGTTTGCTTCACAAATAATCACTTTGTTTGATTAGCATGGTAACATAAACAGTCACAGGGAACATCCCTTTTGTGTCTGTGGGCATCAAGAGTTTACCTTGTCAGTATAACTACTGTTGACACATGATGATAGGGTTACAATGCAACCATTTCCTCAACTACCACTGAAGGAAAACATAACCAGGAATCTCACCTGTGCCTTTTGCATTTGATTTTTCCACAAACGGCACAGCTGTGGCCCAGTGGAAACAGCTCCTGTTGGTACGACTGCAACAGAAAGTTAACGTCTTTTACATGGGATCCTTCCCATCATTCACTGCAGCTGCAAGAGTGCCTTAATCATGGGAAATGTTGTGTCCAGTTAATTGATATCTAATTTGTGTATCCAGTAAGAGCTTTTATTTATGGTGTCATTCACAGCCAAACTTTTAGTCTTGATCATCGTCTCTGAAACTTCTTATCCCCTGTGTTTATTCCCTTAACAGATTTTAATTTACTTTTAACATTTTATTGGTTTTATTGTTTATTGTTACAGTTTTTAGGCTTTGCTGGTCCTTGGGTTTTTATTCAACGGTTCTTTTTTTCTTATTGGTTTTCATTTATTATAACATTTTATCGTTGTATGGCCAAATTTTATGTATGTATTATCTATTTTGCTAAATTCAATTTATTTTTGTCTATTTCCGTTTTTTATTTTTTGCTCTGTGAAGCACCGGGCTGCATGTTAGCATGAATAGGTGCTATTTAAATAAATAAACGTTGAGTGGTCATTTCTGACACTGAATATCTGTACAATATAGCAATATTTTATAATATTTTCTTCAGAAATCACTATATACAAGTTCAGATTTTTAACTGTGTCAGTCGTACTCAGTAATTTTTGCTTTCTGACCTACCTTAATCTTTGGTTTTATGGAGACAAAGATGTTGGGAAGCAGAGACTCTGGCCCCAAAGAGCAGTAGAAAGTGACGACTCCAGCCAAGAAGGACCAGAATACCATTATAATGTGTATATATCTGTCAAAACAGAAGAAGATACTGTTATTAACACATGAAGGGATTAGATGAGGGTGTCAGGGATGCTACACATGAAGTAGCATTGATGGAGTAACTCCTGTGTATAGGCTACCTGTTTAAAAGCACAGTGGACATAAGCAGGACCAGCAGCAGAAAGCAGAAGACTGGAT
This sequence comes from Sciaenops ocellatus, assembly GCA_033000465.1. NCBI lineage: Eukaryota > Metazoa > Chordata > Actinopteri > Sciaenidae > Sciaenops > Sciaenops ocellatus. The sequence goes on along the minus strand of CP136878.1, from coordinate 11,955,929 downwards.
ACTGTCGGCCCAGCTCTCTGAACCGGTCTAGCTTCATCCTGCGTCTTATTTTCTGCAGACAAGCCCCGATGCAACCCATCTTCGTCGCTTTGGGAGCCTATTGCATATTACTGTAAAAAAAATAAACAAGACCACCATGGAGCGACTGTCTATAACAATACATAAGGGCGTATAGCAGCTATACACATAACAGCATCAACTCAAAATCGTATCATCTTGTGCTGCTTCTTTGTTTTACATACCAAGCAAGTTGCAATTATTTTTATTTATCCACTCCAGCATGTTATGGGCCATTTTTCACTGTAGTCCTGCAGCGACACCATCATGAATTTGCAGAATAAATACGCAGGCTGCCTTGTTTGTAGGATCAGCGTAGTAGAAGCGAGGTGCTGTACACAGCTGTAAACCACAGCAGGATTAGAGGTAATTACACAGCAACATCTGCGTACAGATTATCCCTTTAAAACAATAAACTCTAGTACGGTTAATGGCTAATGGCTGCTGCGCTCTTAGCTGTCATTTCTGTCCATTGAGGGGGCAACGGCTGCCGCCTGGTTGTCAGCGCCGGAGACGCGTGATGTCACCTCCGCTGTGCTCACAGCAAGCGGCGGCAGCAGCTTGTAACATGCTGGTTACTGTAGTTTACAGACAAACAAGCAGCTAACGTTGTATCAGCACACGCCCTCAAATAAATAATAAAATACACGAGGTGTCTCTGTTTGAGGGGTCGACGCCGCGGTGGGTGTGGCGTCGCTCCGCCATGTCGAGTTTTCATAAAAAATAACGGTAATAAATACATTAGCGTCAATATTACTTTATGATTCATAACATACCACGATAATTTAGTCAATAAAACTACACACGTTAGCTGAAAATACATGTTTGGGTTTTTTTTTTTTTTTTTTTTTGGCAGGCTAACGAACAACGAATACTGGAGTTAGCATAACCGCCAATTAATTAGTTCCGCTGTAGTAGCCACATCAGTGCTGTTGCTATGGTAACCCGCAGATTTTTTTTTTTTTTTAAAGCTGTGACTAATAACTGTTGAGCGGGACTGTGCGATTGAGGTCACCGGCCAGCTAACGGTTACCTTATTTTCGAGTAAATGTGCCTCTACTTTGCCATTTATCCAGAGTTTTACAGTGGCAAAACGCTCTGTTTAAATCAGTTAAGCCTTAAATGTGACTTTAGACCTGTTGTAATGAAGATAAACACCAAAAATAGCGACTCATTGGTAGTCTACAGGGGCCAACTGTCAAGTCAAAGTGAAAGAAACCAAAGTCACTCCATGCATGTATTAATACATACAACAAGGCCAAAGCTGTATTATTTTGGTCCATACTTCCCCATTTTAAATCAAAGAGGGGGCCAAATTGACCTGAATTTGTCTTGTTAGTTCCTTTAAATACTTTTCACTGCAGTCTTTTTGAAGTGTCATAAGAGGAAATCATGTCTAAGTTTTATAACAATGCACAATTTAGTTTTCTGGCCGCAGTGTTGAGAATGACTTGCTTGTTGTTACTGATGTATTACTTATACCTGCTTTTACCTCTTTGACCAGAAATGTCAACAATTTATGAATTTAACAGGAAAATACAGACTGGTCTGTTTGTTTAAACCTCATATTGTGCCATTTTCAATATACATTTCTTCCAGTTGCGCTTGTTCCTCAATGTGCATCCTTTTTAAGCAATGAGATGAGCGCAAGTGTCTTCACATCAGATGAAGTTTCACAATCACATCACAAATGACAAAAAAAATGAGTACTTTCAAAGACAGACTTGTTGCCAAACTGAATCAAACACCAGCCAATTTGCATCTCATGAAGAATTTTATCCAAAGAGTAAGACACAGATAGAAATCAAAAACTTTATTACAAAAATAAGTTACACTCACCTCCATTTTACAGTATAAAACAATTTATTTGCAGGAATGCAAAAAACGTTGTTGGCCACCAACAATAGTTTAAAACTGCTAACATCTTTTTTTCAAAAGGTGGTTGTTATGATTTTATTGAGGGAGTTAACTGTATAGAAAACTGGGATTGACGAGCAGTTTCCTTTTTGCTATACCCGGAAATAGAAATCATTCACTGCAGTATCCCTTCTACCACTATGCGACTATGATCCCTCACCAAGTCATGGCAGCTAACGTTAGGCACACATGCTCAGTGGCTGGGCAATATGGCAATTCAGTCATCCATCAAGATTAACTCGAAAGATCTTCTACATAGTTGCTGTCTTTGGGAGCTGGGAAGGGATCATTCAAGATTAACATGATTTTATATGATGAAAGATTTGATTAGGTTGTTTAACATTATTCTGACGTTTTAAAATGTACTGTATCAATATAAAAACAAACCCACTGGAATAATACAGTGGCACAAAAGGGACACTGCAGGGCTTTATTTTTGTTTTTCTTTTTTTTTTTTAAATCAAAGGCAGTTGGATGCCTGTGATGTTGATGCCTTTACAAAAGTAACATTTTATCCGAAAAACTATACAACCAGTAACTACATAGTCTGAAGAAGCAAGGCGGCTAATTCAGTTCAAAATAGGATAAAAGCAGGGCTTGTTCAGACTCATCATATGAGATTGTTTTGCATGCCCAGTTTGACTGTTTGCAGTGTCAGAGCTGCAGCTGAAATGACTATATTACATTAAGTACATCGTTTTTGCGCTGCAGCTCTTGTGCATATTTTGTATGAAAACAAGCCCTGCTTTCATCAATATAGTTTCCCTATTTACAGTACAGGCCGGGTAGTTTAGTCCTCTGTACTGAGGTAGTCAACCAACCCTTTAAAGACAAGTTCTGAAAAGAACCACTTTCCTGGAATGCCTGACTTATCCATGCCAGGTGGGTACACCCTAAAAACCTGCAAATGTTCTCTGTCAAACATCCAGATCAAACGATTAAGATTAACATGGATATTCCGACGATAAAAATTGCGATTAGCACAAAAATATACAATAGCATCAAGCTCGTTTGAGCCACTTCAAACCTAAAAACTTAAAAAGTGCAATTTCATCAATAATTATTTAAAAAATGGCATGTTCAGGGACAGGGAAGGGGTAGATTGTAAGGGCAATACATAGAGCCCTGTATATCAGGGCTGGGTACAAGGGCTCAGGGAGAAAAAAAAAAAAGAGGCTGTGGCGAGTATTCAGAATCCTCCGGTCATCTTTTTAAAAAGGTGGCAGTTTCAGAAATAAATGAAAATAAAATAAAATTTTAAAAGACATGGGGGGGAGGGGGGAGATGCTTCTTCTGTAAGGCTGGAATTTCATTGGACCTTTTTGTCGTGCTCTTTTTTTTTCGTTTTCTTTAACATCCATTGCAGCTTACGGTGTAACCCCACACATCAAGTCAGTATCCACTGTGACAGGTCAGGATCGCCCTCGGCCCCGTTTCCCTACTGGACCAATGAGAGGAAAGATAAAATTAGTACAGAATTTGAAGGGGGTAGAGGGGGCGGCGGGGGGAGTACAGACACCAACGCTACACACATTTCCCATCAATTAGCATACCAACAGATTAATGGAACTCCACTAAAATTTAGACTGAGGACTGTTTTGCCACTAGGGTGGGAGCCAGCTGGCCTCTTTAAAAACATAGCATGTTGTAGATGACCTTTGTCTGCTGGCAAACAAGCTGACCGCTCTGAAAGATGACACCTGTCAGGGGTTATTTATGAGGCCAATAAGCAGGTGTAACTTTGTGCAGCCTTATAATTATTACCAACATCATTTCAAGACAATCAAATGGCTCAGCTGCAGCTGCTTTCGTCTTGCTTTTACACCTCTTCCATTCAAGTCATTCCTCTGAACTGTGTTGCTTTGATAACTGGCCCACACAACATGGCGGCAGAGGCCGAGCCAAGTGCTCCTTTTTTCCTGTGATATTCTAGACTTCTAAAAAAAAAAAAAAAAAAGCACCGACTCAAAATAAACCGAGCCACGTAGCATAAGTTCTTTTTCACTAGAGAGCGGTAATGATCTGGAACTGAAAAAAAAAAAGCTTTATTAGTCACCACAGTACGACTGATTTGATTTGTACCCAGCATCACACAAAGTTTGAATTCACCTCTGCTTGTTCCAGGGCCTCCTCGCTGGGAGAAGCTCAATCGGCCCCTCGGTGTGATGGCACCGCGGCCCCTGGTCTGACTGGCACCGCCACGGACTCCTCCCCTCCCTCCTCGTCCTCTTCCAGAACCTTGGAAGTCGTCATAGCCGTAGTACGGGTCATCGTAGCCGCCCCGGTAGTTGTGGTAGTCGTATCCATAGTAATCGTAATAGTCTTCATAGCCATAATAGTCAGGAGGGTAAGAATAACCTCCTCGTCCACCGCGGCCTCGGCCTCTTGTGGGTGGTGGCATATGGGGAGGCCCGTAATAATAGTATTCATCATACCTGGAAGATGATACACAGATTCAATATAAGCATGGCGTCCTGCTTTGAGACTAAAAAAGGTCACAGGTTTGAGTTGCATTCTTTTCCTTACATTTGTGTTTTAGCGGCTTGTCTCTGGGCTTTGCGCTCTTTCCTCTTCTGGTCAGGGGGCTTGGCGAAGACAATTTCAATGTGCTCTCCCTCGAGGTCTTTGCCATTGAGATCAGCCAAAGCCTGTGCAAATTGATCAAAATGATACAATTATGTTTTCACAGCAATTACAAACATAAAAGTTATAACTTCATGATAAACGTCCGGCATGTCAGCGATCAGGGGTTGTTTTTTTCCCCCGTCCATACCTTCACAGCGCCATCTCTTTCCTCGAAGTGGATGAAGGCATAGTCTTTCAATTTCTTCACCCGCTCCAGCTTGCCAAACTGACTGAACGCCTTTTCGAGTATCTCCTCCGTGACAGTGCTAGCTAAGTTCCTCACAAATAGCACCTTGACCTGGAAATGGAATCACACGGTTCAGTTTTTTTTTTTTGCAGAAAAGGGGAACAAATACAACTGCAGGACACCGTCACAATGGAAACTTGTGCCTTACCTTGGCCATGACCTCTGGGTCTGGGTCCTCAATGGGATCAGCCCACTCCACGGTGACCACATTGCCCCACACCTTCACTTTGCCGCTCATCAGCCGGCGGCGGGCCTGAGCTGCCGTCTTGTGGTCTTCATACTCCAGGAAGCAAAAGCCCCGATTCTTCTTCTTGTCGTCTGGCTGGTGGTACAATATGACATCATTTAGACCCTCTGTAGAGACAGGGAAAACGTGGGAGAGAAGTGGAGAAAAGATGGAACTGTGTTATTCAACAGAAATCACATCAATGAACTCAAAACAACTGCATTCGAAGGCTTGGTTAAGAAATGGTTTCATTTTAGTTTTAAGTAACTGTAAAGAGAAATGAGGACATTAATAAGGATAAAATTTTTTTTTTCCTACTGTCACTCACAAGAGACACCTAACCTTAAGTACAATAAACATTTAGTGTCCTGTCAGATCTTAGCGGTAAACCATCATGGTAACGTGAGTCACTCCGGCTTAGTAATGGGGTCATCATTTGGACACAAACAGGAAATGCCTGTCAAAGCTTCACCCTCTGATTTTTTCATAAACAAATCTTGAACGCTGAACAGATCTTATCAAAATTAACTAACAAACAAAAAAGTAAGTCGCATTAAAATGGAGGAATGAAGACGTGAAGGGTGGTGCAGGCTCACCTGTGACTTTTGCAAATTCTTCAACAATCTGCTCTTTTGTTTTACTCTTGGGGATGGAGCCAACAAACAGTCTATTATTGGCCACAGAGATACACACTCCGATGTGTTTACCTGGTCGAATTTCATTGTTGTTGCACTGCAAAAGTACGGAGAACAGCGCAAATAAGACGAAGAACAAAAGGCAACAGAATCAACATGATGGCAACTAGATAAAATCATCTTTCTCACTATTAGCAGACATGCTTCTAATACCTCTACATGTTTATATCTTAAGAATGCTGCATGCTACGTTAGCGTCTGCTCATAGTTGCAGTAGTGTGGGCATACCAATTTGACAGCCTGCTGTGCAGCTTCTTTAGTGCAGAAAGTGACAAAGGCGTAGCCTCTGTTCAGGCCACTGAGAGGATCCATCATCAGGCGCAAGTCCCAGATGGGGCCAGCTTTCTCAAACAGCGGAACCAGCTCATCCTCAAAAAGGTCTCTGGGGATTTTGCCTACAAATATCTGCCAGGTTGAGAGAGAAGAGAAATATAGTGCATGAGAGCAACTCTTTGAATTTGACATGCACGATAATATTCATATAGAACGTATCCAGTCAGCTCTTAGCGGTAAACTATCAGTGTAACCATGGTTACTACAGAGGATAAAAAAAGTTTCATCATTTGGATACCTCATTAAACCTAAATTCACTTAAAAAACTGGTGTAACTTTAAACAGGTGACAGGTTTTGTACCTCTGTACCGATGGTTGGCTGTGCCCCTGAGTGGGCGGACTCTGGTGGGGGACCTCCATACTTCCTCTGGCCTGTTGTCACATCGAGTGTGTAGCCAGTTCTCTCCAGCAAAGCCTGCTCACCAGAAAACATGGAAAAGAAAGAAGGATAGTGTTTAGCAGCCGTGAATCAAACAAATCAAAGCCTTTTCAATATCTTACAAGTTAACTTAATTATGAAGAAACCAACTCAGTTTTTGGACATGGGACTAGTTCTCACTTTGATTTTGGCTTCATCTGGTCCTTTATTGGTGTCTGACACTTTGGTCCCTTGTTTCTCTCTCTGTCTGTACGTCTTCATCACGCCACAAAGAAAGGCACTTTTGTTCTGAAAGGGAAAAAAAAAAAAACACTGAGTACTATCAAACAATAATTAAAGACATGCCATCATTAGGACAACTTCTGATTCTTGGTTCTACGAATAAAGAATAAGCTGTGACAAGACGGCAACCATCATGTAGATATGATCAACGATAGCTAAAAGCTATTGTGCAACTACAATCCTACGACATAAAGCCATGATACATTACACTGCACAGAGGACAGTCGTTCGCTTTGTACGGCCCAACGTATCTAAACAGTACGTCAACAGTGCTGCGCGCATACCTGAACATGTGAGAGGTCACTGTCCTTAAATTGCAAAAGGACTTGCAAAGCACCTTCCTCGTTGAATTCTTTCAGAGCCTCGATCGCTCGATCATCTAAGTCACTGTGTGACACCAAACCTGGAGGAGGGGGGACAACAGAGAGAGAAAAGATGAGCTACTCACAAGACAGAAAGTTTCGAGAAATTCAAGTACAACTAAAATGATCAAAGAAGAATTTTCATGCAAGTCCTTCTGCATAACAAATATTATAAACTGTGAAATGGATAATGATCACTACAATTAGAAGTGAAGGGCAGGAGCAGCCTAATCTAATAGAACTGTATTCGGTAGTCAGGCTGCACTTTACTCTGCTACCAGCACATTTTTTTTTGCAGAACTAATCACAACAGATGTGACAGTGCAACTCGATATGCCAGTGCCCCTCTATAGTGTGGCTGGGAGTTTCTAATGAGCCGGTCTACATTCTCCTTTATGGAGGGGCCATCACCTGTCCCAGGCAGCCACACACCAGACAGCTGCTGCCATTGTTTCTGCCTCACTCCCATCTGGCTGAAAGGGCCAGACCAGTACTTTTCTAGATCTGACCGACCGAACGAGTCCTAAAATGACCCCCCCAAAACTTTGTCGCTCAACTCACCCCGTACAAGCTTGTGAAGAACTGACAAATGCAACAGCTACTGGAGCTGTAACTAACATCATACTTACTACAAACTACATCCATCCCTCTGCGTTAATTTTATGATATGCAGAGAAACTCCATAGGAATGAATGGGGAGACTGGACAGGCTCACGAAGACACTCCCAGGAAGAGGACTATGCATCCGCCCTGACACCAGTGATCATACAACCATGTTGGGAATGCAAATGCTGCAATCATTTACACATTTTCACACTGGTAATGTGTAATTAAATTTTTTTTTTTGTAGCACTGCAGTACCCATTTTGGTAGGAAACCACAAAAAGTTGCTTCAGGATCCCAATTCCCACATTCAAAAAGGTGATAAAATGACAATACATGCAAGAAATTGATAAACATAGAAAAAAATTGCATATTTGAATATGCAAGTATATTCATTGTGCCTTACCTGCTATGTAAATTTCATCTAGTTTTTCAGCAACTTTCTGTGGTAAACCAGCTTCTAATAAAGTCTGGAAGTGCTCAGAATGGGTAACTGCAGCAGAGGTGTCCATTGGTTCTTCTGGACCATTTCCATTAATATGTTCTGTGGCCATGTCTCCAGAAATCTGTGTAAATGCAATGAGCCAAATTAATCCTGGGTCAAGGGCAAGACTTGGGATTTGTTCAGAAGAGTGCAAAGTCTCAGACTTGGCAAAAAAAAAAAAAAATAATTAAAATAAACATACAAAAAAAAAATGCAAAAATGGTTTATGAGTTTGAATACAGGGTGACTTTTATATCATTAAACACAAATTATCAATAAATTGGGGATGCTGCTGTGTTCACAAACAAAGTTAACATGGTCATGTGGCGCTTCAGTTTGGAGACTTTTCACTGTTCTGAGTCAACGCTTGCAGCTCTCAGCTTGCAGGAGGTAGAAGCCCAGAAACCTGCATATAGGCAGTTGACAGATGTTTCAACATTGCGCCCAAAGACAGACGATGCACATGCCAAAATTCCTCACTAAAATCTAATCGAATGGCACGTCTTGTAAAAGAGTATGTAAAAAAAAAAAAGACGACTGGCTCCGCGTCCATGTGGCAGTACTTCTTTTTACATTCTGGTTTGTCTTGGGTTTAGTAGTTTGTGCAAATGGAGCCAAGTTCACTTGCTAACTTGCCTGTATCACAGCCCTCTCGGTTGCTGCTGTTGCTGCTGCTGCTGGTGGTGGTGGTGGTGCAGAAGCCTGGTCTGCTTTGGTCTCTAAATTACATGTTAGCTTACCTTCTCACTGCTGACTTCAGCACAGGCTAGATAGCTGATACACGTGTTCCATCAGAGAGTGAGCCCCGGTTTCCGGTGGCTGACCAAGTATGCACCCTTTAGCCTTTTAGTTTCTTGACACTTTGACAGCATATATTGTGACACTGAGGGTAAATACTCCAAATATCAGGCTGATGACAAACCCAATCATTGCTCCACATGTGTTTGCATCGACTAAAACGGAGGCATGAACTTGTGGATAAGCAGCAATCTAACTGCTCTCTGATCATAGTATTGAATCCAGCAATGTTGACGACAATCGTCTGTTTTTGGCCTGACGTTAACTTCAGCTCACGTTAGCCTAAATATATATAATGCAACCTTTTATCTCGTAGTGTCTGCTAATCAATCTCATATTGGTAAGCACGTGCTTTCTCTGTGGTTAAAAACATTTCTGTAGCTGTAAAAAGCCTCGTGCAAAACCGCACTACACCTTTAAATGTGTAACATTCACAAAAAAATCCTTGGGAGTACGTTATTTTTATCGGATGTTAACGACAGCGTTAGATTTAGCGGGGAGGGACTGACTCGCACACGTTGAGGCTAGCTGAGCTAGTTAGCCAGCCAGCCAGCCAGCTAGCGGGGCTAGTTAGCAACGGCTAACGTTACAGCGAGCGAGCTAACCTTCATTGGGGACAATAACATGACGCGCCAGCGTGCTTTTTCTATGAATGCATCTGCGTTTTATGTTGTAGTGGGCGGGGAGCGTGTCAGTCGCCACAATAGTAACGCCGGGGTCGAACAATCTTGCCAAGATTAACTGGCTTTTTTTCCGCTTTAGCCTTAGCCCGCTGTTAGCACACGATGACAATGAGCATGTCAACTCCATGATCTGTCAAAATAGGCTAGCTTCTGGGCTAGCATGCTAATTCGGACGGGATTTCAGTGAGGGCCATTGTTACAACGTCATGTGTCGGCACGGTGCTTTCACCAAATCGGCCAAAAAGTATGGCTTTAAATTTTAATTAGATCCAGCGAGGCCCTGAGAGCTAAGAGGTTTAGCCTGCTGGATGCGTGGTTTGTCAACGTGCCGCCATGTAGGAAGAGTCCATTTTCAAAAAGCCGGTCTGGAGAACTCGTTCCCAACCACCACCACCACCACCACCACCAGTTTCCACATTGTTTGAAACAGCACCCCACGATTCAAAGACTTTTTAGCAATCAATTAAGCAACAATCACGTGACCAAAACAGTAGCATTCGCCCTACCTGCCGCTGGATCACCAACGTGTATGGTGTTGATTATTTAGGAAGATAAATGTGATATTTAAAAGACAGAAAAAGTGTAAAACTCCCGGCACTGATCCGGCTTCAGTCATTCACTCTTGATGATGTAAAATGGCTGCCACGTTCACGCCTCGAGTTTTGTCTCGTCGATGGGGTTTCTTGGACAGTCCTGCACGGGCTTGCCTTGTATGCATTTTACAGAAGAGCAGCAGGTCATCCACAGCATCCATCATAATTACTAACGATGAGTAATTTCATGACAACAGCACCGTTTATTTCACATATACGAGAAGACAGGTCAAATCTGAGTTACAGAAACAAAATGTAGGCACCAAAAAAACAGAAATGAACTTAAATAAAACAGTAAATATTGAAATAAAAGAAGAAAATATAACAATGAAATCAATTAGCATGTTATTAATAATTTACTAATAGCACACTACCAAAAATAATAATATAAAATATTTTAAATATGCTCTTTATTCTCAGATAAAATGACATCAATGCCATGTCTGCATATATTTAAATCTAAAACTGCATCCTGTATGTGTAACCTAAACAGACATAACATTGTACTTTATATTTTCCAGTATTGAGCCTGAGTGCTGCTTGACTGGAAGCAGTGAGGTAGGTTCCACTTTCCACCACACCGTGTCACTCTTCTCATAGGTTTAACACTCCCGCATGAACAAAAGAATATGTCAGAGCGTGAGTATGTGTGTAGAAAACAGAGTGGAATCGTACAAATAATAAATGTTCTACATCTAAACTTATTTGTGCAACGGACACAAGAAGAAGTAAAAGTTCTCATGTAATTTTTAATTGTATAATTAAACTATACAATGCAAAATTATTAACTTTTACTAATTTTGTAAACGATTGTCATCATGATATGAAATTAAAGTTGTATTTGCCACCATGCATGCATTATAAACTCGATCTCTGGAAACACATGTCTATGTTTGTTTGTATACAATGTTATATTTTTTCAGTATCTTACTGTGACAGCGACTGTGCAAAGTTGTAAGTAAAATTCAACTTCCATCCATCTGTTTTCTTCCCTCTATCAGGGGTCAGGTCATGGTGGCAGCAGGTTTAGCATGATGTTCTAGACGTTCCTCTCCTCAGCAACATGTTCCGGCTCCTCCTGAGATGTTCCCAGGCCACATGAGCTATATAGTCCCCTCTAGCAGGGTACTGGGTCTCCCAGGGGTTGGACGTGCCCTGAACACCTCCAGAGGAAGGCGGCCAGGAGGCATCCAAATCAGATGCCTGTGCCACCTCAGCTGGCTCCTTTCAAATCCAACTTGTTGGTACCTTTTAAAAAACTTTGCAGTGACAATACAATGCAGGGTCTGAATGTTGGGTTGGATTATCTGCTATAGTCATCACAAACAGGGTGATTCATGAGCTTAATGTCTGGCTCATGGCTAAAATAGTAACATTTTAGCAGGTAACTGATTCCAGCAACCCCCACAGGTATAAAGTGTTAACAGCTGGACGATGGTGGCTGGAAGATTTAGATGAAGAACTTATGCAGCTGTTGAGGAGCAGAGCTGCAGAATGATTTCCTGTCACATTTTCTGCTACTGCTTCATATATAATCCAAGGTCTGCTGAAGTTTTACGAAGAAATGCAACAAGCACAAACATTTTGAATGAAACAATATAAGACAAAAGGGCAAAAAATATTATCTAGTTTGAATTTACAACAATAAATGTAACAGTAACCACTATAAGTTTATTTCTCATGCCTCTGAAGGGTCATCAGAGGTCAAACCATTAACATAGCTCTGACGGACATTCTAGTACAAAACAATTGGTTCAGAAAGCCTTGCGTTCAGCTGTAAAACTAACTAAACAAGGCATTTTCAGGTATATTAGCTCAAAGTCTGTCCGTAAAATTAAAGATCCTGAATCATTAGAATTGTAAAAGTCAAATGAAAATCCAGTTTCTGTAGTCATCATTATATTTATAGAGTTACAGCTCCTTAGATTTTAATAACACAATAAAAAAAAGAGGAAATTTGCAGTTGGAAACTGAATGCAGATGACAGCAGTGCCGTTCATTGCTCCAAGGGGCCAAAAACCTAATTTGAAGAGATAATGATTTCCAATATTCTCAGGTAAAAACAGCTCCAGGATCTATGAGGATTTAAGTTTAAACTGGTAACTTTTGACACGTTACAATGAAAATGTTTGAGAAGTAAACAAGGTCTTTATTGACATCACATGACGTCTTTAACCCAGAATAAATATAGTGTTCCATATCATGATATAATGGTAGTTTTTTGTCATTTACAACCATATTAGATATGAATGCTTATGAGAACATTATGACTTAGTCTTTCTCTGACAGTGTCTGCTTTGTTTCCAATGATAAACAGTAACAACAGTATGATACCACCTGATGACCAGCCAAGCTTCTATTTTGTGGTTCAACTACCAACTCTTGAATGAGATAAAGGCCGTTACTGTTGCTGTATTACGGATCTCTCATGCCACCATGTGGAGAGAGTGTCTCTGTGTGCTCATCAACCGAAGCAAAATGATCTTTTCCTGAACAACTTAGCAAAAACTCTTCATCGCTTTCAGTGTTTTGTATTCAATTCTTGCACTGATGTTGAAGATTAACTTCACTAATCCTTCAATGAGAAATCATTTTTTCACTCACAGTTTTTACTCATATAGATTCAAAATACAACCAGACACACACACAGAGGGCTTATAGACATTATAATAATATCATAGAATTACACAAGAGCTACTCAAAACACAAACTACAGGCAATAGCGGTACACACATGTACCCACAACAAGTGTGTAAATTAATAGTGCAATATTGTCTCAAGCAGAGTGTAGTATAACATATAACAGTACAGCAATATAGCTCACGCTAAGGTAGGCAATATAATAAATTATAGTGTCAGGACAGTATAGTGTAATATGTAATGTAATATAAAATGAGTAATACTACTAGTAGTAACAACAACAACAACAATACTATGACTAATAATAATAGTAAAGGTATATTATAATATATAATTCCATATAATAGATATGTATACCTGGATGATTACTTAGATAAAATCTTAGTTATATCTCATCATGATGATTATTCACCTTTAAGGAAAAGAATAAATATTTTAGAATAATGTAATATAATGTAATATGTAATGTAATAATGTAATGTAATCATAATGTTTGAACTAATAAACTAATGAAATGGTCCAGAGTGCAACATTTTAATATTCGCAAAAAGCAAACATATAAGGCATCTTCTGATTAGTGTATAAGACCAAATATATATTAAATATGACCAAAAGGTCTTTCATTTAATAAATGTATATCATCAGCTTTGAGCTGGGAATGAGCCAGGATCATAAACACGCTCAGACTTGATAGCTCTCAGCTAATTATCTCATTTGTTGTCCGTTGTTACTCACTTATCGGCGGTTATCTTGGTGATGCCGCACAGAGCGCCTTGGATTTGAGCTGCACAGAGCCTGGCTGAGAATAAACATGACCTGCTAACTTCACTATGTCTCCTGTGCCCTCTCCTCTACAGTAACAGTGGCAGTGTTGACACCAGAGCCCCTGAGAATATATCTGACTGGAGTTTCATGGAGCATGACCATGTAAGCTACGCTGTTTACTCTGCACACCTCTACACCTACACCTTAGCACAACTGTGTGATTCTCATCCTCATCCAGCCGGATCAATGTACCGTACAAAGAGAGAGAGTCTGAGCACCTTGGCCTTGCTACTTGCAGAACATAAGAAACTCAGCAGCACTTCTTGTTTCATAAATCAGGAGGCTGTGAAGCAGGCCGAGAAGAGAATACAAACATAAACTCATCCTTTGTTTGCCTTTTTAAATCAATAAACTTCTGTTGGCCTTTAATACAACTAATAACTTAAACATCTCATCTCTCTCAGCTTAGATACACTAACACATCATCAGTTCAATTAGACACTGCTACAAAAAGCAGAGTCTGATGTTATATAAGAGTCACAGACAAATAAGCATGATATGATTACAAATCTGTGAGATCTTCAGAGATCTGATGTTTCTCAGTCTTATCAGTTCACATTTGAGATTATGTTTTTATGCTAATAAAAAAAATACAAAAGATCGGACATATTATTTGATGTCAGTAAAATCACATATAGCAAAAGCAACAACACAGTCTTATCAGCAGGAATGACAATTAGTACCACAGTGTTTTAGGAAAATCAGTACAAATGACACATCTCTGTGATTTAATCATCTCGTCTTCCACACTTATTGAATTTCAAGTGTTAGGCCAAGGATTTATCACCAGCACAACCAAGGACGCAGGGCATGGGCTCTTAAGTAAACAGACAAATGAAATACAAAATAAATCAATATTCATCCTTGACATTTCAGATGTTGGAGCCGGACAGATGCATACTCATTAACAACTATCTCCAGTTTTGAAGGAGCCACGGCACTGAAATGAACTTTGCCTCAACATACAGTGAAAAGAATATACACAAACACATTATTCATGTATTGTATGTTTATGATTATGATTGTTAATATTTGTAAATAAAATGTGTTATTTTAAAAGCAAACATAACATATTGCAGCATTTCAGTATATAGTTCACTGGTCTGATTCAGGGCACCAATATGCACTACAACACTGTAAGTACATTAATACAGTGTCCAACATACCAAGATTAGTATGTATATTTGTTTTCTGATTAATTTATTAATGGTTTAATCTATTAAATTAAAAAAAAATTCTTCAAACAACTTCCCAGAGTTCTGGATGACGTCTTCAGATGTTTTGTTTGGTCCAACCAAAAGTCCAAAAGCCAACAATATTCAATTTACATTTTATTCTATACGACAAGGAAAACAAATCACATTGTATTTAAAAAATAACTGAAATTAATTATCAGTTATCAAAATATTTGCCTATCAGATAATCAGTTAATTGACTAATCTTTTCAGATCTAGACTGACGTAAAAATTTGGATTTTGAGATGAACTGAAGGTCCCAGATCATTTATTTCATTTATTTATTTATTTATTTTTTGCCACTCAGAAGCAGACACTCAGTACACTGGAAGATCATGGGTTTCACAATCAGGATATGTCTGTCTGGAAAGCAATGAATGTTGTTTACATCTATTTAATTAGATTTGTATAAATATTTGGGGTATTGCGACTCTGACGAGGATAAGTGGTTTTGGAAAATGGATGGATGGACTAATGTTTGGGAGAGAATGCAGATCATGTCATTGTCGTGATAGAAACATCTAAAGTCTTTAAATATAAATGTTGAAGAATATTAACAATATGTGATGCTATTACTTGGAACACTGAAGAGACAAGCAAATCCAACAACTGCATCAACAAGTTTGTGACTCCTGGAGTGAGGACATTACTTTAAAAAGTGAAAAAAATGTATTACACTCTATATTATTCAAGCATGCCACTTACAGCCTACAAATGATCTTGTGCAGTAAACCAAAAGAGAAATCTAAACTATTGACCCTTACTTTGCTCTGACATGACAAATAATAACAACCCCCCAGTTACTAAGTAACAAAAACCCAGGGATTAAATGCAGCATCCATAGTCAGGATGGAAGGATGGTAGAAGTATGTTTTGACTTTCCGCTGTTTCTTTCTTATCATTTTGTGCATTAAAGGGGATTATGAGAAAGGTTGCAAAATGGCCAATGAGTCAGTGAGATCACCGATAAGGTTGGTAGGTTTCACTTAATCCAGGAAGTCGTCACAGACTGAGGGACGTGGGTATAAATCGACGCGGAATGAAGCTGAATTCCTCAATAAAAAGCGGTCCTGCCCTGAGACACAATGAAGAGGGAACTTTGTCTCAGCATGGTAATACTCTGTCTCTATCTCAGACTTACTCGTACTTTGATTCAACAGATTTCTGATTTATTTTGTCTCTGTATTTTTAGGTAACTCCTGCAACCACAATGGGCTCAGTGAAATCAGCCGGACTGTCTCTTCTTCTGTTGTCTTTTCTTCTTTACGTAGCTGAATCTTACCCCAACACTGAATTATCAAACAGTAAGCTTTGTTTTAATGCTATTGTGTTAAGTACTCTTCTCTTAAATCTTACCACTTGAAATGTAAATGTAATGTGATTGCACAAACCAAGGATTTCCTTCATTAAATTAGCACCATATGCGTCTATTTCTCTCTTCACAAACTCACACTGTGCCTTTAATCTCAGTTCTCAAATGTGTGCTGGCACTGTATCACAAGCTGCCCATGATCAATAGTTTTTGATTCTGGTTGTAAAGCCTGTATCGTCTTTCTCCAGTGGGCTGTGAAGAGTGCACACTGAGAAAGAACAGTGTTTTCTCGAGGGATCGTCCAGTCTATCAGTGCATGGGCTGCTGCTTCTCCAGAGCGTATCCAACACCTCTCAAGGCCATGAAGACGATGACGATCCCAAAGAACATCACCTCGGAGGCGACGTGCTGTGTGGCAAAGCACAGCTACGAGGTACAAGTGCAGACAAAAGACAGACAGGCAAACTTTTCTTTAAACACTGTGAATGTTTACTGTGCAGAGGTTACTGCGGGATTATAAAGAGGGGATGTCCTGAAAATCTAAAGATCTACATCCTTGCTTTAAATCTATCTGGGCTCTCTTGTTGCATCCCCTTCTCTCTCCCAATGGGTCCCATCTGTCACTACTATTGCTCACAGTAAGGGATAAGATGGCAACGAAAAAGTCTTGAAAAATCTGGATTTGATAGGAAACTACATGCCTTATGTTGACTAAATATTTTCCAGTATCTGCAGATAAAATACTCCAGTTCAGAAACAGTCTAAAATATTGTTAGTTTAAGTAGTATTTTCTGTATCTACAGTTTTTAGGTTTTATCCTATGTTTAGTTTAGTTTAAGGGTCAATGGATTTGGTGTTATTATATGTATTTATATTTACTTCCACTCCACTTACAGTAACGCAATATCATATTTCCGATGTCTGTGAGTTGTTCGCAATTGCACCAAAGTTGCACCATTTCCCCTCAAACCTCTCAGACAGTTTCATTTAAGTATTTGTTCGGTGTCCTAACTGTTCAATATTTCACCAACTATACATAAAAATAGATTTGTCTAACGTTAATCATCTCACCCCCCTTTGGTTTATCTCATATGAGATGTTGGAGGAACCTGACTGCTGGTTTGGGAACCATTTAATAATGTAATATATGATAACAGTCGTCAGGTATCCATTTAGACATTGAAACATTCTTCCTGTTCGTACTAAACATAAACATGTTCCTGCCTGATATGATTACAGTGTAGGTAATAGGAGATACAACAGTCCATTCCTGGTGCACAAATGCATCCAAAAGTTTCCCTAAATTAATTTTATTTATTGTCTTTTTAATTCAAAATGTCCTAATTTTTGATAGAATGAGTCAAAACGAGGGCGTTTCATAACAGAAATACTGTAACTTTTGAAGGTATCCACTTGATTTGTTTAACTCAGACGGCCGAAGCCTCATATTAACTTCAGATGAACGCTGTGGATGGTGGATTTTGTCCACTTGTCCACTGTCACTTACACTGAAAGTGATTTCATCTTGTGGTTTTTTTGACTCCTCACGTTGCTAAAAAGAACATTTGATCGCACATATTTGCTGCTGTACATTGATGTAGCTTTGACTAACACTCACCGTTGTTTCCTCCTCATCCTCTGTTCCTCTTTCAGATAGAGGTGGCCGGCATAAGAGTGAGAAACCACACAGACTGCCACTGCAGCACCTGCTATTTTCACAAGATATGACAGAACTGTAGATCGGCGCACTCAACTTGGCAACAGATTGTGTTTCTCTTAATATGTACGAACCTTTCTCAGTTTAAAAAAACACTGTTATAAACACTAATATTTTTGTAGCGATTCTGTGTCTGTGATGTGTAATTAGCCTATATTTTTGCATTGATAAATGTGTATGATTAATTGTAGATTGAAAAGCAATTAAAATGTGCACACAGATGTTGCGTTTTCATGAATGTGTCTTACATTGTGCGTGTCAGGATCAAGTCTTTGGGTGTGTTTGTAAGTTGCTTTGGACAAATGTGTCTGTTAATGTATTGCGAGTAGTTAATTATTAGCTTGTGTCTTTAAAAAACGGATTCTCTAATCAGAGCTGGCAGCCAAAATATATGTCAAGTAGCCAATAAACAAGTGAACTGTGAATGAAAGCACAAAAAAGGGAGAAATATGGTGCTTTTAACCTCTGCAAGCCCAGAAAACGTCACCCAGACATGATCAAATGTGCCACAATTTAAATTATATTTGAAATTAAATGCTTTTATGCTGCACGGCAAAATAAAAATGCAATTTCTAGTGTATATTGCAGGGTAAACCCATCAGTTTATTTGTGAAAGTCAGCATATACTTTCACACATATTATAATATAGTAAGGACTATAGCTGGATATATTTTAGCATCACCCTTTTTATGCTCTACAAACACAATCATAAAGTGTTCTACACCACTTGCAACATGCTAAGTTACATGTTGCCTGTTTGGTTTGGGTGATTAATCAGCTGTTAGTGAACATCTGTGCTGCTCAAGTGTCCCTGACCAAGTCACACACTGATTTTTGTTGGAGATGACCGTGGCGTGCACTCTTTACCACCGTGGAGGAACAAGAAAGACGAGAATATCTTGCCTTAAGGATGTTTTTTTTTGGTTTTTTTTTTTTTTTTGGAGGTTGTTTGTCCACTGATGCTGGAGGTCATAGCTGACCTGCAGTATCTGTGCGTAGGATGCTACAACACGGAGGATGAAGACAGCCATCCTGCAGTGTGATTTTATGTCACTGTAAGGTCATGGATGCTTTGTTGACATCAGGGGTGTATCTATAAATATATATACATAAGTGTGTGAATGTGTGTGTGTGTGTGTGTGGAGCACACTATGTGCTCCCCCCACCTACACCCTCCCCCCCACCCCTCCTGCGTGCGCGTGCGTGTGCGAGTCTGGCAGCGTAACATCTGTGCGTACGCGGTCGTGATTGTTGTGAAGATGGCGGAGGGGGAGACAGAGAAGGAATATGACACACGGAAAGCTATCGAGGAGCTCGGAGAGCGGTTCCAGGGTTTGACCACGGCTTTGAAGGAGAGCTCTCAGTCTCCGCTGGAAGCCTCGCTGCATTTCTGCCAGGAGTTTTGCCAGGTTAGCCCCCCGTTCTCCTGCTGCTCATCTCTCCCGGGCAGCCTGCAAAGCCCCTCTGGCTTCCTGGCCGAGGATGCGCGTCTACGTTTGCTACAACAATGTAGCTAAAGGGGGCTAGCTGCTTTAGCTAGCTGCCTTGGCATTTCAAGATGGGGTAAAAAAAAAAAAAACTCCTCGGTGGTTTTCAGCCATTCTCTCTAAGATGTTTGCCTGTGGCTTGAACTTATATGCAAAGTGTGACTATCCAAGTCGCACCAATGTGTGCGCACTGTGCATGTATTACTCGTATTTTCCAGGCCAGATGGCTAATAGCAGATGGATGTTGCTAGCTTGGTATGCAGGGTCCCCCTGTCCTGTGCAGTGGTCATGCTGTGCAAAAAAAATGGATAGCTACGTTAGCGAGATTTTATTGCATTGATATGCACTGCATTAAATGACTGTAACCCTCCGTTATAAACACCAATCAAGCGTTATAACGCTGCATCTCCATGCTCGGTGAAGTTTTCGCTTTGGTGTTACCAAAAAATGGGGGATACTTTTGTTGAAGCAGTTTTATCGTACGGAAAGATCAATGATTTTTTTTTTTTTTTCCAAAAGGTGCTAGCCCAGGCCTTGTGCAACTAATTAATCCAGCAAACCACATCAACGGAGAGGTTTATTGTTAATAACTATATAGCAAGCAATCAGGGAAAAAAAGATGTTAAATTGATGCCAAGCCGATGTTGCATGCATGCATGCAGCTGGCTGTGATTTTTTAAAAAAAAGGGAAAGTGTGGCAGTGGTCACTGACTCCATTACACATCCTCCTCATTAATTTGCCCTGACCACGTAAATATCACGCGAGGTCTCTTGATGTCTCTTTAATGCTGCAAGGATTGGCTGCCATTGCACCAAATTAGTGTGTTTATTAGTGTGTGTGTGTCACATTATAACCGGCATTCAACTTAAAAGTTATTTGAAGGAAAAAAAAAAAAAGAGAGAGAGAGAGAGAGAAAGGGGGAGGACGAGCCTCGGACTGTGTGTGCTGTGAAACCATGATGGAGATTTATCTCATAAGAACTGCAGGAATAATAAAGTCAGTCAGGGTGAAATGGATCTGCATGGATATTGTGTGAGTCTGTGTGTGTGTGTGGAAGAAATGGAGGGACTTTTCAGAGATGAAGGTTAGGCGTTACTTGAGCTGAGTAAGAAAAAAAAAGAGAGAGAGAGAGGGAGGATATAAAAAAAAAGGCTTTTTTTTTTTTTTTTTTTTGCAGAGCACCACATAACTTTAGTGCTTTGTTTGGTGTCCACATCTTGACTGAATTATGTAATCAGTATATAATAACATAGTAAATATGGAGCCATGTTTTTTTTTTTTTTTTTTTCATCTTTATTAATTTGTGAGTTTGACTTTTTTCTGAGCTTTTTCAAATCAGAGTGAACCTCAAAGTTTTACTTATTTACTGCCGTCACATCTTTGTGTTCAGTCCTAGTTCGGAGGAATGACATCTTTCTTCACTCGTATTTGATTTTGACAGCCTCCATGTTTATAACGCCTACATTTTGTCTTTTACTATCAAGCATGCTTGGTGTGTATTATGGACAAAACTCGCCTGTATCAGCTAGAATAAAGCGAAACAGGGCTAATTATTTTCTTTATTAATGAATCTGTCCGTTAGTTTTGAGTCTATAAAATGTCAATGTCAGTAGTGACAAATATAATAGTGGCAACAATGCCTTTTTTTTTCTTCATCTAAAAGTTAGCTAGTTTTTTTTTTTATCTTTAAGTTTTTACTTATTAACTGCCGTCACATCTTTGTGTTCAGTCCTAGTTCAGAGGAATCACATCTTTATTCACTCACATTTGATTTTGATCTTTTACTATGAAGCATGCTTGGTGTGTATTATTGAAATTTGCATATACATTATTACACCTATACAGCTGCTTTGGTATGAAAAGAAAAAAGAAGAGTATAAATAAAGCCAAACAGGGCTGAAACCAACTATTAATTTCTTTATTAGAGTTTAAAATTGTTAAAAAGCCTATCACAATGTGCCAGTGTCAAAGGTGATGTCTCCAAATTGGTGTGTTACTTTTTTTTCTTCATCTAAAAGTGAGCTGTAGCTTTTTTTTTTTTCTTTTTTTAAATCAAAGTGAACCACAAAGTTTTTCTCATTACATTGATCCTGATCTGCCGTCACATCTTTGAATACAGTCCTAGTTCAGAGGAATGACATCTTTGATTTGTTTAGCCTCCATGTTTATAACGTCGACATTTTGTCTTTTACTATCAAGCATGCTTGGCGTGTATTATTGATAAAATTTGCCTATATGAAATTACACCTATACATATAAATATACGGATAAATAAAGCGAAACAATTGTTTCTTTAAGGCTGAAACCAACTATTATTTTCTATATTAATTAATTTGTCAGTTAGTTTTGGTCTATAAAATGTGAATACACTAGACAATAGTAAAATAGTTTTAAAAAAAGAAGCCTATCACAATTTCTTGGTGTCAAAGGTGATGTCTACAAATTGTGACTTTTTTTTCTTCATCTAAAAGTGAGCTGTAGCTTTTTTAAAATCAAAGTGAACCACAAAGCTTTAAGTGTTTATCATTACATTGATCCTGATCGGCCATCACATCTTTGTATTCAGTCCGAGGGATTGTCATTTTGTCTGCTACTATCAGGCATGCTTGGCGTTTACACCTTTACAGCTGCTTTGGTACACTGAGATAAAAAGAGTATAAATAAAGAGAAACAGGGCTGAAACCAGCTATTATTTTCTTTATTAAGTGATCTGTCAGTTAGTTTTGAGACTATAACATGTCAGTACGATGACAAACACACTAGACAGTAGTAAAAAAGTGAAGTAGTATTAGTGAGATTGTTAAAAAGCCTATCACAGTTTCCCAGCGTCAAACGTGATGTCTCCAAATTAGTTGCTTTATCCTGGCAGTTGGCCAGAATCCTCCAAAATTCAATTTGCATTGATGTAAAATAGAGACAAGCCAGGAAACAGAGAATGTTCTGCTTTGATTAAAGACTCTAGATTCATTGATTAAATGTTTCAGCACTAAATAATCATATTTGTAATTTATCCAAACTTTGATTTTTATTTTTTCCACAGTGTCCAGTTTTTTTTTTTTTTAGCATCGGCTTCAACTTGTTCAGCCTTAAAAAGACAAAAACAAACAGTCCGGCTGTCAGTGGGTTCATTCTAATTGTAGTGTTTTTGTATGATTTCCAGGTCCTTGTGGAACATGCTGGCCGTTGGAAAACTGACGAGGATCCACTGCCTTTGCTGGAGGTCTACACTGTGGCCATCCTCAGCTTTGCTAAGGCTGCCTCCTGTCTCTCCGCCGAATGTGAAAACGTGCCGCTCCTACTTGAAAAGTTAGCACTGTGAGTAGAAACACAAAGTTTTTGCTACTTCAGATGAACTTTTTCTAAATCCTTATTGTCCTTATTCTTCCAAACATCATATTTATTATAAACGTGCAGTATGTGTTACACATTAATGACAGAAATGTTAAGCTTATATTAAGTCTCAAAGTGTAAAATGTGGTAAAGAACGGGTTACAGGTTTTGGACGTGCACATAACAGTAGACCAAACATTGGTTTTCTTTGCAGTTGTGTAGTTTAGTCTCTGGCCGACAGTGATCTCTTTAGATATTACACGAAAGAATAAAATAAAACAAAACACGTCCAAATCCCAAAGGAAATTTAATAACATGAAAAGTTTGGCAGTACTCTGCCGACAGTATTCAGGAGCTGTTCAACTATTCACACAATGTGCTCTTGAAGTAGTTGTGGAGGCAAAGTCCTTGAGGCTGTAATACAGAATAGAAATGTAGGCTACCTCTTGGGGAGCTTCGACATATTTGGGATGAGCTACAGAGTATATTTTGCACACGGAGGTGCAGTGCATCCACAAAATGAAGGGAATCAGAGGCAACAGTTATTAATGTCAAGGATGTAACTTTTTAAAATTATTGATCACAATTACTGATGTGGCCATTCTGAGCTGTTTTTCATTTCATACGAAAAAGTGATTATTTAATACTTATACTTAAACACAGCTACATTAATCCATGTCACTAAGGAGTCTCCCTGCTGCTGGTTTACACCGCCCATGTCTCCTGTTTGTCATCTGCATTTCCAAAATGCCAGCCTCACTTTCCAGCGCCACACGTTGTGAATAGTTATTCGTGTATGGTTACCCTTAATTTGTGAAGTGTGCGCACATCCTTGACCTAAATGTGGCTTTAACAAATGGCTGTGTTGGATTCGCAGGAGCTGTGCGGAGCTGCTGCTCTTACTGCCCCAGCATGTCCCTGGTGCCTTATGGGAGGAGTTTCAGTCCTCCATGAAGGTCAGTATCCCCAGGGCTGTTAGGAGACTTTTTTTTTTTTTTTCTTCGGAGGCTTATCTTTGCAACAATATGCAACTCAAAGTTGTTTAGTAATTAAAATGCATTTGGTTTAGGTCATCATTGAAAAGTAATGAAAACAAATGAGCTGAATGTTTGGATCTCTAGGTTCTCTCTGCAAGAACAACATTTTCTGAAACGCTCTGTTCACGACTGCTTTTGAAAAAATGTAAACACTCGAATGGTGACACTAATTCACTACAGTAACACTGTTCTAACAATCACTTTAGACACTTGACTGTCTTAACATTTAAAGTATGACTCACTGAGGTTTTAGTAATTCATTTACTACACATTTATTTATCTTCTCTTGCAGTTGGCACACAGCCTTTTGCAAGAAAGTGGGAGCACACAGCTTTGCCTGCTCTCAGTTTTGGCTCAGCAGGGTGGCGTCTGGTCCAACACCACATTAAGCAGCATCCTATCCAATCAAAACCCTCAAACTGAGCAAGGTTAGTTCTCACTTGTTGCTAATGTGTACAGTTGTAACTACGTGAAATTCGAACAGTCTAGAGTGTGTATGCAGTTTCTTATCTCACGTCTCTGTCTCTGTTCTTTATCATTTGTTTCTTAGTTCATGAGTATCTTGAGTTGGAAGGTCCCACACTTCTGAACATGAGAATAAAGCACCTAATCAAAGTGGACAGTGTTGATAAAGCGGCTGTCCTTGCAAAGATGTGCTCAGAGTATCCAGGGTATGAAGGAAAAGGAAACTTCAAACAAACCTACTTGCTTTGCATCTGCATGACAAAAAGTCAGGAGCAGCTAATGGAAGAGGTAAGAAAATGACACACATAGGCACCACATTTAACACTTGAACAAGTACTTACTAAAGTTGTGTCAGATAGTTATTTGAATTCTTTCTTTTCACCCCTTTTAGATTGCATCAATAGACTGTAAAGATGCTCTTGAAATGATCTGCAACTTGGAGTCAGAGGGAGATGAGAAAGGAGCTCTCTGCTTATGTTCCGCCTTTCTCAAGCGACAGCTTCTCCAAGGAGATGTTTATTGTGCCTGGTGAGTGTTTCTGTTTGTGTCAGATAAATACTCTTAGAACACTTACAAGATTACCCTCCGGAATACAATGGTCATACAGCAGATTTATTATGCAATTGACTTTTATCCAAACTGGAGCAATCTCTGGAACAAACTTGCAGACAAAGATATCATCACTGTTGAACAGATACAGTTTTAAGGTCCATGTAGCTTAACACTCGAACGAATGATTAAGAATATGATTGACTTACTCTCTTTAATGCAGCAGTCTAGTTTACACTGCAAATACACTTGTAGACTTGTGGTTATCTGTAATCTGAATATGTGTACTTTTGAATTTCGTTTGTTTATTTGTCAACTATTTCGATAATTGATTAATCATTTACGTAATATTTGATGGTTCTGAGATGTGATATTATCATAAAGTCAGTATTTTGTTACTTTTGGTCCAGCAAAACCAAACATATGATGATGTCATCTTGAGATTTAGGACTCTGTGGTGGCTATTATGGCTATTTCAAATGTTTTATAGGCCAAATGATTAATAAACAATGAAAATAATGGTTAGTTGTGTTTGTGACGTTTGTGTTTCCAGGGAACTCACACTGTTCTGGAGTAAGCTACTCATGCGTTTAGAGTCATCAGCTGATGCATTCCTTGGACACAGCAAAGAGATGGCTCTTCTCTGTAGGAGCGTCTGTCATATTCTGTTTCTAATCAAAGTAATCCAAAATGAGGTAAGAAAAATAGTCTACAAATTTGTAGCTGATATCATAACCATTACTCATACCCATTCAGAATAACAATGACTCATAGGCTACTTACTACATCTGTTAAAGGGACCTTAAACTGAAATTCTTGGCATTCATGTTATATTTTTATTTCCATAGGTTGGAGAGGTGGGGCTTCCAGTGTGCGTGGAAATGTGCATTCAAGCTCTGAAAATGACCTCCAGTGACCATAAGGATAGCAAGTCTACCATCTGCAAGACTATTTCCTGCCTCTTGCCAACTGATCTAGAGGTTAAGCGTGCGTGCCAGCTGACCGAGTTCCTCCTCCAGCCTACCATTGACTCGTATTATGCTGTGGAGTCACTGTACAACGAACCTGACCAAAAGCCAGAGGAGGATGGGAGTCTACCAGTGCCCAATTCTTTACGCTGCGAGTTACTGCTGGCCTTGAAGACACAGTGGCCTTTTGATCCAGAGTTCTGGGACTGGAAAACACTGAAACGCAACTGCTTGGCACTGATGGGCGAGGAGGCAGCTATTGTGTCATCTATTGACACACTCAATGACACAGACGAACAGGAGGTGGAAAGTGCACTTGGCAAACACCCTGAATACAGAGACCTGGAGGATTTTCTGTTAACCACTACAAATGAACTGAATGAAATCACGGATGAAAGAGAAAAAAACAGAGAGGCTAAAAAACTTCGAGAGCAGGGTTTCGTGTCTGCTCGGTTCAGAAATTGGCGAGCCTACATGCAGTATTGTGTTTTGTGTGACAAGGAGTTCTTGGGTCACAGAATTGTTCGCCACGCACAGAAGCATTTCAAAGATGGAGTTTATCTTTGTCCAATTTGTGCAGACAGCTTTGAAAGTAGGGAGGTTTTAGAGCCACATGTAGCATCACATGTAAAGCAATCTTGCAAAGAAAGGCTAGCTGCAATGAAAGCTGCTAGGAAGGTAACCAAACCACCTCAGTCCCCAAAAAGTCCATCAAAAAATTCTAAAGTTGCTGCAAAGATGAGCATTAGTCCTGTTAAAGTTGAATCTCAAATTGGTGAGCAATTGGCATCTCCTGTTAAGATAGAACAAACTACATCTGACACAAACATAAGTCAAGACTGTTTCTGTCCTGTCAAAAACTGTTCCAAGGCTTTCAAGTTTTTCCGTAACCTCATGGCCCATGTTAGATCTCACAAGGATGACGAAGAGGCCATGAGGTTTTTGGAGATACAAAAACAGAAAGTGGTGTGCCAGTATTGCAGGCGGCAGTTTGTTAATGTCAGACATCTTAATGATCATTTGCAGATGCACTGTGGCACTAAACCGTACATCTGCATACAGCTGGATTGCAAGGCCAACTTTAACTCCAATTCTGAGCTTCTCATGCATAGAAAAACACACCCTGAATTTAAGGCCCAGTGCATGTTCCCTAACTGTGGCAAAGTTTTCAGTGAGGCATACTTGTTGTATGATCATGAGGCTCAGCATTACCTTACCTACACCTGCCAAACTGATAACTGTGGCAAAATATTCTACTCACAGTCTCAATTCTTGTCTCACCAAGAGAATCATACAACAAATGATGCAGTTAACAGTTTGCCCATCACAAATCAAAACCCTCCTGTCACTCCACAAGTACAACCACCACTCGAGAGCACCCCGAGCAAAGAAGACTCATGTCCTCCAGGTGTCTGCCTTGAAAGAATTAATACGGATCCATACATGAAGGAGGCATCGATGGCAAACACTTCACCGTGCGCATTACTAGAGGTAGGTAAAGAAGTTGGTCCTGTGAGAGTAAAACACTCGATTGAAAGCATGCTGAATCCTGGAGCAGCTCATGAAATAGAAGAACGGGAGAAATGCTACACTCCTCTGACAAACCCCACTCCAGCACCAACTGATGTGAAACCAGCAGCCGAAGCTCCTCATACGCTCCCAAATGTGGCTGGGCAAGGTGAGATCGCTCCAGTATATCCTGTACCCTGTGCCACAAATCCTGTGGCAAGCCAACAGGGAGAGGGGCTTAATAATGTCCAAGGCAGTGAAATTCCACAAGTGATTCCACAAATAATTTCTCCAAGTCAGATCAAGACAGAAATTCCTTCTTCGCTGCAGGGATATCCTTCCAGCACGCCTGCTGTAACTGCTGGCAATGAGGAGAACCTGCATTGCTGTCCATATAATGACTGTACAAGGGCATACAGTACAAACAAAAGTCTGTCTAGGCATGTGAAGAAGCAACACCCAGAAATATTTGAAGACTGGAAATTGGCAAAGAAATACAACAAAGTGGCCAAAATTACAGTAAAAAAGGCACCGAGTGGGCCGGCTTCACCTAATCAGTCTCAGAACATGAAGAACAGGCCTTCAAACCAGCCAGGAATACTATGCAACAAACCTGGGATGCAGCAAATGGATTACCCAACGGGATGTTCAACCTCACCTGCCCAGTGTTATCCTGGATCAATGGAGCCCGTGCCTATCACTCCAATGGTGAACCCCACACTGTATCCGACATGGGGAGGCCCAAATAATCCCAGCGGAATGATGCAGTCAGACATGTCCCAGTCGTGGTCTTCATCTCCCATGAATAACTGCTATCCAGATGCCTTCAACATGCATGAGTACCCTTCTCGGAGTTATCCTCATTGGCAGGCAGACCCTTATCAAACCACAGCGTCTCTCCCATCTGATAGAGATCATTCAATGGCAGCTATGCATGGTCCTACTACATCACACGCTCCTTCAGATTCAAGTTTGATGTCCCAGTATGTGTCCAGTTCTCTGATGCTTGACAATGGTGGGCAAATACATAATGGAGGACATCAGTATGGACTAATGCATCCAGAGAGCAGTGGAGACAGCGTAGATGTGAGAAAAGGCAGTGCAAGTATGACAAGCCAGCTGGATAATGGAAACAGTATCTCAACAATTGAAAGCCTCCCTGAAGGAAGTTACCACACTCCATATGCTCAGAGTGAAAACTCCTGTCATACTCAAGGCTCCTCAGTTGATATTCCCCTGAAGTGTCTGAGCCCAGAGGCCCAAATTCCAATAAAAGCTACAAATGAAATCATTAAAACGGAGAATATTTCCACTCCTGGTTATGAACCAATGGACAACTCTGTGGATGGCATGCTCAGTCCGCACAGTGTCACTCAAACAGATTTCCCTTACGAAGAGGAGTGTCCTAATGCCGACTGTGAGGCTAACCCTACAGATGAAAAGGCAAGTGACCCTGACATGCAGAAAGGAAAACGAAGCAGGTTAAGCAAGCGAACCAAATGGCCAGCCATCATTAAGGATGGCAAGGTCATCTGCAGGAGATGCTTCAGAGAGTTCACAAGCACCAAGTCTCTCGGGGGTCATTTGTCTAAACGCTCACAGTGCAGGCCTGTAGAAGAAATCGACCTAACAGCTGATTTGCCAACATCTTTTCTTGATTTTCTCAACGATCCCCATGTCCCTGACACAAATGGAGCAATATACAACGTGTCAAATGGAGATTTCTCACAGGAATCTTGTAGTCTGACTACTTTGACTTCACCAATGGTGTTGAAACAGGAGCCCCAAAATACAAATATAATGGACTATTCAAACTCAAACTTAACTGTTTCTCCTGAAAACCAGCAAGAGAAGCCTGTAGAGTTGGCTAACCCAGCCCTCACTGCACCTTATCAGGAGGATCACTTGATGGAAATTTCACATGCCTTTCAAAGGCTGGATTTGATTGAGGCTGCACAAGAGAAGATGCGGAGCGCTCTGGCGCTAGAGCAAAATGTCAGTCATTGTGTTACAGCCACTGACATTGAAAAAAGTAAAATACTGAGTAAAAGTGATGACAGGCCCCCTGAAAAGGTACCCAAACCTTTTAAATGTGACCAGGATGACTGTGAGTACTCATTCATGACAAAGGAGGCATTATTCAAACACTTGACTAAAATGCACGATTTCACTAATGAGATGATAGAAGAACTAAAGAGAACGCCATCCAAACTGTCTCCATATCCTTGTCAGATTTGCCCCAAAACATTCACGAGAACGACAGGTTTGAGAATTCACTATGAAAAAGTCCATCGATTGTCAAAGACAGAAATGCAGAAACTAAGGATCAGTGCTCGAAACAGGCGTGCATTTAGGCTTAACAAAGATGATGGGGTAATTAGCCGTGCAGCCACCAATCCCAATAGCAGTAGCACAACGCTATCTCCAGTGGTATTACCTGCTATCAAACAAGAACCTCTTGACATTGCAATTGCACCTCAAACAGATAGTGATAACAATCTAGAAGTTCCTCAAGTCACCTCACCGGGAGATGCAGTTACACAGGGCTTTACTCCTGAGGTATCAACTGTTACACAACTACCATCACCTCACAGCTACTTGACTGATAGGTCGTTTGAAGAAGTGGCACCGTCAGCTCATGAAAAAGCCTCAGAGCAACCTGAAGTGGCTGTTGTAAACAAGAGTCCGGATGTGAAACAAAAATCCAGTTTACAAAAGAAACTAAGTCCGGTTGGCAAAGCAAAAGAACAGCAAGGAAGATCAGATGCATCAATAAGCAAAGTAAAAGACCCAAAGTCCAGCCCTCCAACTACATCTGCTTCATCTTCCCCAGAGAAACCTGGCAGCTCTAAAAACACACCAACAAAGGATGATCCCCAGAGGAAAGACAAAGCTCAGAAAAGGTTAAGCCTCAAAATGTGTGATACAGACAATGCCTACAGTCCATATAGACCATATCGCTGTGTTCATGAAGGATGTACTGCCGCATTCACCATCCAGCAAAATTTGATTCTCCATTACAGGGCCATGCATCAGGCATCCTTACCCCCCAGCAAACCTGAAGCTGAGACTGAAAAGACTAGTGTGCAAAATGGACAGGAGTGCAATGAGAGCATCAGCAAAGATAATGAAGTCAGGTGTCAAGTGAAAGACTGTTCAAGGGTGTTCATGGGAATCACAAGGTTAGTGCAGCATTACCTCTTACTTCACAAGTTTACCCGTGATAAAGCCACCGCCATGATGGCCAGCATGACCATAGGGACTTTCAACTGTGATCGGCCAGAGTGCGCTCTCCCTTTCAACTCTGTGGAAAAGTACATTGAGCACATTAAGAATTTCCACAAGGAAATCGCAATCTCTGAGAGTGGATCAGTCGATCCAACTTTCAGGTGCGAGTATGAGGCATGTGACCGCGTATACACTACGAAATCAAACCTCCTCCGTCACCTGATAAAAAAGCATGATTATGTTTATGATCCTAAAACAAGTGATGGAAGAAGGACTAAATCAGTTGGGCTCTTTCCGGGTGTCAACGGGAAAGAGAATATGGAAAATAAATTCAAAGTGAAGAAGAAAAACACTAAAAAGAAAGATGGGAAGTCCATTGAACACTGGACTAGTTTTGGAAAGCCTACACTAAAATCCCATGAGGAGGCGTCCACCATGTGCACCAAGAAGTCCGCCCTGCAGTACCCATGCATGATAATAGGCTGTGATGCAGTGGAGCGGGCTGAAAGAAGTATATTTAAGCATTACACCACTCATGGCCTCACAGAAAGATACATTGAAGACCAGAGGAGCCAGTTCATTTTCTGCAAAAAGTACTCACGCGCCAGATTCAAAGACTCAAACAAATCAGAGGGCGCTTCAAGCTCATCTTCTGAGGAGACAGAGCCAGAAGACAGCGAAAAGTCCAGTGACCAGAAAACAGATGAGCTGGTGGATAGAATAGGCCAAGAAAACAGCAAGCTGTCCAACGACGATAGTGCAGAATCTCAAGCTTCCACTGGGACAGAAGGAGGAACTAAAAGAGGCCGTCCCAGAAAACCTGCACATCCTACACCAGCTTGTCCAGAGAGGATGCAGACCCTTAGGAATCGTTCGACTGTTAACAGTTCAAGAGAGAACTCAAATCCTGGTACCCCTACAGCCCAAGAACAACGTGACGACGGGGTTGCGCCAGGGTCTTTCAAGCCTTTGGGACTTGAGGACTCTTTTCTTAAGTTCTTGGAAACCTCAGAGTCAACACAAACTTCCAAACGTAAATTAAATGACAAATCTAGTGCTGAACTGCCGTCCAAAAGACAACAAACTCACAAACAGAAATCTGCGATGAGAAGTAAAATAACTGGTTGTGAAAATCTTGTAGACTTCAGAAATCCCCTTAATCTCAAATCAGTAAACAATGTCAAGATTGTCATGGATAAAACATTTTCAGACGGTGCTGATCTTTTGCTAAAACAGCTACAAGACATGAAGCCCATAGTCATAATAAAAAAGTGGCTTTATAGCGGATCATAACCCAATATTTTATTTTCAACTCGATCTCACTCAGGATTTGAGAAGTTATGCTGCAGAATGGTTTGTTAACGCATCAGATTTCCAACTGATAACAGTCATGGTCACAGTTAACGATGAAATGGCCTATTTTGTACTTAATGAAAAAAATGTCTTGGATGATTTTAAGTATGTATGTTAGTTATAATAACCAGGTAATCTATAGGGCATAGATTTTAGAATCATGTTTGTATTTATGCTTAGTACTGAAGATGTTTTTTTTCTTTTGCTAAATGGAGACTTTTAAAGAAAAACAATGTTTTTATATATCCCTATGGGATTTAAAGTTCTGTTTGTATTTATTTCATCCTTTTTAAACACTAGTAGACCTATCTGTAATATTTACATGTCTTCCACAAAGTGTTCAATAAAATGTTACTGGTTCTTTTTGTAAAGTATTGTCTGCTGATGTTTTTGTGTCGCAGTGTTTTTTTTACTTACATATTTTTACAGAATTTAGCTGACACAGTAAAGTCCCATGCAGTAATGTAGGACAATCCTACATTAACAATGATACAATTAAAAATAAAAAATGGCAGATAACTTCAATTTTGTATGGATAATAGACATAAAATGGCCAACTTGCCATCATTCATTGCTAGATTTCTGACAAAACTTAGAGCAAGATCACTTAAATTAATCTTATAGTCCGCTGAGTTTCTTTACACATGAATTACACATTTACTGGACTTAATTTGCATTAGAAAAAATATACTTTGTGCTGTAGTCCTGGCCAGGTCCCTGTTGTTGAAAGGCATATATTATAACATCCATTAACATAGCTTGATATTAAATATGCCATATAACAAAAATATATTAATTAAACAAACTGATATAAAGGGATTTATCGTCATAACTTTGTTAGTATTAGGGAGCATCATCCTTACGTGCCGTGTCATATATGATCAATTAAATTACACTGCTACTACCATCAATACCAAGAAGAAAAGGTGCACACACATATTAAAATTAAAAATGGGTTATAGGCATAATGAGAATATTGGGTTTCCTTTATAAACAATTTACAATTTAACACCACAGTTACATGTACTGCACCACAAAAGGCATATAACAAATAGGCACGAAGTAGATTGGTTTAAAGTGGCTACAGTATAAAGACAATTTAAAAGGTCTAGGAGAAGGAAGAACATGTAGCTTTATCCATGTAAAATATACAAAGAAATTAAAAAATAAAAATATACATATATCTTTGTACAATAACTTTGTACAGTAAAATATGCATTGTGTATACTTTGTATTGGAAAGTGCAAGATATGTACAGTATTATGTTTGTATCCAGATATCAAACTTGATATTTGATTGATAGTTGAATTGATTCAATTGAATTGATATGTAATTTACCATATGAAATTAGAATATTTAATATTAACAAATAACTCCTGTACAGATCATTTTTTCATAATAGGGACAAACATCTCTTTCCTGTACACTCAAAAAAAAAAAAAAAAAAAAAAAAAATTGGCCAAAATGCAGGACTTGTGCATTTCAATTACATAGAAAATTTCCATCCAGTTGAATTACATGGGTTTAATATAAATTAACTAATAAACTTAATTTGAAGCAAGTACTAATAAACTCAATGTACTTCCACTACACAATAGTGTAGTAGTAACCAGTTTTATGCATTCAACATATCAAAGCCAATTTGTTTGCCCAAACCCAACAGTGAAAAATGAATGCAGTGATTTTGAGTTTATTAGTACTATTACATAAATCTTATTACTTGCTTCACATTCACAAGTTTGTTAGTTCATTTATATCAAAACCATGTAATTCAAATGGATGGAAATTTTCTATGTAATTGAAATGCACAAGTGGCCGAGGTTTTGAGTGTAGGCAGCAGGAAACAGACTTGGAGCTGCAGGGAGGCCACATCAGGGAAAGCGTGGATGCCTTAATCGGTCGGGGGTGTTCAAGATCAGCAATGTTTAGGAAAAAAAAACACTCCACGGCTGCTAAAACTCGAGAGAGGAGTTAATATACTTAAACCAAGAGTATGTTTGAAACTTCAACATTTGTCTTTTAAAATGTGACTATAACTGTTAAAGTATATATATTTTTTTTATCATACTCGATAACTTCAAACTTGTACCGAGCTATGAACACATTGTGTAACCGTTTATTAGCTGAACACAACCTCATCCGTAAACGTCACACTGGCGGGAAGTGGCTACTTCATAAGACAGCGCACAAGCAACATTTTAAACTGTTATTTCACCTTTAAACAGACTTATGTCACCGACTGAACCATCCTAAATATAAAACTACGGTTACATTTATTTATTGCTGCGATGTCTACTTCATCTGTGTCCAAGGTAACGTAATGATCAGACGTTTTTATACATTTATGCTTCATAAAACTCATGAAAGTAGACTGGAAAACATGGAGTCATATCAAAGTTTAGGCTCTTTATTTATCATCTAACTTGATAACGTCGATATTTCAGGGCTGCTTTGTGTTCAAGCCAAGTGCTAAGAAGAAGAAGACACTCAAAAAAGACTCTTTAGGTGAGTTGTGTTAATGTTTAAGAGAGTATCTTCACTTAACTAGCACTACATGAGCTGTCTGATAGGTTAATACTGTATATTTGTCCACAGAGGATCGTTTCACTCATGGCTGTGAGGGGGCTGAAAACAGTGAAATACGATTTAAACTTTGTCAAGACTTATGGGACAAGATTAAAACAGACACAGAGGTGAGAGCATGTTTTAATATGATGGTGTCATGATTGTAAACATTGTAAGTGTTAAACTCAGCATATATGAAGTGTTTTGGAGCTCATTTATTGGTGTAAAAATATCATATATAATACAAAATCAAAGCAGTGTTTTACAGTGGAAGAAAACAGTTGATATCACGTCTACTTTACAACCTAAAGTGTGCATTATTTTGAACAAAACCCTCTCATTTGACTTTGTTTCATCCTTGTTAGTCAGGTAAACAATATCCTTCAAATAAAGAGTAAACAAAATAAACAAACAGTTTACAGGTTTGGATTTGTTTAACAGAAATGTGCCGCTGCCTGTTTTTCACCAGGTTTTACAGGATGAACTCAACAGGAAAATCTTGGACAGCTTGCTGGACTTCACGAGGAAGTGCTCGTCCACTCGCCAACACAGTGACTGGGCGTCACAGATGAGAGCCAGTGAGATCCCCACAGCGGCTCTTGTGCTCGGTACGTTGTTAACATTTTAAATTTTCTGATTTTATTTCATCTATCTCATAATTGAAACGAACCATCTCCACCCTATTTTGTGGTATGCCTTTAAAGCCTAATCTGACATAGTATATCATACACCCGACATAGGTGTGAATGTGCCAGACCATGACATGACCTTCCAGAGTTTGTCTGAACTTCTCCAGCAGTCTGTCAGTCCTCATGTGGCCTCAGTACAGGCCAAAGAGTGCGGAGGTAAGACACTTCTTATCTTAGAGTTGTAATAGTAGTTGTCTGTCTTGTACCATCACTACAAGTCTTTATAGTGTCTGCTTTATCATGTCAGCTTTAAAGCACTTGATGAAGAGAGTCCTGGAGAGGTTGATGGGCACTGTTGTGACTGTGGATGGTGAAGAAGAGGAGGAGGCTGAGCAGACCAGTACTCAGCTCCACAAGAGCGTGCACTGCTCCCTCAGTACACTGTGTGATTGGTACGACACAAAAACAAAGGTGGGATCATAAAGTAGCTATTGAACTCGATTTTACATTTCCATTTGATTGCGTTTGATCACCTGAAAATACTTTTCTCCCCTGTATTTTAGAAATCCAACACTGTTAGTCCTGGAAAAAAGCGAAGTTCTCCTGTCAGAGACGATCCACAGCAACCTCCTGTTGTCGTTATTTTCAAAGATTTGGAGGCTTTTAACCCAAAAGTTCTTCAGGACTTCATACTCATCTGCAGGTAACTAGTAGAGTTGAAAAATCCAAATTTTCAGTTTTGTAAGCTGAAATTTTAAAACAATATCTCTGTGAACACTTTCTCTATTCCACAGCCGCTACATCGAACGTCTTCCGCTGATGTTCATCTTTGGCATCGCCACGTCACCCAGCACCATTCAACACATGCTGCCCCACTCTGTGTCCTCCCTGCTGTGTATAGAGCTCTTCCAGTCCCTGTCCTGTACACAGCACCTGGCCACAGTCATAGACAAGGTAGTTTCACTCTTACATATATAGTCCAGGACAATGCAGAAGAAATGCATCTGAGGTTACTGTTGTTTGATACTTTATCAGAGGATTTCAAACTGTGTTAAGCATTCAAATTCAAAACAACGCAGCCTTTATAGCTGTAGACATCAGTCTTGTAGTACCTCGAGATTGGTTTTGATTTCGAGACCGGCCTTAAGACCGCTTTTTGAAGCTCTTGGTCTCATCTCAGAATCAACCACATTTTCAATCTCTCTGGTCTCAGACGAAGAGGATTCTGGGGTATCACTAAATCGCATCGTCGGATTTATTTAACATCATTACTGTGACTGAATGTAAAGCTTCTTGCCTCAGTATAAACAATAACTCATATTCACTCATTTGCAATTGGAAATTTTTGTTACGGTTGTCTGTAGTCGCCCCTTCCGTCTCCGCCCGTCTTCACAGGCACTACAAAAAAGTGAATGTGGGAGACGAGAGAAGAAGCTGTGCCTCTCTGAGAGGAGATATCCAAATCTTCTGTCATAAAATGTGGCTAACTAAACCACAAAGAGATTTGACGAATATTATCTGCATACTTTCTGGTCTCGGTTTTTACTAGACTCCTCAAAGTTTTGGTCTTGTCTCAGTCCCGATACACACTGGATATAGTCATGACTTGGTCTCTGTTTAGGTGGTCTTGACTACAATACTGAAAGTTTATACTCTTCACCTTGTTGAGGTTGTGTCAAGGAGGCATGGGTCCAAGACCAGCCTTCTCTGATGCCCTTTTAAATGAAATCCCATCAAGTAAATAAAGTATTTTTATTTATTTATTTGTTTGGTCTTCTCTGTCTCCAGTTGATCCTGACTCCTCAGTTCCCCTTTAAACTCAACGGTAAAGTGATGCAGGTGCTGATCAGCATCTTCCTCTATCACGATTTCTCAGTGAGAAACTTCATCAAGGGCGTTCAGGTACAGAGTAGCTTCCACATACTTTATCCATGATGTGTCTCTCTGTCTGTAGATCTAATCCAGATATGCGGTAAACAAACTCTTTGCTTCGTCCTGCTGCAGCTGGCTCTGCTGGAGCACTTTCGCTCTCAGCCTCTTAGTGCACTGTGCTGTAATAAGAAGGAGGCTCTGCTTAATGTGATGCAGCTCAGTCACCGCGACCTGGAGAGGATCAGACATCTGCCGTCCTTCAAGAGGTACACAAACACCATTTGTTTTTCACATGTGTGATGACTTACTTTCTACTTTCCAGCTTAAATATCACTTGTCACAAAAAGCCTGTAAATGTATCGTTAAGCTGGCTGCTTGGAGTAACTTAAATGAAGGACTTAAAATCGAGTGTAACCTGTGCGTTTCTCACAGGTATGTAGAGAAGCAGGAACCTCCGGAACAAGTGAATCTGTCGACGGATGATGCTCATTTAAAGGTATGTTCTTTGTGTTATCTCTACACCTCAGGCATTAGCCAGTAATGAGTGCATATACCTATGTTTTTGTTGTTTTTTTTGTTTTTAGGACGTGTGTCAGAAGCTGATAAAAGACCTTCGCGAATACCACAAGAACTATTATCCCGTCCTGAGGTGTCTCCACACTCTGACCTCATCCTTACCTCGGTACCCCCCTCGGAAAACAGGCAAGCAATGACTGCTTTAAGTCAAAAGTTCAAAATGACGTTGTCAGGTTGTTTCCACACTGGCTCGGTGTAACACTGAATTGTGTGTAACAGGTCAGAGAGCTCCATTTAACATGTCTAGAGAATAATGTATGGGAGAATGAGGATTACCAGACAGCCATGAAACTTCTCAAGTAAGTCTGTGTATTTAAGCTGTATGTCAACAAATGTGAAAATATCTAAGTAATGCACTTCATCCATCGTTATTTACACATTTTACCACCAGAATGTAACATATCCAGGGATATTTGGAGGATTATTGCTCCTCCTGGTGGTCAAACAGCCATTAATATACAGTCAAATAGTACTGTGTCTTTTGTTGTTGGACACTGGGTTTTTATTGTGCAGAAAATCCAGATTAAAATCATGAACTTTGTGTGGTTTCCTTCCAGGATGCTGGCTAAAGACGAGCTGATTGCTTTGCTGCAGAAGTGTGTGGAGACTCTGCAGCCTGTCAAGTCAAAGAAGATGAAGAGCGCTCTTGTCCAGCTAAAAGACCTGCTCACCAAATTAAAGCAGTTGGACAGTAAGTAGTAAAAATGAAGCACAGGACATTTTCTTCTCTTTATATATATTCTTACTTTCCCAAATTTGACATGGGATGGTCCCATTTCTCAAATAACTGTTATAGGTGCAATAGGCAGTGGAAATGTAACACATATGCAACCCTCCTTGAAGTTCTTTTCTTTTGTCTTGTTTGTAACAGCAGTAGCTGCTGAAACTCCCCCCTGTGTGGAGGACTGCATCACCTCTCCAGTGAAAAACCTACAAAAGAAAACGGATCTGTTCCAGCTGCAGAAGGTTTTTATGGTTTTATGAAGAGTCTTATCGTCACAGCATTTCTGTGAAGAGAACATCTCCACCTTGCTGATGTGTTGTAACACTTTGACTAATGTATTTAGACGCTGCTGGAGATGAACGAGTCTCGTAGAGCCAAGAAGTTGAGTCCGTTCGAAGTCCTGCGAAATGAAGCTCTCGAGTTTATTGACAGCTTAGTGAAGTAAGCCGTTAACCTTCTTGCTCTGTGCTGCAACGCTTTTATACAATTAAATTATTTTTTGGGGGAATTCCTCTTAACGTTTCTCTCCCACGCAGAAGTCACCTGTCTCCCCCCGAGACTCAGACACTGTATGAAGTTTGCTACTACACTTCTTCTGCCACTGTGAGACGTCACCTCAACGCAACACCTCGCACCTCCATCCAGGCTGCACTCAGCAGTCCCTACTATTATCTCCAGGTACACCTGACAAATATAATCAAGATTGTAACTGTTAACATGAGCTGAAACTGAAATTAGTATGTGAGACATTGAAAAATCTAAAAATGTATGAACGCCTCTTCCTTCTGACTCTGCTTGTAGAATGAGAGCCTGAAGACTGAGGATGGGACCGTCTCTAATGCTGCTCCTGATATCTGCATTGCATACAAACTCCACCTGGAGTGCGGCAGGCTGATTAACCTCTACGACTGGCTAGAAGTGAGTTTATATACTGAATGACTTCATATTTGGCTCACGATGTACACAAACGTTCAACTTTTCCCTACAAACTTTGATGGTTGGAGAGTAGAGAGTTTGTTTTTCATTCTTTGGAGGAGGATTTATTGATCCTGAGGATCAATGTGTCGCCTTTATTGATCTGAAAATCAAATATTGGCCCAGAGTGGACTGATTGTGATGAGAATGAAAACTTGTGTTTGTTTTCAGGCATATGCCACCGTGGTCTCTGCTGCTGAGGGAAACAATCCGGATTCTGATCATTTCGGGAAAGTGGAGGAAGTCAAACAGTATCCTTACCAACATATTTTCCCATCGTATTGAGGGGATCGTTCAGGTATTTTGAAGTGGAGTTGTATGGAGTAGATATCCATAGTCTGTGTTACCTACAGTAGACACACAGTCAGCACACCCCCAGTTTGGAGAAGCAGATGTGGATGCTGGCACAGAAACAGAGCTATGCTCTGCTGTGGACATGGTCAGCGGAAACAATTATTTTAAAAAGGCCCATCTTAAAAAAAAAAAACAAACAAAACAATGTCTATTTAAATCTACACTATGTTAAGACGATTTTCAGCACTTAACCTGGCTGTCAGACTTGTCCTTGTAGCACTTTCTTAAATTGAAATGGGACGCTGTATTTCTCCACAGATCAGCTGTTTGAAGTTTGATTTCAGTTTGCTCTCGCAGCTTTCTGACCCAAAGATGGTGCATGTTTGTATTTATCTGGCTGCTTTGCTGTAACTGAAACAGATGGAGTTACTGTAGGTAACACACCAAATATGTTTAAGTACCTCAGACAATCCCACTTTAAAATACCCAAACTGTTCCTTTTTAATACTTGTTTTATTTTGTGATGAGTTTTTGACAACTGACAGATAAGAGGTTTGGAGTAGTTATTTTATATAAAACATTTTACTATTTGACTGAATATGATCCACATTTAAGAAACGTTGTTCCTCAGCTTGCTCTCTAGTGCTCGTTTCATCCAATCTGTGTCTGAACTCGAATTTCTGGGCTTCATCAAGTCCACCAAGCAGAAGACTGACCACGTGGCTCGACTCACCTGGGGCGGATGCTGATGAACAGTCACAAAGAAACCAAACACACACACACAACTGTGACTGCTCCATCTATATTTAAGCTCTTACCAAATTTGAATTTGATTTGAATTTTGCATTTCCCTCAAATAAAATGTGAGTATGGTCAAATAATCATAGAATGTTTATTTTTATACATAGCTGTATATTAAAGAAAACTTATTGTCCATCATGTCAGCTGCTGGATGTTCCAGCAAACATTTGAAGTTGTGTCTGTAGTGACTAAATTGAGACAATATGTTGTTCTACTGTAGGCACAGCTCAAATACAGATGCATGGTTAATTGAAAACAATGTTGCTTCATAAAATGTGGTGAATAAAAATAACAGGGGTGGACAGGCTTTGCAGCAGTCAATCATTCACCAAAGAGACATCTTTAGGGAAACGTTTGACCTCAAACTCTTAGAGAGCATCAGGATTTCTTAGTGTAGTTTACTTCATACTGTTCATTAAACAGATGTATCAAAACAATTCTGAACTCTTAAAACTCTTTTATTGTTTTGTCCAATAAGTACATTGGTTTCAAAAGTGATACCACCAAAACAAAAGTCAAAAAAATAAATAAAACATTGGTAGGGAGAACAAAAAAATCAAATCAAATTAGCCAACTGTATGCTCAATTTAAAAATCAACGAACAGAGAACAAACTGCAAACATTCCCTCTGTTCAGCTGTGTTTCTTCCACTTCCTCTCAGATTGACCAGCAAACCTTTAAGTAAAACTCTGCGCTGCTTTATCATATTAACATGTAACAAACAAGAAAACAAGTGACAAAGCCTGGAATGCTGGGAATCATTACAAAAGTGAGATAACTGTAGATACACGTACAGCAGGAGGAACATAGGCCACTGGTAGAGATAGGGTCCATTAATTTACATTGGGAAGCACCTAGTTGCTTACAACAGAGTGGCAACAACTGACAACAGCTCCATATAAACCTTTGCCCAAAGACAGAAATATGGCACAGTAAGAAAAGTTTCATTTAAACTAGCTGAACTGAATCTCTTACAATGATGAGCTTTTTTTTTTTCCTTTCTTTCTTGAGATATCGCATGATAGCTTGCAGCAAGAGAAGGCCGTCTTGCAAAGGATTTCTGTGCCACACTCAGGAAACATCTGGAGAAGAAGAGGGAGATGAAATGTCAGTTTAGACTTCATCAACAGACTCTCTCGTGTAGAATACGCCAGAGAAACAGGAATGTGGAAATAAACTCACAGCTTGCAGGTTGCTCCCCGAATCGTCGCATTAACTGATCGTGTGTGAACTTCACAAAGGTGTCATATTGTTCTGAAATTCACAGGAAATCACAATTATTGTACAACTAGGACAACGTTTATTATTGGAATTAGTCACTTAATTAGAGACTTAACTATGGCACAGATCACACACACCTATATTAAGTATTACTCATTATTTACTGTAGTTAGGAATCAGTCTATCCCCATATTAAAATCTGGTTTTGTGAAGTACAAATGGCACCGGTTCAGCATGGATCAGCACAACAAGTTCCACTGATCTAATTCACTATCTCACAGGCTCACATTGATGCATATTAGTGCTAAAACAATGACAAATTAGCTGTTAATTAAACAGAAAACATCACAGTTCTGATCATTTTTACAACCATTTAACGAGTCAGTAAAGAGGATTTGTTCGCTTGCAATTAATTGATGAATTTAGTGTGGAATAGTTCATTTTTGTCAGTCAAAATAACCATTATAGTGCAATCCAGCGAAGATTTGCTGTCTTACATCATTATAACTTGAATATTTTTAAGTTTTGGACTGCCATAACAAAAAGTATGCTCGCTCAATGTGTACCGACCTGCCAATTTTGAAGTCATGGTCTCCTCGTATTCCTCCCGCACCTTCTCTTCCCTTTCTTTCAGCAGGCGTTCACAGATCATTCCAACTTGTCTGAGGGTGAATAATGGCTGTTCTTTTCTAGTGGGAGAAACGCCTCCAGAGGACGTTCCTGTACGGGGTCAGACACAAAACAAAGACTCATGAGTGCATGTCAGAGCAATCCTAATGCAGCCTCTCTTGTAAGGCGGCGTGTTACTCAACCGACCTGGCATGCTGGAAACATTCATAGTAGACGACTGGGATGGGGACTCTGGAGAATAGCAGCACTCTGACTGGTGGTAGCCTCCATCTAGATGCTTCCTCTTTTGAATGCGTTTGTACTCCTGCTTGATGCTGTTGAGGATTTGTTCTGGTGGGACAAAAGAAAGCAACAACAACAACAAAAAAAAAGAAGTCCATTAGTGGAGACAAAAGAGCTGCGGTGTTAGGGAGGCCACAACTTTAAACTTTATCACCAATAAGCATGTTTTGTTTTCTGGTTCAACGTGTTGCTAATGCAACTCAAGCCCCTGGCTGGTCACCAAACAGGCCAACTTGGTCAACATTACCTGCACTAGGTGTTGACGACGACTCCCCAAATGGCGAGGGCTCCATGCTAAGATACTTCCTAGGGGATGAGGTGGAGGAGGACGGGGACACGGTGATGCATCTTCGCCTTTTGGGGGACGTGGGACTCATCAGCGGATCGAAATCCATGGTCCTCTTCAGGGTGGCTCCACACGCCATGACTTCAGTTTGTTACAGGGAGGAGAAGGAAAAGGGGGTGCAAAATACCGAAACAAGACAATAATGAAGCGATAACATCAGTTTGTTTCAGATACTTGCTAACCGTGGCTACTCTTTAACACGACTTGCTCATTTCAGTGCTCATTGTTCCGCTAAAAAAATGAAGTTTCCCTTCGCTGGCGGACTCACGCCGAGCATACTGCGCAGCTGAGGCTTGAAATATTTGCTAGCACGCTAACGTTAGCCGCGCTCGCTAGCTGATAATCAAAAAGAAAACAAAGCTAACGTTAGCTTTTGGCTACCGCTGGAAGAACAGCGGAGCTCCGGTGTACGTTTGAATAAAGCTGTCTCTTTACCTTTCTGGAGTTAAAGTTGGTCCGTGTGACTGAGTTAAAACAACTCGTGTTGTTCTAAAAGTTGCTTCCCCCCAAAAAAAGTTGAAGTGACGATCCGGCCGGCGGCGGGCCAACTGTCTGCTCTTAGACAGGCGAGCGAGCTAACGCAACTTAGCTGCTTGTTTTTGATATGAGCCTGTCGGCTTCTCCGGCTCCTGACGTCACGTGTGAATTACGCTGCAGTGCATCATGGGCGATGTAGTGTAACGCAGTAAATCATCAGAAATGAGAGGTTGATGTCCTAATTCAGGGGTCTTCAACCTTTTTAGATAGATAGATAGATAGATAGATAGATGACTTTATTAATCCCCGAAGGGAAATTAGGTCGTCATAGCAGTCCGGTATATTTGAATACAATAAAAATACAATAGAATAAAATACTGAGGTAGAAGAAATAAAAACACAGAATGGGACAAGGACACTTTTTACATATTCATATTCATAGTATATTATTTATAGTATGTATATCTTATATAGTCAAGTATTTATTATGAATATATTATACATATACTATATATCATATATTGTATCATATTTACAGATTTATACATGTGTACATATTATATATTGCAGTTGTGTATGTATGCACACCTTGCACATTATTTTATTATTATTATATACTGCTGCTGCTATTATTACTATATACTGTCATTATTATTATTATTATTATATACTACTACTATTATTTTATACTGTTATTAACAATAACATTACCATCATATCATCAGTACTGTTACCATCATCTTGCCACTGCACCTTATCTACCTATTTATCTTGTGTTTTTAAGAATGTGCAAAAAGATAAGAATATTGTAT
Organism: Sciaenops ocellatus; assembly: GCA_033000465.1. Classification (NCBI taxonomy): domain Eukaryota; kingdom Metazoa; phylum Chordata; class Actinopteri; family Sciaenidae; genus Sciaenops; species Sciaenops ocellatus. Next base: position 11,911,785 of record CP136878.1, on the reverse strand, counting down.
AAATATGATATATAATATCAATATGGTTTATATTAACACATATCACATATGATATGAAGAATATGTTCCAGACCAAGGACCACTTGAACGAGAGACAAACAGAACAGGGACCCCCCACATCTAATTCATTTTTTTTTAAATGCATCACATTTTAGGCCTGGCCTATAATAACTTTTATATTTACATTATTTAACTTTTATTTCACCTTATTAACCTATTTATATACTGGGTTATCAACCTATATGTATTTATGATTGATAAAAAGTTTGTGCATAATTATTATTGGTTAAATGCCAAGAGCTGTGTGTCTTTGGACATGTCCACGGATTCATCCGATTGTAGTGCAAATGCCTCCGCTTGTTTGTAGTTTCTCAATTATCTGCAGCCTCACATTCATCATTATTTTGGTGAAAATTGTCAATTATTATGACAAAAATTGGCGGACCCCCTGCAGTACCTCTGCGGACCCCCTAGGGGCTGTGGACCCCTGGTTGAAGACCTCTGTCCTAATTCAAGCCTGAAACAATGAAGCAAACATCAGGTATTTGTTTTTAAATTTAATTTGGTGACATTAGAGCCTCAATTTATTATTCAATGAACTACAACTCTGTTCTGTATGGCGATCAGTCCATGAGAAATAATAGACAATAGATGGATGATGTCTCTTTTACATCCACAGGAGGGCAGTGTTACACAAAAAAACAGACCTTAACAGCTGACTTCACTTTATGAAGCAGCTCCCAAAAAGTCTAAACATCTATATGTATTTATTAGTATCTATATATAAGTTTTTTTTCATAGCTAGTCCTCAAGTTAAACTATTCATTATTCATTATTCATGTCTGCATCAAGACCACAGTCTGTGCCCAGGGGACTTAGCTTTGGGCTAACGAGCCAAAAAAGGTTAGGCCCATGGCTTTAAACACATACAGTCACACTCACTCACACGTTTTAACATATATATTCGCCCATCCATCCATTTTCTGTAACTGCTTACCCCTATCAGGGCCGTGGGGGCTAGAGCTAGTTCCAGCTGGCACTGGGCGAAAAGCGGGGTACACCCTGGACATCAATTCATCACAGGGCTGTGGGCAATTTAGAGTCACCAATTAACCTATTAAGTGCATGTCTTTGTACCCAGAGAGAACCCACGCAGAAACAGGGAGAACATGCAAACTCCACACAGAAAGGCCTCAGCCGGGGTTCGAACCACCAACCTTCTTCACCATGTAAATTAGCCGCAGGTGCTGTTGTGATCATTTGGGGTTTTTTATATCATTTTATTGAGAAAAAAAAGATACCAGATATGTTTACATTATGATAAAAATAGACAAATTTCATATATTTATTGAACTCCTTGTTGCTTACACACACTTTCATGGGACACCATGTCACAACACAAGTGTAGCTTCTCACAAAATGCTGTTAACTGTTTCATAAGTACATGTGTAATAAGCAGCTATGTTACATTCCCGAATCACTACAGGCTAAAGTTTTGATTTGATCAAAAAGACGTTCATATTTTGATGTATGAATCACCATTTTGCTTTGCAAAGTTAAAAAAAAATACAATAAATAAAGTAAAATAACATTAAAATGCCAAAGTCACAATATCATGGTCATACAAAAGCATCAATAGTTGCAGTAAATCGCTAATGGGATGCAAATTTTTCTTACAAGCAGTGTGCTGTCGTTCAAAACTGACATTTTGCATGAAGGTAGACACAGTTTCACCTTTGCATTACTGCCACAATATTGCTATGGTTTCATGTGAAAAACAAAAGGTAACACCATATTTTACTACCTTAAGACTGAAATCTGTTATTTTATGCACATTCAAACAACAGCAAAGATGACGGAGCATGGTGCAAAGAGCCAACTGGTTCTTGTGAATGTAACTATTATTTATCACTGACAGTATAAAGAATGGACAGCATATGTGTGACGTCACACACAGGTTTCTGAAAAGCCATTTTGAAGCTTAAAATCTATGGCACTGGCCGCCGCCATGTTGTTAGTCCTTCATCTCTTGCATCCTAGCTCATCCATAAACTGGCAAAGACGTGGATTGTCGGTGGACCTGAGGTGTGCTCAAACAAGCCATCTATAAGAGCACCGACCTGTAAGTCAAGGCGGCCACACTGTTAATTCTGCATAACTTTAAGCCTTAATATCATTTAAACAGTTGAGTTATATAAAAATCACCCTCAGTACAGTTGTCACGAACAGGAAATTAACTATAGAGGCTAAAACTGTTTTTTGTACCAGGCTGTAAACATGTTTATTTCTGCTGTGAAGTTGGACATTTTAACATGGGGGCTTATGGAGACTGACTCGTTCTGTAGCCAGCCTCAAGTGGACGTTTCAGGAACTGCAGTTTTTGGCACTTCCGCATTGGCTTCACTTCACAGCCACGGAGGTTGCTGCTTGTTATTTACTGGAATCATTTCTCAATCAAGAGAAAAGACAGTGTGTTCTACCTAAAAAAAATCACCGTCACACTGCACCAATCAGCTGGATGTAATAATAAATAAATTCAATACAGATTTCAGCTTTAATGTCAAACAAAAACCTGTTTTTCAGTTCTGTATCTCAGTCATTTTTTTGGCACATTTCACAGTAACAGAGCAGTGCACGAGGAGGGTCAGGGCTATTCTACATTATCTTCACAGTTGTACCAGAGTAGGGCAGCTCGTCTCTTAGACCGGCTCTGGCGTGGAAGTCTCAGTCACCCCAGAAACAGTAACCTGGGCTACTTTCACTCGAGTCTTTCCACTGGCGGTTGCCTCCTTCACTGTGCCTCTTATGCTCCTGCTGTTCCAGTCGCTCTCAGCGCTGTTGTCCAGAGTCTGCGTCGCCGCCTGGCACATGTGGCAGATATTGACGAAGGCCCTGCGCAGGTCCTTGCTCCTCATGGCGTAGATCACAGGGTTCACGGTGGAGTTGAGCAGGCAGAGCATGCTGCAAAAGGCAAACACAGTCTTGATGAAGTCGTTCACCTTTCCAAAGAGGTCGTAAACCATGATGGCTAGAAGTGGGCCCCAGCAGATGATGAGAGCCACCAGGATCAGGACCAGGGTTTTAGCCAGACGGAGGTCCATCCGGGCTTGCTCAGGCCTCACTGTCTGCACCTTAGTCCCCTCTGCGGTGTAGACAATCACACTCCTCTGGGAGCTGCGGCTCAGCATGCGGACAGCATGGTGGTGAGACTTCCAGAGGATGAACATGTAGGCGTAGATGATGAACAGGACCAAGATGCTCGTCATCCCGATCCAGATCATCAGGTAAGTCTGGTCGATTAGAGGGAAAATGTCCGAGCAGACGGTGTTGAGGCGCTTGCAGTTCCACCCCAGCAGCGGCAGCAGCGAGAAGATGATGGAGATGGTCCACATCATACTGAAGGCAATGACTGCTTTCGTCTTTGTGACGATACTTTTGTATGCCATGGGCCGGTGGATGGAAATGTAGCGGTCGATCGCAGTGAGAAACAGACTGCCAACAGAGGCAGTGAAGGAGGCGATGACCCCGGCCAGCTTGAAGAGGAAAATACTGGGGCTGTCCTTCCTGTGGAGGACGTGAAAATCCAGGAAGCTGTAGACAAAAATGATGCTGCCTATCAGATCAGCCACAGCCAGGCTGCCTATGAAGTGGTAGGAAGGCCGATTTCGAAGTGTCTGGGAGTGTAGGATCACACACAGCACCATGAGGTTCTCCAGCACCGTAAATGTACCCAGGGTGAGCGCCAAGATGGCGACAGCGAGCTGCTGACCAGGAGTGAGGATCATAAAACACTCCATGTTGTCCACAAGGTCCTCCCCACACTGTGCTGCCCCGCCGCTCTCCACAAGGGTGCCATTACTCAGCAGAAAGTCTGATACGTTGGTGGGGAAAATGGGAGAGAAGCCGGCCTGGATGACCTCCTTATTTCCAGGGATGAGTCCCGAGAAGGAGTTACTAATTGAGGAGGAGGGAGGTTTCTCAAAGTGGAATCTGTTCTTGATTAGAGTCGAGTCCATGGAGGGGTCGTCGTAGCTGGCGTCGTTGGAGCCGAGATATTGGACACCTGTCGTTAACGTGGTCATTGCGGTGCCTGCTATCCTGTGCAAAGCCAACTTCATGGCTGGTTTTTGTGGCTGTGGAGATGCTCAATGGAGAGGTGTGTGCTGTAACAGCATTAGAGCCATGCAAAAGGACATCTACGAAGAAAAAAAGATTTTTTTTCCCATAAATAAAAGTACTGAATACATCTTAATTCTTAAAAAATACGAATACATGAGGCAGCATTTGTGTTTATTAATGATTAATATGGTGTAAAATTAATTTGTTGCTGGGAGATATTGGGGGTAATCCGTGTATCAGCCAGCTGACTCCAGAACAGATGCATCCCAGACAATAGTGGGAAACTGAACAGTTGATGACAAACCTGTGCAGCCTCGGGGGAAATCACTGCATTAAGTATGTAGGACAGCCAGGCTTTTCTTATTAATTAAAGGAGGTCATTAAGCATTAAGCATTTTTTTCCCTTTGTAATCATTGGATTAATTAAGCATCAAGGGAAAAACAAGATTAAGAGTGCACATATCTGTCCAATGATCCATTTTACATTTTTGATGTCAGCCATGATGATGGTAATTATTAACGGGCAACTTTACATGAAGGTTTAGTAATAAGACATTTGTTTAACAATTAAACATGACACGACACGATGAATAAAAAATCCTTAATGTCTAAAACCAGTCCGGATCAAAGATATGATGATATATTGGGCAATAAAACTCATAAGAACAATTAAAGAACATAAAATAACACAGAAACGTTATTTTTAATAGTATTTTTAACTATGTATGTGACAATTTATGAACATATATAACCTAAAAAATATGTTTTTTGCGATTAAACATCACCAAACCTTAACCACAGTGTTGTAATGTAAGAAAACTGAAAACTAAATCTCAACTAAAAAGCTGTTGTAACGTTACAAATACTCTGTGAACTATCCCTACATCCAGATAAGGTGTTACTCACAGAAATTAAAAACTATCACGAAGGAAATATATCATAATTAATGATTTTAAAAAAACGTACCTTGGTTTTATGAGCGCAAACATCTTGCCTCGATCCATGCCGGAAAAAAAACAACAAACAATTGAACTAAACTGGGAGTAAACCAGTCTGTTGTCGTCTTCACTCCTCCTCACCAACACTTAAACTCCAAAGAAGCAAACAAGAAGCCAGTGTGAGATTTATACTTGTTGTTGTTGTTTTGATGATTTGCCGAAGGGAATTATCGCGTGTTGACTCCCCAGATACTGTCAGTGTCAAATACAGTAAAGGCAGACACGCATGCAGCCGGTGCACACAGTGAAGTGTTTGCAGGAGCGGGCTGTTATGAGGCTGCTTTTTGTGCGCCTGCTGGTCACGTGGTCTGAGGTGTTTGAGCGCATCCCTGAACATCATCCACACCTACTTATATATGCGGGAGCAAAACAGCTGCAGGCACACACACGGATAACAGCCATAGCCCATGTGTTCAGTTCAGATTGGAGAGTTACTTCCTCATTGTTCAGTGAGCCAGTGGTAACAGTTTAAATCGTAATAACCGAATATGTCGACAAGGATTAAGTATTGAGGCGTTAACCTCAATACAATTAATGATATATTTAATTTTCAGCCTCATTGTCATTAAACAACACGTGACAGCACAATAAAATGCAGCTGTAACCTCCTCCAGGCTACATACACAATATAATAAAGAAATATAAAACAGTGTAGCTCTAAAGTGAAATAATAAAATATATCTCCATGGAAGATATACAGTTACATTTACTGCATCGTCATATACACACAAAATTATGTGCAATAAGCTCTATCATGCTTTATGTTATGTGGGCATGTTTGCCAAAAAGTCACTCACTGTCCAAGAAAAGTACACTATGTACACACTAAGTTTTATTTATTTATTTATAAATTGAGTCCTTTATTGGGTTCTCTGAATCCCCCAAACACAACAAATGTGTCTTTTTTTTTTTTTTTTGTAAAAGGTTAAAATCATGTTCAAAAGTGATTCTTATCAAATTAAAAATGTAAAAAAAAAAAGTACTTAAATGTCACTATGATCAAACAATGTTAAAGGTTTTTTTTATTTACTCAAATGCTTTATATATATTTCTGAGGTACCTGTGCTTCACCGGATTATTTACATTTCATGCTATTTTATTTATTTTTTTGAATTACATTTATGTAAGCTTACTATTTTCTTTACACATGAAGAATTTACATAAAAATAGGATGAGTTTATGAATTATGTGCTGTAATTTTTCAACCATGACTGCAAACTGTAGCTGCTGTTAGCTAATGTTAGCTCAGTTTGTTAGCCGGGCTGCCCAGACTGTGAACTCAGAGCACCGGGGAGTATTAGCATTGGTACCAGAGGTGTTTTTGACCACCGGGAAGAGGAGTTTTTTTTCAACACTAGGGCACAGGGGAATGCTAACGGGTAGCAGAGCCAGTGTCGTGCCAGAACCGGAGCTGGGCAAGCATGGAATGTAACCGGGCTCTGAAACCTCTACTGACATAATGACAGAGGCGAAAAGACGGAAGATGATGTTGACAGAAGAAGCTAAGAAGAGAAAATGAGGGAGTGATCGAGCAATAAGTCGCCTGACAAGAGTAAATCTTTTTGACTTTTAGTTGTTGGCGAGAGCTTCATGAAATAAAAGGCTGAAAGACAGACAGACATATAAAACATGTAATAATATAACTCTGAACAAAGGGCCATTCTGCATAATAAAAAGTACTTTTACTTTTGATATATAAAGTACATTTTGTAGCTGATATTTGTACAGGCCATGCTAACTTCAGTAAGATTTTTTGCGAGTTTTACTTAAACTGTGTAGGATTTTGTTGCATCTGTTTGCTGACTGCAACCCCGTCAACTCACCCTTTCCTTCCTCGCGTGAAGGAGAAATTACTGTGGCCATCTATAGCCAGTGTTTAGTTTGTTCCTTCTATGCTTTACATGTCGTTTCAACATTGGCGGACTCTGTCGAAGAGGACCTGCGGCATCTGTAGATATAAAAGTCCCTTTAAAAGTAAAACAACGATTCTTTATAATCTGAATACTTCTTCCACCACTCCTTTTATAATGTGAATGCTGAACTAACTTCAAGCTATTTTAAAATAGAAAACACACCATACATTGTAATTTTAGTGAATTTTAAAGTCACAGTGCTACTGAAGGTCCATTCTGAATAAATCTATTTATTTAGTGCAGTTGGGGGGTCACATGCACACACTATTTAAAGTCTTTTTCCTGTCCTGCGCAGCTGCGCAATTATTTCCACTATGCACTCCCAGCAGAGCTATCTCCCAAATTACATGTATCTTGTTGTGGAAAATACATGACATTTGGCGATGCAACATCATGAGAAAACAATGAAAGGCATTGCGCATGATGCCAGTGCCTCCAGTTTTGGCAGAACAGAAGAGGCTGAGGAGTCATCCAACTAATTACTGAACACTTGTTATGCTGCGCTTGAAGCAGATTCAAGCAGCCATTGATCACTTGTGGTAGAAGAGTATATCCACTATGTACATTTTTTATGAAGATAGCTTAGACAGATAGATAGAGTAACATTTTATTCATGACTGTTGATTGTGGGATTCATCTATAATAATTCAGCTATATCTAAAATAACTTCTGCTTCATTTCTCTTTAACGTTTTCCTTCATATCAGGATAAAGTTTTACTGTGACTTCGGTTTGAAAACAGCGTCTATCATCCCTAAAAGCAGGGGGCTGAGTAATCCACAGTCCACATCCATCATAATAATTATCATCAATATTTCAGTGTCAATCTCACCGAAGCATCAGTGAGAGAGACAAAGCTGTCTGCGATGACAAAAGGCATCTATATGACTGTAACAGCGACTTGTCAATTTTTTTCTAAATCCTCTTCCACCATGTGGGCTGTGCAGTTATGGGAGGCTGCTGCTATTGTCTCACGTCCATCCATCTGTCTTTGGTGGTGAATATTGCAAGTGATTTACAGTGATTGATTTTTAGCAGGATTCCTCATGAAAAAGCACCATAATGCATCACATTTCATATTGATCCTTCTCCGTTTACAGTCGGTTGCTATTTGAGTAGCTGCCCGCATTATGAAATCATTACTTTGAGTCCACACAGGCTTCAAATTCTCCAAAATAGAGACCTTCAAGCAAAAAAAAAACATGTGCATTAAAGCACATTTTTTATCAGATCGCACATACACAAGACCATTCTGAGAGACATGTTACTGAATTTGTGAAATCAGACACACACATAGCACGTCGCAAGACGAGGCTCTAAAGAGAGGCTGTCTGTCTGATGTGTTTGTGTCGAGAGGTTGGAAGATGGGAGGGAGGGAGGGTGAGGAGGAAAAGATGCATAAATAGAGAAGGGGAGGAGGTTGTGGCTGAACACTGACAGCTCTTAACAGTTTCCTAATCTGCCACTTCTATATTCTGTTCCTCCCCAGCTGGAGACACTTCATATTGTAGCCAAGGTGGCACGACAGAATGAGACTGAGCTCAAATCTGCTCAGCAACGACAAAAAGTCCAAATATAATGTTTACTAAATGTATTTAATATCGTTTTTTACATGTTTCTCCAGTCTCATGCACAGAAGAGTCACGTGCACCGTGAGCTATGATCAGTCATCATCCGGCTGCGCCCTCATTATTCACTTCATCAAACGTTTAAATGTATCAACCTGGCTTTGTTAGGCGAATCAATCAGGTGTTTGTTGATCCACTTCCTAAACAACTGAACAAACAAGTCCATGCCCAGGAAACAGAGAACTAAACTAGGGAGAAGTAAAAGTGCGGAAGTTCCCCATCACGTTTCTCTCCTGAATCAGATTTTCAGGACAGATCTTCCTCGCGGGGAGTAACAGCACAGCAGAGAGGATGAAAAAGTTGTGACTTAATGCCTTCTGTGACTGAATTTCTCTCTGGATAGAAGAAAAGAGATCAACAGTCTCTGTCAAAACACCAAAAAAATACCAATATACTACGACACGACACATTTTTTAACAAACTAAATAAATAAAACGATAAATGTTATTCAATGCACGTATTTTTAAGAAGAATTTAAGCAAGCTGATCAGTTTCAGTGTGTGAAATCCCAGTGGTATTTTTTGCTGCAGAACAGACAGAATAACAGTGTAATGGTCAGTGGGTAGAGTCCCCTTCATGCACCATTTAGTCATATAAAGACCTTTTTTATCTCAGCAGAACACAGTGGTAATCACAAAGACTTAGCGGGTGGTTGAGTGAATGCTCACTTGTGCAAACACTATGCAAATGAATGCTACAGGCACAGATGAATTACCCAGGCAGCAGAGCAGAGCTTCAAATCACAGCTCAGTTGAACTGTTTCTCTCTGTGTTATTCCTCGTGGTTTTCAGGTGATACGTTACATACAGCTGCAAGCCCTGTGGCCTCAGAGGAAACTACAACCCCAGAACAGCGAGGATGTGGAATGGCCTCTCAGTGCCATTCGCTGATTCAGAGCCAGATAATAATTCATTTTCCCTACACCCAGCTGCAGACCTGCAGAGACTGACGAGAGCCCCAAATGGACCTGACTGCCATGAGACCAGCAGTCACCTGTAATCACATGGCCTTTTCTGTCAGGAGTTGTGAAATTGAATTTATTTTTAGTAGCTGTTCACTTTCTTTTATAAATGTCTTACTTTGTGCTAACGTTCGGGGGTTTTTGATATTTTGAACTTGTGTGCCAATGATTTCATATTTTGACAATCCGGCAGATAACGAGCAACATTAGCATTCATTTGGAGTCCTGATGATTGTAAGTCCAATATTCACTCCTTATAGATCTGTTATAGTTTTCCACCACCTGGTTCTGTAGCTGTTAAACGCTCTTTAACTGAGTCTTTAACTGTGTCTGTCTGCCGTTAGAGCTTTTTTGCTGAAAACAGCTGCCTGCTGCATCTAAAAATAAACCTATGAGAGGGTTAGTAGGTAACAAAGTGAGTGAGCAAGACTGAACCAAACAGTCCAAGAAACCAGAAAAACAAAACAATGAGGTGAAAAACTGAAGTGGGCATGTGTGTACAGATGATGATATGGTTAAAATAAACTTAGACAAAAGAACTTGGACATTTTATAATAAACATTTGATCATGAAAACCAGGACTGAAGGGAAAAAGAGAATTTGAAGTGAAGAGAATCTGGTCGATTTTCAAAATAAAACACCCTGTTCAAATTTCCAGTTGTACAGCCAAAAGGCAAAGAATTTAACAATGTAACATATTCATGGTAGAAGCACATAAATCAAGGGAAAAGGGAGCGGGGTTTGAAGTCGCGTGGAGAGCAGAACAAAACAGCTCAAGCTGCTCTGTGCAGATCGACGCAGGCTGCTTGTGGGATACTTCTGAAACTGACCGCGGAGCTTCTGGTGGGGTTTCAAACATTGACTAGAATCTCTAACAATTAGCTCCGGCGGCTGCATTGCATCCGTACCAGGTGGAATTTAGCTATGCAATCAACACCTACTTTGTAATGATACATTAAAGTAAAAGAAATTGTCTATTTCCACTTTAATTAAGATTTTTTAGATGTTATTTTCAGCTGTTAAATTAACTTGCATTTATGTATCACCTTTCTAGTCTTCCGAACACTCAAAGGGCTTTACGCTACATGTCACATTCACACACTGGCTCAGTATCTTGTAACTTCAACATGCAGCCTGGGGGTCGAACCATTGGTTCCATCTGGTTAATGGACTCAGAGCCCCCCCAAGTAGAGCTGGTGTATCTTTAATAATAATAATGATAATACTCATCAATATAAATTCATTGTTGGAGAAAAAATGTTGAATCTTACAACTTAAAAAACTCAACATCACAATTTATAAATAACAACAATAATAACAACAAACAGTACGTGAGTACATGTCCTGACTTTCCACCTTTGTTCCTGTATCTGTATCACAGTTTGAGCTTCATTCCTACATAGTTTTCCCATGAAAACATTTCATACCCACCGGAGCACTTATCCATTCTCATTCTGTTCACTGCATCATGTTTATTCACCCATTACGAGCAAATGCATTCAGCAAACAATTTCAGAGTGCTCTCACATCCCGGAAGAATTTCTTTCATCACAGAGATGCTTTGGTCTCGGCTTTTAGCTTTATCACCAGATGAAGAGACTCCACCACAAATGAGTTGACATTGAAGAACAAACAGCTCAAAATTGGACTGAGATTTGTTTTCTTGCATTTCGTGCTCAGCGCACAGAGTTACAGCATCAGTTACAAGCATGTATTGCATTTATATGAATTCCTCTCACTGGTTTTTAGTGCAGTGAGACGAATTTAAACGCAACAAAAAGGTTTGTCAGAAAAGAGGGTGAAAGGGTTAAGACTCTGCACTAGTGCAAGCGTGCATTTACTTGCATATTGTAGGAAAACCAAGTTAATTTGAGTCTAGCACACAGTGTCCATCAGTCTAAAATGCATTTGTGGTTAGCAGTAAAGAGCAGTTTAACCCAGTTTGAGCAAGGGTTCTTCCATCATTTGACACATGAAGCATTAGTATTGACTCTTGTGGGACGTGTATGAACTCATCAGCCTTAGGAGAACAAACCCAAAATTGACTAATGAAAGAAAAAATGCTCCAAATGATGCTGACATAAGATTTTCTTCTCTCCTTTTAGCATTTGGCATATTCCCTATTCTCCTTCTATTCATTTCTTCCCACTTAAATATGCAAACTTTAATTTATTGTGCACTCAATTTAAGAAAATTCTTGTAATAATGTATCAATATTTCACTTAACTTCTGTGCAATACAGGCATGCTAGAGGTAAATAAAGTCATGATGACACTATCACATATACTGTATGCCAAGACCTTCTTAATAAAAGGTTGAGGTCAGAGATGAACATGCGGCAGATGACATTTCAGCTACTGTGATGTTCCAAAATCAGGCGACTGTGTTGTCGAGTGACAGTAGCCTGACAAACCAGGTCAGGAAAATATCTGATAGGCCATCGCAGGACATCCAACACTGCAGGAAAATAATAATGTAAATACATACAAGTGGGTATAATGTGTGAATTATAGTGCTTTATTTTACTCATCATTTATTCTCTAAGCATTTAAAAATGTCTTGAAAGTTTAATGTAAAGAATAATGTAATGTGGCGCTAATTATAGAGAAAATATAGAGACAAACCTTAGTTAATTGTGTTGACAATATTCCTATTGTTATGTAAATGTAAATGGACGTCAAACAGGACCACAGCAGCAGGCTCAACCAATCTCTGATCTAAGCTTAACCACAATCCATGAGAACCTGCGAGACGAGAGAAGTATTAATATGCATTAATGGGGCATGAGTGTGAACAGATGGAGAGGGAGAGAAGAAGACTAGAGCTCAGTGCATCATGGGAAATCCCCCAGCAGTCCAGTTTCTAAGGGATGGTTCACTCACCTGAGTCATCCTGAACTATAAGCTCTATCAAAAAGGAAAGTCTTAAGCCGACTCTTAAATGTGTTGAGGGTGTCTGCCTCTCAAACCCAAAACAGGAGCTGGTTCTACAGAAGTCGATATGATTTTTGGATGTTCAGCTGATCTGCTATGTACTGAGTAAGAGTAAAAGATTTTAGTTTCAACGCTGTCTCTATCTTACTCATAATTCCAAGTTGCATGTGTACATCGGAGAAAATTATTAGGTAATTATCAGGAATTTACAGACCCGTAACACTTAAAATAAATTGTTACAGAATTTTATTAATTTTCACAAAATCATGAACATCCACAAATAAACCAAGAGCACTGTGGGATGCTCTTTGACTCTCATTTTAAATAGAAATACATTTAACAAGGGTGTGTTTGCTTTGTTGTGTCTTAGTTTATTGTAATGTCACAGGTACAGTTTGTCAGGATTCATAAGGTCTGGACCTAAAGACAGAACTTGGACCAAATTGTCAATGAATGTGTAGATAAAGCAGAGTGAGTATATCCAGAGACAGCGTGATGCTGGGCAGGCAGACTGACCTGGGCTGGGCAGGTGCCAGCTTAACCATAGACATTATAAATATAGACGCTGTATCCGTGACGTCACTTGTAGGTTTCTGAAGAGCTGGGCAAAGATGTGGATCGTTGGTGCAGCTGAGGTGGGCTGAATAACGCCTGTATGCCGAAACAAATAACGTCACCTACCTGTTTATCAAAGTGGACACGCTCTTAATTATGTATAACTTTAAGCCTTAATATAATTTGAACAGGTGAGTTATATAGAAATTCAGCCTCAGTACAGTTGTCATGAACAGGGAAATTAGCTCTAGAGGCCAAAACTGTTTTTTGTACCAGGCTGTAAACATGTTTATTTCTGCTGTGAAGTTGGACATTTTAACATGGGGGCTTATGGAGACTGACTCGTTCTGTAGCCAGCCTCAAGTGGACGTTTGAGGAACTGCATTTTTTGTTGTGAACCTGAAGCACAGGAGAGCAAGACTCAACAGGAAGAGGTTCAAACAAGAAATACTGATTTGGCTGTAGAGTGTGTACCAGGAACAATCTGACAAAGACTGGAGTGAAGAGCCGGGGTAGATATACTGCAGAGTATTGATTGGTGGATGAAATCAGGTGTGCAGGTGGCAGCAGGAGGAGGATAATTGGATGGCCACACCCAGACAGACAGACAGACAGACAGAGAGAGAGAGAGAGACGGAGAGGAAACTGACAAGAAACAGGAAACAATAGGAAAAAAAGGGAAAGACACAGACAGATCATGACAAAGCTGACGCATGCAGGCGGCGACTTTGCTGACTGTTTACTGTGAGATCAAAACGCAGTTCTTCATGTTCTCAAGTAGTGCAGGGTCAACACTTGGACACGAGCCGATAATGACCTAAAATACGATGCATCTGTGTACATCAGCAAAGTGTCAGCAAAGAAGCTGAGTTTGAAAAAGTAATAGCACATAAGGACAGCTTGGATTATAATCCTTGTCAGGTAGAGCTCGTATCTCCTCCTCCTACAGCAATCACAGCCATCTGGGCTGGAAAACAGATTGATGGCTTCAGAGCATAAACAGCCCTGCTGGCAGCCAGCCACCTGCCATCGCGCTGAACTTGGCGAACAGAGATGATTCCTTCACTTTATACCTATAAACACCCCACTTCTCATCGCCTCACAGCTTGTGGCTTAATTGACTTCAGGCCTACACGTATGTGGACTAAACTTCAGATCGTCTGTGAATATGAGACAGCATTACAGAAGGAATATCAGTATATGATATAAGGAAGCTACTAAACTTTTAGCTGTTCACCTTTTCGCTGTTCTAGTCTTCAGATTTAATTTGTCTGTGGTGACCTTTGTCAGACGTTCATATGTAATTAAAAGTGACTGAATATTTTTCAGGCTGCCTCGAATTTCTTCTCTCCTTTCACTGATTCGTTTCTCCACCGCTCTGCTCGCGTTACTATACGTAATAAAAGTGACGCCCTGCAGCAAACTAGCACAATTATCACTCCTTTTTCTCACTACAAGCTGAGAAGATTGTAAAAGCTGCTCCGTGTCTTTGTTAGCATTTCAGGTGCGTCACCATGGAGACTCTGCTGCTGCACCACCGCTGCACAAGGTCACCTGGCTTATACCAGTGTGCTTCTGTGTGTGTTTAACTCTGCAGAGACTCTCAGACGGCACAAAAGAAGTACTCCACAGTCGGTTTGATGATAGTGTGTTTGAAAGGCAGTGGATGAATGTGTCGTGTTCGGTTTGCTGTTATTATTTGAGCCGATCACCGTGTCAGGATGGATGTCATCCTTCAAACTCTTTTCCCTCGGCCCTGTGCAGAGCCCAAGATGCACAGCATTACTGATACCTAACTTCTGTTATGATTTGTTGTTATATAAATAAAAATTTCTTGATTGGTAGCGATTGATTGCTATATGTTGTTGTGCAGGTTCACCTCCATTTATCTTGAATTATTTGTATACAGTATGTCATTGTATTTCTGTCAGTGCTTCTTTTTCTGGTTCTACAGAACTTTAATTTTTCACTTGTAGGGATACACAAGAGTGATACATTAAATTAATTATTATATGCTTGCTGCACAAGGTAGCAATGATTCACTGCTTTAAAAACTTGCTCGCATAGAAATTTGTCCCACTCTGCCAGTACATAGAGATGGCCCTCGCTTTGCTGCTGTCCATGGTTATGAATAAATAAACTGAGAGCAGTGGTTTCCTGCCATTACCATTCATATTGTCCTCCATTTCAGGTGACATTTACACTTAATGTTGCTGATATTCTGCTTCTTCTCTCCAAAAACTAACAATGCAGTCGCCCTCCACTTATGTTGCTCCCATCCTCAAGCCTTGTTTGTTGTTACTGAAGACATAGAAGAACATATGCTTTTATTTTAAAGCTGCTATAATCTATATTTTTAAATTAACAATGGATCTAATTATTATTCATAATCTGAACAGGGTCACTTTAAGTGAGGAACCCACAAAAAGATCAGCTCTGTGCAGCATTTTAGCATCTTTCAGTTCATTATTTTTGTTTCCAAACCACAATTTTATTGTTTTGTTTCACTCTCACCATTATAATAGTATCACTTCTGGCTCTAGGCAGCTGTTTTCTGCAGAGAAGCTGTAAAAACCCACTGTGCACAGAAGTGCTAGCTGGTGTACTGCAGAGCATTTAGCAGCTTACGAGACATTTTTCTCCTGAAGACCTAAACGGAGCCAGATGGAGGGTGAATACTGGACTTACATTCACCAGGTGCACAAAACATGATTTAAATGAACTCAAATGCTGCTCAACGTCTCATGGCTAACATGCGTTCACCGTATCGACATTATGAGGTGACAAAAGTCAACGTTGTGTTTACAGCTCGCTAAAACAGAAAACAACTGTAATTAAGTCATTTTTTGAGGTACATGTACTTTTATGAGTATTTTTTTAAGCCTGTATTTTTACTCTTACTTAAGTATTGATAACAGTATGTAATCAACTTTACTACTTTTAAAATCATAATTACTGAATAGGTCCACAGTTTGAATTGTATACAAACCTTCCATCTTCAGCTGTTTGTTCAAATTAAAGTGATATGTATGTGACTTTTATCATTTATCAGAGAAATGTGCCTTGTTGAAAGTAGGTATTCATACTTTCAATTGAATGCCTGCTATTGGTAATGCATTAAACATTAATGATTAAAAAGTAGATAATACTCGCAGCAGTTTTTGAGAAGAATAGTTTGTAGTAACACCAGTAGTTTTACTTGACATAAATGAAAGTAAAGTATAAAAATTCAAATAAACCTCAAAAACTTTAAATTTAGTGAAATTTTCAGTCAAGTTTTTGCAGATGTTCACTGAATTATTACGACTAAAGACCTTCAATAAAGTGATGATACTAATAGTTTTACAGAGATATGCTGTAATTTTACTGTACATGTAAACATAACTGTAATTATTGGTATAATACCATAACAGTTTGGTTGTTAACATACAAATTAACAAAAACAATACAGTATACAGTTTTAAAAAACAGAAAAATACTGTAAAATTTGAGTCTTTAATCTTTTACAGTGTAGTATTTCAGTAATGTAACAGTACTTCTACATGAGTGCAGATTCTTTCCACCACTGGTATTTGTTGAGGACTACTTTGAGTTCTTATTTTAGTGCTGTAGTGAGTATTTGTGGCATCAGGAGGTCAAAATAAGTACCAATGTTCATTGTAATGAACGAACCTGGCACCAGATGCAACCGTGTGGCTCATTTTTGTGTTTTTAATCGTTTTTGGCCGACAACGAAGCTCTACGGCACAGAGGAATGAGCTAAATCAGATTTTGGCTGACAATACTTGTTAGTAGGACCAATGAATTGTTGGTTTAGCTGGTCATTTCATGGTATTACGAATGTAAATTATCACCACACATCTTTTAATTTTGTCCAAGTCACAACATAAAACTAAAAGAGGAATATAAAAACACTGCTGTTCTGTTTTATATGCAGGTTCTCTGTCTCTTTTCAGGATATTACTTGTGTTAGGAGACATGTTATATCAGTTTCAGCTCAGCTGCTTAACCCAGTTTTGGGTTCATGCAGGTTCAACCCCCATCGGTCTCTCTCAAATACATGTTCATGGATGAGGTCAAAGGTCACGACCACCAGAGTCAGGAGTTGATTGTTAAGTTGTGATTGATTAATGGCGTGTCGCGCAACAACACCTGTTCCTACGATGAAATCAGCATTTTATCTATTTATTTTCTGATGATCTCCAAATTCAGATCCGCTCAGTGTGAGGCTTTCTTTGCATTTCACAGTTTGCTTTGCCAAATGAGTGTGTGTGTGTGTGTGTGTGTGTGTGTGTGTGTGTGTGTGTGTGTGTGAGGAGTGTTCGTGTGAGGAGGTCTGTGGCATCAGAGAAGGTGTCCAAATGACTTCTTTGATGTATGAGCTCTGGGAGCTCGGGGCAAACAGCCAATATCACATCATTAAAGCCGACAGGTTTTGGCTATAATCATTAGAAAAAGTCTTAATGTGTGCCATAAACATATTAGAAATGATTTGTTTTTCATCTCATCTTTGAGGTGTCGTTATTGTCCAAACAGCCATCTGGATCTGTTCTACAAAGCTAACATTAACATGGTTCACAAAATATAGTACAGTATAGTATAGCCTTTTATTTTCATAGAGGCATAATAATTTCAAATATTTCCTGTTCTAGTCAGCTTTTTATCTTTTTAAATTGTGTGACTTTGCATGTTACTTCTGCTAACATCATCAATGCCTCTGTTTGTATGAAAATGTCATTTTTTTTTTCATTCCTAGACAGTTTTTTTGTATTTGCAAAATACAAACTAACAGGGATGTCAATAGCATGACCTCCAAAAAGAGGACACCTATCTTTCAGTCCTGAAAAATAGCCACAGTGATGTTGAAAAGATAAATACAGGGGGGAGGGGGGGCTTGGAAACAGAGTGGCAGGCGAGGTTGGAAGTGGTAGTTGAATGAAAGTGTCACCATTTTGTTCTGTTTGCCTCTCTTTTGTGTTGCGAGCTGTTTTACCTTGAAACTGAAAGCAAACAAGAAAAGCGAGACCGCCTCCTGAAAATGCAAAAATGCACTGTTATTATCCGAAAAAACAAGACAAAACAAGCAGCACAAAGCTGCTCATTCCACACCAAGCTGTGATAAACTCAGAAAGAGAAGTTTATCCTGAGGTTGACTGTTGTAGGATCAACAAAATCAAAAGGATTCATCTTCTTTGTAGCATAAATGTGCTTATTTTTGTGTGAGATGCAAAGTAGATGTTTTTATGCAGGGTGACACTAGATTACAGGTAAAGCAGTGTCCGTGCACTGAAAAATCATTACTGTAACATCCTTCTGACGGGCCTCAGAGCCTGCACAGTGAAACCCTTTCAGATGAGCTACAACACAGCAGCACGCCTGGTTTTCAATCAACCCAAAAGGGCACACATGTAAGCAAGCTCAACTGGCTACCTGTAGCAGCCCGCATTAAATCGAATCACTAATGCTCGCTTACAAAGCAGTGTCAGGTACTGCACCCGCCTCCCTTATACAGGCATATGTTACTTCAAGACTGTTACGTTCCTCCAATGACCCGCCACCCATACGCTCAAGGCAATCCAAACTTTTCTCGTCTGTTGTTCCCCGTTGGTGCTACCAGTTCCAACCAGGGCTTCCTCTACCTTCAAAAAACCTCCTGAAGACCCAGCTCTTCAGGGAGTACCTTTTGTAAGTCGCTTTGGATAGAAGATAAATGACTAAATGTAAATGTAAATTTCTTGTGTACTAGTGGAAACACTGGCGTGCTGGTAGCACTATACAGGAAAAGTTTAAAGGCAGTTCTGGACAGTAGTTGTGTGAAAGGTTGAAGTCAATATCTTCAGACACTTTATTTTTTTACTATTTATTGGATGCAAAATGTTAAGTTGAATGTTTAGCAGACCCAAGGTGCAAACACAATCTGAGACAGTTTATTGAACAGAGGTGAATGCAGCAGGTGAAGAAAAGGGAATCGAAGTTGGTGCAGGGCTTGTGGATACAAAGAGTTTCCAGTGGACACATTTGGTGTTTTGTTTTTTCATCAAGCGGTTATTAGGCTTTTTTTTTTTTTTTTTTTTTTTTTTGGAGGGATAATCAGTGATTACCCAAAAGCAGGAAACATTTTTCACAATAGGCTCCATATCAAACGCTGCTGCTGCTTCCCATTTTAATCAGGCTGTGAACGGCATCCTGTGGTGAGTAACCCTGTCTTCACATCCTGTGTGATGATTGTCTCATTGTTTAAGGTTGAGTCTATGATAGTAATAAAATGGCTGTTGAGTGAGCCTTTGTGTAAATGCTGCATGTGCCATCATTTTATTCATCTTCATTGCACCATTAATCTATTGCAATTAAAACAACATAGCTCTGTCATCTTTGTGAGTTTTAACATCTGTATACTCACTTCATCAGTTGTTGTAAATATGTATGGGCATCTAATTAGTTGGAGCGTGAGTTTATTCTAACATTAGTCTGTCTGATAAATATTGATTTATATGGTATGAATAAACAACAGGCTGTGGAATAATAATTAGATTAAGTTCACTCAGACACATCAGGGAGTGTGAAATCTCCATCAAACATATGATCAAAACAAATACTTGAGAGAACGATTAGCTTCCTGTGACAGTATCTTTTACAAAATCTAATTAGGCAAAAGCAATTTAATGAGCTCACACTTATCACAGATATTTAATGCATGCAAAGACTTCACTTCTCAGCTTCAGGAATATGACCTCTGGGCCTGCAGGCAGCATGGTAGAAGCACGGTGTGTTATAATTCAGGCTAAATCAAATTTTTGCATAGTGAAGTTAATTAAAATTGTCAGTGAATGCTCAGATACAAAGCACACCACTGATCCAAGCGAAGGAGCTTGATCAATAAGATTCAGGTCAAAACACAGTCAGTCTCAAATATGGATCCTGTGCTCAATCGTACCATATCAGGGTAAGCCTTACGGGGCTCATTTAAAGAAACAGTTTGGCATTTTGTGATTTAAAAGTTTGATACCACTTTTACAATTAAAACTGTATTTGAAACACCCAAATCCTGTGTAATCTGAACTGTAGAGATAGCCCTTACCAATCTCTTCCTCTAAAACTCATGAATTGACATGCTGTTTATGTCATCCTTGCCTGGGTTTTGTTGCATCTCTTGGCAAAAAGGAAAATAAAAGCATTTCCCAAAATGTCAGGTTATTCCTTCAGAAGCCTTCTTCAATATGAGACATTCCTCCAGAGGATTTCTTGAAAACATTAACGCACAAGTTTCAGAGCGGGGCTTTCATCAAAGCTAGTTTGACATTTTACAAAAGATGCTTATTGGTGGAGGTTAGATGAGAAGATTAATTCCATTGTCATTTATAGCTTTGCTAGCATAAAGACTGGAAACAGGGGTAACAGCTAGCTAGTCTTTGTGCTATGCTATGCTAAGCTAAGCGTTCAAAATAAAACATATTTTATGGGAAACCTTTTTTATAGGGCATTTTATGGAAATTAAGTATAAAGCAGCGTTTTATGTTAGAGACTGTTAATTGTAAGGTTAACCTTGTAAAATTTCATGACAAAACCATTCATGTGTTATTTTCATGTAAGTTATGCAGAAAAACAGTGTATTTATACAGTAAATATGGAATAAAATGCCAATGTTAACCGTAAAATCAACAGTACTAATCTGTCATAAACTGTCATAGCAAAAAAAGTTATACTGTATTTCTTACGATAAAGTTCTGGCACCTATAGTTGCAAGTTTTTTACTGTTTTTTGACAGTGTGTGCAGACATGGGAGTTGTATCGTCTCACTGTCTATCTGCCCATTTACTAATGTGGTGAACATTTCTTTGAGTCCACTATTTATTATAAAAGTTTGTCCCAAAGGATTATTTTGAAAAGATTAATGGACTTTAAGAATGAGAAAAGGGCATGTGTCAAAACTTGTTTCATTTAACCCTGCAACAGGGCAACCATCATTATAAAGTGATACCCACAACACACCACTGTGTTTGTTGTAGTACAATAAATCAAGTTGTGTCTGCTGGGGTTTAATTTTTTGAATGCTTAAGTGTTATTCATGCACAACAGGTCACGGGAGTCTGGAAGGAATATTAAGTATGTTCATTATTCAGGAGTAGCTATGAATCCGAGAGAGCCGTGGCAATCACATTAGCAGATAAACACAGAGGACAAGGAAGACGCCTACGAGTTCCCATGGGAGAGCTTCCAATTAACACTCAAGCTTTCTTCCTGACATGTTGGTTGGCTCGAGAATGTGAAGAGATGGAAAGTCAGAGTGCTCAGGCATACATACAGAGGAATGCATTTTTTAAAAGGTGAAATCTGTGAAGATTATGGTTTTTAAGTACAAAATTAATGCAACAAAGAGACTGTGAATTTAATCCTTTCTTTGAAATAAGCAAGAATTATTTACATACCCACAACACACCACTGTGTTTTGTTCACTGTCTGTCCAGACAGACTGAATTTATCAACAATTATTTGATCGACTGTCATTAATTAGTTGATTTTGTACAGACATTCATGGTGCCCAGAGGATGAATCCTAATTACTTTGGTGGACGTTTAATTTTTCATTTAGCACTACCTTGAGGTTGACATTTGTGGTTTTAAGGGGCACCTATCGGGAGGATAGTTATGAAATATCGTACACATATTCATGTTCCCATCGTGATGAACTGTTATAACTTTATTATATTGTTATAATTTATTATGTTTTTCTCTAGCACCACCATCAGGCTATAATTTCTGACCAAATACCTGCAAAACTGATGCTAACAAAAAAACTCATCAGCAGTATTTGTCACCAAAACATCCCAAATAAATGCATTATTGCAAGTTAGACGGCATGCAGGAGTTATCTTGAAGTATGCAATCAGTGTGTTAGTATTGTTGTTAGCGTGCTAGCATTAGCTCAACCGCTGTGCTTTGAATTAGGAGCTGCTATAGCATGACTGTGGACTCTTAGTCTTGGCAAACACAGCCAATCACTGTTACATTATATCTATTACTATTAGAAATTAGGTCTATTTTGAAATGTAACCCTGACTATTTCACAGAAAATATTATAATAAACCTTTTGCCTCACTAACACTCGATTTTGATCGGTCTTCAATTCTGATGCAGCAGTTTCCCTCTCGCCCCTCTGAGAAAAGCTAAGATTCCTCTTGTGTTGTCTCAGACTCTGCGGCGTAGTGCAGGGTATACTTATTTTTTAGTCCACACTGAGTATACCCACCTCTAAATGGCCTCTGGTGAGCATCTTTCAGTGGTGTCCTGCAAGCTGAATTTTCCTAAAATGGGGAAGGCATTTCACGAGTGGATGGAGTAAAAAAAAAATAGGGACTTCTTTACTCAAAGTGCATTAATGTGGGTCAGTGTTTATTGCACTCGTTCTGTGGCTAATGTTAATTTCATAATGATCTTTACTCTCTAAAATCAAGACAATGTGCAAATATAACAGCCCCATTTTCGGTGAGATAAATGCAAGAGTAGTCGTATATGTCACTGTTTATGACACAGGGTGGTTATCTTTTTGCTGGACAAACACTGCTCAGGCCTTTTCATTGTAGGAGACAAACACTGATCCCTACTTAATCTCTCTGTCATCCCTGCAGACTTTTGGCCCCCGAGTCGCCTGGCATCAATACAGTCTATGTTTTATTTAAACAGTTTCTGCTCGTGGCAATTATCAGAGCCGGGGATCCTCTGAAGTGTAGAGAGGGAGGAGTTTTTTTCCCTCCTGTGGAGCAGAAAACTGAAATTAATCCTGCCCCAGAGTAAATTTTGAAGACTGCAAATTAAGCTTGCAGTGTATCAAGGAACCTCTCAAATGCAATGCATGTGGGTTGTATGAAAGTGAGGCTAAGCTGTGGTCTGTTTTGTACAATCAATGTGCCAACTGTCTCTGGGTTTAGCAATGGTTTTTAACAAGTCTCCTCCTTTTTAACTACAGCTTCCTTTTAGTTACTGACGTAAAAAGAGGTGAAACCCACGAGAAGTTAAAAAGCTTAATCAGTGGGTGTAATGCAGGAGAGGAAATAAGCATTTCAGTTCTCTTACCAAAGCTACCTTTTGTAATCACACACTGATTTATCTGTTGTTACTATAAAAGACCATCCAGCAAAACAACTCAGTAAGATAACGGTTTCAAATCTGCACTTCAGCTCCACTTTGCACACACCCTGCTGATTGTGACTCCTCTGTGGTTCGAGGGAATACTTGTACTCCCGCTGTTCAACGCGCTGCCCAGAAAGGCTGATGTTATTGTGGCAGACAGCAGCCTTTTCAGCGCCGTCAAACAAAGAAAGGGCACCACTACAGCAGCGCTGCGAGGGCAGCTGTGTGGACAGACGAGAAAATATACGGCATGACCCAACCTGAAGACAGGAGAGTGTGCTCTGTTCAAACAGCAATCTGGGTTTTGTATTTTGCTGAGACGTTTTCAGTTTGTGGATAGCACTCTCCTGTACATTGCACAGTATAATGGCTTTCACTGACTGCTCAGACTATCAAGTTCTTCTCCTGTCCATTAGAAACAAATCACTTAATGTCTGTTGCAACCAGAGATGAAAAAACGTGCCACTATCTGTGTGGTGAAGGATTTTTCTTACAAGAGTGTTAGAGGCAGAAAACAGTAATAAAACTATATGATTTCAATATTTCAATTAAAAAAATTGTTTCTTTTGGGTGGTTTACATTATTGAAGCTACAAACAAGAACAATGTTGTACATTTGTTGTTGTACAGTGTAATCCCTCCCCCACTGAACCCCCTGAAGATGCAGGACTCGATAAACTGAGGTGTTAATGCATTCCAGCTTGGAGAACGTCGAGGCACACTGTGTGCACTGATGTGACATTAATGACAGAAACGGGACTGTCATGTTGCACATTGCACCCACACATGCACACTCACAACATGCACACTCACATTTCTCGAGGCCCGCGGGTGATAATTTCCAACTACCAAGCAGCTTGCTGTGTGATATTGTAACAATGCTGGCTGGATTTTTCCATGGCCCCCCCCTCGGTCCTCCTCTCCAAGGGCGCGTTTTGTTTGATAGTGATGCTGACAGGATAGAGCAAGCATGACTGACACATTGTCAGCTTCCTTCAGTCAGCTGGAACCTCATGTTTAAAAATCAGGCTCATTGACAACTTGTCAGGGCTCATATTTGTCTGTTGGAAAGAAAATGCACTGGTAGAGTTAAGGTTAATATGGAAGCCCATTCATGCCATGAAAACAAACAAAAAAACAGATGACAACTTAAAATGTAAAAGCTCATTGTGTGTCAAAATTGTGTGTCAAAATTGTGACATAACATCATTCAAAAGTCTGTCAATCATATATTGGTAGCGGTGTTGTATTATTCGAGATCGGTCAGTCTCAGTCTTGTCTTGGAATCGACCTTGTCTTGTCTCAGTCTTGGACGAAGACGATTTGGGATTTGATTTCAAGACCGGTCATCTGCGGGTATCACCACGGTTTAATCACCAAATGATGTCTAGCTTGTCCTGACACAGTTTCATAATGAACCGGAAATGTTTTTCACTTTCTGACAGAGGGGTGTCAGTGCACCACAAAACACAGTGAGAAAGTTGTCCGTACTACTGTCTGTAGTTATGGAGCAAACACCTGTGTGGCACAGAAAACTAAAGAGAGGACAGACGAGTTCAGGTCGAGGTTTAACCACAAGACCACGAGCCAACAGCTGCAGAGTTCCCCCAATAAATCAAACTATTATTTCATTAATAGCAGCTCATTAAAAAAAAAAAAAAGAAATTAACGTGAACTAGTTCAGTTTTAGGACTCACCCACCACAGCCTCACAAAGTCCTGTGAGAAACACTGCATCACTAAACATGCTTGTTACTGTGACTGGAGGTAAAACTTCCTGCATCAGATGAAACCAATAACTTGACTCATTTCTAATTTTAAATGTTTGTTAATATTAACAGCTGTCAGATGTCCATGTCCGCCTTCACACACATTCCTAGAAAGTGTGTATGACTAGGAGGAGACGTCAGCCAAACCTCCTGTGATAAAATTTGACTTCCCAAAAGAGTTCATCTGCAAAACAGCGTCCAAAAGAAAACTCATAGCAGTCTGTAAATCCTGCAGTCTGCTTACATGTTAGCTACCCAAGTATATAGCTATAGATTGTCTAGTCTTGGTCTTGCCTCGGTCTCTCCTTGCCTTAGTCTTGGTCTTGACCCCTCACAGTCTTGGACTTGGTCTCAGTCTCGACACACTCTGGTCTCAGTCTTGTCTTGGTCTCGGTTTTTTTGGTCTTGACTACAACATTGAATGGAAATCAACAGGTGGAAGTATGGTTTTGAAAATGGTTAGCTATGATCAAATATGTAGTTTTCCTTTGCAACGTTGGGGTGAAACCCACAGGGAGTCTATGACAGTGATTCCCAACCCCCACAACGGGCTACAAGATGAATCTGTGGGGCCGCCAGATGACATGAGAGGATATGAACCAGAAAAAAACACATTTCTGCCATGTTATCTGAACCCAAATCTAACCCAGCTTTTGTGCTTAAACATAACCAAATGAGTTTCAGTAAATAGCACTGTCACATCACAAAACTTATTCATTTTATTATATATAGAACTTATAATTTATGTATAATTTATTATATATTATTAAGTGTTTCAACTGTGATTTGGAAGGCACAGACAAATGTCCTCCTGCTGATAAGGGCATCAGATCAAACAATGCTTTTATCGCTCCAGGACGGGGACAAACACTGTATTTTGTCATTTAATTTGGAGGACTTGTTGGATTAAAAAGTGCAAATGTGTAAATAACGAAAGGTCCGGTTTGTATGATTTAGCACGCCTTTTACAGAATATGATAGAAAAAAAATGTTTTACTGTATAATCACCTGAAAATAAGAATCATTATATTTTTGATACCATCTTTTCATGGCCACTGTGGTTTCTCCTTCACACAAAGAAGGAGAGTGTGAGTGGATGAAATCAGCAACTACACTGTTAGATGAGACTAACTGCTGACCCTTTATTAAAGGATTAAATTAGTTATTTTATCTGTGAAACATTTACAAAACTAAAATAGTTTCTCACCTTTTCATGGACTGTGGAGGAACCCTGAAAGCCGCAGTAACACCGCTGAGCACACTTTACTGAGAATCTTTATTTATTTTCATCATGACTAATTTTTTTTTTTTTTTTTTTTTTACTGTCTTGCATGGATTGAGAGGCACAAACACATTAATATGTGGACCACACTCTTGCTGTGGCCACAGACAAACACACCCGAGCAAAATCTGTTGTTTGTTTCATCTCCCATTGCAGAGACATGCTGTCATCAGGAGCACATCAATTCATCGTAGCCGTCAAGCCAGCCTTTCCTTTAGGGCCTCCTGCTGTTGTGTGACGCCTGCTTGCATATATCATAAGTCATGCATCACTCCGGCTTGGTGTGATGACTAGTGGCTCAGCCTAAAATATCTGTGCTGCTTGAAATTGTGTGTTAACACATGTGTCATGTGTGTAATGGGGTTGGACAAAGGATTTATTTGTTGCATCACTCAGTGGTTGCAGCCGCTTTAACATTGGCCTCTCTACTGCAATTGGTTTAACTCGTTACACTCCATTTCCATCAGTCATCTCAGTGGAGGGGGCAGATTTGTTCGCTCTGGACCCGGGAAAGTTAGTTTTCTTCCTCCTCTGAGCTGATTTTTATCACCAGCCCCAGTCTCAGTGTGATGTCCTATTTGAACTGATCTAAAACCAACATTCACACACACACAAAAAAAACATTTTAAGTTTCTTGAAAGCAAGACGTGAGGCCAAAAACATGCGTAATCATGTGAAATTAAACATATGCTCACGGGGCAAATCCCTGAAAAGACAACGGAGTGACACATGAATGCCTCCCTTCGATGTCACTTAATTGATACACAATGGAGACTGTCAGCATCATCAGCGGGGCGTAAAGTAAGCTGACAGACAGGCCATGTCAGGAGGCAGTCTTGGTGTCAGTTTGCTCAGCGCTGTTCAACATGGCTCCTCCTGTGACTGACAACCGCCCCCAATTAACCTACAACTCAAATACAGACAGAAAACACATACATGTACACCTGCTCTCACACTCACACACACACACACACTCGCTGAGTGTGTGACAGCTGTGCAGCTTCGTCTTTATTCATTCAGCGCTAATTGACCTTGTTTTTACGGGGGTAGCTCCCTGTTCAAGCCAAAGCATTGTTTGCTTGCTGCATGTGTACAGTCCCTGAAGTAGCTACAGGCAATAAATAAATAAATAAAAAGCCCTCGATGAAGTTTTCTTCCTTCAAGCTTTTTTGTCTTATTCATTCTCAGTTCACGAAACTGTTCAAGGTAAAACACGAAACGCGGAATGTTGATTTATTGTCACTGAATTCAGAAACCTGTACAAAAGGAGCCTTACCATTACCAGTGAGTGTCACTCTGGGTCCCTCTAGTGTGGTAACAGACAGATGGGTAAAGGATTTCAGTCCCAGCCTCCATACGGCCTGATAGCAGGTTTGTGATTTATCTTGATAAAAATAAATCACACTGGAGAAGCATCATTTTGATATAGCCTGAGCACGACGTGTGACGTTAACATTTTAGAGGGGTGCAAATCATATACTTAAAGGTCCAGTGTCAGATTAATGTGGCTCTATATACAGAATATGCATAATTATGTTATATATTATGTTATTAGTGTATATTATTTTATAGAATATCTTTTATATCTACAGATGCTGCAGGTCCTTGTCTAGTCGCCATGTTGGTTGGTCCTGGAAAGGGCGTTTCCCATATATGTGTTTCATGGCCACCGTAGTTTCTTCTTCACACTATAGGAAGGAGAGAGTGAGGTGCAAGATGCCACCAAATCCTACACACTGGACCTTTAAGTAATGTTTAAATAATGCATGACTCATGATGATTTTTAGATCATCAGTTAAGCAGTGCTAATTTACAGTTACTTATATACAACCAAATTAGCTGGATTGCAGTTACATAAAGGTTTATTTATCAAACTATATTTATGTTTATTATGTAAATGTTTGAGTTTGATTAAAAAAACAAAGCTTCATATTTCTATGAGAACAGGTTGCTGCTTTCAAAGAGGCTGAACATCATAACCACACTGAATAAAAACATGGACTGAGGAAACAGTTTAATCATTTTGCAGTGAAGAAACAACAGAGGAGGAAAATAAGAAAAGGATCCCAATATAAAACAGTTAAAATGCATAAATAGACAAATGAAGTTAGAAAAGTAAGAAAATGGATGGCTGGAATCCGGTGGTCACATATCAGTTAATAAGACTATAACTGTGAATTAACATTTCTTAAGTGATGATCCATTAAGTGTGAAGTAATCACATAAAGTCATAGTGACTTGATAATCTGTGGTTTGGAGGAGAACAATAACATTTCATGATACATCCTGCATTAAATTACGCATTAAATCACCACAAGTAAAATTTGTGGGCCTTAAAGTTGAAGATTTAAGTTAAATAGCATTTAATGTTTAAATGCAGTTTGATGGAAGTCATGTAGTTATTATAAGCCACTCTTTCAAACAGTTAAACAGACAAAAAGAGTTTGATTCTGGCCAGCAGATGGCGATCCAGCTTCAAAGAGACTCATTTGGAGTCTGATGTTACAGTTTTTCTCAATTAAAACACTAAAACCCATTGGCTGAACAGAGTTCTCAGTTGCTTGAACTCGTTTAGCTAATTGTTCAGTCTGTTGTCAATACCTTAAACCATTTCACATGGTGAAACACAATTTGCAGATCTCACTTACACTTTTCAGCAGTAGTGACTTCTCAATAGATTTTGACTGGTTGCAGGTTCATATCAACAAAGAACAAGAATTACAGTATCACAGAGACAAAGGACAAGTTTGTGAGATGCAGGGTACAGACCTGTAAAAATAGGGGTACAAGGAGGAGGAAGAACAAAAAAATAGCAAAGAGCAAAGCAGAGTAGTAATTTCTGATCAGTTTTGAGCCGCTATGATAGAACATGTTTTCGTTTATCAAAAGACAGTGACGGAAAAATTTGAAATTTGTTTTGAGATTAAAAATTTACTTCTCCCTGAGAACTATATGCTTTGAACAATGTGTTTTCTATTTTTTGGTGTATTGTTTACTGACTGCTTGATAGTGTATATCATTTTGATCGCTTTGTTTATGATTTGAGAGCAGTGTTTGGTTTTGAGCACAGATAAAACTGCTTTCAGGTGAAAGTTTGATTTTGCAAGAGGAGTCAGAGGTTTTGTAAATAGTGCTTGAAGATGAGCTTTTGTGTTTAATGTTTTAAGAAAATGGAGCAAGGTTTCAGAAATTGTGTTTTAGCAATTGAGAAAAACTGTAATAAAAGAGGTGGTTAACGTTGATTTACAAAAGCTCAAACCAAAATATTTTATTCATAAGTCACAAAGTGTAAAGAAAAATATTGCAGCACTCCTCTCATATAGTATCTGAAATTATATTATATCCTTTTTTGATCAATGGAGGTACAGTAGCAGATCACTACTATCAGCAGGTTGGAAGTGCTTTAATAGGTTTGTGCGGCCATCAGGATCATGGACTTCATCTGTTGTAATAATTCTCTATATTCTAGAAAAGAAAACAATAATTATTATTATCTATAGGAGGACTGAGGTGAATGTGTCTTCTTGTTAAGTTTGCTCAAGCATGTGATGTTTGCTGAGTTACAGGAACAGCAATTTCTTATCAAAATGAAAGAAAAGTCAACCGCATATTAAGCGTTATAAAACCTTAATTTATTAAACTTTAACCCATTTTCACAGCTTCAACTAAATCCCAGAATAATGTGGAAGAAATTATAAAATAACTTTAAGATTTGAAAAGGTTGAACAGAACTGTAGCCCTGTAACTCGACTCGCCTACAATGACTTAAACTCACCAAACATTACTTTTATGATGCATGAAGGCTGTCTGGCTAAGCATTCCTCAGTTATTCTTAGTACTTCGACAAAACATGTACATTCACTGGGGGATGAAGTTGTGAAAAGAAAAATATGCAGCCTTCAAAATTACTATTTGAATGGTGTGAATAGAAACTGAACATAATAACCCTCATGAGGTACTTTATTTCAGTATTTCCATTTGATCAGGGCCAGCCCTCTGCTTTTAGTGGCTATAAGCAAAATTTCATTTGTGGCCCGTAAAACACTCTTAATGAACTCAATAAATTGCACACACCGCTGATAACTGAATGAACACGCACACACGCACACACACAATAGAGACGGACAAATCAATTCACATCAAATCTCTTACTTTGTTTGCTTCGGGTTGACAAGTAGCTATTATTGTCCAAAAATCATGAATCCTACAGGATCATTTTGTTAATAAACAATACAGTAGTTGTTATTAAACTAGAAAGTCAGCCTAGAAACAGAAGAGAGGGAAAGAGTTCTTAGCTGAACTACTTTGTTTGGATTAGTATAATAGTATAGTATAGTATATTTGTATAATATTTACTAATGACTACACAGGAAGATCATCTTCTGACAGTTTGCAGTTAAAGATATTAACCAGATGTCCTGTCTGATCAATAAGAGCAAGATAAATACCAAAGCATGCAGCAGCAGCATCTGCATTCATGCTTTTATTGAGAATCAAGTTTCAGGGCGTTCCCGTAACCATAGTAACACACAGTACCAGAGGGGATGTAGAGATGCTGTACTGCTGCCAAAAGAGACACCGAATGAAGCCGTTTATACAAAAATACTCCAAAGTCAACCAACCTGTTCTTATCCGTGCTTGTCAGATACCAACGCTTTGTCACGTCATGCCCTTCAGTGCCTCATACAGACGCACAACGTTTTTTCACACATGTAAGCACACAACAGTCTATCTGCTCAGAGAGAAAGACAGGACACAGACAGCACAGAGACAGACATACATATACATGTTACATATTCGCTGATGATAGTCACACTTGGTTTTCAATGCAGGACTTTTACTTGTAGCCTCATATCTTCAGTCTGGTGTCAGTTACTTAAATAGGATTTGACCACTTCTTCCACCACTGCATGAAAGTAGGATATACTGCAGTACTGCTTTGAAAGAGTGCATTAATTGCAAAGAAGGACATTATGTGTACATAATTAATCTTACTATTATAATGGCCAGATTTCATATCTATGAATGTAAATTTAGTGGTAGGAAGCCATGCTCTGCTGCCTTTATCAAGGAGTTTAAATAATACAACTATAGTATAACTGATATAACTATAATATAAGTTCAAAATCTTCATATAGATTTATATATATATATTTTCTTCTTTTATTTTCTTTGGTTCATGTTCAGTACAAGTAATTGTCTGAATTATTTGATATGAATAAATGAATGAATTAAAGGTTCAGTGGTAAAACTACGTCCGGTATGAAAGCGTAGCCACGCCTACTTTGTGACGTTTTGAATGCTAATGCTAACTGAAGAGCTAATCCATGTTGTCAGCAGACCTCCGTGCAGCAGCAGACAGACATGGATCGAGGGCAGCAGATGAAGGAGGCCGTGCAGCGGTGTTTAGACTCCCGCAGAGACGAGCTGCACGGTTTGAGTCGGGACATCTGGAGCCGACCCGAACTCGCTGGAAACGAGACGCATGCGCACGACAGGCTGGTCGGCTTCTTCTCTCAGGACGGGACGTGGACGGTTCAAAGTCACTACAAACTACCGACCGCGTTCAGGGCCAGCTGGGGCCCGGTCGGCGGTGGCAGCGGCGTGGAGGAGGGTGAACCGGGGCTGAATGTGGCCTTCCTGTGCGAGTACGACGCGCTGCCGGACATCGGGCACGCGTGTGGGCATAACCTGATAGCGGAGGTCGGAGCTGCCGCCGCGCTGGGTCTGAAGGCTGCTTTAGAAACTCAGACTGAGCTCCCGGTGCCTGTGAAGGTAACACCGGGACTGTACGTGTTGTTGTTAAACAACCAGAGAATAAAAGTTTGAGTAACTCTGAAAAACACATAAATCCTTCAGTCAACTCTGGCTGAGACTCTCTCACTCATGCAGTCAATTCAGTAGTGCTTTATTGGCATGACAGTAAAATAAACATCACAAATAACACAATTGATTAATAAGATTTAAAAAAAATGCAATTCATGATAATATTAAAAATAAAAAGAAATAGAAACATGTATGTGTGTTTGTGAAATATTATTTTGCGTGTGTGTGTAAGGTTATTTCTGTCTGTGTTTCAGTATTGTGTGTATATATCATCAATAAAGAATAAAAACAATAGATTAATAAAAGATCAAATATCAAATAACAATGGGTGTGCCCTGCTTCTCCCCCCAAAGTCAGCCGAGATGGATGGATATTTTTATTGTACTACTCGATAGCTTGACAAAATAGATTATGAGAAATGTAAATGTTATTTTATTTTGACAAACAGACAAAAGTATCAACTGTAGTTTTTTCTGGCGCTTTGAGTTGCATCTTGCAGTCTTCCTCAGTTGTCATGCAGATGATCGAGGAATACAGAATAGTCCAAGATGAGAGGGAGAGATTTATAACCTCTCTCCCTGTTGAAAGATGACCACCGTCGGTTACAACTGAGGTCAACTCCATCTGCTAATTAACAAAGTTAAAGTAGGTGGTCCTGAGTTAAAACCACTGTTTCCATGCAGATGACTTATTTCACCATCCAGGCTGACACACACATGAGCTGATAATTGTATCAGATGACTAAATTAAACATGTTTTATACCAGATAACTGTCCTGGGGACGCCTGCAGAGGAGGCTGTGGGAGGAAAGATTGACCTGATCGAGGCGGGGGCCTTCGCTGACATCGACATCGTCTTCATGGCTCACCCATCTCAGCAAGATGCTTCGTTCCAGCCCACTGTCGCACTCCATGAGCAAGTTCACAGAAAATGTGGATATACTCTGTTTCTTCCCTGCTTTCTTAATGAACCTCCACTTAACCTCTGCTTATTACTGCTATGTTGATATTACACAGGGTGTCAGTGAAGTACCATGGGAAGGCGTCTCATGCTTCTGCATACCCTTGGGAGGGAGTGAATGCCCTGGATGCTGCTGTGCTGGCCTATAATAACCTCTCAGTGCTCAGACAGCAACTCAAACCAGAATGGAGGATTCACGGTGAGAAACAGGTAGAAGCTGATGAGTTAACTGAGGCGAGTTTGTTTTTATTTAACTTTGAAGCTCAAAGTCCAGGCATGGGAATGAGGGAGGGCGAGGCAGCAGATTCCACAGAAACGAGGTTACACACAAACAGAGAACGTTGTACAGCATAAGGGATCATCTCCACGTGTTTACTCATCTTAATCAATCGGAACTGTTCCTACTTATCAAACAGAAGAGTTAGAGTAATATTCAGACAACAATACATCAGTTAAACAATGCAATTAGTCATAAATGGAACTAGACAACTATGTGACATTATCAGATAATTGACTTTTAGACAAACAGATTGGTTCAGTGTGTGTGTGTGTGTGTGTGTGTGTGTGTTAAAAGTCCAGTGTGTAAGATTTAGGAGTATGTACTGACAGGAATGGAATACAATATTTATTAGCATGTTTCAATGAATGTTTAATAACCTGAACATAAAAATCATTGTGTTTTGTTTTGATATTTTTCTTAAAAAATCTACAGTGAAAGTGGGTCCTTTTGCACGCCATGTTGACCCACCATCTTTCTACAGTAGCCCAGAACAGACAAACCAAACAATGATCTAGAAATGGACTTTAGCTTTTAATGCGAATTTGGCAGCCAGAGTTTTTCCTACATGCTTGGAAGGAGAGGGCGAGGCGTGGGACATTATTTATTTGGTTGCAATCTGCAACTTCACCGCCCGGTGCTACTACATCCTACACACTGGAACTAGCTTTTGCAAACTTGTACGTCTGTGTGTTTTCTTTATATTATAGTGAAGTTATGTATGCACAAACAGTTACACACTCAAGGATAGCAGCCAGAAGGCATTTGTGTTAACATATTTTAATCCACCTGTTCAAATGTAGAAGCATGTTTTATCTCAATGCACGACCTTCAGCATCTAAACCCATACATATTTATTCAGTGTTATGGATGCATCTCTTCTAATCGTTCATCCTTGTGCACATTTTGTGTACTTTTTCTCCTCTACAGGCATCATCAAACATGGAGGGGTGAAGCCCAACATCATCCCTGCCTACACCGAGTTAGAGTTTTATATTCGCACACCGCTGCTGAAGGATCTGTGTGACCTGAAGGCCAAAGCTGAGGCCTGCTTCAGGGCGGCTGCTGTTGCCACCGGCTGCCAAGTAAGCTCACCTAAAAAGGTTGTCTTCCATTTGCTCTCGGGTGATCACGAATCCCTGACGCTGAAGTCAGCTCTGCTGTTATGTAACATTGCCCTTTTTAACATTTTCATATAATTATGCTTTAATTCACGGTTGTCTTCGGGCTGGTTTTCTCCTATGTCTGCACTTGTTGCAGTCAGGTTCAACTCACATTATAGAGCTGTTATATCTTTGGCTATTTTTAATATATGTTAGTAATCTCTTTCTGTGATTGTGTTTTGTTTAGGTGGAGATAAACTATCCATCCCATGCCTACTATAACATTCTGCCTAACGCCACACTGGCAAACCTGTATGAAAATAATGGAAAAGCTTTGGGGATTCAGTTTCCTGAGCAGCCAGACAAATTCTCGGGTAGGTAAAAATAAATATTTCATAACAACAGACATTGTGATCTCTCTGCCTTTCCCTGGTTTGTGCTGTAGTATAACAGCAGAACTGTGGTCTTTTTTTGGCAGGTTCTACCGACTTTGGCAACGTGTCTTTTATAGTCCCCGGCATCCATCCTTTCTTCTACATCGGCACCGACGCTTTTAACCACACTGAGGAATACACCGAAGCAGCGGGTACGTTAGCACGTGTCTATTAAGAACAGATGTTATTTCTTCTAATGAAATTGAATTGCACAGCGATCAGACTATTTCTGCCATAATCTTTCCAGGTCACTTGGCTTCACTTGGCTTGCCTGATTAGTTACTTTGCTTTATTTTTCTTCCTCTGCACATTTTTCCTGTGCCAGGAGCTGAAAAGGCCCAGTTGTTCACCCTGAGGACAGCCAAAGCTCTGGCTATGACAGCTGTCGATGTGATGTGCTGCCCTGCTCTGCTGAGACAAGTGAGAGAAGACTTCAAACAGGCCACGCTGAAACAGGAGAAAACATGAGAAGTGATTCAACAGCTCCATATTTACAACGACTTACTTAATGACAGTAGTAGTAATGAGATGTTTGATGAGATGCCAAGGGACAACAGTTTGGCTATCACTGGCGCTTTTATGGTGATGATGAAAAATTCAATAAATACATTAAAAAACACTGACAAATACATTTTGTATACTGTATGACAAGTCATTTATTGTTGTGTTGAGCTTGAACTCAAGTGTATGTTGGCAGTAACAGTAATTCCAGCAGTTCCAGTTTCTGGAATAAGTTACGTTTGCACCTCAAAATAAAGCAAATTAACACCACAATTTTGAACAGGAAGTGAATGTATTATGTGGCCAAACTATGAAGTATAAGAAATGTAAACATAATAACATCAGAGTTATAGTTTTATGCACATTTCAGAAGTTTTTAGCAATGCTAGTGGCATAGTCTTGACTTTGGTTGGTCCAGACGGAAATATGTATATTATATCTCTATGTTTGACTTTTTTTTAAAATTGTTTTTGATATACCACTGACTGTATGAAGAATGGACAGCGTATGCGTAACGTCACCCACAGGTTTCTGAAGAACTGTTTTGAGGCTCAAAATCTGGCAGGACTGTCCTGCCTCTTCCACCTCCTGGCTAATTTAAAAATCGTTGACGGACCTAAGGCGGGCCGAATGATGCCTGGGTACTCAAACAAGCCACCTGTAACTGCACTTACCTGTCAACCAGATTGGCCATTCTTTAATTATTCATAACTTTGATGAACAGGTGAGTTATATAAAAAATTTACCCTCAGTACAGTTGTCATGAACGGTGAAATTTGCTGTAGAGACCAAAACTGTTTTTCGAACCGGGCTGTAAACATGTTTATTTCTGCTGTGTAGATGGACATTTTAATATTGGCACTTTTGGAGATTGACTTGTTCTGTAGCCAGCCTCAAGTGGCCGTTCAAGGAACTGCAGTTTTTGGCACTTACGCATTGACTTCACAGCCACAGAGGTTGCTGCTTGTGATATACAGGAGGTATTTATGTTATTATTTATTGATTTGTTGGTGGTATGACATCCCCCATTCACCTGGACTCTACATCTTAAAATCAAAATATGCCTAAAACTTGTGATTTGATGTCCTCCCTCCTGTCACATATTCACAGATACAGTATTCATGCAGAAGTGTTATTGCTTTAAGTTCTGCCTCTTTAAAAAAAAACCCTCTTTAGATTTCTGGACCTACTTTCATCAGCACACAGGTCGATTACAAAAAATTCCCTTCAGAGGAACGATACTTCAGACATCTCTTTGATGCTTTATCCTTTTTATGTCTTTCTGCTGCAGTCCTGCCTTTGTTCATGTTGTCTGAAGGATGATGGTGCACAAGTTTGAATTGTCATCACACTCTTTGGGACGTTACATGGACGAAAATGAAAGCAAAAACGTTCTTAAACATAATCCACAATTTTTGCCTTTAAGGAAGCTGAGGAATCATTTAAAAAAAAAAAATAGGCTTAATGTAATATATATATCCTTTCACATGTGAGCAGTTAATGGTATTACAGAATATGAAATTTATATGCTTTGGTATGAATACACAGCGGCAATCAGACCTGTGCCAGAAGAAGAGACAACCTGCAGCTGGTAGCAATCCAGTGTCTAATAACTGTGAAAGCTTATCCCCCAGCACTGTTCAAATATACTGAATAAGAGAGCGGGAAAATAGGATAGACGATTTGGGACCACGACTTTAGAGGTCGTACCAGAAAAATGTCACCAAATGCTTCGACTGACATCAAGTGTTGTTTGTGTTTTTAGTAGATTTTAATTAACGTTTGCAGAAGCAATATTCAAAAAAAAAAAGCAATATTCATCCATGCATCTCAATCCATTTGAACAAACTAATGTATTACATGGAGATTTAAAATGTACAGTATTGTGATTGTGTTGTTCAGCACCTAAAGCTCTGCTTAAATAATTTTCACATTTTCAGAAAACAAAACATTTATTAAACATTTTCTCATATATAACATTTTTTTTTCTCCAGAGTTTAAACTTCATAGCTGTATGTTCGGTCATTAAATTGTCATAAACCACCAAACGATATGTTTAATAGAATTTTTGCCTAACGAAGTATAAAGTTGTTTTAAGCTGAAAAAAGACAATAAAACTAGCAACTAACAGGTCACAGTGAACCTCAAAGCCTCACAACACCACACAGAGGAGATGAGCTTCAGTTGTTAAAAAAAGAAGAAATAAGAAATAAAAAAAAAAGCCAACACCATAATCAGTGTTTGGAATTTACTAAACATATATTTTTACATTTGTGATTTTAATAGACTGCATTATTTGTGCCTTTTTACTACAAATCACAAAGTAGCTTCACAAAAAAAATAATGGCATTGTTACAAAGATCACAAGAAAATGTAACGTACTGAATCATATTAACGTGCTGCGAAAGAAAATATTTAACTTGAAGAATAATTTGATTATGAGGTTTTTTGTTTTCAAGGAATAGTTCCACGTTTTGTGAATTCGCTTTCTCACCAAGAGTTAGATGAGATACAGTGATACCACACTGAACATAAATGTGAACCTACAGGAGGCGTTTAGCTTAGCTTAGCTTAGCACAAAGACTGGAAACAGGGGGAAAGAGCTAGCCTGCTTAGTCCGCAAGTAACAAAACATCTTCCTATCAACATCTTTAAAGCTCACAAATTAACATGTTATTTCTCGTTACTTTAATCCATACAAAAACTGAATGCCTCTGTGCTGTTGCCGGGCAACCAGCAGGAAGTTTCTGATCTCAGCATAAACAACAAACTGTTTTTGTACTGATTAAACAAACTCTCATCTAACTTTCCACCAGATAGCAAATAAGCAGAACTATTCCTTGAAATATTTGTAGTTTGTCTTTGATTGTCAAGTCTAGTTCGTAAGCAAAGGAGAAAGATCTGTCTATACGCTGGCTCCGTTTTGGGTTCACATTGACAGTTTTGTAAATGTGGTCAAAGAGTAACTGCATCGAGAACTGACATGTAGCCGAGTTAAACTGCACAATCACACATGTCCATGTTTGTGCATCTCTCTGTGCAGCAAGTCCTCAGGCGACAACGACATCCAAACGTCTTTCCATCAACAGCACTATAGTTACAACATGAAACCACATAGATTTGATAAAGTGACAAAACCAGCGGCGGTGACTGTCCTGTTTGTCATTTTTAAACTCTTCAGTTTTAAGTGGCTGGGTCAAGAAGGCAATGGTCACCAGTCTGTCAATGGTCCCCATGCATCTTATGAGCAGCTTCTCTGTCCGTCTCTGTCTCCTCTGCTCTTTGACAAATGAGTCAATCTCCTCATGGATGAGGATCTACTTCTGCATCCCGGGTTATGAGTAGATGGACCAGTAGATGATGTTAAAGAGGATGTATGCTCCGGGAAACACAACCCGCGAGTACTTGTCTATGGCGTGGGTGTCTATCCAAATGTTCACGTAGCCTCTAGATGGCTTAACCTGGCTTGTGATTTGCGGGTCATTCAGCGCCACCTGGGCCAACATTCTCTCTTGACGGCCGCCGTTCTCTGGCATCCCGTAATTCCCCGTGGTGTTGATATCCATAGACCCGTAGCCAGTGATCTGGGGGTCGATCATCATCTCATCGGGGTTGCCAATACCACACGTGCACGGCAGCTAGGGAGGAAAGAGGGAAACACAAAGTCATTTTGACACTTTGAAATCTGCGGAGTGTAAATGCTACTTTCTGTGAAGTCATAAGACAAATTTAAAAAAAAAAAACAAACACTTTAGTGTGTCAAACGTTTATTATTTTTCTGCACACTCAGAGCATTTAAATAACTTTGGCGTAAAACATTTATAGAAAGATGTTTGTGCTGCAAATGTTCCCGAGGGTATGGGGCCAATTTGGCTCCATATGCTGCAGCATTTGGCAGATGAAGAATGGAAATATAGTACACAAGCTGTAGTCCCAGAAATAAATTTGCCATCGCCCCGAGATCCTCAAAGTGAGTCAATTTGGAAAATATTTATCTGTTTTTTTGGAAATGCACATAAATGATTAATACATGTTTCTCCCAGTTTAGAAATATTTTAATGTCTAAAATATTTATATATAAAATCAGGTCAGCTTGTGTCGACTTAAAAAGAGAGATATTAATGTGTCTGTCTCCTTTTCTTCTCTTCATGAGGAAGTCTTTATTATTATACAACTAGAATTGTACCATCAATTTTATTTAGGGAATTTAAATCAGCCCAAAGAGCTTTAAAATTATATAAACTTTTATAATTCTTTTAAGTATTTGACTTTTAACCGTTCACCACCCACTGTTCCACCTATGGGACACTTCTGCCATGTGGAACTTTGGAACAGACAACATGAATGTAAACATGTAATATAAGTATTGAGAACTTACCATACCATATCTCTGTGTACTCTGTATACTGTAATCATTTTATCATTCATTGTAATCGTACAATATGTCTCTGTTGATTTGTTCTGTACATGTGACATCTATTGCACGTCTGTCCGTCCTGGGAGAGGGATCCCTCCTCTGTGGCTCTTCCTGAGGTTTCTTCCACCTTTTTTCCCTGTTAAAAGGGTTTTTTGTGGGCAAGTTTTTCCTCACTCGAACCGAGGGTCTAAGGACAGAGGGTGTCACTCCCTGTACAGATTGTAAAGCCCTCTGAGGCAAATGTGTTTTGTGAATTTGGGCTATACAAATAACATTTGATTTGATTTGATTTGATTTAGAACTTAAATTTGTATTTTTGGTTATGATAATCATGTTTAAAAAAGAATGCCCTGAAGGAAAAGAAGAGACTGGCTGCACAGAATCTGTAAAAATAAAATCATTAAGAATTATCATAGCACAGTTGCTGTTTTTTTTCTCTGCACCTGTACCCAACTGAGGCTAGATGTACACACTATCCTCCTTTTCTGCTTTAAAAAGTGTTAAAAGAGTTAAACTACAAATATTACAACTATAACACTAGATATGGAGTCCTCTGCACAGCTCCACATCTTTGTGTTAAGAGGTAAATTCAGAGAGAAAACTGTCAAACACAACACATATTTCTTGCACAGTCAAATTAATAATCTATGAGAAACATCAGAGCCACATTTGCCTTTTGTGAACAGAAGAAAGTCCAGATCAAAGTAAATGTTTCGTAGTCGTAGTTTTTGCTAAGATGTCCCTTCGGAACATTTTGGCCACGTGAAATCACATGAAACATGAAATAACACTTACTCTCTCCCTCAGTTTCCTCTCTTTCCTCTCCTGGACGGTGGAGAGGTAGTTGACTGCCGCATACTCTATCACCGACAGGAAGACAAAGACAAAACTGACCCAGAGGTAAATGTCCACTGCCTTGATGTAGGAGACCCGCGGCATGGAGGCGTTGACCCCGGTAATGATGGTGGACATGGTCAACACTGTCGTGATGCCTGGAGTGAAACACAAACAGTTTAGTCACATCAGAGCTTTTATCTTTGGGTTGGGAAGCTGAAACCAAATAAATATAGAAACGCACTAATATTTTTTTTTTAATTTTGTGCCTGACTATTTCTTCCTGAGAGAGTCAGGCTAGCTGTTTTCTCCTGCTCACAGTCTTAACCACTGCCTGGAAAAACCTACCAGAACTTCTAAACCTCACTAATTAAAGCAATAAAAACGCAATAAAAAAGCTGATTTGTCTAGTCCATTTGCAGTTTCATAGGTTTTGTGTTCGACTATTTCTTTGCTCGCGAATGCCTGGCAACAAAAGAAGACATAACATGTCAATTCAAGCCTGTTTTGGTTATCTTTGGGCACAGCCAGGCTACTTATTTACACCTTCATTTCTCAAACTAAATAATCTTTTCGTATAGGTACTGAGACAGCGCCAGGAGAAGGAGACTCTATCCTACCCAGCGGCACCCTGGCGGGGACGGCCCTGCGGTCGATCCAGAAGGACACCCAGGACAGCATGACCATCAGAGTAGCTGGGAAGTAGGTCTGCAGCAGGAAGAAGAAGATATGGCGCCGCAGGGTGAAGTGGATGTACAAACGATTGTACCAGCCTGGGAAGAAGAAATATCACTGTTACACACACAGTGTTTTTTGTTAGTGCTGATGCACTGTATAGACACTTGAAGCAGAGGTTCCCAGCTATTGTGGCAAGAAGAGATAAGACACAAAATCCTTTTTATGCTTCAGGTTGCTCTTCTGAGTTACAAAGTGACATGCGGTTATAGGAAACACTGCGTTGCTTCACAATGGCTTTCCAGCAGCATTCAAGTGGTTTGCAGTAGTTTGATTCATTTCATTTCACACTAAGGATTAAATATTAGTACTGTCTTCTCGGTGTGACATTCAAGGGACACCAATTTAAAGAAGACTTTATCCTTTAGTCGGAGAAGGCTAATAAAGAAAAATGAAATGCCTCGAACTTCAATTAAAATTCAAGTTTGATCTAATTATTATATAAATGATGGACACATTGAGTTCATTTGCATAATCAGTTCAGTTTACTGCATGCATGTTTGTGGATTACAGCACCTGTGCTGCTGTAGAAAGCCAGCTTGGTGGTGGTGTGAAATTTCTGGATGAGGAACTGGGACAGAGATATTCTGTCGTCTGTGTTCAAGGATTCGTTGCCTTTCTTCCAGTACAACATCAGATCGTCATCTGTGTACGCATCTGGAGGGGAGAGAAAGAAGAAGTTCATCAGTGTATGAACGCTGAGTGTTGATGTAAACAAAACATGTGACAAATGAGATTTAACAAGACGAGACTACAATCCTAAAGCATCGCTAGAAACCCCTCGACACTGCAATTACAATTATACCCTCTGATTTGAAGTCTTAGAGCCACACTGGTTGTGGAGCTACGTGGGCGATGTTAGAAGTTAGGAGTCTTAACATTAAAGCAATATATTCCATTTGAAGCATGGACGTGCTCAGAAACGTTCATGGCATCATATATTTGAGAACTCATGAGATATCTGGTGAGCAAAGTAGAAAATATCCGATAGTGCTCAGCGAATGTTGATATTTCTTGTATAGAAGTGAAACGTTTGGCACATTTATGGTGCTAGAAGAAGGTTAGAAAAGTTAGAATCTGTTCTCTGGTCCAAACATTGATCCACAGATTCATTGATAATGAACAATCCAACAGTATTGATGGTCAAGAGGAAACCTGGCAGAGGTGATAAAGAGAAATCCTGTGACTCATAAATATTAACACTAGTTATCAGAATATGTATTTTGTTCTGGACCAACGTGTTGGATAAAAGGATGAACCGTCGATTGTCTTGCTGAAGTATTTGTTCATATTCTTAATAAATCCACTCACAGCTCTCAATCTCCAGTGAGCAGGTTTGGGTGTCCAGAGGGAAGCGGCTGAGGTCCATGTTGCACATGGCAGTGACAGTGACCCTGCAGGAAACACAAAGAAAAACATACACCGTAACTCAACTTCCTCAAGTGACAGCATTTCTGTATGTTGGCTGTGGAGCTGCAGTGATTAGTTGATTCAACGATTAGTTGTTAACTGTTAAATTAACAGGCAACTATTTTGTTAATCATTTTCCAGCAAGATTTCAGCTTCTCAAATGTGACTTTTTTATAGTTTCTTCAGTCCTCTATGACAATAAGCTGACTATCTGTGGGTTGGTTGATCACCTCGGGCCAAAACAAAAAGAAATAAATGAGTTTTTGTTTGCAGTTTTTCTGTTTTAATGTCTTAATGTCCAACTTTCCTTTCAATTTCCCCTTTAAGTGGCCTGATTCCACAATGTCTTTGTAAATATGAACATGTTCATAAAGCAACAGCAGAACACCATCGGTGCCCGTCTACAAGCATCAGTGATATCTGTGAGGTACTTGTGCAGACGCCAAAGGATACCAAAAGATAATACCCGCACCAGGTATCTGCTGCCGTAGCAGCAGATTACAGAGCAGCTTCTTTCCTCAGGCTGGCACTTGAACTCCTCCACACTCCACCGTAAAAATTGTTTTTCTTGTGTAGCATAAAGAGAATACAACTTACATCTGGTTGTATTGTAGAATGACAAATAAATGAACCCTGAAATGATGTGCCTGATTAAAG
This sequence comes from Sciaenops ocellatus, assembly GCA_033000465.1. Classification (NCBI taxonomy): domain Eukaryota; kingdom Metazoa; phylum Chordata; class Actinopteri; family Sciaenidae; genus Sciaenops; species Sciaenops ocellatus. The sequence continues at coordinate 11,868,349 of CP136878.1, read as the reverse complement.
ATTTATTAAAAAGACCCTGCAGTGAATTAACAAAACATTTGGCATTTCCTCCAACTACAGTGATTAAAATAATCAAATGATGCACCTGCTCTAAAAATCTTCAAAGCAAATCATCCGTGACCTTTAGCATTTCTATTGGCTGCTGTGGGATCCTCATGTGGTGTGCTTTCGTGGTGTTTTTGAGTAGGTGGCATGTAAAAATCTTATTTATTGTGACAGTACAACAAATAAACTCTTTTTCAGTGATGAATTTTCTTCTGCTGCGAGTTCATCCTTCTTGGCTAAGTAAAGACAAAACATGCTCCTGTCGAGGTGTTTACCTGAGACTGTAGAGGACGTTGCCGTCGGGGTAAACCCTCAGCATGACATTATCAGTCGTGGTGTCGTGGATAAAAGAGCGCTTGGAGTGGACAAAGAACATGTCAGGAACCCAAATCTTCTTCACTAAGCGGCTGTCAAAGGTCATGCTCTGGTTGTTGGTGCTGGGGAACGACAGCCGCTCGTCCTTCCAGTAGTGACGCAGGTACAACGTCATCGTAAAGTCCTATAGCAGGAAAACAGAGCATTGTACTGTGGGTGAAAAATTACTCAGATACAGTACAGACGTATTATCAACTAAATGTACTTATGTACTTACATATGACATTAACATATGACAGATTAACAGAGCTGGTTTATCTACTTTATATACAATTAGGTCGCTTATGTAGTGGTTCTCAACCAAGGTTCAGGCCCAAAAAAGGGTCACAAGATAAGCCTGAGGAGTCGTGACATGAGTTCTGATCAAGAGGCAACCTCTGTGGCTGTGAAGTGAAGCCAATGCAGAAGTGCCAAAAACTGCAGTTCATCAAACGTCCACTTGAGGCTGGCTACAGAACGAGTCAATGTCCATAAGCCCCCATGTTGAAATGTCCAACTTCACAGCAGAAATAAACATGTTTACAGCCTGGTACAAAAAACTGTTTTGGTCTCTTTAGCTAACTTCCCCATTTATGACAACTCTACTGAGTCTGAATTTCTCTATAACTCACCTGTTTCAATTATATTAAGGCTTAAAGTTATGCATAATTAACAGCGTGCCATTACAGATGGCTTGTCTGAGCACCCAGGCTTCATTTGGCCAACCTCAGGTCCACTAATTTTTAGATTAGCCGGGAGGCAGAAGAGGCAGGACTGCCAACATGATGGTGGCTAGAGGCACATATTTTGAGCTTCAAAACAGCTCTTTAGAAACCTAAGGGTGACGTCATGAATACAGTGTCCATTTTTTATACTGTCAGTGGTTCTGATCTGACATAAATCTGTTTTAAATTTCAGATTTTTCTCTAATCTTTTTACATTTTTGTCTAATATTGGATAATTTGAACCCATGTGAGAAGTGTAGAGTGGAAATGTCTTTAGTGTGACAATGGGCCCAAACTGGACAAAGTTTTTTTCACATGCCAGAAATTAAATAAAAATATAGATGAGTCAAAACCACTGATTTAATCTTTCAATATACTGTATCCTCATCATCTGTTTTTAATGTAAAATCCTACAAATCTTGGCAACTCGAGCTGTCAGATGAATGAAGTGAAATAATTCTCTCTGAAATGTAAAGAAGTGGAAGTGGCAAGTAGCAGAAAATTGAAGTACTCAAGTGCAAGTAACCTACCACAAAATAAGTACAGTACTTGAGGAAATGTACTTAGTTATTTTCCATATACTTACCATATCCACCTCTGAGATGGTGTCCAGACTTTCAACCTGAACATCTACTCCAACAGGAATTGGAGGACCTGAAAGAAAATGGAAATAATAACACAGAAGCATGTTGACCTTCCTCCTCAGCCTGACTTTGGATGTGACAATGCATTACTATTACAGAAATCAAGTTTCCAAAAATAACAATGAATCACACAAACACAGAGCAACTGCTTGCACCATGACTGTGTCGGTCTGGCTGGGATTCTACTTTTGACCTATTTAAACCTTTCTACTCTGCATCATCACCCTCCGATAATACGCAAATACAATTAGGTCACAATAAGTTCATGCAGCCGTGGAAGCCGAGCAGAGATGCACTTAATGGTGCAAATTGGACGCAGCAAAGGGATTCTGTGAGGGGCACTTGATGTGTTTTCAGCAGCAGATTGTCGTGTGATTAAAAGTAAAAAAAAAAAAAAAAAAAAAACCCAACAACACGTGTTTCTGCCCTCAAAGTGAAAGCCCTCATGGATGCTTTTTTTTAGTTGAATACAGCTCTCGTGTTTGAGGTTTTTTTTGCTTTAAAATACAAATAAAAAGATAAAAACAGCTAAAAAGATTAGGAATATATATTCCATTACTATTTTCTAGCAAAAACAAAAGCCTGTCATCCTTTATCTCAGTGTAATCCTACAAACCAAAAAGCTGACATCAAATCTCTCTAATATACACTGATGTGAAAGACGTGTATTAACACTCTTGAGATGTAAAGAACTGAGCTGCAATTGGAAACTCCAGCACAGCTTACATGGATGGTGTCATTAAGATCTCCAAGAGCTTAATGCTTATAGGACTATTTGTCCCAGACCAGTGAACACTGCACAGATTTTATCCGGGTGCACTTGATGAGAGAGCATGCAGTAAGTTGCAATCATGCATCCAGCATGTTGGAGCTATATATATATATATATATATATATATATATATATATATATATATATATATATATATATATATATATATATATATATAAAAAACACTTTGATTTAAAGGTCCGGTGTGTAAGATCTATTCGCAGGAATGGAATACAATATTCATTAGTATGTTTTCATTAATGTAGAATCGCCTGAAAATAAGAATCGTTGTGTTTTTGTCTCAAAATGAGCCCTTTAGATCTACAGTGAGAGCGGGTCCTCTTCCATGGAGTCCGCCATGTTGAACCGCCATTTTTCTACAGCAGCCCAGCACAGACAAACCAAACACTGATCTAGATATGTCCCTTTGCTTTTTATGTAAATTTCGCAGCCAGAGTTATTCCTACGTGCTTGGAAGGAGAAGGTGAGACATGGGAGAGTAAGTCCTACACACTGGACCTTTAAAACAGTTTAATCTGAAGTAACATTCATTTTCTGACCTCCGAACGCTGGCCTCATCGTAAAATCGTGGTCTTCTATTCTCAGGAGCTGTTCAGATTTTGTCATCGGAGATTTCGTCATGTCGGGACTTCGTTTGTAAATTGGGCTGTAAAACCAGAAAAAATCAATCAATCAATCAATTTTACTTTGATAATATTTCAATTAAAGATTTATAAGTCTCACCCTCCGGATTTGTGACCTCCACCGCCATCCATTCTGGTCTCTCTTCGCAACCTGATGGTTAAAACAGTAATAAATAAATAAATGAATAAATGAGACAATCTGTCACATATGGCAACAAACCTAAATACATAATATATTTTGACTAGAGACTAAAACTATTAGTATTTCAATAATTTATGCACCCAACTGCAGCTGAATCAGCTACTCTGATGAATTAATCAATCAATCATTTAAGTATTTTTTAATCAAAAAGGTCAAACATTTGCTGGTTGCAACTTCTCAAATGTGCAGATTTGATCATTACATATGTCATATATGGTAAACTTAATATCTCTGGGTTTTAGGCTGTTGGTTGAACAATATAATAAAACAAATACTATTTTCTAAAATACACAATTATGTCAGTTTCAAGCCTAAATCTAAAAGGGTAAATGAGTTTTTTTGTTTTGTTTTGATGCTTCTCACTGAGTAGACATAGTACATTCGGTTACATCACACACATTTTATCCACAAATAACACAAATTATCACAACCACCACATTAGAAGAAGTCAGCTCTTCTCTGGTGTCACTTTTCAGAGGGCTGCCTCTGTAAACAGCCTTTTCAGGCCACGAGCAGAGAGAGAGAGAGAAAGAGAGAGAGGGAGGAAAAAAAGAAGTCCAAAAACCCGAAAATGGATTATTAGAGTAGAGCATGCTATGACAGACAGCATCAAATCCCTGTGACAACCACAGACGTGCATTAAGGAAATACCACAGAGGAAGAGAGAGGGGAGGAGGGGTGATGGGACTGCACAAAAACATTAAAAAAAACTCAAAAACAGCAAAATTTAACAGTAAGAAGAGGGTTTCTCTGCATGCTTGCTGCAGTTTTTCTGATGGGCTACTCGTCTACGTCCATCCAGCAGCTGGTTCCTAATCCTCTTGGCAGAAATGCCTCTCCAATCCCCCTCTCTGCCTGCCTCTGACACACAGCAAACCGCTGCCTGTTTGCACACTGCTCTGCTCTACGTGGACGCCGTTTCTGCTCTGCAACTATGGACCTGCTTGTATGCATGGCAGCAGGGGCTACATCAATGTTAATGGGCCAGATTCCTGCAGAAATCATTCAGCACACTTGAATGTATGATGCCTTACAAAGACAGAGCGAAATCACCACAGTTTGCAGGCTGACTGGGCACTGTAACAGATGGGATGTGGGGTCTAAATTTTAGATGTTCCAACAAAAATCATTGACATATCGACCTTTAGAAAAAAAAGTGTAGGGGATATAAAGGCAAAAAATAAAATGCATTAGTTCTACTTTCTCTGGTGGTTCCAGATTTTAATATGAGAGGATTTGATACTTTTATTTGTTGTACATGATAGTAAACTGAATAGCTCTGGGTTGTGGCCGACTGTTGGTCAGACAAAACAACTTTTACTGTGGGAAACAGGCCTTTTTCACTATTTTTTTTTTATTGATCAATCAGTGAATCTAGAAAATAATATGATTAACCTACAACGAAAATAATAATTAGCCTGATTTGGCTTTCTTGTTTAAGCTGCATAGTTGCCCATTTAGTTTGGTTTTTAGCTCTGTTTTAACCACCAACAGTATAAAGAATGGACAATGCATGATGTCACCCATAGGTTTCTAAAAAGCCGTTTTGAAGCTCTAAATCTGCAGTGCTGGTTACCATCATGTTGGTAGTCCTGCCCCCTCCAAGCTAATCTAAAAATCAGCAAAGACGTGGATATGCATAACTTTAAGCCTTAATATAATTTGAACAGGTGAGTTATATAAAAAAAATCACCCTCAGTACAGTTGTCATCAATGGGGAAATTATCTATAGAGACCAAAACTGTTTTTCATACCAGGCTGTAAACATTTTAACATGGGGGCTTATGGAGATTGACTTGTACTGTAGCCAGCCTCATGTGGTCATGTGAGGAACTGCAGTTTTTGGCACTTGCACATTGGCTTCACTTCACAGCCACTGCACGTTTATCACTGTGTTTTTATTGAAGCTTTACAGTAAAAATAACAATCAACAAGTCAGATTCTGTTCTTAAGTTTGACTAAATACATAGCTTGCTAGCTACTTGCTTTAAATTTTTACAGTTTGTACGCTCCAGATGTTTGTGTGAAAGCGTGGAGTGAAACAAAGCAACAGTAAGACGGAAAAAATTAGAAAAACAAAGTAGACTTGAGCGGAAGAAGCAAACTGAATCATCAAGCGACCACTTGAATTTATCCTTCAAGTCTTCAAAAGGTTTTCTCCTCAGATGTTTTCTTGTGTGGGACTCTGCTGTCCTACACAAATTCCCCCCTCTCTACGCTCTTCCTCCTCAAGGCAACAAGAGAGAGAGGAAAAAAAAAACAAAAAACATCTGAGCAATATAGTGAAAACTCCCACAACCCACCCCAGCAGCATCCAGCCGCTTTTGCAATTTCACACTCAAGAAAGGAGGAGAGGAGTGATGAGAAACGGGGAGAAGAACAGTTCGACTTCTGCATATGTATATTGAGATTTCCCCCTGCTAGAAGAGGAAGGAGAGATCTACATTTGATTTGTATTCTCACACTGTGTGTGTCGGCAGAGAGAAGACTGATGTGTGAGAGGACTTTTAATTAGTTGTTAAAAAAAACAAACCAGGCGACACTGAGAGATTACAGCGCAGCTTTGAGCCACTTGTACTTTCTGTCTTTTGAAGATTTTCCACAGATGATTACAATTGTGCTCTACTTATACATAATGATCATCATAATCACCTTAGGGCCAAGATGATCACTTTAAATGACTGTAATTTCACAGAGGATTGTTCAGATTTAAAGACAGCTTTAACCTTGCACTGTTTAACACAATGCTCCTTCATTAAGATCACTCCCACGGTTTGTCATATATAAGAACCAGCAGATATGTCATATATTTGACTCAACTAGATGAGAGTCGCAGTGGGCAGATTGACGCCTCCTCTGATCTATAAATAACAAGTTATAGCATGAAAAGTGATACTGTATCTAAAGGCAGAGGGATTATGATATGACAGCGTTTGCTGATAGCATTATGAGGCGTACAGTGCTGCACTTTGCCTGCTTGGGAAAATCTTATCATCTTCACCAAAGATTAATGCACCGTTTATGAGTTGGGGGGCTAATGGTTCAACTCTGTGCTGATATTTCTACAAGACAATAATTGAATTTGGAGATATAAATGCTGGAAAGGAGTCCAGTCTATATTTGTGACTTATCTGAGACAGAAAATGTGTATTTTTCTTCTTATTTTACGACTTTAAGTATCAGACAAAAGCAAATATTCCTGTTTTAATTTGGACTTTTCTGAGTGAAGTCTTGATTGGAGTTTTGTTTCTCTGCTTCAGAGGCATCTAAAAGGTGTTGACTTTGCACTAGAGCCAAAAAGATTAGTTGATTAATCAACTAGTCAATTGACAGAATTACTCAGCAGCTATTTTGACAGCAGATTAATAATCTAAGTAATTTTTCAAGCACAACATTTGCTGCCTCCAGCTTCTCAAACGTCAGGATTTGCTACTTTTCTTTGCCAGAGTACATTGAACATCTTTGGGTTTCGGACTGTTGGTCAGATGAAACGAGACAGCTGAAGACAGTTTATCAACCAAACAATATAAAAATTATCATTTAATTGTAGCAAAGCGTGTGTTATTTCTCTGTTCACAGACCTAACATTGCTCTCAACAGGTGTTCAAAGTCATCTGAACATGTTAAAATTCATTTTGGACGCATTTTTATGCTCTCAAATTTAAATTTATTCTGACAACTTTGTTGTGGGTGTAAACACATTTCAAAAGCCTTACAGCAGAGTTGTCATGCTTCAATATGTGCTCCAGATGTAACTGAATCACCGTAATAATGATCACATTTGCATTTTCAGTGCGATTTGGCCGTGCATGTAAACATTTATCTTTGTAAAACCTTACAGCTGTGTCTTTATGCTTCAATCTGTGCTTCAAACAGCACCAAATCACTGAAATAATAATCACATTTGCATTTCTAATATAAGTAAAAGATGAATCGTGTCAAAGTCATGTTTTTTCTGCTACATGTCAGGCTTCACCTCCACGTGCTGCTCCCTGCACTGAGCAGCAGTGCTGAAACATATAATATTCTATTTAGAGCTGAAATAATTAGTCGGCTGAGAGAGAATCAATCTTCAACTATTTTCATCAATTTAAAACAAAAACAACAAAAGATCACTGGTGCCGCCTTCTTAAATGTGAATATTTAAGACAAGATAGACCTTATTGATCCCCACGCTGGGGAAATTCACGTGTTCATTTGCTAATTTTCTTTGTCTCACATGAAATTATACTGAATTTCTTTGTGTTTTGGACTGTTGGTCAGACCAAATAAGACATTGTGAGCTGTCAATATTCGCTCTAGAGACTTGTGATTTTATATTTACATTTTATTTTATAAACCAAGTGATGAATCATGAAAAAATGAGCAGATTAATTGACTGTGTCCTTTGTACTCACAGGTATCGAACGCTCTCAAAAGGTTACTGTGTCTAACACATTTGTCGTGCATTCAGCTTTGCAAGTAATTGACAGCATTTTGATAATTGAATCCCACACTTCTTCTTCTTTATGCTTCATTATGTGCTACAAATTAACTGAATTATTATAAGTAATCAGAATTTCTAACATTAGTCAAAAAACACAGCGGTGCTAAGTTCTTTGTTTTGTGGTATAAAAGTCACAATTCTTCTATTATTCTACTAAACAAACAAATACAATCCTTTCACTTCTAATGTCACACTCAATTCAATCAATAAAGCAAAGACGCTTTAACAATGCCATGATCTAGTTCAGACCCGACTAAAACATTTAATCCAATGGATGCATTAACAAGGCAGCAATTAGCCTAAATAATCACCTGAAAATGACATTGACTACGACTGCTGCCATTGGGGGAAACAGTCATTAACTGGCCCGTGGCAGTTGTGGGGCAAGAGAACACAGCATTCACCAGTAGTACATAAATAGATGTGGGGATTTAGGTCTCCCTCTCTCTCTGCTCTCCAATCTGCTGTCTGAATAAGTCTATTTTCAGAAGGGGAGGGAGCAGCACAGGTGACACAGGAAACACTGGACAACATCGTGTATAAAAAAAAAAAAAAAAAAAAAAAAAAAAAAAAAGCCCTTATGGGGAAGAAGAGTTTTAATAATTACGATGAAGATTCTGCATTAAAAGCTACATTTAAAGCTGTCACGTTGAGACAATAAAAAATGTACATCCCAGTGTCTGTCTTTGACACAAATGGTAGTCCTCTGACATTACCTGCTCTGTTTGTAGGTCTCCAGCTTGTGACCCCTCGACTGGGCAATCTTCCCAGCTGCCCCCGCGAGCCAAGCACAGAAGAGCACAAGAACAGCATCCACCTGCATGGTTCACATTCCCCAGAGGACGGACCTCTCCTGTCAGTCAGAATCTACTCCCTTCCAGGGTTTGGAGCACTCTGCCACCCTGAGACATTTCTTTCTTCAGCGCCGGAGACGATAAGAGGGAGGAAAATCAACAGCAGCAGCAGCAGCAGCTGCAGGAGCAGAAGCAGCTATACTGGGCTATTCTACGGCCTGAGTGGAAAACATCCTACGGTGCTTAATCTCCACAGTGGGAAAAGCAATTTTGACTAAACCCATAAATCCTTGAGCGTCAGATGGTACAGATTTGATCCCTCCAGCGGCGGATGTGCCTGCCTCTCTGTGCTCTGCTGTGCTCAGATATCCTGCACTCTGATGTGCTCTACTCCACTTTGCACCGCCCAGAAACACCAATTCTCACAATGATGCAGCGTGCTCATTTGTAAGGTCAACGGTTTAGAGATACAGACTCACACAGGCTCAGAGGAAGCTCTGAGTCTGATACAAAAAGGCTTCTCATGCCGATGCTGCAGGTCTCACATTTAGCATGTCAGAAATGTTTTCACGCTCAAATATGTGTTTCTGCTTGTTGGTGCTGTGCAGTTTTGGTGAATGTGAAATGGAGTTATTTTGATGCTGCAACTGCAGTTTTTTCTCAGGGGACTCAAATTTGGGAATATATTTGGATGCCCCAATAAATGACTACACAGCTTGATGTGTCGGGAAATCAGGAGTTTCAGTTTTTAGACCGCATTTAGCATATATAAAACAGTTTATTAAGCCAATAAAACAACTGGCTTTTTAATATTCACAGTATGATTTCTGTCTCCTGTTGTGTCAGATAATGGATAAAAAATTACATTTGGTCCCAGCAGCCTGATCATCAGCACTTATCAATCTGCTTCAAAATAACTCAAGAGGATAAATAATGGGTGTCTTTTTTTAATTTATCAACGCACTAGAGGCTGCACCACTATTTGTCTGTCAAGGCGTGCCGTCCGTCTGAACAAGCCAATCAAAAAATATCTCGGTGCTGACGTCACCGTCATCCAGGCCATGTGCCTGTTTTTTTTTTTTTTCCTCTCTTTTTTTTTTTTTAGCAGACTGAACAGTTGGATTATAAGATCATGAATTTGGGTTAGCTCCATGGACGTCAATCTGAAAATTGGTGTAAGTAATGTTAGGTATCGTTTGTGCTTCAGATTTGTGGTACAGTAGTCCTGCTGACCGAGAAAACATAAGAGCTCACAAAGCACAAACAACCAGGTGAATGTCGTCTTTCTTATTATATTTATAATTTAAACATTCATCTTTTAGTTATTGTACTGATAATGAGTCTACTATCTAACATCAGAGCCATGTTAGAGAATCTGTGAACAGTGAAAATCTAGTAAAAGATATAAATGAAAAATTTTAATCTGCCCACCTAATTTTAGCTTCAGGGATTTTCAGGCGACAACATCACCTATTAAGCCTATTAACACGTTGAAATAAATCTTTATTTCACGTTGTAGGTTGAGAAATGACAATAAATCTTCTTCCAAGTGTCTCATAAATATGACATACAACAGATTTCTGACTTAAAGCATTATAATTAACATCACTACATCTTACTTGCTACATCGTATGGCTATAATTTTGATTTACTAAGTCACAGTTATGATTAAAGGCCTACTGATCCTGGATTTTTAAAGGGTAAATCTTGTAAAGATGCCTCTTTGGGGTGAAAAATAAGTCTATCAGTGAGGTGTAGTCTTTTAGTCTTGTCACCACACTCTAAGTGGCATCACAGCTTTACAGGGTGTGGGAAAAAAAAGCATGGTGTCACCACAAGCTGGCAGCAAAAACTAGATTATTAGACTAGTTGCAATTTCTCTTTGGCCAATATGAATATGTGAGAGTGAAAATATCTGAGAATGACCTATCAGACGATACATAAACAAGGGACAAACTGAAAAGTCCATGACATTATTTACTTACCAGTATTAATATCATTATTTTATTGCAGTGTACAGACATTAGTCTGTCTATTTTGAAGCTCTAGCAGCTGACATAGAAGAAGAGCATAAACACACATTCATTAACAAACATTTTTGATAAGGATCCCTTAAATTTGGTTATTAAATATATTGTGAGTAAGACACTATGAAAGACATTAAGCTAAATAAACCTTTCAGAGCTCTCTGAGGCTGAACTGCACAAAGTTGTTTCTACTTTAAACATATTTATCATTTCTGCATTACAATAACTTAATTATTACACCAGTTCAATAATATCTGTGATAAACTAAGATCAGACAACAGCAGCCATAATAATATATAATCTCATATTATATTGGAATATTTAAATATTAGTTTGGGCTCCCAACTATTACCTTTCAGTGTTTTAGAAATGACATTATACTTACACTTTTGAGTGGCAGTAGTTCAGTCTGTAGGGACTTGGCTTGGAAACCAGAGGATGGCTGGTTCAAGTCCAGTATGGACCACAGTATGGAGCGTGGACTGATCGCTGGAGAGTTGCCAGTTCACCTCCTGGGCGTTGCTGAGTTGCCCTTGAGCAAGACACCAAACCCCTAACTGTTCCCAGGGCCTCGCTACGTGGCTGCCCATCACCATCTCTCCACATTTGCATGTCCATGAGCCCTTTTTTGGTGTGTGCATGGATGTATTTTGGACATGGACATATATATAGATATATAACAAAAATAATTTCCCCACTGAGGGGGCAATAAAGTTCATCTTCTTCTAATAAAACATAAATCATTATTTTCACTGAATCATCGTCACACAGGGTTTAGCTGTGATAATGTCCTTCAAAACTCAGCTCAGGGATTAGAGGGAGTCCTACCTCTTTTACCTTTGTTACCTGACTGACTTGACTTGACCCACATACAGCAGAGTCACACCAGGCAACAGGAACAAACCACAAGCTATCACCTCTGTATTGTTGTTGTTGTTTCAGTCACAGGGCTTTAACATGCTCTCACAGGTTTGTCCTGAAGCTTCATGTGCGGGATTTAAGTGCACAAACAGCTGATAATGGCCAAACAGACAAACACAGGAGCTCCTGCTGTGCTCTGTTGGTGCCTTCACTTGTTTCTATGTAGAACTACGTCACGCTCCGGCGTTAGCCAATGAACGGTCGGTATACACTTTCGGTGTATTTGAGGCCCTGAATTTGGTCTGTCAGACAGAGAGGCGCACTGTTCTCACGCTGTACACCACCCACAGAAACGTTAACAAATCAAACTTGTTATGCGTAAGTGCTAGATTATAACAAATGATCATGGTCGAGGAGAGAGTTGAACACAAGGCGTTTTAATCCCAGTGAGTGAGGCGGGATTTGTGCCTGACAGGCCAGAATCAGGGTGTAATGAGCACGGGACGCCATTGGCTGACGCAGTAGTGGCGCGGTTTGTGAAGCTAACGGACGAGCATGTTACCTGACATGTTACCTGACATGTTTATTATGTAGCGCTGTTTAACGAGACATCGATCGGATACATACACGACAGCGAGGACGTTAACGGACAGACAGAGACGTCTATCAGCGCAGTTAAATGAAAAACTGGTTTGTTTTGTTGATGTGTGATTTGTCAGTTGGCGCTAAGCTAACCCGAAGCGCGCTCCGTTTAACACCAGCTGAGCTATAGCTGTTAGCCACAGCCAAGATGAGCTCTTCACGGGAGATAAAACGTAAGTAGTGATCTATTTGTACCGTATCGTGTTTGTTAAACCCAGCTTGTTTTAAAGTTTAATGTGTGATTACGCTGCAGAGCTGCAGAAAGCGAAGAGCAAAGCGCAGGAGAACAACAACTTACGAGAGGAAGCCAGCATCTGCAATCAGCTAGGGGAGCTGCTGTCCAGGAGTGGTGAGTGTTTCATGTGACTTCGTGTGTTAAACTTAATGTTGGATGAAGTTACATGAACCTGTATGGTGCGACGAGGGCAGACACATGGGAGGACACAGATCATCATGTTGTGAAATGTGCAGATTTATTCACAGTGATTTAAGGGTCATGTTTGTGAGGAAGTAGTTTTCAATGAGCAGGTCCTCTTCTAATTCGTCTTCTTTGATTGTTTTAGGTGAGTCAGCATCTTTTATGTTGCTTTTTCTGCCTTATCGTGGATTTCCCTCTCACTGTGGAGTTACTACAGTTGATTAATAAACCAACCTGTCATCTAAAATACTACACAGTCAACCTCCAGCCCTAAACACTACCCTCACTCTCTTGTATATCTTTTACTATTATTATAATTTTATTAAGGACACTCAAAAGATAAAATGCTACAAAGTATGATAGATAGATAGATAGATAGATAGATAGATAGATACTTTATTGACCCTGAGGGAAATTCAAGAATCCAGTAGCAGCATGAGACACAGTAAACATAAGATACAATACAAGTTATACATAAGATAAATCTGGATTTAAACCTTACCTGTGCAGAAAAACTAAACATTTGCAGAGAAATAACTCATCAATAACTGTTGTAGGCTGGCAGTAGACAGACAGAAGATGGACAAAAATAATCTACATACATTCATATATTTGTATGACAGTACTCAACAGTGCTAATCCTCGAAAGTCTGCAGTCATTTCTTCTGCTGCACGTTTCTGCATGTAACGTGGTCATACTGTCTCTGGCACTCGTCACAATAATTGTAATAGTGATAGTTCTCATTTTGAAAGTTTAATATCGATTCATACATTCACTTCTATGTTTGTCCTGTCCTGTTTGGTCCCTGTGTATCTCAGGTGATCATGAGGCTGCCATCAGGGAGCACCAGCAGGAGTTGTCTCTCTCTGAGGTGCTGAACGATGTGATTGGACGAGCTGTGGCCAATCGTAAGATCGGCGAGTGCTACGCAGAGATGGGCAACATTGAAGCTGCTTTGAAAGTACGAAGATTGGTCTGATTTATTCGAAATGCTTTTGTGGCATTAAACCAACTCTCTGCATCAGTAGTAGAGTAACACCAATGTGTAAGGTGTTGTATGTATTATTCTTCTTTAGCACCAGCGGTGTCACCTGGACCTGGCTCGCTCTGTCAGAGATCACGCTGAGGAGCAAAGGGCTCTGGCGACTATTGGTCGAACCTACCTCTTCCTTTATGAATCGGACCAATCAAGAAACAGTTTAGACCAAGCAGAGGATGCGTTCATTAAGAGCCTTGGAATTGTGGAGGACCGTCTAAAAGGTCTGCTTGTTTGTATCCTCAGGGATTTAATGTATCATACTAAAATATCTAGTGTGTATAGTTTTTGTATTACTTGTTGATTCTAACATTTTCTTTATAATTCTTACCACCAGGAACCGTGCCAGTGAAGGAGGTTAGTGAGATGAAGGCACGTCTCTTTCTCAATCTTGGTCTGGTCTGTGATTATCAGGGGCAGACCAAACGTTGCAACGAGTTTATCCGACGGAGTGTCTATATTGCAGAGTAAGAACATCCTAGGCTACAGTAAACTTTACATCTGAATGTATAAACTCAGATAGGAAGATGGACAAGAAGAAGATTACCATAAAATAATGTTAACTGTGCTCTTCTCCTTTCTTACTTTGTAAAGGAAGAGTCAGCTGCTGGAGGATCTCTACCGTGCAAAATATAACCTGGGCAACATCTCCTTCCGTAACGGTCAAAAGTCTGATGCTGTGCGCTCCCTCGAACAGGCCAAAGAGTGTGCGAGGAAGATCAAAGATAAATTCAGCGAGAGCGAGTGCTGTCACTGGATTGGCAAGGTAAAAACTTACTCTTGACGAAGCTGTAGCAAAAATAGTCCAGTTGCATTCAACCCAACAAAACCATCTTCTGTTAATGTGGCTGTATATTTAGTAATGTGTGTGTCTCTATGATATTTATCCACAGGTGCAGTTGTCTCTGGGCGATTTTGTAGCAGCTAGACGATCTCTGAAGAAAGCTCTTTTGTTGGGCTCCCAGCAGCCACTGGACAGGCAGGCGGTGAAGAAAGCTTTCAGATATGGTAAAAGAGCTTTTTTTTTTTTTTTTAATCCACTCATTCCTGTTGATTCTTTGTATTTAGTTAAAATGTTTTTTTTTTTCACTAAGATTGCTGACTTCATGGTGTGATTTGTTTAAATTCAATAGCTGACAAGGGCTCGAAACTAGAGGAAGAGTTCGGGGAAGATCAGGGCAAAAGACTTAGCTCCCATCAGGCCGTGGGGCTGGCTGAGCAGCTGGGGGACCTATACTGTAAGGTTGGCTGCTACAGCAAAGCTCTGGACGCATACCAAGCTCAGGTAAAGAATATTTTAACGTTTACTCTAGCACTAAATAGCCACCTGGTTTTAGCTCCTCTGCAATTTAAGTTTAGTCACACGACAGAATTCAGTCACATGTTGAGCTCTGTGGTGTAGTTAAAGGCCGCTAAGGCGTTGGGAAAGCCTGACAGGGAACTGGCTGTCATCCACGTGTCCCTCGCTGCAACCTACACAGACCTGAGACAGCACAGCAAGGCAGTGGAGCACTACAAACAGGAGCTGGCTTTACGACAGGGCAGCTCTACTGAGGTACGCATGCACTACCTGTACCTAATAGCCATTACATCATGGTACTGATATTATCTGGGTTTTGATCATGATTGAAGACATGACTTACTGATAGTTGTCCATACTTACAGGCCTTTTTAATTTCATCACTTGTTTCAGGAGTGTAACACTTGGCTAAACATCGCAGCAGCTCAGGAAGAGAGCCGCTGTCCTTTCGAGGATGTAGACAGCAGCTACACTAAAGCTTTAAACTTCGCTGACAAGTCTGGCCAGGCCAGGCTGCAGGTGAGCAAAAGGTTTTCTTACATAATCAGCCGCACAAATCCACTCTGAACTCTTAAAATCCCCGGGAATCAGACACATTATATGGAGGCTCGCTTTCCCCCCTACAGAAACGCGTGTTGAGGCTCTGGCTGGCGTCCCAGAGACGATGCGGCTCATCGAAGGCTGATGACACCGAGGCGAGGCTGCAGGAGGTGTGTGCTGCTGAGGGCTGGTATCCAGACGTGAGCGACGGTGAGGAGGATGAAGAGGAGGAGATGGACAACAGCGAACCTCAGGATGACAGCGACATCGATCTCTCAAACTCAGGTAGACCTGACATCTCTAGACAAATCAATTCTGATATTTAGTTAGGTTTTTTTTTTTGTCTTATCTGAGTTTTCATTTGGTTCCTAGATGATGATTTGGAGGGTTATGACAAGATGGTGTCGGGAAAGAGGAAAACAGGACGGGTGAGTCGTATATCAGTTGTCACTTTGCATCAAGCAGCATCTTTATATTCCACGTATTCAGTGTTTTATCCTCGGCCCTTCTTGCATTTGTTTTCCTATTTTAGTGGAACAGGAGGAATGAGAAGGGTGAGACGTCTCTGCACAGAGCGTGTATAGATGGAAACCTCAAGCAGGTCCAGTATCTGGTGGAACAGGTGAGGAAATAATTATTTTTTATTCTTTTTTTTTTTTTTTTTTTTTTTTTTTTTTTTAGAAAATACTGCCTGTTTTTCATTGGAAATGTGCAAAAAAAAAGGCACAGAACTCGGTAAAATCTTCAGTAAACTGTAAAATCAGAATAACTTCTTTCCTAGTTAAATATTTAACATAAAGAAAATATAAAAGAAAAGGGCTACAGACAAACTTTAGCATCAGGCAACCTGGATTGTGCAATAATGAACAATTTTCTGCTTGTCTGTATGTCAGGGTCACCCAGTGAACCCAAGAGACTACTGTGGCTGGACTCCCCTTCATGAGGCCTGCAACCACGGTCACTATGGTAACTAATTTAAGATGAGCTGTATTTAACCTTGCATTATGAAAAAGACAAACTCCTTATCCTATATTTTGTCTTGTGCTCGTCCAGATGTTGTAGCTGTGCTGCTGGAGCGTGGCGCAAACATCAACGATCCCGGTGGTCCCTTATGTGAAGGAGTGACTCCTCTCCACGATGCCCTCGCCTGTGGTAATTTAAAAGTTGCAAGGCTCCTGGTGGAAAGAGGAGCTTCTGTCACCCTCCGCAACTCCAAGGTGTGTTTGACATTTCATCCTGCGGTAGATTAAATCACCCCACTTCCCATAGAAATATAAAATCCTGTCTGAATGGGGCTAATATGTGCATCTATCTCATGCTATCACCATCCTGTTTCAGGGTGACACCGCTATGGACACCCTGCGCCAATGGCAGAAGACGTACAGCAGAGAGTTGGACCAGGAGACCAAACAGGAGTGCACAGCTACAGAGAGACTACTGAGGAAGGCTGTCGCGGGGGGAGGTGAGGCCTTTGTGTCACTATACCACTTTTGTCTCGGTTTGCCTTCAAACATCCTGTTAACTGTTCCTTCCTGCTTATCTCTGTATAACACAGTGGCTGCTGCTCCGGTCCCAGCCAAGCCTTTCGATGCCCTGCAGGACAGCCAGCTGTTTGATGCTGAGAACTCAGAGCCGCTGTTGTCCTCTGGAGGGGGCTGTTCTGCCAGCCAGGACTGGCCCCGCACCAACAAGAGCTCGGAGGTGACAGCAGTACCTTCCAGCCCCAAACGGTGGCAGAGCAATGGCTCAACACAGCGCCACAGAGCGAGAGGAACAGAGGCTGCCATCCTGTATGGGGTAAATTCCTTCTTACAAATGCTTTCAATTCATTGGGATTATGCAAACGTTATTTTTTAGGATTCTTTACATTTATATTTACAGTTCATGACTTCATGTGTTTATGTACTCCTTAGAATGATAGCAGCTCCTCAGACGACAGCGACTCTGACTCCCCAGTAAGTCCTCTCCGCCCCGTCCGCCTTAGAAACAGTTTCCTCGCAGCCCAGAGTCAAAAGGAAGTTCCCCCAAAGAAAGACGCCAACTTGATCCCCAACCCCGGTCGTGAAAGTGTCAGGGAGGCTCCAGCGCCGTCTGTCTCTGCAGGAGAGGAGTACCAGAGTGCCATTCGAAGCTTAGGCAGCGCCAAAGCACGTCTCCAGGGTCTGCCACAGCCTCAGTTCTCCAGCACGCCCGCCGTCTCATCCAGCAACAAATCGGCCCTGGTTCCAGAGGAGGAGTATCTGGCTGATGACTGGTTGGAGGATGATTTGGAGGAAGTCCAGCCGAAGAAGAAGAGGAGGCTTCGAGTGGAACACAATGGGACGAGAGGGGAGGACATCGCCTTGACTTCAACAGCAAGAAGTCAAAGTAGGCACTTAAACTCAGACACGGCCTGCAGAGGTAATAATTTCTTTACCCTCGTGATATTTTTCTCCACATTTCTTTATATGATTTACCTTCATTATGCCCTTCTTCTCCTTCAGGTTCTGCAGGTCCTTCCTCCTCCAGCAGGAGTCTCTCTCTGAAAAAGAACAGCTCTGTGAGGCCTCACCAGGTCAAAATGACTCAGATGCCAGGAATGGTCAGGTTAGGCAGACGAGAGGTCAACAGGTCACAAAGCCCCTCAGTTACAGACGATGATGACAGACCGGAAACGCCTCCGCCACCACAAATACACATGCAGGTGAGAAAGAATCTGTGTCCTACACTTGATTCTGATGTAGTCGCATCTAGAAAAATGCACATAACACAGTGTTGCTTGCCTTGTACAAAGATAATATACCAACAACTTTCTAAAGTGACTCAGCTTCAAAAGAGTCGAAGTAAAAATTCAGAGGGTGATTTCACATTACTCATTCAGGACAACGTTGACGTCGGTTAGATTATTATTCATGTTCCTGCGTCACACAGAGCCAAAACTGGAACATCATTTGTCAGAAGTCTGTCCTCTTTCTTGATTAACGTTGGACAGTGATGAATGTGGCGGTAAATGAGAGAGAGAGACGGTCGAGACGGCGGCGCCGTTTTAAGACACCCTTTCTATATTTCACACAGCAACTTTGCAAGAGCCCACAAAGTTTGGTTTCAGCATTCGCAGATCTTCTTGATTTTGGTTTAGCAAACCAGACCTAACCAATGCCAAGTCAAAGGACAAGGAAGTTTATCAGACTGTTGTGCAGCCACCTCTGGAGCCTTTACACAACTTTTTTCACCCCAAGACCTGTAAAGACTGTAAAGATGTTTATTTCATGTTTATTTATTATTTTTTTTAATTTGTCAATTTATTTCAGCCTTCAGCTCAAACTCTGGCTGCTCCCATGCCCACATCACTGCCACCAATCAGAATGAGGGTCAGAGTTCAGGAAGATGTTTTCCTCATCCCTGTTCCACAAAGGTTTGTTATAAATGTTTATTCATTCTCTCCACAACTGTACTGCTCTTAGGCTTCTTTCCTTCTGCTTTTGCAATATTTCTACAGCAGCATCACCTGTGATGAGCTTTCGACTCAACTCAGCGCACTCATACTGGTGTTTTTGCATGTTTACATCCATTTAACTCTCGTCCTCACCGCACTGTGCTCCAGTGAGGCCGACTCCTGCACTGTGTCGTGGCTGTGTGAGCAGGCCGCTCAGCGCTACTACCAGAAATGCGGCCTCCTGCCTCGCCTCTCGCTGCAGAAGGAAGGTGCTCTGCTCTCCCCGCAGGACCTGCTGCTGGCTGTCCTGCACACCAATGAAGAGGTGAGGACAGACATTACGAAAATATGTCAGTTCACTCATTTTTCGTCAGGACGCAATTCTAATTATGTGTTTTGTGTTGCAGGTTGTGGCTGAAGTTTGCTCCTGGGATCTCCCTCCTCTCCCTGAGCGCTACAAGAAGGCCTGTCACAGCCTGGCAGTGGGTGAGCATCACACATGAAAACGCACAAACGCAGACGCGCACATTTTGACAAACCATCCCAGAGCACGGCATCTTTTTGTGTCCCCCCACTGCAGATGAGAACAAGCGTGTCACCCGGCTGTGCGAGGTGCAGGATGGGAGCTCCTCTATGTCGGTGTGTGGCCTCAGCTTGGCCCCCTCTTCCCTCAATCCGCTCCTCCGTGCCTTAAAACTTCAGGCCAGCCTCGCCGAGCTGCGTATTTCTGGCAACCGCCTCTGTGATAACCTTCTTCCTGAGCTGGTTGCCACAACGATCACCATGCCTCGGCTTCGGCTGCTGGACGTTTCCGCCTGTCACATTACAGGGGAAGGACTGGAGAAGGCTGTAAATGCTTTGAAGGGACAGAGCCGTCCGGTGTTTCCGGTAAAGAGTCCAGCTGGACGAGTCTGTTTTTATTCCATCAGCGTTTCCTCTGTGATTTCATGCTGCGAGGCAGCTTTTGAATATAATTTGGTCACATACCTGTCACTGTTTGGATCAGATTGTGTTAAAAATCAACATTATAGTTAGCTTAAGTTATCTACATTCATATTACAGTAACTATAGTGGTAAATTCAACCTAAATCACACCTAAGCCTTTGTGTGTCAGTGGTGCAATTGTACGTGCCGTGGTCTCGTTCTGCAACCACCAAAAATAAAATTCAGGCTTCCTCGAGTTAGATATCTCACAACCTCAAAAGATATACCTAAAACCAGCCACCTGTGTGACTAAGACAAAGGGCAGGTTAAGAATATATATGTATATTTTTAAGTGTCTCACTGTTTTGCACATTGGCACAGAAGGTGACTCTTTTTTTTCTTTCCTTCAATAGCATCTGTTTTAACATAGATTAAAACATAATTAAGACAACAAGTATATCATCTACTTTTGAAAAGAAACATAATTAAATGATTAAAACTTGAGATCAAACATGAGTGATCCCAGATCATCGTGGGTGCCACAACATTGCAACGTGGCTCTAAATATATTGGAAACCCATTTTTCTGTGCGTCCTCTACAGTCCTGCTTACATTGAACAGGGTCAAACTTTGATTAGTCAGTCCATAGTATGTTCAGCTGATCTGTGATCCAGTTTTAATAGTGCTGACCCGAGACCACTGGCTTCCAAGCTGGGGCTTTCAATCCCCACTAGCTTCACAAGCTTCACAGGGGAACGCAAGGCCACCTTGATTTTCAGGAGTGCAAGTCAAGTTTTCACAAAAATACATACAGTTGATTTACAGAGCCTTCACTCTCTGCTTAACCGCCTCATCCTGCATTAGAAAATACAAATAAATTTAAGTTTGCAGTTAAAACGACCAAAGAGCCAGTAGAATAATTGCCAAGCAGCAGGGAGAATAAAACACTGACTTTGTCAAAAAAGTATCTAAAAATAAAAGCAGAGAATTGTATAAAAAGTTCCTAAAAATATTCATTTTATAGTATATCTGTTGAACTTACCATTATGCACATTACTTCCAGTTTGTTACAGTCATTAGCGTGCACTTGATACTGAAATTGATCCTTAACTTAAAAAGATAATGATGCTAAGCTGTTAGTTTCTTTTACCCATGACTGGTGATTTCTTATATTTGTATTCAAACGTATCGTTCTCTCTTTTGTACCTTCTCATTTGTCACTGTGGTTGAATCATCATGCAGCATTGTTCATACCATAAACATATGATTGTAAAGAGGACTCCTACATCCTAAAAGCATGAAACGTGTCGTCTCAGCCGTCTCACCGTACTGAATCAAGCTTTTGTTCCAGACGGACCTTGAGCAGTAGTGTAGTCAAATGTTTTATTAAAATTGATGGTAAGTTTAACAGTTCCTCTTTAGCAATTCACACAGTTGATAGTTGTGGTGCTGATCAGAACACACTTTGCAGAGGTCTTTATCAGCATTTTGACGAACAGTGAAAACTGAAATCACAATCACGATCCCACCACCCTCCCCCCCGTGTGTTCTGCGTCATTAACCACATGTTGAGAAAAACAGTCATCTTAAACTGCATGTACCTTTTTGCAACGCCTCTTAGAGTAACGGACCAGTTCAAGATAAATGTCTCATGCACATTTCTGTTGCGTTGCTTTCCTTTTTGCAGTGCCTGGAAGAGCTCGACCTCAGTATGAACCCTCTGGGTGATGGTGTGTCTGAATCCCTCTCCTGTCTGCTGTCCTGCTGCCCTCTGTTAGCCAAGCTGTCTCTGCAGGCCTGTGGTCTCACTGCTCGCTTCCTGCAGCAGCACCGACTGCTGCTAGCGAGCGCGCTGGCGGGTAAACTCTCTAACAAGCGCAATCAGTGTTCAGTTTAACTAACATGGCACAGGATGTTTAGATAAGAGATGAGATGAGTTAAGACGTGATGGATCAAGTTGTGTTTGCTTTGATTTTAGATTACGACTTGTAAGTGGCTAACGTATCGACAAATCAGTAAAGCTGTCGGCATCAGTGTCCTCCGTTAATCCGTGCATTATTGATGAAACTCTCTTGAGAGATTTAACGAACAAGAAGTGTCGTTTTTTTTTTTTTTTTTTATTGGCTAGAAAGGGAGCACAGTGTAGTGTATGTAGTATTCATGTACGTAAGTCCATATTTCTAGAACATATTTCAGCTTCAAATATCTTTTTGATCTTCCAGGTACAGGCCATTTAAAATCAGTGTGTCTATCCCACAATGCACTGGGCTCCACCGGCTTTGAGCTGGTGTTGAGGACTCTGCCTCTTCACTCCCTCACACACTTGGACCTGTCTGCTGTCCGCAAGGGTCCTGCTGATTACCCACCGCTGGAACACTTCACCAATGTCCTGTCACAGGTACGCACACATGTTGCGCACGTGTCATTTACATGTTGATTGATTGATTGATTGATTGATTGAGAGGTTGAAGTGTAACTGTTCCCGCAGCACAGCAGAAACTAATAAAAAGCATTTGTCTTCCCGTAGGACGAGTGTTCGCTGACCCACCTGAGTCTGGCAGCAAACGGGTTGACGGACAGCAGCGTAGCCACCTTGGCCAGGTGTGTGTGTGTGTGTGTGTGTGTGTGTGTGTGTGTGTGTGTGTGTGTGTGTGTGTGTGTGTGTGTGTGTGTGTGTGTGTGTGTGTGTGTGTGTGTGTGTGTGTGTGTGTGTGTGTGTGTGTGTGTGTGTGTGTAAGAAGCATGCTGCCAAAGCTCCTCGTGATAATTTGTGTACATGTGGTCAGAGTTATGATGTCAGTGATAACGTTTTAACTTGCATTACTGTAGGTGACTGGATTAATTTCATGATTCTTACATGAACAGAACCAAGGATGGCCTTTAAGTTTATATTTTTGTGGTTTGTTCTTTTTATTTACCTCTGAAGTTATTAGTTTTTCCATTTTAAATATTTTGCTTCCAGGTGTCTGCCTTCATGTCCTACTCTGGTGAGTCTGAACCTGTCAGGAAACCCGTCTGTTACGTCGGCAGGACTTCACAACATCCTGATGTCCCTCAGAGAGGCGGGTCGACCTTTGACCATCCTGAACCTTCAAGGTAAGTGAGTGTATGTGGGTCAGTAGTTGCAGGTGCACATCTGCTGTTTCTTCATCTTTTGTGTGTGTTGTCGTCCTCATCAACAGTCATAGAGAGGAATTTAAAACCTGCTTTTGTTTACATCCATGTTAGCTTGCCTTAGTGACACATCCCTATTACAAATGTGAATAATAAGTTGAGTATAATTCACCTAAAAGTAAGCGATCACTCTTTGAATTTCTGCCTACAGGTTGTCAGGTGTCTGGCCCCTGGGACAGTGCATGTCTGGATGGTTTGTCAGAGCTGGTCCAGGATCTCCGTCTTTGCTCTCAGGGACTCAACAAGCTAGACCGACAGGCCTTAAAGCAGAGCTGGGACAGCAGTCGGTCACACGGACACTTCATTGACCGAAAGAGCAAGTGCCTGCTCTCTGCCGCAGCCTCCTCGTGAAGAGTAAAATGCGCTTCAGAGCTGATGGCAGATCTGTATCACTGACGATGAATTTCGAGCCGTGTGAAATCAGTAGCTAACTTGTTGCACTACAAAGATAACCAGCGACATGGCACCCACAGACATCGTGTGTAAATAGCTCATATCTTTCCTGTGTTTTGTACTTTCGTCTTATTTATGTGTATCTGTGAAAACGTGTAAAGACAGTTTGTGTCAAGGTGCACCTTTTTGTCCTCTGTCTACTGAATTATTAAAAAAACAAACAAAGTGACCGGTGACTTTTGTCTTTCAGTGGTCTATTTTTCATTCATTCTGGTTGAACAACAAAACCTCAGTTTGATCTCCTGTCTATATCAGATTCTACATTAAACCCGCTGTACCCTCAGATGTATCACTTCCAAGTTTGTCAGCGTGTGGTTGCTACAGAGTTTCAAAATAGTGTGGTGATAAATGTGATTTTTTTTTTTTTTTTTTTCCATCTGATCATGTGAATGAAGTGTGAACAGAAACTGCCACTTCCTTTCTTTTTGCAGCTTTGCTCATTCAACATTTGTATGTTCGTCAATCTGAAGGTCTCGTATTCAATTTATGTTCCTATAGGATACATCTGGGCCTGCTTTATTAAAATGAAATTGTTTACTCTCATTTAAATGTCATGATTAGTATGTTTGTGTTTGATGTACAGTATGACAAAATTAAAATTTGTATAATCAGATTGTGATAATTAAGTGACAATTCAACTGAAAACAAACAAACAAACAAAAAAAAACAGTAATTTGGGTAGATTGGGTGCACAATTATCCATCCATCCATTTTGTTCCGCTTGTCCTCCCAGTTCGACGTGCCCTCCAAAGGGAAGCGTCCAGTGGGCATCCTAATCCGATGCCCAAACCACCTCAGCTGGCTCCTTGACACAAAGGAGTAGCAGCTCTACTCCAAGCTTCCTCTTGGTGTCCGAGCTTCTAACCCTATCTCTAGAGGTGAGCAGTCACCTGATGGAGGAATCTTATTTCAGCCATTCATCTCATTCTTTGGGTCACCACCCAAAGCTTATGACAATAGGTGAGGGTTGAAACCTAGATGGACTGCAAAATCGAGAGCTTTGCCTTCCCACTCAGCTCCTTCTTCCCCACAAGGGTCCGGTACTTGAGGCGCATATTATGTACATAGATATTACATTACTGCCTCACTGCAGTGGGACGTTCTTGTGTGTGCCCACCAGTATGACTCATTTCAGACGAACTACTATAATGGTTTTTACTTTCACACGGCTTTGGTGAGTATTAACAAAACCCAACAATATCCTGCCAGAGGAAGCTTAGTGGGAAAGTTTTCACAAGTAATTTTGACTCTCTCTGGTCTCTAATGCTGTATTTAAAAGAGAACAAAGACCACGACCTGTTGGTTGGACATTTGAGTCTTTTTCAGTTACTAATAAAATAAAATGCAGGTAGCTCACCTGGCAGAGCATGCACCCCATGTACTAAGGCTGAGTCATTAGTGCAGCAGATTCCCTTTGCTGCATGTCGTCCCCTCTCTCTACCCCCTTTCCTGCCCCTCTCAAGCTGTGTAATAAAGGCTTAAAAATAATAATTAACAAAATGCACTCTATTACTGTTGAAATGCATTTTGAAGTTCACATTGTCTGTAAAGCTTGGAACTTCGAATCTGACAAGCCTCACTGCAAAAGACAGGTGTGACTTAACTCAGCAGCAGCCTTTTTATGTCAGCTTTGCAGGCACACCATTAATATTTTGGTTTCTAATTCATTTTAAGCTTGAAGTGTATTTTGCCTACTGTCTGTCACATCATGGTTTTAGGAGCAAGTAGCTTTTTTCCTGTAACTTAAACAGCTGTCATGTTTTTAAGGTTTGTTAAAAAGCTGTGTGTTTTTGAATTTTCTCAAACCACAGAGGCGCCTGTAACCTTTCAACTAAAGTGAAAGAGTTCATCTTAATTTTAAATGACATGGATCAGTCTGACAAAGAATATTCATGCAATTTGAAGAATTTATTGATATCATCTGCACAGGTACAGAAATTACCAATACAGGAATTGTAATGTCAATAAAAGTACAAGAAAGAGCAGTCACAAAAAGAAAACTGAAAAGCTTATCATATGCTGAGCGTGCACTTAACCACTTGTGCTTTATGTTTTTCTTGCAAATTAAGGTCAATTATTCAAACAGACTTTGGAGAAAGTCATTCATTTCAGTTTGTGCATCCTCGTTGCTTTCAAAGTCCAGCTCAAACAACTCCTTCGGCCTAAAGAGAGCAGAAAATACATCAAAAATAAATCAAAACAGATCAAAAATATAATGGAGTATCAGTGGTTGAAGAAATATTAAACAAGCCAGTATTATATTCATATTCCATTAGAAATGTAGTGACGTAAAAAGTCTGATATTGTCCTCTGAAATGTATACATTTGGAACACAAGTTGGAAATACACGTAAAGTACAAGTAAAGAAGTAAATGTACTTGTTGGTGTTAATGTTTACCACTATGTGCTGAAAGAAAGAGCTGCGACTTTATGAGTAATGAATATGTTTGACATTGCTATTGACATGTACGTAATGTATATAAGACAGGTCATATTGTTCATCAAACCATTTGATAGTTGGCTGGTGACTCACTTGCAGGCTTTAAGGTTGACACAGATCGTCCTCACATCATCAGTGGTGGTAAGCTCCTCGATTAATTCCCCAAGATGTCCCTTCACAAATTTCTTGCATAGAGATTTCAAGAGGCCAATGTTGTTGCAGACGTTCATCAACTTTTCTTTCACTGACTGTAAGAGTAAAAATGATATTATTCCTTCTTCCACAATCAGTCTTAAATTCAGACATTTGATGAACATTTAATTTTATTATTGACATTTTATTTTTACCTCTGCAGTGACGTTGGGTCCAAGGAGTTTCTTCACCTTGTTTAAGCTCCACTTGCACACCCAGCACACACCTGGAAGCTGCAGTAAAAGTGACACATACTTTTAATACTGAGCAAAGGGATGAGTCCTAAAAATAATGGATTTTTTTTTTTTTTAATTAATAAATAAATGGTTGGAATCAGAGTGTAGAGACATTGCCCCTTTGAACTCAGATGGATTGTTTTTCAAGACTCAATGCAGTAAAATGATCCAATATTTCTAAAGAAAAAGTTAATATTATATCATCTCATTATTACTAGTCATCTAATCATTTAATTATTTGATATTAAAAGATGACTGCTGGACTATCAGATTGTTTAAAGTAGCCATGTTACCTTGCTTGCCTCCACAGAGATGTCCAATTCTGCTCCCTCCTGATCATCATTGTTGACCTTCAAGTTTCTCCCGTGGACAGTCCAGACTATGGAGAGATAAAACAAAAAAAGTTTTAATATAATTTGCATGATAAAGAGAATATTATAGTATTAAAAACATTCTGCAGCCCACCAAAACATGCCACCAGGATGCACACAACGAGGACAGAAGAGGTGTTCATTGTTGGCAGTGAAACTTGATCTCTAGGTGCTTGTCTTTGGTGTTATCACACCCTATATACACAGGAAAGGGGAAGAGCTACGCAAGCTGTGTTGTAAGCCTCCACTCACAGAAATTCAAACCAGCACTCTTATTTGGTCAGAGTATAGAAACACTTTGGTGGTCTTGTGGGGAGCACTATCACAAAAAAGTTTGTTCCAGTCAGTGCACAGGAAACGTTGTGTTGAAGCCATGATGTCTGTGTGCCACCAAGTTTCACAAGGTAACTCTTAAACACTTCATTCTAATATGCATGCAGATAAAAATATAGGAAGCCAGGAGTCCAATATGTTATGCTGAAAGATTTAATGAAGCTTGATCAAGGAGAATGGAGGATTTATCAGTGCACACGCAGTATTTTGAAGAAGCTGTCCTCTCTGGCATATTTACATGTCCTGAGGACAATAAGTACTACTACTCTATGTCCCTAAATAGTCACTAGTCTACAAACAAGAAAATATGTTTGCCCCTAATGTTCTGATATTGTCACTGCTCTGGGTTTACAGACACAGCTCTGCATCTCAGGGAGAGAAGACAGTATCCCCATATCAATCTATCAACCAAATCAGATTTAACACTATCCCTACAGTGACCTCAAGACATATGTGGGGCCCTGTCACCCATATGTGGCATGCTAAATAGAAAATTCCCTCTCAATCACTGCTTCGTTCATGCATGTTGCACTCATATAGAAAAGCACGTTTGGATTTGAATACAGTTAAAAAGTTGTTTTTGTGGCCTTAAGTTATGACTACATTTTGAGCTTGATGTTTCATTCCTGACAGTGACATAGTTTGACAAACAAGTCTCTTTCTGAATACATCCATGTGATTTGCCTGTGCTGCGAGCTTAAAGGGGATGTATAATGAAAAAAATCAGTGTTTGTTAACATGCTGTACATTTGGGTATCTTGAGTGCACAGAAAATGTGAAAATAAGACAACCCAGTCAGTTTTTTGAGGGCTGTGTTTGTCAGAAAACACGTGACTCAATGGGCCAGTCCAAAGCTTGAGAACTACCTTTGTGAAGGTCGCAGTTTTTTTTTACCCCCACAAGTGTCAGTGACGTTATGAGCTGTCACATCATGAGTAACAGTCTTAGTCAAATGTTCTGTGTAAATCACTACAGCTACCTGCAACACGTGCGGACACAGGATGCTGTCTGCCAGACTGATCCAACACAGAGACACAGTGCTGGACCCATCAGAGGATGAACAACCTGAGCAGTGGCCAGCAGCATCATGAAGGTCTGGGTATGCACAGGACAGCTCCATTACCAGCTGAACCTTCAGTATACCAGAAACCATTTACCTCAATGGAGGACATGATCTGTTTACACAAAAGAATCAGAATCAGAATCAGAAATACTTTAACAATCCCAGGGGGAAATTATTTTTTAAAATAATTAAATAAATATTTTTTATAATAATTAAATAATTCAAAGTTAAAGCTTTGATACTTTGCTCATAATATACATACAATTTATATCTCAATTTCTTTGGAAATTAATAAAAATTCTTTATTTTTAAGAAGAGTTTTGGTCATTTTTAAATTTAGCAGTAAGTGTGGTATTAAAGAAATATATCATATTATTTTACAAATGTTCTACGAAAAACTAATTTGATTTTTGAATGTAGAAGAGTTGATAAACTTGGTCCATAAATAATGACACAACACACTTCTGTTTCCGTCAAACTTTATTATGGTGTTTAGAACCCAATACAATATGCAGTATGTAAACAGTATTTTGAAAGAGTTTGAAGCACTGCTCTGACAAGCATGTATATTTTATACATAGACAAAGTACAGTACAGTCCGCACAGCAGCTGTTTTTCAACCACAACCTACATTATCAGTAATCCCTTCAGTTATGTTGACATGGTACAGGA
Organism: Sciaenops ocellatus; assembly: GCA_033000465.1. NCBI lineage: Eukaryota > Metazoa > Chordata > Actinopteri > Sciaenidae > Sciaenops > Sciaenops ocellatus. Next base: position 11,839,585 of record CP136878.1, on the reverse strand, counting down.
TGAAGTCTGTTGCCATGCTGAGGGCTATGGTATTCACTATACTAGTAATCTGATTACTTTTGTACATTTATTAAGTGTCTATTTACTAGAAATACTTGCTTGCCTAACGTTTCACACCATCACATAAGTATTTACATTTTGTAACTACGGCAACCACCGATTCATTCGGCTGATGGTCACCAGTTAACAAGGTCGCTCGTTAAACCGAAACACCTGTCACGTAAAACCTGTAATGTTGATTGCTGATGTTGGTTTCTTCGAGATTTTGCGTCAGAGTCCCGCTCTACAATGTGCGGTGGTGAAGTTTGTGATTAACAAGCAGTTATTCGTGTAATATTACCACTAGAAATGCAGCTAACGTCAGTTACAGCGGCTCACTGGCGAAAATAAATCCGTTACACCTGCGGAAGTAATGTGGAAGTTGGTAGGCGGTGTCTTTTGGTAGCTGACCAATCAGAAGAGAAGATTGGGCTCAGGCGGGAGGAGGGACTTAAAGAGACAGGAGCTTCGGATGGAGGGTGAAAAGAGGTGCTGCTGCTGTGACCAGTATGAGAAGAATTATAAACCTTAATGGTAAACCTTTTCTGGCTCTAGTCTACCCAGAATTATGAATCTGAACATAAGCTAAACGTCTCACCTTAAACCTGAGGTCCACTTTTCAAGTGTGACTTGTGTCTGCACAGTAAATATGAAGCTACAGCCGGCAGCTGGTTAGTTTAACTTGGCATAAAGAAGTTCCTGGATTCTTGAGCCTCACAATAGTGACAATACTCCACATTTGCATTTACTCATATTCAAATATATCACTTTATATTACTTAATTATATTTAAATTATTTAAACATATCCACTGTAGCATAAGTGAAGTGGAATAGAGTTGGACTTTGAAATGTTGTCTGTATTAATACTGATTGCATTAATACTTTACACAATTTAAAAGCTGCTGATGTCAGAAGAAAATCTACAAAATGACTTCTGAACGTCAGCCTGTTTCACTGGACTCCGCTAGCTTTTGCCTCATGTCTTTGTTTCTCCCATTGAACTTAACTTTAATCAGTTGTTTAAAGAGACAAAAGTTTTGCAGTTGGTGTCTCAAAGAAATGTCTCACAATACAGAGTAACGGTATGTTTAAGAAAATGAGGACAACAACATCACTGCATGTAAAGTTGCAAACAAAAAGCTTTATTGCGAAGGCAAAAACAAGACAAGACACAGGAAGAGTTCAAACGTTACTGGTACACTTTAGTCTGTTGTGTTGCAGGGATGCATTAAATGTACAATCTACTGACAAGACCTCCTGCAAAGCCGCAGTCTGATACATATACTCCGGGGAGTCCCCTTGTTTGCTAAGAGGTCGATCAGTTTGTCTTGGTACTTTCTGACAAGCTTCTTGCAGATGGATCTGAATCGAACTCGATTGCAGGCTTTTGCGAGCAGACCTTGGATTTTTGCCTAAAAATGAATAGAAATGAAACATTAGACAAGTAGGACTTAAAATGGAAACCTGTTTGATTCATTAATGGTGATGTTGGTCTGATCACCATGATTTCAAGTTTTCCACGTAAGAATAACTCAGATTGTCTGCTTACAAAGAAATAAAGGCATATAAAGATAACATATGCATGAGTGAGATGACTATAATGGATCAAATTATAATTCTTCAGTGATAAAATCCAATCTACACACATATATTCATAATTCATGAATACGTCATGTATTTCCTCAAGCTGAGAAAAAAATTGGAAGTGCTGATCTATCTCACTATTTATTATTATTATTATTAGTCAGTCAAACATGAAAAAAAAAGTAGAGTTCTACAACTCTGAATTATTAACATTTAATGGACTGTATTAGTTTTATTTCTTATATTTTTCTGCTGCATTTGTGTGTATAAATAATAAAATGTTTTTTACAACCTCAAAGTGTTCCATACTGATATTTTGAGTAATTATCACTAAATATTTCAATACTTTTATCAGTGCCTGTGTCATCTTTGTCATCTATATTTTGTGTAGCTTTATACATTTTTAAATTGACAAACTGAAAAGTCAGATTACGAGGTGCCAAACAAAAATGTCAAAATTAACCTGGAGGTGATTAAATATTTGAATTGTAGCAAAATGTGAACACGAGCCAAACGAGAATTCATAATTTGCATTTGTTCAGACACCCTCAGTCAGACTCTGAATATCCTGTTTTATTTTGAAGTATATTTTGTGTTGCTTACCTTTGTATTTTCTTTGCCCAGATGCTTCTTTACTTTGGACACAATGAACTTACAGGCAGTACAGCAAAATGGGCAAGCTTTATCCTGCAATATCTAGTTTAAAGAAAGATTTTACTTTATACAAAATAAGAAAGAAAATATAAAAATGTCAACTCATATATGTTGATGAGTGGCTTTTACAGTAGCATGTTGACACAGCATGTCCAAAAAGAAGAGGGCTGATATTTTAAGTTAAAATCCATCAGGTTGTGTCTGTCATTGTTTCATACCTTCTCTGTATGGTGGGCTGCTCTCTCCCTCATGTCATGGTTTAACTGGGTTGAAGAATCCTCCCCCTCTCCAGTTTGGACCTCCAGAGACACCCATGACTTAACAACAGCTAAAAAAAAAAAAAGTCTCAAGAAAATACTTAAATTATGAGGAAAGTGGGGTAAAAATGTAGCTTTCTTACTTGTAGAGAGCAGGAGAAGAGTGATGCTGATGGCAGGATTCATAGTCGTTCTCACAGTTTCATCAAAGCTGCTCTTTCTGTGGCTTTTTATACTTTGACTTTTTCTTGCCACAAGTGCTGTGGTTCTTCCAAAAATGCTGCGTTTTTAAAAATGTTTTACAAAATATGCAGCAGTTTGCAGAAAATACTCAACTCTACATTTGGCCCATATGAGTCAGCTCACACAGTATGTATTGTTAAATCGAGCTTACATACTAAAGCAAAAGATGGATTATTTACAGATGTTCTTGCAGACGGCCTCCATCATTTGCGAGAAGAAACATGTTTTTATATTCAATGATGAAGACATTGATCTGATTCAGTGGATTATTTGTTACTATTAAGTAATTTACAATAGCTGTCATTCTTAAGGAACATATACATTTACTAAAAACACCAATTTGGTATTATATCAATGAATGAAAGCAAGAAGTGAAAATGCATGTTTGGGGCCTCTTCAAGTGGTTAAAGAGCCTCAAGCTTAGTTTGTTGTTGTGGCTCTGAATGTATAATACCATTTTTTACCTTAAAGATGGCATTGTCCATCTTCTTCTTCACTTTGTTGATAAGTGTTTTACAGCCACCACAGAGATTTTGAAAACATGTTTGGTGATGAAGTTTCTTGTCAAACATTGTTGTGTGTTTGTCACCTCCTCTGCATTATGGTCAGCTCTCTCCTGTTTCCCATGGTAAACATGTTTCAGCTTTATCCTCCAGAGATTAGACAACAGCTGAAAATAAAATTACAGGTAAGTCAACTTTTATTACCAGGAATAGATTCTGCTATTTGCTTCTCAACCACATGTATCAGCACTTCAGTGCTTGCAAAGGTCAAACACTGCATGTACACACGCTATATAGAGAGACAATTATATTCATATATTGTTCTAACTGCACTGTAAAGTACAGTTAGAAGCAGTAACTAATATTTATTTATTTATTTATTTATTGTCTCTTTTTGTGGTCAGCTGGCTTCTTAAAGAAACAGAAGAGGGTGAAAAGAGATGACATTTTCTACTTCTATATCTTTATTTGTGACAACATTGTTAAGAGCGATTCAGGTTTCATTAGATTGCAACTGAGCATGTAAATAAATACCTTTTTTTTGAATAATGTTTTTGTATTTCATGAATATACAGTAGAAAATGACTTATAATGGAGAAAATACTCACATGGATTTCAGATAGTTAATTTATTAACTGAATTAGACATCTAATGTTTTAACTGACATAAATGGATGTAAAATTAAGATTTTGTTTTGTTTGGGTTCCGTTTAAATTTGTATATTCTGTTTATACTTCTATGGCTGTGTATATACATTATAGTACATGTATATTTACACTATATCAAACAAAAATAGGGGCCACTTGTAAAAACCTGGCTCCATAACACTACTAGTGGTCAACATCTCCATAGGGTACCTAAGGGGCCTATGAATGTATTACCGAATAAGGATCAGCAACAATAAGCTTATACTGGATTTGGATACTAAATCTTTTTATTTTGTGGTTATCAAGTATAGTCTTTGAATTTTTGCTTGCTGCTTTGCTGACAGGTTGTCAGGTGTCAGGCAGCAGAGGAAAGTGCATGTCTGGTTGGTTTGTCAGAGCTACTAAAAGATCTCCATTTTCTCAGGGAGTCAGGGACTCAACAAGCTAGACCGGCAGGCAGACACCACGTGTAATGGTGCACCATTTTGTCCTCTACCAACTGATGGTTTTGTCTTTCAGTGGTCTATTTTTCATTCCTTCTGGTTTAACAACAAAACCTCAGTTTTATTTCTGTCTGTATCAGACTCTACATAAAACCTGCTGTGTGCTCAGATGTATTACTGCTCAGTTTGTCTGTCAGCTTGTGGTTGTGACAAAGCTGAAAGATACAATGTGGTGATAAGTGTGGGCGATGCCCCTGTTTGATCAGATGTACGAAGCGTGATCAGAAACTTTGCTCTTTTACCCACTTCCTTCTTCAAGTATATTGATATATTCAGCTTTGATTGTTCAAGATTTGTATTGCTTGTCAATCTGAAGGTAAGTGGGTAAGTTTTCACTAGCGATTTTGACTTTCTCTGATTCCTTTATTGCTGTATTTGAAAGATAGAAAACACCATTACCCGTTGGTTAGATATTACATTTGAGCTATCTGTCCATTTTTAAGAGCTACACCCTCAAACTGTTTTTTTTTCTTTGTTTGTTTACTATTAAAATATAATGCAGGGCTTACCTGGAGCATGCAACATGTACTAGAGCTGAGAGCTCAGGTTCAATTCCAACCTGTGTCCCTTTGCTGCATGTTGTCCCCTCTCCCTACCCACTTCCCCGTCTCTCTCAAGTTGTCTAATAAAAGGCTAAACAGGTCCAGAAAATAATAATTAATAAAATGTAGTTTATTTCTGTAGAAGTGCATTTTGCTGTTCACATTGTCTGTAAAGCTTGGAGTTCAAATTAAAGGTTTCAAAACTTCATCATGAGAAAAATACCTTTTTAATGACAGCTGTGCAGGCACACCATAAACAGAATTATTAATTTGTAGGTTATTTTAAAGTTTGTTAAGAAAAACGTTTCAAAGCTCAGCGTTAACTCTGTTAATTTTCTCAAACCATAGAGGTGCCTGTAATCTTTCAACTCAAGTGAAAGAGTTAAACCTAATTTTAAAATGACACAGTTCAGTCTGACAAAGAATATTCATGCAATTTGAAGCATTTATTGAAATGATCAATGCAGGGGTGGCAAAGTCAATAAAAGTACAAGAAAGAGCAGTTACAAAAAGAAAGCTGAAAGAACGTTTTATATGCTGAGCATGCGGTCAAAAACTTGTATTTTATGTTTTTCTTGCAAATTAAGGTCAATTATTGTTTTTTACTCGTACAGAATGCAACGTTTGGTTGGTTGTATGGTACTTTCAATTTGTGGATCCTCGTCACTTTCAAAGTCCAGGTCCAACAACTCCTTTGGCCTAAAGAGAGCATATCAGAAAACAGAAATAATTAAAATGTAACAGAGCGTCAGTGGTGGAAGAAATATTAAACAAGCCAGTATTATATTCATATATTGGAAATGTAGTGACGTAAAAAGTCTGATATTATCCTCTGAAATGTATACATTTGGGACACAAGTTGGAAATACACGTAAAGTACAAGTAAAGAAGTAAATGTACTAATTTTAATTAATTTTTAACACTATGTGTTGAAAGAAAGAACTGCGACTTTATGAGTTATTAATATTTTTGACATTGCTATTGACATGTACAATGTATAAGTAAGATAGTTAAAGTAATTTTTTTAGTTGAACAGGTCACTCACTTGCAGGCTTTAAGGTTGACACAGATCGTTCTCACATCATCAGTGGTGGTAAGCTCCTCGATTAATTCCCCAAAGCGTCCATTCACAAATTTTACACATTTCTCTTTCAAGAGGCCAATTTCATTGCAGATGGTCTTCAGCTTTGATGTCACCCTCTGTAATAGTTAAAATGAAGTTATCGCTCCTTCCGCAATCAGTATTAAATTCAGACATTTCATTAACATTTTATTTCATTTTATTATTAACGTTTTATTTTTACCTCTGCAGTGGTGTTGGGTCCAAGGATTCTCTTCACCTTATTTAAGCTCCACTTGCACACCCAGCACACACCTGGAAGCTGGGATGGTTCCTAAAAAAAACATTTTATGTCATGGAAAACTGTTTTTTTTTTAAAAAAAGCAGCAGTTAATAAATGGTTGAAAAATCAGAACCTAGTTGTGAAAGAGACATTTTCCCCTCCGACATTCTGATATTTGTACAACTTCAAATATTTCAGATTTTTCTTTTCTAAAAAAGAGAAAGAGATGTTTGTTTTCTCTTTTTTCCAATCTCATTATAAGGGGGCCTGACCCCCGAGCCCTTAGTTTATTTAAAGTAATTAAAACTAGCTTCACCTGCAGGTAAAACTGTAAATGGTACTTTTAATATATATATATATGTATATAAATATATATATGTATATGTATATATATATATATAATATATATATATATATTATATATATAATATAATATATATAATATATATATAATATATATATAATATATATATATTATATATATATATATATATATATATATATATATATATATATATATATATATATATATATATAATATATATATATATATATATATATATATAATTATGACATTGATGAATGTAATAATAATGGTTCAATAATATTACTTCTTAAGATCTGAGCACTTCCTCCAGTACTAATCATAAGCCTGAATTTAGGCTGAGATAAGAAATAAAGTCTAGGTTGAAGTTTTGATTGGGCTCGGGCCAGTCAAATTTATGGCTACAGCATCTACAGAGACACAGCAAATAGGCAAGTGATGCTTTGGTAGCCATTTAGTCATCTCATTCGTCTTATTAGAGTGTTTAAAGTAGCCACATTACCTTGTGGTCCTCCATGGACATTTTTGCTTGCTCCTGATCATCATTGTTGACCTTTAAGTTTCTCCCGTGGACAGTCAAGACTATGAAGAGACAAAACAAAAAATGTTTAAATACAATTTACATGATAAAAACAGTATTATAGAATTAAAAACATTCTGCAGCCCACCAGAACATGCCACCAGGATGCACACAAGGAGGACTGAAGAGGTGTTCATTGCTGGCAGTAAGGGTCGATCTCTGGGTGCTTGTGTTTGGTGGTATCACAGCTTATATACACTGCAGAGGGGAAGAGCTACACTGCAGCAATAACCCTGCATGCCCCCACAGATGGAAATTTAAACCACAATATTATTTGGTCAGAGTCTAGAAACTGAAAGATGGTTTTGTGGTGTCCACCCTCACACAAAACCTGATCTTGATATTATTTGTTCCAGTCAATGCACAGGAAATGGTGTGTTCGAGCCACAATGTCTCTGTCACAAAACTTCATTTTCATATGACAAGGTAACTCTGTAAAAATGTCATTATAATCTGTGCGCAGATAAAAATATATTTCAAACTGAACCAAACATCACTGCTGTGGAGAATTTTATTCATTAATGGTCAGTCCAGTCAGTGGAGAGAATGTGCACAGAGTCCAAGATGTCTTATGCTTAAACGTTTATTGAAGCTTTAGGAGAATGGAGGATTTATCAATACGCTCATCATGACACGATGCCGCCTCAGTTCTGAGGAAACTGTCCTCTCTGGCACAGAATAGTGCCACAGCTACTCACAATGGTCATTAGTCTACAAACAAGAGAATATGATTTCCCCTATTGTTGTCTGACTCTGTAGAGGCTTCTACGTTATTTACCTATCCGTTGTGTCGAGGGAGTGAGACTTTTTTGTAACTTTTTTGTAAACAGATCATACCCTGGCCTTCATGATCCTGCTGGCCTGTGTCTCAATGTGTTACAAGTGATGCGCCTGAAACCGTTTATTCAATCAATCAGAAACTGATTACACAACATTTGACTTAAACTGTAACTCATGTTATGACAGACCAAAAGCTGATGTCACTGGCACTTGTGGGGGGAAATGGAGACCTTCACCTAAGTTCTTGTCAAGCTTTGTGTGGAGATACTCAGAAGGAGGGGGCAAGTCACAAAGAGCTACAAATAGCATTTAGCTGACGGTTGCCAGTGAACATAATGTGTTACCTTTAATCGGAAGTGCACTTAAAGCATTTCCACTCATTGGTCCTTTCACCCACATTTCTAGAAAGTGACTCACATCTGTACGCTAAAAGCAGCAGCCAGCAGCTGGTTAGCTTAGCTTATTATAAAGACTGCACAAAAATAGATGTGTAAAAACTGAGAAATTGTACATTTAAAGAATTTCTAACAGAATTTCTCTATTCTAATCTCTACTAACTAACTAACTAACTATTGATTGCATAAATGCTTCACACAGTTACGTCATAAAACGTCAGCCTGTTTAACTGGGCAAAGAAATGTGTCACAATCCAGTAACTGTATGTCTACAAAAAAAAAAAAAAAGAGGACAATAACATCACTGCATGTAAAGCTTTATTGAGAAGGCAAAAACAAGACAAGACACAGAAAGAGTTCGAACATTACTCGTACACTTTAGTCTGCTGTGTTGGAGCGAAGCATTATATGCACGATTTACTGAGAAGCCCTCCTGCAGAGACGAAGTCTAGCGCAAATTCTCAGGGAAGACCAGTTCTTTGCTATGTTGTTGCTCAGTCTGTATTGGTACCTCCTGGTGACCTTCTTCTGAACGAATCTGACGAATCTAGATCGAAAGCCGTTGCAGACTCCCATCAGCAGACATTGGATTCTTGCCTAAAAGTAAATAGAAATTAAACATAAGAATATGTGTTGATGTTTGCTATATATATATATATATGTATATTTGTTATTATTATCAACATCCAAACAACCAAATGTCCTTTCACAGGGACTTTTTTGGGCACTATAACAAAAGTTTGTGCTGAAAAGGATACAATGCATGTGTGGTAAGGACAGATTACGAGGTGCCAAACAAAAAATGTCAAAATTAACCTGAAGGTGATTAGATATGGACACAATGGACCGACAGGCATAACAGGAGCCAGGGAAAGCATGATCCTGCAATATCTAGTTTAAGAAAAGATTTTAGTTCATACAAAGTAAGAAAGAAGATTATAAAAATGTCAGCTGTTATATGTTGATGAGCCACATGTATGGTAATACGTCAACATATTACCATATATCAGCCCTTTCCTTCAAAAAAAAGAAATGGGCTGAAGTTTAACTAGAAATTCATCAGGTTGTGTGTGCATGTGGTTTCACACCTCCTCTGCATCATGGTCAGCTCTCTCCCTCATGTCATGGTTCAACTCTGAAGAATCATCCGTTTCCGTTTCGTCCTCGGGGGACTCCCACAACTTCACAACAGCTGAAAGAAAAATATTTCTTAAGAAAATACTTAAATTATGAGGAAGATGGGCTTATTTCTGTGACTCGATGATGCAAAGTCCTGAACGCAATCAACTGGACCTGCCGTGAGCCCGAGCCGGGCCTGGCTTTTATGGCCCTAAATGAAACATTTATTTGTGGCCCCAAAAAACTCCCAATCACCAAGTTGCAAATGACAAATGAAGTAACTTTCATACTTAATTTTAGGGTTGGCAAGTAGCTGCATCTACACATTGTTCAAAGACAGTGAATCCTACAGGATAAATAAACAAACTTTATTAAAAATAGAGAGTCTGCCTAAAAATATGGGAGAGGATAGAGTTCTTAGCTGAGGTGCTTTCACACATATTTACTAGTACTTTACATAGTACTGACTATAAGAGCAAGGATGAATATCAGTGGTATCAACCAATACCAGTTTTGCTACCCACCTCCGGGGTCAGTTTTAGTCACACAAACCATGTGCTGTGGGATGATGTTCAGACTTTGTCCTGTCTGCACAGAAAACCTCTTTAACACACTGTACATAATGGCAGCCTCTGAGTGAGTCATCTTAACTCTTTAGCTACAATATCTACATATATACCAGCAACTGGTAAGTGTCTTTTAGCTGTAAGTGAGGTGCAGTGTTTCGACCTTCTATTAATCAACATCATCTGATATCAAATGTCTAATAATCTAGACCCATGATTCTCAAACTGGGGTCCCCGGACCCCCAGGGGTCCATGAGCCATAGGTTGGGGGTCCACGAAAAAAGAAATTAGCAATAAATTAATAAAGTTATGGCGTATCATTTAAAAAGTGCATAACTATGCATGGGAACCACTACGTCAGCCAATAACACTCGTTTACATTAGGTTTAGGACTATAAAAAACTCCTGAAATTATTGTGATGCACCACGTAAATCTGTCTGTAATTAGCACAATGGACACCTATTTAAGTCCGTCCACTTCATCAAGTGATGCAAAGGCCAAACCGGTTAAACTTGCTAAAATATGATGACAGTTACCTCAAGTTTGGTTTTATTGAGAACAACGATGGAAGAAAAAATGTGTCACGAGTCTTCAGGTACTAGCAAATGAAGCTATGAAGCCAGCCAAGCTATAAAATATAAATAATTTAATTCCTATGGCATCTAGGAGTACAAATGGCAGTAAACATTTTTTAATCAGAAATTCTCTCCTGTAAGGGGCCCCAAAAAGTTTAAGAATGACGTTGAGTATTTGACTATTGCCACAGTATGTATTTTGAAAAATGTCTGATTAGCAGTATGAAACAGAAAGAGAGAGTAATAATAATAATAATAATAATAATAATAATAATAATAATAACTTTATTTATATAATACCTTTTAAAAACAGAGTTTACAAAGTGCTTTGACAGACAGAGAGAGTGTTGTGTGGGATGACCTTGAACATTCCCAACGCTTTCACCGTTTAACCTTTGACCTTTAAGTATTCCCATTCAACTGCAACTTTAAATGTAAGTTTATTCTTATTATTAATTTATCATTAAAAATTACCGCACAGTAAGTGTCTCAGCTCAGTGCCCTTTCCACTTTGGTGATATTTCATTGCAGTTTAGTTTATTTTTACCATTTAAAAGCAACAATCAAACAAGAGATAAGGTTTGCTTGAAGCTGTATAGGCTTTAAATGCATTTGGAGTCATGTGTTCAAAGAAATGAGAGGAATAAAAATACTTGTTTATTGAAAGGCAAGAACAGAGCAGCATGCACATGGAAACGTTATAATCAAAACAAAGCATCACATGTACACTTTTTACTACAGACGCAATCTGGCAGAAACACATAACCTCTAGTGTCTATAGACGGGGAGGTGGTTTTTTCTTGCAGAGTTTCACTTTTTTGCACACAGTTTTGGGATCGTCACCACCGGCTAAGGCCTGACTCACTTTGTTTTTGATCTCCTCAGTGATCGTCTTGCAGGCGGCCTCCACCAGTTCACCTTTCTCTTGTTTGCAGACTTCGTCCAGCAGCTTTGCAATTTCAGCCTTCTAATTAAATCATATAAAACATTTGTCAGATCAAACTGTGTTTTTATATTCAATGATTCAGTGGATTGTTAATTGCTATTTGATCATTTACAGTAACTGTTATTCTTGAGGAACATATACATTTACTAAAACCCCCAATTTGCTATTATGTCCCACGTTTATGTGTGAACATCCAACTAAATCATGAATGAAAGCAAGAAGTGAAAATGGGGGGCCTCTTCAAGTGTTTAAAGAGCCTTATGCAGATGCTTAGTTTGCTTACACTGTTGAGGCTCTAAATATAAAACAATGTTTTGTATTTGTTACCTTAGGGGTTTTATCACCCATCTTCTTCTTCACTTTGGCGACAAGTGTCTTACAGCCGTCATAGACATTTTGCAAACCTCCATCCTGCAATACCTGATACAAAAGGTGAGAAAGTGGTGGTGAGAAAGTTTCACTTCACACAAATGGTCAAGTATCATCAGGTTGTTTGTGTGGCTCTCACCTCCTCTGCATTATGGTCAGCTCTCTCCTGCTTCACGTGGGATGGAAAATCCTCTTCCTCTTCAGCTTCATCCTCCAGAGGCCTGACAACAGCTGAAAATAAAATTACAGGTAAGTCTTCTTTTATTGCCAGACACATGGGGGTAATAATGTTACCATCTTACTTGCAGAGAGCAGGAGGAAAGCGACCGTGAAGGATGGACTCATGGTTGTTTCTTTGGCGCTGTATTCAGCTGCTCTTTCTGCTGTTTTATATACTTTTTAACAGCTTCTGCTATTTGCTTCTCAACCACATGCATAAGCACTTTAGGTACCACAAGAGCTGTGCTTGCAAATTTAAAGAAGAACGTGTATAGTTGTAACATTTGAAACTGCAGTGTTGAACGAGACAGTTATATTCATATATTGTTAGATGCTGTATATATTTAACTGTATAACTGTATAAATCTTTTTCTTTTGTTAGGTCTGAGACGGTTCTCTAACTATAAAGTTGGCTGCACTTCAAGCCGTGAACTATTGTGATTACTGTCAATGAAAAGTAAAAGATTTTAGTACTTTTGTGGACAGTTTACAAGACATTATGACTTCCAAAACTCCACTACAGTGTTTAAAGCAGCCCCTTGGTCTGTGTTTACAGATGGGTCAAAAGTTAAAGGAAAAACCTGAATAAGTGAGTGGAGAAACATAATAAATGAAGATGGTTCCACACAGGTCCACTGCATGGTACAATTAAGAGATTAACATCCAATCATGCTCTGTGGCATGTATACAAATGCTGAGTAGACTTACACCAAGATAACTGAGAGGCTCTGGTGGCTCTGTTACCCTGTGTGGGTCATTTTGCTGGCTTGGTTTGGGTCCACTTGTCCCCTTAGAGGAGAGAGTAACTGCAAATCAATACTAAGTTGTTCTGAGTGATCATCGATATCTGAAGAAGAAACATTTCTATCCTGAGAGGTCTCTTGATGAGATGACAGGGCACGAGGAGTCACTGAATGGTTTGACACTTGACACTAAGACACTTTACATTGAAACTATCAGCAGAGTTTCAAGAGCAGGACCACACTTCAACCACCTAATCCTCACCTCCTCTTTCAGTCTCGTTTTCTGCACCCCTCCCTCTCCTTCCTACTCTCTATAGGGTCCTGAGGAGGTGGTAAAGGGGTCTGTCGTGCCTGGGTGGTTCCACTGAAGCTTGCCCACAATGCAGCAACAGACCACAAGAGTTCACACTTTACTCACAGTCTTCTCGATTAGTTAAATAAATCATTTAAATGTATCTTGTTGATGGTGAACTGCTGAATTTGTCACCTGTATGTGTGTGAGTGCATGTGTACATGCAGATCTAAGTATGTGTGCATGCAATGAATATTTGTGTATGGATCTTGGCCTTGTGTATGTGTGTAGGCCGTGCATACATGCCAATTTATGTTAAGGTATGTATGGATATGCATGTTTGTATATTACTTACATGTCTGTATTGTTGTCATGCACAACGCAACATAAAGTTTAACATGAACTTACATAATAAAAAGTTGTTACAAATTAAAGTGTCATATATTAAATTTGTGGTATTGTTATCAAGTGCTGCTGGGACGCGATCAAATTGCACTGCAGCTGCATGTGATTATCACTGAAACTGCCTAATGCACCACAAAAGCACCAGTATCCTGCATGCTATGTGAACTGATCAGTTTAAGTGTTAAGCCTTTTTCACTGGCGAAGCATAAAATTAAGCTGCACTCCACCTAAACAAGTGCTTCATGTGCAAACCCTCCCAACTTTACCATAACTGTGACAGTGTTGTTGTTGTTCGTATGTGTTACTCTGTACAGATGTGTGAAGACAATAAAACAATGACCTCCGAAACCTCTGCAGTTAAGCTGACTTTAACTGTTTCTCCAAAACTGAACAGTCATAAAGTCTTCAGAGATATTTGAACTATTCGAATGAGTTAATCCATGTGACCGTGAGATGATCAAGATGATGCCGGTTCACTGGAGGAGATTCACTAAAATGTTGTTCTGTTTTTATTTGCCATTTCTTCATTTATTTTCTGTTGAGAGTGCAACACATCATCACCACTAACTACGAGTCAGCTTCCTCCTCCCTTCACACTGTCACACCATGTATGCACTTTCTGTCTTTAAACAATCCAGTATCTCTGGGAGAGATGAAATGTGCAGATGTGCATTGTGCTGTATTTGCAATATAAACAATCCAATAAATAGATAGATATGTACTGTGTGTCACTTTTTCAATTGAACTTTTTATTTTACTTTATTTATACGGCACCATGCACAATATTAAACATAAGACTTGAGACATGAGGTTTGATGCCGCCCTAGAAGATAAGAATTAAAGCGCACGATGTCACTAAACAAACCGGCCAAACGTGTAATACAAATGACACACACTTGTACATCGCACACAAACACACACATTGTGTCAATACCATATGTATGTCAGACAATTAGAAGAAAGGTTATTTCACGCAAAGTTAACAAAATAAAGTCAGCGGTTACAGAGTTGATCTGAGCTTTTTCAGTTTGACTGATACAGCTCGTCTCTTTCTGTCGTGTGGTAAGTTGTTCACAGAGTTCATTCACACTGAAAGCAGACTGTCATAGGCAGTGTGATGAACAGGTATAGTGTAATCACTTATAGAGGATATTTTTGTATTTTTAATAGAGTTTTCCCAAAGTCACATAATGGAGGAGGCTCCAAACCATTTAAAATTTTATTCACAAAAACAAATTTAATAAGATTCTAATATTTTCAAAGCTTAGATGAAGAAATTTCTCCTGTATCCTACAGTGATGATACATAATTCACTATTTGTCCTGAGAGTTGAAGTTTTTGTTGTACTAAGACTGTATAGATGGATTAATGATTTATCAGCCTGTTAACATCATGTAATACAGTAAGGCACATGGTAAGTAAGGATTATAACATACATAAATATCTTTAAAGACAGTTTCTAATTTGTCTGAAGTTTGATTCGATTTTACATTTCATGTTTGCTTTTTTTCTTTAAAAAGATTTTTGGTCCATTATTACACTAAGATATTTAAATTAAATTTAAATGACTAAATCAATCTTTTCACCCTTAATGCAATATCAACATTAAGAAGATATTGTTGTGGAGAAATTGGTGAAATGGTGAGGTCAGGAGGGAAGAAAGTGTTCAGGAGCCTCTGATGTCTTATGCTGTAGTATTTATTGAAGCTTGGCTAAGGAGAATTAGAGACACTCTCAGAGTACATCAGAAGTGCCTGAGTCGGTCTCACATTCTGCTGAACTCATGCTGGTGGTCAGACTTTAAACCTCTACAGATAACACCACAAATACTATACGCCCAGAGTTAGTCAAAGAGAATGTTTTTACCCATGTTAGTGTTACCGTTAGCACATTTTAGTCTGGAGACACTGTTGTCTGTTTATGTTAATGAAATGTCAACGGCAAGCTATCTATTATGTCTAGGAAGACAACATTAGGTTCCTTCGACCCTGGCCACTACAGTGTTGAGATAGGCTGACACCTGCTGCCCCCAAACAAAGCCAAACAATTACTACTGCCGAGGACCTCAAGGTCCACGTATGACCCCGTGTAACCTAAGAATAGGAACACCCTTTGTGCACCTTATGTTGCCTGTGCATCTTTAACACCCTGAGTCTTAAATATATTATATTAGATAAATATGAAGACATATGAAGACATTAACATTCAAAAGTTTAGAAAGGAGCACATCACATCACATCACATCATTTTAAGGGCCTGTGACTAACAGGGGACCTGAAAAAACTGAAACCTACCTTTACTAAGATATAATATAGCATATTATATAGCAATATAGCATATTAAGTGTGAAAGTGTAAGCATTACATACTGGAGCGGTCTGAATCCTTCTCTATTCATTCAGAAGTGAACTCTGCATCTGTAAACAACTGAGGGCAAGTGAATAATAAGAGCTGCGAGTTTCGGTCATTTGCGGGCAATCAGACTTTCAGGTGTGTATCCTTACTCAAGAAGGTGAGCAGGCAGCACTGTGTTGTGCTGAATGATGTCAGCTGACAGTTGAATTGCAGAACATCAGTTGCTTTTTTTGTATTATTGTGAAAAAAAAAAAATTACTAATTACTTTTCAATGGCAAGAATCCAAACTATTTCATTATTTCCACAGCTCACTGTCTGTCAATAAATATCATATCTCACTACAAGAAATTCACAACCTTGTAAAGGTCCAGGTATTTAAAGAGGTCGACCGGATTCTGGAGGTGTTGTTACAGCTGTGCAGGGTTGGCATGATGTCTTGTGGTTGTGAGGCACAGCGTGATATCTTTTCATGGGGGCCCGGCACCTCTGGTTGCACTGGACCATTAAAGAATCAACATGTCAATAACCAGATGTTGCTGTTACTCTAATAATCCAATAGGTGGTGCTAGAGTCAAATATCTGAGCCGGGCTGGTGTCCTACAGTGATGGCCTGGTGTGTGTCATTACACAGACACAGAGCAGGAAAATGGGAAGACACTGAAATAGCAAAGTGTTTGTGTTTGTCTCAACTTCTATAGATAGCCTTCGCCTCCAGCAACAATTTACACGTGTGCAGTCAGTTAATGGAGCTGCTGAAACGTCTGACTCTGCAGTGAAACAATCTCCCTCATGTTGGACTGCAGGGTGTGCAGATTGTCTGCTCAGATAGTCAGGTAGATCAGATCAGGTAAATCAACAATGCTTACTGAAGTGTAAGATGGATCGATGAGAAAGTGGCCTGGAAGAAGGAGTTTACAGTTTTTAGGTCAAAGACACACAAGTTAAACTTTAATTTAATGTGTTGTGTTTACTTGAAAAACATTGATTTCACCAAACTGACTTAATATGTTACTTACTTACACTGACATTACATATATTTGTGACACTACAAAGCCGTAGTTAATGATCTCCTGTTTACAACAGGCTGTAACAATACATAAAGTTTGTTTAGTAGTCACGGAGGTGTAGATGTTCAGGCTTGATTGACAGATTGACTTTTTAATTTCTACACACAATAAAAAAAAAGAGTCCAAACTTGGAGACACCCAGTACAAAGTCCAATTTTCTACACTTTTAGAACCTTTTCATCCATTTTTGGCATCAAAGTTTGGCTTGACAAGGTCAAAACCTCAAACAGAGCAATATTTTGGTAGATATTACTGTTTGTTTCTTAATTTTGGGATTGTCTGGAACAAATTTTTAATTATTTTTTTCAACAAATACATTAAACTATCTCTTGAATTACTATATTTATTAATCGTAGAGAAATTAGAGCACAATCACAGTACACTGACAGCATTCATAGAAGATGCTTGATGTCATTTTGTTTAAACTTTTATGTTTTGGACGCATTGCAGTCTTCTTGCATCAGGAGGACTCTGATGCATTCATAATGCTTTGTACGGTCGTGTACCAGCATACAGGATTTAAATATCAAAGGAAATGCTCTGAGCAAATATTAAGAAGTAATCATTGTGTGCTGTTTTAATAAATATTAAATTTTTACAGCGTTATTATTTCATAATGGTTGTGTAATTGAGGTAAAAATCAACAAAGAGTCCTGCACAGTTGTGTTGTTAAAGTTGTTTGACAATTTCTTTTTGATTTTCCGCTATTTGTTTGACTTTTAGTTCAAATATTGTGAAGTATAAAACTTAGCATGAGGTGAAAACTGATTCATAAAACTTACACTTAAAAACAAAATGTTTTGTGTCTCATCCTTTCAATTTCTTGCTGTGAAAAATGAATTTGGTTTCTTGACACACTCTGAATAACTTGAGTCACAATCCAGTTGTTTTTACTGGCAACTAAATCACATCATAATATGTATGATTGCATGATGCATAATCTTTTGGGGGGCCCACTTGAGCGAATGATGAGCTTATTATTGATGGCTAATTAATGAGCATGAGAGAAAAGAGACCGACGCTAAAAAAAAATGTATGAATGATGCTGACAGACGAAAAAATCTGTTATGTTTAGCACAAGATGGATGAAATATTAGTTTTATGTTTTTATATAATTAAGTGCAAGTGTGCGTAACAGAAAAATGTTTGTAAAAAACAAACAAAAAAAACAACTTGTTTTTATGGCCAAACTTTTACAGTATTTTTCTGCTATGACGGTGGGATGGGATATTAGTACTGTTGATTTCACGTTTAAGGTTGGTGTTTTGTTCCATATTTTACTGTGTAAATAAAGAAATGCTGCTGTCAATATAATTGACAGGAAAACACAACATATAAATGCCAAAACAAAGTTTTGCTATGAAAAATTACAGCGTATTACTGTAAAATTATCTAGTCTATCATAAAATATTACTTCATTTTGTATAAATTCCCTTAAAATGTTGTATGAAAAAAAGCTTTTGCCATGAAACATGAGTGTGTTTTACTGTATACAGTATATTGTACAGTCTTTTACTTTTACCATATTTTAGGGTCTTGTACTGTCATGGTTTGGCAGTTGTTCACCCTAAAATTTACATTTTTTTTATTTATTTATTTTTTTAATACAGTGTAACATGTGTGAGACACCACAAAAATACACATTTGTTTGTTGTGATAAAGAAGATTTTAATCTTGTATGTACAGTATGTACAATATAGAGTTCTTGGATATTCAGTAAAGCCAAGTTTCAGTGCAGAACAACCTTTAAGAGATATACTATATCTACTATGATGCAACACCTTTCCATAAATGCACTCGACTATAATCTGAACGAGAAGTGCTGTCCAGGACCGTCTGTGCTGAGAACAGAGGAAAACCACGCAGGAGTGATTACATTTAAAGTTAACACGCTAACCAGAAATGCATCATTTACTTACATGTTTCATTGTCTTACAGACGAGGTCATGAATTCACATGATCATCAAATCATGAATGTCCTGATTATATCGTAGCTGTACCTTCTCATTCACCTCTGCTTTATAATGAAGTCGTGAAAACAACCAAAAAGAAAATTAAAGAACAAACTTTTCAAGCCTTAAAAGATAAATCTAACAGATTCTGCAACATAGAGATGATGCAAAGATTTGGTAAATAACTAGCTTTGTGTCCTGTGAAACATAGATTTTAATATTTTTTATTCTAGTGATGATAAAAATGGATATTTTTATTCTCATCTATCATCTCCTGGATTGCAATGAGTGGGACACTAAAAAGCTGAGGAGTGCAAGGATAATATTTCTGGAGGACCACTGGGAATTTTCTGAAGTCTTTGATTGTGTCAAACGTCTCTGAAGATACTTGCCCCCACGTCTTTTTCTCTTTCACATGTTTTGTAGTTCTGTCATACGCTAGAGGTTATACAGGAAGTGTTTGATAGATTTTGAGGCTTCAAAGTGAGTGAATGTTCATATTTTATTGTATATGATGTTTTTTCCATCAACTTCTGACATCAAGGATTTTATCATCCATAAAAGCTCACCTTTTGCTTCTTGGAACATAAAAAGCATGAGAAACAAAACTATTTCAAGGAGGAATGACATTGTATGTACGAAACCTTGAAAAATAATCATTGTACTAAGTGTTTATTTCATTTTCTTTGGCTTAAACAGCCAGTCGGCAGTTCCACTTTCAAAAAATAAACAGCTCATAGCAGAATAAAACTAAGGGGGGGAACACACACATTGGCTCTATAAATTAAATCCAGTGAAACAGAGATCTGCTGTCTCCCTGCGAACAGTCTGCTGTCACAACATCTCTCTGAGTTGACAGGGAGTGAGGAAGGTACAGAGACTACAACAACGTGGAGTCCTCATTGACAAAACCAGCATCACTTTAAGGTCCAAACTCCAATTTTCTGATGAGGCGAACGCCTCAGTTTTCGTCCTCCTCTGACCTCCAGGCGGCTGATCCTTCCTCTCCCCTCTCTCCCTCTCTCTCTCTTCATTTCTCTGAGTGTTTGTCTCAGATGATTTCCAGAACGTCACAGG
Organism: Sciaenops ocellatus; assembly: GCA_033000465.1. Classification (NCBI taxonomy): domain Eukaryota; kingdom Metazoa; phylum Chordata; class Actinopteri; family Sciaenidae; genus Sciaenops; species Sciaenops ocellatus. The sequence goes on along the minus strand of CP136878.1, from coordinate 11,819,503 downwards.
GTACGAAGCCTCTCTTCTTTCCACTCGCCACTCTGATGAAGCCGCTGCGTTCGCCCTCGCTGCTCACACAAATCTGAGCGAAAAGAGATGAAAGAGTCTCTTTAATCAGAGAAAATACAGTGACTGATAGTGGGGCACAATATGATTTTCATGTTGAAATGTCGTAGTTGTACTAAATAAATACATAATGGGGCATTAGTTTTTCCACTAAACATACACTGTAAGGCCAAAAGTATATGGACACCCCTGTCGACACACTTTAGACATACATCTTTGGTCTGTGGCTGTTTTTCATTATTTAGGTTAGGCCTAGTCCTAATTAGGGAAATCTACATTTTACAATGATGTTTTACACCAGAGGTCCCCTCACAAGAATATACCAGGGTCACCTCATGCATGTCCCTTGGAATAATTTGACATAGCCTATTTTTTTACACTTTTATAGTCCAAAACAACACAAGAGACGTGTAAAGATCTGGACAGAATACCCATAAAATAATGACATCTGTTCAATTAGCTTGAGCCTGCACTTATTAAAAAAAATATTAAAGGCAAATCAGGATAAAGGAGCAAATTTATCAATCAATTAATTAGACTTTATTTGTAGCGCTTTTCATACAAACAAAATAAGTCACACAATAAGTGAGGACGCCTCACTGTGGGGTTTCGTTCTGACTTTACGGGTGATCAAAAGCCACTACCAGAATACCTGATGGTCCTCAATTCAACCTTCATAGGTTAAAAGCATATCTGATAAATAGGTGGGACTAAGACTATTAAAAGATTTATAAACCAATAACAGAATTTTAAAATCGACTCTGAAGCGCACAGGTAGCCAACGTAGAGACTTTAAAATTGGTGTAATGTGCTCTCTTTCTACTCCTCGTCAACGAACGTGCAGCTGAGTTTTGGAGTAACTGTAGTTGAACTGTATTCTTCTGAGGGAGACCATAAGATAGAGGATTAAAATCAATTCTGCAGGTATTAAAGGTCTGTGTTTGTGTGACACAGAGGCGTTGGCCTGAGAGATAAACCGTCGCATTCTCACCATGTTTTTAAGATGCTATGAAAATGTATGCCGTGTCTCCTGATGACGTACTCAAGTGGCTGCATGTAATGGTTAAAAAGCGGTAGGACCTAAAATTGAACCTTGGGGAACACCAAAATTAATTTTATATCTATAGTGCTTTACAGAACATACACAGCAACACAAATCAAGACAAAGTGATTCTCTCTTAGTGCATACATAAACTAAATAAACACAATTTAATAGGCTTCACTGGCTCATTGACAAGACACAGCAGGCATATAAGATATTTCAGCCGCCTGTTCAATTCAACAAATCCATACTGAAGGTACTCATCATTGTAACGCCTTACTTTTATTTTTTGTTTTTCAGATTTGTTGCTGTAGTGTGTAACTATTTTAGATTTAAAAATTAAAATATTTTTCATTGGAGTGGGAGTAGAAAGCCTTTTTTGATGTCAAAACACATGAAATGAATGACTCTGAAAACTTGGCAGGGAGAGTCACTGTTTTAGGCAACTGTGTGCTTTTACTGTAAGTTAGGTTATAAGAGAGAAGGACCTTTTCTGTTTCAACACAAAGTGAAGTGATGACAGGGGAAATGGTTTTCCTAATTTGGTGTGGAGGAACTTGACCAGCCTGACCTCAAGCCCATCCAACACCTTTGAGATGACCTGAACGAGACAATCCCAATCACTGGACATCAGTGCTGGACCTCACTACTGCTCTCTGAACCAATCCCAGCAGTCCGGGGGCAAAATCTTGTGGAAAACTTCCTGAGCAGTATGAAGCAGTGCCATGGTTTTGAAATGTTCAACGATCAAATATGGGTGTGAATAATATTGCTATGATTATGAGATGAGTCCTGAGATCCTAAACTTAAAATATTGGTCAAAATGTACTTTCAAGGAGAGAAACTCGGGGGTGTTTTGAAGAATTTTTTTTTTCTTTCCAACTCCTAATTTTACTCATTGACCCTCATAGTAGACAAGAACACATTTGTGTTTGCATGCTCGCTCTAAGTACTCTACAACATCTTCCCTTGGGTTTATGCGACTGGAAAAGAAAGGCAGCGGGTCACAGACTCATCATGTTTTCGGTGGTTTCGTCTCCACTGGGGGTTGCTTTCTTTAAGCCTCCCAACATGCCCTGGAAAGCATTGTGGGAAAAAAAGGGGGCTTGATCTAACTACAGCCATTATGCCAGAATGCTAATTTAATGGTAACTCTTGAGAGGGATCCTCTGTCGGCCAACTGCAGTCGAGCTTTTCTTTTGATTAAGTGCCTGAGAGGGAAGAGTCGCTGGAGGTAAGAGGCGATGTGGGAGCTGCAGGAGGGTAATAAGATGGCTAAAGAGCTGCTGGATAATGTGAATCTGATGTGCTCTAATGGCTGGGGTGTGATCATGAATTAGTCACAGGTGTAATGTGGAAATTTTTATGTCCATGATAAAGGTCATTGCTTCCCCAACTCATGATGATGATGAAGTTCATGGGATCAACACTGCTAATGTTTGGTCTTCACGTGTTTGGTCTTCGTGGCTCCGAGGGCAGACAATTAACCCCAACAACAATCATACCGGTACTGTCTAGTGGAAGTTTTTTATCTCCAAAAAGTCACTCAATCATAAACTGAAAAAACGACCCCTCTTATTAGCTTGATTGTCAGGAATTTTATGGATCATCTTGCAGGTTTTGAAAGGCTTTTATTCACAAAAGGGTTGCACAGTTTTCTTGCATGCATTCTTTTAAAGCCACTGTGTGTACAATTCAAACATTTCTTTGGACTCTGCACAATGTGGTTGAATTAAAAAGAAACTGTTTTAGACATTTTTCAGGCATTTTTCCCTGCACTTGTCCATTTCATGTCAGTAAAATGCATTCTTCTCCTGTGATGAAGTGAGCCAATTAGCCTAAATGCAATTTGGACCTGGTCCCTGGCTGAAGTCCCGGGTTTGGTCTCGATTTCTAGGAACCGTGTGCCCTCAAGAAGACCTCTCCAATGGCTATGAGCGACAGAAGCATCAACTTTCACTAGGATTTCTGCACAAACAAACATTTATGCCATTATAGTGACTTGTAATGGACGCTATAATCGCATACATTCCACACATACTGACTTTAATTTGAATGTTTACTGATCTGATGTCTCCATAGCTGAAGAAGATGCTCACACACCCGCTGCCAAAAGGTCAACACCCAAAAATGCCCTGAATGGTACAACAATAATAACAAGAAGAAGAGTTGCTGCAGATGCAAACATTGACACAGACAACCCGTAATGCCTGACCTAAGATATAAACAATTTTAAGGAGAACATCCTGTCCATCCTGGCTTCATGGCCTTTTCAGACACAACCCGATATGCAGTGTGCTCGCTAATGGATTTTGCGCAATCTGTAGCCAAAATTCAAGTGCACTGGCGGCTCTCTGTGCTATCCGTTGTACTTTTCTTGATGCGGTGAAAAACCGCTGTGGTGTGGCGCAAGCAATTGAAAATAACAGGTTTCAGAGTGCTGCCGTTGCCACGTTGTGTCTGAGAGGGCCAACACTTGAGTTATCAGATTTTTGTCCTCACTATACTGGATTTTTATTTTAAATATATTTCATCTGCCTAAACTGCTTAAATGTTATGGGATTTTCTATTGTAGCGCTGGACAGTGTTTAATCTTAGACTGTTATGTGGACACTGATGTCTCTCTCCTTGAGATACAGAGCAGCTGTATTTTTGTGTTCAGGAAAGCAGGCACCATTTTGATCATTGCTATCGTAACCGAGGTCAGAGGATAGGACTGCCTCACTCCCTAGACACAACAGATAGGTACATGATGCCTCTACAGATTCAGATAATAATAGAGTATGACCATTTAAGAACACAGAGGCACTATTCTGTGCCAGAGAGGACAGCTTCTTCAGAACTGACGAGTGTATTCATAAATCCTCCTTGGCCAAGCTTCAATAAACCTTTCAGCATCAGACATATTGGACTGCTGTGCACTTTATCTCTGCTGATTGAACTGGCCACAGCAATGAGGTTTGTATAGTACCTGTCCCTCCTTCAGGGTGATCTGGCCTTGTTCCTTACAGCCGATGAACGTCCTGTTACACCTGAACACTTGGTCTCCAGCCCGGACCAGATGAGCAAACGCTGCTGGGAAGAAACCGATCCTGTCCTCAATTACTCCCTGAAAAGAATTTAAAAAATCAAACATGAAAGGGCTGCACGGTGGATAAGAAGATTACAAATCCAGTGTTTTTATAAATGACCAGATAAAAATAAAAGAGTTTCTGTTGGTTACGGTACAGAAGACATAAAGTATAAAGTTTCATTATAGATTATAAATCTTCCATAGAAAATACACTGTGTCTTCACATACAGTAGTCTGTACACTGTATGCAGATGTTACATCGTGTGTTAATGTTTGTCTCTTGACTTGTTAAAGTATCCATTGTTCACAGACCAAACAGGCCAGATGTCTCTGTTTATCTACAGGCTGCAGAGAACAACAACAGTGTTAAAATGCATGATGAGTTTCTTCATGGTCTGGTGGCAGCCGGCTGCCTCTATACAGTCACGTTTTGGCCCTTTTGTCTCCCTAATTTATCTGTCATGCATTTGTGTCCTGAAGCGGCCTGTTGCCTCATTCATATAATTTACGGCTCGACTTCCTGTAATTTATCAATCCATTTCTGCAAAAGGTATTTTAGGGGCTTTGTGGAGAACACGCATTATCTGAAAACTGGACAACAAGAAACGTGCAAACATTATCTTTGAGCTTAGCACATTAATTATATTAAAAAGACAAAGTTTTAAATGAGCCATGCCTGTACTTAAGTGAAATACGTTCGTACCTACCTTCCACCAGTCATCATTAGAGTCGTCAGCCAATAAGATTCTGTCGCCGGCTCTGAAATATAGAGCAAAACAAAGGAGAAATTACTCAAAATTATTTTTCTCTTCTTATCTGCATGGTGGGATACATCCAGTAAAAAAAATAGCTGTATGCCCCTTATGACCTCCGATTTGGGTGGTTGGTTAGTTCTACAAAACAGGTAACAATGATCCTCCTTAGCCCCGTGCTTTTGTTGTTTTCAAATACATAAATAGACCAAATTACAACTGGTCACCAGGATGGTAAAGCTTTGAATTTCTCTGCATGTGCATCAGGCTGTAGTAAAAGCAATACTTAGAAGAAAACTTAGAGGGTTGTGTCAAAAGCAAAAGTCTACAGTATATTTGTGTGCTCTAACTTAAAGGTCCAGTGTGTCACATTTAGAGGACACTATTTATAGAAAACAATATACATAACTATGTTTTCATTAGTGTATAATCACCTGACAATAAGACTCATTATGTTTTTGTTACCTTAGAATGAGACTTTTATATCTACAGACGCCATGGCTCCTCTAGCACCAGTCATATTTTAGCCAACAAAATATACAGAATGAGACGCCTGCGATTGTTTATTTCTGTGTGAAGTTGTTGACTCATTGTTTGAAAAGTTATTCGAGTTTTGAAGGTATAAATCTACCACTATCATTATAAACCAAAGGGTGCCTTGGTTAACTAGAAGTTACTGTAAGACCTATTGACCATGACAGGAACTTCTTCTCTCTGCTTGATCTTTTTAAAGGTCCAGTGTGTAGGATTTAGATGCATTTAGCAGTGTAATCGCCTTCCCGGTATAAAGGAGAAACACTTGAAAGGTCATGTCTAGAGTCAGTATTTAGCTTGTCTGTTCCAGGCTACTGTAGAAACAGTGTTTAAACATGGCAGCCTTCATTGAAGAGGACCCGCTCCCACTGTGGATATAAAAGGCTAATTTTCAAGTAACAAAAACAAAAAGATTCATATTTTCAGGTGATTAATCATGCATGAAATCAAAGTTATGAATATTATATTCCATGTCTGCCTTATTCTGAAAACAGAGGACCCTGATCTTACGCACTGGACCTTTAAGAGGTCCTCCTATATATATGTGCTGTATAGTAAAGCACAAGAGAAGGTGTTTGCAAGTCTCTCTGTTTTCACTGAGATTACATGCACCTTAATCCTGTTTGCTGTAAGTAATTCTTCTTTATCCAGGAAATGCATGCATCATTGTACCCCGTCACTGCATGTGCCATAATTGCAAACATCTGCTCAAAGCCCGACAGCTAAATTTGACCAATAAAAATCAAAAGGACCAACACAGTTGAGCCAAATGTTGCTTTACGTAATTTCCCTTTTTCTTCCTCTTGCGGTTCAATTACAACCCTGGCTGTGCTTTCGCGTGGTAATAATCACCATGACTCAGAAAACACTGTTTATTGTAGGTGAGAAACTGCACAGCACCCGATGTTGTAAAATCTTCTAAGGTGACGAAAAAAACAAAGTAGATACGTGTTGTTTCACAATTACGTTGTGCATTAAACAACACAAACGAACAGTGGGTTTCTGAATCTGTATTTTAAAAATACAGAACTCATCATCATCATTACAATCACCACATACTCGAAGGTAATCATGTAATCAGAGCATGTGGCCGCAACCAAAACTAATCATGAACCTGATTTTCTCACTTAAAATGAAAACAGAATCTTTTGATTAAAGGTTCCACGTTCTCCTCATTTCTGCTTTATGTTAACATTTGATGTATTGATTACTTTCTGAGGGGAAAAACATTGATGTAGGCTAAAACTTGAAAGAGAGCTTGGTGAACTTTGTGCTGTACAACACCTATCGGTGAACAGGGAATCACAGAGAAGAAGTCAATGAATTTTAAATCAAGCCTGGCGATTGAGGTTTTTCTTGACCAAAGAGAGAGGAAGGACCCGTGAGTGCGTGTGAGTGTTTGTGTGTGCGTGCAATAGAAAGAGGGAGAGAACAAGTGCCCTCATATCCTCAAATCCTCACAGGATTTCTGTGAGAACAAGGAGCAAATAGGTACTTAGGCTGAAGGACTACTCGTGATGAATGCTCTCTTTCTTGAGGGCCTATTTCAAAGTATGCTGCAGATGATGCCCTATCAATCAGGGTTAAAGCATGGGATGAAATCTACGGCCTGAGTTTCAGATTGCTTTGGGGATAATAACACTAGACATATACAGCTGAGTCTTCTTTGGACACTTTGTAGTCTTGATTCTGGCCACCTGGTGAATCTAAGTCCAATACTTTCTCTCGTTTTAGCTCTGCTTTTGGTCGCTACCAACTCCTGAGGGAAATATCTGACTCTTTAGCTGCGAAATGCTTCACTGTGTTCACCAGCTAGTCTGTCTGCCATTTGGTGCTGGGCAGTTAGTCGACAGTGGAGCTTTTTTTTATTGAAAACAGCTGCCTGCTGTGGCCGAAAACAACACTTGAGACTCAGAGTGAGAGCGAACCAAAACAGTAAAGCAATGTTCGACCAGACAGTAAGCAATGAGCTGAAACTCAATATAAAGCTCCATAAAGCCGAGGCGAGGTGCAGCTGCAGCTGATTATTTGAGGTTTGAGGTTCATCACGACGAACCACTCCTTTTGATGAAAGGGACGAATGTCACACTGTTTTCACATTCTCATTTGATAAATTGTTATTATAATTATTAGAGTCACTCTAAATGATCATAGTTGACAGATGCTTCATAACAAACAACCTTTCAGAAAATTCTGTCTGAAAGAGTCATTCATAAATTGAATCACCGCGTAAAGCTGCAGCTGCACAGCTCCAAACAGTTTTAAAATGTTTAAGCAATTTGGGCCACAACAGGTGTTTTCAATTAGCTGAACTAAAGTCAAAACACCAAGTGTGACATCATTAATCAGGGTGTGTTCAGAACTGCAACATGTTTGAATGACACTGTTCATACTACATACTGAGTGTGTACGTATGTATATGTACTCTGTGCTTGTGCTGCATTCACACAATGTTGGCAGAGTGTGAAGAACAGGAAAACCTCACCCTGGTTACCCTCACGTCTAGCTTTGTAGACGCACCAGATGTAGTGTCCTAAATGACCTAATTTAGCTTCTTTTGCAGTGTTATGTATTTGGAGTACTTTGTTAACAAGTGAAACTAGACAAAAACAAACTGTGAATTGAATTTGTGTCATTTTGATGTAACTTCCAGTGATGGCGGTGGATTTGCAGCCATTTTGCCAGCAGCCATTCACAATATCTCAGAGGTTGTTTTCTGTACATATTCTTGATCGAAGGGGTACTCTTAACCAAAATAAATTCATTTCTTTGGCTAGCAAATTAAAAAATAATACATCCCATCTGGCACACAGTCTACATGGGAGATATAAATGGGCTTTCCAAAGATGTGTGTTTCTCTCTGGATGAATCCAAGAAGAAGTGAGATTGACTGATATTAATAGACCATGGTGGCACACACACACAGGTACAATTAATGAGGCCACTCCAGAGAAATAAATCTTTGAGGACCATTACCTAAAATGAGGAAGCTAATTAGTTCTTTTGTAAATCTATTCTTGTGTACTTTGACGTCTGGTGTTCTGAATACAGCGATTATATAAGATTAAAAAAAGAAGGTACACTAATTAACAAACTGACTTTCGTGCCGTTAAAAAAAAAAAAAAAGGCAGATGAATATTGACAAGGAGCAGACAGCTCTTCACCAGCAGACAGCGACACATGTCATCTCATATGCGGACGTAAATTAAACAACTTGCATACGTGTGTACTTTGTGTGTTTGTGAGTGCATGCCTTGGTCTTGGTGTATTGACTGTAAATGAACGTATGAATGTATGACTGCATTTGTTTGTTTGTTTTTGCAGACTAACAGACTAACAGGTGTGCTGCAGAGCAACTGCTATCAGCAGGTGCAACACAGCTTTACTATTTAAACACAACAAAAGGCGACAGGACAAAAAGTCAGTGAATGAATCTCACAAACAAGTCACACAGAAAGTCAGTTTCTGTCATTGCGGCTGTCCTTTGCAATCAATTAGTACATTATGATTATAGTGTTAATTTAAAATAAGTGAATACATGTTGTGGAACATTCCCCAGAAACATACTCATGTTACAAAATATATCAAGTGTCAACCATATCGCGTATAATATATTAAAAATCAACTTATGTTCAATGTTTAGTCTTAATTTGCATACTTATATACAGTATTTTCAAAGCTCCATGCATGTTAGAGTCAAGCTAGTGTCACCATACAGCTAGTTTTGTAGTGGGATTTCTTGATTAAAGTGACGTGTGTGTGCATGTTCATGTAAACTAACCTCATCTCCAGGTCATGACTGTCTTGGGGGGAGAAGTTGTGCAAGGCCACATAGGTGTTGAGCTTGAGGACGTCTTTCTGTAGCTGGTTCTGCTCCAACTAGACATAAAAAACACACATGATAATACATGAACACACAGTTTTGGTTTTCAAGAAGCCTCGGGGAAAAATTAATATGTGGCTGACAAGTTAGACAAAGCTCATAGACAAACAAATACAATGCAACACCATATTCTCTATCGTCACTTTCCTCGCAGTCGTATCTGAAAATAGTCTTTTGGCATTCACACAGGCAGGAGAAGCCATTGTTTACAGTACACTGATAGACCACGGAGACGCTTAAGTTGTTCTGCAATCTGTTTCTTCTAATCCTCCGTCAACATGAGTGGGAGAAGCAGCATGAGGCTTTTGTGAACGCTCAGGAAGTTAAAACAGGACAGGGTTGTGGGTGGAGAGGAAGTTATCGGAGAAGTGTTAGCACAATTAGCAAGGAGATGCGCCGCCGTTCTGGCGCTCTTCACACCTGCTCAGAAAACTGGTGGGCGTTTTTCTTGTTTCATCACCAATACCTTGTGTATGAATCCTGCCTGCTGTGTGCCTGAAATCCCTCCAAATGATAACGTGTCCTGTTCCTGTGCGATGCCTGGCGGGGAATTTTACTAAAAGACACGAGCATGGCTTTTTAATACACACTAATGGCTGTTTTTGCAAGACAGCAGGAGAGTTTTCCATCTTTGTGGTGCTGTACAGTAATGAAGAGAAGTGTTTCTGGTTCTTTGTGGCTCTCCAAGCGTCACCCATGTGGACTGGCAATGTAGCTGATGGATGAGTTCCGTTAACTGAGGCCACAAGGCAAACTGCCTCTGTGGCCTCGGGGTGAAAACAACATCAAGCAGTGGCAATCCATTACAGCTAACTAAGAGCTGCTCACCGGCCTTGAGAGGCTCTTGATGCAGTGGGAGCCTGAAACAGTGAATGAGAAGTGGGGAAGGAAAAGATAACAGCCTCCTTTGTAACTGAATTATTGGAAAAGAAGAAGTATTTGTGGTGAGAGACAATGTGGTGAATGAAAAATGGAAAAAGAAAACTGAAGAGCAGTGTGCATTCCTTTAAATCTGCAGTAACTGTGTTTTTTTCTGTGGACTGTGAACACTTTGACATATTCTAACCTTATGAACAACAGCTGCCTATTTACATATCGAGCAGACACAATATCAGCTTTAATTTGGAGGTGTGTCTCTGGCCACATGGCAGTTGTAAGTCCAATATTCACTCTCCTAGCTCTGTTTCCCTCCACCAACTGCTCAGAAAAATATCTGGCCTTTTTGCTGTTAAATGCTCCACTATGTTCATTAACTAGTCACCAACATTGTCTGTCGTTTGGTGCTGGACATTCAGCGTAATTGCGCAAATTGTGATTTGTACTTTCGGGCTATATAAATAAAATTCTACTTGACTTGACATAAAACCAAAACAATGAGCTAAAACACGCAAAAATCCTAGAAATTATAAATATGGACGTCATATCTGTGATGTCACCCACAGGTTTTCTAAAGAAGCGTATGTGAAGCTCTGGCTGTCGCCATCTTGGTAGCCCTGCCTCCACATCTTTTGCAAAGATGTCTGGGGACTTATGGAGATTGACTCATACTGTAGCCAGCCTCAAGTGGACGTTTAAGGAACTGCAGTATTTGGCACTTTCGCATTAACTTCACTTCACAGTCACGGAGATTGCTGCTTGGCAAAAAAGCTCGGTTTGTTAGTACACATACACATAGTTTGATCCATAATTTTATAAAAATGTTGATTAGTGCAGCGAATTTAGCAAATATTTTTGTTCTGGTAACAGTCGTGTTGCTTTTGGAAGTGACACATTTTATACTTCCAGCAACAAAAGAAGCACCAAAAGTTTCTTTGGATAAACAGACGCTGCCTCGAATGAACAGGCGAACAGAAAGAGCACTAACTACAACACAATCAAACTTCCCAAACAGAGAATCCAACCAAAGAGAAAGCCAGACTATTTTTCTGTCAATTGATCTCGGGTAGTTTAACACTAAACCTGAAAAGTGTGAACAGATGGGGATCCTGTGTGTGACTGCGTGTGTTCCCATTTGTGCGTGTGAGCCTCTCATCTCAAATTGGAGTCTCCGTCTCTGGTGAAGGAGCAGTTTTCGAGCGTTTTTCTCTGCTCATTACCTCGCGCAGCCTCCATCTGTCTGTCCGCCAGCCCGAGCTAATGGACCTGTCGGCTGACAGACAAACAGCCACACTGCCAGCTGTGCTCGGTCCAGCCTGATAAGACAGCACAATGCACTTCAAGTCTCTGCCCTGAAACGGGCGGCTGGACTGCTAGATTGTATTGCACAGGAAAGGTGTGTGTGTGTGTGTGTGTGTGTGTGTGTGTGTGTGTGTGTGTGTGTGTGTGCATGTTTTTTTGCCTTGTAAGGTTATTTGTTCATTTTTGTGTTTGTCCAAGTATCTGTGGTCTTTTTCCACTGTTGACAACAGAGATAAACATGTTAAAGTATAAAAGTAAACAGGATAAATGGCTGGACATAGAAACTATGTACAAAGAACATTGATATTGAAAGCACCTCTCCCACAAATCCCACCATGGGAGCTGAGAAGATAGAAATGCAGTCTTGAAATCTGTTCATGAAATATTCATTGTTACTCTGCAGGGGGTGGCAAGATATTCACAGAGGTTTAACCTTTTTCTTTCACAAACATAAATTTTGCACCATCAGCACTGCATCTACACTAATAAAACCAGCAGCACAGACCCCGGCGCTGCAGATCCAAACATTGCTATAAGGTCACGCCTCCTCTCTATCAGTGCAGGCCATGGTGGTCGTGTCAGCTCCGGCATGATTTGTTACAGCAGGATGAGAATTTTTCCATCAAAGTCCTGGGAAATTCAGCAGTGACGATGGAGACGGGGGTGGTGCAAGTGCTGCATGCTTAATGGACGCAGGACGGCCTGGCTGGGTATCAGTTCTCAGCACGCAGAGTTCAGGCATTGGTCAGCGAACAAAGTTGGTTCTCAGAGGTTTTCAGACTGTACGTTACTGTAAGACTCAGAATAACAATCTGTGGAGAAAAGTAAAACTGAAAAGTTGACTGCCAGAGTTTCTGACTTGTGAAACTGCTGGAAAGACAGTTTGAGCTTTCCATTCCTCTAAAATAGTACATTTAATTTGTTTTTTTCTCAGCTCAGATCGTCTCTGTCTGTGAAAAATACTGACCTCAAACTTTGCTGATGTTTGTGTTTGATATAAACTGAAGGATCGGTACAATGTCAAGCTAAACACAATGCTGGTTTTATCTAATAATTATCAATTAATGTGTCTCCATGCTGTCAAAATGCCAAAATTTTAATTCCACCTCTTTCATCTATCATTGTTGTTATTTTTCACCCTTTTGTTTTATGGTTATCCTATATCTTCAGATTGTTTTTACTGTTATTGATTTGTTTCTCCTGTGAAGCACTTTCAGTTTCATTTTACAAAAGGTGTTATATAAAGTTCATTATTTTGCTGTTAATAATAATACAATTGACTAGAATTACATTTTTGGCATCTTACCAAAAAGGGCCTGTTACAGCACTTATTGGGTAAAAGCTAAAAATCTGTAAAAATGACTTCTCGCAAATACAAAATACTTCTGTTACTTCTGTTTCGTGGCGTGTCTAGGGCGAGTTCATTCCCTAACACAAAGCGTGCTTAAAAACAAGGCTGGCTGGCAGTGGGTTGTTTGGGGGATTACCTTCGGTCAGCAACAGCGGTTAGCCGCAACTGAGAGGTCCAGCCTAGTCGGCGCCAGCAGATTAGTTTATTTTTTTGGTTGGACTAAAACTACACAAATCTGGACATAGTAGGTGTTCACTTTTCAAGGCCAAGGCCAAAAGTCGCTCTGGTGCGTGTCTCTCACTTTCACGGTTGGTCAGCGCCAAAATCCCTCATGGATTCATTAATAAACCCACTAACAGCAAGCCAAAAAACTCCTAAAGAACTCCTAATGTGACTACTAAAGAGCATACTGCTCAACCTAACACTTAAATATCACCATAGTGTACACATACACAAACAAAGATCACGAAACAATTAGGTTGATTACCGTCAAATCGTCAGGTGTCCTCTCTGGCTGGTTGTAATGCTCAGTCCCGTTCTCAACCACTGTGAAAACTGAAAAAATAAAAAAATACTCAACCGAATCAACAATTTCAATAAACAAGAATAATATCTAGATTCCTGCTTGCAGCACAAAGGTAAAATATCATGTTGGGAACATAAAAAACAAGATATCTTTGCTATTTTTCAATTATTAACAGGAAAGTGGCAAAAATTATAAATGTTGCCCCATGACCGGCACCAGTGGGAACAATTGAAGGGTCTCTTTAAGTGCATGAACGTGCTCAGCATATTTAATAGCAATCAAACAATTTGATTATGAGACATCTTGGCCTGATGGTGGCCCTAAATCAGGTGCCACCAAAAACATGACTCCTCTTCTGTGCTTCATCATACTGTACCAAACCTGAAGATAATTCTTCATTTTTTAGCACTATCAAGACATAAGCAGTTTTGTGGCCGACATTTGGCACCGGCACAAGAAGGTATTCTTTTCTTCTTTTGCTGGGTCTGGTGTTATTCTCTGAGAGAAGTACTCCAGCAGCACAAGGACTACTTTTGTATCTTCACTGCTCAGATTGTAAAGGGTCAGTGCTTTGACCCTCATCTCACCCTATTGTGTAGCTGAAAAAAAAGAGAAGTACAAGCGTGTTTTTCTACGAGATATTCTATAGCAGGGTCAAAAAGAGTGAGTTCAGTTCAGTGTAAAACAGCAAATAAGCTCATTTGATGGTTCATAGGAGGAGAATTTGATGTTGCAACCTTCTCGGATTCTTTTGTGGGAAGAGCCTCAGCGGTGTGTTTTTTTTGTGTCTGTGTCACTACATGGCTTTGATCCAGATGCACAGAGTGTACCACAACGAATACTCACCATCATCGCTGTGTTTTCTCGACAGCTCCTGCCTACTGCTGTGAGCCACCACTTCCTCTGGAACTTTATCCAAGTCACTGGTCTGCAGATATGAAGTGGATGAGAGAATAGAGATAAATACAGACAGAAGTATAAAGACAGATAAAGATAAAAAAGATTTTGGGGTGTCGATTAGCTCAGTTGGTAGAGCATCCACCCCATGTACGAAGGCTAAGCAGCGGCCCAGGGTTTGAATCCGACCTGCGGCCCTTTGCTGCATGTCGTTCTCCATCTCTCTCTCCCCACATTGCTGTCACTCTTCAGCTGTCTCTGTCAAAAATAAAGCTTGAAAAGGCCAAAAAATATCTTTAAAAAAGATTTACTGGGCACAAAACTAGCTCAAATCCATCCGCTTTCACAGACTAACAAGCTGTTTTGGAGAAAACTCTACTGTAGCAAACGTACCGTTTCTAAGTCTGCATTTGGAAACTATTATCATAACCCCTGTTGAGATCATATTGTCTCTGTGAGCCTCCACCGACACGCATACACCCATTCACTAACAGCTGCTCAGGACAGGACAGGATGGCCAAAACCCAACAGCTTTCAGATGTCATCATAGGGAGGCACATATCCAGACGGCACATACAGTTTAGCTTACATTAGAAGTGATAAGCTATGAAAGACAGATTTCCCTGTGTATTACACACACAAGGAAAGGAGGCCAGAGAGAGTAGCTCTACAATCGGCTCAGTCCATCTTCAGAGCTGTAACATGAGTGTTTGCACCGACATTTCTCTTCATTACTGCCCGTACTAGACTGCCTTTATTGGTAGTGTTTACAGCGCGGCAGTGGCGGTATCTATTTAGACCATCAGCTACAGTATGTCTGTTGCAGTGGGACAAAATAAAACAAGTAT
The DNA here is from genome assembly GCA_033000465.1 of Sciaenops ocellatus. Taxonomy (NCBI): domain Eukaryota; kingdom Metazoa; phylum Chordata; class Actinopteri; family Sciaenidae; genus Sciaenops; species Sciaenops ocellatus. The sequence continues at coordinate 11,804,362 of CP136878.1, read as the reverse complement.
AATACTGACCTGTGCTAATCTACAAGTCCTTTCATGTCTGTGTGTACATTATAGCTTAACGAATAGATATGAAGTAGGAGAGAGAGAAATACTCAAAACAGCTTTCTATGTATACAATATTTCTGTGTTTGGATTTACACAAAGACAGTGACAGTATTTAGTGTTAACAGGGTAAAAACAAACACCACCCGACATGATAGATGATTCGTTTCTTACCGAGTTTCTGTGTGGAGACTCAGAGCCGCTGGCCCTCTTGGCTTTCTGTGCCAGCGACGTCCCAAACCTCAAGGCCTCATACACAGGATCCACCTTATTGCCACAGGCTTTAGAAAAGAATTAAGACTTGATACAAAATCTGATGGTAAACAAATGTTAAGCTTTCATGACGAGCCATGTGGTGATGATTACAATACTATAAAACCAGGTAGGTAAATCTTATAAAACAGCTCAAGTGGAAAAGCGTTTTTGGAAGAGTGATGTCTTTTCGCTTTAGAGCATGCCATCCCACATGAATCTGAAATTATTATGGAGATTTAAGCTGCTCACCAATGGGCATGACTTCTTTGATGCAGCCGTACTGTTCCTGGATCAGTAATGGAGAGCTGTAGTACCGCCGAAAGCCTTTTGGCTGAGGAGAGACAGGGGAGAGGAAACAAGAGAGGGAGAGAGGCGACAGACATTAGAGACAAATCGACATGCAGCACCACAGGCAGCAGCCTGACACTGAAATACTGCACATAACTCCGTTTAGTCGGACATTTGTGAGGCCTCTGCACGGATAAAATGTTAGACATCGCTGTTTAGATGAATCACAACAACTATAATTCACGCTTCAGACTCAGCAGATGGAACAGTGTCGCATAAATACCTAAAATATAAAAAGTGAATGTACACAAACTGTGCTGTGTATGAATGTGCATCGCCCTCATTTTCATCGTTGAATATTCAGCATGAATAAAAAATCAAGTAATCAATTTAATGTGAGGAGCACTTATGCAACTATGAATGTTAAATAAAATAAATATGATAGATAAATATTATATTGAAAAAGACAAATTCAAAATTTGCCGGAACAATTTGATGCAAGTAAAGTAAAAAAAATATAATTATACACAATTAATTAAACAAACAACAACATTAAAATGATTAATTAATTAGGATATCACAAATCTGTTATAGGATGTAAGTGACTAACTGAAATGTTGTTTTGTTTGTATATCACTCATCTGTTGTAAATAATTTATAACCTATTAGAGGTAAATATAAAAAAACAGATTTTTTTTTTAGATATAAAATAGGCAAATATTCTGTATTATGAACCTTTATGAACAAATCAGCCAGTAATGCAAATGTTCAATGTTTAATACTTATTATACTAAGGCGGCACGGTGGTGCAGTGTCACCTCACAGCAAGAAGGTTCCTGGTTTGAACCTCTGCTTTTTGTGTGGAGTTTGCATCCCTGTGTCTCCAGCTTCCTCCCACAATCCAAAAGAAATTGCTAAATTGCTAAACTCTAAATTGTCCATAGGTGTGAATGTGAGTGTGAATGGCTGTTTGTCTCTATGTGCCCTGTGATGAGCTGGCGACTCGTCCAGGGTGTACCCTAACCCTCTCCACAAAGTCAGCTGGGATAGGCCCCAGCCCCCCATGACCCTGATGAGGATAAGTGGTTACAGAAAATGGATGGATGGACTTATTATAGTATTGAAATACTAATGAACATGAGGAGACTCCAAAAACTTTCTGCCTTTAAACAAAGCTTGCAAAGTACTTCCATCTGTATTCAACAAGATGTGAAGTGCACAAACCTGAATTTTAGCAGAACACAGCAGCAGGCTACGTTCATGGTAGGAACTGTGTTTACAGCAATGCGTTGTCATGCATTGTGGCATGCTTGTGTATAATGAACAATTAAAGCTAAATATTACTAAAAGAAATGTGCTAAGTTGCAATGTATTATGCTACAAAACTACAAAATCCACATGTATTTTTCTGCAATGAGCAAAATATTTCAGGCAAGAATACAGATAACATGTATTGTGTGAAAGATGAAAGAGACGGTAACCAATAGCCCCAGAAAATGTGACGACATGAAAAACAATTGCATGATGGGTAAATAGCTCGAGAGTTAGAGTAAGGGCAGACAGACAGAGGGTGGGACACAGATTCTTGTGGGGCTGTTACTGTTTACAAAATTACGTCAGACTGAGTCCACACACAGTACTGCACTACCCGGAGGCGCGACATTAGTTCCACTCAATTTAAATGACTTTCAGTACATTATTATCTGAATGAAAAGATTTTAATGACTGCACTTATAAATCGTGCATGACCGTCATAAACGGAGAGCTGATTTGTTACATACAGAACAGAGTTGGTTGAGTTGGTCCACTGCCATTTACCTGACAGGGAAAAAACTGGTTTTAAAGTTCATTTATCTGCCTGTCATGTCTGCCTTCTTTCTCCCACGGTCCTCAGACATTTATCATTTATATTCCCATTACATAACTGTGTCCTGTCCAATCAATACTTCTAGATCACTATTGAATCCTTCTAAATACAGAAGAAAGACAGATGATTGAAATTCTCCTTGATATGTGCACACTGGTTAATGATTAATCTATATTTATCTATAAGTATACATATCATATTTAAGTCCGGGATAAATATTCATCCATTTAATGGTAGCATACTGTGTTTTTGACTAGATTAATGTTCCTTGATTAACCTAAATTCTTTACTGAATGTGAGCATCAGACCTACATTTCATACATATGACTGCCTTTTTTTCTGTTTGTTTACATTTCATTTGTTTTCAAGTGGCAGGTGGTGAAATCTGCATCGCAAATCAGTCCTGATTAATTCTTCATGTGACACTTCTCATGATGAGACGGCTGGAATAAGCAACCCTCGAGCTCTTCGGGGCCCCATCTCGATGAGTGAGATGTCAGACTTTCAGGGGGCAAACTCATTAAGAAAAAGGTTAAAAGAGCAAACACTTGCTGGGAGCCCGTCTGGTTCGTTTGACTACAAACAACACAAGACAACGCTCACTGTCGCTGACTGACTTTAATTACTACACTGCAGTGATTACAGATGTAAAAAGTAATGACAGTGTCAGCATTTTAGATTTTAATCAAAATATGCATTAATCCAGGGATGGATGACACTCTCCCTCAGGTGAGGTGAGCTTTAGAACAAAAACCCACTGAAACATCCACATATTAGAAACTAATTGACTCTTTTTGAACTGGGAAATTAGTGACTGGGGAAGAACACGAACATGGTGAATGTTTTCAGTGGTCTTGTCTCTTTCAGTCGTTTAATCAGCTTTGTCCTGGCATCACACGATGTAATAAGAGTCCTTCAGAAACTCATTGTACTCAAGGATGCGTTCACTCAAGTGTTTTGAACAACTGTTTGTGTTTTGTTAAGTGGGCACCAAGGAAACATGAACAGATAAAGGATGAAGCCGTGGATGTGAACGTGAGCCCAGTGACCTGGAGGAGTTGTAGCTGTAGTTCCATCCATTTTCTGTAACCGCTTATCGTCATCATTAGGGCGAGAGGCGGGGTACACCCTGGACAAGTCGCCAGTTCATCACAGGGCGCATAGAGACAAACAACAATTTACATTCACATTCACACCTACGGATAATTTAGCGTCAACTTAAGTGCATGTCTTTGGACTGTAGGAGGAAGCCGGAGAGAACCCACGCAGACACGGGGATGCAAACTCCACGCAGAAAGCCGAGGTTTGAACCAGGAACCTGCACTCACTGCAGCGTATTAAGTGAAATATGTAGTACGTGCTGCTGTAGGGCTCTCACTGGTTACTGACTGAGAGCGTTGGCTCAGTTTCAACAGACATTAGCTGACACATATTGATTAATAACCATGTTTGATCCAGATTAGCAGCTCTCACAGAAACTCCAGTTGGACCGGAGAATATTAATAAAAACTGTGCATGTTGGTAGAGGCTAAATCAACTCTTTTCTACTTCATGGTGAGCCTTTGATAGCTTCATGACCAACATACTATATCTGCAAACTGTAAACACAACCTTAAAAAAGGACAACATTGTGTGTTTGACTCTAAGTAACTGAAAACTCAACTAATCATTTAAAAAGTCTTTGAAAAACATAAAAAAAACAGTATTATTGAAATTGCTGCCAAAGCTAATAAACACAGATTTAAGTGCAGCTTTGCTTTCTGAAGTGAGGTTATGTAATCAAAAAGCTGAACCACAAAGGCCTGCATGTTTAATACGACACATTTTTTTTAAACTACATCTGTTGTGACTTCATCGACACTGTTTCACTGAGTTCAGAAACCTAATGAAGAAATGTTGATGCACTGGTTTTATGGTTTATAACCATTCAGAGCATGAGGTAACTTGATTTCTTTGCTAAGGGGTTCTCAAGCCAAGAGAAACAAGCATGGCTGCAGAAGTGTCCAAGTTTAGAGTAAGTCGAATTTAGAGCTGTACTCCTCTGGGAGAACTTCCCTTTTTATGCTTGACCTCTCAACCTCATTTTCCACTCCTGAGAGCCGATCATATCTTCAAGCCTCATCCTTCAGGCCTCTCATGGAAAGACGTCACAACAGGAAAGGAGAAAGTCTGCCTGCACTGTCACTATTACTTCCATTTTATCTCCACATGACATATAGACACTTTATTCTTGCGGCTTAACAATTCAGCTCATTCCACCCAAAGGAAGGTGTAGCCAAATACTGTAGAGGAACAAGGTAGGAAATCACACATAATACGGTGCTACAGTCTCTCTCTCTTCTGTGTGGGATGTGTGTGAATGACTAAAAGAGTCCCAGTTCAGTCCTGACTACCAGTTTTGCTACACTGCTATGAGAGTGAAAGCTGCTTTCGCGGGTAACTGTACACTCTCCAGTAAAAACTCTCAGCCCATCCCAATCCACAACTGAATGGTCTCGTCGTAATGCAGGTTCACAGATGATAAGTGATTATTGTGAATCACATTACAGCCGCAGATTTTAATTATCATCACCCAATAATGAGGACCGGCCCCTAGAAAGTGTGCTGCCCAGAGGGAAACGATGTACAAGGCTTGATCTCTCAGTTTATGATATTTGAGTTGGGGGGTTTATTACAGTACAGAGTCATTACCTCTGACTTGGGAGGTAATAACACAGAAAATCTGACTTATTGACTGCAGAACTATTAAATAAATTCCCCTCCTCATTATGCAGTTTTGCTCTAGTTTAACTTTTTGGCTCTGTTATTGCTCCCATTTAGAGCTCATTAGTGGATAAACAGCTTATATGAAACAACACAGGGAAGTAAATTGCTGAAATTAAAGCATCTTATGGATTTGTTGCCTAACAAAATTTCACGGATGCATTTTATAGACTTCAGATAATTACATAAGATTACAGAAAAACAGAATGATGTCACGTAAACCTTTTGTTGAAGCATTTCCTCACTCTGCTTCACCCAATCACGTCTAAATGAAAGTGTTCATAACTGTTTTAAACCACAGAAACTGACGTTAAATGAAAACATCAGCAGGCTGGTAGCAACAGCAGTAGACCGGGGCCTGAATATCGTTGATTTATCACCAATCAATGTTGCCAACTTTCCCATTTTTGTGATACAGAAAAAGTCTGTGGGAGTTCTCAATTATTCAGGTCATTTTTCTTCAAGAGGGGTTAAATCTGGGGCAACTGGACTTTGGTTGTGGATCTGTGACGTTTTACCTCTCATCCAAGAGGCTTCTTCAGTTCTGATCAATGACAGTATAAAGAATGGACAGCGTATGCATGACGTCACCCGTAGGTTTCCAAAGCCAACAAAATATTTTCCAAAAAATATACGGCGCTGGCCACCGCCATGTTTATGTACTGCTTCTCCTGCCCCCTGGTTAATCTACAGTAAATATCGCCAAAGACGATGACTGAACCAGGCTGTAAACTTTTCATTTCTGCTATGAAGTTGGACATTTTAACATGGGGCTGTGAGCTCATAGCACATTTTCCAGACACAGAGGTTGCCATTTGGTTCTGACTGACTGGTGGAGAGGTCACGGTATTTAGCCTAGACCGGATCGTAGACCCAGCAGTAGTTTCCACTTGATTCGTTAGTGCTCGTTATCATTACTGCCATCAGAGTTGTTAAAGTCACCTGAGCTCTGGTGTGGATGATGGTCACATGAGGCCTCTTGGATGAGAGGTGAAATCTACAATCAATCAATGAAGTCCAGTTGCCCCAGATTCAGCGCTTCTTGAACATACAAAAGAGTTTTTACAGTCTTGCTGCCTCAGCCAGCAACATAGAAGATGAATAATTAATGATTAATTCAAATGAAAGATTAATTTGCAAAAACAGTTATCTCTGTTTTGATTTATCATGTTTTTTTTTTTGTGCACTTCAGAGAATATCAGTCAAACTGGTGTTGGTTCATTCATTTCATTTCTCAAAAAAGATTTTAAACCCTCAAAATTCCCAACCAAGGCTTGACTTATAAATAAGTGACATCAGCACTGAGACTGTGAAATGCCAAAAACATCATAAAACTGTTGCGTGTGACTTCATAAATAGTTGTTTTTATCTGCCTCGGGGCAATTAAATAGATCCTGATTTAACTGTTTATGCTGACGGCAGCACAGCAGAACCTGACGAGCGAGTAGGAGGAGGGGTCAGTAGTTCTGCATTACTATTATCTAACACACACACACAGACAGACAGAGCGATGATATAACGATGATGAGGACGATGACGAGGATGGATGGTGGTCACAGATGTACCAACACACTCGCACATAGAGTGTGATTTCTGAATAAGCACATTCTGGTGGGAAACGGTCACACAGCCAATTCTGATGTGGCTGTTTTGGTTGCTAATGACATCAGTAATTATATTCCCGAAGCTCCCAAACTGTTGACAGCAAAGAGGCAAGTGTACTGTCTGTATCACGTCTAGAAGCCGTGGATCATTCTTACCAGTTTGCCCATGCAGCGCTGCTGTCCCACTCCATTCTCACATTTGTGGTGGAGGCTCATCTTGCAGGCTTTGCAGCGGAGGCCGTGCTTCGCCGTGTTTCCCGCCAAGAACACCACATGTTTGGCTGTTGTACCTGAACACACACATATACAGAAAAGAGGAAACAGGTTCGGATCTGTCATGTCGTGAATCGGACTCAGTGTGAGTGGTGTTGCTAAGTGAACAGCAGATTACACACAAAAAGGCAGCGGTAATGGAAAATATTGCTCATTCATTTATTCATTGTCTTCACACACTTATTCCCAGCCAGTTGAGTTTCTGGAGTCTTTCCCAGCATGCACTGGGAAAAACCTGTGAAGTGACATGTGGAACCTTTTAACGGGGACAAAATTTAGGAAACGATGTGCACTTCTGCAAAAACCATTTCAACAGTAATGACTGTAATTGAGCCAGTGCTATCTCCAGCATGTGAAACCATTTCAAACTGCTGCCTGTGTGCAGCTCTTCCTCACTTACTCAATTAATATGTGACTCACAGTTGTTGGCATAAATTAAGATTAATCTGACTTATTTTGCGAACCAAAGTTGCACAACACTGCAACTGCAAACATTCAGCATGTACTGTATGTGTGTATTTGTGCACAGAGGTGTGTGAAAGAGTAACAAATGAATGTGGACAGAGAGAGAATGAGAGCGATAGTCTTGTTCAGGGTGGAGATGTCAGATTGTGAAGAGAAAGGCGTTGGCAGAAAATAAAGCTCACATGGAAACTACAACAGATTGTATCATTTCAGCCTTAATAGAAATCAGCGAGCTGAGGCTGTGACACTGTGTGTGCTTGTAAGACAGAAATAAACCGGACAAGAGATGAATAGGCAGGTATGAATGAATGTGTGGGTAATACTGGCATGTCTGGGTACTGAAACTGGAAACTGTCTAGACCTGTCTAAAATATTACTGTCTAGACCCTGAAGCATCATGAACTGCATGCCTGCTCAGGCCAGAAAAGATCCTGAAAATTTCATTCATATTGCATTTCATAAGCTCCAGCATTCATCTTTAGGGTTTGAGAAGTTCCCTCAGGGGAGAAGCTATCATCACTTCACAGTTTCTGCTCTGCTGTGTATGCTTGGAGGGAGTGACACGACCAGAGTTTAAATATCAAATATTAACCTGTAATAACTCTGCATTAAAAACAAAATAATGAGTTTGGCCCAAGCAGCAACCTCCGTGGCTATGAAGCCAATGTGGAAGTGCCAATAACTGCAGTTCCTCAGACGGCCACTTGAGGCTGGCTACAGAAGTCAATCTCCATAAGCGACCATATCAAAATGTCCAACTTCACACCAGAAATATATGATAATAAAGATAATAAGGGATTTCATAGTACAGATTAGTGCATGTTTATCAAGTAAGATTACCGTCTCAGTCGTGGCAAATATCAATGTGATATAAATTAATTTCTCAAGGAATTTTAATGCCTTGATTTGTAATTTATTGTTGCAGGATATCAGTGATAGTTATATTTTGTAATAGTATGTTAAATAACTGCATTTACCATCTGCATAAATCCTTCATACACTATGTTCTTTTAGAGAAATCCTATTTTTTCTTGCAGCTCCTCATGTGGAATTTCACAACCTCAAAGCTGTGAATATTTAATTTTTTTCAATCCTGCCCCGTAAATTATATTTCACCCTCTGCCAGCCACAAATAACCCTCCCATTCATTCATGTAGACATTTATTTAATAAGACATTTGCAGCAAGGACCTGTAATCAATATCTCGGCATAAGCAATCAGAGCATTTCTTTTGTACCAGTGAAACCAATTCATTGTGAGTTTCACAACAAGGACACTGGCTTTTATGAACAAAGGCTGTATGCTGTAAGAAACGTGGGTCGGACATAACAGGAGTCAGAGTAACCTTGAAATGAAGATGTGTTTAAAGTTTAAACACATCTTCATTTCAATGTTACTCTGACTCCTTTTTAAACTTTAAACCAAGCAGCAACCTCCATGGCCGTGAAGTGAAGCTAATGCGGAAGTGCCAAAAACTGCAGTTCCTTGAATGGCCACTTGAGGCTGGTTGCAGGATGAGTCAATCTCCATGAGCCCCCATGTTAAAATGTCCAACTTCACAGCAGAAATAAACATGTTCACAGCCTGGTACATAAAACAGTTTTGGTCTCTATAGCTAATTTCCCCATTCATGATAACTGTACTGAGTCTGAACTATTCAACTCACTTGTTCAAATTATATTAAGGCTTACAGTTATGTATAATTAACAGAGTGGCCACTCTTTCTGGACTATGGAAGCATGAGACCAAACACATAAAAAAGTATATTTTGGTAAAATGTTGGCATAATAGTCACAAAAGATGAGAAGACAAATGATCTCTATGTGTTATAGATACAGTAGCATGACAAAAAACACTACTTGCAGTCAGCAGTGTTTCCACATTAACAAGAGAGGACAGCGTTGCAAAGTCTGACTGCTGTTGTTGGTTGTAGTCTGGCGGCTGTGGCTCTCTATTGATTAATCAATGAGCATGTGCCGCGCTCTGGCTCACACTCACACACGCATGTGAAAATGTGAAAATGTGGACATAAAAAGGATTCATCAACTGCAGGGATACCAGACCATTTCAAGTTTCATCGCTGGAAGATTGTCAAGTTTCTTCATGGCTGTCAAGTCGTGCATTTTTTATTTATTTTTTGTGCATTGTGAATGGGCATTGTGGCGAACAAGAACTGTCAGCACTTCAGTCCAGATTATCCTCAAAAATGCAGCATGTTCAGTTTGATGAGCAAGGTGAAGAGGCTCGATGAGCAGAGGTAACACAGTACTGTAAATGTGAAACCAAGCAGAACACCTGATCCCCGAACAAGACAGCAAACACAGGACACTCTGTACTTCAGGTACAAAGCCCCTCATGTGTATTTTACCGGAAAGAAAAATCTCTGCTTGCTCTTCACGTGCTGTAATGTGAACTGTCACGGCTGTGTGGAGCTGGGCAGCAGTGACAGGCACTTGAAACTCAGTAATGGGTGGAAAACTGGATCTGTATTCCCCATTTAAAGCTCTTGTGTTGCTTGGCTGAACCTCACGGACACAGAGCTGGAGCGGAGTTAGTTAATCTGAGACGGAAACCGAGAGAAATGTGATCCCGGCCTGAACTCTCATCGGTCAGCCACAGATCACTGCCACAACAACAACAACAACAACAACAACAGTGGCGGCACAAGCAATGAACACAACCCGCATCAATTTTTAGGTCACTCTAAATCAGGTCAACTGATGATGTTGTTTAACGAGCACTTGGAGTTTCATTCTCCTTCAGGTCAGCAAACAATTTGTCCACGGCATCTTTAAAACAGGCTGACTTGAGCTCTTGTCCGTCTCTCTGAATGTACAGGGACAGGAAGCAAATGAAGCCCCCGTCGAGCTGTTGTTGTCTGGCTTGTTTGAGTGGACTGGGGGAAATAATGAGATGCCTCCGTGTTAGCTTCTAAGAAGAGAACAAACCACACTGTATCAGAAGGCTGGTACAAGAAACCGACAGTGTCGCCTTCCTTCAGTAATGGCTGGATAATGACGTTAGTGTGTGTGTGTTTAGGTGTTTTTTCCTCCAGGCTCTGAGGAGAGTCCAGGGCCTAAAGGCATCACAGCTGTAGGGAAAGTGAGTGAGCTGCTCTCTCTGGCATTTGCTCTTTTTTGGCTACTCTGGCCTTTAAAACCCATTTTTCATTTACACTAAAGGACGAGACTACTGCCAGTTTTCCCATACCTTCTCCGTCTTGCCTCTTATTTTTTTTCCCACACAATCTTTCTCCCACATTTGCCCGCTCTTCCTCCCTCCAGTATCTCTCTCACGGTGCACACTCTCCTTACAATAGCCACACATTGATTTATTAAGCTGCTGTTCTTACTTCACGCCTCCTTATTTCCTGTGCAAATAACCTCCATCGTGACAATAACTCCTCCACCTCCTCTTCTTCTTAAGCTCCTCCAAAACACTGACCTGAGCAGCATTCTTTAGTTTATTTGCAGACTTTAATTAGTCTCTCCCACGGCTATTAGATTTTTTTTTTACCACTAAAATACCTATTTCAGCATCTAAAGAACTAAGGAAATAAAGCCTAGAATACATAATGCATTGTTACAGATGGAGTATATGTGATTTTTATGTTTCCATTTGTCATCAGGGGTCTTTTTGAAATTAACTGTACAAGTAACATTAACGGATTTTATTAAATTCACTTAGAGCAATGCAGAGTGTCATACAACCTGGATAGATGTCTGTTCATCTGGAGTTTAGAGAGTTTGGAGTGGAATTCAGAGGCTCAACTATTTCTGTGTTATCTATCTAATGGTAGCATATGTGACAGTGTGGATTTAAAATAAAATTTCCCTTAAAACAGGATAGATCTGAACGAGGAATCTGCAGCCTGCTAGCGTCTCTGTGAGGCTGTACTGTACTATACTTTGCAGGTATCCTGTTCAAAATGTTTTACTATCTTGGACTAGCATTTAAAATCCCAAATTTATGTAGCTCTATATCTATTTAATATAATATGTATGTAAATAAGTTGTTACGTTTTTGTTACTTTAAAATGAGCCTTTTATATCTACATGTGCCTCTAGTCCATTTTCTCGGATACCACCATGTTGCATGTTTCTACAGTAGCCCTGAATGGACAAACCACCGCCAAACGCTGGCTTCACGCCTATTTTGCATTTGTGTTTCATGGCCACCACAGTTTCTCCCTCATGCTTGGAACAGGCAAGTGGAGGGAGGGGGAATCGCAACTACACAGCTAAAGGCCTCTAATTTGTTAAGTGTGCTAATATGTGCTAATTAGCGCTTAGCGCTAATGGGAACACCATTAGATTTTCAAATAAAATTTTGAGATGATTGCACTAGATAAAAATGATTGTAATTTATACTGGGTGGGCATGAATGCGTTTAAGAAATTACATGAAAATCCATCTATCCAACCTCGTGTTGGAACTAGAGCAGGGGTGTCAAACATAAGGCCTGCAGTCCAGAACAGGCCCACTAAAAGGTCCAATCTGGTCCACTGGATGAGCTTTTTTTCTAATGAACATCAATAAAACATAACATAAAAAACATATGTATTGATGTTGAATATTGTGCAAAAAAGCTTCAAATAATCTCGACAAGTTGTAACGTCACAACTAAAACTGGTCCGGCCCACTTGAGATCAAATTTGATCAAATGTGGTCCATGAACTAAAATGAGCGTGACACCCATGAACTAAAGGAAAAGTCTCCAGGTACAATGAATTTCTATCAATCCATCGAATATTCTTTGAAATATTTCAGTCTTGACCAAAGTGGTGGACCGCCTGTGGACCAACTCTGCCATCACTAAATGTCGCTAACATGCCTAAAATAATTCTGTAGTTTGAGTGAAGGTTTAAACTCGAATACGTCAGCACCTCCAAAAATATCACTTTCTTTAAACTTTTCATGAACTGACTTTTTTCATCTGACATTTTCTCCCGCTGGCACGAATACAGTCTGACATTTTAAAATGCATTTTTTTTTTGACGGAGAGCTGCTGTGAGACACATTTTGGAGACATGGTAGACAATGTCATCTGTCGAGTGTGACGCTAAAATGGATAAATGCAGTATCGGTGGAAATGCAAGGTCGTCACTACACACGGCTGTCATATCTGACAGGCAGAGAGAAAACACTATTGACAGCTGCTAGTGTGTGTGCATTATGTGTTTATGCAGGGAGGGAGAGTAAAGCCTCAGTTAGCACCACAGCAGTATCTGTCTACTACTTGACCTTGACCTCTGACCTCCAGATTAACCAAACCTGTCATGTGCATCTCAGGGATTTCATAGTACAGATAAGCGCATGCTTAAGTAAGATCAAGATCAGATAAGATAAGATCAAGTAAGATTACTGTCTCAATCGTGGCAAATATCAATGTGATATAAATTCATTTCTCAAGGAATTTTAATGCCTTGATTTGTAATTTATTGTTGCAGGATATCAGTGATAGTGATATTTTGTAATAGTATGTTAAATAACTGCATTTACCATCTGCATAAATCCTTCATACACTATGTTCTTTTAGAGAAATCCTATTTTTTCTTGCAGCTCCTCATGTGGAATTTCACAACCTCAAAGCTGTGAATATTTAATTTTTTCAATCCTGCCCCGTAAATTATATTTCACCCTCTGCCAGCCACAAATAACCCTCCCATTCATTCATGTAGACATTTATTTAATAAGACATTTGCAGCAAGGACCTGTAATCAATATCTCGGCATAAGCAATCAGAGCATTTCTTTTGTACCAGTGAAACCAATTCATTGTGAGTTTCACAACAAGGACACTGGCTTTTATGAACAAAGGCTGTATGCTGTAAGAAACGTGGGTCGGACATAACAGGAGTCAGAGTAACCTTGAAATGAAGATGTGTTTAAAACAAGCAGCAACCACCGTGGCCATGAAGTGAAGCTAATGCGGAAGTGCCAAAAACTGCAGTTCCTTGAATGGCCACTTGAGGCTGGTTGCAGGATGAGTCAGTCTCCATAAGCCCCCATGTTAAAATGTCCAACTTCACAGCGGAAATAAACATGTTTACAGCCTGGTACAAAAAATGGTTTTGGTCTCTAAAGCTAATTTCCCCATTCATGACAACTGTGCTGAGTCTGAATTTCTATTTAATTCATCTGTTCAAATTATATTAAGGCATAAAGTTATGCATAATTAACAGCAAGGCTGCTTTGACTGACAGGTCGGTGCCATTACAGATGGCTTGTTTGCGCACCCGGGCATCATTCATTTTTAGATTACCCGGGGGGAGCCAGAGGCAAGACTGCCAAGATGGCAACAGCCAGAGATTCACATACAGCTCTTCAGAAAACCTGTGGGTGACCTCGTGGAGACAACATTCATATTTATAATGTTTAGCGTGTTTTAGCTCATTGTTTTGGTTTTAAGTCAAGTAAAATTTTACTTATATAGCCCAAAAGCCTAAATAATAATTTCCTTTAGGGCCGACAACTTTACAATTTTGGTTTTGTTTCTCACCACAGCAGGCAACAGGTGTTATTTGGCCTGCCTCAGGTCCGCCAGTGATCCACGTCCAATTTTTAGATTAGCTGGGAGGTGGAAGAAGCAGGACTAACAACAGGGCGGCGGCCTGCTTCAAAACGGCTCTGTCCGCTGTCCATTCTTTATACTGTCGGTGGTTAAAACGCATTGAATTAACTTCTAAGTTAAGTTGCAACATTATTTTTTACTTGTTTTTAAAAGCTCACTGTCCACACTTTTGATTATCCATATCATCTGTATCTTGTATCAAATCAGAGTCAGACACATGAAGTGTCGACTTATTTGATTTGGTTCTTTTTGTGAATACATTCGACAGCGTTTAATCATTTTCGTGTGTGCAGGAAGAAGGATAGGTGTAACGCCGTAAAAGGTGATGACACTGCTCTTTGTCGTTGTTTAACAGCTTGAAATATAGTGACAGTTTTTACATAAACAAACACCTACAGAAAAACTGTAATAAGTTTATTGCCTTATTAAATATTTACTGATCTAGTTGATGCATTAGTCAGTGAGCACAACAGTATAATTCAGCCTTTTTATTATGGATGACATATTTAATTTGTACAGGCTTTTATATAATAAAGGATCCTCTTTTAGGAAGGAGGTGGGTGTTATTTAATATTTAAAGGCTGCCTTCTACTATATTAGCATATTGGTATTAATTAATTTGTGTAGATCGTAAATATAGACATTTTATTCAAACAGTGAACTTCATTTTCAGATTTGTCCTAGGGGTAAAATGAGTGTTAATTTCATTTAAAGATCACCTTATCTATATCTAATGATATACTATATTACATTGGTGTAAATGGTATTACATCTAGCTATATGGAAAACGCTGTTGCAAGTTATGGATTCATAAAGTTATAAAAGTGTTTTCCACTTCACAAAAACCTTTATCAATCTCATAAAACACTTAAAATAAATAATTACGGCACTATTTCAACTCCATAAACTTTACAATGAATGGCCATCAGGATTTAATAACCACAGGCTGCTTGCACTATCAGTTTGAGCCCCCTCCACCTCCACTACATCGCTCTCTCTCCTGTGTGTTTGCTCTTTGACTCTGGGACACTGAGTCAGACTTTGACAGCACCATCACAGCTTATTACGCACACGCACAAAACACACACAGAAAACCAACCCCCCCTGCCGCTGACAACACTGTGTTCTCATTAAAGCAGGACAAATGAAGACGAGGGCAGCAGCATCACTTTTTTATGACTGGACCAGCGGGCTTAGCACCTATCACAGGTTCAGGCGGGTCTGACGTCACACTGTCATTATTAGCAGACCACCAGAGGACCATTCAACTCCAGCTTTGGCCACTAGACGCACCGCACATAAAACAGACCAGTGTAAGCAACAACGGTCATCAACAAATGTGTTTTAAGGTGGAATGAGCTTTAAGTAAGTGATATGTGTGACGGCCAACATCATAGTGTGACTATGTTCATCCCAAAAATGACAAGACATTTTAGTTTTATAATTGTCAGGAAGGAAAATCCTCTGAACAGAACTCATCATGGGAGACTAACTCTCTGGTTCTTGTAGTCAGGGGTGGGAATGTGGTAAACATCTCTTTGAATTTGATCTACAAAGGTGGGAAACACGCAGATTCCTGAGATAACATGTTTGTTTGGCTGTTCAAGACGGGCAACTAACGTTATGAAGTAACATTATCACTTATTTAGAGTCATGACTATATGTATAATATTCACTCTCTTTTAGCTCTGCTTTGTTCTGCACCTCCTGAGGGAGATATCTGACTCTTAAGCTGTTTAATGTTCCTCTATGTCCATCAGTTAGTCTTTAGCTTTGCCTGGTGTTTGGCGCCGATGAGAGTAGCAAATAGTGAAGATGTGAGCCATAAAAGAAAAACAATGAGCTTTTATTATTGAGCGACTCCTTTCACTTTACGTATTGTAACACATAAATACGTTGTTAATATAAAAAGAATCATTATAGCTGCTTTAATGTATTAAAATGCTGATTGCTGACTCAAATCAAAATTACAAACTGATATTTTTTAACAGCTGACTGTGTGTTTATTTCATGTTACGTTGTGTTTTGACTCCAAACTAAGAACTTAAACTTAAATAACTGTTTGTTTTTGCATATCTTAGTTTAAAAGAGGTCAATCACGAGCTCTGACGTCTGATTGAACCCCAGACAAAACTAAAGCCTGCTGGCAAACTCAACAAACAAGTATGTATGTGCACATTTAAAGGCATGTTCTGTAACCCACCAATCAGAGGTCTTTTATCTGCTACCAAACGTGATACCAGGGGCTTGTAGAGCAGATGGTATGGGCAGCCCTTGTCATTATGATGCTGCAGAGGCCCTGAGATATAAAGACTTAGTGGTCCCTCTGTACTGATGGTTAACAAGGAGGCGAAACTGGAACATCTGTGAGGGGAGAACAGGTAAAAGAGCTGGCACGACTGTGGTTGGTTATCTGACACCCCGGCAGAGAGATGGAGGAAACTGGCTCAGCGTGTGAAAAACGAGGACGGAAAGATTTTGGTCGTGTGTCGGCAGGTCAAGTTGAAAGCTCAGTATCAGATGCCTATCTGAGTGTGTTTTGATAGACTCTTACAGCCTGCTTATAGCCCATATGTTCATACATATTTATCTTAATAGATAAGCTGATGGAGGTCTAATTATGAAAAGATTATAAAGTTTATTATGATGTGCAGGATTTGTTGTTTCATGTCTGATCACACTAATGAAAGAGGGAGGGATTGTAACCATACCTACGATCATGTGATTGCAGACGTCGCAGAACGTGGGCTTCTTGAAGATGTGCTCCATGAAGCAGTGTCCTGCTGAGTCTACCTGCAGCGGGTTGCGTGACTGGGAGCGCGATGTGGGAGGAGGAGCGCTGGGGATGGCCGGAGGGACCGGAGGGATGGGGAGGTTGGTGGTGTGCGGCGGGGCCATCCCGATGTTGCAGAGATGGCCCGTGCTGCTGCTCACGTCAGAGAGCAGCTCCGTCTTGTTGTCGTTGCTGGTTCGGAAGAAGTTGTCCGCGCTCTTGCTGCGGATGCTCTTGGTCTTGAAGGACAAAGAGCGTTTCAGTCTCTGCAGCTGAAAAAAAGAGGAGAAGAGTTGGAGAAAAAATGGAGCGAGGGAGAGAAAGAGAATAAATGAGGAGAGAGGAAAGATCAGAGCAACTGAGTGAGACGTGAAGTAAATTCATTCCTGTTATAACCTAAATAAATTACAAACGTAGTCTCTAGAACCTTCAGGTAAATGTCCCATGGCCGATAAAAAGACCACTGCTAGGGGAAACTTATCACTGCTCAGTAGAAAACCTTCGAGGTTCCCTACCTGGAAGGTAATGTGATTTCCTGGTTAGGGCGATGCATCACGTCAACACTATTTCTCACACACTGTGCTGCTGTTTCTGGCCACAGCTTCTATCAATCTCATTAGTCTCCTCTTTACAGTAATGCTATTCATAACACTCCACACTGACAGCTCCTCATTTAACCTCTCAGTGTGTACTTCCTCCTCTGTGAAACCCATTTAATTCTGGGCTCAAACACGCAATAAAGAACGTCTAAGCTACTGTAATGTAATTTTATGCTTCTGGTTTCTGGCTCGTGCGTGTGGCTGCAGGTCTCTGATTGAAAGACTTGATTATGTTTTATGTAATTGAAGGGTAGTGAAGGACTCCTAATGATGCACCATATCCTAGCACACAGTACAGGCCTGATGCATGACACCTGTGGGGAGTTACTGTTTTTTAGCTGGGTGCTCAAGGTTGATGTGACCTTTTTATGTTTATTAGCTATGTGCACGCACAGACGCTGTTTATGTTATCTAATTCTGAGTTTAAGTCACTGTATTGACTTACAGTACAAAACAATGAGGTGAATAAACATACATATATTGCATGCTGTTGATATTTTTGGCTAACATGCTTGAGCTAATTGTTGAGAGAGCTCATCACTGCAGCTTTGGTATGGTGAAGATCAATCAATTCTGCGGGTCACTCTGGAAACAATCAATTTGGAGCCTTTCTCTACCATTACCACCCACACACAGAAACAGACGTGAACATATAGCACACATACTCTCCTGCAGCCAAGTGAAGAGCTGCAGCTCCTCTGTACTTATCTACAAAGGTTGCGACGATAAAGGATGCTACACTTCTTGTATATCCTTTTATATATTAACAATAAAACACCATGAATAACACGTAAAGTTATCTCTAAATCAGCAAAGTGAGGGGATGTGTGCATGCATCAAGGAGCTCATGCTTTGTTTGATGGCACCAAAATCTATAAGAGCTGTGTTCTACCATTAAAGCAGGAAGGGGTTAATGGGGGCTGGGCTGGGTAATGCAAAACAAACTAAAAAAGCCAGTTATCGCATGAGATTATATATCAATACATTCACTGATGCAGCCTCGGAGCAAAGAGTGCGCTCAAAAAACGTGGGTAATGATGGACTAAACCTTGTGTAGCTTTGACTTCACTCAGTGATCGATCTTTAAAAAAAAAAAAAAAGCATTAAAAGTTGTGATATGAAACAACTTTTATCTTCATGTACATGCAGGTATGCTTGTATGTTATGATGGACTAAAATCAGCAGTACGCTACAGTTTGCACAAGAGTGTAGGCTCACCTTGCGCTTGTGATGTTCAGGCCTCACAGTATTCTTTAAAGGAGGAATAAAAACACAAACACAGCTTTACTTAATGATAGTAAACTTATTCTACCTGTCTGTACGAATGATTAAACACTTTCTTAAATAGCTTTTTTTTGTCTTTCGAAGATGTTTGACAATTAATCAACTGAGATATACTTAAAAGTGAGTGAGGTTGTTTGGCAGAAGCTTTGAAATTATGTGAGAAGTCAGCCAGGAGTCTCTTGAAATATCCAGTGACCCAACGTGCCAAAATAAGAGCTCACATGCCCGAGCTTTAAAAAAGAACACAATGCAACAAAGGAGAACATCTCTGCCATCCCAGCTGCGACTGAGGTCAAAAAAACATATCTAAAACATAGATAAAACAAGAGCTCTGCCCTGTACAGATGCTTTGGGACGGGACAGCTGCTGTGTCCATCCACTACCATGATGACTAGTCCAATATTCTACTGCTAATTGTAGTAGTCTGGGCAACATGTGGCCCACATAGATGGCAAAACGCCTGAGGGAGCTGTGGATCTCTGTCACACAGCCTACTTTCCTACATCAGCCACAAGTAGAAAGTACAAACCCAAATACTGCTTAATATACAGATAATATCACTTCCTTTGCCACTACAGCACCACTGTTGGCTGTTCAAGAGCTTTAAATAGCCTTTCCATCATCATTGATCTAGTTCAACTTGGCTAAATAAAAGTCATATAAGGATATAAAGAGTGTATAAAGAGATGTCATCTTTATCTAAATGTTGTTTTCTTGTAAGGTACAATATCATGATGTTATTTTAATGGTGTCCCAGCACACCTGGGTGGTCTGTTGTACTAAACAGGAGTCTGTAGTGACTCTTTGTGGGACTTTAAACATGTTATGTTTGTGTCCTATTTGAACAGCTGATGATATTTTTGTTTTTCAGTGTAATAGGTATGGTATCCTCCTTAAATGTACTCGGGATCTGGCTGTTTTAAAACGCTTGTCAGTGATAAAAAGTGACAGTTTAAATACATGTTGTTCTTTTTGGGAGCTGTTCCCTGTTGACTCGGTTTTATGGCCATGTTGAGAGAAGTTTGTTTACCCTGCTCTATTAATAATAGCTGGACTGATGCACAGTGCGATCCCACACTACATCAGTCAATCCGGGGTGATTGTAAATAATAAATATAAACAGGACAGTCCTACCTTGGTTTCCTGCTGGCTGGCGTTCGCCGTCGGGGATTTGGGTGTCTCATTCTGGTCCCGTTCGTCCTCTTTGCCCCCACTTTCGTCCTGAATCATGTTGGCCGGTGGGATCATCCTCTCTTTTTGGGATCTCTAAAAAAAACTGTTGCTCTGTAGAGTTCGTTTTCTTCCCAAGCTGTTTATATGGTGCCCATTCCTCTATAGTCACCGTAACCCGAGGATAAGAGAAGGAGAAGTCATCCAGATCTGTTGCTGTTGCTGCTGCTGCTGCGAAGGGGACGTCTGAGTCTCATCCGCCGACAGGAAAAGATAAGAAAAATGTCTTGAGGAGGCTGTAGATGAAGTGCTTTCCAAATCAGAAGTTCAAAGTCGGCCCAGTTCAGCTTCAGTGTCCTGTCCTTCTAAAGGAGGCTTTCGCGTTTATCGTGTCGTCGTGCGTAATGCTGCCAAGACATCTCCAAGTCCACGCTGCGCACCGTGCGCCGCACACTGCCAATACTCTGATGGGCGGAGAGCTGTAAACGACCAAGGGAGGGAAGGATGGGGAGAAGGAGGAGAGATATGACACAACGACTCTGCCCTGCCAAAATTCAGATGGAGGACACACTCAAAGGAAAAAACATCCATATAATTCGGTCAAATTGAATCACTGCTAAAGAAAGTAAAAATATGTTTTCACAGGGTGGTCATATCATTTCACGTGTTTCTCATTTCCAGCGCATATCCACATATTTTATAATATTTTCTGGCACCAGGTGTTTTACTTTGTAATCTTCCTAATTGACATGGACTGATAATTTTCCTGAAACAGGTGATAGTGCTTTGGATAGCAAGAGTGTAACATTTGACTAACTTTAAAAAAAATGTTAAAGGATAATTCAACATTTTAATAAGTACTTTTACACACTTTTCTTAATATGAGCTAGATGAGAAAATTTTATTTTATTTGTGAGAAAATGCTCAGCGGTGCCCTTCCAGTGGAGAAAACAAAGTGATCTCTTGGGTGCTCTTACAGTGGAGAAAACATGGTGAGTGACCTCTATGGCGACCTCACAGTGGAGAAAACATGATAAAGTGACCTTCATGGTGCCCTTGCAGTGGAGAAAACATAATAAATATGACATCTATGGTGCTCTTTGATTGGAGAAAACATGTCAAAGTGACCTCTAGGGTGTCTTTTCAGGGGAGAAAACATGACAAAGTGATGGTTCCAGTGGAAAAAATGCAATACAATGTTGTCCTACATGCTAGAAGATAAGTTGGCCTCTATGTGCCTCAAATGGTTAAGTAGCCCAGTTAATAGTTCCATGTGTGATTTTGTCACATAGGTGTAGGTGGACGTGTTATACTTTAAATCTTAGCATATTTAATTGATACATATACTGGAAGTTGCATCTGTTGAAATTGACTTTTCTGAGGTAATACACTCAAGACAGACAAGAAAACAAGGACACTATTGTTATATTTACACATCGAATGAGCCATTATTTAGGAAATAAACAACATTATGACGCTTAAGCTTTTGAAGTGAAATATTAGGTGCCTCACCCACCTCAGATGGGACAGGCGTGATGCCCGCTGTAGTGATACATCACGCTGCCTCCCTGAGGCTACCCTGTGATGTGATGTCCTTGAAGTTATATCGCGGGACGAAGGAGGCAGGCGCCAGACTGCAGCCTCCTCGCTCTGACAGGAATGCAAACACCAGCACAGTCCAGAGTGAGTCTACATATCCAGCTCAGTTTCTGCTAGAGATCAGAAGGGATTCCCTCCACAAAAACTCCTACAGGCCTCAGAAAAAGCTGGTATAATGTCAGAATAAACACTTATTTTGTTTATGTCGCAAAGCCGTCTACATTTTAAGAAAGCATCATCTGAATGACGAGTATACAGAGGCTGAGGTATCTACTGTTAAAGAGCCACACATCAGAGAAAGCACTGAGCCAGAGGTGCATGCGTGTCTGAGTGATGGCATATAGATATACAGTCTAAATCTACAATAATATGTGATGGGGGTGCGAAGCTACAGTTTGTTTACCCTGTGCTTATGTAGTTTAGAAGGTGTGAATGAGGTGTTATTAATCCACAGTTGTCAGGTTTTGGATATTACTCAAGCGACACCCTTAGTGGCTGTGAAGTGAAGCCAATGCCAAAAGCTAGATTAGCCATTAGAAGAGGCAGGTGTGCCAACATGGCAGCAGCCAGAGGTTCAAGGTATCTTTAATATCCCCAAGGGGCAATTTGTGGAGCAGCAGGAGAACAACACAAACATAAATAAACATTAATAACACAAACGTAAGTCACAAACAACCAATAAGTGAACAAAAAATACATGGCACAAAACAATTGCGGCAGCAGGAACAGAAGTAGTTTTTGTATCAGTTTTTCCTGCATCTTGACAGACCATAACTGCAGCCTGATGGTAGTAACTCAAAATAAGAGTTCAGGGGGCAACTGGGCCTTCCTCGGGTCTGTGTAGGTCATTCAGAGTGTAGTGGGCAATTTTGCAACACAACTTAACTACACTCTGCAGTCTGTTTTTAAGAGTGAGATACCTGTACCAGCTCTCAAAGGAGAAGATAGATAGATAGATAGATAGATAGATAGATAGATAGATAGATAGATAGATAGAAGTTTTTAAATGTATTTTGAGAGAGATCAATCACTCATGGTAGTAATTGTTCCCGTCCTTGTAACATTAACCACAAATGAGCTGAGGTCACACACTCTCCCACCACCTGGAGAGTGCACAAGACAATCCCCCCTCGAATTAATCAGACAGCCAGACAACCAGAGCGTGAGTCAATGTTGCGTTTGTGCATGTATGACCACGTGGTGTTTGTCTGTGTGTGTGGTTACTGTGAATCATGTTAGCAGAAAAAAAAAAAGCCAAATGCATGACCAGTTGTGCCAGGAAACCAGAAGATAGAACTAAGTGTGAAAGAGGGAATGAGAGACACACAGAGAGCGAGAGAGAGAGAGAGAGAAACATTATAATTTCCTCTCTCAACTGCTGGACCATCGCAGTGGAAGGAGGGCGTGAAAAGCTGGAGAGAGGAAGACTGAGCGATGGAGGAGGATAGGACAGAGGATTGGAGAGATAGGGGTTAATTATTCCAAATGAAAGGTTTCATCGGGGCAACCAAGTTGTGCAATTTCATGGCTCACAGTTGCCATTTTTTTTCTGCCTTTCTTAAGATCTATCAATAAAATCTGTAATATGATCATTAAAGACACCATTGTGACCTCATGCATTTGTTCTAACCTTGAAGTATTTCCTCTTGTTTATACCTGCCACTATATATTTGAATTGTTTAGCAGATTATATCAGAGTGTGCATTCCATCCAGGCAGACGTTTCCGTTTGGAGGATTTGTGGTCAAACTTTCCAGAAACAATTTTCGGTTTCTGTTTTCAGAACCTGCTCTGGTCATTTTCACTCATTCCTTTTGACGTCGATTCACTTTCTTCAGGGAAATGTGATGATTCAACATGTAAATACCTCCACATCTGTTTTAACGTGACTCCAAATAAAAATGATACTCCAAATATGTGGTTTGATTGCCACAGAAATGTCACACCAAATAGTCTTCACTGGATTTCTTCATCAGTAGAAATGAGCGCAGACTGTGGAGAAGCATTGTGCAGAAGCCGACATCCATGATCAATAATAATCATGTAGTTATGTACACATATCACAGCTAAAATTAAATGTCTACTCCTGCAATAAATCATTACTTCGTCAGGATCACAGTTGTGATTTACACATGTGGCAGATGTGTTGATGTGCATATGTATTTTAAGGATGTGCTGACATGTGTGTTACTTTGTGTGAATGCTCTGAAGTAACTGTGCTTCACTCGCTGTCTGCAGGTTTCTAGTTGTAAATGGTTGTTATACTGTCTGAGTACCTCACTGCATATGTAATGATTTCACACTTTAATGTGTTGTATTAAGAAAAACATGTCACTGGAGCTAATTTGGAAGGTTAGAAAGATATCAAGCTGTTTGACTTAATGAAACTGGATTCAGTATATTACACCTAACCAACATAATCATTTATATTAACTCTAGCCCTTTGTTTTTTAACTATTTGTATACATACTATGCAGGCCTAAAGCTGCAAATTTATGGATAAAAAGTGCTACTTGCCTAGATTAGTAAAAACCATGTTCACCATATCAGTTTAATGTTTTAGCGTGCTAAAAACAGAGAGTCCACACTGATGGGGATGTATTTTTGTAAGTGTTTGATCATAAACCCAATAAAAGCATTGGAAAAATTACATTAATTACTAATATAGAGGAAAACTAAGGGGAATTGTGAATGTCTGATTTATGCAGATATTATGTGGTGAACCAAGCAACCAAAAAGACAGTAGCCCCCATTAAAATTAAAAGGTGATGGTGAAGTTATATTATTTAATTGATTAAATACGATGTCTGTGCTCATTTCTTTAATTATTCATTATCATTGTCCTCACAGAATGCTTCATGATATTCACCAAAATTGAAAGTTACACCCTGACATGAAAAAAACAAATGGCATCCTCAGTGTTAGCTCCTGCTTTGGTCCTGTTAAAAAACAAACAGAAGGGTAACTGATGATAGTGGCAGATGATTTGTTGTCATGACTTCTGTGAATATGATCTGCACTTCCAAAAACTAAGCCATAATTTCACAAGGTTGAACAATAATTTATGATTTATTTCTCTGTTGTGAACTGAATCCGTGAAAACAAATCACAACTTGCGGGTTAGAAAAGATTACTTTTTCACCACACAGCGTGATCCATTGATGTCATTTCTGGTCATTGTGTCCCGATTACTGTGAGATTGTGAAATCCTCTCTCAAGTTTCGTCACACTTACGGTGCCAAACTCCACATTTTGCCTCTTTCTGGTGGGTTCTCAGATTCTCTGGAGACTCAACATGTCAGCCAGCTATTCTTGGAGTGTAGTTTCCTGCTCACGCACATGGTGTTCACATCAGTTTCTCAGCCAAGAAGATCAGTTTTGAAATCTGTCATCAGCGTTGTCACGTTCAGGGCAGAAATAAAAGGCTGATGGAGTAAACGTATGGTAGATTTATTACAAGGAAAATTGATGGGAAGGTGACTTTCTAGTTTTGGATGATAGGTTATCATTTTTATTATTATTATCACTGCATCAGTGGAGCTTTTGTGCCATGACTGCTTTCTAATTTAACACTGCAGCTGGTCTATAATTTGAATGGACTTTAAGACATTGCATTCTTGTAGAGGTCTATAAATTGAATAATTTCAGAGCAAACCGCATCATAATAATAAAAACTGATTTGATTGGATTCACTGCAAATTAATGTACACATATATAGACGATAATAATGCCGTTATGTCGTCTAAAAGTGTACACCATCATTTTATTCTCTGTGTCCTCAGCTCAAAGCAAAACTGAAAATGTTAGCAATTAGCAATGACCAAGTCTGACATTACACACACACACGCGCACACACACACACACACACATCCCAGCATGTGTTACAGTAATGGGCAAATGGATTCCCTTAGAACCAAGGCTAATTAGCTCATCTTATGGGCCAACCTAGGAATAGTCTCTGCAGGGGACTTGACAAAATAATGAGAGATATGAGTGTGTGTATATATATATATATATATATATATATGTGTGTGTGTGTAGAGAAATGTAACTTTCTGAACTAACAAATGTATAATGATGGTTAAGAATTCAAAATGACAAATTACAGTTAAAAAGTCTAATTACTGGGTACCCTGTATGGACGTCGTATACGTGACGTCAGCCAGAAGTTTCTGAAGTTTTGAAGCTTGAAATCTGTAACTCTGACCGCTGCCATCTTTGTATTCCTGCCTCTTCCACCTCCTAATCAAAAAATCGGCAAAGACGTGGATCATCTGTGGACTTGAGGCGAGCTGAATGATGCCTGTTTGCTCAAACAAGCCGCCTGTAACAGCAGCCACCTGTCAAAGCTGTTAATTATGTATAACTTTAAGCCTTAATATAATTTGAACAGGTGAGTTAAAAACAAATTCAGACTCAGTACAGTTGTCATGAACGGGGAAATTAGCTATAGAGACCAAAACTGTTTTTTGTACCAGGCTGTAAACATGTTTATTTCTGCTGTGAAGTTGGACATTGAAACATGGGGACTTATGGAGACTGACTCGTTCTGTTGTCAGCCTCATGTGGACGTTTGAGGAACTGCAATTTTTGGCACACTTTGTTAGCTTAATTTCACAGCCATTGACGCTGCCGCTTGGTTTAAACACACCTATTTTGATTCATGCCAAGGACCTTTGCTGCATAATACATATGCCTCTTAAAGTTAAACTTCTCATGACAAGACTTTTAAATGACCTTTAATTAAAAATGTATGCTGTTGTTGCATTAGTTAAGTAACCACAGCTCCACCAAACTGTAAACATTTGTGACATTTTGGAAAATACACTTTCTGACCAAGAGTTAGATGAGAAAATCAACACCACTCTCAGTTTCACAGTAAATATAAGCCAGCCAGGAGCCAGGGCCAGGCTAGCTGTCCCTGTCCCTAATACCACTCTCATCTTTGTACTTGTCAGAACTGTATTCAAGACCAAATAAAACTACGACCAAGTCATGACCAAGACCAAGGTGTATCAAGACCAGGACAAGACTTTGGGCGTGGCTGTCTCAGTAAGAGTCTCATTGCAGAATTTACAGACTGCTGTGCTTTTTCTTTTGGACGCTGTTTTGCAGATGAACTCTTTGTGGTTTAGTCAAGTTTTATCACAGAAGATTCGGCTGACATCTCACAGACAGCCACAGTTTCTTCTTCTCATTATGATTAGAAATGAGTCAAGTGATTGGTTTTGAAATAAAATCCAGAGTCCTCTCCGAGACAAGACTGAGTAAACATGCAGTCGAATCCAAGACGAGGCCGAGGCCTTCAAAAAGTAGTCTTGAGACCAGTCTTGAGACTGATTACTACAACACTGGTACCTGTACGCCGTAAGCTAGAGCAGCAGGTGATTAGCTTCAC
This sequence comes from Sciaenops ocellatus, assembly GCA_033000465.1. Lineage (NCBI taxonomy): Eukaryota > Metazoa > Chordata > Actinopteri > Sciaenidae > Sciaenops > Sciaenops ocellatus. The sequence goes on along the minus strand of CP136878.1, from coordinate 11,777,411 downwards.
TTAGCATGAAGACTGGAAATGGTGGGAAGCCAGCTAGCCAAAATACATCTATGATATAAAGCTCACTCAGAGTAACATGTTAACTTAAAGGACTTCCTGTAGACTGGTTGCCTGGCAACCCCTCAGTGATGACAGGGCTCCACTTAGAGTGTTATGAAAGTCTCAAAAGGAATGTGGATAGGGTTATTTCTCAAAATGTCAGACTATTCCTTTAATCGCCATCACTGAAACATGCTGCTCTTTCATGTGTAGGTCTACATGTATGTTTTTCTGAATATGGCAGATTAATATTAACAGTCTGAAGGTCCCAGTGTGTCTGTAATGACTCATGAATGCACAGCACCTCTCAGGATCTCGCGCTTTAAAGGTGTAAAACACTCTGTCCATTTTCCTCACTGGACACTGATTGAAGTGAGAGTGCTGCTGTTCAGACTGGCGCATCATTCTTTCATTACTGTATTCGACCCAGTGACGTACAGCTGACCCCCTATGACCACGTAACTGGTCTCCAGCTGGTCATTTCTGAGTCTTGGTGTGTGCCTGTTAGAGCAAATGAGACAGCACAGGCTAAAAAAAGCACAGAACAGCAGCTGATCTTCTGCCACGCTGAGACCAGCACATCAGAAACAACTTCACTTACACAGGTTTTACTTTTAATAGTTTTATTTGAGCATGCTGCATATTTTAAGTTTCTTTTTTTTATATAATAAATACAGATAGCGATGATTGGCAACTTTATGGTCACATATTTTGCAACAAACTAGAGCCTTTGGTGCCAAGTGTACTAAGTTATCTGAGCGACAACCTCTGTGGCTGTGAAGTGGAGCCAATGCAGAAGTGCCAAAAACTGCAGTTCCTCAAACGTCCACTTGAGACTGGCTACAGAACGAGTCAGTCTCCATAAGCCCCCATGTTAAAATGTCCAACTTCACAGCAGAAATAAACATGTTTACAGCCTGGTACAAAAAACAGTTTTGGTCTCTATAGCTAATTTCCCCGTTCATGACAACTGTACTGAGCATGAATTTTTATAGAACTCACCTGTTCAGATTATATTAAGGCTTAAAGTTATGCATAATTAACAGTGTGGTTGCTTTGATTGACAGGTAGGTGCTGTTACAAATGATTTGTTTTAGCACCCAGGCGTCATTCAGCCCGCCTCAGGTCGGCCAATGATCCACGACAGAGCCACGACACTCTGATCTTCAATACAGCTTTTTAGAAACTTATGGGCGACGTCACACCTACGCCGTCCACTCTTTATACAGTCAGTGTTTTTAACAAGCAGCAGTCCATTAAATCAATCAAATAATTCATGCCACATTTCATGAAACATGACCAGAGGCACCAAACAAAACTAGAAATTAGAATATATGAATATATTAACTTAATTCATGCCAGTACTTATATTTGAAAATACATCACTGCAGTTTTAAAGGTTAAGGCTGATGTAAGTTTTTCTTATTTTTCATACATAAAAGGACTAAAACTGTCAATATGTAATCGACCATGTCATTGATTCAAACTATGGACAAAAATAGAAGCCTATGGGAGAAAGAAAGAAGCCATATCAGGATCATTTAATACTTTTACAACAGGACATGTTTCATTTTCTCGACTAATGACGTATGTATGTGTCACTGTACATAAAGAACACTGGGCCATCATCTGACTGTTGTATTTAAACTAGAATTTGATCACTGGTTGCGCACCTCATCAAACATGCGAAAAATGTAGAATCACTCGTCTTTTATTCACACAGTTGGCCTGAAGTGAGATGTTTTATTTATACCATGGGTCGGTTCAGCCAAGCAATCTGATTTATTAACGACAGCTTCCAACCGTGCCGTTAATGCCCATAAAACATGGCTAGCTACTCTTTATTGGTTGTTATGCCAATTCCCGTGGTAACAAGGGAGCTAGTTAGCAGTCTCTGTGTCTCTCCCGTCTTTGATTCAAATGTATTTCTACTGTTCTGAAACTTATTACACACTTGAGGACATTCCCCGCTGTATTTATGAGCACTTCAGCGCTGCCAGTTGGATGCAATAGATATGCAATAACCACACTCTTTAGTGAAATGTGCAATTGAATGACGCTGCTTCCATTAACTAGTCTCGCTTTTAATCTGTTTTATATATCATATATTTGACACCAGTTGTTTCATCTCAGCCTGCAGCCATTCAGACTCAACTTTCCAGAGTTACCTGCGATGTTAGAATATGAGATGCTGAAGTTTGATATACCTTAAACGCCGAATGGCTTATTTGAGATTTGCCACTGTGGGTTCTCAGCACAGATACAGGCACAACAGTCCGATCCGATGACAATTATTTTATTTACACTACTTAGACACACAATTTAATACAGATAATAAATGCTTGGCATGCGCTCTTGGCCGCCCAGCCTTTCCAGTGCATCTGCTTGGCATCCGTGTGTGCCTCCTCTCCTCCCAGGTCCAGCATGCTACTGCCTTAAAGAGGAAAGTGTAATGAGACAACCATTTCCAGCTGTGTCAATCACCTCACCTGGCACTGCTCTCCTGTTCTGTACCAGTTCTCTTTCCTCCAGATGAATGGCAACCCAGGCCCACACCACAATTACCAAGCAGGAGAAGTGGACATGTGCCCTGGGGTCGCAGACCTCCAGGGACCTTTTTTGTTCCCTGGAGGCCACTGGAGACCTTAAATATCACTCATAGCTCCATAGTTTGTTGGTCATATTTGGGTAAATATTTTAGTAACACAGATCCTGGCATAGTTTAATTGGTATAGTTCACTTCCCAATAACCATTTCAAGGAAACTCTTGTTTCTTTAGGATATGACTAGCTCAAAGTAGACATCCTAATTACGTTACCACAACTGACAGTATAAAGAACAGACGGCGTATCCGTGATGTCACCCGTAGGTTTCCCAAGAGCCATTTTGAAGCTCAAAATCTCTGGCTCTGGCTGCTGCCATGTTGGCTATTTGGCCTCTACCGCCTCACGGCAAATCTAAACAATCTAAAGGACTCCTAGTTGCTCAAAGAAGCTATCTGTAACAGCACCTACCTGTCAATCAAAGCAGCCACACTGTTAATTATACATAACTTTAAGCCTTAATATAATTTGAACAGGTGAGTTCTATAAAAATCACCCTCAGTACAGTTGTCATGAACGGGGAAATTAGCTACAGAGACCAAAACTGTTTTTTGTACCAGGCTGTAAATTAAATAAATTATTTCTGCTGTGAAGTTGGACATTTTAACATGGGGACTTATGGAGACAGACTCACTTCTGGAGCCAGCCTCAAGTGGACATTTGAGGAACTACAGTTTTTGGTACTTCCACATCGGCTTCATTTCACAGCCACAGAGGTTGCCGCTTGGTTATAACCTGTTGCAGTGAAATCCACTGAGTAATCCAACAACTACAAATAGATTTTTTAAAAAGTGTATGTACAGTAGTTGTAGAGCATATTGGCTTCTGTAATTGTGTTTTTTTTTCTACAGAAACTGCATCATTTATGAATGACTGCCACAGAGGCCAAGATACTGGGGCACCATCTGGGACTCACAAACCAGCTCTTATCAATATCTCATCAAAACGTGACTGAGCTGAGGCAAAAGAGAGTGAGGAGGAAAGAAAAATCTTTTCTGTCTTCCTCTCCTCGGGAGAATTTCTTTAAACAAACCTAAATCTGAGATCATATTTCCTTCTTTGATTTTTTTAGGACTTAATTTTTAGCTGACCAGTAAAAAAAATAAAGCTGACTATTTTCTGAAGACATATTTTCTCACTAAGGTAGCTGATGGATGCCAGTTGTCACACATGAGGAGCTAGGGCAGGCTAAAACAAGGCCAGATGATGACTTGCTCCAATTAACAGTGCAAAATGATGAATATAAACACACCACAGATATCTGGGTGCTGTGCTGTCCTAATCCAGATCCCATCAACCTCATCATCATATGCCTTCACCTCATTTTGTCCATTTATCACTACTTCTATCCTACATGCACTTTTTGGAGGCCACAGTTAAAGGAATATTTTGAAATATGCTCACTTGCTTTCTTTTTTTTTTTAGCTTAGATTAGCATAAAGGCTGGAAACAGGGAAGTTGCTCCCATTGCTCCCTGGCGACAAATAGTCCCCCACATATCCCATCATATAAAGTATATTAATGAGTGCGCTTTAGCGACAAATGTAGGTGGATTTTGTTACTTCATGCACAGCCAGGCTAGCTGTTTACATGTCGAGTCTTCGTCAGTGACAGTATAAAGAATGGATGGTGTAATTGTTGTATTTATTGTTTGTATAAGTCTATAATTTGTTAACCTTTTTGAAGATCAATGTCTTAAGTTGCATTTGTTTGATTGTTGATTTGAGTAAAATGCTTTTATTTTGAAATCTTGGCAAGTCTCGTGCATGTGTGTGACTGACAGCATCGGCACAAGCAATTAAGCTGTTGTACTTTTGCACTCTGTTTCAAGTTTCATGCTCCACGTGCTGTGCATGTTATTATTTACGTCAAGCTAACACTGTTTATATTTTGTCGATGCTATTTGGTTTTCACGGTGGAGCTGGAGAGAGAGAGAGGCTTCAAATAAACCAGTAACAAGAAAGCCACCTAGGGCAGGCTGAATGACGCCTGGGTGCTCAAACAAGCCATTTCTAACGGCACCTACCTGTCAGTCAAAGCTTCCACGCTGAACTATGCATAACTTTAAGCCTTAATATAATTTGAACGGGTGAGTTATATAAAATTCAGCCTCTGCACAGTTGTCATGAATGAGAAAATTAGCTATTGAGACCAAAACTGTTTTTTGTACCAGGCTTATTCTTATTTCTGCTGTGAAGTTTATGGAGATTGACTTGTTCTGTAGCCAGCCTCAAGTGGACGTTTGAGGAACTGCAGTTTTTTGGTACGTCCGCATTGGCTTCACTTCACAACCACAGAGGTTGCCGCTTGTGTAGCTTCCTATTTTGTGTATGTGAGCGATCGTCTCCCCTAATTTTAGTCTAGAAAGCAAATTAGCATGTTTCCCGAAATGTCACAGTGTTGTTCAAGAGGAATTTAGCACAAAATCAAAGGCAGACTGAGCGAGAATTAAGTGTCCGCTTAGAGGTTAGAGATATTTTAATGTAGAGCCTAAACAAAGCACTAAAAAAAGCAGAACAGGCTCAGCAGTGTTACAGTGAGAGGCAGCGCAACGCTTAAGTGCTATCAACAGTTCCACTTATGGACGCAATTTACTTTGCATCACAAAGCAATCATGTTTAGAGGGCAAACCCACTAATAAGACAGAAACACTACAAAACCCCCGAAATAGAAACAACAGAGTGAATTCAATGGAGCTGCAGCCGCTCTTGTGTTCCTGTTGTGAGTCATAAGTGTTAGTTTTGTGTCTTGATGACGCGGGCGGATGCGTGGGTGACACTGGGGGAGGGTGGGTGTGGGCGGGTGGGAGCAGCAGATGCATCGCTTGTGTTCCCCCAGACCCCTGTCATCCACTCAGTCTCGGCTTCATTCAGCTGGTTGTTGCTACGTTACAAACATGGGAGATGACACTCGAAGTGAACGCGCAGACAAACGCACAAAAGCTGTTATGTCCTTTAACATTCTGGGAAATCTTTTCTATTTCTAATACAATTCAAATGTCTTGCCCACATCAAGTTGGTGTGGAGACAAACAAGGATCATTTAGTTGTGAATGCTTAACATATTGAATTAATCACACAGTAGCTGCGTCTGACATGTTTATTACAGTGGATTTTCTCTGTCAAATAAAGAGGATGATGAGACTTTGACAATATTGGGGTGATCTGGGGAGATTTTAGCTCTCAGGTTTACTTCCACTTCTCGTGTGCATAATGAGGAGGACAGAGTTTGGGAGCTGTTTTGATCATCATGAAGTGTAGTCCACTCTGCCTCTGGCATTTTCTCTGGTATTTCCAAAAGTTGAGGGCCATTCAGTCGAGAAAACTGTGCACTAAAATGACACGACTTCATAACGACACAGAGGGAAGTATTTTATAAACTCACTCGTGTTAAATGTACTTGTACGCTGATAGTGACATTTGTTCAATTCATCCTTGAGTTGTGGTCAGACAGGTTGCTGTGTGGTTGAGGATGATCTACTTTGAATCAACACTGGACAACATTGTCACCATTTAAATGTTGGAACAAAATATATTGTATGTGATCTAAAGCACAAAGACTGCTGTACAAAAATATATGGACTTTATTTACAGTAGAAAACTGGTCTCTATTCCACTAGAGGATGTAAATTATATATTTAATACACAAATGAACAAAAAGGAACAACATGTTGACCAGACTTCACGTTCAGGGGGTTCTAGTGTGGCGTTACCAATGACAGTATAAAGGCAGTGGACAGTGTTTGCGTGACGTCACCTGTAGGTTTCCAAAGCACCGTTTTGAAGCTCAAAATATGTGGCACAGGTCACCGACATGTAGTCCTGCCTCTTCTGCCTCCCAGCTAATCTAAATATCAGCAAAAAGTGGATCATTGGCAAACTGAGTGACACCAGGGTGCTCAAAACAAGCCATCTGTAACGGCACCCACCTGTCAACTGTAACAATTTTGAGTTGGTTTTGTGTTTCCTGTTTTATCTTGTAGCTCTCGCCTGTCTGTGTCTTGCATTTATACTTCCTGCCTTGCTTTCCCCGCCTGTTTTTAGTTATGCACCTGTCCCTGATTAGTTTCACCTGGTGTCCTGCATGGTTATTTAGTTTCTGTGTTTCCTTTGTTTCTTTGTCTGTCCGTTTTGCACATGTCTGCTTACCTGTGTTCCTGTTTTTGTTTGTATTTTTGTCTGGACCTCCAGCTGCCTTTTGGTTTGGTTTGTGTTCATCAAACTCCAAACAAAGACTCGCCTCAGCTGCTCTCTCAGGTGTGACTCTGTCCCTTTGCCTGCTCCTAGTGCTGGACTTCCTGTTACCATTCCTTCCACATGTATCAGGGCAAACATGTATGTATGAAGATTAGAAGAAGTATGTATGAAGAAATACTAACTAACATCCAGAAGTCCCCATCTGGAGCCAGTGTTTGCTTTGTGTCCTCTGGGCTACCGTAGAAACACGGCGGTTCAACATGGCGGACTCAGTGGAATAGGACCCGCTCACTCTGTAGATATAAAAGTCTCACTCTAAGCTAACAAAAACATAGCGAGTCTGATTTTCAGGTGATTAAACACTAATGAAAACAGAGTTATGAATATTATATTCCATTTCTGTCAGTAGAGACCCTTAAATGTTACACACTGATCAATATTGTCTCAATGCACAACACTGCCAACTTTCCCAGAAGGATACAACCATTTTAAGGGTGTGTGGACATTTTAAATAAAACATTACTTCACTGTGATTGATGCTACTTGTGCATATAATTCTGTAATGAGGAAAACTTAAAGTTGGCAAACTGTCTGACAATATTTCACACTGATTAATTTGTATTTTGCTCTCCAAGTAGCCACAACACTGATCATTTGCTTCTCTTTGATGACAGAACCATTTCCCTGCACTTTCAACCATTATTTTCAATTAGGAATGCTAATGCAGCATTTTTAAGATGTGATTCATGAATGGAGGCATTTTCCTGTCAATCCTAGAAGGATGCAAATATGCCAATAAATAATGCCTACTGTGACATGTTTTCTGTAACACCTGTTCTGTGAGACTGATGGCTCCCGGAGTGATCTATGCTCTCCTGGTTTCGCTTCAGCTCAGCGGCGCTCGACACATTTGTCAGACAGATTCATCAAAACCAAAAACCCTAACAATGTTTCTGTCCAAAGTAAAACTTCATCTATTTATCTCCCTCTGTGAAAAAGCAATTCCTTTGATCATATTGTTCATGAAGGTAACAAATGAGCTTGAAATTTTACAGCCTCTGGCCAGCATTAGAAAACATGTCGGACATTAGAGGGATGTTTCTGAGTCCAATGACGGGTCTCCTTATGAAGAGCTTCCAGCAACATAAGGAGACATTGATAAAGCACTCTGGGGCTCAGGGAGATGGTGGAGCCATGCTGACCAGTCAGTATGACAGATACCCTACCTGTTGGCGTGTTTGCTGCTTCACTGCCACTTATCACAGAGTGGGAACTTGGCTGGGGTTTCTGCCCCATGTGGTGGGATTGGAGTTGGCAAACGTACAGAGGCAGAAGAGACGTATATCCAGGTGGGACAAGGTCATTGTCGTGCAGGACACAAAGTAAGCCTCAAATTTCGTTTGAGTTTTAAGTAAAGACTAAGTCCTAAAGTTTATGCACCCTTCACTCGATATGATTTAAAATGTTCAAACACAGTAAGATCTGTAGTAAATTTACAGAAATAAATGCTTTTTAAGTGATGTTAGTGGTGTGGCTCTATGGATGGTAAAGCTGGTATAGTTCCCCACTTTGATCCAGACTGAAATATCTCAACTATTGGATGAAATGCCAAGAAATTTTCCCTGGAGGATAAATCCTGCTGACTTTGGTAATCCCCTGACTTTTCCTCTAAGCAACGTCATGAGAATCACATTTTTTGGCTTTGAGCGAAATGTCTCGGTAGCTATTGGATGGATTGCCATTAAATTCAGTACAAATATTCGTGTATCCCTTAGGACGTATTATAATAACTTTGTTGATTATTTTAACCTAATCTTCCAGCACTATCATCAGACCCACATTTTAATTTTATCCAATAGTTTGGTTCATGACCAAATACCTGAAAAAATAATGAAATTCCCATCTGCGTCAGCAAATTTTAGCATGTACGAAAAGAGCATGTCTGCGATCATTACCATTTTAGCATTGTCACTGTGAGCATGTTAGCATGCTAAAAAGCTAAGATGGTAAACACAGTAAATAGTATATCTGCTGGCATCAGCATTTTAACATTGTCACTGCATTTAGCACAAAGCACAACTGTTAATATTAGCATGACTGTAGACATTTAAACACGGCATCAGATAATATCACCTGTTGTGTGTTTGGCTGCACACATGATGACTTATTTTTAATCAGTAGGGATGGAAGTCATCGATAATAAAGTGAAACTGAAGGTGCAAGTCCGTCCGTTCAACTCACAGCTGTGCACATCACACTTTAAATGTTACTTCACAGAACAACATTATAGTCGCTGTGTTGTGAGAGGCCTTTCAGCAGCTGCAGGGAAACCTCCAACTACCCATTCGATTGTGTACTAGCCAGCTGTGAAATTCTTTTCACAAGTCTTGTAATGATGAAAATGTGTCAATGTCACTTTGAACTAAACGCCCGTATTTATAGTTTTAACAGAGCCTAATTTTGACACTGAGCCCTATTAATTGGGCTCTCCACAGACATCTCCCTGTATCTAAAATAGGTAGGAAGTCCATCGTGGAGGTGAAGAGGGACAAAGTAGGCCAAGGACTCTCACAGAAAATAGACTGTGACTCACTGAGGGGCCGGATCATCTTGGGAAAGAACAGGAAATGGGAAAGAATGTGGGTTAACAGCGATTTCCTCGAAATTACAGGCGTACGAGTACAGGCCCCCCGCGGTACAATGAAGAGAAGAGGTAATACATGTTATGACTGTCAGGTTTTGTAGTTGTAAAAGTTGTAATGTGATCTGATGTTGCAGACACTTTTTAGCTAGCAACATTTGTATGAGGCCTAAATGGTCAAATGTTGAATGTTTGTATCATCAGTGCTGCAATACTACGTACATTTACTCAAGTATTTTCAGTTTATGCTACTTCCTCTTGCTCACTACATTTCGGAGTTTATATTAATGCTATATATAATATAATGAGTATTTTTATTTTGATATTTTAAGTCCATTTTCCGAATACTATATATGTTTTGATTGCAACACGTCAGCCTATGGCATTGCTACTTTTGCTGCCCAATACTTCTTCCACTATTGTTTGATATTAAACTGAATGTTTAAGCCTCTATCACCATCCTTCTACTCTATAACAACATCTCTATTGTTTATTTGGTGAAATCAGATGTATCTATAGTACTTTGTGAGGGTGGTGAATTAGGTTGCCCAGTCTCTATATGACAAAAACAAATCATCCGTTTTGTTCGCCTGCACTGACCCCACATGGTAATCATTGGTACTACACCGTGAACGCACATTAACTGTTCCAACAGAAAACATAGTCAGTTTCAAAACAGTCAGCCAATCTTTATTTACAATTCCTCAGATGACAAAAACAAACAAACACACAGATGATGAAGGTGATGGGCTCAATCCTACACAGAGGTACAACGGTGAGAAACCTTTAAAGTAGAGACAGAAATTCATAACAAGCTTATCAACTAAATTCTCCACTCATAATTAGGGCTAGTGATGGCGTCAAATATCAGACACAGAAATCAACATATTTAGTTTGCATATAATAGTTCAGTCGGTTTTTACGTCATCACTTTGAGCAATGAGGAAATCGAGGTCACAGCCAACATACTTTTAACTCCACTGCATGCGGCGACACACAGTTGGGCACATTCTTGTTCAGTCCAAACAGATAATTTAGCAGTAATGCTGCAGAACTACTAAAGGATTGTAGGCATAAGTAGGAGTGACACATGTGGAGGTAAAAGTGACATAACAAACACACACAAATGGTCCTTATCATCGTCGTTTATGATGAAAACGTGGGAATCTTAGTAAAGATGAGGATGGAGGGCCGATTAAAACAAACCCATGGCACTTTAACTAATGTGGGAATAAAAATCAGACGTCGGAGCACACAAAACATCCGTGGTAAGGCGTTGACAAGAATATTGATTGTTATCATTGTGACTTGCACAAGCAGTTTGCCCATTTTTACCCAAACTCTGTACACAGAAAGATGCAAAAGCATTGTTGCTCTGCTCAAACTTGAATCACACTTGGGGAACGTGTGCCTGTAAAAAGACCTGTACATGCTTGTATCTGTTGCTTTTATTGGACAGCTTCAAACTATGATGGCAGCATATTGCACTCACGCACGTCATTAAGCATTCCTTTGGATTTCTCACCTCAAACTTCAAGCTATATCATCAGCATATTCATGCTCTGTTTGGGTTTTTAAAAAAGAAAATCAATGTCCTGCGGTTCAGTGACTATCAATCTATATGTTAATCACAAACAAGAGGACAGGCATAAGAGGTGCAGTGAAGCAAGCAACATATAGAATATGATGCTGTGCATATTTGCAAACCCAGTATTGTACTGCAAATATTCAAACAGCAAAGATCTGAAGTTATTCTCTCCCAACACACACAAACACACACACACATCCTGTGATAATCTAACAGTACATCTCTGCACGTACACAAGATCTGCTCTCATTTGTACATAAAATATTTTCAAGTATGTTAGAAGATTTCTTTACATATCTGAAAAAGAAAAGGTTTATTTGCATCTCCTCTGTGGGTTCAAAAGGGACTCTTGTGATGGTGGGATGGATCAAAGGCTTTCTAAAGAAACATTCTTCAATTTTAAGTCCAATAACTTTGTTTTAACTGGATGTCACCGTGTGTTATAACATCATCAAAGATCTAAACAACAGCCCAGAAACACAGAGCGAGTTGAACCAGTCCTCATTCAAAGTATATTTAATCATGAAAGCCTTTTTTTCAGAGAGAAATAGACCGGATGCAGTATGCGATGCAGTGCTCAAACTGATTATAGGTATGTAGACGTGGCTGTTGCCCCCCCGCTCACACTGCACCAGCGCTGTGAAGTTCACATTTGGTTTTCAATGTCTGGGACAAAGAGTTTTTTCTTTTTTTTTTTTTTGTTCTAACTGTGGCAGGCAGCTATTGCCTCAGGTCTGAGGAGCAAGGTTGTGGATCCATGGGTACATATTCCACAGGCAAAGGCCTAAAAATATTGAGGGAGAGATTAAAAAAAACAACAACAACCCACAAGTCAGCTAAAACATTCTGCGACTGAATACATAACCAATGATGACCTCCCACATGCCCTCAAAAGGTTCATTATACAAAATATTTAAAAAAAACAACAACTACTAACTACTATCCTTGTCCCCGACTTACATGGAGCAGCAGGATTGGGTATTTATGATAAACACGTTATCAGGCTACTTCCGTTTCACAGAGGCAGTATCTTCATCCTTCAAGACAAACTTTTTCCTCAGAGCTTCTGAAATCAGAGTGGCCGAGTCCTCCTCTCTGAGGGACGTACAGCCTCTGTTGTACCTGCAATGACACACACACACACAAAAAAAAAAACAATAATGTGAAAACTGTTCAGGATCATCAAAATAAAAGATTGATACCACTCTCATGTATGTAAATAAGACGCTACAGCCAGCACAGCCAGTTACCTAACTAGCTATGCTGTGACCCCAGGAGATAAGCGCTACAATGTGTTCATTCTTAACTCTAACTAAGTAGTAAATATGCCACGTAGTTAAATTCTTTCCCTTTTGGCTGTTTTTACGACCGGCAGTTTACACGGGCTGTTTTATTTTGAAAATCGACGGGATTCTCTATGCCGTTTCTGTGTCTGGCTTCCGCCAACTCGAGCTGCTCTGTGTAAATTGACGCAAGCTGCTCGCGATATCCGTCAAAAATAGAACAGCCATGTATTCCCCCGTGGAGCTGAGCGGAGGTCCACTTCTGAATCGGACTGTGGTGGGGCCGGCGGGGTTTGAAACATTGACACTGTATAGCTTTGGCAGCCGCGGCGCACATGGAACGCGGCACATCAGTTCCCGGTGGAATTTGGGGATAAGACTAACATAAACATAACATAAAAACATAAGCAAACTCTATGACCTTTGTAGTGTTTGGCCCACGGACTAACTATACCTGTCTTTGCTCATCTTCATGCGGTTCATGTCCTTCAGGATGTCCATAACATCAGCAAAGCTGGTGGACTTTGATAACGACACCGTGTCCTCCTCCGCCTCCCGAAAGTCCATGCTGGGTCTATCCAGGTCAAAGGTCGCTGAAGCCGTCATGGAAACAGGCGGCAGAGGGTCAGGGACAAGCTCTGACACCACGGATACCATATCTTTGTCCTCTTCCTCTTCCTCCTCTTCTTCCTCCTCCTCCTCCGTGACGTCGCTGATGACAAAGGAAGCGGCGGCCGTGGCGGCCGGCTGGTAGGGCACCGTCTCGAAAGGCGCCATGGAGAAGCTCATGCTTGTGTCGTCTGGGGAGAGCAGGTCAGGGGTCATGGGGTTGGAGTCTGAAAGAAAGAAGAGGTGAAGAGAGTAGAGTTTGAGTTGGTGTTGAGAGAGAGAGAGAGAGACAGGACCACTAAAAAAACACAGTCACAACTCATTTTCTATTTTTGTCTGTCATTCCTAATGTTGTCTTGTTGGCACTGTTACACCTTAAATGGCATGCAATGGGAGAGTCTACACTCCAGTCACTCACAATTTAATAATGCTCTCTTAGCAGTATGTGATTTCTTCATGAGACGAGCATTTGTAAACCTCCCTGAAAGCCCAAATGCTTCTAGGATCACATCATCTACCTCACAGCTTAACTACATCATTGTAAAGAGATAAAGAGAACACGACACCATCGCTTAGCATGAAGGCCTGATCTAAACGAGGTCCTTCCTCTGTTCACAGAGCATTTCACAGCACACAATATACACAACTTAGAGAGCAGCTTATCATAGTGTTTAAACCTTACAGCTGAAGTTCCTTGTGCGCCTCTTTTGGACAACTTCAAAGAGAAAGAAAAGGTTTAAAATCAAAAGGGAATAAAATACATGTGAATACATGATACTTTCTCATGACCTCCCTGTTGAGACGTTGAATGAGTGACACCGAGCCGCCACTGACCGCAGAGATTATGTTTTGTCGCTGACCTAGAAACTGATGCCAAGACATTTTAGTACCAAAGAGCTTTAGGAGAATCAGGGCAGCTGACTTGGCAACAAAAGGATCACAGTCAGATGAAGACAGTAACTCTATGTTGAAACGCAGCGTCATTAAAGCAATCTCAAAATCTACACTGCACACAGAGCATCTTTATGAATTAGAGTCTGGAGTATCAGGTTAGACGTGTTACCAGTTCTCACATGACGCCCCCCGCCCTTAATATTATTCAAATCTACACTGTGAGTCTTGCTTTGGTTACCTACCAGAATCACTTGCCACGATCTTGGCGATCTGTGCACGGAGTCTGCTGAGCTCGTCCTGCAGGGCGGTAGTACGGTTCAACGCTGTCACCCCAGGCTTCCTCAGCCCCTCCATTCTTTTGCCCTCACGGCGGAAGTTGGGCACAGAGGAGTTCCTGTGGAGCACCAGGAGAGGCGTGGGCCGCCATTCGTGTTTCAGAGGACGGGTATCACTCCTGAAAAAAAGAGGATTGGGTGATCAGTATTACTTATCAGTAACCTTTATCATTATCAAACCTCAAAGGTTTGAGTTCAGCTTTTGAAGTATGCTGCATGTCATCTGATGCCTCTCTTTCTCCTCATAAACTGTCATACTTTAACAGCAGTTTATTACAGGTGCAGCCAAATCCAGTAGCACTGGAATAAATTCTACTTCTGTTAAGTTTATAATGTTCAGTTTTTACCACCACCTACGGCTGCAAAAATCTGCATAGAGCTGAATCAGCGCCTCTCTGACACAGTATCAACAAAAACAGGACATTATAACCTTGTACTGCATTTCTTTAGGCTGCACCTAACACGTTGGAAACCCAGACAGCCTGTGATAATGACTGTTTTTTCAGGCTTCACTAGATACTTACCGCACTCTGGCATATGTCTCTTCCTCATCTGCAACAATCCAGGCTATGTCTGCCAAAGTAGGAACCATAGGGCCGTCCATAGGCCGAAGAGAAGGCAGGCCAGGTAACTCCTAATGCACAAGGACACAGGTTAATGTTGAATTGACAAGCATCTCTACTGATAAAGATAACGTGCAGGATGGGATCTGATTTTTACCTGGAAGCATGCCCTTTGTGGAGGTCTGAGTGGAAGAGTGGAACCTATTCTTCTCACAACACTCCGGGTGGATCCATGAGGCTTATTCTGCCAGATAGGAATGACTTCCTGTGAAACATATATTAAAAAACAAAGTCTCTACACAAGGAGTAATACTTTAACTATCTGTGCTTACTCTAAAATGTTCACTCCTGCACAATCATGTGGGAGAAAGGCAGCGTTAAAATAAACAGTGATAAGTAAAGACATCACTGACAGCTAAAAATCAAACTTACTGTTTCTGTTTCCATGGTGATGGTGGGTCAGTCTCATTCGTTGCGAAGTAGCACACCAGCGCTCGGTGCAGGCAGTGTTGGAAGTCGGAGCAGTTCAGTACACAGATGCCATTTCAGTACGACTGCCAACTCTTGGGATATAAATTAGTGATTAGTTAGAGCATCTGTGGGGAGAAACAAGCAGGAGGAGAACGCTGCATTATGTCAACCACAAACATAAAACAAGAAACGTTTAGACGCTTAGAAACTATTAGCTAAGTGGCACGAGATAAATTAATTAAAATTCTGATGGCTGATTAACAAGGCACGTAAATTTTTATAGCGATATCTCAAATAAAATGCATGTGGTGGATGCAGCTTCTGCTTTTGTATAATTTGCTTGGCGCTAGTCGTTTTGTATCACTAGAAAATAATTCAGTTCCATTCAGTTTTATTTGTATAGCGCCATATCATAACAAAAGTTATCTCAAGACACTTTTCATACAGAGCAGGTCTAGACCGTACTCTTTATAATATTAGATTAATAGAGAGATAGAGAGAGACACAGTACATGATACTTTGTATAATTATATATTATTGTCGAATATTTAAGTAATAATTTATAACATAACTTCCATTTACCAAATAATGTATCTAAAAATCATATATGTCATATATTTTTAAGGCAGTGATACTACTAGCTGATCTTTTTATGTTCTATGTCACATATTATTCTATTTTTTTTTTTTTTTTGTTGCTTTTAACTTATTGTTATTGTGGTTTGTTTCATTGCAAAACACTTTGTAACTGTGTTTTTAAAGGCGCTATAAAAACAATGGTTAGGCTAACATCATTATCATTATAAAAACGTATCACACTTACAATTATTGGTTGTCAGCACTTATGACTGGTTTTGACTACATGCTGTAAAATCAGAAAGTTAAATAATACATGAATAAATATGCAAAGTGTCCTAGAAGGTTGTCGAGCAGCTACTGTACAAAACCGTGATTTGATAAACATATGCAGCAGCAGCAGTGCTAACACAGCTCACGTAGATAACTGCGTCTTAAATTTAAAACAGCTAACAGTTAATCAAAAGAAGCTGCTGCCGGCTGCTTTGTCTAACTCTACCGTCGGTGATAACAGCAGGATTAACGTTAGAAATGTAGTTTTAGGGCAGAGATCAGTGAACAGCTCAGCTCATCATTAGCCGGTAGCTAACGTAACGGCTACCACAAACAGCTACCTCTGTTAGCTTCGTTAGCTGGTTGACCCTCAGCTGTACACCAACACCAGCATTTCTCAGTCTGACTCGCGTATCTTCTTCAAATACAATCAACGCTGCAAGAGTGTGACTTACGGTAAAGTATAGCAGTGTTTGTGAAGGCTGACCGGGTCTACGCTGAGCAGGAGGGAGCTTCTCCTCTTCGTCTTTCACACCGGAGCTGTGTGTTGTCGTTCATTTGGCCGGAAGCCTTCCTCCTGCCTTTTCCTGTGTTTTGATTGGCTGCTGGAGCTCCATGGTGACCTTTCTCCATGACAACCTGTACAAGAGCGCCCCCGAGAGGTGGAGGTGAGCATTACTGCATGCAAGATTCAAGAGATTTATTGTCTTAATTCTTACTTTGCCGTCTCCCTTTACACACACAACAATAAAAAAATAAATTAAAAAACAAAAACAAAATACACGACACAATAATAGAAAAATAAGAGTTAAAAAAATTAAAATATATATTAAATATAGTTTAAAGTGCAGAGGAGTTAAAACTGAAAACCTGAGGTAAAAGCTGAAAAATAAGGTGCTCTGTGCCTCACAGTAAGTAAGTTAAATGACATTGCATTACAGTGTGATTGAATGAGTCTGTGGCCTGTGGGTAAAAGGACTTTGAAAGTCTTTTTGTCCTGGACTTCAGACTCCTGTAGCGCCTCCCTGATGGCAGAAGTGTGAACAGACTGTGTTGTGGGTGTGTATTGTCCTTTATGATGTTATGGGCCCTCCTGATGACCCTGGTGGTGTAAAAACAGTAAAAACAGCTGTTAACTCGACTGTAACTCTACTTTGAGAAGCAACATTAGATCCACTGAACTGGACGACAGTTTACATATTGTCTTTTATCATTTGATCTATTTTTAAATCTAAAAACATGAAAATTTACAAGCAACTGATGCCAAAATTTCCTTAGTTTATTTATTACGCCAAACAATAAATTTCACTTTTATCTGAATGTACCAACAACAAAGTGTATAAAACATATAGTACCTTGTACTCTCCCTGGCATGTTAATTTATAGTTATATTGTTGGCTATCTGTTGTATGTTCAATGATTTTTATTGGAAAAAAATAAAAACACGATTTTAAATAAAAGTTTATTTATTACAGGTGTTTTAGAAATAGAAATAAAGTGGGATCTATAATTTACTACCTCTTCTATGTGTGTTAAAATATCAGGGGGAAAAAAATATTGTGTTATTATGAGATCTTATGAGTATTTAAGCTTATACATAAGTGTGCAGGGATTTTTCTGCTCCTATTTAGTATTCTGCTCCTATGTAGTATTTTAGTATAGCACCTACCTATCTGAATACGCGCAGGCATTTGCTACTTCACGACCGTTGCGCTCCTCCAATGAACGACGCCTGGCTCTGCCACCCGTTCGTTCAAGGCAATCCAAACTCTTCTCGTTTGTTGTTCCCCGCTGGAGGAACGCACTACCAGTTCCTACCAGAGCAGGGGCGTCCCTCTCCACCTTTAAAAAACTCCTGAAGACCCAACTCTTCAGAGAGTACCTTCTCTCCTAGCACTACATGACAAATCTACTCCTTAAGAACTGTCACTAGCACTTATTGCTGCACTAACGCTTCTTATCGCACTCTACCTTGATTGTTCCTTTTTCTGTTAGTCGCTTTGGATAAAAGCGTCTGCTAAATGACTAAATGTAAATGTAAATTTATGTTTACCTTTTAAGTACAACAAAAAGAAACTTTTGAACCCCCAGAAACAGTTACAGTATACTTCTAATAACAAAACCATGCTATATTGTATTTTTATTTTTTTCACTCCTGTTCAATGATATTTATTCATTTAGCTGTATTCTGTAAAAGTCCTGTTATATATCGATCTATGTGCAATGCTACACACCATGCGTGCATACAGCACAGTTTTCTCTGTGAAATGCATCTGTTTACTTTATTTATCTTGTTTTATTTTATTTTATTTTATTTTATTAATTTTACATAATTTTATTTTTATATTCCAGATTCTTTTTTCAATTTTATTTCTAATTTATGAATATTTTCGTATCCACCTTGTATATTGTGAGCTGCTGTAACCAATGACAGCATAAAGAACTGTAAAAAAAAAAAAAAAAAAAAAAATGTAAAAACTGTAAAAAAATAAATAAATAAATAAACAGTATAACTGGCTGTAACAAGTAAATTTGTGTCATATGGGATCTATCTTATATTAATTAAAATAATATTAATTTATGAACATCAAGATATAGAAATGAGGAATAAATAATAAAGAATAAAACAAGATAAATAAATTAATAAATAAATCAAGATAAACAAACAAACAGAACAAAAAAACAAGATAAATAAATACATAAGTTAAATAAATAAATAAATAAATAAAACAAGATAAATAAATAAATAAGTTTAATAAATAAATAAATAAGTTTAATAAATAAATAAATAAATAAATAAATAAATAAATAACCAACCTCTTTGGGTTTTTCGTCAGCGACACAAGATGTTTCACTTCCGCCTGCTTCCGCCTTCGCCCCCCGGAGAGGAACTATCTTGACAGTGGTCGCGCCTGCGCGTTGAGCCCCGGGCGGAGCTTGCATGTTGAACTTGTTACTGTGTCTGCAGTGATATCATAACACTGCAACATGAAGACGCGCTCTTATGACCGCCACCCGTCTCCATCTCTGGGTAAGACACAGGTCAGTAAAGATACTGCTCAGGTAACCGGATGCTGCCATGAGTTGTTCATCTCTGTTGGTGCTGATGTAATCTGTTTTTTTTTTTTTTTTTTTTTGTCTGCAGCAGTCTCGATCATTCTGTAATGTCGTGTCTAAAATGCATACTTCCTCCACGGTGATTATTTCAGCCCTGCAGTATTTACAGGAAGCAGACTGTGATCATTTTAAACCCGTGTGGCTGAGTAACCGTGTGAGCTCATGGAGGATGCTGGATGAAGCTCAGCTAACCATGTTGTGTCTGTTAATTCATAGATGACACCCAAAGGGACGTGTCATGAGGAGCCTTTTGCAGGATGTAGCCAGATGCATTCCTATGTCATGATATGAACACAACCTTACTGAGGTCATGTTTGAATACAGCTGTGCAATGCTAACACATTGATAATACTCTATCTCATCTATTACAGAAGCACCATGTTGATATGCAATAATATTATTATTGAAATATGAAGCTGTTGTCCCACAAGCTCTGGCACATTGATTGCAAGCACCAACATGCACACTAATTATGTGGATAGATTGACACTGTAATCGAATTGGAAACCTGGCTCCATTACTGTGTTAAATGTCCAGCTCACTTCCTTATGAGGGTCATCATGTGGCATCAGGTGGAACTTTTAGCATCCATTTCCCCTCCGTCTGTAAAATCAGCCCACATTTTATGACTTACTGTCTTGTGTAGGTGCTGTAACTGGGGCAAAAGGAAGGCATGGGGACTAAAAGGAGGAGGAAGGATGCCAGCTGAGCCCTTCATCCGCTTGCAACTGCCACCGCTGCCAGCGTCAAACTAAAAGAAACCCAGAAAATGGCTCAGTCTGTGAGGAGGCCCGAGACTCTAGGAGCAATGGACCACGAACCCCAGAGGGACAAGACCAGGGCGAGCTACTTTGGCAACGTCAAGACCAGGTCAGGCCTCTAAACATGCATGGATTACTGGAAAGAAAACAAAAGGGGTAAAGCTCTAAGGAGACACGTGACATGTTTGGCTGGTGCTTGCGTCTCATATTTAAACCTGCTACACTTTATGTTAATTACATAAAAAAGGTAACATGTTCAAATTATCACTAAGGATGTGTCATACCAGACTGCAGTACAAAAAAGAGTGATTTTGAAGCACCAAACGTACATTTCCATCCACTGTTTTCATGCCATTGAAGGACTCCATCATCATGTGGGTGAGAGCTGTACAGCATGTTGCCAGGAACTCATTTTCCTGGCCATCGCAGACAACACTCCCACTCCCCTATAAATAACTCTGATCAGACTGTGAGCGCTGCTCGATACAGTTACTCACACTTCAGATACTCTAACGATGAGTAATCGAATGCCTGCAATTAAAGGGAAAATCCACCCGAAAATAGATTCAATATTTTGATCTTAAGGTGGAGTATATGTGCAGAAACAATCTAAGCTTAATGAATTAAGTCTGACTGAAGAGTGAAGGTCGAAAGCTTCAAAAGCTAGTAAGTGAAACTTACCTTTTAGTCGATTGACAGACAATGCATTTGCAACTATTTTTGATAAATGAATAATCGTCGTCATTTTTCAATGGCTTTTGAATCGTGGGTATGTGCTGCTTTTCTTTGTCTCATGTCACACTAAATTGAATTTAATCTATAATTTATTGTTGGCAAGACAAAACAAACAATTCAAAGTTGTCACCTGAGGCGTTTCCATGATATCGTGGCGGCCACTTGTCACTATTTTATGACTATTTTACTGTATAGACCAACCAATAATCAATCAGTCAACAATCAGCAGATTGATTTATAATTAAAATAATCAGTAATAGCATTTTTATGTAGTTTCAGTATCCAGTCGTGACTTTGAACCTGTAGCAAAGAGTTCATGTCATAAAGAAATACAGAAGCTGTTTGATAGACAGTGAATAAAGTTATAAATCCTGTCATGATAGAAGAAGACACTTTATGATTTCAGGCTGTGCTACATGAAAATAAAACTTTTTTTTTTTCGTTTTGGGAATATCTCAATTTTTTAAAATTTGGTTAATAATTCAGTCTCAGTGAGCTGCAACGACAAGATGTCACCCGTTGACATCGTTAACTTATAGGGGTGTCACAGTATTTATTTTATATAAAAACGGATCGAAATAAGCTTTTTAATTTCAAATATCGAAATCAAAAGCAAGCATCAACATTTCTCCCAGTACCTCAGGTGAGCTGTTGTTCGGCCAGCTACTGACTCTGACTTTTGTTTTTGTGTTTAGCGTTTTGTTCCCTGAATGTCAGTTATTGTTATTTTAATACATTATTTAAATTTGACCATATGGCCTCATTGTGGTACATTCCAGAAACTACATATAGACGGATCTGTCACACATGTAGCTCCTCTTTTTAAATATAAATGACAGTGTCAGGGCCTTTAAAACCAATAAACTGCTGATCTAAATGACGACTTGATAGTCTAACAATGGCATAGCCCTCAGGGCAGAGAAAAAGTTGAAGTTAAATTAAATCATGAGCTTAAAAAGTCAAATCGAATTCTGCATTTGAAGAATTGTGACAGAGTGAGTAAAGTTTATTTATTTAGCACTTATTGTGGCAGCATTTTGGACCATGTGAATGATCCAGGGATGTGTTGCTACGTAATGTTTATCTATAACAGACATAAATTTAGCAAAACTCCTCATCTGGAAAAAACAGAAACAAATCAAACACGTCACACTGATAGTGCCTGGTAAAAGCCCTTAAATTGATATATAATTGTATATCATGTGCATAGTAGTGATAATATGTATACATATATATGTATGTATATCAGGGCAGTAGGTCTTGACTTTTTGATTACCTGCCTGGGGATGCATTTTTCTATGTTTGTGTCCAAAATATCATAATAACACAATTTAAATTAGTGCTTTAATGATTAGCTGATCAACATCAAACTGCACTGATGATCACTAATCAATTGTTTAATCAAAATATTTGATGTTTCTCAAGTGTGCAGGCTGACTGCTTTTCTCTGTTATATAGTATAAAACAAGAAAATTAAACTAAATTTAAATGTAACATGCAGTTTTAATATATATATATATATATATATTTTTATTGATTTAAAATATATATTTACTATATATAACAGACAATAAGGAAAATGATAAATTGTGTTTTACCTGTTAGGAGCATGCACTGAGTCAGTCATACTATGTTTTCAGTGTCGCTTTAGAATAAATTCAGACTATGTGTGTGTGTTTATAACCTAATATCTATTCTTTCTGCTCTCTCTGTCAGGCTGGGTGCCAAGCTCCCCCCTGGCGTCTCTCAGCCTCCACACTTCGCTAAGCGGCCCTGGGAGACTCAACCTCAGGCCCGAGTAATGGCAGAGCCCACAGCCAGCAGCCAGCGTCAAAACCAACCCATCGTGGGCCGACCTCTCAACCACATCCCCCACATCAGAAACCCCAAACTGAGGCAGTACTACCTGCAAGGTGCTCCTGCAGTGTTTGATATTTGACAGCAGTCTTGTCCAGCTTGAATTTACATTTTATAATTTTCCTCACACTGAGCCTGTTGTCATGTCTTTGCATAATTATTTTCATACAGAGAGAAAAGTCTGTGTGTTAATCCTGTTAGGAAGCTCTGCTTCCTCATACTTGTGCTGTACTCAGGATATTTTGTAATAAGGGAAGAAAGAAATTGATTTTCTTTTGTCCACAGGGACTTCATGGGATCTTAACAATACTCCAGTGAAGCAAGAGCATACGGATGGATTGTCAGATGACAGCACAAGCAGCAGGGTCAGTCACATGCTTTTGTTTTTGACTTTACAAGGCTTTTGTTGTTTTTTGTGCACATTCAGCAGCTCAGTTGTGGGAACAGGTAAGAGAAAAATTAGGAAGTTGGACAGACAGATAATGGATTTACTGTTGCATCTATGTATCATCTGCTTAGGCGTTTTAGTCAAGATTTATGGGCTTGAAAGGGTTTGATAAAGAGCGTCCAAGGTTCAGAGTGACAGGGCAGTCAGAGCCGGTCCTGAACACAATGGGAAAACAGAGTTTGTTTCAGAGTCTTTACAACAAATACAGCCGGAGGAATGTATATTCAGACGTACATTCGAAGGTATTTGTCAACTGAGCTTTTTTTCTGTCCTGTGATAATCATGATTCTGAAGAGTGCTTATTACTAAGAGCTCTAATCTGTTTTTAACCTTTGTTTTGCCACATCATCCGAGTTTGTCATCATCATTTCTTTCCTTCTCCTTTTTAAATCTTCTCCTCTGTCAGACTTTTGTATCTTCTTTTAGAAACTGATGCATTTTTACCATTTTAGTGATAAACAACCCCGAATTGTGTTTACTGACAACAGTTCTGAAGTGTTCCTGAGCCCATGTAGTTATATCCTTTATACAATCATGTTGGTATTTAATGTAGTACTGCTTGAGGGGTCGCAGGGTTGCGGTCATTCATTATTGGCTTTCAGTTTTGCCTTTTATGTGCAAAGACTTCTCTGTTTTGATTCTCTGAGTCTTTTAATGATATTTTGGATGGCAGGTGGTGACATTTCTTGCAACTGTGCATTCAGAGATGTTTTTAAACTGTTGGACTATTTGCAGTTTTTAAGTGGTGAATCTTGCCCTTTTCTTACTTGTAAACGACTGAGCCTTTCAAGGATGCCTCTTTCATACCCAACCATGATACTATTACCTGTTACCAATTAACCTGTTTATCTTTTAAATGTTTCAGACAGGTGTTTCATAGTCTTTTGTTGCCCCTGTTCCAACTTTTTTGGATCATTTTGCAAATATCAAATGCAGAATGAGTGTATATTTACCAAAAACAATGAAGTTTGAACATTAAATATGTTTTCTTTGTATTGTATTCAATTGAATATAGGCTGAACATGATTTACAGATCATTGCATTCTAGTTTTATTTACATCTTACACAGCATCCCGACTTCTATGGACTATAATTATGAGCTGAAATGTTCATAGTGTTCATATTCAGTGTGCCAGCTAAAACTAAAGCACTCTGAACACAACAAGCCTGCAATAAAGCATCAGTTTTTGTTTAAACTGTGTTAATTCAACTGTTCCTTGTATAACACATGTATATAAAGAGAGTGTTTCTAATATTTTGACAGTTGATTAAACATTACGCATAAAAGTTTGTCTGTGGTCACACTCTGTCAGGCGGCACTAACCTAATTTAGGTCAATGATCCATCTGTCAGTGCATGACAGTTGTGGGACATTTGTGCTCAATGTCTGCTGTTTCAACTCTTCAGAAATAAAATGTATTCACAGATTCACATCTGATCTGCAGATGTTTGAACTGATTTAGAGTGAAAGCTCGCACAACAAATTGCAGCACGCTGTAATTATATTGAACCAGGGGTTAATAGAGTTCTGTGATATTGTATTTAATGTCCTTTCCTGCACTACAAAGGAACAGTAACGTCTATTCATTCCAAGATTTCTGTTGCGTGATCAGACTTAAGCTTCGACCGAAAAGTTTTCTTGTGTTTTAGGGTCTCCCCGGAGACACGGTGTTCAGCGTTTCATCTCAGTTCAACAGTATCGGTGCATCCTCAGCAGAAGAGGGCAAAATGGGTCACTGTCCCTCCCGATCCTCGTCAAATTTACCCGCACTGTCTGCTGCCCTCATCCCCAGAGAGGTAAGCACATGATGGCACCTGACACATATGAAGTGTGACTATTACATGTGTTAATTAAATAATTGTTGATTAGATTTTAGATACAAAACAAGACCTTTCTCCTGTCATTGCTCTACTGCAAACATTTAGCTTTAGACAGGAAGTATGTTGGTTCACATTAAACTCATTTAAGCAATCGCTACTTCACCCCGAAACCTATTTTTGTGAGCAATCTCAGACTGATAATATGCACTCTTTGTCATGTTAATGCCATATATTGTAGCTGTAAAAATATGCTTCTAGCCACATCCCACATGTGTCACATGGAGATGTGACCACAAACAAAAAGAAGAGGGGAAATGCAGGCCTGTAGAAAGAGGAAGTAGTCACTCTTCCAGTCACCAGGTTGTATCTGTTTCAATGTCAGAGCTATTCTTATCATGGCTTCCATTTTGAAGCAGCTGGTCGTCCCAAAGGGAAAAAACACTTCTACCAGTCGAGGATTGTCTCAGCCAGAACTGGACTCAGACTCTGATCCGAACCTGCGGGAGGTCGAGGCGGATCCAGACTCTTTGGATACACTCGCTGCTCAACCTCAGTCTCCCTCACCAGAGGCAGAATATGACAAACTACTGGTGAGTAGAAGAAATAACTGCCTGTCTTGCATGTTCTGCACTTTGGAAAGCACTGATTCTGCATTATTTTAATGACATACATGTGTACTTGAAGTGAAGAGCAGTGCTGGAAACTGTATTTAAGTAGATTTTTGAGCTCCACTACATTTCATATATTGTATTGTACTTTTAACTTCACTACATTAATGTCTGACTGAAGTTTATTACTAATGTACATTCAACGAATCAATAACAAAGCAAGCGACTGACTGAAACATGTTTGTAGTTAAACATTAGTAACTGTTCATCTTAATGCGATCATCGCGCATTTTTTTCCAGTTATTAGTCATGGTGAAGAAAAATGAGCCGAGGCGGTTTTATAATGAATCAAATGAACAGAGCATGTTGCTGTGGAAACAAACACCAAAACAAGACACAGTCATCAAAACTTTACAGCATTGAGTGCAGATGATTCAGGAAAAAACATTATTAAACATTAAATAATATAAAAATTAACAGAATTTTATGGTTCATTGGTGCAGAAATCCTGGTTTCCAAAGTCATGCACACAACAAGCAAACATGAAACTCTGATATTTGAAAATAATACGTTAAAGACTGTGTTTACAGAAATGTAATGAAGCTGACTGAAGCTTCAGTTTCACATCTTTTCTGTGAATGTGCATGAAATTATGGAGCTCTATATGAATGACGACAACAAACATTGTCAGCACATAAAAATTTGTGGTTTGATTTGTATATTTCAGTTTTAAAGCTGCAGCAAACAATGAATTTATTCTGACTAATTATATATTTTTTAAGTTTTCTTGATGAATAGATTAATTATTTGGTCTATAAAATTCACTAAAATAGTGAGAAATGTCCATCACAATTCCCCAAAGCCCAAGTTAACTTATTTCAATTGTGATGGACATTTTTCACTTATTTATATTGCTTGTTTTGTCTGACTAACAGTCCAAAATCTAAATATTTTCAGTTTTCTACAATAAAAAACAAGAAAATCAGCAAATATTTACATCCACAAAGCAAAAACCAGTAAAATGTTGGCATTTTCCCTTTTAAAAAATAGTCAGCTCATCATTTCAACTCTTATTTCATCATAAGACACGTGTTTTTGTTAAAGCTGATATTATATGCGATGCTAACAGGATGTCGAGGCGGTGCCGATGCCCGATGGACAGCTCTGCTTATTGGCTCTGCCACCGGAGTGCTGTCAGGGCGAGGGACCAGAGGCCATGCAGTACCTCAAACTGTTTTGTCGCTACATCACAGACCGTAAAGTGAGTGTGAGCAGCAACACAACTTCAGATCTAATCTTTCCACATTTTCAGTGTGCGGCGCATCCACATTCCTGTCTCTCTCTCTGTCAGGGTGTGGTTTCAGGTATCCTGTTGGTGACTTCTAATAAGATCTTCTTTGACCCGTGTAAGACACATCCTCTGGTGAAGGAGCATGGCTGTGAGGAATACCTCCTGTCATGCTCTGTTGATAGTCTGGCATCTGTCACCTTCTTCTCTGACATCTCACACGTTCACTTCAACACGTCCCAGCAGAGGTCAGCAATGATTCACTGCTCCTAAACAATAGACAGACTGTAGATCACATGAAAAGTTAATACGATTGTTTTCTTCTTTTTTTCTTATTAGGAAAAAGGGAAAGAAAATTTTCCAGAAGTTGAAAAGCACCAAAAGGCGAGTGGGCGGCTTCCCAAACCAAAAAGGGGAGTCAGCTACAGCTCTGGAGTCTGTGGCTCCATCAGAGTTGACCAATCTGGCTCTGAGCCTGACCAAAGAGGTTTCTGGGGAGGAAGAAGAGGCAGAGAGCAGAGACATGGCGGAGGCCGAGTGCGAGCTTGACAGCAGCCCGATAGAGGTGCTGTCAGAGGCGTCTGTAGGCAGCCTGGGCGTGGCTGTCCTGAGCAGTGCTGCCACCTTCTGCTGCGGAGGTCAAGAGGCGGCGAGTAAGCTGCTGCACTCTGATGAAACAGTGAAGCCCTCTGTGAAGAGCGAGACTCCAGGTGCGAATGTGAATTATGATCCGCCTGAGAGGTGGTTTATGTTGTTTTTATCTTCTTTACTACAGTTCAACCCTTGTTTGTTTTCAGTGCCTCAGAGGTCTTCATCTGGCGGTCCCGGGATTCTGATGTTTGTGCGGCTGCGGGTTCAGCCGTCTGCAGGAAAGAAAAAGCTGGGGTCGGCCAAAAATTTACCCAGAAGAGATTCCTGGCTTGCCCTTTCACAAGACAGGTACAGTAACTAATGACAATTATGGGCCTGGAGCAGAGTTTTTAAAGGGGTGCAGCTGAGGAACTCACAAAAGACAGATTTTAGAAAACTGAAGGGAGATGAGGGGCCAGAGATGCCCTGACAAAAGTCAAGAACTGTTAAGTACCTGGCTATTTGAGTACAGAGGAATGTAGAACATGTATCTCAAGGGAAACTGACCAAATCTGACTATAAACTATAAACAATAAAGAATATAATTTTCATTTTGTCTCGTTAAATTGCAGCCTAACGGGTGCACTTTTTAGATATAAACCAGTGTGGTGCAGCTGTTGCTGACACATCTGGACTGGTGTTTGTCAGTGTAACAGGCTGGAGGATGATCTGATGTTTTCTCTGTCACTTGCCTTTTGAAAAAACTGGCTCTGTAGTTGATTTTGTTATGGAATTTTCTATCCTTAGGCTACACGAGGTCACGTGTGGGCCTTGAGTTCCTCAGCAGTATTAGTTGTTTGGCTTTGATTGGGAACAGGAAGTGTCAGTCTGTCTCAACACTGTGGTGGCCAGGGTCGAAGAGACCTATTGCTGCCTTCATAGACATAATAGACAGCTTGCCGTTGACGTTCCAATCTGCGCAAACAGACAACAGTGTCTTCAGACTAGAATGTGCTGACGGTAACACTAACATGGGTAAAGACATTCTCTTTGGCTAATTTGGGGCGTATAGTATTTGTGGTGTTATCTGTAGAGGTTTAAAGTCTGACCACCAGCATGAGTTTGGCAGAATGTGAGACCGACTCAGACACTTCGGATGTATTTTAAGAGTGTCTCTAATTCTCCTTGGCCAAGCGTGAATAAATATTACAGCATAAGACATCAGAGGCTCCTGAAAACTTTCTTCCCTCCTGACCTCACCATTGACCTTTGACTTCAGCAATTTCTCCACAACAGATTTGTTATGAAACCTAATTTCTGTGAATGACCCGGTTATCTGTTTTGTTGGTCAAATGCATTGTCTGTGGTAAATGGTTCATATCGCTCCATGTTCTGGGTTTTACATCTAGCCACCTGCTGATGCTTGTCCCTCATTTCCCACATCAGCACCTTTGAGCAATAGTGCTTTATCTTAATTTTTGGCTGCTGCTTATCTGAACCATAAAGAATTGTTAATATTGTTGTTTAGTTCCTCTTAACGTCTGACTGAAGGTTGTAAATGTGACACGATTGCATTTTTTTCCCTATGTGGCTTTAATTGACAGAGATGTACAGAGTTGACACACAATTCAGTACAAAACCTTTCAAAGTTGAGCTTAGTCTCTTTAACTTTGCTGTACAGTTCACTAATGTACATTCAAATGTCCATAAAACTTTTAATGCGATTAAGGCATTCTGTGATAAATCATCTGCAGTCTCCAGTTTGAGAGAGGTGCAGAGTGCATTTACTCACAGACCTGATTAATTATTTAAATCACTCAGACACAGCATCACAATCTTCTGTGCCTGATAAAATATTACACTCAGATTCTGATTTAAAGCTTCTTTCTTGGAATAATAGAGCGACCGTCCTCCTGAATTCTGCAGTCAGAGGATATTTGTATCTGTCGAGTACATTATCATCGTTGTACATGTATCTGTCATCATGCCACAAGAAGTCTCTCAGTGTTTCCAGAAAGAAAATGACACAATCTGCCACTGACAGCATATTCAGAGTGATACATATTTATGTTTTGTGCAAAAGTTATAACTTTAAACTCAGACATTACTCAAATGTTGACAACTTCATTGATAGCTGTAGAAATTAGTTGTTCTTTGCACCACAATAAATAACAATAATTAAAAAACTGAGCAAAGATCTGTGTTGAAAAACACTCTCTGGTTGTAAATGACTATATCGAGTTACAAATGGTTATTTAGTGATATTATTATGTAAAGTTGTATATCTGGCATTTTTCATCCAGTGAACAAACAATTTACCTATTGTACTAATAATGTACGGTTTATTATTTCTAAGCAGGACTTTACATTTGAGTGTAACACCATTTTAGTTGTCTTTCTTTGAGTGTGTGCTGCAGTCTGCCACCACCCCCTCCCATTCAGATGTTGTCTAGACCCGCCCCTGGCCTCAATATCTTGATATTTAGTTTCTAGAATAGGTCAAGCTCCAAAAACACTGTATCCTACATTTCCCATAATACAACTCAGTAGCATCTTTAATTAGACCCTCCCCTAACATTGTCAAGGTTAGTTTTGAAGAGACATTATATAAACTGTTTTCTTTAGCTGTGCGGTGCTCAGCTAAAGAAAACCTCAGTCATATATTTACATATGTCATCAAACTGCTCACTTCAGTTGAATATTTTCTTTCTCTGTCCTCTAATCTCTCGTCAGTCAGTAAACATTATCAAAACATCAACATTAACTTCACCGCAGTACAAGTACAAAGGTAACTTTTAGGAATAAATCTGTCAATGGTTAGTTACAGGTAATCACTATGAAAGGGCGACTATGATCTACATGTAACCTCATAAGGCTTTAAAACTACTGAAAGGGTGTGTAGGGTGAATATTTAAATAGCAGTAGTAGAAGTATTCAGATCATTTACTTAAGTAGTAGCAGTCAATATGCTCTATTACAAGTAAAAGTCCTGCATTAAAAAACTCAGTAAAATAACAGAAGTAATTGCAACTAAAGTGTACTTTAATTCTCAAAATTAAAAGTACTCGTGTAGAATTGAGTTCATTTTGTTGATTCATACTGTAGTAGCAGTTTAGTCCATAAAAATTAAGTTAAAAATACAAAGTTTCCCTCTGAAATGTAGTGGAATACAGGTAGCATAAAACATAAACATGTATATTTAAACAATACTCAAGTAAAAGTACCTCAACTTTGTATTTAAGTGTTTGTTTAGTTACCTCCTAACACTGTTAGAGAGGTGAATGTCTCACTAACACTTTTATGCAAGCCTTAACTTTACCTTGCAAAAGCTGCTGAATGCAAGCACAGAATCCCTGATGATATATTGAATATGATATATGAATATATTAATGAACGTGGATAAAAAGCATGAGTTACATTCAAAATTTTTTCGTGTTTGTTTGTCATTTAAACATGTTTGACTCCTTTCTCTGTTCCCCCTGCAGCTCTGACGAGCTCTATGCCTACCTTACACACTGTCGACCAGACTTGTGTATACTTGAGGGAGGGGAGGAGGAGGGGGAGGCAGACCGCGACGAAGAGGAGTTTGTACTAATCGAGGACAAGGACGAGGAGGAGGACGAGGAAGAGGAAGACGAGGAGGAAGAGGTATTCCAGAGGCACCGCTGCACAGGGGACGACTGGGAGGTGAGTGGACAAGACCAGATTTACTGACACTTGATGAAGAGAAAAGTGAGTTATGATGTCTCTCTGTGTTCTAGAACAAACTGGCTTCATGTGTTTTGTTTTGGTTTGAACGCGTCTGTTGTGTTTTTGTGCAGATGGTGTTGATGGAGGAGAGCGGGGACAAGCCGACCCTGGTCGCTGACAGGGACCCTGAAGGACTCAATAATATTGTGGAGAGCAGCCATGTTTTAGAAGCTTCACATGTCAAAGAGGTGAGACACAGATATAACTACACGAATGATTAGTACTCTGTGGTGCTTAAAGCTTTTTGAAAAAAATACACAAACATTTCTGATATTTCTACAAAGACCCATTTAAATAACTATACTATACTATACAGAATCTAGCAGAAAACTGAGTAAATGATGTTTTCATTAGTGTTTAATCATCTGAAAATAAGAATCATTCTGTTTTTGTTACCTTGTCTTTTATCTTGATCTACATGGTCCTCTTCTACAGAGTCTGCCATGTTTCTACAGTATCCCAAAACAGACAAACTAAACACTGGCTCACTTATTTCACTAGTTTGGTGGCCACAGTTGTTTCCCATTCACATTAGGAAGAAGAGGGTGAAGCGTAACTACGACTTTGTTTTATTTATATATGCATACATGAGGAATAATTCTGTGACTTTTTGTAATTATGTAATCTAAATAACATAAAATCTACAACATTGTTAGTTAATTAAGGTTATTTCTGGCACTATTTTATTGTAGATTGAGAGTGAAGCTTGTAACTGTTTGTGTCCTTGAGCACTGAGCAGCATTTCAGAGATGTCGACCACATAGAAGATTTCTTTGTTTTTTACCCCATTACAGTTTTTTTTACTGTATTGTAATTTGTGACGTGTGATTTTAGGCTATATGAAGAAAATATCACAGGAGAGGGTGTACTTTACTTTCATTATTGGCACGGCAGGGATGCTGTCAGGACTGAGGTGCCTAATTTGAAATGTAATATTGCAATTATACAACAATTACCAACTAAATAAAACATATAATCCAAATGTATTCATATTTTTTGGGGCAATTTGGTCTCAAAATCAACATTTTTTTTTTCTTTTGTTATGTCCATACACGGAGTCTGTCTAAAGTAGACTCTCATATGTAATGGAGCCCAGTTTACTACTCCAGCAAGTAGTCCGAGCCATAGTAATGACCTAGCAAAGGAGATGATTTCTATTCCTACCTAACTAACTTACTTTAGTTGCTTTCTAAAGAATATATTCTGTATTTCCTGTTGTACTCTGTCCCTCTATACAGTTTCTATATTAGCAAGTCTGGTTTGGTCACTCAGTTATTCAACAGTTAGGAGGTGTAAATATTTAACTATGTAAAAACTTGTTTCTGTGGAGCAGCCACATCTAGCAACAACTACACTGAAGTTAAACTCAGAAGAGCTGGTGCAGTTCATATTAATTCATGTAATATTCATTCATATTTACGCTGCTTCACATTTGTTAAATACTTTACTCTCTTCTCAGCTGTGTAAGGAACTTCCCCCCAGTACAGTTGGTCGCACCTGGCAGCTGGCTTACAGTACGTCCCGTCACGGCGCCAGCCTCAAGTCCCTCTACAGAAGACTGAGTGCCACAGACTCCCCTGTGCTTATTGTCATCAAGGATGCGCTTGACGAGGTAAAAGACACTTTAATATGAATTACAGATGTAGTTTTAGTGTTGTTTTTAATTGTTGGTGTGACTTTCCTTTGTCAGATATTCGGGGCTTTCCTCTCACACCCTCTGAGGCTCAGTGAGACGTTCTACGGCACCGGAGAAACTTTCCTCTTCATGTTGCATCCTCGCTTCAAGGTACACCACCAAACAACCGACCACAGAGTGATACTGTGGTTCTGTTAGTAGTTAGTTCTGCTTTTTCTGGAAGGTCAAAATGTCAAGAAGCCATTAATACATTCCCCTGAATTGTTCTAATAAAATCTAGAAGGTAAGAGTATTGATAGCTTTACTATTGATACTAAACTTTGTTTTTGCCTTTTCTCTGCAGTGCTTCAGATGGACTGGAGAAAACTCCTTTTTTATTAAAGGAGACTTGGACTCTTTTGCCATTGGTGGAGGCAGGTAATGGCTTTTCACCACTTCCTCTCTCGCATTCAGTTTTATTTACTCTGTTCTGTCTGTAATCTGTTTAACATGCATGCCTCTTTTTCCTGCAGTGGTCACTTTGGTCTGTGGGTGGATGAGAATTTATACTTGGGTCACAGCAGCCCCTGCTACACCTTCAATAACTGTTGCCTCTCAGAAACCGACGACTTCCGAGTCATGGAGCTGGAGGTGTGGACGTTCGGCTGAAGACGCCGCGTGGTCGCGGAGTTTCTCTTACTCTTTGACTCACTTCGTCCCCGCTGAGCTCAGCTTTATCAAGACAGCATTTATCACTGAGCAAAAACAAATACAGCTGCTCATTCATTTCATGGTAATGTCCATGTAAAAAAAAAAAAAAAAGAAATCAACCACAAACTGCTGGATTTGTCCGTGTGATTAAGTGCTGTGGATCTTAGTGAACTGAAATGACCCGAAAAAGGCTGATCTCGTGCACCTCGGTGTCTCAGAATGGGGTTTAATGGTGGACTCATTCCTGTGGGTTTGGCAACCAGACTGAGTTCGACTGAAGCGAGTAGAGCTGAACTGTTATGAAACTGGATTCCTCTGAGTCCTCATTTTTTGAATGGAGCGTGTTACAAGTCTCAGAGACTGCACTTTGCTTTTAATGTGAATCAGTAACTTCACGATATCTCATCATTTATCATGTGTAGATCATGTAGATCTGTCTTCAGAGGTAATGCATGCCCCCCACTTTCATATAACCGTGTTCAGTTAATGCTGGAAGTTTGAAACACACGTTAGTCTTCTTCTTCTTCTTGAATAGCTTGAACGCTGCACATGCAGAGCCCACAGTCCCACAAATACAAGCTCCCTTAATAGGACACCAATCATTTTTACGGGTTTTCATCGATAGCAGAAACGAATACTGGAAATTCATCACGTAAGAACACTTGAAGAACATCTGCTCTTGCAATGAATCAATGAATTCTTGACTATTCAAGTGCTGCCTCGTGCACCGCTGCGGTGTCTGAATGTGAACGAAAAAGCTCAAGAAGGACTTCGAATTAATGCAGTTTTGTCATTCAACTGTATCCGTGACATGCTCTCACTCCGAAAGAGCGATCTACTTTGCTTACATTGTACAGTATTGTAGATTAGTTAATAAAAATCAGCACAAAGTGTAAATGTTAAATAAAGCTTCGATGTGATTGATTGTTAAATTTAACAGCTGGGAAAAAAAACAACACAATTCTGTTCGTAAAAAAAAACAATTTTATTTCACCTTTATGAAAAAAATGGCACTCGTAGGTTACAGATAACAGTGTTTTCCTCCTGAAGGCTCCAAGCAGTCCACATGGTGTGGACTTTATGACCTTAACATGTCTACAGGGGGGGGTGGCACGGTGGTGCAGTGGTTGTTGCCTCACAGCAAGAAGGTTCGAGCCTCGGCTGGGGCCTTTCTGTGTGGAGCTTCCTCCCCTGGTCCAAAGACACGCAGGTTAATTGGTGACTCTAAATTGCTTGTGGGTGTGAATGTGAGTGCGAATGGGTGTTTGTTTCTATGTGATGAACTGCCGACTTATCCAGAGTGTACCCCGCCTCACCCAATGTCAGCTGGGATCGGCTCCAGCCCCCCTCCCCCGACCCTGATGAGGATAAGTGGTTACAGAAAATGGATGGTTTGATGTTTACAGGGTCGCATTCTGTTGTTCTCATTTATCAAATTTTACCGTTACTTTTTAAAAAGCACTATTCTTGACCCCTGTGTTCTTGCATTTCACACTAAAAACAAACCAAAAGATGAAACTTCTTATATGACAGGAAAAGGTAAAAGAAAAAGAGACATATTGTGCAAGAAATAGCCAATAGTAGGTCCAGATTGTCACTTTTGTTTCTAAAAACATCAAAGATTTCCTCTTGTCTAACTAAAGACACACAGCAAACACATTACTCTGACTGGAGCCTAAAAGAGGATAACAACAGTACACGGTATCATGTGCTTCTCAGGAATCAAACATACTTGCAAACATATGACCACATGGCCACATAATAACACATGATGCATAAATATGAACCAAGTGGCTACTGACCTATTGGATTTATGTTTTGCTCAGCGGCTGTTCTAGCTGCACGCCAGCCACTGTACATACTAAAAACAAATGTTCTTTGGTGTGGTCACAAATCTGCAAAATATTCAACATTTGGTTTCAAACTCATAATACAGAAAAACAAAAAAAATGGATTTAATTATTTTATGTGCCACAGTCCAGTTTAGTGTTTCCTGCTGCTGTCGTCCCCTGAGTCGGAGAAGGGTGTTCCCTCCAGCAGCCTCAGCAATAACATCAGGCTTCGCCCAGCCCAGAGAGAGCTTTCAGGCAAAGTCTTCACAAACTGCTGAGACACAACTAAAAAGGCAACAACTGCACCGACTCCGTCTCTGGGTACGCTCAGCAGCACGAAAACTCTCAGTCTAATATTGCACATGCAACACCAGGTTATTAAAAAAAAAAGAAATATAGCATGTTTCGGTGCAGTATGGTGCATTTATGCTTTGATTCGTCAACATTAATCAGCAGCTACAAGCAGAGAGAGCAGCTCTAAATGGGTTTACATACCTGTTACTGCTCAGTGTGCAAAGCATTTGTATCTCATTAAAAGAAGCAATATTTCCCTGTAGTACATTTCTGTGGACTGTTTGTCAAAATACAAATACCGTATAGAAAATTTTCTGACCAAGAGAGACACCGAAATAAATAGTAAGAAAGAGGATAGAAGGCAAGAAAGTTTTCAGCTGCCAACACTAATGAGAAAGCTTCTCTACTTAATCGTTGGGGGGGGTTTGCTTATCTTTAATTCCAGAGGAATGACTATCGTTTCCTCCACACACAAATTACTGTGCCAGATACTCCTTGGCTTTCTCCAAGCCTTCCTTCAGGAAGCTGATATAAGTGGATGTGGAGGGGTCTTCAAACCCACCGGAGAAGCTGAAAGTTGCTCCTTCCTCCTCTGGTTTCATGGACGTCTGGTCCAGGAAGTAGTTGGCATTGATGTGGTGGACCTAAAACCAAACAAAGACCGGGGTTTAATGATTATAATTAAGACTGTGCCAGATTGTAAACAGTGGGACGACATGAAATACTGTAAGTCGAACAGAGATTAAACATGTTTTATCCCCAGAATTAGCTTCAAAGGTGAATTTAACCAATTTCTGCCTTGTGCTTAAATTAACTGCTTTAATACAGATATTAATGGCAGTGCTCCTATGAGCACATGATTTGCGGACTCTCTTGGAAGTCTCATAAATCGTAGGCTGACAAAAGAGTTAAATATTTACAATAGTTCCATTAGGCAGGGCCACCATCATCTCCACAGGGAAGTTGTAACTCTCCAGGTGTAATCGAGCCTTTTCGCTCAACTCGCGGTTCTGCTCATCAGCCTGCTTCAGAGAAGAAATATTAAGTATGGCACACTTAAGATTTGAAAATGATTAAAGTAAATGTGAGTATAAAGACTTTTTTTCCAGTAACTGGTTGGATTTACTGTCCAGACAGCTCACCTGCATGTTCTCCAGCTCTTTGACCAGAGACCAGCTGCTTATGAAGCTCTGGTTGAGCAGAGCCAGGACGGGCGAACTTTCCAGGACTGTCTCCCGGAGAGTTCGCCCCGAACCTACAGAGGTGCGACAGAAAGATACGCCAAAATATACAATTCAAAACAGTCTATGTCATGGACTGAATGGTTTTGCTTTTAAAGTGGGACATGTAACGATTTCTTGTCACCGTGGCAACAAGTTACAGTAATGGAATATTGCTAAATGCTAAGCTAATGTAACATTAGCACAAGTGAGTCAGTAATGTGGTCTATGCATTAATATTTAGCTTTGCTAACATTAGCTACCACAGGCTGCTGGTCATACCAGACCACATGAGGCTGCAGCTGCTAAACAAAAGTGTATTGAACTAAACAATGGGAGTGTTTTATTTCTTATGAAACCATCTGTTCATTTGTAAAAGAAAGAATTTGTTACTTTCTTTTCAAAGTTAAATAGAGCCGCTTTAAAATATCTATGCTCCGATATAAAGCACGTGGCCTGAAAGTTTAATTTATTGATTGTAAAAGCAGTTTTATTACCCAAAACCATAAAAATTGTCCTGAATTCAGCTCATCTTCACTCGTAATAAATTGATATAAAATTGATTTAAGGTACTTCTAACGGTAAGATGTTTCTACTGACTGAAGAATAAAGCAGAAAACCCTGCCTCTCTTACATAAACCTGTTTTTATCCCATTTTTGGGATGCAGCCCATTTCTAGCCCTAAATCTTCTCTCAGCTCTCAGTAACAGCGTGCAACACTTGATATCAATGATTTTACCTCAGCAGGACTGGTCGTCTAATGCTCCCCAAAGCAGAATGGAATGCACCAGTTTATTTTCTGCTTCAGCTCGTTCGAAGGCCTCTGAAAATGGCAGGTAGGACACCTGGGAAAGAGTGCAATGAGAACAATGAAACAGCTGTGTTAAAGCCAACAGCGTGTTGAATAAACGCTTTATTGACGTTTACCCTCTTGAAGGGGTAGAAAGTGACATCCAGGCGGCGAACGGCTTCTTGCCGACTGAGCTCTGAGGTCCAGTGGATGTCCTCAAAGACGAACTGGATCGGCTCGCGGCTGCCGTCTCGGCTGTCGATGATGTTGCCCTCCTCATCCATGATGACAGAGGGAGTGGATGGGCCTGTGGACTGCAGCTCTAACTGTAGTCACAAAAACAAGGAAATGTCTCATGAGAAAACATGACATGCTCGAGCAAACAAAACTTAAAGGAATTATTTTGTGATCTTTAACATATTTCTGATATGAACTGGAGGTGCTGCAGTATCACATAAACAAAGTAACAGAGACACATCTGTACCTGTGGCAAGTATCCGATGTCCACCTCCATGTTGCTGCTCTCGCTGGCCCCGTACAGCCACTCCATGTCCACATTCAGAGACCTGAGACACGACGGGACATTTCACACGAAGAACTGCAGTAGTTGACGACAGCGTGCTGAGTGGAGAGTGTGAGGACGTACCTGTCACTGGGGACGTAGAGTTGGAAATGTCGGACGTGTGATGCATCTTTAGACAGAATGATGTTGCCAGTGAACTGGCCCGGGGTGAACCAGAAGGGAAAGTCTGGAACGTCGTTGAGCTGGAATTCTGCGTGAATCCTGCAGAGGTGAACAGAACGAGTCGTTTGCACTCATTCAAAATGTAGTATTTTACTGTCAGTAAGTGACAGGACAGATTATGTAAACTTCACATTACTGCTGACTGTTTTCCAAAACAAACCATCAGTTGTACGTTGATCACAAACCATCCGGCACAGCAGACTTTAAACTTTGAGATTCGTCAGTTTCTAAACAGACATATTTACATTTGCTAATGTTACATTACAGTCATGTGGAGGGCTGTTTTTAAACCTCTTCAACCTCTAACGTCTGACGGTAAAAGCACTGCAAGATGTCATAACAACAGTCAAACAAACAAACATGCGATGCAAAGTATGTGTTTCGTGGTTTCTCGCATTAACAATGTTGCTCTTCAGCGGCTGACTGAATCCGCAGATTCATTTGAGGTCCTCCAACTGCATTAGCACAAAAAAGTAAGGTAGACTCGCTGGGGTGAATCAGTCTCTGCATGCTGATTTTAAACTGAAATCAATGGCTGCCTGCCAGGGGGGACATCACCATTAATATTTCTAGTATGTTCTGGACATTAGTCAGCACTAATGTGAAGCATACAGACTGTCTTAGTGGGCTAAAAGAAAAAAAAAAGACACCACTATGCTGTTTCGCGTCTCCTCCTGAATTGCTCCTTACCTGAAGACGATGTCATAATAAAAGTCGTTGCTGCCACGAATGCAGGCGACGGTGCCCTGAGGAGCGAAACGTGATTTGATGAAGGGCCGAGGATGGAACATACTCAACAAGGAGTGGATGAGAATCTGCAGCGAGAGAAGAACATGTATTAATATACAGTCTGATTATCACTCAACCTAATGTGACTCTAACCGGCCGTGAGTCTTTAAGGATACCTCTTTGTTGCCCTTCGGTGACGGCGGGTGGTACCGATTGTTGGGCAGGTACCCGGTGAAGATGTTGAGCTCGCTGGGAATCACCCACCACGTGTCTCCCACGTCGACCTTGTTCTTTGGGGGCAGGAACGCCCTGAACTGGCTGGCGGAGAAGGAAGATGAAGGCACTGCTGGGCTCTTCCAGGAGCGCAGACCACTCAGAGAGCTGTGAGACACCTGCAAGAGGAGGAAGGAGTCCACTCACTATGAGCCAACTCTTTAAAACTAGAAGATGTCCTTCTTCAAGACAAAATAGGGGATTCATGACCATCCCATGACCTCTTTTTTTGCTCCTTTGCTTTCTGCCTACTGTCCTCATAATGTGAAAATAACAAAAAGAGAGGAAAATGCTTCAAATTAATCAGTCAAATATAATTCCAAGTTGATTCTCTGCTATTTTAATGTTGATTTAAGTCTTGGTTGATTACACATTTTGCATTAAATTTAATAAATTCCAATAATCTCAAGTATCTTGGCTGTGAGGGTTTATAAAAGTGCGTGCACCTTTTCAGAAATCGCAGTGAATGTGTGACTAAACTTAAAACCCTTGTTGCAGCCTCTTCTGTGATTTATTATGCAGTCCTCTATGCAGTAGTCAAGACAAACAGGACAATAAATCAACTATAGTTTGCCCTCATCTTACCCCAAGGAAACCATCCTTGCTCTTTGTCATGGAGTCCAGCAGCAGCGGCTGCATTTTGGCCTCCAAGGTTAAAGTCTCTCCATTGGGATCATGGGTCACTTCCTCCTCAAAGTCCACCGGTGGTGTAATTCCTGCCAAGGGGATCACAGTCAATGCAGGGTTTTAGTGAGAGGGGAAGAGGAAGGCATTGATTAAATGGGACATTCGACAAGAAAGATAAAGTGATGTACCTGTGAGTTTCTCTGCAATGGGTTTAAACTCCTCCGGACTGAGATAAAGGTCGTGGTCGGTGTCCAAGGAGGAGAAGAGAAAAAGTCCCTCGGCACCCAGAGATCGGACACTCTCCTCCTAATGGAGGGACACGAGCATTAGAGTGATCTTTATTGTCATTTTGACACGCTTCAGGGATTTTCAATGTGGCATCAAAACTAGGACAGTCAGCTGTCTCGTCACATAAAACACAGATATTTTGGGAAAGTGATAAAAAACACTGTGGATGCATGATCATCTACTGACATGACTAAAGTATTTAGTCTTTTCTGCGTTACAGCAGTCCAGTTTGGACAAAGATCAGCCCAGAGGCCACAGATTCCTCGCATGTGTTTGAGTCAGACCACCCTTTTTCAGACAGATGCGTGCCTACTAGCGCCTGTACAATGGAGGGAGAAGGGGGGAGGAGGTACAGAGAACAACTTGGAGACCCTCTGTGGCCAAACAAACGTGGATTAAAACAGGAGGGTGAGTTTTAGCAGCTGTGGCACAGATCCAGCCCCCCCAATAAAACACCAAGGGGTGGAAAAAACTGCAGATGTGGTGACTTGATGTCTGAGAAATGAAACACATCAAAAACGTCCATACAGTATAAAATGTACCAATAGGTCAATGCAAATTTTGAATTAAGACATTAATTTACAGTTAATTTGCATTTTCTGAGTGTTATAGGACATAATACATATTTAATTATTTAAATTTAAGTGTTTAAATGTTTAATTATGAGCCATAAATAACGTTATTACAGATGTGGATCTCACATGACGTTTCAGGAGCTGGGCATCTTGGTAATACTTGATCCCAAAGGCAAGAAGAGGCACGGCACCGACTATAAGTAGAGTCCACAGCCCCTTGGAGATCCAGGATCCAGAGCCCGGGCTCCGGTGCTCACTCTGCGGCGTAATTCTGCTCCCATCCTCGGTGTTTTTTTTATCCACGTCTGCGGCCATCCTCGACCTCCACGACAGCTATTTAGACGAGGGCATTGTCGTCGGATGTCCCCCCCTCCAGAAAAAACGGCTACCAACGGTTAGTGTAAAGTTTCTCCCCTCCTTAAAGTGTTCAGGATCTTCCGGCTGTTCTGTTATCTTGCAAGCCGGCGACCGCGCGTCTTTTCCGGCCGTTACACTCGCTGGCAACAGCTGTGAAACGTTAGCTAGCAGCACAGATTTCTTATTTCCCACATCAAGTCCACAACCATCTGGACCAGAGCCGTCAAGCGAGCCTTTAATACCTAGGAAGAAACCGGATATGCTGCGTTTCTGGTGTCAAAATAAAAGCACTCGTCTATCTAAAACTCCGTACGTTAATCCATGATTTGGTCTGTTAACTACAGATGTCGTTGGAGAAAAGTCAAATTATTGTTATTTCTGGCCTAATAAAATGTCTAAAAGTGATCTCACGGGTGTCTACTTTCTTTGCGGAATGTTAAACCGTTTGTTTGCGGCTAACCAACCACACTCGGTATCGCTCCGCTCCGGTTCTTCACTTAAACGTAGCTTTATTTTAATCTTAATTTGATATTTTTTTCTTAGGTAACGATTTATGACTGAATCATGAATTAACGTACGTAGGGATAATCTAAATCTAGCTAGTTCACCGTTGATGTTTTTATTTTGAAAGTGTTGACCGGAAGTTTGTCTCCATCCTCTCTAGCTTAGCCGCTGGCACAGTAGTCCCATTTAAAGGAGCAGGGCTGCCTCGTTCATCCCAGGAATGTCTGCTAACAAGCTGCAATTACATGTTTCTCTGCCAAGGAAGACCGTCATTACAGTTTTTCTAACTTCATGTCTGCCAGAGGAAGTGTTTCTACTGGACTGCACAATAGAAATGTCTGTGTTATAATCTTAAACTCTCAATAACTTCATTCATAAATACTTTTGTTATGCCAATGAACCCCAGATAGATTCACACTGGGAGGATGTAATTATCTGGTATATGTGGTATTACACTGCCAGAGAAATAACTGAATCAATATCACCATGAGTTCATGTGGTTAAATATTGCCTGTACCGAGACATGGACCCATGGCCTCCAACTAAAGCACAGTCTCTCTAACCTTATTGTTCCCAACTTTTCTGATATGAGTCTGTGTGTGACTTGGCCCCTCATTTCAGGATTTGTGTACACTCAACCACAGAGTGTTTCTAGCTTCTTAGATTGTTTTTCATGCAAACCATTAGAACCAAAAACTCATGCCACAATAGCTGACCTCATCACTAAGACCCAGGACCTCCACCCAAGTTTATACCCTGTGTTACATGAACATTTGTTATACTTCATGCTGTGAACTTTGCACATTTAGACATGGACAATGTTTGTACATTCCTGTACTGCTCTTTTATTAAAATAACTATTGCACATGCTGTCTTTTTTTTAAAATGTTTTTTGCTTTTTGATTTGCAGTACTTTCGTCTTTATATTTTTATTGTACTATGTTTATTATTGTTGTCCACCAATTCACCAAAGCAAATGCCTTTACTTGTCAATAAACTTGATTCTGATTCTTGTTTCATTTACATTATTTAAATGCGAAACATCACTGTGGACATGTTTCCTCAATTCAAATGAACAATGAAGTGGAAAAGGGAAAAATGTAATTTTATCTTAAAAGGAACAATATGTAAGATATTTGCTGTACTAAATCATAAAATGACCATGCTATGCCATCAGAGATTAGGGAAACATGCCCAACTAAAATACGAAACACACTCAGTGTGTTTCTACTTTTGTAATCGTTTGCGTTTTGTCCTGTATGATCCGGTCTGATCCTGCACACTGCCCATGTCCACGCACCGGGTTGCTGTAGATATAAAACGTACTACAGCCCTGGAATCAAGCTAACACAATGGCTCAACAATAAATATTAGATTCTGCCTGACCTAAAAAGCTCCATAGGCAGAAGCATGGTAAAACACAGGTAGATAAAGACAGCTTAGAGCCCAGAAGGACCTGAGTGCCTGTTCAGTATTTCACTATGTATTTTAAAATAATTTCCAGTGAATGAAAACACGGATAATGAAGTCATGAACTTTGTATTTTACATCATTTAAGCTGTCACAATAATTGGAAATATACATCATGACATTCTTTTCTTTTCCTCTTGTAAATCTAAAAATATCTCCACCATAATTGTCCCTGTCTTTTTAATCTAATGGATGTTGTAACAGTCTGTTATGACAGAGATCCTGACCCACAAGAGGCAAAATAGGAGGGTCAGAAAAAAAACAAACGTCCCTTTTGACGTGGTCCCCAGATGTGTCCTTTGTGAGGTGCTAACCCTCAGGTTGGGAAACTGCTGCTGCTCTAACCACACCGTGTAATCTCATATTGATGCAATCTTGCTTAATCCACTGTATGTTTTAGTTTATTAGCATTCCACACAGTTCTACACATACTCAATATTTACATAGGTACATGTTGCATTACATTACCCAGCATTAAAAGGTAAGGCTTCCTGATTCTGGCCACAGCCAGGCTTGAAGTGTGTCACAAAAAATATATTTAACATTTGTGACAATGAGGAATAACAGAAGCATGATCCATTTTGTTAATGCTTCTGTTATTGTGTGTATCAGTCCATGGGTCGAAGTGAGAAGCTCTCAGTCCATGTTCTCTTCCACAGGCTGCGTCTTCACTTCAACTTTTTTTGGAGGGATGTAGGAGCCCATACCTGCTGCCCTCTCTGCCTCTGCCTGGGTGTAGGGCTCCTCTCTGAGCTGCTTCAACCTAGACGAAGAAAAAAGAAGCGGTTAGTTCTGAAACTACGACCATGGAATAGTTATAGGGGACAGATATGCCACTTGAATTTCAAGTAAAAGAAATGCGAATATATAACACAGATGTCTTCTATGAGATATGGTGCCTTACCGTCTTTTGTGCACTTTGCTCTT
This sequence comes from Sciaenops ocellatus, assembly GCA_033000465.1. Taxonomy (NCBI): domain Eukaryota; kingdom Metazoa; phylum Chordata; class Actinopteri; family Sciaenidae; genus Sciaenops; species Sciaenops ocellatus. The sequence continues at coordinate 11,733,430 of CP136878.1, read as the reverse complement.
GAAGTGCTCCTTCATGGATCTCATATCCACAAAATATCTCCTGCAAGACATAAAAGAGAAAACATCAAGATCTATTTTGCATAAAAAGCCTTGAACACAGCCTGTCACACACAACTATTATTAATAATTAGAGCAATTGTAACCAATAGAAAGCCTAATTTTCTGTTATATCCACAAACTCACGCGCAGTGTAAGCAGTAGTGTTGTGCACATCCTGTCACATCGTAGTCCACCTCCTGATGGAGGAGCTTGGTTGCGGTCTCAGGCTTCATATCTGAGTGGATCTGGTCCAGGTCTTTGGTTCTGCGCTTGGTCTTCCATGTCTTTGCGATGTGCTTCTTCTTGTCACTCTTGTGGTTTCCTGTTTGTTTGGACTTGCCCATGGTGGATCCTAAAGGACTGGATCAAACAAGTGAAACTGCATTAAATGAATAGATGCAGGGCCCGGATGCTGACATAAACACTCCGTTGCGGTTGTTGATATCTATGTTAAGTGGTGTTAAGTTGACTGATTCGCACAGAGGTTTCCAACTCTTACGCACTGACCGTGATACTCACGCAATTAACTAATTTCACATGCTCTCACGCCACACCGCCGCACATTTTTTGTATTCCTCCAGATTGTCTGAAGTCTCATGCTAATTAAAGAAAATGAAGACAGTGAGATGGGGGCCCTGGGAGCAGTTAGGTGTTCAGTACCTTGCCATTGGGCACCTCAGCAGTGCCCAGGAGGTGAACTGGCACCTCTCCATCTACCAGTCCACCCTCCATACTTTGGTCCATGCTGGACTTGAATCACCACCCTCTGGTTCATAAGCCCTACTGTCTACAGACTGAGCTACTCACCTGACCTAGTAGGGATGCCTCAAAGCCACTTCCTCATGAAAATATAGAATTATGTATGTTAAATTGTCCTGCTTTCATCATGCTTTGGTATTTATCCTCACTCTTATTTATCAGACAGTACCATTTTAATATCTTAATTTAGATGCCAAGGTGTCAGAAGATGAACTGCCATTGCCAATATTTCAGTAAATATTCAGTTAATATGTGTGAAAGCAGCTCTGACATGATGAGAAAAATCTGACAAATCCAAACAAAATAATTTCCCTCTATTTCTAGTTCAATAAAAACTAGTTTGTTTATTTTCTGCACAAAAATATCCCGCAGAACAGTTTGTGTTTACTTTTCACACAGTCTTGCGGTTTGTAGCTACTCGTCAACCCTTAAATAAAGTGATCTGATGTTAGTTCATTCGCCCATCTCTCGTGTGTCTCTGTGTGTGCGTTTATACAGTTATTAACAGTGTGTGAGATTTGTTGATTGCACTGGGAGTGTTTTAGGGATACAAATACAATCTTGTTCAAGACCACCAAAAGCCTGATAGACAGATGTAATAGATTACTTGTCGGATTAATCATTACACGTCAGTTTGGCGATATGTACCTTTAAAATCTGCTGAATACTCCCTATGTGACTGTCGAGTAAATAGAAAACAGAAGATCCAGATGTCGACCAACGTAGAAGTCTTAAAAAACTAAACTGGCTGATTTGTGCCGCCAAATTAAGTCTTGTTAGTTAAAATGTGTGCTCATCTGAAACCCTCGGCTCAAGACAGTCAGTCATAAAGCGGATTTTCTACTAAAAAACAACCTTCGCGTATCAGCTTTAGCTTTGCTTACCTTACACACGTGTGGCCGAGAAGGATGCAGTTTACATCCGGGTCAAAGAAAAGTTAGAGATACACCTGTTCACCTGTAGATGGCACCAAATACCATCATTTTACAAACAAGATAAGATGAGACTGTCATGTTGCAATCCCTATAACATGAATTGTAAGTAACATTAATAATTAACCCAACAAGTAACACATATAAACCTATATTCTGCATGTTTCTTTAATGAACCAAACTCTATCTCTTTTATAATGTAATACATATTACATATTAAATGAAAAAGCATCAAATGCAACAGTTGAATCATGTTTGCATACAATAAATAGCACGTTTGTTCAGTGTAGTGTTATTTTAATGATAAGTGGAGCCAGCAGGGAAGTTATACTCAGGCTACGTGACATGTTACGTTAGTGCGCACTTCGTAATTTTACAAGTCAATGTCACCTCGATGGACCTGAGTTTTGATTATAAATAATAATAGACTGTATAAAAGTCACAAAATGAGACATGCAACTGAAGTTATTATGAAACAGTGTGATATGAAGAAGGCATGAAAAATAAAAAATGATGTCATTCATTAACATTTTTAAGGGTAACTGACTTGAATTCATGTTAATTCGCATAAAAATACCTGCAGAAAATATAAAAAAAAAAATAGATTTAAAGTAACAACAACCTACTATATAATAATACCAACAAACTTAACACACACATTTCTACAGAGTCCCCCCTCCTCTCACAGTCTCTGGTGAAGTTCAACCGATGTGTTTAAATATTCCGACAGCACATGAAGGCGGCGTCAGACTGCACTGCATACGCGCCGTGGCGGAGAGCGAAGATGGCGGAGAATAATGTCGAACCAGAGCACGAATGGAGCGACCGGGCCCTGGATACGGCTGAGGACACTCTGGTTGCAATGGAAACCTTACTGGCCACACTGAGAGCCTTTGAAGACGTGCTCAGGCAGCAAGAAATGTCGATAGCATCCTCCACGGAGTACTGCGACAACTTCTGTCAGGTAATGTGTACATGCAAACATCGAAGCCTGCCGTTAGCCAGCCGTTAGCCAGCCGTTAGCCTGCCGTTAGCCTGCCGTTAGCTTCACCCAGGATTGTTTTTCTCGCAGCCCGCAAGCTACGGCCGCTGGCCCGCTAGCTCCCTGGGACAAGTTCAGGGTGGTGGTGGTGCACAACCAGGGAGCGATTACACTGTGTGTGTGTCTTATTTACCCACATTCACCAATGCGTATGATTATAAACGCCAAAACAGTCTAATTTAACACCATCTGGCTAATTATAATGCTCACTGACATATGAGTGATATGTTGCCTGTTTTGCTGGTTCAAGTTGATACAGTGAGCTCCCCTTTTTACTTTGAGTGATATCACTCATTTAAGCTACTTCAGCTGCGTCTTATTTATTTAAAAGGTTAAAACAGGACACCTAGCAGATATTTGCGTGCACATGACAGTGTCACAGTTTGCACATCATGCAAAATTGCATGTGTGTGTGTGGGGCGGGGCGGCTACGCGGTATGTTTATCCAAATTTAACACATATTTGTGGCTTAAAGCGACCCAGAAATCGTATTTTGGATATTTAAAGAAGTTGTTCCTATCAGATGTTGTTTTTGTTTAGCTTTTGTTATAGTGTCAAATCCAAGAGATGTTGAGGATCTGCCATGTTGTGATTATTCGCTCATTAACAATGGAGGTGCACTCTTATTTGAATTGTCATAGATTTGTGGGGTTTTAAAACAAATTTTAATATTTGCATCAGGAAACTAAAGCTGGGAACTCCCTTGGGTTTTCCGCCTTGTTCAGCTCTAACTTTCATTATCGCAGTTTCAGCCAAAGTACATGTTTTCCAATCAGAGAGGGGCTTCCAGTCAGTTAAACTTGGTCACCAGCCAAAGTTGATTGTAGTAATTCATTAGCCAGCTCACTCTGTGTTTGGATAGTGACTACTGCTGGTGAAGGATCCTCTTCTGTACAATGAAAGTAACTGATGTGTGTGGCCATTCCTCCTCTTAAAATCTACCGTCAAATGTTTATTTCAGCTGACATTAAACAGCAATGAAAATCTTGTGTTGTATTTATTTTCTGTTCGAGTCGGAAGTAGTCTGGATGTAATTAGCACACTGATATGGCTCTCCAGGGTTGAGACCTTATTCTTGGCTTCCTTTGAGAGGGTGTCGTATATTTAGACTGAGGGGAATTAATTTGGTTGCCTCTGTAGACACCAGCCAGCCAAGGTTCCTGCTGTCTGGTAAATGGGACTCCTGGGATGTTGATAGTGATGATGATTTAATGTGTGTAGCTACATACAGATGTCACACTGGTTTAGACACACTCCTGTTGACACACTGGGCTCTCTGTTTACTCTAAAGGATGAATAACAGACACCTGTTTTTTTTTTTTTTTTATGCAGAGAAATTGTCATTTTTTGTTTAAATTTTCATTGAATAATCGAAGGGAATTAAACGTACCCTCATTACAAATACATATTTCTGTGAAAGCATCGCCTTAAACATAAAATATTAAAAGTAAAAGTATGAAAAAGTGAAAAGATGTCACAGTACATGTCCCTTCTTGAGGTAGTGTTTTTTTTTTTTAAAGTGCATGTCGGCTCACCATCAAGGGTTCAGGGTTGTCATATGCCGTACAGTCAAGTCCCCTCAGACCCAATCAGGAGCATCTCACACCTGACAGAGTGTCAGCTGGGATCAATCAGGTATAGGCCGGTATCTCCCCAGGTGGAAAACCCCCGTTCATCCATGTCTCTCATCTGATCTCCTCCTCCAATCACTGTTTTAAGTGTAAGTCTTTGTTCAAAACTGTATTTTCTCTTTACATTTTGTATATCTTTGTGTGCTTACAGGCACTGATGCACTATGCTGGGAGCAGGAACTCCATGGAGCATGGTCTGCCTCTTCTGGAGGTCTACTGTCTGTCCATAAACTGTTTCGCTGCGGCCCGATCCCACCTCACCGCAGAGTCCGACAGAGTGGCACTTGTTTTGAAGAGACTAGCTTTGTGAGTACCGCGTTTGGATTTGGCAGTTTGTCTTGTGGAGCACTTTTGTTGGTCACTATATGGATTTCAGGTGAAAAGATCAGCTTCTTAAATTATTTATGAAGGCAACACAAGCCAACAATTTCTAGTTTGTCTAATGTAGTCTTAGTTCAGCTGCTTCGGACATTTCACGTAGGCTGTATTCAGCTTCAGACATCAAATTGCACCATCCATATACATGGCTGGATGAATGCACAACGAGCTGGGTGGCTGTCCTGGAAATGTCAGGTTTCTCCCAAACTATCCACAAAACTCAGATTCTGAATAAATTTGAGGGGGGAAAAATATGCCATGCACCTCCAAAAATCATGCCTCCCTTTTTTCCATTTGGTCGAAAATGGTTGTTCACAAGGTTTGAGAGGTTCAACAGGCAGCGAGCCACCTGCACTTTGCTGCTACTATCTCGACAAATATTGGGTCATGGTCAGTTGCTTCACCGTGGATGTTTTTCAGGCTTGAATCTTATCGAAAGCTTACAAAATGTAGTCTGAGGCTGACTTTGTCCACACAATGGCGTGTGTAGGGCACTCTAACAATAAACAGCACCTTTTTAAATACTCTTGCACACAGGATTCTCCTGGTTTATGACTCTGAGTAACATTTATTCAATAAATTCAATTGTCAGGAGCCCTTTCAGGCATTTATCTGCAGAAATAGAATATCAAGGTAAAAATAGTCTCACATCTCTTGCATGTAACAAAATAAGTAATACTATAAATAGATGTGAACAACACAACAAGGCCTCACTTTGGGGTATGTTGTAACCCAACAAAAAACTTAATTGCAGATGCTTTTTTGATCAAGTGAAGTGAGTGACTGTGTCCTTTTTATTTATTTATTTATTTATTTATTTATTTATTTATTTATTTCTGTTGACCATGCACTCATCATATGTGACATGAATGTGTTGCAGTTCATTGACCAGACTGCCTGAAATGTTAACATTTTTATCAGCATGACTCTGTTGTGAATAAACCCACATAAAAGACAAGCACACAGTAACTGACAGTGATTGGTTGTTACTTTGGATTAGACGTGATTCCTGTTGTACTTTAAGATGCATTAAAGGCTTCACGCTGCAAATGACAGCCTGTCTGCAGGAATTTACTCCACGCTTACTGACAAGACTTAAATTAGGTCAGTTAGAGATTCATAGTGTCTTGCGATTAATTGCCAAGTCTACACACTGTGCACGGCTCCAAAAACACTCACAGTCTTACCTGAGGGACCCGCGGGTGATTCTCTGTTTTCAGCTGAATAAAAATCGTTTAATAGTTACCTTGTAGTACTTAATTGAACTGCTGGCAGATCAAGTTTTTATGACACTGTTAATCCCATTTTCAAATGAGCCTTTAATGTAAAAATATCTAAAGCTGACTCTTCTTAAACATTAATACAGAGCTAGATAATTTTGTTGCACCATCAGAAATGTTGGTAATGTCACAGACAGTGTGTAGCTGAGCTTGCAGTGCCTCTGTTTTCTAGTTTTTCTTTCTTTTTTTGTGAAAACTAAAACTTTTCAGAATTGTCAGGATTTACAGAAATCATTGTCATCTTGTTGTTGTTTTTTTCTTTCTTGCAGGAGCTGTTTTGAACTGTTGCTGTCAGTGCCTGAGAATGAAATCCCATATGAAGCCTGGGTTCAATTCCACCACTCAGTTCAGGTAGAACATCTTGTTTCTCAACATTGTTTGTGGATCGCTGGGTTGCTGATTTAAAAACGTTTAAAGGAAGTGGTGATGACTCGAGTCATCAAAGTTGACAACAAAACTGACTTAAGTCGACAAAAACGTGCCATTGTTGGGTGTGAGTGAGAAAGAATTTAGGAGAACCTGACTATTAGTGCCTCAGTGGGTGTTTTTAAAAGACATCTGATAGGAGACAAGTGAAGTCTGGAAACTAATATCTCAGACTGGTGTAGATAGTATGTTTTTGCTCCTTGTTGAGTCTAAACCACGAGTGTTTATAACCTCTCACTTGTCATTGGTTGTCAGTTATGTGCGTCAAAATGACACAAATATATGAATGCATGAAATAGTCTTTATCTTAAATGATTTAAGGATTTGAGGATTTAAGCAAAGGGGTAATGAGGGTTTCAGTCTCATGTGTCTAGTGTCGCTAGTTGTGACTTCAAGTCTGAAGGATTTGCAGTACACTGTGTAACATCGATTCAAGATGTCCAAGCAGAGCAAAGCTGTGATATACCATGAAGAGTCATGGGAGCTCATTAACATGCTGACATACAGTCTAATAAAGGTTTTTAAAAGCACTCTAAATGTCTTTGCTGTCAGATTGTTGCCTGCTGTGTCTCTGTTAGCGTGTGTTGTCTTTGCCCGCACTCTAAACAAGAAGAGCTCGAATGAGAAAATGTTATATTTTTGTCAACAGCGTTGAAGTTATTAAACTGGGCAGCTGAGCTCTTATCAAGTTTGATTTCCTGACTTGAACGTTGGTGTTCAAAAGACAAATGTTTTGCTTTGTTCAGAGTAGATATATGTTTTTAATTGGACCAATAAATTAAATTCAGTGGTGTAATAATGTGAACAAATGGCCTTTTTAGAAGATAATTTATAAAAGTTATGACTTTATCATATGACAGCTGTGGAGAAGCAGCACTGCCACCTCTGTGCAGGAAAATATTTTTATTCATGGGGGTTTATTTTTATCTAATTGTCAAGATGCTGAACAAACATTTTAAGTTATGTTCAGATTTAACATTTTTTGTGTGCATATTGCAGATTGCCCATGATACATTGTTACAGTACGGCAGCACAGACCTCCAAGCTTTACTCCAGATCACAGGAGAGGGAGGAGCGTGGAGCAACCCTGTCCTCACTTCTCTCCTCACCGGCCAGCCCACCAACACAGAAGAAGGTTGGAAACTATCAAACTTATCTATGTTATTTCATTTGGACGTGACCGCTCATTCCTTTTAGTGCTGATCGTCACATCGGCGGTGTCGTGGTGATTTGTTTGGTAATCAGATTTACTCTGAATTCTAGTTGATGCATACATCAGCTTGGAGGGCGAGGGCTTCATGGAGATGCGGGTGAAGCACCTGGAGAAGATGGGCGAAGTGGCCAAGGCGGTGGTGCTGGCCAAAGCTTGCACTGAATGCAGCTTCATCTCCAACCAGGCTACCTTTCGTCAAACTTTCGTCTCTTTGCTTTGTCACCTACTTCCCAATGAAGAAGCCATCATGGAGGTATGACAACTCTTTGTTCTATTGTTGATTGTTGGCATGCTGCTTTTAGTACAGTCTTACTGCACCTCCTTTTTTAATTGTCACTAGTATTTATGTTGACACTGTTTTGAACTTGGCATCAACAAACATCTGGAAAAGTATTTAAGTGACAAGTTTCCAAACCAATAGGATATTTTAAAAGTAAAATGCAAATCCTGGTGAGTTTGTAGATTGTGGAGTTGCTGAACCGATTTTGGAAACGAAACCATAAATTGAGTTGGCTGTAAAAATGTACTATGTGCTGTGATCGCAGGGAAACTAGTTAGCAAGCAAATTGAAGGATGAATGTTTGAACATAGTCATTATCTTAAAGTAATGCATAAGCAGGTGAAATAAGTAGCTAAAAATATAGTCAAACAGTTGAAACAGTAAGCTAAAAGTAGTGAATGAAGAATTTGCTGCAAGTAATGAATAGACATTTCAATAGTTAGTAAAAAAAAGTGTGGCTGCGTTTTTATTAAATGAAAGTAATGCATAAATGGTCCAAATGTCTAGTCTGTACTCGACATGCTGCTTCTATATTCAGAGACGTGGTTGTGGCATGCTGTGTTGAGAGCTCACAGCAGACTGTGGTCTCCAGATAAGCAGTAACCCCCCCAGTAATATAAGATTAATAATATTATAAAATGCAGACATATTTGCAAGTCAAACCTTTTTTTTTTTCTTTTTTTTATAATAAATATGAAAAAAGGCAGCTATTTATAAAGTTTATCTGTCTCCAAAAATAGAGCCTGAAATTCATATTCAAATTGAGCTTCCTGCCATTCACTGTGAAGACTCAGAAGATCTTAAATCTTAAGGGACTGTGAATTAATTTTTTCAGCTGTTTGAAAAGGCACCGTGTCTTTTAGATTGAGACACAGAATATTATCTGTAATGCATTTCACCACGTTGTTTCCTGACAGTGAGTTTCAGTGACTCAAGCAATTAAGTGTGTATTTTTAAGTGCTCTTTATTATCTCAGAGATGTTTTTTCATCAAGTCCTGTCTGTATGCAGCAAGTTAAAAACCTTCAGTGTCTAGTTTGAAATGATCATTCATTCGGAGTTGTTTACACAACTTTTCCTAACGCCTAAAATATTGAGACATTTTAACCAAATGTGCTTTTTTTTTTTTTTGCCTAAAGGGGAAGCACATTAACATTACTTTACGTGTAGTTGTTGCACTGATGTTTGTGAGAGGCCTTCGATTATATATATTGGTTAAAAAAAAAAAAAGAATAACTGATGAGTGCTTACTGTACAGCTCATCGCTCCCCACATGGAACTGGTATCTTTCAGTTTCATAACCTTATTTTACTCACACATCCTGTTTGTCTATCCCTCTTCATCCCCCCAATTCTTCACAAAATAAAGATCACGAGGTCCAAGTGATGAAGGCAGAAAAAAGGGGGCTTAAGACTCAAATATGCTGCAGGTTCAAATTGACAATGTGATTCACATAGTGGACTAATATATTGAATTATAAGGAGTTAAATAATCTTAAATTTCTTATGTTTTATGTCTGTGTATCACAAATTTTCTGTATGTTCACTTAACTTTGCTGAACTAAAGCACATAATATTGCCACATTATCTTGGCATTATCCAAACTCTAATAATGTATGTGAGAAGTTATATAACATGCCTTTCTGTTGGGTCCTTTTGGTTTTTTTAAGTGTCGTTTTCTGGCAGTGACACATTCATGAAAGACTTGTTTGTAGAGCGTGACATCTGATAAAGATTTCTGGCTGTAATCAGACATTGGGACATTACAGTTGTGTCATGTTGATGACTGTTTTATATCCCTAATTTTCTTGTAACAGGATGGATTGAATGTAGAGATGCACCGATCCAACTTTCTGTCTCCTGTTACTGATCCATCCAGTGCCCCCCCCCCCCTAAATTTAAAAACTCTGTACCTCACTGTGCAGAACTAATAAATATAATGTTAATGTGATATATGTATGTGGTTTGAGGAGGGCTGAAGGTGAAAAAGTTGTTAGCTTGACATGCCCGCATGAATGTAACTGCATTTAATGAGGATGGGTCACACCACATCCTATACTCGATCCAGATAGTGAGACAGACAGTAACATAGACAGTATCAGCAGTAGCAACACCGGTTTCCCCTCATATCATTTTGGTGCATCTCTAATTGACATTATTGAGAAATATTTTTGGTATTATATTTATATTTGATTTCCAAGTATAATATTAAACTGTATCATACTGTGTTTCTGAGCTTTCAACATTGTATTTACTCCCTGAACAGATATCCAGACTTGACTGTAAAGATGTGCTGGAGATCACATGTAATTTGGAGACAGAGGGGGAGGAGAACACGGCCTTCATCTTGTGCACAACTTTCCTCACACAGCAGCTTCAGCAGCAGAGCCTTTACTGTTCCTGGTGAGTAGTCCCACTTTGTGGTTAATGTTCATGTATTTTACATTGTGTGTTTATAACTACAGTCAAATGTAAATTGAAAATCAGTCTGGATGATTTAAAAACCTCACATCTGTTTCCTGTGTTTTTGTTGGGCTTTGTCATTAGAGAATCAGTCAAAATTAGAAAAATCCTTAATTTTTTTGTACTTTTGTCATCCAAAGGGAGTTGACTCTATTGTGGAGTAAGCTTCAGAGGAGGATCGACCCCTCGTTGGTGTCTCTTCTGGAGAGATGCCTTCAGCTAGGTGCCATTGCCAAAACGGTCCACCATTTGCTTTACCTGGTCCGTGTCATTCAGACAGAGGTGAGCCCAACAGACAAACAAGTCTTTTTTTTTTTTTTTTTTAAATACTGAGTCAGTGCATTGCTTATAGGAGACTCATTTTAACCAGTTTCAGATACTAAGGAGACTCAGAAACAAAAAGCTTTCCTAGCAAGCATTCCCTGTTTGCATCTCGACCACATATGACCTGCCATGCAAATTAGTCTGACAATAGGTTAAAAAAAAAAACAATGCCATTGTGGAGGAAACAACATCAACAACAGTCATTGTGTGTGTTTTTTTTATGTTTGAACAGGAATGATGATAAAATACCGTCAATATGTTCTGCAGTAAAGTTCAGACATGTTATGTAAACTCCAGTCACGTTAAAACAAGCTCTCTATAGAGTATTATCCTGCAATTGGTTAAAGATTTTTGACATGTCAGATGATTAATTAGACGTGATGGCGAGTCAAATAAGATCTCCAGTTTTGGAGCTGCTGGTTGTTTCATTGAAGAGCTGCTCACATGGTTAATGTTTAATGTTGACCATTGTCATGTCTTACTCATAAACAATAATTGACCCAGATCTTTGGAGTCCTTGAAAGTCATTAAAAGGTCATTGGCATTGCATAAGTCCAATCCAAGTGGGAACCCTGCTCGATTACAAACTTGTAAATGATTTCCTTCTCCTCTTTTTTTAATGTTGAGTCGCTGTGATATAACTTGACACTTCAGTACAACAACTGCACCACACCTGTCAACGGACTGGTCACAGCCAGCTGTGATGTTTGAGGTTGAGATTTATTGTGTACCTTTGATCCAATAGAGTGCTACAGTACAGCTGCCGTTAGTCTCTTGTGTGGAGTTACTCTCTGATAAGGCAAATTGACTACTCACGAGTCCCAAGCTGAGAAAGTGAAGTCATCCCTGTTTCAGAATGTGATGAATGTAGAACAGTGTGTGATTTGAAGGAAATGTGGGTTTTGTAATGCTAATAATATACCACTCTCTTTCAGGCGGAGGAAATGGGGGTACCTGCCTCAGTAGAACTGTGTGTCAAAGCCCTTCAACTTCCAAAGCAGGATGACTCAGAAACGAGGATCTCTGTCTGTAAGACTGTGTCCTGCCTTCTTCCAGACGACCTTGAAGTGTTGCGTGCCTGCCTACTCACAGAGTTCCTGCTTGGCCCCAGCCAGGAGGTCTTTGGGTGCCTTGAGGAGCTTTACTTACGCCCAGACCAAAAGTATGACCAGGAAAACGAGGTTATTCCCAACTCGCTACGCTGCGAGTTGCTACTAGCACTGAAAGCATACTGGCCTTTTGACCCCGAATTCTGGGACTGGAAAACTCTCAAGTATCACTGCAGCTCCCTTTTAGGGTTAGTGCCGGAGTCAGAAGGGGAAGAGGAGGAAGTGGTAGTCAAACAAGAGATGGTTAATCAACCCGTGGCACAGGGAATCACAGTGAAAGTAGAGTCTGAGCATCAAAAGAGGATAAATGGAAGTCTTGATGGTCATGAGCAGCAGGATAAAAAGCCGTCTTCTAACTTAAAAGAAAGCCAAGGAGAGTCCGAGACTAAGAAACACAAGTTCTCCTGTAAGATTTGTAAGAGGTCGGTCACAGACAGTCAAATCATTCACCACTCGAAAAGACATGCAAAGGACAACTGCCACCCCTGCCCCGTGTGCTTAGAAAAATTCAAGAGCAGAAAGGATCTCGTTCCTCACATGAAACAACATATTCCGAGTGAAACACAACAGAACAATGTGAACGATGTGCAGAAACAGACGGAAGAGGATGACGATATTGAACCAGGGGAGATCACCATCGACCCCTCCTTAATGCTGTATTACAAATCCACACATGATCCAGACGTGCTGCACCACATCGTGCAACAAGCCAAAATCGTGAAAGAGAAGCATGTCGACGATGACGAGCATGTGACATTTGAATACATCGACCAACACTTCAAGCTGCAGAACCGGGACGAGTATCAGTGTCCAGGAACCGGGTGCACTCGGATTTTTAAACATTCCAAGTACTTATATGTCCATTTAAAGTCAGAGCACAAAGGGGATGAGAATGTGAAACATTTTCATCAGATGAGAGACAAGCGAGAGAAGTGTGTTTTCTGTAGACGCCATTTTGTCTCCGCTTACCATCACCGCAAACATCGAAGAGTTCATTATGGTGACAGGCCTTACTCATGTGTGGTTATAGGTTGTGGTGCTCAGTTTAGTACTTCCAACGAACTTGTCACACACAAACAGACTCATGGCTATCAACTGAATTACCAGTGTGAGCTCAAAGGCTGCTACGTCACTTACTCCGACTTGGGACAGATCTATCACCATGAAGCACAGCATTTCAGAGACGCAGCATTTACATGTTCTAACGCTGAATGTAGAAAATATTATTTATCCAAAAAGGAATTCATAAAGCACTTATCCACACACAACATCACCTTCTCTGAAGAAGACTTTGAGGCACAGAGGAAGGCAAAGCGGAAACTTTTTAAGACCGTTACTGAAGCGACACCCCCTCTTAATAAAACAGCTGATACAGAAGAAGTTGTAACTGAAGTCTTAAATTCTCCCTCAGTAAGTTGTGCCTCCTCTTTGCAAGCATCTGACAACAAAGAGTCCAAAGCAACAATGACCTTGGTGGCAGTGTGTTTTGATGGAAGCAAGTTCACCTGTGGTTTTGAGAAGTGTGGCATGACTTTCTCCAGAGCCAGAGATGTCCAGAGACATCTGAAATGTGCCCACCCAGAGCACCTTAAACTGGAGAACAAAGAACACAAGCACGACAAAGAGCGGGGCTCAAAGTCCAAAGAGGTAAAGCCTGAAACTGAGCCAGACCGTGAGGAAAAGGGAAAAAATGAGCTCTCAACTCCATCTCAACCCGCAGACTCTGGCAAAGAAAGAAAATCATCCACCACTCAACCCAAAAACAATGAAACAAACTCTTCAAGCCTTCAAACGAATAATGACGCTCTGAAAGAAATTCTTATTGGGCTCAGTAAACTGGACTTGAATTCTTCATCGCCTCACAGTGTACCAAGTGAGCCCCCTCAGTCAAACCCAGAGTCTAATGCATCACAAATATCTCTTCATCAGGCGATCCTGGCCAAGCCTCCTGTTGTATTACTTCAGAAGAGACCTCCACATCTTCCTGTGGAAGTCAAAGCTGAAGAAGCATCAGCAGCTGATGACCAAGCCTGCGTTGAGTCATTAGCCACTGCTAAGCCATATATTTGCTCAATGAAAGGTTGTAGCTTTAGGACTGCTCAGAGTTACAGCTTACTGCGACACTATAACACCAGACACGGCCGTACTGTTGAACAGGCCAAAAGGTTGACCTCTTTGAAAACTACATCTTTTAAGCCTTATGTGTGCCATCTTTGTTCCAAGAGTCACAGAGAAAAACACGTGTTGAGAGCTCACTATGTTCAGGTACATAACCTGAGTGAGACTTTAGTGGGCAAAATGAGCTGTGCATCTGTAAGGTATGAAGGAAACAAAGACCCTTCAGAGCAGTCATCTCAGCACTTGACCAACCACGGTCTAAAAGTGAGGAAGAAAGAGATCCCCAAGGTGCAACGCCAACATAAGAAAAAAAACTCTGAAAATGCACAGAACTTTGACAATCATTCTCCATCAGAAGAGGAAGGCGAGGATGAACCAGAGAGTAGGGAGGAAGATGGTGAGGAGAAGGAAGAAGGTGAGGATACGACCCAACAACAAGTCAGAACCACAAGGCGTTTGGTAGCCAAAAGTAATCTCTGCTATATATTGGATAAATTCAGTAAACCTTTTCATTGTGTAGCAAAAAACTGTGATGCAGCTTTTTCCACCCAGGGAGGCCTTGTGCGCCACCTACAGTTGGTACATCATTACAATCGCTCGCAGCTCTTGTTGGAGAAAGATTTTGACGCACATCACAGTCCAGAAGTCAGAAAAGAGCCTGCCAAGAAAAGGCCTCTCCCAAACTCTGACGAACCTCAGCCCCAATACAAATGTCACTTTGCCAACTGTAGTGCTTCCTACCACCTTAAAAGCAGCCTGGTGCGTCACACTCGTGATTACCACTCACAACCACCAGAGCTAATAAGGTGCAAGTACGAAGGCTGTACGAGAGTGTTCAGCCACGACGATGCACTTAAAAAACATACACTTTATAGTCATTATGAGTACTATGATTCATTGGTGGTACGTCTACAGAGCACTCACAAAAAGTCAATTACTGGATGCCAAAAGAAGCTTATTGTTGCACCACAGAGTCCTCAGAAAGAAGAACCTGGTACCACCACCACCACCACACAGACTGAGAGATCCAATCCAGAACCTGAAGTGCCGCCCCAGTCAGAGGAAATGATAAAAGTTGAGGAGAAGCCAGTGTCAGTAGAAAAAAAAACAAGAAGAAACTCTTACAGTCGTTTTGTCTTCAGATCTCATGAAGAAGCACTACAGATGTGCCAAGACCGCTGTCTGCGTGTGGCCTATCCGTGCATGGTTCAGGACTGTGATTCTGTCGTCACGTACATGGGAAGTTTGCACCGTCACTACCTGACAGTTCACCGCATGCGCCGAGAAGATCTGTTTAAGAACGAAGATAAGCTTGTTTTTAACGCTGAGCAGCTCGAGGAGCTGATTCAGAGGAAGTCAGCCAGGCCAACAGTGACAGGAGCATGTACTCCTAACGGGGTTCGCAAAATGGAGTATCAGGCAGAGCCTGAAAACACAGGGGGG
Source organism: Sciaenops ocellatus (assembly GCA_033000465.1). Taxonomy (NCBI): domain Eukaryota; kingdom Metazoa; phylum Chordata; class Actinopteri; family Sciaenidae; genus Sciaenops; species Sciaenops ocellatus. The sequence goes on along the minus strand of CP136878.1, from coordinate 11,717,995 downwards.
CAGCCAGCACCCATGAGCTTACAGTCGATCAAGACAGACACACAGGATGAGGAAAATCATGATTCACTGGGATTCCCAGAGGAGGAAGAGGAGGATCCACCACCTGTTGAGAGAAATGGCGTCCTTGTTGGTGCAGACGAGGTGCTTTACGGTGAACCGAGCACCGGCGGGCACGCTGAAGACTCGGCTGCAGCAACACCGAACAATCAGAAACAGGAGGAGAGATTAAGCTTAGATCAAATCAAACCTCTTCTTCGTCCTGTCACTGTCGACCTCTCGCCGCCATGCTCGCTGCGCTTTACTACTGAGGAGGGCTTCCAAGACATATCGAGCATGAAGGATGGTGGTAAAATGTTGAACGGGTCAGCCCCGACTCCTCCCGTTCGCCAGCCACTGAAACGCAAAAATGAACTGTCTGAACAGCCGTCAAACTTGAAAGAATCTCAGCCTTGTAGCCCTTCTCCACGCCCTTTTGACATAGCTACCTATAAGCCTATTGGCTTTGAGTCCTCATTCCTGAGATTCATACAAGAGACAACACCTAATGACAAAAACAACACAGGGCCAGGGAAACGGCGAGACTCTTTCAGACGAAGTTGTTCCGTTAAGGAGAACAACCAGCTGGGAATCTCTCACACCCGCAGCAGGCGCACTCATTCCCCACTGCTGAAGCCCCATGCGATGACTGGAGACTTCACATCAGTCCAAAACTTGAAGTCCATCTTGGACAAAGCCCTGGCTGGGTGTGGGGACCTGGCCATTAAGCAGCTTCAGTACCTCAGACCTGTGGTGGTCCTGGGGAGACCTGTCTGCACCACCACCCTGCCTGACCTCTTCCCATCAGACACCAACAACAGCAAACTGCTTCTTGGAAGTTAGTTGTTACCGAGCACCTTTATAACATCGCTATGGCAGATTATGTTGTACTTTCACAAACTGTGTACCAGTATTTTCTTTTCTTTAAAAATGATAATATTATTTTTGTTCTGTTTTTTTTTTTTTATGTTTTAAGTTGCCAAACTAAAGACTTAAAGAAACTAGCGTTAAGATAAAATCCAGCTTGAACAGTGCACAAGATTACAGTGGGCTGTTTTCTTTCTTTTTTAGACATTTGCTACGAAAGCGTTCATATAACACCTATTATGTTAACTCGTGAAGTGTATATACTGTAGTTCTCCAAGATAAATGTACAGATTTTCAGATTGTTAGAAATGGTCAGTAGCGAATGGCAAGGCCTTTTCATTTGTGTGAAAATGTGACTGAAAAAAACATTTCCTTAGTGGAAAAATTCTTGAGGAATATGTTTAGTTATTTTTCACCTCAGTTTATAATAAATCAGTGTTGGGATGCAGTGGACAGATGTTGGCGAACATGTATGTAACACTTTCTAATAAAATAAATGTGGAAATGAATATAAAGCCCTTTACTTTCCGACTCGTGTAAGTGACTTCTTTCTTAAAACCAAGTTTGGTGAAGTTGCAGTAAAGTGGCATTTTAGGAGCTGTTTGCTAAATCGAAGATGAACCATTAAAAAATATTTAAATATAACATTACAGAATGAGCTAATATTATCAGAAGTTTAATTTTGAAAGTGTAAAAAAGAAATTTAAAGAAATGTATCTTTTATTTTTAAAACACATTTCAAGTGATTTCTGTTATTAGTTTAGTGTTCCTGATGTGTACAAATTAGTTGTAAAGTATTCTGATATATTTATTTGTACATGTACATATTTGTACATGAGGCTCGAACCTCGGGACTTAGTTCCATTAAACTTTGTGACAATTAGGTTACAGAAATTTGATTCGTAATTTTGTTTGGGAATATGCTCAATTAAAGAAAGTGATAAACTGACATGAAAATCACCATCACTATGTTCTAATTGACTGGTTCTCAAACTGTATAGTGGTACTTAGGAATGCCTGAAATACTTTTAAAAAATTAAATAAATTAAAAATATTATTCTATCAAGATATGGCAAAATCTCAAATGAAAATAAACTTGCAGGAATGTAATTTAACATACTGTATGTTTTGCATTTCCTTTGTTTCAATGTCAGCAGGCTTTGTAGTCACACTAATGCACGTAGTGCTTAGAATGCGCATACGTCTGATTAGTTACAAGCTGTGGTAAATGGTAAAAATGAATGCTTCAAAAACTCAGTCATTGGTCCAAATTGGAAATAGAAGTGCAGATCAGTAGAACCCCTTTTCCACCCAATTAACTCTGGTTCTTCAGCCATTTATGTTCAGGGTTCAACAACAGTCATCAATAAATAATCTTATTAGGAATAAACCGGTCTGTAGTAGAACAGGGTCAGCCTACGCTGCTACACGTTAATGTCAGTATGGTAATGGTAATGGTGTAATAGTGGTACTTGAAGAGCCTAATATTTTCTGAGGTAGTACCCGGGGGAAAACATTTGAGAAATACTGTTCTAGTTCCTTCATAACACGATACATTTTTTAACAAATGTGTTGAATTAAAGTACCACATAAAAACCTGGAGCGTTGCAATAGAAATACTGTACACACTGGAGTGGATAGAAGAGGGAATTAGGAGCCAGCAGCCACAATTTTGCCCTGGAGGCCACTAAACATAGATATATTACTGATTTCACATTATCTGTTTCACATTATCAGTGTTTCTTGTAATTAAATTAAATATATATTTATATTAGAATGGCTTTCCATTAGGACCACAGAAGCTCAGGAACTTTGCATGAAATGGGGTCACCCAGTTTCCCAGGAGTTATAAGATAACAGACTTTATTGATCTCACACTGGGGAAATTCACTTGTTACAGCAGCTCACAATATACAAGGTGGATGAGAAAAATGCTCTGTGGGGCGCCCTGGTGGCTCAACTGTACTAAAGGCTGAGTCCTTCCTGTAGCAACCTGGTTCAGACCCCAGCCTGTGGTCCACTGAGGACCCCTCAGGCGTACCATTTTTTGTTGGAATAAGCAATAATGGTTTTGTTGGAGTTTGAGGGGCGTTGACTTTCTCTCAAAACTAAATGTGTTTTTTCTTCCTTTTTTGCCAGGAAGCTAAGGAAGTCACTTTTCTCTAGTTCTTGCTCTACTTCTGCATTTGCCATTAAAAACCATTTCTTTGGTGGCTCACTCATTAGAGAAATTTAGCAACTGCAACCAATCTCCAAACGTTTATGTAAAGCAAAACATACGTGAGGTGTATCTGGCCCTATGAGTTTGTATTAAGACGTGTGACTAAATTACAAATTTATTCTTTGACTTCAGTCAGTGACAGTTTGGACAAAGCATGAGTGATGTCACCTGTAGGTTTCCAAAGCGCCGTTGTGAAGCCAAAGATATGTGACACTGTCTGCCACCATATTGGATGTACTGCTTCTTCTGCCAATCTAAATATCAGCAAAGACGTGGATCAACGGCGGAACTAAGGCAGGCCAAATGACGCCTTGGTGCTCTAATAAGCGTCCACACTGTTAATTATGCATAACTTTAAGCCTTAATATAATTTGAACGGGTAAGTTAAAAAAAAAACAGTTGTCACGAATGGGGAAATTAGCTACAGAGACAAAAACTGTTGTCTGAACAGGACTGCATCGGCTTCATCTCCTAGCTGTGGAGGTTTCTGCTTGATCTATAGCCAGTGTTTGGTTTGTCTGCTCAGGGCTACTGTAAACATGGCGGTTCAACATGGCGGACTCCATGGAAGAGGACCCGCTCTTTCTGTAGAAATAGAGGGCTCGTTTTAAGGCAACAAAAACATAATGAGTCTCCTAAATCATTAAAACAAAACACACGTGAGGTGTAGCCTGTCCTATGAGTTCATATAAAGACGTGTGACTAAATTACTAATTTGTTCTTTGGCTTCAACAAGTTTTTAAACTAAAAGAAATGATAGTGCGGAACCAAAGTTATAGTAGTTGTTTCCGTAGGGGTAGAGTTTGTCGCCACACCTCGCCGTCAGGCTCGCATGAATGGAGTATTAGCTGTAAAAGCCTTGAACTCAGGGATGGAAACGGGATGCAGACATTTACCAGTTAACATTTGTAGTTAGTATCTGTCGGTTTAACGCGGGAACAGTCCTCCTTTGGCGGTGTCTGTCTGTCTGTCTGTCTGTCTGTTTGTTTGTTTGTGTGTGGAGCTGGAAGCTAAGTAGCCGCTAGCCTAAAACTCACAGTCAGGCTAAGGTACCGTTAGCCTGCTGAGCTAATCATTCCTTCTGCAGCAAACAGACCAAAAAACAGCCACGATGCTTCAGTCTATATCTGACCTGCCGGTGGAAAAACAGATATTTTATGCTGTTTTGGGATTTTCGTGGACAGTTTATCTATGGGAGGCGTACCTTTCTTACAGACAGGTGAGTTAATCATTAAAGTTTCTGCTCATTAGAGACATTTTTAGGAGGAAAAAAGACCTGAAATCACATTAATTCATTTAAGAAGCTAACGTTAGGTCACTTATAATAAGTTTTTTTTAATGTAATGCACTGTTTTTGACATCTAAAGAGTGATGGAAGTTAATTTAACAGTGCACAACATATACAAATTCATTTTGTACACTTCTGGTATGACAGTATTTATATAATTTATGGACCTGCACTAATGTTGACAAGATAATGTGTTGCAAAAGGCTTTTTACTTGGTGATTCTGAAAACAGGGCAAGATTTCCTCTTTTTAAAGTACTTGAGGAATATGTTTGATAATTTTTCCCCCTAAATTTACATTAAATTATTGTTGGGATGCAGTGGACAAAATGTTAACGGGCATGTATAACAAATAAAGCCTCTCCCCGAATCAAGTACACCTTTTCTTGGCAAGTTTCGTAATTCATCACAGTGAAGTGGCATCTCTCTTTGGATCTCTTTGCTGAGATAAGTCTATATCCCAACCTAGAAACAGGATATTGTGGCAGGCTGATTCAAAAGTGCAAATGAGTGCATGAGCAGAGCGAGTACAGTTTCATATAAAGTCAAAAATAATGGGGGTAATTTTGTTGTGATTTGCATTTTTTTCTCAGTTGGGTTTATTTCTAAAGAGTTGCAAATGAAACAAGGTATTTCAAATGTGAATGTATGTGATGGGCATGTTGCTTTAAAAATGAGAATTAAGAGCTAAATCTTGTAAAAAAAAAAAAAAAAAAAAAAGTAAGAAAAATATGCTGAATCTTTTTTTCTCTATAGCATAAATCTGAACAAAATTAGCCAAGAAACTTGATGAATGGTGAATTAAAGCTGATTTATTGATTCATTTGTTTTGTAATTGTTGTATGTTGTCCAATATTTGACTGTTTGAATTCATATACATAAAATCTATGAAATTGTAGCGAGGTAAGAAATAACATTAACGCTGATCTCTTTCATCTCCACAGAGGAGGATATACAGATCAACAACACATGTGCCTCAGGAACTGGGGAAGATCATGGATTCTGACACATTTGAGAAGTCACGTCTTTATCAGCTTGATAAAAGCAACTTCAGCTTTTGGTCTGGTCTCTATTCTGAGACTGAAGGGACGGTAAGGGAGCCATTTTACTTTGTATGTTTGTGCCACATGTTTGATCTGATAAGTGAAATGTTAAAGCCGGCTTGTGTTGTGCTCAAAATTTTAGCTGATCCTGCTCCTGGGTGGAATCCCATTTCTGTGGGCCATCGCTGGTTCTGTGACAACTCGCTTTGGATTTGGTTCAGAGTACGAGATCACCCAGTCTCTCGTGTTTCTGACGCTCGCCACGCTGTTCAGCGCCTTGACTGGACTTCCCTGGAGTTTGTACAACACATTTGTCATTGAAGAAAAGCACGGCTTTAATCAGCAGGTACACTGACTAAACAGCACTCAGCCTCTGTGGGTGTGAAGAGTCGGCCTGTTAAATGTTTGTAGTTTCCTTCCTCAGGATGATCAGCAGCTGTGATTAGCTTAAATTAAGCAATGTGTCACACTGTCATCCTCTTAGGTGCCTAAAAGCTGCAATGGAAGTAGTGTGTTTGGCTGTATTTTGGTAAAACGGTGACTATTTGAAAGTCCTGGAGCAACAAACTAATAGTGTCTAATTTTTAAATGCATTCTTTATTGTATCTTTCTGTATTCAGTCTACATTTTTCCCTACTGTCTCAATCTCTTAGTTTCATAAAAACCCTTCTAGGGATGGCTGTTGCAATTAAGCATCCCCTATAAACACTGATACTTGCATTGGATAGCTGTTTTCAGTTTGTTTATTTATGCTGTATCTGTCCCAAATAATCCATAAATAAATAAGCATGCATGGACAGTAAAGATTAATTAATGCTAACTCTGTGAAGATGTAAACGACAAACTTTTTACAGCCACATTAGAAGTCTAGTGTGATTATTTGATACTAAAGATCACCAGTTTAGTCGTACATTTACATGCACACACATTCAGTCTCTTTCCACATATAATAATGTCTTGTCTTCCTCTCAGACGATTGGGTTCTTCCTTAAGGATGCTGTAAAGAAGTTTGTTGTGACCCAGTGTATCCTGCTGCCCGTCACCTCCCTGCTCCTGTACATCATCAAGATTGGAGGGGACTACTTTTTCATCTACGCCTGGCTCTTTACCCTCGCAGTTTCTCTGGTTAGTGCTGAATTCACTTTGTTAAACAATGAGAGAACTTGTTACATGAGAAAATGTATCTGTGTACAAAGGAAACGTAGTTTGTGCAGTCTGTAGTTACACTTTAGCTCGTTGTCCAACTGTCCATCATGATGTGTCTCCTCTCCTCTTGTGTTCTCAGGTGCTTGTAACAATCTATGCTGACTACATTGCTCCCCTGTTTGACAAGTTCACTCCTTTGCCAGAAGGAGAGCTGAAGACAGATATTGAGACTATGGCAAAGAGCATAAGCTTCCCCCTCACTAAAGTTTATGTAGTTGAAGGTAAAGAAATCCAGAATGCTCAAAGTTTCTTGTTCTTTTTTGACTTCTTGCCATTATTACGTTAAAAATATTTTACATTTTTAAAGATATTTTGAGAATTTACTCTTTGGTTCTTTTAAACGTTGTCCCTTTTTCCAGGTTCCAAGCGGTCGTCACACAGCAATGCGTACTTTTACGGTTTCTTTAAGAACAAACGCATTGTGCTGTTTGACACTCTTCTGGAAGACTACTCGCCTCTGAACAAGTCTGGAGAGCCACAGCCGGAGCAGCCAGAGAGCGATGATACATCCAGTGAATCAAAAACCAAGCCCAAGGTCACAGAGCCATAAACTTTATTCACAAAAGTTCTTATTGCTCTAAAAAAAAAAAAAAAACAGGGCTCCTTACAGGCATTTACATAGTTTAAAAGTTTGTAGACAAAAGAAATAAACACTTTGGCCTTTTGGATTTATAGATTTTTCTTGATGGTACTTTCTAATTTTGTAAAGCAGTAGACTTCTTTATTCAAGAATTCGCTTTTTGAATTTGATCAAATGATGCCTTTTTAAAGTGGTTGATAAGTCTTTGAATTTAAAGTGTCAGACCCTGTAAATTGTATCAAATGAAACGCAGAACTTGCCCAAGCTGTTGTATGTTTTTGTCTTTGTAATCCAACAGTGTTATTCTCTTACAAATACTTTCACAGAAGAAACAAGGATGCAACAACCCAGAGATCCTTGCAGTCCTGGGTCATGAGCTTGGCCACTGGAAGCTTGGCCACACCGTCAAGAATATCGTCATCAGTCAGGTGCTGAATTATTGTGCCCATTAAGAATTTCTCCTGTCAATGTCAATGATTACACATGATTAAATGGTGAAGTTCGTGCTCACGTAACATCTGCTGACTCTGTTCTTTCTGCAGATGAACTCCTTCTTGTGCTTCTCCCTGTTTGCAGTTCTGATTGGACGCAAGGAGCTGTTTGTAGCTTTTGGCTTCGATGACAGTCAACCCACATTAATAGGCTTGATGATTATCTTCCAGTTCATCTTCTCCCCATACAATGAGGTGAGTGTGGTATTGATAAATATAGTTTCAGTCAGTGTTTGAGGTGTTTCTGAGTCTGATATTTTGTCTTTGCAGCTGCTGTCCTTCTGTCTGACAGTCCTGAGTCGCAGGTTTGAGTTCCAGGCAGATGCCTTTGCGCGCGGCATGGGCAAAGCCTCAGAGCTCTACTCTGCCCTCATCAAGCTCAACAAGGACAACCTGGGCTTCCCCGTGGCTGACTGGTTGTTCTCCATGTGGCACTATTCCCACCCTCCCCTCCTGGAGCGCCTCAGAGCGTTGGGGAACGTCAAGCAGGACTGACGGGGCTGGAAGGGGGAGCGGCGACCGCTGCCTCCTCCTAAGGGCCTCCGTAGACCGCTCCTGGCCCTATGATGCACCCTGGTCTTTTTCTACCTATCCACCCCCCCCATCTTGTTTTATTAATTTCTTTACTTGCCATACTTCTATTTTGTTCCCTTTTAAAACTTTGTTTTAAACAAAACCAAAACATATCAGCACAAAGCCAGCCTAAAAAAGGCCTGAATTGAAGCCTCCGCTCTTTCTCTAGAGACACCTAATATACAGTTGCTGAGAGCAACAATTCTGGGCAATGTGTGTTGGGCAAAAGCTGTTGTCAGAGCACAGACTGACCTGAGGGTTTAGTTTTTTAATTATTTTATTTCTGTAAAATTTGGTTACAACTTTGTTCTAAAAAGGAAAAGCAACTCAGTCCAAACTTTGAAGAACTGTTTCTGTTGTGATGCATACATGACATCCAGCTGTTAAATACCAATATTTTTATTAAGCTCAAGTGTTTAATTCTATAGTTTAATTTATTGTAGATTAAAAAAAAACTTCTTGTGTTCTCATGACAATGCTTTTTGCAGATACACAGGCCAGAATTAGTTTTGTCTCTCAGGTGCAACTGTTGCTACTTTAGAAATATGAACGGGCAAACTCAAGAGTAAAAACCTTCATGTGGTCATCTCAAATTCTCAGTTATTGCAAGAGGAATTATGTAAATGCTTTATCACAGTGGGTTCAGATAATTATTTTTGTTCAGATAATTATGAACGCATTATGAACAGAGCAGTGCAGAAAATCATTTGCATTTAGGTTAGACTTGTGATTTTCATTTTTTACATTCGAGCGGTCTTGTTTTACTTTTTTCTAAAGCACTTGCTTGCCAGCACGGTTCCAACCATACCTGTACATATGTAACTTTGACAAGTAATGACGTCATGTGAATAGTGAAAAAAAATGTTGAATGTGGTTTGAAATTTTAAGTTGATACTGTATTTCTTAGTTTCTTTTTGGGATGGAGTGAGCCCAGAGTTGCCTGGCAAGCGAAGTATTTATAGGGTGACTTGGGGAAAGGGAGTCTGCGGGGTTCCTTTCACCACATAAGCCAGTGCTTGGTTTGTTCAGCGAGGGGACTGTGTACTTTCTTTGCAGCATTGAATAAAATCCTTCAAAGCATTTCTTGCAGTTGGTTTTATTTTTTTTTAATTATAGTTTATTATAGTTAATAAAAAATAAAGTATGCCCGTGTTTCTAAGCATGACAGAGCATGACTGCATCATTAGGTCTTACAGTGATGATTTGTAGTAATGGAGGAGTTTTAGTTTGATTGCTGCAATGATTCTGTAACATACAATATTACGTTTTATTGATGGATAACTGGTGCATGTTGTAGAGGTTTCCTTAGGGACTAATTAACAACAAACTCTCCTCCAACTAGTCCAGAATACAACAGCAGCTAGGCTTCTTACTGATTTTAACACACAACTTCACTATTGTTTTCTATACTGTAAATTAACACTGAAGAAGATAGTGCAGAATGTTGTGGTAGCCATGTTGGTTAAGTGTGCTTTGAATTTTAAATAAATCAACAGTGTCACCAGCAAAGCATCCACACATCTTCACACCTCCACCACATGTAGAAACCATCGGCTCACCTTTTCTGCCTCTCGCAAAGATGTGTAGAACAAATCTCAAATCTGGACTCGTCAGACCAACGTACAGATTTACAGAATGTCAAATCCTTTGTTTCTTGGCCCAAGCAGTTCTCTTCTTAATGTTGTTCTTCCTCTGTCTCGCTTTTGTTTGACCTCAGTGTCTGCCTCTCTGTTGCTATTTTCTGTATGTGCTTGTCTGTCAAAGCACTTTGTAAACTCTGTGTTTAAAGGTGCTATATAAATAAAGTTACAGCAGCAACAACAACAACAACACCAATAATAATATTGGTGATGATGATTAACCTCCTGTTTATTACGCTAATTCATCTGAATGTTTTACATCTATTAAAAAAACACATGTATTTAATTCAATACATTTAATTTTATTTAAACATGTTTAAAAGTTTTGATATATACTTCAAATTCTTCTAAGAAATAAGAAAATGTACTGCACATCTGTCTATGCTATTACATGGTAAAATCTCCTGGGTATAATAATATGTATATAGTATAATAAATAATAACAAATGTACACTGTTGCCCATGAAGTTGGAATAAAATATTTTTACCTCTTCTCATGAAAAGATTGACAGTGGGATTTATTCTTGATAGATAAAGTGTATCTTCTCGAAACTTTATTGATCAATCTCTTTCAAACATATCACAGTGAAAATTAAACCACAATTAACCTGATGTGTATAAACAGGAATAAAAAGAGGAATATATTTGAAAACAAAATAATTCCAACTTTATGGCCAACAGTGTATAATATAATAGATAATAAGATATATAGTATAATAAATAATATATATAATATATATATAAAATATATGTAGTATGTTAACTCAATAACAAACTGATGTCACCGTGTGGTCAGCAGGTACGTAAAAAACGTGCGGTGTCACGCTGTCTGTGTTTGAGACTATACCATTTTTAAAAGATGACACGCTATTTTTACTTACACTACATTTAACTACATATTACGTATTTTAAATCAGATTTCGTATCGTACTGTGATAAAACAGCAATAAATGAATTACCATTAACGTCGGTTTCTCATTAGACCACCTCCTCCTTCTCCTCCTCCCCCTGTCTGTCTCATAATGGCGCCGTCCTGTGGCGTATTTTGAGGACAAGGACAACACAAGGCTGTCAGTGCGTGTGTTCACATGTCAGGAGGAACCATGGCGAGGTTTCTGAGGCCTAACATCAGGAGTTTTGTCACCTCACAGCTGAGAATGTCATCCGACCAGGTAAAACACGTCTGAAAACACATCACCCGACTTAAACACTGTTATTTGTACGCGTTTGGTTGTTGTTTTTGTGTCATTTCTGATGATGTAGCTTAATAATTTAACAACTGACAGCCTTCATGAGCAGTTGCTAGATTAACAACTGTTTGTGACATCAGTGTAAGTCTGTAGGAATGTAATTTAAGGGCCATAGGTGATCAGGTGGACACATTTATAACAATTAATTAGCAAGGATTCATTAATCATATCAAGTTTTGTCTAAATTAAATACCAGTGGTTGCTTGTTAAACCACTTTATTCAGAATACAGTCGTATGCATTGGTTTGTCCACTCAGGTTTTGGTTGCTTTGTCGTTAAACAAACACTTTCTGGTCTGTTCCCTCTATTATCACCCGGTAAACAAAGAAGACCTTTCCCTTCCTTTGTGAAATAAACTCAGTCTTGACCTTCAGATTAGGGTCATTTTCACACTGTACGTTTGACTTTAATATCACAAGAGATCGACAAGTCTTTATAATAAAAGAAAGAACTCATTTTAGCTCACTGGCTCTTATTTGTGTCTGAATGTGTATACTAAACATTTCCCTTATGACTGCTCCCCCGCCCACCCCGCAGCTGGGTGAGCTGGGTAAAGGTGCAGGAAAAGGTGGTGGAGGTGGAGGGTCCATCAGAGAGGCAGGTGGAGCCATGGGGAAGAAGCAAGCAGCTGAGGAGGAGATGTATTTCAAGTATGATTTCTTTATTTACAGCAACCAAATGTGGATTATTTTCCTTTTTTATTACTGCTCTAATTGATCTGTTTGTGTCTCTTTGTCTATTCTCTCTTCCCTCCCCATCTTTTCTCACCCACCTCCTCGTCCATCCATCCATCTCCACACAAGGCGTAAGGAGCAGGAACAGCTGGCTGCACTGAAGCAGCATCACCAGGAGGAAATCGACCACCACAAAAAGGAGATTGAACGTCTGCAGCGTGAGATTGACCGCCACAAGGGAAAGATCAGGAAGCTGAAGCACGATGACTGAGTGAAACCTTCTTTTTTCTCGCAGACCCAGCCAAACAGCTTTTAATAATTACTCCGATTTCTGCATGAACTGTATCACCAGGCCAGTCATGAATGTGTGAGTGATTGTTCTGTAAATGCTTGAAAGTTATTAAAAACCGGCCATTAAATGATTATTGTTTCCATGGCATGCTGTAACACAACTTTTTGAACCCTTTCTCCTCCTTTGTAGTAGATCTGTGTGCTGTATGTTGCAGACAAAAAGCCAAAGTGGAAACAAAAATAAATATGACAACATCAACTTAACTGCTTGTGTCATGTATAAATAAATTTGTAGTGTATAATAGCATCATCATCATGTACATTTTGACACAGCCTTGGGTTTAAAAACATTTTGTGTACATGTATTATTGTGCTCTTTAAGGCCCTCATCGTGTCAGTTGATATTAAACTCAAACTTTCTTTCTTTATGTAATACCTTTCATGCAAACATGCAGCCTAAAGTGATTCACAGAGCAAATAAAAACAGAAAAAGACAACAATGAATTGAATCTAGCAAAAATAGATGATACATAAATCAAAGTTGGCCATACACACAGCCAAAAATAAGTTGAACAATTGTATAGAAATCTAGGGCCAAATCAGCAAGACATAAAACTACAACAAAAAGCCAATAAAATGTTAACCAGTCCGGTGAATAAACACGGGATAAGAAGTATCAAAGAGGATGATCAAGATTTAAAACCTCTCAATGATGAGGCAATTTAAATAAAAGCCAGACTAAAAGATATGTCTTGAGTTTTTTCTTTAAGATGTCTACAGAGGTGAGTCTCTCAGATCTACATGTAACCTGTTCCAGAGATGGGGACTGCAGTGACTAAAGGCAGACTCTCTGTGTTTTTGTTGAGGTTCTTATACTATGCCTTAGTGGTGCATATCACCACACACATTTCCATTTAATCAAACAACCATAAACCAACTGACATGCAAAGAATACGGGGCTCTGAGGCCACTGATGGCTCTGGAGTCCTGGGGTAGTTGTTGATAGTTCAGTCTTGAAGCACAGAGATCCATACATAGTTTTTCCCCAGTCTGTGATTAAGTGATTACCTTTTGAGTTTGACATACATGATGATATTTATATTGGCTCAATACTGGCAATCAAGAGACGTTACTTCCACCAAAGGTCCAGGTTTACATCAGACAACAGAATTCAACAAGTCGAAAACATGAATTCACAACTGGGAATCAATTCAACACAAATAATAACAAACAAAACTGTAAATAAAACTCGTATAACGCGTATAACTGCACTGGACTCTCTGTTATTGTCATTTCTGACTATCTCTGCTACATGCAGTGACTGTGACTTTTATTCGTCTGTTACAGCCTAATTTAATTGTACACAGTCCTTTATCCCCATTTGTAGTTCTTTCTCATATTTTCATAAAACATCTTTATTTCTACAGTCACTTTCTATTTTTTTATATAGTTTTTGTATAGATGTTTAGCACGAGTTAACTTCTTAACACAGTTATATATTTATTTTCTATGCAAATGTGTAATTTCTCTGAACATATTTAAATTTAGATCTATCTCAGGTTAATTTTAATAAATTAAATAAATTATTTTTTTATCTATCTATCTATCTCTCTATCTATCTATCTATCTATCTATCTATCCATCCATCTATCTATCTCTCTATCTATCTCTCTATCTATCCATCCATCTATCTATCAATCTATCTATCTATCTATCTATCTATCTATCTATCTATCTATCTATCTATCTATCTGCGCTCCTCCCTCCACACAGCGGGGGGCGGTGTAACATTTATAAACACCTCCCACGAGAAAGAAATATAAAATCGTCACTTCCGCCTGCCCCTGCCTTTTACCGCGAGCAGCCCCGTGCGTCTTTCTTTTCGCGCATCATGGCGGACCGGTTCAATAAGGTGGGCAGCTGCTGCGGAGCCATTATCTGTTTTATCCGCTTTAAAGTGCGAGTTAGAGCTTGTCGTTTGCAGTCAAACTGCGGGAGAAAGCTATGATAACTTGTTGGAGTCGTTGTTTTGTTCGGTGTTCGTCTAAAGACTTGATTTTAAAGCCTGTTTGAGGCGGCTGAGTGGACATGCCTTCATCATGGCAGCTTCCCTGACGAGTCAGCGCTGTTAGCTCGCTAGCTTTAACGTGTGTCGTGTAAGTCTGGCTCACGGGCGAATGTGTCTTAATTTAATGGATGTCTGTACATATTTAAATCATGACGTTGTTCCCTTTTTGGACATCCATGATCTCAAGAGTCTAAATTAAGAGTTAACGTGTCAGCGTGCTTTGACGTTTATGCTAAGCTAACGATGCGGTTTAATCGGCATGTTATAAGACTCCATGTGCCGGGCTCATGGAGGGCAACACTGCCCTTTTTTTGTTAACAGTGGTGCTTTTAAATGTGCAATCCTTTTATTTTCTATTTTTTTTTAATCATTAGGCTAAATGAAATGTGACGGCAGCATTCAGGGATTGAATAAAACGGGAGGTGCCCATCTGATTTCATGCAGATTTGATAGGAAAGCTGACGCTAATCTGATTTTTAATGTTAGATAATTAAGCTGTTCTCCTCTTTCAAACCTGCAGGTTCTGCTGCTTGATGGCAGGGGCCATCTACTCGGCCGGCTCGCTGCCCTTGTGGCAAAACAGGTTCTCCTGGGTGAGTTTTAAATCTGAATTTGAAGCCTAAAATATATGAAATTGTTTGAATGCAGTGTCCATGTGGCCTTAAGACATGCACATACCAAGTCTGTCTATGATGATCAGCTATCTGCCTTGATTGAGTTTAACGACCATGAGAAAACTCACATGCACTACCATCTGAGACGGGACATAAATGATCATTGGCATGATTTATGGATTTATGTGATCCCCTGATATTAAACTTTGTTTGTTCTTTTAGGCCACAAAGTGGTGGTTGTGAGATGCGAAGGCATCAACATCTCCGGCAACTTCTACCGCAACAAGCGTAAGTATACATCTGCTCAATTGCACCTTTTTTTTAATGTCATGCTTGTTGTCAGTGATGTTTCACCCTGTATATTTCGAGTTTAAATGACCATGAGAATACTTTACATGCACTACCATCTGAGACATCAGCATTACATACTCAAGCAATGTTACCACTGCTAAGTGTCGTGACATATTTGTAACTCGGTTCAAATGCCTCTCTACAGTGAAGTACCTGGCTTTCCTGCGCAAGAGGATGAACACCAACCCCTCTCGTGGACCGTACCACTTCAGAGCTCCCAGCAGGATCTTCTGGAGGACTGTCAGGGGTGAGAATGTGGCACGACATGGAAATTTAGATAGAGAGTACTTTATTGATCCCCGAAGGGAAATTCTTGTCCTGCAGCAGCAGTTAGAAGTATTACAAACCTAAAACAGGCACACGATGTATACAAGGCCGAGTAGATGGCCCCTGCCATAGTCCTGAGGGTGCAGTGTTGATTTGAAATAAGAATCTTGGGTACCCAGCACAAGTTGTTCCTTGCTTGACAGTGATGAGCTCTTTATCCCGAAGCTGATCATCTATTGATGAGACAAACTTTTCGGATCTGATTGCTGAGTTCAGTAGGGATGAACATTTGTGCTTGGGCAAATAAACATTGGATACAGCTGAAATGGGTCCCAGTTGAAAATGTATTGTACTTACAAGTGTTCTCTGCTAACCAGGTATGCTTCCCCACAAAACCAAGAGAGGCCAGGCTGCCCTGGAGAGGCTGAAGGTGTTTGACGGTATCCCCCCTCCCTATGACAAGGTGATGAACGTCACAAGAGCCACATCGTACCCACATTCTGTTTGAGCCATGAATGTGGCTTCAACTTTGCTGTCTGTGATGCCATTTATTATCGTACCTACCTTGTTTGAATTACTTTGAAAAGAAAAAATTTCTGAGACAGGCGATTGTATGGCTGTTTAGAAGTGCTGTTTGCTGCTTCTATCTGATTTTGGCTTTTGTTCCACAGAGGAAGCGCATGGTTGTTCCAGCTGCTCTTAAGATTGTGCGTCTGAAGCCCACTCGCAAGGTGAGACTTCAATATTTAATTGAACTTATTAAATAAGACTCACAGTGAGTTTGATTGTAGAGCTTACCTGACTAACATTTACAAACATAAAATGCTTCAATTTACCAGCCACAACAGTTCTTACTTGACAGTGATGAACTCTTTATCCCGAAACTGATCATCTATTGATGAGACAAACTTTTCGGATCTGATTGCTGAGTTGAGTCGAGGACCAGTTGTGCCTCAAAGTTGAAGCTTAAAGACAAAACTCCATATAAACATGTTAAAGACCAAAACAGGCTTTTAGTTCTGTTGTAAATTTAGACTTTGGTTTAAGCTGGTCATGAACATGTTAGACATTCTTCAGTTTGCTGGTGATGCATTTACTGACCGGTTTCCTCTCTGCCTCTCAGTTCGCCCTCCTCGGCCGTCTTGCACATGAGGTCGGCTGGAAGTACCAGGCCATCACAGCCACCCTCGAGGAGAAGAGAAAGGAGAAGGCCAAGCTCCGCTACGCCAAGAAAAAGACAGTGAACAAGCTGACCAAGGTGGCAGAAAAGAACGTTGAGGCTAAGATTGCAAAATACACAGACGTTCTTAAACAATATGGAGTCCTTGTCTGAGCTGGTCACCTGGCTAATAAAGATAAATACATGTTTATAGAAAGTGTATTGACTTTTTCATTCCTCATGACTGAAAACAGCACTTATTGAAATAAAGTTGCAGTGGTATCCATGCTGGTAGTTCAGTTGAATATATGAATATTTGACTCAGATCGTGCAGTAACTACAGTATAGACAGCTGCAGTACATTTAAAAATTTGCATTTGACTGAGAAAGCTATACAATGTACATTTATGACTAACCACATATCAGACATAATATAACACCGTTAGTTGAGACCCTGCGGCACCCTGGTCACCGTGCTTTTGCTTGTATGACTTATCTTGCATGTAATTGGAAAAACACGGCAAACTACTGCAGTTAAAGGACAAATGTGGAAAAGTGCTGAACGGAATCATTTTTCTGCTCTCCCAGCAAACTAAAAAAATTGTCTATTGTATAAGCCAGAGGCGTTTCTCCTTCAAGAGCCTCGCTGAAACAACATGAGAAGCGTGAAGAAAATGATTTTCAGGTGTGAGCAGGTTTTATGTTCTGAAATGAAATTATCCACAGTGCTGTGAATTCTGCAGACATAGAAATAAAAATAAGAGCCACCGTGTGAGAGATTTTAAACTTGTTCAAACAATTTTAATTAAATTTTAAGAGTGCAACAATATAACATGTTATAGTCTGAAAAAACATCAATTTCTCGCAGTATTTGCCATCTGGGCTATTTAATTTAGCATTTGTTTCATTGTATCATAAGAAAAGGATTACAGGAGATCTTCAGCGTATCTTTCTTTCTTCTCTACTGCAGTAATAAGGCTGCTGCAGTGTTTTATTTCTTGTTTTACTCACAGATCACATAAGATATGGAACTATATAATAATATAGAAGACAGATTATAAAATAAGTTTTAGCTAGATCCTGCTGCAGTTGAGTCTTTCTACCAGCAGAGAGCAGTGTTACACTTCACTTCAGTCTACTAGTCAGGAAATGGACGATTAACTCTTGTGTGTGATTACCAAAGAGCCAAATTAAAGAACATAACACATGTTACTGCTGTAATTCTCCACTGAGGAGCAAAAATAAGATGCCTTCCTTCCTTTCTACTAACTTATCTGTGATGATTCTATGATTCAATTTTTCAATAACCAACTTATCCTGGATACCCCAACAGGATTAATGTCTGTGGTAGCGCTTCTTCTTACATGTTGGGAGTAGCAGTCTGTTGCTGAAGGAGCTGTTTAAAGCCCCCCAGTCTCATGCAGGAGGTGTCAGCTTTGCTAACATCCCCCTTTAAGACATTACAGACCAAATCATTCCCACTTTTTTTTTTTTTTTTTACTAGAGCTATTACTTCATTTTTTAAAAAGAGGAGGAGAAAAAGAGACTAAGTTAATTACTCTTGTGACGACCCCTCCACCTGTCCACTAGGTGTCCCTGTTGCTCTCCTTGTAGTGTTTTTGCAGACGCTGAAGGGAGGGGTCATCAGCTGAATGAGCCACACCTGGGTCAGCGTCCACCACTCTATGAAGGCCTCCCTAATCCTGCAGCTGCTCTCTGCTGCTCTGGTTCTGATTCTCCGGTTCTGGCTCTGGCATGACGACAGCGTGTGTTTTCCTGTTGCATTCTCTTCATACACGCAGTCGCACATCCATACATGCTTTACACTACTGACTTACTAATAGCTACATGTTTTTCTGATTAATGTTTCTGTAAGTAAATAAATCTATTTTTCTGATTTTGATTGGCCTGTGTGCTTTAAATGACAGCATTCAGTAAACTATACGTTTGTATAATTTAAGCGCACTGAAGGACCTACCTATGGTTCAGTACAAGATAGCTGCAAGTTTTATGGCAGTGTTTCCTATAACTTTTCTGCTCAGCAGACTCAGTGATTTTTCTTCCTTACGTTGTTAACAATGTGAAAGTCAGTTGTAAACATGTTATGACATTGCTATGACATTTTAATAGGGCTGCAGTTTTCAGCACTTCGGCATTGGCTTCACTTCAAACAGGGAGGCTGCTGCATGGTGGACACACAAATGATGCAAAGGGTTATAATTACTGTAAGTGTTCATATCCCAAAAAGGTTGGGGATCACTGTCTGACACTAATAGATAGGTATACTAAAGTGAATCTAAGAACCCATTGAGTACACAACAGCTCTAAAATATTGTTGTGTTGCTAAATAACACAAAATAACATTATAATTCAAAGAGTTTAATCTGTTGCTTTTTCAAAAAAACAAGTTAAGATCTAGAGACTTAATCTGCAAATCTGCTGAGTCCTAAAAACACTTCTTAGCTCTGTAATTCTGTAGTCGCCTGTGGTTTCCTCTTAATCTAATTTTTGCATGATAAAACGTGGTAAAGTCTTTTTAAATTTAAAATATTGCAGAATACGCCACCTTCAGACCCACTATGTTACGCCTCTCTGTTTTCTGAGGATCTGATACTGAGACAAATGCCGAAGGACATCCTTCAACAGTCTCCACATATCTGCCTCGACACGTCCTCCAAGCATCTTGCAATAATTTAAAATGATTAGCTGCACGTGTGCGCGCTTTGTGTTTGTGTCATATGGCATTTCTACTTTTGAGTGACTTCAATCAAGGTGAAACGCTGCTTATCTTCCTGATTGAAGCATATGGTGCATATGGAGGATTTACCAAAAGCTGGCAAGACATCCCACACTTTCTGTGTTTGACTCTACTATAAATACCGGTATACTATAAACACACATGCCTTCGCTAAAAGCAGGCCCACCTAGGATGAGGCAAGAGGCCAATCTGACGCCTGTCTACCTGTGTTAAAGAGGGACGTCGTGTCTCCAGCAAACAGACGGAGAAATCACTGTGACGGCTCTAAAAATGAGATTTTTTGGATGATGCTGCCTGGGGTAGATCGCTCTCTAATCACACCATCTGAGACCGATTGAAAAGACCATGATTGTCTGAAACTGCTTCTGCAGGCTCAGCCTATTATAGGCTCCAACACTTATAGTCGTCCTCCTCCTCCTCTTCCTCCTCCTTCTTCTTTGGCTGGCTGGTGTTTGAATTCAAAACGGGAAGACTTATCTGTGTGGGAGCCATAACATGAAGTCTTGTAAAAGGATGAGACTTAAAGTCAAACTGAAATTTGAATTCTCTCCAAGTTTTGTGAAAAGATATATAAACCATAATGACACTTTACTGTGCAGAGTTATTTCTTACTTTTTTCAAAAGAGCATAAAATAGTTTTTTGACATGTTAATAGAAACCACTGACAGTATAAAGAATGGTCAGCGTATGCGAGACTTCACCCATGAGTTTCCAAAGGGCTGTTTTGAACCTCAAAATCTGTCATGTTGGCTGTCCTGTCTCTGCCGCCTCCCGGCTAATCTGAAAATGGGCAAAGACGTGGATCATCTACGGACCTGAGGCGGGCCGAATGACGCCTGTGTGCTCAAACAAGCCATTTGTAAGGACACCTGACTGTCAATCAAAATGGCTTGCTGTTAAACACCTCAGTACTGTTAATTATGCATAACTTTAAGCCTTAATATAATTTGAACAGGTGAGTTAAAATAAAATTCACCCTCAGCACAGTTGTCATGAATAGGGAAATTAGCTATAGAGACCAAAACTGTTTTTTGTACCAGGCTGTAAACATGTTTATTTCTGCTGTGAAGTTGGACATTTTCCCATGGGGGCTTATTGAGACTGACTTGTTCTGTAACCAGCCTCAAGTGGACGTTTGAGGAACTGCAGTTTTTGGCACTTCCGCAGTGGCTTCCCTTCACAGCCAGGAAGGTTGCCGCTTGGGAACAACACAGATTTCCCAACAAAACTTTGGCTTTAAAGTCTCACTTCTTTTTATAGCGACTACATGTTATCGGGAGTGACACACCTGAAAGATTAAACCACAGTCATCTGATGCAGTGGATGTTTCACGCCAGCGTGCATTCAAAACAGCGTGTGAGTAATAGGAACGATAAAAAGGCTTTCCTACATGCCAGCATGAGCTGATTAGCTGATTTAAGCTTTTATTTGATGTTTCAGCAATGTGTAATGTCTACTGACTCTGTTTCAAGCTTATGCTGCTGAGTCATTATTGAACCAAAGATAGCCTCAAAATTAGATTAGCAAAAAGGATGCACAGGGTGCACAGTTTGAATAACATACACTAATGTATTCTTTATGAAATCATGCAAGATTTCAGTATGTGGGTCTACACAGAGGAGCTCACTCCTCACTCCTAAAACTTTTTCAGCTGATATCGCCCTCGAATGGTGTTGGCCTTGAGAAAGTATGAAATACATAGAGGGTGAGAAAAAGATAGTTTGGTCAAACCTGTAATACCTGAAAATGAAAAACATGGACTTGACTGAGAAGAAAAGTGCACACAACAAGAATTGAATCTAAGTCATACTATTTGTCCACAGATAGACCGGCCGCTGTAGTCAAAGTAATAGTTTTCATTCTTCTCCTCAGAATTGTGTTCTGAAAATCTATACAACGTATTCATGCTATTGATGTACAGTGAATGCCCTGTTCTGCTTTCCAACACTGAACGAGATGGAGAATTGTCCTCTGGGTCACTGCGGTCCTTCATCTTTTTCCAATCTTTGGCCTCGATGTGATGATGTATTAACATTGTTGTGATGTCGCACTGTCAAACTCACACTGTGAAACTGTTCACAAATAACAGCCCTTTAGAGAAATGTTTCTTAATTATTTAAATTATTTATTATAGTATATAAAAGGGTATAGTACAATATTTTGTCCATACAATTGAACAGTCTATGTACAGGTTGATTTGGCCAACTTTATTGTTATCAGTTGAAGTCGTAGAAGCTGAATAGTTCATATTATCTGTTACATTTATTGTTTAAATCTTTTATCCATTAGTAGTAGCTAACTATTTCATCTGATAATCTGTCACTGTTAGCTATCTATGTTCATCCATTACCATTTGTTTTAACTTTTTATACTGTTAGCTATTTTAACTGTTTACTGTTAGCTTTTCTTTGCTGTTTCAACTGTTTATCCATATTAGCTAGCTATGTTCATCCATTACAATTATTATTTGTTCCAACCATTTATACTGTAAGCTAGCTATTTCAACCATTTACTGCTTTCTTTCTTCTCTTGATTTAGCTGTTTACCCGTTACCGTTAGCTAATGTAACTCTGTATTTAACTGTTTATCCAAACTAAATAATTTGCATCCATAATCTTTATCTATTTTAGCTATATATACACACATTACATTAACTTAGTGAAATGTTAATTTGTTTTCTTTAGCTAAACATTTCCTCATCTCTTTTGACTGTTTAGACCTTTTCTGCTCATTTGCCACAATTATAATGGTGTTACAGCATATGTGGATATATTTTTTTAAAATCAAATTGTAATTTCTAGTTTTCCAGACTAGTTGAGTTTAATAATTTTGTGTACCCCCTGGAAACGGCAGCAGTACCTGGGTGGGAATCACTGTTCTATAAGATTTGT
This sequence comes from Sciaenops ocellatus, assembly GCA_033000465.1. Lineage (NCBI taxonomy): Eukaryota > Metazoa > Chordata > Actinopteri > Sciaenidae > Sciaenops > Sciaenops ocellatus. Next base: position 11,695,729 of record CP136878.1, on the reverse strand, counting down.
ACCTGCACACAAATATATGCAGAAAAAATAAATCTGAAGACGTGAGCTTTTTAATCACTGCAGTATGCACAAACACAGGTTTTTAATCCAAAGTTATTGATGGCAGGTACATTTCAAAAACCTTTATGCATAATGTATGCACTAGGTGTGCAGTATTTATATAAACATGAGATGGAGTAGGGCATTCCCGTGCTTTGTTTATAGTCACTGACCTCTGAGTGTAATTGAAATGATTTAGAATGACAGTAGTGCAACTCGATTCATTCAGTCATGCTGAAGTCATTATATCCACTTACAGACAAGAGCAGCTGTAAAATTCAGACAAGAGACTAGAGACAGCGGCAGAGAGAGATTGTTATTAGACTGCGGAGAGTCACAAATTGGATTCAGAAATTGAGATCCAGAAAGAGAGAACCAACCAATCAAAGAAACCATTATCAGCCTCAGTAATGAAGCACCTCTGACACAAGCACACACACATGCACAAAACACGCATTCACATGAGCTCATAACACAAAGTCAAAGTCAAGACGTAGTGAAAGGTTGCTTTCCTATTATCTGTGACAGCTAATGTGCACGCTCACCAAAGTGTCCTTGAACAGTAGAAAAAAACCTTCATTATGTTCAGATGTTCGGTAAGAAAACAGCACATGCACACATGTCTCATGGGAAAGCACAAAGAAAACAAATATAAATATGAATGCAACAAACACAATTACTTTTCGTCTGTCCTCCTTTTAAAATAATACTTACTAATGCCGCAGTCTTGTGGCAGTGATCAACAACACATGCTTTATTGAATATCTGACCTGCTGCATGTAAGTGCATATGTTACTCGCAATGTATTTGAATTATTTAAACATATGTTTGGTGAATGCTGCCATGTTTCATGTAAAAGCACATGTGCATATAGTGATGGGCCAGATATGATCAAAAGGGCAAATGGAGTGTCTCTGGTGACCACTTTGCAAAAGGTGATAGAAGACCTAACAGAAGAGATTATAGTGACACGCATGGAACATGGAAAAATTGATCAACCATTGACAAAACAATCTCACTTGGTCACAGTTGCATGATGATAACATGATGTTTGCCAGTTATTGTGGAACAAGCAGCAACCTCCATGTCTGTTAAGTGAAGCCAACGTGGAAGTAGCAAAAACGGCAGTTCCTCAAATGTCCACTTGAGGCTGGTTACAGAATGAGTTAGTCTCCATAAGCCCCCATGTTAAAAACATGACAAAAACATGTTTATAGCCTGGTGCAAAAAACACTTCAAGCACTTCAAATTATATTAAGGCTTAAAGTTATGCATAATTAACAGTGTGGCTGCTTTGATTGACAGGTGGGTGCTGTTAAGTAACTTCTTGAGCACTCAGCCCACCTGGTCTGCCGATGATCCGCGTCTTTGCCAATTTTTAGATTAGCCGGGAGCGGAAGAGGCAGGACTACCAACATGGTGGCGGGCAGATCAACGACGCTTCAGAAATCTGTGGGTGATGTCATGCATACGCAGTCCACTCTTTATACTGCGAGTGGTCTCAACTCCAAAATAAGGTAGGAAGGTATGATATGAGGCACCCTGAGGTCATAAAATAAATGCCAAGTAAGAGTTGCAACACTCAAAAGGCTGCTAAATTAACTTTAATAAATAACATATTCAAGGGTTCAAGTCGAAGCTTACTGATAAACATAATTAACTCGTCAGTAAATAAATAAATCAACCATTGACACCACAATCACAGTTGTGGGTCACAGTTGGAAATACACAATTAAAACATGATGTTTGACAGTTATTATTGAACTGCAGATGTTCACATTTTTATTTACTGGAGCACTCGACAAGCAGTGGCCCTCAGGTGGTTATTAGGTTACAATCTCTTGCTGTGCAACAAAATATCGATGAAATCTACAGAACTGAATTTTAAATTCGAGCGGAGAGCCCAAGTTTCCACAAAACACCCCCAGTATGTTGGGCTCAGTTTTGGGGAAATGTGTAATATGAATGCAGCAATGTTGTTATGTAGAACGTAAAAGGACCAAAAGTGCAAACACAACTAGAGATTGAGTATATTTTAAAAAGGTTTATTAAACAAAGCCCGAGGGGTAAATAGTGCAGGGGAGGGTGGGCATCAGGGGCTGATTTCCAGAGACGGGAGTGATAAAGAGGCAGGGCTGTTCGTGGAAGGTGAGGGGGAGGCGGGGATCCTGTGGCACAGAGAGATCACAAAAACTAGAGAAGACACGAAGAGCACTAGATTTGGCCAACTCACGGGACACTAAACGACACTGGGTGAGAGTGAATCGAAGACCACACCATTATTTTACTTTATGACGTTGATAATGAAGGCATATTTTTAACCGGGTTGTCCACGTTTATATTTCCTGCATGAAACAACATGGTCAAAGCGCACAGGGAAAAGTATCTCAGATGCACATTTTGTAGTCCATCTTCTGAACTTTGTAGTTCACGTCAATAACATCCGCCGTCGCATGATGACGTAGTCTAGTGTAAATGCAGTCGGATTCTTTGACCACTGCGGTCGTCTTCTCCTAAGTCCTTATGAATTCTCCTTCACATTTTTCCTTGACATTGTGACATTTTCCATCGAGGTCAAGGAAGAGTGGTTAGGAAAGGACCCAGAATAAGGGAAGGAAAGGAAATGAGGAAAACACAAGGAAGTGGGAGGCAAACAGCCTCCTCATGACTTGAATACTGAGTACTAACTAAGAGCGCTGACATACAAATCTCAGACTGTGTAAATTCTTTGATGAAGGAAAAACTTTACACCCTTTGATCGACAGCTTCTTTTAAACGTTCATTGATGTTTCAGTGTGTTAAACACCAGTCTCCCTGGTGGACATAAAACAGCCCTGAAATCTCTCATGTTTACGGTGGCACATTATCATCGCTTCGATTGCTTACTCCAACAGCTTGAAGGCATCCTTTGGCTTTCTTTAAATGAACCCACAATAACTGTGGAAAATGTGGACATATAATTACACTGCATCACCTTTTTACACTGAACAGGGCGCTGGGTTTTTACGCTGCTTAGTCCAGAGCAGCTTTTTGAGTGTTGTAACTTTAACTTGGGCATTTATTTTATGGCCTCATATAGTTCCTACCTGTTACTGTAAAAATGTTGACCTATTTTGCAGCTGAGACATTCGACTTTCTGATAGTAAAACTGTGTAACTGTGTTGTTTGTTGTAGCTTTTATACACACAACTTCACAAATATTTCCAACTGCCTCTGTTAAGTGGCAATATTTTCTAAATGTCAGCTCTAGGAATGAATGATTTTATTTTAAGCTAACTTGCATTTAACCTAAAGCTTAAATACAAATAACTGGAGCTATGAAACGATTGTAGAACAAAGAGATCTCCTTTTGAGATGTTTCACCTTTTTGAACCAAAGATTTGACCTTTGAGGAACATGATTAGCAATGCACATTATCTTCTTGAATAGAATCACTTAACCTTTTATAAATGGGGTTTTACAGACCTGGAAAGAATATATATCACTGATATCATATATCCTAGCTGCTCCAGAACAAAGAAAAGAACTGCAAAGCAATGTTACATAAAATACGCGTCAAAGAAACTGGAAATAAATCTGCTTATAGAAAGAAAAAACACAAAAATAGCTGCTGAATGACCCAGAGTTTCAGCCAGATCTGGCATTATATCAAGTTAGACACAGAAGCAGGAACAAATACAAAATTCTCAGCTTGATTTCTGAATTGTGGAAGCGTGAAAGCGACAAGATTATTACAGAGAGGAGACCAAATGAGACAAAGAATGTATTTATCAGCTCAGCCAGTTTATTACAAGCAAAAAGAGGAGAAAGCTAAATTGTTTCTGTGTTCTTCTCTCATAATTTCACATCATTGATTTTTTTTTTTTTGTGTGTTTATGAGTTGCTCTGTAGCTCCATTGATTATGCGACCTGACTTTGCACGAGAGGGTAAAGAGCAGCAACTGTGCAGGATTATCAAAGTTGACGGACAGAAGCTATTTTCAATATTGGTCTCTGTGGAACAATAAGCAATTGCTGAGTATTGATTCTTGGTTGGGTCTGTAACTGCAATCACAGAGGCAATATTGTATCATATGTTATATGGAACTGAAACATTCAATAGGTGTCCTTAAATAAATATCCTGGTGCTGTGAAAGTGCACCTTAAATGGTTGTTCTTCAAATGAGAAGGCCTTCGCTTCAGAGCTATGTGAAACAAATGCATTTCACATGGAGTTAATGCTTTAGCCAGGGGCATCTGGAAGGCTTTCCTGCTGCCTTTTTCAGTCTCTATCAGCGTGAACAGGGCTTTAAAATGAGCATTTGAACAAGTACTTAGGTGTGTGTCTGTCTTACTGCACAGCAAACCTCTGAGCAGCACAGCACGTAAGCCATTAAGTCTTGAGATGCAGCCATACACCCCCGAGCACACACACACACACACACACACACACACACACACACACACACACAAACCACACTAACTGATGGAGCACATCGAGAACAAAGCAGTTCTCTAATGTGAACTGTATAATTCAAAATTATTTTTCTGATGTCGCTGTTGAGAGAAATTAGCTGTAATGAGACAGATATTAAGTGAGGCTGCTGAGGCAAATTTCAAACTGATACGTCCTCAATGAAAACCCACCGCTGTTCAGATTAAAGTCAGTGTAAAGGCAATTATGAGATTTCTTTCAAAATACATTAAATATGTTGGAAAATAGTTGCTGTAAACATGTGAAAAGATATTACTAAAATGTGGAGTTAGAGGTTAAAACAGTTTTTCACCAATTTTCAGTTTTCAGGATTTTTTGTGCGGTCCTAAAGGGTGGCTCGATGACACGCTGAGGCCACCCTGCGCATACCCCTGTACCCCTAACAGAGAGATAGAGATGAATTCATCTCACTCAGTGTTTCAAAGTTAGTCATGTCATTTTCTGAACTCATCTGACACGTTTTTAGTCGCTTCAAAATTGCTGCTTGACTGCTCCCACGAGACACCTAATTCATAAAGTTGTTGATATTTTTAATCAATCAAATTTGGCTCGGTGGTTAATGACACTTTCTTCTTTGGTCTGACAAACTCTTTATTTATTCTTACCTTACATGGACTTTAACTTTTTGAGCTAACAAGTTAAGGAAACTTGGAAACATATTTTCAGGTGATGCGGACTGTATGTGGGCCATGTATAAACAGTCTTGAGAGACCTGCGGGATAAACAACAAGTACAATTATGCATTCGCATCTTCTTACTCCCCAACTACTCAACATACATGCACACACCTGGGAATAAAACGCTGTAAGCAAGATATGGAGCTGCTCTAAAGAAATCTGTCAATGCAAGAAACCCCCCTGAGTGTGTTGGTTATCCACCACGGCGAGACAATCCCTTTTTATACGCTACCTCTTCACTGGGGTTATGATAAGCCACTGAAATGTAACAATCTTCTTCACAACTCCATCCATCTGTTTTCTGCTCAAGCAGCTCATATCTGTGTCCACTGGTTGGGATGGAGGCTTCAGATGTTCCTGTGTTTACATCAGTCTACACCATCACCATCCGAGTGATGAGTATAAAGAGTGAGACTTCTTTTGAAAGATGGAGTTGGAAGACGCTCAGTCCCTAAAAACTTAACAACATTAGCATGTCATCTGCATAACATCCCAAGTGTGTGACGGATTCCCGGCAGCAGATTGTTGTTAAATTAATTCTGATGCCATGTACAGATGTTGGTATTGAATACATATGTGGCTTATATATTATACATTTTGAATACCAGACACTGGGCAACCCGACTGCGTCAAAACCATCTAGGAAGATGACGTTGGAAACTGTTTGGAAAAAGGAAGATGCTTTCAGAGAAAACATGCCCGGTAATTGGATGAACTGTCTGTCACCGTCTATCTTCAGCCAGTCAGAACAGAACCAAGCGGCAACCTCCCTGACTGTGAAGTGAAACCAATGCACAAGTCCCAAAAACCGCAGTTCCTCAAACGTCCACTTGAGGCTGGCTAGAGAACGAGTCAATCTCCATAAGCCCCCATGTTATAATGCTAAATGAGAGATTGCAATGAGTTATCGAAGCTAGTGGACGACGACACAGTTTCTCTCAGAAATAAATGATATTACAAAGCGACAGATGCTCTGACTACACACAAGCATTTCATGAACAAACCAAATAAAGCAGCAATAGCTTTTGCAGGGCTGTTGCAGTTTAATGAGAGGAGTTTGACTGATTTCAAGCTGCAGACGAGCTGAGTTTTATTTTGGACAAAGCACATCAGGGACTCTTAGATGACACATACAGAGCCAGAGAGGCCCGTTTGCATACAGACACCCACACAACATCTCTAATGAGGCTTTCAGGCCAGTGTGTTCGAGAGCAGCGGTGTATCCTTGTACTCCCACATACGCAAGCTGGAAAACATAGTTTGAAAAGAGATTTTCCAGTATAGTTTTCCTTATTCATAACAAGTAGAAACATGATATCCATAAGAACAGATACGCCAGAACAAGGAAGCAAAAATTGATCACAATAAGCAGTAATGAAACTCACTGAGTTGTACATTAAGTATTGATTTTCTCTTCTGTGACATGGTGAACACAGTCAGCCCCAGTCATATTTAAGCCTCTCCTTGACAATCATTGATGTTTGTAACGCAAATAAGAAGTGTCTCCATCGCCAGCGTATACTGTAGAGCAGTCACAGGGGACCCACTTTTCCCATGTTCTCACTATAGCGCCATGAATCAATTCTCCAATAAGCACAGAGCCTGTCTCGCAGCAGCCTTCAAAATCCACCACCTTTCCCCTCAGTTCAGTTCTCTTCAAAGCTTTTATCCTCTTTTTCAGTGGTTTCTTTTTATTTTATTGCATTCTTTTCTTTTTTTACGTCTTTTTAATGATTAAACTTTGAAAGAAAAGTGCTGCAGCCTTGTACCGTTTGACATCGGGAGTTTCTATGTTTGCTGTACAACTTTGAAAAAAACACAAAGTCTTGTTCTTATGATCATTTACTGTTAAAGCAAGGACAGTTTGAACATTTACATTGACCCGAGGAAGATTCACTACAGACTGAAATGTTGTACTTGACATGTTCAAAATACTGATAACACAAAGAGCGCTGCAGGCTATCCTTTCAATTAAGAGCATGAATACACATCATATTGAGATGGTCCAACCGAGCGCCTGTTTTCTGAAAAGGTTGAATTAGATAATATGAAATATGAAATAGGAATAGCATTTTCAAATAAGGCACTGTAGACTCTGTAGACCTTTACTCTTGTCAAAACAATGGCAGACTTTTGCTTTCGGCTCTGCAGCAGCAGTATTAATTCTGTTGTGCATTGACCGCTTTTCGACCCAGTTCAAGTTCTTCATCAAAACTTCTGATTTTCAGTTATCTTTTTCTTTTTCAAAAGTGCCAAAGACTGATCCATTCTGTTGCTGACAGTGAATTCTGTGAGTGGTATTATATTTGTGGTGAAATCCATCACAGCTAAAATGCTCTGAAGCAAGGCACTGAACCCTTGACAGCCTAAGGCATGCTGCACTGCAGGCTGTCCAGAGCTGTCTAAACCAGCGTGTACTTCAGTGTGGAGGGCAACGAGTCTAACTATGTCAGATATACGAGGAAGCAAATCATTCATTTTAATACTTTAAAAGATTATTTTGAAACTGAAAGATATATCTAAATGATGCAGCAGATGCTACTTTGACCGCTCACTCTGTTATGTTCGGTGCAAAGTTTAGTCAGTTCACAAGAGGTGCAGAAAGAGAGGATTTGATTATACCACTCAGAAAAAGTCTATATTCCTTGTTAAAGCTCCATCCCAGCCACTCTTAGAGAACAAGATTCATACAGCATATTTAGGGCTTGTTGGTTGGAAAGAAATCGTTAATGAGGTATCACTCAGCTCTGTTGCACGTTATTGTCTGTACTGAACTTCTCCTGCTGTCTGCTGTCACCTGTCGCTCTCTTGTTATTGCTAGTCTGCCCTTGTGTACCTGCATGCATGTCATTTATTATGACTTTTCTATGTGTGAGACTTGATTTCTGTATTTTATACACATGTGGACAAACAAACTAACTAATGAAACTGGCCTGGACAAAAATGATGGTACCCCTAGAAAAGATTGAAAATAATTTGACCATAGGGACATCACAGGTCATCAAACTTGTAATCAGTCAGTCTGCATATTTAAAGGGTGAAAAGTAGTCACTGTGCTGTTTGGTATCATGCACCACACTGAACATGGACCACAGAAAGCTAAAGAGAGAGTTATCTCAGGAGATTAGACAGAAAATTATAGACAAGCATGTTAACACCTACACCTTAATGAATTGTCACTAGCACTTATTACTGCACTAACGCTTCTTATCGCACTATACCTTGATTGTTCCCTTTTCTGTAAGTCGCTTTGGATAAAAGCGCCTGCTAAATGACTAAATGTAAATGTAAAGGTAAAGGTAAAGTAATCAGACCATCTCCAAGTATCTTGATGTCCCTGTGACTACAGTTGCACACATTATTCAGAAGTTTAAGAGACGTTGAAGAGAGACGGATAATACGAATGGTAACCAAAGAGCCCAGAACAACTTCCAAAGACATTAGAGGTGAACTCCAAGGTCAAGGTACATCAATGTCAGATCGCACCATCCGTCACTGTTTGAGCCAAAGTGGACTTCATGGAAGAAATCACTTGATTGCAGTGATTGCCTCAAAAGGTTGTACAACAAAATATTAAGTTCAGGGTATTAGGGATCATTTTTGTCCAGGCCAGTTTCATTAATTTGTTTTTAAAAATGATTCTGTTGAAGCACAATTCAAAGCAACGTCTGATTTTCATTAGTTCATTTTCAGTAAATTTTAATTTATTATTACTTTTATCAGTTTCAAGTTATTTCAGTGGGAGTTTTTCTCTCTTTAACAGAAGGGTACCAACAAGTTTGTCCACATGTGTACACTGTGCATGCTTTTTATGTCCATGGTTCCAATTTACATGTTGCAGTTAGTGTCTATGTCGTCTTATTTAGTACATATTACTATTAACCTCTTTGTTTAATGTTTTAAATAGTACCTAACAAAGTAGTATAAGGATGTCCTGAATGATGTTTGTACCAGCATTAATATTTTCTTTTCTTTTTGTTATTGTTCTGCATGCTTATACGTGATATACTCAATAACTTGTTTTTAGGGAAACTCTGTACCATCTGTGCAGGGACTAGATGAAAAATAGCCTCTTGGCTAACTCTGGCACATTTACAAACATGTTTTATTAATGTACACCATCCCTGTTGAATAAACCGGAAAATAAATAAATAATGTAAATTGATTCAGAATTGTTTTTATTTACTTCTTTTCCTTTCTCCATTATTCTGTGATGATGATGTTTGGATTGTTCTGGTTGCTTCAAACCTCATTAAAAACCCAGTGTACTATATATACAGAGCAGAAACATTCCTCTAGCTTCATCCTTCCTCTCGCCATGAGGGGAGTCATACAGAGTGTGAGCAAGAGGCAAACACAAAGAGATATTTGAAGTCTTCATCCTAAAGTAATTGGAAGTACTTGAGAGAGAAAGTTAGTAAATGATTGAGGAAGCCAATTACCTCTCCACATCAAACCGTTTAACAGTATTTGCCTTTCCCTGAGTGGAAATATGGATTTTCACTTTTACCATAAAAAACTGTTCAGTAGATTTTATGAGATGCTCTCTGGAGCTCTTCTAACCCAGGTTTTTCAGGCAATACGACACAACTTACATCAATTTAAAAGGATTTAGGTTTTCCAACCAATTAAGCTCTGCATTTTTATGCTTTTATATGCTAATATCTGCAATAATATCTGAATCATGTAATCAGTATGTTAAATGAAAACAGACTTAAATAATTGAAGCTCATTTTACACAAACATTGATGAGTCAACTTCTGGAAATATGTGTTACTTTGTGTTTCTGTATTTGGTTGTGTTGTCTGTGTTTGCAGTGAGTTCTGTTATGCTGCAAATGTGTTGCTAAATTGATGAAGATGATGTTTTACTTGTTATTTTGTTTATTTGTACCTGCCATCTTAAGTAGTAGTGTTTTGAGCTCTCGGGGCCTCTGTACCATGAACCTCAGAAAGGTTAAATTAAGTTCAGGGCAACCGTGAAGCCAGTGAAGCAGCTCAAAGCTGAAAAAAGCCACATCACCAGTGCAGAAAAGAAGTAGAGATGTCTTATAAATATTTAGCCCACAATGACAGGTACAGAAAGAGTTTCCAGATTCAATTTACGCAGTGAACTTCACAAATACAAATAAAACTTCCTCAGGAAAGTCGGAGCTTTTGGACTTGATCAAATTTTCAAGCTTGTGCTCTATTGAAAGTTTGAGAGGGTTTTCAAGAAATTAAATAAAAACTTATTAAGAAACTGTTATTGTTACTGTTATGTTATTACCATGACCTCAGCAAACCCTTTTACTCTGAATGGAAAGAGCACATTTTTTTTTTCTCCATGTTCTTGTTTGGCAACATTTTTTTGATGAAAAAAGACTTTATTTTTCATTTTATTTGAGTTGAAGTTAGTGAAGTTCAGCTGAGTTCAGATCAAACTGACAGATCAGTGTGAACGTATTCTATGTCCCGTTTTCAGGTTGTAATGATGATGTTCATGGATTATAAAGTCCACCTACTGCTGGCATCTGTTGACCATGTTTTTTCTTGAAACATCTCTATTATAAAATACAATTTAAATGGACATTTTGCTTATTTTTCTGTGTGCTTCGTCCTCTCTGGGTCTTGTGAAGTGAGTGTTTACTTAAAATGAAAACTCTCCTGTTCCATTATGACCATGGTGAATGCTTGACCATTTGTCTTCTAATAAGCTGAACCTTTTAGTGAACAACTGTTTGTGTTTTCACACCTAAAATGCATTCGCAATCATCGGCGTAATAATGCATCACATTTTGAATAGCAAGAAACAGGACAATCTGTAAGTATAATACAAAAATATGACTCTTCCTTCAAAACCTTTTTTAATGTAAGACACATTCACACAGACCTCACACATGAAAGCCAAGAAATTGCATCCTTCCTTCCTCTTAAGAAGGCTCCTTTGTCCTTTGCATTTGCACACAATACACTCTACAATCCAGGTATTTCCCTCTTCAGAGCAGGCCAAGACAGGGATTGTCTCTTTCCCCATTACCCTTCAGTCTGATATTTGAGTCACTTGCTATTTCATTGCAATAGAGCTGTTCATATGAAGCCATAACTCGAGGGATTCATTGTACAAAGTACCACTGTATGCAGACGACTATCTCTTGTATCTTTAATTCCTTCCATTTTGCCTAAACTTGGGGAAAACCTAATTACATCTTGTCAATCCAGTTTCTCAATATTCAGAATTTCCTTGCAGCAGAGTTCAGACTTCAGTTATCTTAGGCATAGTGATGCCTTGATCTTTTGAACTCCGTTAAATTGAATCCAACTCCTTTGATACATAACGTAGAACAGATTTGCAACAATGGCGCAAACAATCCTGCAAACTCCCCTGCATTAACATTATTAAACAAATCAAAAATAAAACAGTAATAAACAGTATACTATTTCCAATTTGTCACTGATGTACTGTAAAATACAAGCTAAATTATCTCCCTCAGAAGCTCCAAGAATAAAACAGGCACACTCCATGAACAGACTCACCCCCGCTCTCTTTTTCTCCACAGGGATACGACAAAATAATCAGAGAGCCATGTATGAATGCTTACCTAACTCTGAATTTATTCACAATGTTCCCCTGGAAATGCCGGGAAATAAATCACTTCTTTCCCAGAAACCTTTGGCCCCTGTCCCCCTTCATTTCTCAGGAGTTTTCCCTACTGAGCCGGAGGAGCTCACAGAGAAGTCATTGCCCTCAGAGATGGAATTAGTTATCACACTCAAAAGTACAGTAGTACAGTATAATATAGTTTGCTTGGTAGTGAATTAGCAGGTAGAGGCTGGATAACTTCTCGTTATAGACGTATAGGATTCTGGGGAGAGAAATACTCATTTGCTTTCTTGCCAAGAGTTAGACAAGATTATTATACTGTCGTGTTTATACAGTTCGCTGAGGTTAGCACAAAAACTAGAAATGGGGGTAAACAGCTGGCCTGGCTCAGCCCACTACCACCCTTAAAGCTCACCAATTAACACTTTGTATTTAGTTAGTTTAATCCAGACAAAAACCAAAGTGTAAACATGACAAACTGACATTTTACAAGGGGTTATATGCCAGAATATCTCTTGTCTAGAAATAGTCCAACACATAACCCCATAAAATTATTAAATAAATCATATATAAATAATTTTACATAGTATTTTTGTATGAATTAAGAGCCACTAAACAGGTGCTTGCTAAGTAACATCTAACCCTGTTTAACACACTAATATGTAAGTATCATTTTACTGTTGCTCAAATGGGCCTCATTCAACTTTGATGTGTATTAAATTTATCTAGTTACATTTCACCACTAATTGCTGATCTGTGTGTCTCGCTGCTGTTAAATCTTTCTCATTAGGGTGCATAAAGCCAAAAGGAAATGAACCTTTTAAAGCAAGAAAACCTTTTAGTGAATCATCTGAGGATGTGCAGGGTTCAGAGGGTGTCTGCCACCTCTCCTCGACCCCTTTGTGTTCTACACCTCCAATAGCCAATTATGAAGAATCAAAAATGCATCATTAAGCCTGTGAGAAGTCATCTGTATGACTGCCTTATCTGTCCTGACCTGCGTTGTATCCAATTACGAAAAGTGGATGAGAGTTTTGACGGTTATTTAAACACATTATAGGTGACAGAGAGACAGAAAGGAAGAGACAGCACAGTTTTTCAGAAAGTGGTAGCAGCAGATAATCAGATGTGTGTCAATGTGTGACTTGTTCCTTGTCTGATACTTCTGTTCTCTCTACCGAGTATTTTTTTTAAATGTCAGTCACTGTGCGAGGAGAATCTGTGTGAGTCTAATGAAAGTGAAACATATAGATCTTTAAAACCACGGGGAAAGTGAAAGCCAGGGTGAGAATGACAGATGGAGGCAGGGGATGTGCTCGCATCTGTGAGCCCTCACGAATGCATATTTATTACATATGGTGGGAATACACATTTGTATGCTCACAAACTCCTTCGATGTCTTTCTCACACTCTCAGACAAACACAGCAGGCTATTTATGCACAGAAAAGCAAAGGTGAATTCTGATTTTCCCAACTCTAACTGTTCAGATTTACATGCATTATGTCATTACGTCAGCAGGTTTCTCCTCCTCTGCTGCCAGTCTTTTCTATATGGCTTTCCTCTGAGACTCTCATGCTCGACTCTAACAAGCACAAAGGCAAGAACAGTATGCCAGCCTGAAGCTCCCTGTAGGCCAACGGCGCCTGAGGTCAGAAACAAAGAAATCATCATGGTTTGTGCAGCCTTGAAAAAGACAAACAGGAGCACAGAACAAACACGTCAGCAGACTGTCATTGAATAATAAATCTGAGATGGGACGTTCATGCCTGCAAACAAACTTTCACACACATAATTCATCGATTAGTGACTGTTACTAGGCACAGCAGGCTTGTCGAGATTTCTCCACATGTTGAAGCTGTAGTAAGGGAGATAATACAAAGAGGTTGGAGGATGGGCTCTTTTTAATTGCCTTTTAAAACCAAAACACCAACTGACTGGATTAAACAGTGTGTTTATCTGCTGTAATGCAAGCTGTAAATGTCCAGCTAATAGATTACTAATGCTAACATAGTGTTATTTCCAAGGCCTAGGAGCACATCATGAACTAATATTACATTATTTTGTGGGGTTACAGGTTATTTTAGAAGATCACCATTCAGGTATTGTGCTGGGGCCACTGGTGGATGCTGCTCAGTGGTGTATTGCAGGGTAAACACATGTATACCTACTTATTTTTCAGTCAGCACTGGGTAAATCCCTTCTGATGTGCATTATTCAGTAGCTCCTAGGATGGCAAAGGCATGACATGTTCAATGAGAGAAGATGGAGTAAGAAATAAGAAATACTTCACTCAAAACTCATGTAAAAGTTATGTAGTTGTCTCATCCGTCTGTGTGTGAGTGTTTACTACAAAATCTGCACCGCTTCTGTGGCTAATCTTCATTTCATAATGATCGTTACTCCCTGAAGTCAAGCAGCAGAAGTTAAGTGACAAAGTGCAAACACTACTGGCTCATTTTTGGGTGAGTTAAATATGCAACAGTAGTCTTACATGTCAGTGTTTGTAGCACAAGGCGATTATCCTTTTAGTGGATGTGCTGCTTATCAGGGTTTAAAGACTCTGTCCTGCTCTTTAATGGATTTGGGGAAATCAACACTTGGCGACCTCAGCCAGGCTCATTACCCAAAATAACATTATATTTGTCAAACACGTCAGTCTCCCCAAAGGATTTCTCTTGTAAAGGCAAACAATATGAACAGTATCTCAATCTAACCTCTGCCTTTATTTCCAGGCCTTCTACTTTTCGACTGGGGTCATCAACCGGTGAGGATGATGACTTTTTTCCTGACATTTAGCATCAGCTTCAGTCTTTTGTTTTGTTTTTTTAAACACCCCTCTCTGGCAGGAGGCTGCAGGCCATCAGGACTAAAACCTCACACCACGAGATCAGTTTTTTCCAGACTGCCGCTGGCCTGGAGATCCCTTGGACACTGACTTTAACCCTCCATCACTCAGACCTACATGTTACATTAATGTACACTGACGCACAACTTTTAGTAAACTTTTAATTAACTTGTTTTGAACATCTGTTGCACATTATCTGGTGAATACTTTGCAGCTCTTTTCATTTTAAGTACATATATTTACATTTTCTGCTACTTTATTTTTATCTGCCTTTATTTTTTGTTGTTATGCACCAAAACAGCAAGGAAATTTCCTTGAATGCAAAAACCTAATTGGCATTCTGATGTTTGTAGCCATTAATTACACATTTAAGACACTTTTACATGTATACACTGATAAAGTGTTCTACAGTTGTAATTTTAGCTGGCAGAAATCATCTGTCACCAGCTTGAAATGAGAAGGCTGCTGTTGTTTACCTCTATCTGATAACAAAGACCCATTATTTCAAAAGTAAATAAGCATTTCTACTTGTAAATCTGCCATTGTTATCATTGACAGGTACCAACAATAAGGCTTTCCTCTGGGAGAGATCGTGCATGGATGGTGAATGAATTATTTTTGCTATTTACAGTCACTTCTCAAACATTAATTGCTTTGCAAGGCAGGAAATGCTGACTAGCATTACATACTGAGAACTAGACACAATCCTCGAGAGTTCAGTGATATGAGTTACTTGCAAATTGAAAAAAAAAACTTTCCATGAATGCATCAGCAACCTTGGCATGAATGAATCTCATCCAGAAACTTTCTCTCTCTGTCTGCAAGGCCGGGTGCTTTTTGAAGGCACAGTATTGAATCATCCTCTTGGCTTTAGCTGTAACTTCAAACTTAACTTCAGGTTCACCTTCTCGTTTCATTCACAGGAACGCTTGATGTTTCTCTTTCCTTTTTCTTCAGCTGTGTGTCAAGGGCCCTCGAAGACATCAAATGTACAAGTGACAGATGAAGAAGAAGAAGTGGGAAATACATTTTAAGTGATATTGTGTGTGTGTGTTAAAAGGGGGGAGGTAAAAGGAGAAAACAGGGTGCTGTGGGCATCAGAGGAGACTTTTATCATCAGCTGAGAGGTGAGGAACGCAGAGAGGGCCTTGAATAGATCTATTGTTCGCCTCTGGTAGGTCTGGGCTTAAACAAACAAGAAGATGACGACAGGTGCAGGTAATCATGCTGTCTTTTATGGTTTTCTTTCACAATCTCTCCCCCTCTATCTCCCCTATGAAAATCACTGAGTGTACATGCACAGGAGAACTAACGACCGGCGGCTTCAAACCTGAAACATTGCTCGCCGAGTGAACCGTTCCTGCAAAAAGAAAGTACACAACATATTTTGTTTGTTCCTACACAGCGCTGAAAAGTTCAACCTTCCACTGAACTGTTACAGCAAACTCCCCCTGACGTCTTCATCATTTGCTTTACAATAACTCCTCTAATATAATATACACTGGGTTTGGCACTTGAGTCTAGTTCCTCTCCCTCGGCTGAGTTACTTCACAGTACACGGAGGAGAGGAGCTCCATTTAAAGCTGTAATCCACTGTCAATTCAAAGGAGGAAAAATCCCTCATGGTGAAAGCAATAACAATGGTCTTTTCTTCTGTCTGACAAGAGTCCACCAGAAAATGTAGTGAGGGAAGAGAAGGAGAAAACTGATGTAGTGTTTCCAAGTTTGGCTTTGTTGAATATGCTTGTACCCCTGGCCTGGAGTGACAGAAGCAAGGTAGTGAACAGAAGGCTGGTTGGTTCAAACAGCGTCGTCTCATTGTTTTTAGGCTGTTGCTGAAGGTGATGCATTGACAGTTGTTTCAAAGAGTTTTACTATCGTGCATGGATTGAGTCTGAGTTTGTTTACGCCAGGGGAATTTGCTGGTCTTCATAAATCCAAGCTACCTAAGTTAGGAAACACATGAACATTGACAGTAATGCAAATGTTTGTTTGTTTGTTTAGGAGCCCTAGAAAGGTGAAGAGAATAACTATTAAAGTCTGTGTAAAGGCAATGCTGAGATTTCTTTCAAAATACTTTAAATATGTTGGAAAATAGTTGCTAAAAACATGAAAAGACTTTGAATGATATATTACTGGAATGTGGAGTTAGAGGTTCAAACTGTTTTTCACCAGTAGAGGATTTTGTGGGTGGTCTTAAAGGATGGCTCGATGACACGCTGAGGCCACCCTGAGCATAACCCTGCACCCCTAGCAGAGAGATAGAGATTAATTCATCTCGCTCAGAGTGTTTCAAAGTTAGTCTTGTCATTTTCTGAACTCATCTGACACGTTTCAGTCGCTTCAAAATTGCTACTTGACTGCTCCCACGAGTGGGCATGGCTTCAACGAATTCAGCGGACACGCCCCCACAGTCCTGGAGCTGATAATCATTTTCACCTGATTTTGACACCTAATTTCATAAACTTGTCGATATTTTTAATCATTCAAATTTGACAAATTTAATAACACTTTCTTCTTTAGTCTGACAAACTCAGAACACATATTTATTCTTTCTTTACACAGACTTTAAAGAATACAGAAGACAAATGTGGTATGATGACATTTTCCTTTTTATATATGACATTTTCCTTTAAAGGGTTGATTCAAAATGAGTTTCTACCTCCACTGCAACTTAATTAAAGTGAATGTGTGCCCACAGTGTTAGAAAATGCAACACCTGATTTTTTTAGTATCTTTGTTACTTTGGTCGACCTCACTAAGTGGGAACATGATGGGAATATTATATGAAATGTTGAGCAATCAAAGCAAAAATGCGACAAAGTGCAATGAAGCAAGTGACTTTAAACATCCAACTGAAGAGACAAAAAATGGTGGCAGACAAAAACATCAGATCTGTGTGGAGCGATGAGGAGACCGTCCTCAAATTAACACATGAAACAAACATAAATGCCAAATTTCCATCACGTTCTCCAATTAGTTTTTTGGTGGTGGACGACCACGTTCATCTCACAGTTGGAGAGAAACCTCGCCCCTCTCATGAATTTATATTATTTGTATGGTAAAGGGTGCGTGCAGAAGGTCGGGGACGGCCTGCTGGTGGGACAGAGCGTATGGTTTAAAAAAAAACTAACATACTGTATAGAAAATGCTTTATTTAATATATAGAGAATGTGTGTCTCAGTTACAGTTTCTCTCTCTGTGTTTTGTCAAGTTTTCCCTGCTTGTTTTGGTTGGTTGGCAACATGTTGTAGTCCTCTTGTGATGAAACTTATTTATTTGAGCTGTTAGACAAGACGAGAGAGGAGTTAAGAGGGAAAAGCGATGAGGTGAGAGGAAAAACAAATTTAGACCATTAATCATGACAGCTGATTGTGGAACGACTCAAATTGCTTTCCTGACTCTGACATTCTCATTAGCACTGCTCTCTTTCTTGTCTGTCTGTCTTGTCTCTTCACTGTCTTCCTCTTTCTCTCTTGTTCTGTATGTGCCTTGATTTGGAAAGCAGCAGTAACAGTGAGCTAAAATCTATTTCCTCCAGTATAAAAACCATTTACGATAAATCACTGTAACGCAGTACCTAAAAAGTAATTGCACCACCATGAATTTGGATGTCATCTACACTGAGACTTGAGAACTGAAACTAGAGTTGGTGTTAACAAGAAACAGTGACGATAGTCTTGAACCACACACAGCATACCCCGGAGCAAGACAAGGCTGCGTGTGAGATTAAACACAGCAATTTATGAGGCAGGGTAACATCAAAGTTTGAGCGCCTGCAAAGGAGAGAAAATGTGTCAACTGATTGACATTGATAAAAACGTAGGCAACGAGATCTCATCAGATTTTATGAAGAAAAAAAAAAAAAGATTTCCTCTTGAAGTGCATGTATGCGCGACCAACACATTTTTGCAAGATGTGATCAGCACAGTGCTAAAGTGGCTAAAGCAGGCTAAAAGCACTGTAAGCTGAAGGAATTCAGTATCAACATGTGGGTGACCTTGAGTAATGATAAATCACATTAGCTCCTCTCATCACAAGCCACGGACAGTTTAATGTGCTGCGACGAAACTCCAGGGACCCGTTTCACAGAATTGATTTGTGAGCACTGCTTACAAACGGATCATAAATGGTGGCAGCAACATGCTTCAGTGATGACTGTAACATGCAAGTTGCAGATATATTTACGAGTCCTACAG
Source organism: Sciaenops ocellatus (assembly GCA_033000465.1). NCBI lineage: Eukaryota > Metazoa > Chordata > Actinopteri > Sciaenidae > Sciaenops > Sciaenops ocellatus. The sequence continues at coordinate 11,676,912 of CP136878.1, read as the reverse complement.
GGCTCTAGCATGCGCTACGAGGATGGATTTGTTTTGATGAGTCAAACGTCGTCAGAATCAGAGAAAAACAACATTAGTTAAAGGCGTGGCAAAGTACTTAAATAGTAAAGTATTTAAAAAGTGATAATATAGCACATATGTTTTCAAAGACCCACTAGAAGTGAACAAATCACGTAACACAGCCTTCGCCACTTCTTGCGTGTGTGCACTCGCTTGTTTGCAAGCCTTCAGTGCACCAGCGTACTTTCTGCAAACTTTATCCAACAATCTACATGATCTTTCTGCCAACCTGTCTGCACAGGAAGAAACCAGATGCATCTGCCAGATAAAGTGGGCTTGCAGCTTTGTTTTTAGACTACAGACAATTACTTTCACATGGTAAAGACTTCCCGACCTAACTATGCATCAGAACTTGTCAGGCAAATCACTACAGAATGTGTAGGTAACTTTTCCCCTTTTTTGCATCAAATTTGATCAGTTCAGTGTTGAAACATGTTCAGTGGGTCTTCACCGTGACAATCCCTTTTGGAGTTGACTTTATATTTCAGGAGGATGCTATATTTTGTGTGTGTGTGTGTGTGTGGAGATGGGATTTTATTTTATTTTAGAATATATCTGTGCCATAGCACTGGGCTGCTTGGAATAATATTTAACTTAATAAAAGTTTGCATTCAATTAGTCATATCTGGCTACAAACGACCAGTAATGCCACTGCTGTAAACATTGTGGTCAAATAGTCAGTCAAACAGAGCAGTTATGTGTAAACAGGAAGACTGAATAACGCCTGTAGTGATAAGATGTAGATGTAGACAGGAAATATGATTGTGACTATCTAGAGCAAATGTATTTGGAGCAACGACTAAGCAGATAAGATAAAAATTTAGTCTAAGTTTGTAACAAGAAACCTAAAGATGCATGAACTGTGAGAGTACCGTCATTACTTTGACAAATGATATATAGGATGGCTTGTAGTGTATACTGGAGCATGCCTGATATACATGGACACCTGCTGTGAATCACATTTATATTTACCCTCCTGCACTGCAGCTTGTCTTCATAGAAAGAGCACATTTGCAGGAAATGTGTTTTCATATCATATCTGACAGTTCAAATGACAGACTCAACGACAGGGAGGACTGAAAAGATTACAAAAAAAGTAATTCTGCTTTATGCATAAGGAAAAATACATACATCTCTGTACATAACCTCTTTTCTTGAAATTTCAGAACTCATTATACAAAGTGAAAAATAAATGACAAAGCTACCTAGCACTACAGCTCAAAAATGTGGGGTCGCCTGCCACAAAAACTTGATTTGCTAAGAGGCTAAGAGGACATGCTTTTCATGCTTTTAAGCTTTAGAGAATCCTCTTGACAAATAGATGTTATTTTGTATGAAGGATTTGCAAAAAAGTGCATGGAGCACAAAATGCTATAATGCTTTAACCAGACTGACAATTAAAAGGACAAAAAGAGACAAAGATACCCCCAAGCAACAGTTAAATAAGAAAGCTTAGCATGAAAATCTGAGCCAATTTAAACAGGAACACAGAGTACACTGTAGAAGGCCCAAAGGTTCCAAGTTGAAAGTTGTATTTTGGTTCAATAATGATCTAGGGTTATTTTTTTAAACATTTTTCTGGACTGAAAGGACCTCTGGGGGGAAATAGTTTTCTCCCCTGTCATGCATCATTGTAAGGACATCGACTAAATGGAAGTTTTAATCATTTAATCATTCGTATTTTGGAGCCAAAGTTGACTCACTATCTATCTGATTAGCATGACAACCAGTTGCAACTCTATTAAACTCAAGCGGCAACCTCCGTGGCCGTGAAGTGAAGCCAATGCAGAAGTGCCAAAAACTGCAGTTCCTCAAACGTCCATTTGAGGCTGGCTACAGAACGAGTTAATCTCCATAAGCCCCCATGTTAAAATGTCCAACTTCACAACAGAAATAAACATGTTTACAGCCTGGTACAAAAAACAGTTTTGGTCTCTATAGCTATTCATGACAGCTGTACTGAGGGTGAATTATTTTTAACTCACCCATTCAAATTATATTAAGACTCAAAGTTACACATAAGTAATAGCGTGGATGCTTTGATTGACAGGTGGGTGCCGCTACACATGATTTGTTTGAGCACCCAGGGGTCATTCGGTCTGCCGATAATCTACATCTTTGCTGATTTTTAGATTAGCTGTGAGGTGGAAATGGCAGAACCAACATGGCTGCAGCCAGAGCCACATATTCTGAGCGTCATACGTATGCTGTCCATTCTTTATACAGTCAGTGATTCAACTTGTGAAACTGAATGTAATGTATCGAAGAAAATATATGAGCTTGATGGGAATTTTCCGAAATGACTGCCTCTCCACCCAATTAGCTTGCAAGGCTGAGTGTCTCCTTCTTTGCTAGGCTCCTGACAGCCTGCAGGCTCGTGAAATATCATAAAATGCAAATCACGTTCTTCGCATATGAAAGGAAAAGATGTGTTTCCGCACCATAAAAGAGAAGACACAAGTGGAAACAGTTAGAAGACTGACATTGTAATGTAGCTGGAGGTTGGGACTGAAGGTTTATACATTCGCCAGTGATCATAAGTCTTTCCACTCTGGCTACAACTTCATTATCCAGTGAAGAAATGTTATAATCAGTGTGTATGCAAAGGATGGAGGCCTTAATGACACTTAGTTACATGTTTGTCATGTGGTAGGTTCAATCAGTCTTCCAGCTTCTCTGAGCTTTTCGGTATTTTCACACCAGCATGGAGCTGTGTAATTGTGAGGGCAATTAAGAGTGAGTGGGTGCCAATCAGACCTGCAGTGTAAAACTAGCTGTGTATGATTCATAACCTCATACATGATTCAGTGAGCCTCAGTGAGCACATGGGAAGAGAGGGAGAAGATATGACATTAACATAATCAGCACAATGCGTCAGATAATCAACAGATCAGTGCAGGCTGGTTGGCATACAGTCAACATGTGCAACTGTAACATAAATAATGTTGCTGCTGGGGGGAAAACCATGAAACGCTGTAAGAAAATAACCTTATCTTTTAGCTTGACTATAAATTACAAATTAAAAGCTGTAAACTGTAGAGCTCAGACCTCGGTGCTGCTCCATACTTGATGACTGACTTGACTTTTTTATGCACTGACAACAAAAAAAGTGATTTTATATTCCAGTCCTGTTGATGGTTCTGAATGATTTAAATTCGGGGTACTGAGGCCATAAATATCAACACCCTCTCTGCTGTTTATAAGAGAGATAATCAAGCCGTGTACTTGACAAAGAAAGTGAACTTAGTGAACAGTACATTTAAATAATATTGTGTCTTGGCTGATGTGTTTAATATTTTATTGCCTTTTTGTGCTTCTCTTACAAATGAAGAGAATAAAAATGAAAAAGTTTGTTGAGAACACTCGTAGCATATTTCCATTTGACGATATTAGAAAAAGAAGAAAGGAGGAGAAACATTATTTAATCGCTCTTCCATGCTCGGTCTTATATTTGGTGTTAGGATGTTTTAAAATAAACGTTCGTTAACTTACTCAATCAAACTGATTTAATGAACTGTTTTTGTCCATGTAATGTATCTGTATGTGTGTTTAAACGAGTCCTCAGTCACACATGATCTGATATCAAATCAAATCAAATCAAATGTTATTTGTATAGCCCAAATTCACAAAACACATATTGCCTCGGAGGGCTTTGCAATCTGTACAGGGAGTGACACCTTCTGTCCTTAGACCCCCGGTTCGAGTGAGGAAAAACTTGCCCACAAAAAAAACCCTTTTAACAGGGAAAAAAAGGTGGAAGAAACCTCAGGAAGAGCCACAGAGGAGGGATCCCTCTCCCAGGATGGACAGATGTGCAATAGATGTCACGTGTACAGAACAAATCAACAGAAACATACTGTACAATTACAATGAATGATAAAATGATTACAGTAGCAGTGGAACCTGTGATAGAGATAGAGAGACACAGATGCACAGATGCACAGATGCACAGCAGCAGCAAGTCATTAATTAACTATAAACTAACTGTAAACTGTAAGAGAGAAGGTTTGAGTAGAGTTTTCAGTAAAGGGAGATGTGACTACATCTTCAACCAATACCTTGCCTGACTAGGCATAACCCTGAGAGAGAGATAGACAGAGAGAGAGAGAGAGACAGACAGAGAGAGAGAGAGAGAGAGAGAGAGGGGGGAAGGGAGAGGAGGGAGGGGGAGTCCCCCAGCAGTTTAGTCCTATAGCAGCATAACTAAGGGATGACCTGAGTCAGCCCTAACTATAAGCTCTGTCGAAAAGGAAAGTCTTAAGTCTACTCTTAAAAGTGTTGACCGTGTCTGCCTCCCGAACCCAAAATGGTAGTTTGTTCCACAGAAGAGGAGCTTGGTAGCTGAAAGCTCTGGCTCCCAATCTACTTTATATCAAAGAGTAGCTGCACCCAGTCTTGCTTGCATTACTAACTGTTGGTGACAACATGCTCATTCCACTACCTGTGCAGCAGCAATGTAATGTGGTCTGTCCTAAGGCATTTATTAGTCTATCTTAGACTTTGTGTGGGAAAGACAGTAAAATTCCTCAAAATTACTGTATCTCTTCAACGTTCTGTGATTTACAGAGCTTCCTGATGGACAGTAAACTGATGCAAACTATAGCCAGAGACAGCTGCTATAGCTGCTGTAAACTAATTTAAACTCAGATTATTAGCTGTGCTGCCCATAGTATAAGGTCAGGTGTCGGGTGTAGGACCACCAGGGAGAGGACATTTTTAGGCCCAGGGCACGGAGGAACACTGACGGGGAGCAGAGCTGGTGTCATGCCAGAACCGGAGCTGAACAAACATGTAACTCAGCAGCCTTTATGAACATAATGACAGAAGTGGAAAGACCAAAGGGGTTGCTGATGGAGGAAGCTAAGAAAAGAAAAGAAGACAGTGGCAGACGAGTAAATCTGGGACTGTCCATAACAAACACAATATCATAACAAATGCACGTATACAGATGTCCATATTTACAATAGTGGTATTGCACTGGCAGCACTAAATGGCAAAAAATACCAATTTCTACACAATGTTACTCTAATGTTGCTGCAGTATGTGTTTCCGCCTGAGCAAGATGAATTCAAATTGTTAAACTATGATGAAAAATGAGTCAGCCGACGGATCTCTGGGTCAAACGCAGGTTGGGTTTACAGAGTTGGGTATTCATTTTGGAGTTATTGGCTCCTTATTATCGCTATATCCTGATTTTCAAGTGCCAGTGCAACAGGTGGTTAAAAAAGCAAACTCCCGGTTCGACATGCAAAACGTCTGATACTCTTGAGAATGCTTAACTGAGCGTTCCAACACCCTCAGGACATTTTCCGATGCCTGCACGTACACAGGCAATAAAAGAGCAAATTCCACCACATGGAGGCTTCAGCAGTCGATCCAGCCAGCAGTGTTCTTATTATGTTTATTTAAACCCATTTGAACCATTTTTTTGGAACTTTATTTTTTTAATTATGACAGTGGATTCATTGATTTTTCATGGTGTATTTTCTTTGCTTGTAATTCCCATTTTTGTCTCTGTCAGACAAATCATTCTCTGATTTTGTTTCTCTTTTATGGGAGCATACACAACCTATATACACAAACCCATGTCTTTATTTGGGTGTAAAATTAATTTTCTGTGGCACCCGTGTAACACATGCAGGCATCTATCTGTACAGCAATTTTGATGCTGATGATGACCACCAGATGATTATAGTTCTTTACTTTGTCCTTTTTTTTCAATCCTCATGGTTCGTCATTGTGAATAATGACTGGAGAAGTACACATACAACATGCATTCACACATCTTAAGCTGTGTTAACGCCTCATTTCAGACCAAAGCTGTGAGTTCCCTTTTACTTTCAGTCTGTTTATAATGAAGACCACAAGAGCTGTAAATATGAGCAACATGCACAAACCTGCATGGGACAATCAAAACAATTTATTTTCCCTGGTGTTGGTGGTCGAGGTTTGGTGTTCTTTGTTTTTTGGTATAAAATCAAACATTTGTTTTGGTAGTGTAGAGAAAGAACCAGGAAAAATGCATAGTTTATTAACTTATAAACATTTCTATGAGACTTTTTGGACTGCAAGAACTTGCAGTGAGCCGTGCATTGGTTGGAAAGAAACAAATCTCTGTGAAATTGTTGCATAATAACTGGAAGATAACGACCTTACTGCTTTAGCCTAAATCAGAAAGGCTTTTTCTTGTTTATATAATCACAAGATGAATCAACACCACCATGGACATTTACTTGGAAGTGAGATAAGATCCACCTCTTCAGGATTTACATCACACACTGAATAAAAATGTTTGTCCATAAACAAAAAAACGGCATGAGTTGTAGGCCCACATGCCAGGTTATCATGTATGGGAACTATGTTTACCTAAAATCACAAGCTGTAACTGCATCAACTCCTCGAAATATAATTAGTGTAAACAATCTTTATTACAGGCTCTACAGCTCTGAACTGTTTCACACAACAGCTGCCTCTGCAGGTTAAGTCACACACACAGCACAAAATTGGCACTTTTGCTAGCGGCAGCAATTTCAACCAAGTACATTTTAACTCCTCTTTTGATCCAAAAAACAGAAGTAAAAAAAAAAAGAAACAGTAAATGGAGCAGGTGTAATTTTGGCTCTTATTGCAGCAAACACAGACAAATATTGAGAAACACACAGTTATATAACCCTATAGAAGAAAGAGAGCATACATCTTGATCTAGATTTTTCTGTTCTCCTTCTTACTTCAAGACATCATGAAACAAAATGCCTCCTGATCTTCGATGACGAAGATGGGTTTTCTCGGTTTAATCTCCTGTTGATCCTTCGCCTGATTAATCTATTTGATCAATATGAAAGGTTTAAGGCGCCAATTGTTTTCCTAAAGCCCCAAGCCTTAAGGTATATGACTGCCATCATGATATTTTTAGAAACACGCCAGCCGTTCGTGGTGCAACCTACTTTTCACTAACATTTCATCCAGGTGAATGTGATAAAACATCTTGACTGTACGTGTGAAGGAAGCAGAGCGGCGAACGAACTCGTGTTTCACAGATTGCATCAGCCTCATGCCGGCCTTCAAAGTGTCAAGGTCTGGCTTCAAAATGCTAATCGCTGTTGTAGGCGATCTGACTGAAATAAGGCTGATATATCTTTTTTATTTTATCTGAATTCCCTCAAAAGTTTACCGTTTGATAATAAGAGGACAAAGCTTTCATCTGACAGCAGCGTGGGTGTGACAGCATGCCAAGTCGCCACACAACAAGCTTTGAGTCATCGCGATGGCCGAATAATCAGGTGGATGAGAAGTGTGGGAAGCGGGAGCAGCCTACATTCACCTTTATGGCGACCATAAGCAGCTGTTACATAACCGTCTTCTTCACCCACTGAAACGTCTTGTGGTTACCAGAGTAGGAAGTGATAGGCAGGACCAGGTGTATGAAGTGGGCAGCTCCAAGAGCTTATTTATGTTTCATTTAAGTTTAAAAAGAAGGAAATGCACTTGTGCTTTGGAGATACACCAAAACTCCTCCGTGAATTTATTTATTTATTCAGAAACTATTCCTCTGGCTTTTTTATTATGGTAATTAATTTAGAACGCTGCAGAAACTGGTGACTGAGGTTATCATCGCTGTTCTTGTCTGAGGCGTCACACATCCTCATGCAGCAAAACAAATAATGTCCCTTATCCCCTGCGAAAGGGCAATGATAATGAGGTGAAACACAACATTGTGCAGACTCATTCTTCACATTTAGTTACTTTCATAACTTTAAAAAAAATATTTTTAATCTTCATATTTCCAGTTTTTTGTCCGTAGTGCACAAGGTTAACTGCACTGAATATTATCCAGCTGTCAAATGCAGATTCAGAGGTTCAGGCCAGGGGCAGCTTTAAAGTTTGAGAAGAGGAAAGAAGAAGTGCAGACATATAATACAAATATTCTATGGCTATAATTACTGTGCAGAAGTCTTTTATTCACCATGTCTTTCTCTGGAATAAAATATGACACAAAAACAGTGAAAGTAAGAATATACAGTTTGAGGTTTTACAGTTCCTTAAATAAAGTTGTCATGTGGAGGCTGTTTGCTTCCTCCCTTCCTACCTACTGTTTTTCCTGTTGTTTTCCCATTTCCCATTGTGTTTCTGTCTTGTTTGTATGTATGTGTGTCGCTGGGATGTGTGTCCCTCTCAGCTGCCTGATTGTCTCACCACCTGTTCCTCATTCAGTCTCTATAAAAGACAAGCTTTTCTTCGCCAAAGCAGGCAGAGCGTTCTGTCTCCCTCGTGGTATCAATGCCTCAGGGGCAATTCTGTGATCTTTTGTGACTTTGCTGCTCTGTGATTTTTGTCACTGTCACTAATTGTCATCTGCATCTGCCTCAGGAAAACCTTCTCTGCCATCGTCCCTGATCATCTGCTCACCTCTACATTTTCCTTGGTGTTTACAATAAACTGTGTTAAACTGATTCAGTGTCTTGGTTCATGTTCGCATATTGAGTCCGTAATCATTCAACGTAACAAAAGCGTGTAGCAGAACATAAATTTCATGCTTTTATAAGCAGAAGAACAAATGTAGTCAGTTAAAATCAGATTGTTATCCGTGTACAATCTAAAGGGCATCTAAGCTATGCTAGTTAGCTTTTAACAGACCTAGTCTGGTACACTGACAGTATAAAGAATGGACAGCAGGTTTCTGAAACGCCATTTTGAAGCTCAAAAGCTCTCTGGTGCTGACTGTCGCCATGTTGGTAGTCTTGCCTCTTCTGCCTTGCGGCTAATCCAAAAATGGGCAAGACGTGGAGCGTGGGTGAAGCTGAGGCAGGCTGAAAGCCATCTGTAAAGACACCCACCTGTCAGTCAAAGTGGCCACACTTTTAATTCTGCAAAACTTTAAGCCTTAATATAATTTGAACAGGTGAGTTCTATAAAAATTCAGACTCAGTACAGTTATTATAAACTGTTTTTTGTACCAGGCTGTAAACATGTTTATTTCTGCTGTGAAGTAGGACATTTTAACATGGGGACTTATGGAGACTGATTCGTTCTGTAGCCAGGCTCAAGTGGTCGCTCGAAGAAGTACAGTTTTTGGTACTTCAACATTGGGTTCACTTCACAGCCATGGAGGATACTGCTTGGTCTGGTATGACACTTTTTTTCAACTACAGGAAACAGACTGGAAATGCTTTAGCTGAGGCTAGCTCTGTCTCTGTGGATGGTTTGTGGTTTTGTAGTTCTTGCTAAATTTACATGAAATGTTACAGATACTTCCTGTTGTACAACAAACAAACAAACAATGATGCTGGATAAATTACAGGAAACAGATTGGAAGCTCTCTGCTTCAGATTTCCTGCAAATGTTCATAGTTTTACACATTTATATAACAGTATTTTTTATATTGTCAAACAGATGAAAAGGCAGATTCTGTTTTTTTGTCCACATTTAATATTTGGTTTTGTGATTTATTTGAAGACAAAACAAAATAAATGATTTTATCCACTTTCACGGCTACATCTTTCCATTTTCTGCCACTTACCCAGGTTACCTTGGCCGCATGCTAAGCAAGGTAGACAATATCTTGCTCTCCAGTCATGACTTCCAGCTCCTCCTGGAGGGATCCTGTGGTATACCCAGGCCAGATGGGATATGTAATCCCTCCAGTGTCTGTTGGGACTGCCTTTGAGTCTTCTTCTTGTTGGGCATGCCTGGAATACCTCAACAGCGAGGCATCAGGCGCGCAGACCTCCTCAACTGGGTGTCTTTTTGCATGAAGGAGTGGTGACAGCTCCTCCCATATCTGATCTGATCCTGTTCCCTAAGGGTGAGCCAAGACGCCGTGAGGAGAAAACTCATTCCGGCCTCTTGAATTCATGATCTCATTATTTCAGTCAGTACCCAGACCCCATGACTGTAGGTGAAGGTGGGTGAAGAAGAAACTGGTAAATTGAGAGCTTCTTTATCACCCAGCTTCACTGTGACTGTCTGCTACATTCACAAACTTCATTACGGATGCTGTTAGTTTGCCTGTTCAGTACTGTTTCTCACTCCTAAACAAGACTTTAAGATAATTTTTCACAAGTTTTGGGAGCCCTCAGGGTAATAAATTATGTCACTTTTGACATCTAGTAGTGTTTTGTAAAAAGGGCAGGCAGACTGAATTGTAATTTTTGTAAGAATTTCATTATATGAAATATATAATTTCAGAAACATCAACAACTAGCCTCCCAAAGACAGTCCTGGATGATCCCATATAAAACATTAGAGAAGCAGTGGTTAGCCAGTTGGTCATCATCCTTAGTCCTTTCTCTTGTAAAGCCAAAATATGCTGTTTGAACACTTACCATCAATTTCACCTTTCTGTCATGTGTCTAACCCCTGCATTACATTGGACATGGCAATGCTGTTTTGGTCCATTCTCGTCGCAGCTTCCTATCCCAGGAAGTTTTCAGTGTGTTTCAGAAGCCTACAGACTTTGTTAAATTCCTTATATTTGGTCATTTTTCCTTGGTTTATGTGCTTTTACCATGAGTAAATAGGCTACGTAGTTGAACTGTTGTCTGCTTTTACGATCAGAGGTCTGCACAGGGTGTTTTATTTTGAAAATTGACTGGATTCTCTGTTTCTGTGTCTGACTTCCGGCCAGCTCAAACTGCTCTGTGTGTCAGACTCAGTACAGTTACAGAGATAGAGATAGAGATAGTAGTTATAGAGACCAAACACGTTTTTTTGTACCAGGCTGTAAACATGTTTATTTCTGCTGTGAAGTTGGACATTTTACCATGGAGGCTTATGAAGATTGACTTGTTCTGTAGCCAGCCTCAAGTGGATGTTTGAGGAACTGCAGTTTTTGGCTCATTATTTTCACTTCACAGCCACGAAGATTGCTGCTTGGTTTTACTTTTACAAGAGATAAAACCTGAAGGATGAAGACTAACTGGTTGCTTTTGCTAATGCATGTTTGGTTAACTTCCTCCACCTCCATTAAAGAGCAGTGTAGAGTCACTTCCCTGAGTTTAATTTTGGGAACCATCCGTCTCCCACTGGGCTAATTTGCAATGTACTTTACAAAGAATCAACTCTCTGTAATGGAGTTTAAAAAAAAGAAAAGAAATGCAAGACTGTGTTTGAGTCAAGTAAGAAAGTTATAATAGATGCAGTAGAGCTGTAGTTTCATTGCTGATTAAAAATTCAAGAGAAAGACATTTTTCCATTTGACAACAGAAGCCAATTTTCCTGTTTGACAGAGGAGAGCAGTGAAGTGAGGCTACAGAGCAGAGAGCTATCCCTAGATAGCTGACATCATTCCTGCTCTGGGAGGTAATCAGATTACAGGAGATCACATCAGCTTCATACACAAACATCTTCAAATGCAAAAAAGGAAAAAATGCATCTATTATTTTAAAAATGACGATGGCAAAGTCGAAAAAAACTGTGCTGTCAGTTCAGTCTGATATGTTTCTGAATCCAACACCTGCAGCATCTGACACATTTTTAATAAGACAGTCTCTTCCTTTCCTGGATGTCCACTGATCAGCAGTCAGTTAATTTCCTGTTGGGTGTGGAGTAAACAGAGCACACACTTCCATACACATGCGTACACACCTGTAGCCGCACACACACAGGAACATAAACACACACTGGAAATGAGTCCAGCAAAAGGCTTTCAGCAACAACATCACAGTGATTACAAAGTAGAGACGATTTTAGTCATTTTTATGTGCTTTGCTGAATTCTGCTGTATGTTTACTACAACACATAAACTGTTGAGTAAAGGTGAAACACCTGCTAATACAGTATGTAAACCTGCATTCAATTTCCACCACACCTTTTCATTCATATTCTGCCTGCAGCTAACTTCACTTACAGCTGCAGGAATGAAGCTTTAGCGCCGTGTCCATTCTGTTCAATCAAGCAGAACTTTTCACATTACTGTCTATTCAAGCTGTGGTAGACGTGTGTGAAGGTTAGAATCACCTGTTAACAGACAGCACTGCATTTTTATTGACCCAAGTCTGCCTAAGCACAGACAGCAAATTCAGGCAGAATCCAGCGCTGTGGCGATTTGAGTGGGGGTTGTGCATTTTGGCTGCGGGAGTGAACACCAAAAAACGCGACAGAGAAGTTGAGCCAGATCCAAATTTCGGAAAAACACAGCCTGATGTGACGCTGCAGCAGCCAATCAGACAATCAGACTGGTCAAATCCTCCAAGTCAGCCTGAAATGTCTCTGAAACTGAGACTATGGAGGTGGATTCATGGACTAAACTATGATACTCTAAGGTAAGGTTCTGACTTTGTTTATTTCATGTAACCAGCTTCTAAATCTGAGTCTGGCTTGCAATTCACGCTGAAAAATAGAGATACAAAATGTCCCAATGGTTTGAGAGAGAGTGGAAGAAAGCAAGCATTGGTCGAGGGACATAGACAGTGAATGAGAGTGAGGGAGCGCTGGCATCAATAATGGTGATACTGGTTGTTTCACAGTAGTAACGTTCAGCACAAATAGACACACTTCCAGGAGCTCCGCCTCACCCACCTTATCCCCACTCACCACCTTACAATCCTGCTGTGATTTACTTGTTTTTTTTTTTGTTTGTTTTTTAATTGTGTACTTATTTAGTAAATAATTAATAAATAGAAGCCATTGTAGTTTTATTCAATTTCCTTGAAATGGTCTTGAAAATATTTACAACTTTTCACAATAGCTGCGGTAAAACCAGAGATTATATCTTCTTACGCAAAGTGAAGATAATAAAAATGTCAGTTTGTCTTGAATAGTGTATAATAGACCAGATATGATAGCCAGCTATACTAATATTTGTAAATCAATGAGAAAAAAATCGAAGAAAGTTGTTTGTAGCTCTTAAATCTCTCATCCACAGCAACAAACAAAGACAGTTGATGGGGCTTCAGTGACCTGGGCACATTGCTGTTGGTGAAACTTTGCTCGCTGTCTTTGTCTGAGCCAGCAGCATCAACACAATGATGAAGTCCAAATGCAGAACCAAAGTGTCCGCCGGAGAAATGAGTGTGCAAAGATGTTTTAGTAACAAGCTGAGAGTGCAATTAGAATGTATGCTATAATTTATCAAGCACTGTTTTTAAGTTCTTACACTGTAATTTACATATTACAGCTATAAAATAGATAAAGATATAAACAGGAACCCCAGAGCAGCATTGTCTTCTAGAAATTATGTTTATTTACCACTAAATGTGACTACATACAACATAATGAGGTTTAATGACAATTTTTCTTTGCTATGATATCCTTTAAAATAAGCTTCTGGATCAAAGAACAATTATATTATTATTCTTTTTAAAAAAGTTAATAGGACAAGATTATTTTATACCATTTAACTGAAACCAGTCTTGCCATGACTAAAATGCTTTTGTTGTTCAAACGCTAATCACATGTGCCTGTTCAGACACTCTTCTTACACTTGAAAGAACATAATGCACGCAGCAATTACATTTCTTTTAGAACATACAGTATTGAGCAAAACAACTGAGTAAACATGATTTCTAGAAGACCCAGAGGGTATTACTGCTGAAGTACATTAAAGATGATGGAGTAGCTCAACTAATTAAAAGAAATAAAATGGTTAGAAAATATACAGTATATCCACAATTTGTTTTCTAAGAGAGGATTGACAGACAAAAACGTTTACAGATTGGCGTAAGGTTGATCTTTGTCACAATAACTTGGACAGCAGAGGACTGTCCTCCCATCAACAACACATGCTGTGACTGAGAGTCCGTGAAAACTAGTTAGCAAGCAGAAAAGTCAAAAGTTTACGGCACAAAGTAAATAAAATGTGGTCGTACACAATGTAAAACCTACTGAAAAATAGAGCAGCATCAACATTGTGTAAAAAAAAAAAAGTAACATGGGCAGGTTTATATAAATAACAAATGATCTCACAGAGTTGTGAAGGTACGTCAGATCAAAACAGCTGGAGATCAATGATATATACCGACACCAAAGCACGTATATATTGCAGAGCAGGAATTCCCCATCAAAACGAAAGAGGTTGGACTGTAAAACTAATAAAATATACCCTTTGAGCTGATCCTGATTTAAGTGGTAGTTTTCAGTTGCCCAAGGGCACGCATGTTACTATCTTCACAGGAGGCTTTACTTCATGTTTCTGGTTGTTAAATAAAATATAGCTCAGACAGGAAATGGACCAGTGAGGTTTTATTCTTGGCTTAAAGTGATACATATGTTGTTATTGACTGTATCCATTACTGTATGGAGCAGAGATCTGACTCAATAGATCTGAGAGTTAAGCTTTAATGCAGGTTGGTCTTACAGTGGATTCTGTGTGAGTATATGTGATATGATGTAGTGTTGTCAGTTTCAACTAGCTCAGCTACTTTAATGACTTTTCAGTTTGTTCAAGGCTTTTTAAACTGTGCTAAATGTTGCATGACATTTGCAGACTTTGCCATTTGGATATTGTATCAAGTATGATGTTTGCTTGTTGTTTCAAAGGTATTAAAGATTGCATGAAGTGGAGAAAGCTTTTACTGCAGCTGTAACCTGTTTCTATAGCAACTTTCATTTTACCATTCCAGTCTACAGAAGAGAGGCGCTTATAGAAAATTAAAAATCTGAATATCCACAAGCTTGGAGTCCCGACTACACCTGGATTTAGCCAGCCAAATGGCTGAGGAAGTGGTCACATCCTTTACTTATGGATATATTCAATATCTGTGCATTAATAATGGATCGCAGAACTTAAACTGGTTTATTGAAAGGTTTTGAGAATTATCACCAACAGTTGTCCTTGTCTCTGCGAAACATTTTAGTAACTTTCAGATCATTGACCTTTTTCACAGTAGCTATTTTGACAGTGGAAATATGGACGTCATATCGTAAAAGTAAAATCTTAAAATTAGTCCTGAAACCAATGGCCAGTCAGTTTTAGGACACCCAGGTTCTTCACATTTGTTTTTACTCATAAAGGACCAAAAGATGACTGAATGTTGGATCAATGATAAGGTCCTCAGTTACCACCACTGCACAGTCAGCATACATTAATCATTTGTTGTTATTCTTAATGGGACAAATAACAGCAGGTTATAGTTGTTAGTTCTGTCATGATTCACTGAACAGCGTGAAATATTATATATAATTTATATTTGTGCAGTTAGTCAGTGAGGAATGGTTGAGACCTTCATTTCTTTTTCTTTTTCTCTCAAGTCTCATAAATCTCAAGTCACTGCTGATTGCTCCGCTCACGGCTCGCACAACTCAGTGATATATTGAGACGTAGTCATTCAGTGAATCACTCACACTGTCTCACAAGCAGTTAACATCTTCTGTCTGGCATGACAAACCTGTCACAGAAAATAACGGAAACCCACCGCTTACGAGAGGCCTGGACTCAAATAGACTCAACATCCGACTGAACTCTCATCATCCTGGATTTTCTTGTAATTGCTTAAAGCTGGTGTAATACCGTTTGAAGCCAGAATTCATAGCATCTTATAATGTTTGATCCAAAGTTATACATCTACAAATGTCACCTAGGATTAAGTTGCGCCAGACAATTTTATGACTATTGATACCTCAAAAATGATTCTTGATTGATTCTCAAAGGGTCTGAGAGACTGCTAACACTTTATAAACATCATGAATAAAAAAAAATCTCATTCTAAATATTCAATTATTAAATGAGAAATGAATAGGTTTATTGTTGTTCATGTTTTCTTATTAAATTCAGTTACAGGGTCACCAGTATCATTTGTATACAATGTGAGTGAAACATGAATTATTGGACCAAATTTTGCGGCAATCCGTCCAACAAATGTGGAGATGTTTCAGCAAAGTGTTGGATGTAAGTGTTCAACAGAAAGGCTGACATTGCCACACCTTAAGCAATGTTGCTAGTGTGGTTACAAATTTCAAGCTTCACTGGTTTCAGCCTCTAAATGTGAGCAACTGTTGCTTTCTCTGTTGACAGAAAATTAATAGTCACCAGCACTGATCACTTGTGCCCATAGGCCTTCTCTGTGAAATAAAATGTATTTTCTGATTTTTTATAGACTAAACAACTAACTGAAAAATAATGGACAGCTTAATAAATAATGAAAATAATCATTAGTTGCCGCACTACTTAATCAGGACAGAGCTGAATCAATCAAAAAGAGTAAAAATGCACAATCCCTACTACTTTGCTGCAACACAATGGTATATAAAAGTTTTACAGTAAATGATAAAGCGTCTGTTTGTCTATCAAACATTGTTTGTACTTCTCATTTCTGTCCTTGCGTTCATATTTCTGTTTTCTGTCCCGTTGGTGTGTGAGCAGAGCTCATTTGTCAGCCAGGAGCTCACTCTGTTAAGGATGCGTGTTGTTAGCCGGGGACGACAGGGCCTTGTTTCACAGCTGAATAAGCCTCTCAGCATGGGATCCAGCCCTTGATTAAAAAGTGAAAGAAAAAACCCTGTGGAAATCTTACAAATGATGAATAGCTGTACTCAGAGGGAGTTAATAGCATTTGAGGTGAAGCAGTGCCAAGACGGCTGAGAGGGACGGCATAAATGTATTGGATGGTCAAAACACACACTTACATCCATTAACGCACGTATGCACAGGCACACACTTCATACTGCAACATGATTTGTTATAAATCTAAAGCTTATACCTTTGTTTCTCCTCCCATCATTTGTCCTGGCAGGGATCATCTGTAATCTGTTTCAGGGCCTGTCGTTGATGCAAATATTTTCCTCCTACAATTTGATTTGGACTCCACTGCTCCTGGAAAACATTTATAACATTCCTACTTGAACAGGGGGATGTAAAAACCTATTTCTTATAGGAATCGGCTTAAATCTCCTCCACATTTCCAACTTGGCTCCGCTGAATTGAAAGTGGTGAGCGTTCGCCTTCACAATAGGGCTCTGTCTCTTCCTACATCTTTCATGAGGAGGTCTGGTGTTGTATAATTTCTCCTTTGTCTGATGGGAACATCCAACAGAATCCATCACTAGTTTGAATAAATGCCGAAGGTTTGAGTCAGTGGTACCTGAAATGCAAATCTGAGGAATTCAGTCTTCAGGTCTGGCGCCACAGGTCATACAAAATAAAACTCTTTCATGTATGCCGAGTGTGTAAATGTCTTTGCCATCTCTTGCCTTGTTTCACAACTACGATGTGTTCAGTGACCAGTGGGAGAACAGAGTGTTCCTCTGTGCACAACTGTATACAAGATAAAGTAATGATGTTTAATTAATTTTCATTGACTAAGTAATTATTTAACAATCATCCTCAAGTTAGATTTATTATAACAAATTAATCACACCTGTGGATTGGTTTCTGAAGAGCCGGTGTGGAGCTCAGATTTCGGTGGCTCTGGCTGTTGCCATCTTAAGCTCGTCTTCGTCTGTCACCTCTTGACTAATAACCTGTCAATCAAAGTGACCAAGCAGTTAATTATGCATAAGCTTTAATATAATTTGAACGGGTGAGTTATACAAAAATTCAGACTCAGTACAGTTGTCATGAAGGGGGAAATTAGCTATAGGGACCACAACTGTTTTTTGTACCAGGCTGTAAACATGTTTATTTCTGCTGTGTAGTTGAACATTTTAACATGGGGGCTTATGGAGACTGACTCATTCTGTAGCCAGCCTCAAGTGGATGTTTGAGAAACTGCAGTTTTTTTTGGCACTTCTGCATAGGCTTCACTTCACAGCCATCTGTGGATGGTTTTGTGGCTGTGTAGTTCTTGCTAAATTTGCATGTTTATTAATAGAAAAAAAAGTTAAAGCTACAACAAATAAACAAACAATGATGGGTCCAACGTGTATTTTGCCACATCTGTCAATAAAGGGTGTATGACTGCACAATCACCTGATGTGACACAGTGAACATCTCAAAAGACAAAAATATCGTGCAGTCTGATCCACCTGTTATTCACAGATATTCTTTCTGTTCAGGTCACAAAACAAAACAAACACTAGTTTAATGTATGCATTAAAATCTGAATTTATATTTAAGTAACAAATATTTTGATCCACAAACATTATTCATCAGCTGTTAAAGAGCTGTTTCAATGTTCTCTCTTGACCTTGGAAACAGCAGAAAGCAAGCCACAAGGTCCATTTAGTAGCTGTTTTTTCAGTCATTTTGCTCTCTATGGAAGTAGAGCTAATTGTCAATCCAGTCCTATGACACTAGATTTGTGGTTATATCACCCATCGCTATCACAGAGAGCTCATAAATCAAAAGCATACAGACTGTTTTCATCCATAAAGCCGAATGAAAATATGGATATGGGTGAACGTGGTGATTTGTAACATGGTGTGTTTGGTGTGAGAATATCCATCCATCCATTTATCAATTTTCTATCAAGGTCACAGAGGAGCTTTTCAGATGGATATAATTTAAGATGTAATTCTATCTACAACAAAGAAATTAAAGCTACAACTAAGTTAAAATACCTGAAATAAGAAGATAAATGGTCCAACCATTCAGGTAATGCTCAGTGCTTTACGTTATTAAAGTGCTTGCATGCAGAAAAAGATTTGGTGTCTAATTGCATTAAAATATTACATTTTAAAAACTGATGGATGACATTAACCAAAAAAAAAAAAAAAAAAAAAAAAGAGTGAAAGAAAATTAATTTTCATTTACCGTCTGAAAGAAAATCTTCTGGACTTCTACTACACCTGAGAAAACACATCTGAATGGCACATTTCTTCACATGCTACTTCGATTTCTGTTTTTGGTGGTGGGCTTATACCTCTAAGCGGTTTTATCATGCTGACACAGCCCTGAGACTTGCTCCATTTGTCTGTATAATAGGGGTGTCACCTCACCCACAGCATACAGCTAAAGTCTATTATGGAGTATTGGTCCAATACAATTCTCTTAATCTGCAAGCGCCTGTAGCTGAAATAAGATGACACACATGCTTGGGCTTATAAGCACACAGACACAGAGAGACAGACAGAAAGACAGGTAAGGAGATGCACAGACAGATGTGCTGCAAATCATGTGCAAATTATTGCATCTACAGAGGAAGGAGAAAACATATTCAACAAGACAAAAATTCACATCCAATACCGACCCACAGCTGTCAGAGAAAGACACCGAACCATGTGTTTACTGTATTAGAGCTTGACTGGAGCAGAAAACCAAAAGTTGAAGAGAAGGTGTGTGTTTGTGTGTGAGAAAGACAAGAGAGAGAGAGAGAGAGATTGAGCTGCCTTGTTTCAGTGCATTCATCATCCTGAGTAGATCTGCTCCTGCATCCATTTCTTTTCATTATTTTGGGGATGCTGCTTTGCCCCTGACAACGATTTTCTCTCTTCGTGGCTTCTCTTCTTTCTCTGAATTAAAGGCTCCCCGACACCCTGTCAATAAAAGCGGCTCTGTTTTTTACACCTGCCACAAGAGGCGTTTTCTATTTCATCAACAAGTCATTCAGGAACACAAACCCGCCACGACCATCTCCTCTCCGTCTCTTTCTCTTCCCTTTGTGTAATGTGCAGGTGTTTTTGGTGGGTGGGTGCGGTGACAGGAAAGGGTCTTCAGAACAAAAGCAGGGTCTCAGGGCAATCCCAGGAGTAGAGCTCTATTAATGGGACAAGCCTGCCAACAAAAGGGGGTCAACCCAGCTGAGACATTAAAATTCTGTGCAAAATTGAGAATGTGGAAAAACTTGCCGGGGAACATGGAAATCAAGGAAGTCAAATGGAAACTCCCTCCAGCTCCGCCTGTCAAACCCAAATCCGAAGTCACGTCACAGACCAAAGACGAAAAGGTTGAAGAATTTAAAAAGTTTGAAAAGCAGTTTAAATGTTCCCTACAGCTGGTTCTGTCTCTCCCTGGACTGATTGTGAGACTATGGTCCTCTGAGCACAAGTATAAGCCTCCACACGCCTCCTATGTATGAGCCACACATTGAAAGAGACACAAAATGACAACAAATGACACACTGTGGTGTCTCTTTGTTTGTTTTGTGTCTCTTTGTGGTTGTTTTGCATCTGTCCATAGTCATTTTAAATTTCTATGTGTCATCTCTTTGTGTGCATTTACTGCTTTGTGGTTGTTTTGTGTCTCTCTGTGGTCATATTGTAACAAGAAATGATAAAAATTGCTCCAAACAGAGGCTCTGACCCCTCAGGCCTTTGTACCTGCTATGCCGGTTCATTAATCCATCCAAGTGGTTCTTCTCTGAGCAGCAGACATCTACATTTTCTCATTTCTTGTCACAGAAATACAAAACAAGACATACAATTCACCTAACAGCCAGACATAATTGTCTGTCATTACGTTCAGCCGGAAAAATATCAGCACAGCATTTCTCTTCCTGCTATGGGGGACGGCACAACACAGACGAAGGGACAGCTTGGTAATGACACATCAAATTTCCCTTCAGGCTTTTTTCCCCTTTTCTTTCTTTGAGGGGATGCAACAGTTTTAATAATGCTGTTACACATACCTCGAATTACAGCGGTAAAATATTTCCGCTATTTTAATGAGAAACATGCAATTTGACTTTTTTTTTTTTTTAATCAGAATTTTTCTATTGATACAAAAAAAGAAACACAAAGCATGACAGAAAAAACATCTTCTTTCTACAGTGCATGATTTAAACAGACTGTCAAGTTTTCTCAACAGCTGTGGATAAAAACACTTTGATTTATTGCTGTCGGGTTGCTGATGCTGCATCTTAAGTCACTGTCGCTGGATTTGACTTCTCCACCTTATTGCCAGCAATCGAAGACGAGAGCGACAAGCGATAATGAGTTCATCGTCATCTCTCATCTGCGTCAGACTTTTCATTCCACATCAATTTGAAGATGATTGCTTATTTTAGATTGTTTATCATCAGATTGTTTGAAAGTTGAATAAGTGAGTTTGGAGATAGACAGTTAACAGAAACTTGGATGAGATGTTCACGGTGGTTTTCTTTCACAGTAACCAGGGTAAAAACTTATCTTGTCTAACCAGGAAGTGATTTTTACATGTACAACACATGAACAACCTAAAAGTCTCATTCTAATTAAGAAGGATGTATGAAAATGAAAATCACTCATCACTACCACCAGTAAGTGGTTAGCTTAGCTTAGCACAAAGACTGGAAACAGGGGGAAACAGCTAGCCTGGCTCTGTCCAGCAGTTACTAAATTCACCTCCCAGCACTTTTTTTAACGTATATAGAGTTACACATCGGGACTATTTCTTGCCTCTGAGCAGTTGCCAGGCAACTGGTGGAGACTCCAGGAAGTGAATAATCTTGTTTCCCATAATTTTAAAATACCACTGCCTGTCTTGTGACAATATCCTCTTTTTATGCATAGCTCCCCGTTGACTGTGCAGTCTAGTCCCATGTTGTTTATTTTCTTTTTGTTCATTTCATGTTTGATTTGGATTTGGATGTATTAACAACAATTCCCTCCCTCTAGTAGAATGGATAAGTATTTCATTGAATACAATGTATGTAAAATCTCTATTTTGGTGAAATAAATAAAAAACTATAGCACTCTTGCACAGAATTGGAAGATAAGATATTTTTTGGCATTTTCTGCTTCATTGGCAGTGACTGCTAAAGATATGGACAAGAAATTCAGAGGAGAGAGAAAGAGAGAGAGGATGACATGCAGGCTAAAATCAAACCTGAGTAACTGCAGTAAAAGGACTTTTAGCCTCGATACTTTTAGCACACACTCCACCAGATGAGCTACCAGGGCACCCATTTATGCTTTACGCTGCACTACACAATGATAACTTTACACTGTAGAGCACATAGTGTCTGTCATGAATTCAAGCTGACCACAGCTACTGTCCCCTGTAAAGGAGGAATCTACCAACGTTTAAATTATAAATCATTAATCAGTCTGCTGAGCGGTGTCAGCACAGTGCAAGGACTGTGTTAAATCAGCTGTTTAGGAAGTCCCTTTCAGGGAAATGTAGAAAAATCACTCTGTGCCTTTCAAGAGTCTTTCATTCAAGACAGCATGAGAAGAAGGTCAGACTGACTTTTCTCATTGTAATGTAATGGACGACATTGACACGAGGTTGCCCTTGATGAAGTACGGCCTCGGCTGCAGACAAACTGCCCAGCTCCTTCACTGCCATTACTGTATTATTTATCCAGCGTGATGATACCAACACACTGATTATTCAAGCCACGGTCCTCAGGAGTCAATCACTCAAGAATAATCTACTCCTGATCAATGTTCCTGGACAACTACCATTCTTACATGCCCACAGCCTCTGCATTCATAATACAATCTCTTATAAAATACATTCATAGCTGACTAATTTGGTCTAACTTGTTTTGGAGGCAATGTAATTTCTGCCTGGATTACAATCACTTGTAATTTGGCAACTGAGCTTTGCACATAACTAAACAAACTCACTGAAGAAGACTACAAAATATGGTTTAAAACTTAAGTCTACCTTCAGCGTGGACTGAATCTGTGTCTGACTCACAATTTATGCTGCAAAATAGTGACACAAAGAAGTTTAATTTGGTTTGCGTCCGATGATTTGAGAGAGAGTGCATGACAGAGAGAGTGACGGTGAGAGTAAGCTTTGGTTGAAAGACATACACAGTGAATGAGAGTGAGCGAGCAGCAGCATGAGAAAGCCGGCTGATCAGTGAAATAAAAACTTATTTCCTCAGTAGTGTTTCCCAGCGGTTATGTCCAACACATATAGACACACTTCCAACAGTTCCCCCACACACCGCCACACAAACCTGCTGCAATTTGACACAGTGCCTGATCTTTTCTGAATGTGCCCTTACAAAGACACAAGATTTCTTATTTTCAGGTGATTATACACGAATGAATGTGTTTCATGTGTGTGAGTTATGACTCCTATTTGTGACTCAGATTCACCTCATGCATATCATTACCTCTCTTCACGTCTCCTGGTTTTGGCTTTCTCTCCTGCAGAATGTCCACATCTATTACAGACCATATCCTGTAATTTCACAATGATTAAAAATGCCGTCTGAGTTAAATTACAGAGGTGAGTGGTGAATATTTAATTCCCACCTTCTTCCTGTAATATTTATCCTGTCTGAATGGGGCTATAGTGGTTGAGATATTTCAGTCTTGAACCAACGTGGTGGACCATCTGACTGATCCCTGGAGCCACACTGCCATCTTGGCTAAATCATAATCTGGTTAAATGCATATGAAAATAATTCATAGGAGGCAGACTTGCAGGTTAAAAGCAGAAGGTAGACAAATAACATGCAAAAGACCAGCGGTCGACTCTCTCTCTTTTACAATCTCCCCGGTGTCTTTCCTCTCTTCTCTCAGACTCCACTCAGCAGATTTACAACCCGCCATATTACTATATATCAGGACATCCTCGGTTGCCAAGGAGTTGAGTGAGCTCTCCCAGCGGAGTATCTCGTCCTGATCAGCTGCTCCATACATTACCTCTTGCCATCCTGCCGCTGGCTGCAGATTGCCAGTCGCCCTCTGTCCTGCCCTGATCTTTAATTACTCCAACCATTTGTTATCTGAACTGTAGAGAACTACCAGAACACAATGTCCACAAGACCTCTGATCTATGCTTGCTGCTGGTGTTAAAACAGTGTAAAAAAAACAGTTTTTTTATCCAGAACCTCGCTGTATTGGAAGTGCGTTATCTGACAGAGGGGTTATGTTTATCTCATTAGGCCCACTTCACTGCCTCAGCCTCCACCTACATGGATGCATGAGGCAGAATTCAGAGTTATTAGCTTTGTGTTGCACTTTTCAAAAACTATCAGCAGCAAGTGAACTTTGTGTCTCAGTACAACAGAGCAACAGAGGCATAGGATTGAAATATAATCTCTGCAGAATCAAGACTCCTATTGAAGCAAACTTTAATGACAAAATATAGCTGTGTAATCCATGCTAATGAATAGAAAAAGCAGTGTATGGCTGCATCTAGAGCCACACACACATCTTACAAGATGATTGTGCAGCTGACTGTAGGTCAGCATATGTTCCACTTTGTGAAAGCAATCAAATGGAGCAATTTGAGACGGGAATTAGTAAAACATTTTCCTTCTCGCCACCTAATTTGTTCATTTCTCTGATCGACGTTAGAGCGAAGACATGCTGAGTAGGTGGCCAATATGTACAACCTCAATTTCCCACTGCATTACAATGTGATGAGTATGTCAATTAGTTTTACCTCTGTGGAGTCTTGACTGTGGAGAGGAATCCATGATTTCCTCGCTTATAATTCTCTGTCCTTATTATGTTAACATTAAACCTCCATCAGACAAGATTCAAAGACTCTTTGACCTTGCTGTCTGGCTGCTAATGTTACAGAAGAAATGTCAATGCTACGTTTGACAGTTTTTTAAAAAAAGGACTTTACTTACTGCTGCATCCTTTTTATAGCTGAGTCATAGTATGAACACGCTTATTTTCTGTGGCTCTCTGTCAGTTGGTGCATCACTTTGGACTGAAACATCTCCACAAATATTGGATTGATTGCTGCAGACGTTCATATTCTCCAGAGGGTAAATCTTATTGACTTTGGTAATTCCTTCACATTTCCCTTTTGCATCACCACAAGTTTGATATGTTTAATTTTTAATAAAGTCTAATGTAATACCAGAACTCACCCCTGCCCTCCAGAAACTCCACTGGTTTCCTGTCCCACAATGTATCCAATTCAAAGTCCGTCTCCTAACTCACAAAGCCCTCAATAACCAGAGCTGCTACACCACAACACTCCATCCTGCAGCTCCTCTGACGTGTCTCCAACGCTAAGGACCAAGTGCTGGGCCTGAAGAGCCTTCTCCATAGCTGCTCCCTGCCTCTCTTACCATAGAAATCAGAGACTCACCTTTTCAGAAAAGCTTTTAATGTGTGATTAATGACGTGTGTTGTATATCTTCATTTTGTTGTTTGAAGTGTCCTTGAGTTTCATGAAAAGCACACCATGAATAAAATGTATTATTACTGTTATTGGGGCGGCACAGTGGTGCAGTAATTAGCACTGTCACCTCAAGAAGGTTCCTTGCATGTTTTTCTCCTCATATCTGCATGGGTTCTCTCCGGGTACTCCGCCTCCTCCCACAGTCTAAATACATGCAGGTTAATATGTTAACCTAATTGGCGACGCTTAATTGTGACTCTAATTGAACTGTGATGAACGACGGCGACGTGTCTCGGGGGAACCCCGCCTCTTGCCCAATGTCAGCTGGGATCAGCTCCAACTCCCTGTGACTCTAATGGGAATTATTGTTGTTATTATTGATTCTCAGAGAATGAAGATTAACTACTGGATGGATTTTAATGAAATTTGCTTCAGGATGAACTGTAATAACTTTGTTGATCTCCTGGTATTTTCATTAGCGCCATCAGCAGGCCATATCTGTCCAGTGCTTGACCCGTCAGCTTATTATTGTGAGACTGTTACAGTAGCATGCTGACATTAGCATTTAGCTCAAAGCACCGTCTCATTATTTAGATGCACACAGCTCGAAGGCTGCATGACTCCAACAATAAACCAATTGTAAAACCAACAATACACTGGAAGCTGTTTACATGCCAGTTAATCCAAGCTAACTTTTTGGTTTGTTGATTGTCATATTTGGCATATGGCTAATCCTGGTTATAGTACAGAATGCACTGTTTTCATGAGCCAACACATAAACACAATGCTTGAATGCCTTGAATGTATAATTTGCATGTGAATGCGGTGAATGCTTGGGTGTTGCCCACAAAAATAGCTTTGGGGCAGCCATTTAAAGATATTTCAGAATATTTTGTTACATGTTTGTAGGTGAAGAGTTTCGTTGGGGTCTGTCTGCGCTCATTTTCAGTCGGATTAACTGAATTTTATGAAAATAAATAATAAGAAATATACAATAAACAAGGGCGGCATCTTGGTGCTGTGGTTAGCACTGTCACCTCACAGCAAGAAGGTTCCTTGAAGCCTGTCTGGCGCCAAGGTCGTGTAGAGTTTAGAGTATGATCAGCATGCAAATGGAGGTTTATGTCTGAGTTTTTAAAAATTTCTTAATTAACCCTTAACAGAGCCCAGAGGGTTAAAAGATCTCTCCACTCTTTAGGTAGATTCATTATAAAGGTTGGTATGGGAGGTCATTTATTACTGTTAGTAGCTGATGAATAATAGATTGTAAAACACAAAATATTATCTATACACAGGAGAGCAAACCAGTGAGTGTAATTTACCTGCTGTTGAGTGTAACTAAATGCTTACAGGACCATTAAGTTTGTAATCCTCAGAGAATCACAGTGAAGTGGTTTCCCATTGGCTGATTCATTTCCTTTCATTTAGCTACGCTAGTTTAATCAGTCAGACTGAGGCATTTGGTATGTCGGAGAGCCAACACACGGACACACACACATGGTTCATGCTGAGTGATGATCATGATGTCTAAAATCTGTATTCAATATCACAGCATTAGTTGACTGTGACATATCTGTTTAGCTATGCATGAAATTACCTTGAATATAAAATACACAGGTGCAAAAGGGAAATATTCCTGCTGATAACGATTATTGTTGTTTGGGTTTGCATTCATAAGAGAAAAGACAAAATTCAAACTCATCTACTTGGAGGGCAGAGATTTATTTTCTTTACACAATGTCTCTGAATGGTGAGGTTACAGCACAAGTAGTTTGAATATTTCCACAAAAAGAAGTAATTAAAGTTCTTTTTTAAATATTTATTTCATCTGCCGCCAGCCCTCAACTTTTGATGAGAGAGACTGAACTTTATCAAGAGATTTCGATTTATAACGCGAAGGTGGATCCTGTTTTCATTCAGCCTTTCACACGCACATTTCTGTTTAAATCAGCTTTGCTGTCTTTAACCAAGGCAAGTTTATTTGCACAGTCAATTCAAAGTGCTTTACAATACAACAGGGCGAAGAAATACATCAGTACAACAAGTAAATCGGGAAATAATTATTGCAATAGAACATTTGATAAATAATGTAAAAAAAAAAAAAACAGGTAACATACACAAGGTAATAAATACATTTCTTTCTAATTAGATTTTTTCGGAAGTGTGATGCTTACTTTTGAATGTATAGATGTATCGAAAATGGACATGAATTTATAATTATTGATGCATTTAGTTATTAACTTATTTTTTCACGGACAGTAAAACTTGTATTTCTTGTTTTTAGTCATTTCCGTCTCCTGATCAGGGACCAACAAGTAGAAGAAATAATTTCATTATACACTTTTCAGAAAATACAGACAGAAAATAAAGACAAGATGTCGTGCTGCGTACAACATAACGAGTAAAGTGTGTTTTCCGTCGTTCTGTCTCTCTGTTTTGCATATGGAGCCAGCTACCGTTCAGCTTAACAAAGGTACAGAGACATGCTATCTGTTTTGACAATGATCATAAATGAGCTACAAACATGAGCTTTATATACTTAGAAAACACACAGAAGAATAACAACTTGTAAACAGTTTAGGCAATGCGGCTGCTGAAGAACTGAAACTGTTTCAGCAGACATGGTGATTGAGCCTGAAGGCATTTGTAAAAATATTCCTGCATTTGACTTTTCACCCTGAGTAAATAACAAGATGCTGCAATGTTGGTGGTTGTCCACAAAAACATATTGTGCTAAATCATGTGAGACTTAAGTACAAGCTGGTTGACCTTCAGCTCGCTGTAAAATAAAGCCAGTTGACTTAAAGTAGTGGAGCAGCAGTGGACGCTCAGGCCGAGCTGAAAGGCCTGGGGCTCTTTACTTGTGGTGCTGTTAATAGGTCAAGGTAGACAAAATGTTGGCTGAGCTACAAACGCAGAGGAATATCAGGCTTACAGCATTACTTTATGTGTTACAGAGGGTGTGAAATGAGAAGTCAGGGCCGATTAACCTTTTCTTTTTTTGTCCTGTTCCATGACATCAGTAGGTGTCTGCCCTCAGATACATAAAGAGAGCAAGAAAAAGCATCCAAAGCGAAATAACAGGCACTAGACTGAGACCAAAACGAGACCAGAGGTATGCACGCTGTTATGCTCTGGAGCAAAATAAATTAAATATCAATAAACAGGACGTGACATTTGAAGTTATGTGCTTTCCTTGCACAAAACTTAAGAACTTATTTTGTTCAGGAGCTCAAAGGGCTCTTTGTGGCCTAAATCACACACCGCAGGCTACATGTCTCGCCATCTCCTCAGCTGGCTTTCCATTGACCTATCAGAGGTCAAACTGTCTCTTTCATTACTGTTCTCGTGTCTTGGTTACCTAGCAGGCAAATAATTCAGGACCAAATAACATAGTACATAAAACATTTTTATTATTTGCTGTAGGACAGTAGGTAACAGAAAGCAATTACTTTTTCATTAAGAGTTGTTGTTTTTGGAGAGGACAAACAGCAACCACTAATATTACAAACAACCTTTGGTGACAAGAATAAATTATTAAGTAAGTATTCATCATTAGTGTAAAAAAGTGTTGGTGTGGAAACAAAATGGAGAAACGCTTGTGAGATTCAGGCAAACAACTCAAGCTGCACTGCATATATACACATGATATGCCTCACTCTACAATCATCCAGTCCAAACACACCCTACCAGGTTGGCTGTCTATTTGAGCTGCCCTGCATCACCACCTGTTCTTCAGTCCACCACCACCCCAGCACCCACCCTTTGGCTCGTGCCGCTTTGCACTTTACAGCATAAGAAAAACCAGGCCTTGCTTGACTCAACATGCTACCCAACTCCTGATACAGGCTGTGGTCATCTCCTGATTGATCCATACATGTTACCCTACTGCTCATCGAGCTCCACTGGTTACCTGTAGCAGTCTGCAGCTATCTGCAGTAATGAGGTGCCTGGACACCAAACTCTAACTGTATTCTGCTGCGGTAAACATAAACGTGAGTTGTCTGACTCGAATACAGTGAATCATATTTTCAGGCAAAGTCTGTAAACTGTAACCTCGAGTTGGAGAGGTGTGATAATGAGTTGGCTGGAGAGATGTTTGGTGTAAAGGTTCGGGTTAAGTCACAACCTTTTGACAGATGCTCCACTTAATCTTTTAACATGGGCATGAGGTCACACACACACCTACACACACACACACTCAGCCAAACCTTACACATAGTATCACAGGCCCCATCGTGCCTTACAAGATGAGCTGTATTTTATCAATACAGTTTGTAGCTGTCATGATATCAGACATGTACAGTGTTTGACTTATTGATCGGGGTATGATTGCAGTGTTGCCTCGTTCTCCCTCCCTCCACCACCTGCAAATACAGTGACAGAAATGATGTGTGTTCGAACTATAAATTTTCTTTCACCTGCAAATAACATAAATCATATGATCTAATGTCACGTATGATGAGAACAGAACTGAAGATGCATCAGTCTGATCTGCCTGATCAGTACCAGTGTCAATATTGATGTTATTAAGTGTATCTGGTATCGGCCATATCCACATTAAATATAGGTTCATCCTTAATGTCAAAATTTTTTGGGCAACCAGCTCAGTTTTTAGCATCAAACTAATGTCTGCCATGATGTTATCTCATATAAAAGGATCTGAATGATTTCCTGCGGTGAAATAAAGAGCTCCCTTCCTTCCTGGTGCCCACATGTTCGACAAAAAGGCCACAAAAGTGCCCTCTTGGATGCCCCTATGGTAGATAAAACACGATAAAGTGCTCTCTACAGTGGCCCCGTGTGCAAGAAAATGCTATAAAGTGCCCTCAGGGGTGCCTTTAATATGGAGAAAAATTTGAAGCAGTACCATAAAGGCCGCTACACATGTGAGAAAATTAGTAGGATGAGTCACATAATAAAACTATTTTAATCTTCACCAGGATTTGTCCCAGCACATGCAGGTGAAGTAATCAGTAATGTTTGTTGATGCAGCCTTTAACAAACTCTTAGCCTTAGAAGCTGCATTGCACAGAGTTGTGCCTTCTCAAAATATTAAAGTTACTCTCCAAACGTTTGGTTTTCTGAAATTGTAAAATACTTTTACGGAGGATTAACCGACATCTTTTCACCTCCTGCTCCAGAGGCACAAACATGCTTAGGTGAATCTAAAAGGGATTTAATCTAGGAAATGAAACAGGATATATATATATATATATATATATATATATATATATATATATATATATATATATATATATATGTGTGTGTTTGTTTACAGTAACAACAGTGTCACAACGTGACAATAAGCAACATCAATTCTTGAGCGGTGTTTAAGCTGTCATACCTACAAGCCAAAAATTACAGCTTCCTCTGGCGTCTTTTACAAGCCTCACATCTATAAAGCTCGACAGCTTAATATAGCTGTGCTCTCAAACACACTGCGATTTACACAAAGGGTTGTATGTCCTGAAGAGGAGATAACAGATTTCTGAAACTCAGTCATCTGTAAATCTGCTAGATTCAGGACAAATGACTGTTAAATCAATTTTAACATACATTTTTTGAATAAATCAAGCCGTGAGATAGCCAGAGGTTTACATCTTAAAGCTATGCAATAAAAAGATGTACTGTAGTTGTGTGCGACTGGCTGTAGACACATAAATAAACAGATACATGACAGACATTAAGCTCTACATCTTTCTGCAAATGTTTAACACAGAGAGTGACGGGTGACGAGGAGGGAGGCAGCTACAACCTTCATGCGACTGATTGATGTGAACGGATGCAGAACAATTCAATTGCATTTATGAGCGCTGATTCGACATGGAGTTTATTTACCATGGTGAGGGATTATAGAAGAAAGACTGCGCTGCTTGAAATGTAACTCGTATGTAGCGACGGGCCTCGTGGTGAATACTAAAAAAGGAGCCAGTCTATATGCGTCATGTCAGATCCTTGAATGGGGAATCTGTAATAATAAAAATCTGTAATAAATCACTCACAAAATTACACACACTGGTTAAAAATAAGGTATTACTGCTTAAATAAATAGAACAGAGTCACATTGGCAGGTTGCCTGACGGCACATTCACAGGAGATAATAGCTGCTGATTTGATGAGCACGCTGTCGTCATTAAATGTCAACAGAGCATAAAAATATACCAATAACGTTAAGATGATTACTGTGGGGATTAAAGACATTTGCATTTTCCACCTGACTGACTCAAACTCTCTGAGTAACATACCTCGTGATATGTTGATCACTGTTTTGCCTCTGTGTTGGAGCATTTGTATACGTTTAATTAACTCTAACTCAATTACCACCAGGCCACTCTCATTGATGTGTGAAGCAAAGCCGTCACCTAGTAACCTGACCTCGACTTTCTAGGAACAAAATAATTAAATATTTATGTTGATTATTCTCTTAGACTAATGTAATTAAAGTTTAGTCAATAAAACATCAGTAAACATTGAAACACAGAGGAAAACATCACAATTACCCAAAGTGAGGTTTTGTTTGCTGACACAACCCAACACTTAGTATTCCATATTTGACAAAACAGGGGAAAGTTACAGTTCACCTGCTTTTTAACTGACTTAAACAACTAAATAATTATCAGTATTACTAATTAAAACTTCTCGTTCGCATGTGGTTGTGGTAATGTTAACAATTTCTTGTTGAAAGGAGGGGTTTATTCGTTTATTTTTATTACTGACCAGTCGTAAGTGACGTATCCGTCTCATGATTCCTCGGAGTAGTAACCTAAACCTGTGTCAGATTTAGAGGGCTCTGTTTATAGAATATGGCAGTAATGGAATATAATATTCATAACTATGTTTTCATTAGAGTGTAATCCCCTGAAAATAAAAATCATTTTTATTTGTTTATCTTAGAACGAGCCTTTTATATCTACAGAGGGAGCAGGTCCTCTCAAACACTGGCACCACATGGGGTCTTTCACATCTTACACACTTTTCTAGTTTCTCCTACAGGCTAGGAAGGAGAAGGTGCAGTA
This sequence comes from Sciaenops ocellatus, assembly GCA_033000465.1. Classification (NCBI taxonomy): domain Eukaryota; kingdom Metazoa; phylum Chordata; class Actinopteri; family Sciaenidae; genus Sciaenops; species Sciaenops ocellatus. The sequence continues at coordinate 11,644,995 of CP136878.1, read as the reverse complement.
AAGGGGTTGCAATCTGCAACTTTACTGCTAGATCCCACTAAATCCTACACACTGGTCCTTTAAACCTGCAATAACTGTGGCCAAAAAACAAACAAACAAAAAATGTTTATTTGTTTTTTGGCCACCTGGGAAACACGATGTGAAGACAACACTGACATATTATCACCTTTAAAAATTGATATTTGTTAGAAAATAGTTGCCTAATTAGGCATTTAGCAGTTACGGAGCAACGTTATCATTTATTTCAAGTCATGTTTCTGTCTTGGAGCTCTTTGGTGCCATTTGGTGGTGAGCAAGTAATGTCACTAAAAACTACTGTCTGCTGTGGCTGAAAACAATGTTATGTGAGCGGTGAGAGTGAACCAAAACAGTCCAGTCCGGCTTAATATCATGACAAGACCATTTACAGCCTCACATTTGATTTTGTACTAAACCACAGAGATTTTGAACTCAGAGTCTTTGCCAGGATCTCATTAATGATGTTTCTGTGTCATCCCCCTCTCTGTAGACTTGTGCCACCCCTGGTCTGTCAACCACAGTTAATAGTAGCTGTATCCACATGTAGTAATTCTTATCAGCGGTACCCCACTGATGTTACAGGGAGAAAAGCAGCCTCACAGGCAGAGAAACCCACAGAGCCGTGAAAAGAGATGGAGACCACCATGGGTAGCCTCACACACTTGAATAGTGACAGGCGTTGTGAGTAGGAGCAAGCACATGAACAAATGTCTGCACAACCACACACACACGCACACACACACACACACACACACACACACACACACACACACACACACGTTGGTGGGGATTGAGTTGACAGATTGCCCCCAGAGTCTTAGACAGTAAGCAAGAAAATACACTTTCCACATCTTTGCTGAGAGATTAAAGAAGGACTGGGGAAACAATCAACTGCTTTCTGACAGGGATAGGAGGTGGCTGAATCCTTTCATATATAAAATCCAAAACACATGGTGATCAATCATGAAAAGTATCTCTGTCTGTGTTCCTGTTTCCCAATTTATTTCTCTTTTTAAAAGTCTGCAAACATTCAGACACTTCAGGTTACCGGCAGAAAATGTAATAAATGCAGCGGACTTGGTTGGACTTTGTGACACTGAACAGGATGGCAGTCTGACGTTTTACCCCACTCCAAACTCGACTTATTTTATACCTGTAATGCTCTTTACAAGTTCACCTAAGTTTAGTTTAGAGATGTCACAATGTTTGACAACAGGAGAGCAGTCAAAGTGGCAAAAACAGTCCAACGGAGCAAGGCAGGAAGACAGGTAGTGAACAGGTAGTAGCAGATTTACAGACTAGGGGACAGGATGCAGGTATAGGCTCATGTGTCATCGTCGATCTGGCAGAGGATTGGTGTAATTTACTGCTAAATATTCACCTCTACACTGAGTCATGAGTGTGAGTGAATTCCTTTGTACTTGCATCTCTTTCTTGCATCCCAGTTGGGAGACTCTAACATGCGAGGATAATGAAGAGAGTGAGGAGCCACGTTAGCCGAATGGAAAGCACTCAGAAGGTGTCCTCATGACATTAAGACAGCATCACTGATTAAAAAAAAAACAACAGCCTGTCATTCATTTTAATGAGGATGCTGCATTGGTGTTTGTGCAAAAAAGAAAAGAACGCAGGGTCATTTTGCAAAAAACCTTTTAACCTTGTTTGACATTTGCGGCAACGCAATGAGCTCATCAGGCAAGGCGCTATCATGAAGGGTGTGTTGCTGCTCTTCACTGGTAATCATCATGAAAGAGCAGGACATCTTGTCTCATTGTACTTTAAACCACCGTGCAGTGTTTCGGTGTCTAATAAGCCTTTAAACTCACAGATCTATTATCCAAGCCGGCCTTCCTGGACCATCATTTATCATCTCACCGGTACCTGAAGCAAAACATCTTTTTTTAATGAATGGCCGATTTCTTTTTGCACACCTGGTAACAAGCAGCCTCATGATCTGATGGCAAAAGGCACTGAGATGATGGTAGTATACAATCACTGGTGAGTATGTCAGTCAGACTTGCAGAGACTGAGAACACAGAAAGAGCCGGTCGTTTTGGGATTGTACAGATGGAACCCTGAATGACGTCTGTGTTGAGATGCCCAAACCAAATCTTGGCCTTTGCACAAGTCTGATAAGTATTTATAAGCCAAAAGGAAGCAGCTTCAGTTTTCACCAGAGACGTGTCAATCACCATCCTCGCACCAAACATAGTTCTGATGTATTGAAGCAAGTTGTCCTGCTGGAACAGAAAGCCCCCGAGGCAGAGCATCTGAGGAGAAGACCTTTGAGAAGAAGTTCACACAGTATGAGCTTCTGGTCACTGAGTGCTGCCACAGTAGATGGGGACATCAAGCCATTTGAGGTTACATGCAGGGGGCTTTGCACTCCGCTCCATCTCTGCAGCCTTGAGCAGCATGCAATATTGTGGGGGAGTGGAAAAGAAAAACCAACTGAGCCGTTAAGAAAAGCACAACCAGAGGAGCAGTTCACCTGCTTCACCTGAGGGACGAAACCTCTGATGATGTGTTGAAGGCAGACCAGATTTATCTTCTTCTCTTTCCACACGTATATAAGAATGCATCAAAGGTTTAGTCATTAATATAATGAAATGCTGCTCTGACACAAGATGAAACAAGAACAGGCGCAGTACATTTCATCCCCCCTGGAAATATGCAGAGTGCTGCATGTGGAGGAGTGGACATATAGTGGGTGAACCTATACAGAGAGTGCATATCTCCAGTTTCTGATTCATTATACTGCATGAGAAAATTAGAAATATGTGGGGGAGTTTTCTCCGTGCTCACCACTTGTCTCCTCACCCCACTTGCTGTCATACAGTATAGGTGTATGTAGATTGGAATGAGGCTACATTATGTGTAGTCTGTGGAGCTGTATAGAGTCATTTGTTCCTTTTTTTTTCTCCAACTCTTCAGACATCGTGTTCTAATATAAAGTGAGTGTGGAAATGAGGCAGCTCCCCTCTCTTCACCCTACATCCCCAGGCCCCAGGCCTGTCAGGAGGACGTTGGGACATCCACCAAGTTCACCACTACTCCTCCTTCACAGCAGCTCATATAACTTCACATTCACCGATATCAATAAAACATAGCTACATGACAGTTTACATCAAATGCATGCATGCTGATGACTTTCTGGCACAATGTTACTGTGTTCTAAGATTTGCCCAAGTGGATTGTAATGTCCTGGGTAATGTGCTCAGCAGTGAGTAACAAGAAATATCTGTAGAAGATATCTGTGAGGTGTTTTAGAAAGATTGTTGCTTTGCCCACCAAGGAGAACTAAAAGGTTTGTTTTTAAGCTGTGTTAATGGTAATGTTGAATCGCTTTGGTCTGGACTGAAATGTCTTTACAACAATTGGATGGATGTGATGAGCAAAAAAGGCTAATTTCGCTTCTTTTATTCTACATAGTACAAAGCATAGGACCCTTAATGATCTGTGCCAAAATGTAAGTTTAATAAGATTTCATCCTTTATATATCAAAGAAGAAAAAAAAAAACCTACACGGAGAAATGTTCACACACAACTTTTCACTGTATTTCAACAGACCAAGTTACAAAACTGGATGTCACAGCTTTCGTATGCTGTAACTTTTCAAGGTAATGTTCGATTTCAAGATTAGCTGAGCACTCCTATAAGATTTCATGCCAACTACAGGGATGAGATCCAAATGCAGACTGAGGAGACTTTAGTGATTTATTGATAGCTTACAGGCAGATACAGGTAGGCATAACAGGTAGGTAGGTAAACATACAGAGGCTTAAACATAAAAGCACAAAGCAATAATGATGGACTGACATGGGGTGGACAAAAATAGGGCCGTTAACTATCTGTGGGGTTCACAAAATCAATACTGGAGATATATTTCTGTCTAATTTCTTTAAGCATTCAAATATTGATATGAGATTTGGCATCACGGCTGGGTTCTAATTAAGAAACTCTTTAATGTCTAAATTAAGTGATTCCAGATGCCCTTAAACAGAATTTATATGCAGTCCTCAGCCACTGCAACTACACTTGAAAATGCCAGAATAGGACTAACAAGTCTGGCTGTTATAGCTAAAAAAAAGGGGGATTCATTTCATTCATTCATTTCATTCAGTTTGGTTTTGAAAGCTTTGTCCTTAATAAGGCAATCTTTGTGAGAGCGTCTTTATGGGCTAGAATAAGAGTGGATGGTAGGATGTTTTTCATACTGAAATTGTTACCGTCAAGATGCCACATTTGCTCTTTCACTGGGATGATATGTGTCTCAAGTAACTGTTACTGAGAGTGGACTTCAAAAGGACTTTTATACAGCTGGCTGGCTCTCAGCATAATCTTACTTCTACCTTAGAGAAAATGAAACGCTGCCTCATGCAGATTTCTGAATATGTCAGGAGTAGATAGTCGGAGCAGTGTTTACTGCTTGCACTTATATTTTACCATTTCAGGCTATAAAAGTAGATATATAAGAGTCTGTTTGATGAGTGGAAAGGTTTGTAAAAAAAAAACACAACATTTTTAAGAAAAGGTGAAACGACCACTGACAGTATAAAGAATGGACGGTGTACGCATGATGTCATCTGTAGGTTTCTGAAGAGCCATATTACAGCTCAAAATCTGCCTCTGCTGCCTCCCAGCTAATCTGAAAATTGACAAAAATGTGGGTCATCGGCAGACCTGAGGTGGGCCAAGTGATGCCTGGGTGCTCAAACAAGCCATCTGTAATGGCACCCACCTGTCAATCAAAGCAGCCATGCTGTTAGTTCTGCATAACTTTGAAGGGTGAGTTGTATGAAAATTGTACCCTCGGTACAGTTGTCATGAACAAGGAAATTAGCTATAGAGACCAAAACAGTTTTTTGTACCAGGCTGTAAACATGTTTATTTCTGCTGTGAAGTTGGATATTTTAACATGGATACTTATGGAGATTGACTTGTTCTGCAGCCAGCCTCAAGTGGCTGATCGAGGAACTGCAGTTTTTGGCACTTCCGCATTGGCTTCACTTCACAGCCGTGACGGTTGCCGCTTGGAAAAGACCATGTCCACAATGAAAAAAATATTTCTAGGTAAAGAGACAAAAATTGTCTTAAGATGAACAAAACTGGCATAATCTTGTATATTTCAGTTCAAACCGAAGCTTTACGTTAAACCAAAGTTACGTCTGCAGTATGCAGTTTGACCCTTTAGGCAGGACTATTGAAGAGTGGGGGAAGACAGCAGCTAAAATAATGTTGTATAATTCATATGGTGTCTGTACCCTCTTACCCTGTACAGCTTAATTATACATAGGTTTTTCCACCCTGAAAAAAAAAGTACAGTACAAGAACCGTGGAGCTGTCAAGTCAAAAGACATTTAAATAGAGTGGGGAGTGTAGGGCTTTCTGTCATTTTGTGGTCACATCCTCCACGCCACAGAAGAACCAACTCCTTTTAATGAAATCACAGAAAACAGCCCGTTTCTACACCATGAAAAACCCACGTCCAACCAGATTATCCCAATTAATATGACTTTTTAGTCAGTCAGTTGGTCCACCACTTGGATCCAGACTGAAATATCTCAACAGCTATTGGATGAATTTTTCCACTAGTGATAGGATGAGGTTGATGTTTGTGCTTTTGTGTATTTGTGTCTTACTACTAGATAGTTGTCATGAAATGACAATGGTAATGCTGGATCGCTTTGGTCTGGACTGAAATGTCTTTACAACAATTGGATGGATGTGATGAGCAAAAAAGGCTAATTTCGCTTCTTTTATTCTGCATAGTACAAAGCATAGGACCTTTAATGATCTGTGCCAAAATGTAAGTTTAATAAGATTTCATCCTTTATATATCAAAGAAGAAAAAAAAAACCTACACAGAGAGACGTTCACACACAACTTTTCACTGTATTTCAACAGACCAAGTTACAAAACTGGATGTCACAACTTTCGTATGCTGTAACTTTTCAAGGTAATGTTCGATTTCAAGATTAGCTGAGCACTCCTATAAGATTTCATGCCAACTACAGGGATGAGATCCAAATGCAGACTGAGGAGACTTTAGTGATTTATTGATAGCTTACAGGCAGATACAGGTAGGCATAACAGGTAGGTAGGTAAACATACAGAGGCTTAAACATAAAAGCACAAAGCAATAATGATGGACTGACATGGGGTGAACAAAAATAGGGCCGTTAACTATCTGTGGGATTCACAGAATTCAATACTGGAGATATATTTCTGTCTAATTTCTTTAAGCATTCAAATATTGATATGAGATTTGGCATCACGGCTGGGTTCTAATTAAGAAACTCTTTAATGTCTAAATTAAGTGATTCCAGATGCCCTTAAACAGAATTTATATGCAGTCCTCAGCCACTGCAAGTACACTTGAAAATGCCAGAATAGGACTAACAAGTCTGGCTGTTATAGCAAAAAAAAAAAGGGGGATTCATTTCATTCATTCATTTCATTCATTCATTCATTCAGTTTGGTTTTGAAAGCTTTGTCCTTAATAAGGCAATCTTTGTGAGAGTGTCTTTATGGGCTAGAATAAGAGTGGATGGTAGGATGTTTTTCATACTGAAATTGTTACCGTCAAGATGCCACATTTGCTCTTTTACTGGGATGATATGTGTCTCAAGTAACTGTTACTGAGAGTGGACTTCAAAAGGACTTTTATACAGCTGGCTGGCTCTCAGCACAATCTTACTTCTACTTTAGAGAAAATGAAACGCTGCCTCATGCAGATTTCTGAATATGTGTTACTATTAGATAGTTGTCATGAAATATGGTACAAACATTAGTTTCCCTCTCAGGGTGAACTGTAATCTCACTTTTCATGTAGTGCTATCATCAGGTCAAAATTCAGAAAATCGTCCCACACCATTACATGCAAAACTAATGACATTTAGCCTCACCTGTGCTTTGTGCTAACCAGAGTTAGCATTGTCACAATGAGCATATTAGCATGCTCACTTTAGCATTCAACTCAAAGCACCACTGTGCCAAAATACAGTCTCACAGATCTTCTCACATGGCTGTAAATTATAGTCTTGCTCAACTAGAAAATATCCAACTGATCAGGTATCTTGGTCACAGTTCTTTAAATCAACTGCTTGCATACCACATAGCTACCACAAGGGTCAGCAACCTTTACAATAAAGAGAGACATTTTTGGAAAAAAACTACAAAACAAAAACACTTGAGCTGCAAAACTTATCTGAGCCTCATGTAAAACACAGTCATCTATGCAGCAGGATCTTCAGTTTATATGACATTCATACTGTATTTTCATGTCAATTATATTGCAAAACAACGTTTCTTTTGATGAAAAAATCTTGTACTTTAAGTTATGGAATAAAACGTGAAATCAACAGTGCTAATATCCTTAACGTTAGAAAAAAAATATTCTCATTCAAGCATATCAGTAAGCCAGCAGCGTTGGTGGTGAAAGCAAATGAATGTGTCTGTACACTATTTAATTCTCTGTTTTCTCCATAGCCTTATCAAGGTTCAAAGACCAGCAGCCACTGCTTTTGAAGTTCGGAAAAATACAGAGAAAATTTGCCAGGTCAGGACATAATGTATGATGCACATTTTAGTTTGTGTAGTGAAATGTTAATGTCTATTTGAAATTACTCGTTGCCATACTTATTTTTTTTGGCACAGCCACAGGGAGCCACTGCAGAGGGCCTGAAGAGCATCATCCAGTTTCAGAGCCACAGACTTCCTACCTCCGTGTTAGCTATTTGCTGCCAATTTTGTATCTTATCCTGCAACTGCAACTCAACGTGGTTGAAAGCAGAAAGTGAAACCACACCTCTCATCTTCACACCTACCTTAACTGGAGTAGTAGCTTCAGTGGCAACATTTATTCGTTAAATAGATTTAAGCACGTCGTGATCTAATCTGGGAAGAAGGATAGATTATGTAATATAGAAACTGAAAAATGACCTTGGTCCTCCTACACATACTGCCATCATCTACGAGGTCATCCAACCAGATCATGCATGCATGAAGCGGCACGGTCTATTACTCACATCTGACTTACACTTAATTAGGAGGCTAAGACAAGCATCTCTATGATGTACTAGAGCTCAGAATAATTGATACGGGGCAGCTCCAAACGGTGACTTCAGGGTTTGAATTTCAGTCTACTGGTGGCAATGGTGCAATTTAAAAAGGAGATGTTAGTAAGTGTATTCATTAACTCATATTAACTGTGCTGTTCATTTGGCTCAAGGCAGTCCAATCAGCATTTACACAGACATGGACATCTTTTGGTAAAAGTAATTAGAGAGTGGAGGTGCTGTGATGTCTCGCCGCTTAAGAGTGACCAGGATTGACTTTGTGGACATAAATCACAATAACTGTATGCAGCATCTATAGACTGTAAAATCTATCTTAATCTTAATCTGTCTAAACTTAAAGGGGTTTCCCAAAAACATCATATTTAACAGACTCAAAGAAGTTATGCTTCATATCTTTGACGGTGAGGAAGCTCTGGAATATGCAAGTTTTTATTGTTTTTGTTCATTTTTAAGTCTATACAGGACCACTAATACTCTCTGATGTTAAGTGATGTTTCATGTAAAATGAGTGATGGCGTTTAAATTAGAAAATAAGATACAAAGAAAACCTTTAAACTGTTCATCTGTTCTGGTTGTAATGCCACTTAACTTTGTGTTCATGTGTGGTGTAATTTTATTTATGTGTGTCATGGTTTTGAGTGTCTCGTTTAGCGTTTCCTGTTTTGTTTTGCAATTTTGTGTCTCTGGCTTTACTGTCTGTGCCATCATGTCTTCACTTCTGTATTTAGTGTCTGTGTTTCTTGGTTTGTCAGTTTCCCAATATTCTATTTGGTCTTTGTGCTTCTCCCCATGTTCCTGCTCCTGGTTGTTCTCATTTTCTTTTTCTTTTTTTCATTTGTTTGGACTTCTGTATATTGGATTATCTTGGATTTTTGGACTTGGCCTGTCAGCTGTCTTTTGTTACTTTTGTATTTTCCATTGCGGTACCCTAAGTTATTAAAGTTACCTTTTTGTTCTTCATGTCTGCACTTGGGTCCTCCTCTTAAACTGACCGTGACATTTTTAGTATAAAGCTCATAGACAGATGTTGCTTTGGGAAATGTGTAAGAACACTCAACTTCTAAGATTGAAAGTTAGCTTTTTGTTTGCTCTTTTTGGTGTTTCACTTTAACAAGACTTCTAGATGTGATGATTTGTTGTTATCGTTCCTCATGCTGATTGATTCTTTTAATGATGCTACAGCAGAGGGAGAACTGATGAGGTGTGATGGTCCACCATGACAACTGTGACAGCTTTTTGAGATGTCACGTTGCATCTTTCCGTCTCTGGGGAAAAGGCAGAAATGTTGTTCTATTATAAAAAAGTATTGACATATTTAGTTAATTATAGATGAGACCACAACTTTCAGACAATGTCTCTAGGCATGTAGTAATGTGGTATTCCAGGTGCACTGAGGGGTTTGGGTTACTGAGCTCTCAAAGGTTTAATCTTCTTGCTCTCCTGTACTGATTGATTTATGACCACTGTGTAATGTCAGCAGTCTGAGGTACCTGAGGAAGAAATACCCCAAAGCAAACCTTAAGACGCATGTGAACACCTATAGATGGTCCTACCTGTGAATCCACAAACATGATTATACTGAGATTTTCTGTTGCAACAGAAAAAAAAATAAAACCACAATGGAAGTTGAGGATTACTGTCCTTGTGATTTATGAGAGGCAGCCAGAGAAGGTCACCTTTGGTTCTCTGAAGTAGCGAGGTAGCTTCAAAGCTGCTCTGATCAACATTTTTATATTAACAATGGCAAATCATGTATGTATAACATGAAAGGAGGCTCTTGTAGTGAGAAAATCCAGTTCTTTAGTTTGCCTCAGCTCTATGGAGTTTCGCCTTCTTTCCGTTCTTTGTTTTGTTTTTCTGGCCCACAATTTTATGGTTTTGTTCCAATCGCCATTCTCATAGCGCTGTTTTCTGCAGCCAGCTGTCTTTACGGAAGAAAACTCTGCAATACAGAAAGTACCTTTGGAGCCTGGGGTGGTTTGCATGTGGGCACCATTTCAGTTGTTGAAGACAACACCCTCAAATTCTGCTCGAACCATCCCTTCCAGCATATTTTAAAAATGAAACAAACATAGAAATTTGGGGGAGTATGGAGGTGTGAACGACCAGCTATGAGCAGCTACAACTCAGCTGGAAAGACAAAGAGCCTGGTGGAGCTTTTACAGCATATTCATGCCCCTCTGAGGGAGCTCCTTTGTGGGTACATGTGCTGTAGCTCGGCTAGCAGCTCTACTACAAAAGGCTCTGCTGCTGTGTGTGTGTGTTGGCCAGTGCAGCCAAAGCCAGTCACTGTGGTTAACATTACTCTTCCTCGATAAGCGCTGCATAAAGCCCTATTATAGGCTGGCGAATGTGTTGTGAGTGAGGAATACATGTATGACGCAGTTTCTTTGCAGGTGCTTGTGAAATCTTGCTAACGCTACTAGCTAGGGCTACAGTTAACCAGTGTTTCGCTATTTACTCGGCACTGCAACTGTTCCTTGACAACTGAGTAAAGTCTATCTGCTGATGAGGACTGTGTGATAAGGTAAAAAGCTCAAGAATGAGTAAGTAGCCTTTGTCAACTGCCGTGTCAAAGGATAAGGCAGTGACTTATTTCTACTAAGTATTTCTAAAGGTTGCCCAGAGAGAGCTTGTGACCGGGAGGTCATCGGTTAAGTCCCCAGGCCGGCAGGATAAAGCTGGGTGGGAAAAGTAAAAAAGCAGCACCTGTCTCTCCCTTATTAAGGTGTTCTTGAGCAAGGCCCTTAATCCAAACTGCTCAGTGGAGCTGCTAAGAGTGTGGTTGTATTGGTACAGAGCGTTCCTGCAAAAGAGAGGATTCCTCTCCCATGACCCACGACCAAACTAGGGTGTCTGTCTATTAATAAAACTCTTGACACTTGCAGCAATTACCCGGTACTTTCTGAAAGGTGCCACCAAGGCTGCTGTCATTGCTGTAAAGGAGGTATTGTTCTCTGCAAGTCAGGCGAGCCAGCAAACGTGATGGTTTTTCCGATGCTGGAATCTTAAATCGGATCAGAGGACATTGAAATTAAAAAAGGACTTTTTAGCTGTGGTGGATTAGCTTCACAGATGAAGCGCCTACAGTAATTTACACTTGAATATGGTGATGGAAGAGGCTATGTGCCTGTGCAAAGCTATTTTCAAGGGTTTTTGTGCATCACAATATTGATTTGCATAAATGTCAGAGGATTAGGTAACAGCACTTTAAGTTTGAACAGCTGAGCAGCAACATAAGTTGTCACTGCAGCACAGATGTACACAGGTTGAATGTTTGACAACATAAGTGGTTAACAAAATGAAGCTAAATAAAGCATTATTAAATACATGGGTTTAGGTAAGCTAAAACAGCAGACAGGGTAATTTGACCAGCAACATAATTTGTAGAATGCTCCCTAAATAAACTGCCTGTAATTACAGTGAAATCTAATTAGAGGCTACCTAATAGCTTCTGGCAGACCTACTGTTTAGACCAGTTCCAATATTTTTCCAGACCTCTCTCTGATCATTATTAGGAGTTCACTATAATTGCTGCTCAGTCAACTGTTTAACATTCAATTACTGATAATGATTTTTGCAGCCTCTCTCCTATCATCGCTGAAAGATCCTTACGGAACGATCGGTTGTTTGTAAAACAGTCAAACTAAGAAAATGCGCGAGCCAACAAACACTTCCCATCAGATGAATGTTTCCTGCACACCAGCAAAGAATAGAGCCCAAATGAAGAGCGACACAATGAAAGCCGAAATGATCTGTACTCATTGAATCACACAGCTGCCCGACAGCCGATGAGTAGACGGCCTCTTATATGGTTGAGCGTCAGTCTTTTGATCCTGAAGTGACTCTCCAATACGGCTTACTATTGACATTTTCTCGTTGACTCCCAGCAGGGGCTTAGAAAGCAGAGATCATATCGACCTCTTCATGAAAGAGATAAAGCAAGGACCAAGGTCACAGGTGTACTGTACACGTGTGAATTCTGCTGAATGCTTGGAGATTTTCAGAAAATAGAGTCTTTGTTATCTACCTGCACAATAGAGATGTCTGCGGTTGGTCTGAGGTTGTATTTTAATGGTATGTTACTCCTGCAATGAGTTTCTAAAGTCTAATTTTTGTTGATCTGAAAATCACTTTGTTGGTTTGTGTCATGGGGAGGTTCAGGGATGGATCCAAGTGCAGACACAGAGGTTGTACAAGAAAAATAACTTAAATTGCTAACCTGGTGATGAACACAAAGGATGAAGCACAAAAACTAAAAGCTGCTGGCATCCCAGGTAAAACTTCAAACGAAAATCAAATAAACAAAATGCTGAACTAAGAAAGAAAACAGGAACATTGGCAGGAACACAGTCTTCAGACACATTCAGACACAGTACGAACAGACAAGAAACAAAGGAAACCATCCATCCATCATCTGTAACCGCTTATTGTCATCAGGGTCATATTGAGGCTGGAACCTATATCCCAGCTAAAGTAGGGTGAGAGGCAAGTCGCTGTGGGAGGAAGCTGGAGTACCCGGAGGGAACCCACACAGACATGATGAGAACATGGCAACTCCACACAGAAAGTCCCCGGTCGGGGTTTGAACGAGGTGAGGTGACAGTGCTAACCACTGCACCACCGTGCCGCCCAACAAAGGAAACTCAGGAACTAAATAGCAAGCAGGACAAAGTCGACACAGGTAAAACTAACGACAGGTAAAACAAATCAGGGTGGGACATAATCAAGAAAAGATGGGAAAGCAAGGGCAGGAAGTAGAAAGACTCAGACAGGGGAGAACAGGAAATTGCACTTTGACCTTAACTAGGTAGTTTTACCTTTCTATATCAGGAAACGCTCATAATCAGTCATTGACAAAACAATCACACCACACAGTCTGTATAGTAGCTGTTCTGGAGCTTTCAATCATATCCAACCAGATGTCTTTGATTTGTATACGTTTAGAATTTTAAAGCCTCCTCATTCCACTTGGTTTAAAAGTTAAAATGTAACGTTCATTCTTGATCTTGGAAACAGTAGCTGACAAAACAATTGTAGCTGTCCTGAAAGCTTTAGATAGAATTGCTGAGCAAACTCCTTCATAAAATCAAAAACTCCAGAGCAATAATGTGGTAAGATTATTTTGTCATTTATAGTTTTTAGAGCTGAAAAGGACAAACAAACTGAATTGGTGTCTAGCTATGAGCACTTGTGAGAAATGCACCCTCTGTGATCATGGCCTTAAAGAAAGTGCTTGTTGTGTCTTCTCACAGCATCTAAAAGCCACTTTTCTGCACTGGAATTGAGGGTGACAATCGACAATCACAAAGTAATAAGTTCTCTCTCAGGAGGTTTTCCCATTCGCACAGTTTGGAGCAGTTTGAACACACTCTGCTGATGCTTAGTTCAGGTTGGTAAAGCTGGTGTGAAAGCTGTCAATCAAACTCTAGAGTGGACTAAATAACTGGAAAGCAGAGAAGACAAAAGACCACATTTAGGTTCAGTAAAGTGCAGCGTTATTTGCTGTCAGTCACCAGAAATGGTTTTCTCCCATGTGGGTTCATGTGGAGCTGATGATGCAGAACGACAGTAGACAGAACCGTCCAATCAATGAGTAACCTGTCAGTCCATGACTTCACGTTTACTCCTCTCTGCTTGTTTGTGAAAGGGCAGCGTGAACAAAAAAAATGTTGCTTCCTTCGTCCAGACCAAGTCCAACTACAGGTGTGAAAGCTACCTTAAAGTCCGTGTAAAGGCAATTTGAAGATTTATTTCAAAATACATTAAATGTGTTGAAAAATAGTTGCTGTAAACATGTGAAAAGACTTTGAATGATATATTACTGAAATGTGGGGTTAGAGGTTCAAACTGTTTTTCACCAGTTTTCAGTCCAGGATTTTGTGGGCGGTCCTTAAAGGGTGGCTCGATGACACGCTGAGGCCACCCTGAGCATACCCCTGCACCCCCAGCAGAGAGATAGAGATTAATTCATCTCGCTCAGAGTGTTTCAAAGTTAGTCTTGTCATTTTCTGAACTCATCTGACAAATTTCAGTCGCTTCAAAATGGCTGCTTGACTGCTCCCACGAGTGGGCGTGGCTTCAGCTCATTCAGCAGACACGCCAACACAGTCCTGGAGCTGAGAATACTGCTCATTTTCACCTGATTTTGACACCTAATTTCATAAACTTGTCGATATTTTTAATCATTCAAATTTGGCTGGGTGGTTAATAACACTTTCTTATTTGGTCTGACAAACTCAGAACACATTTATTCTGACTTTACACTGACAGATCTTTTCTCCCAAAAACTTCAGGTTAACAAACAAATGCAGAAAAGTGTGTGTTGTTACCCATCTTTATATTATTTATTGGATCTAGACTTTAAAGATGTGAAAAAGAGGACACCTTCTGAACAGAAGGAGGTGCCTGTGACAGCTGGCTTTCTGCTCCACCTTCAACCATTCAGGTGTAATCTTTTTTGCCTTTAGAAACATGCTGACATGTTGTACAACAGCTTTGTTTTACTGAACCATTATTTCCTGTTAACACTTCATATGGTGAATTGTAAAAGGTGTGATGGAGCATACTATGAATACCACTACAACTTCATACAGTAACAGAGGCATCATACATTCAGATCTTGTTGTGTTCACACTCGAACCATCGCCAGAGCAGCGTGTCAAATCAAACAGCTGTCACAACAGCAACACAAGTGTGTTCTATTGTGGGACTGGTGCAAGAGAGTCAGCAAGACACAGCTTGTTTTTTGATGAGAGAAAAGAGAAACATCATTCAGCTGCAAACGGCATGAACAGAAAACAGCAAAGGTTGATTCATCACCCCCCCACCCAAACCTGCACTTAGCATTTTTAAACTCTTTCTGTAACTGTTCCCAGCTGCTCCTGGTTTTATATCTGCATGTCACACTGAGAGAAAATTCACATCGGTTTAATATTTTATTCTCACTGCAACATTAACAGCATGTTTAACAATCTGCTGAGAGCCAGTGTTCAGATGAAGTAGCATTTTAGAGTGAGAAAGAACAGTGACGCTCCAAATTTCAAAAGGGTCAATTAAAAAAGGATCATAGGCTGCAGTCTGCGGACAAGTAGGTCAACACCTGTTTCTATGCATGTTTTCATTTTGTGCATAAAGAGTGGAAACACAGAAACCTTTAATGTTTGGCCAAGGTGGAAAAGTCTGTGGTTTTATCAAAGCCAAATGTGACAAAGTGCAATGGAAACAAATCATGACGTACATAAAACGTCTGACTGAAACATCTATTGAAGGGACGAAGGATAACATCAAATCAGTGCGCAGCGATGAGACTTCAAGGTCAAACTCAAATGCCATATTTCCATCAGGTTTTCTACTTTTTTCCCATCATTTGAGGTTTGACTGGTGCTCATTTCATTACATCATCCTGTGCCCTTTTTAATGGCATCTAATAGGGAAATTAGTGCCACAAGCTGTTTAACCTGACGAACCAACTCCTAATAAATGTAGCATTCGCTGTTGCTGCTGCAGGTTCTTCAACACAGATCACGTTAGACAGATGACTGTTGAATACTTATTTATTTGCAACGCTAGACACACAGCGTGTAGAGATGCTCGTCCTCTGCCGCTCTTGTGCTGCCGTCTTGCTCTCTCTCTGTTTGTGTCTCTCTCTTGGTCCAGCACGCTAAGAAGGGAGAGGGATTAGCTAACTGGATGAAGGTGTACCAATCAACTCACCTGCCCCTGCAGCTGATGCACCATGCCCCCTCCACAATGAACAGTAATGCACATTTTCTTTTGCTTTGGTTAAAATAATTTGTGCTATGTTTGGATGGAGACCTCACCCCCACACACCGCCGGACAACTCTGTGGTGATTCACCACAGTGCCTGATGGTGCCTAAATGTATCCTAGTCTTTTCTTTTCTTTGTTTTTTGCTCTAGCATGTGAGCCATGGTACACTTACAAACGCTAGTATCATGATGTGTAGTTTCCATTGTATCTTCTTTTTCTCTGTGAATCTTACCTCTGGTCTTGAAAGCTAAAAATAAGTTTCAGGGTTGAGTTCTACTTAACTTTGCAAGAAGAGTTTGGTATACAGAATCAGTTACTTTCATACAATCTGCTGCAGATTCAGCTGTGAAAACCATTTACAGTAGCCTGAATATCAGTCAGTGTGATTGATCTGTCACCCTTTCCAAATCTTGTGTCTAATTTCATTATTATAATCTGCGTTGCTGTTGTCACCTTTGGCGCTCAGTCACACTCTGCTGATGATATTGAGGATATAATTGTGAGCCGTTATGCCTCCTCCTGTAAGGCAGTAATATCAAGCTCTGTCACATTTCCTGTCACTGAAGGAGGCAGTCGTCTTCGTCGCCCTTAGCCATACCTCAAGGTCTCAGTTGACTAGTGATGTTGTAGACACGGGGTGGGAGCTTTATCCCTCCTGCAGCAACATGCCAGCAAGAACACCATCCTTTCCCATATTTCTTGTCTCTGGAGGGAAAAAAACCCTCCAAAACGACTTCAACGCCCTCAGCCACAACTGCTGACTCCTGCTCTAGCTGTCTGACACTGGCGCTCTAGTAAAATGGAGATTTAAACCGAGGGAAGAGCAGAGAGTAAAAGACTTGTCTAGTTTTTTTTCTTTGAAGATTGTTCAGCAAAGAGCTGGATGATAAAAGTTAAACATCTGACATTCACTGTTGAAAAAGACCTCCAAACTCAACAGCAAAATACGTTATATGTCACTGCCTTCAAAAAAGACATTGCTATGATTGTGCTATGGATAGTTTAAGGCACAAAAACTGCTTGGTTATGATCAAAAAACAACTTTTTGTATCTCACACTCCCCTTGAAAGTTTGTGGCTGTACAACCACTCTCACTACTTCAGAAAAATATGAGAATAAATACATTACGTCCCATTCACACTGATTTGAATCTGTAATGCAAAACCTGGATATTTGGTTTAGTTAATGAATTTAGAATTGCACGTTAATGATATCTGAAATTGAAAACATGAATTCAGCAGATATCTAATTAGAGTTTTTGCAGCTGTCAGACAAACTTGATTATCTGGCTTTTTGAATTTCCCCTCGGGCTTTCTCCTGTTGCGTCGATGTTACTTTGGTTTGCTCTTGTGTTTTAGTGATTATCTTTTAAATCACATCTATTTATTTAAATTTATCGCAAGATTCAGATTCTGCTGTATAATACTGCATTCATTTTAGCTAGCTGTACCTAATATACAGGCCAATGTAGATTTTGTTGGTATACTGTGGTCTAGCTTAATTAAACTACTTAAAGGATCATTGTTCCATGACTGCTGCTATTGAACCAGAACTGATATTTTATGCAACACCCCTGTATGCACTTGCCACTGTACGCTCAATTAATTTACTTAATTTACATATGTTTTAAATCGAGTAGTGTATCCTATTTAAATAGTACATTCATATCTATTAATACAGTGATGCTTCTCTAGTGCTTGTACATACCTGACACACATCATTTCACGTCTGTTTTTATTTTATATAACAGCAGTTTTTTACTTTCATTTTTATTGTATTTTATGTCTGTAGCTCATTTTTATCTCCTGTATCTAGTGTTGTTACTACAACCAGTGCTCTTTATGCTGAACTGACCTGTTTTTCTCATCCAACACATTTTATTGTACCCTTGACTCTGTGTTAACCTTACATATGACAAATAAACTGAAATTGAAGATGGATCACAAGCTGCTCCATCTGACGCGGACAGCACTCCTGCAGGGAGTATTTACTGTATTTGAAGGACCAGTGTGTAGGATTTCATGGCATCCAGCAGTGTAGATTGCCCGGAGTGAAGGAGAAAGTATGGTGGTGCGCAAAAAGCGTGAAAAACATGAAAAGCCTGTGTTTAGTTTGTCCATTTTGGGCTCCTGTAGAAACATGGTGGTTCAACATGGTGAACTCCAAAGGACCCACAAGCATCTGTAGATATTAAAGTCTCATTCTAAGGTAACAAAAACAAAACAATTCTTCTTTATGGGTGATTATACACTGATAAAAACATAGTTATGAATATTGTATTGCATTCCTGCCATATTCTGTAAATAGAGCTCCCTAAATCTTACACACTCGACCTTTAACTTACATTGTATGATTCAAAATGTGAATTTCTGCAGCCTCTAAATGTTATTATCTCCAGTATAAAACAAATGTGTCCATTTCTGACTTACAGGAAGAGGAGGTGTGTTTATGTTGGTGCCTTCTGTAAAATTTGTTGAATTATACCATATGTGCAAACAAACTAATTAGTCGCTGGAATGGGTGAAAGGTCCTCTTCAACTCCTCAATAATGACACACATCAAATCCTCTCCAGCTCTGCCTGCCGACATACTGCTGCTGACAAGCAGAGGGTGTCATAGTTATAAATGGCCCCTGAGTGGATAACCTCTGATCGCACTGAATTAGTGATCAGGTTCGCAGAGCGAGCGCAGTCCTGCCTGTGGCGGAGGACTCTGCCTCCCACGACCACTCTCACTGATAAAGGGATGCATCGAGGAATAGACAAAGAGGGTGAGAACAGAAGGTGATAAATGTGTTGGGGGGGGGGGGGGGGGGGGGTGTGTGACAAATTTTAAGGTATGAATATAAGTCAGCATGAATGCATAAAAATGTGGTCTACTTCTCAGTCAAATCTCATCCTTTTTCTGTCTTAGTCTTGTTTAATTCATAGAAAATACAGTGAAAAGCTGTAGAAATTAGGAAGGATGCTGACAGTTTGACGGCACAGAGCACCACACCAAATAACCAGCGACATGAGCCCAGGCATGCGAAGCAGCATGAAAGTCAGATTGTGAATTGCTGAAATCCAACAAGCTGAAATTACCTTCTCTACACCAGAGCCAGTAATCAGCGTTCTACACCTATTAGTTATTACCTTCTCAAGTCAGCTGAAGGAGATAATTCGACAGTGAAATTAAACCAATTTAGCCGTCATTGTGATTCCTTCAAGACAGCCCAGCTAATGGTAGAAACATAGAGAACCCCGATGTGAGGCACATGACTGAGCTGACTCACTGATGTGATGTGACACTTCAACCCACTCCGGTGAGCCTCAGTGCGGGCCGAGAGATGCAAAACGGCGATTTACATGGGAAAAAAATGAAATCAAACAAATGTAATAAAAACAAGATAAAAATAAAGAGGAGGTGTACAGGAGGGTGTAGGAAGAAGATGGAGATGTGAAAAATACTGTAAGCTCTAAAGAGTGTGACTGAGGCTTCTTGATGTAATAGAGCTGCGACCTTTTTAACTCTTCACTTAGTCAAATGTCAACTGTGACATCGGGGAGTTCGTCACCTCATCACAGTAATGACACTTTGAGAAACAGTATTTTGAACCACGAGTGTAATTAGACGCTGCTTATTCAAAGGTTTGGAATTAGATGCATGTCAAGAAACTCTTGCACATCATTTATCACTTGCAATTAATTATGAAGAAGAAAATTAGAGTTGGGGTACAAACAGGGACACACCTACCACCTCCATTAGGACAGTACGAGAGGATGAAACACTTTCCTGCTTCAGTTTTTCTTCTGTGTTTACTTTGTTAATTTTATTAGGGCTGCACGATAATATGGTGGGAAATTTACATTATTATATTAATCTGATAATACAAAGCCAACATTTCTTTAATTGACTTAACAAGCGCAGTCATGCTAATGACATCAAACTGCTGCTTCTGCAGAGCCACGCAGTGTGGGCCAAAGAGCGAAACGTCCTTACCAAGTGGACATTTTTCACAGTTTCAGAGGAAGATAACACGACTGCAATTTGCAATACATGTTCTGCAAAGGTTCAAGTGTTTTAACATATAAAATCATCCGTCTTTGCTCACTACATCTTATCTTTTCTTACCGTCAGGTGTGCATAAATTACAGGTCATGAACTTTTTAAAATACAAAAATGTGAAATCATCAATTCAGTTATCTGTTATCTTATCGATGTCGGCCAGGAGAAGCAGGCAATTATCTGTTATCTACATCGGCTGAAAAGATCCATATCGTTCATCCCTAAATATTTTTATTATTATTATTGGACTAGCCAATGTTTGGGGAAGGTTAGAGAAAGGTTGTTCCTGCACCTTCACAGCAGTCTATGTTCAGCCTTGGTCGACTCAAACTGCAAACTGCAGAATCCCTTCTCATGCAAAGTAAACTCTCACTTCTCCAAAAATTACATGGACTCAGACCAGGACTTAATTTGTGCCAGAACATGATTTGGAACCCAGATTGAACGGGACCAGCACCAATATCATTGAGCAGAACCTGGCACTTCCTTTAACTAATCTGTCAATTAATTCTCTAAAAATATATTTCAGTATTCTAATTAAGCACTGACTAATATTTTGGCTAGCCTGTGTGTTAAGCACGAGCTCAGAGTTTTATTTTATCCTCCATGGTTAGCAGTAATTTTTTTTTATTGTTTTAGAGCTTAAACTTACAATAACTAACTCCTGTTTTCTACTGATTGGAACGTCTGAATATAAAATGTTAAATGTAAGTATAAATAAAAGTGTAAATGTGTTTCAGCCACATTATTTGAAAGTGCTAAGGACAGTGTGGTGAAACAGATGTCGATGTTCACTATAGCTGAGGCTGAACACCTTTTCCTGATTCATAATTAGAATGAAATCACAAAATGAAATCTTGCAGCACATGTTTGAATATTTTAAAAACAAACTGTTTATAATCATAACTGTAGCAGAAGTTATGGAGCTCTATAAGCGAGCCTCTGCTCTTAATGTAGTGCTGTTGTTTTCACTTTCTACTTTACATGCACATGAACAGATTACTGATCAATACATAAATCAATATGTTCAGCATGACCTAAATATTAAAAAGGATGGGAAAGCTTTTGTGTTGAATGAATATTTACATTGTGACAGGCAGCAGGCTCTTACATATCACCATCAGGAGCTTCTTACGAAAATTATAAATAAATGAATAAATGGTTTATTTACAGGTAACAGCTGTTCAGACACAACAGTCATTATAATACTGTTACAGAGTAAGGTTACTACTGGACTCACCGTGAGGTTGCCAGGCAACCAGCACAGACTCCAGAAAGTCACTGACCCCAGCCATGATATGGTCTTGTCATTTCAGGTTTTTTCTAGTAGGCAAAATGTTTAAACCTTCATACAGGCTAGCTGTTTCCCACCTGCTTACAGTGTTTGTGCTAAGCTATGGTAACCAGTTGCTGGTATTAACCAAGCTGCAACTTCCATGGCTGTGAAATGAAGCCAATACAAAGAACAAATCCATCACCATAAGTCCCCATATTGAAAAAACAATGCACAATGCACAGCGGTGGGAGTGTAAAGCACACAATCACTATTGGCTACTGTAAACGCCAATCAATATCAACAATAATAGCCGCAGCAAGTCCCTCACTATCTGCCTTTACGTAAAAAACAAGGAGGCAAATAGCACTCTGATTTCTATTTCACGGCTGCTACATGTGGTTTGTTTGAGCAACCAGGCTTCATTCAGCCTGCCTCAGCTCCACCCATGATCCACGTCTTTGCCCATGTTTGGATTAGGCGACTCAAGCCAAGGCAGCCTCACTCTTCACAACGGCTCTTCAAAAACTTGTGGGTGACTACGTCCATCCATCCATCCATCCATCCATCCATCCATCCGTCCAACTCTGATCAAGAAATGAGCCTGTCCTAATGTTGAACTACTTCTTCAAATATAAAATGCATAATTAACAAACAGTTCGCCAGTTTGGAAATGAATCACAAGTTGAATCTTTATAAACGGGAGCCTCATGGGTAAAACTCCAGATTTTATGGCTCACTTTGGAAACGTGGGGAGGACGGAGGTGTGTGAAGTTAATAAAACGGGTAAATTGAGCCACACAGTGGTTTTATTTCAAATATTGTTCACTTTTCCCCCTCTTAATCCAAAATTTAATCTCTGTCTTTTAACTGCTTTTATGCTAAGTCTCTGAAGTATCCTGCTCCCTGATTAAAAATGCCATTTGCTGTTTCCTCATGCCATCCATCAATCTATCACCTCTCTCTCTCTCTCTCTCTCTCTCTCGCTTTCTCTAGCGATGGTAAGATCAGATAGAATAAATTCGGGAGGCATATGCTGATTTATTCGCCCACCCCTGCTGTTAGCTGCACGCTGTGCCAACAGCACATTACCAGGGAATTACAGTATACGGTAATTACTCATTCACATTCATAAAATTCAAAATCTCTCGCTCTGTGTGAGTTTACATCTGCGACACTGAGAGTGTGGATTTCTTACCGAGAGGTCTGAATATCCAAATTCTTTTAACATAAATAACATAAATATGTAACAATGGCTTCAACATATAATTTATATGTAGACATTCTAGGAGGAGGATAAAGAGGATAAAGCCTTTGTGAATTAACATGGGGAAGAATTTGCAACTGGTATGACACAATGGACTGGCAATTTAATCAAACATAATAAAAGACAAGAAGTATGACAGAATTTTAACCAATCAATATAAAAATATTAAGTTTTCTTTTCATTGTTTCCATCCTAAGAGACCGTAAATGAACCGAAAACGTCTGAAACACTGTTGATCACTTTTATTCCCCGCCAGCAGCACCTCCCTGGTGTACAAATTAAAAGACACGAGACACGTGCGCTTATGTACATTGAGAGAGTTCTTGGTCGCTGAAATAGTTTCTCTTCTTCAGACTCGGAGGCTTCAGTTGTCTGAATTCTGTATTAACTTGTGAGAAACTGACTCAGTCTGAACTAGTAAAAACTGGTATGAATAGGAGAAATGGCAAAGTGGACTTTCAATGTAAACATGGGCTTGAAAATATTATATTAAAATAGACGTGACTCTTTTTGGTTCTGTCATAATTTCTTAATAGAAGCAGCATAATTAACTGCATTTGTAAAGACTTGATCACAGACTTATTAACAGCTATCTAAGGGAGAGGTTTGCATGTTTTGGGAACTGTCCCTCCCAATATTTGAGCGAACTTCTTCGCGTTATCTCTGCTCATGCTACGTTTTTATGAATACTCTGATTAACAAATGCTATAGACACAAGGCTCTGACACCATCTGAATCTGCATGTAGGCATGCACAGATGTACACTCCACCTCTACCAGTCCCAGCAAGATTTACTGCATTTTAAGTGATGTCAAGCTTTGTTAGCTTTCCAGGTTGATTTCTTTGTGTTTTGTATTGATGCATGAGTGTTTTCTTTAACGGCCTTAATGATTAGAGAGGCTGCTTTCATTCATTTTAAATGTTTCCATGTGAGCAGGCACGCCACAGCTGCAACTTTCATGTGACATTTAATCGGTGAAACTAAAAACCTGAAGTTAGAAACTTGACCGGACAGACGCCACTCCAAGAAAAAACAGAATTAAACTTCAAATAAAGAGGGTGGCTTGTTGTGTCCCTTCCAATCTTGAGACCTTGAGAAGAACTTTAGAGCCTCTTGTATATTGAACAGGACGGCAAAACTATGCCTGGGTGAGGGGCAATGCTCTGCTGTGACACTCTGTCAAACTCCAGCTGACACCTTTTAATGACACATTTAAACCTGTCTTCATTCATCTCTGAAGCTGTACCGTCTCCCCTTGAACTTGGGAGTCCAAGTCAACTACACCCAGGTAGTATTTGCAAACAAGCTGCACAACATGGCAGCTGTGGTCTTCTTGTTGGAGACCCAAAGCCCTGCGACTTTATGTATAAAGTTTTCCAACTTTCTCTCAACTTGTAACTAAATCGACTTCAATTTGAGTATTGAATATGATGGTGCCTTGAGTCCTTGAGATAATCTCTAACATATTTACGGAGTCAGGGTTTGGGCTCCTCAACTTATTGGAACTCTATCATAAAGTCTGATCTTAAACATGCTATTTTATCAGGTCTAGACAACAAATAATAAATAATTGAAGATTTGGAGGTGTGGTATTTTTCAACTTGGGTCCTGGGGCAGTACTTTATGCTAACTTTGCATTTGCCACCTCTGTTAAATTCAGGCAAAACACTGTACAGTATAATAAAGCTCCCAGAGATAAACCAGAATTTTACATAAATCTTTTCAAATGTCTGTCTCTGAGTCCAAACACAAGTAAACGCATAAATTAGCCCCCTGAATTAACTATTTTTAGCTAGTTTCTGGCTGAGCAAATGCACATTTGTTTACATGTGTGAGGCTGTCGATTTAAAGTGTGTGTATGCCGGAGAAGAAGAAGAAGAAGAAGAAAGAGATGAGATAGGATTTGTTTCTGTTACCGTCTTTAAAGGAAATTTAAGAAGTGCAACGGTCGTTGAACCTGTGTACTATAATTAGGATGATCTTAAGTCATTTCACTTTGCTAGTGGAGAGTGTTTATTCAAAAGCAGGCAAGGGGCTGAATCAAATGGAAGATGAAATACGATGGAAGAGAAGCAGGAATTCAGTGCAGGACTGATGGTGTTTCTGTGTTCACTGACTGAGAAGGAAGACTGGGTCTTGTCTCGTCTTTCCAGGCCTGGAAAATCATGAACAATGACCCAATTTAGTAGCTATTGCATTTAATATTTCTTGTTTTTAGCAGCATTTAAACATCAGTCCCCATAAGCTCTAAATGTTTGTTGGCTAAACGTCACAGCCCAACAAAAGAGGTGAGTCCATGGATGAATTGAGGGGTCAGAGTGAGTTCAGGCATGTAATAACAACAGGACATAGAGGACTGAAAGCTTCAGAAATTTTTAGCCAGCAGAGATTGGAATAAAAAAATCTGATTACTTTTGAAGAGAGCGATTTATGGATATGGATAAAACCAAGTTACAGTGAAATATGTACCTGTTATCTAATGGGAGCTTTCCATATTCTAAGACAAACTGTGTTTTTAATTAAGTTAAACATTGATTACTTTATGAGTCATTCCTGGTGTCATCCAATCAACAGTGCCGTATATAACCCTGGTTCAGCCTTTCAGATGCTCTGCCCAGTCTCCCATGGGGTAACAACTGTATGGCTCTAGTGCGCCTTGTGTCTTCTCCAGTTTTTGGGATTTTTTTTTTTTTTGTCACCTTCCACGTACAGCCCTGCCTCGTTATCACTCCCGTCTCTGAAGATAAGCCACCATCAGCCCTACACCTTTTCTCCTTCCCACCTGACGTCTGCCTTCCCCTGCACTATTTACCTTTCTCACTTTGTGTAATAAACCTTTTTGAACCCAATCTCTGGTTGTGTTTGTACATTGGGTCCACTTATGTTCTACATCCAGCTTTACTTAGCTTAGCTTTTAGCTTCCCAAGCTTGCTAGTGGGCTGTTAGTGAGTTAGCGATTAGCGATAAGTATGCCTACAGCCTTATATGCAGTTAGCTACAATAACTACTTCAGAAGCCCCTCAGAAACAAGGATTAAAATGATTTATATGAAATTTGAATTCATCTGGGTGGCTCTGAAATGCTTGTGCCGCTTGCTGTGATTATTTTGCTACACTTGCATTTACTGCAGTTATTTTTCTGTAATTTTCCTTTGAATGCACATCACTGTGAGCTACAAGGACGGAAAACTAGAAAATGCTGGAGGCAGCATCAATACTGTTATAAATGTACAGAAAATACACTTTAATTGGCGGCACTACTTCCTTTGTTGCCCTCCAGTGAAAATATTGCGCTCTTATTAAAGCAGCTGACACAGATTATCTAACTACTTGACTCATTGTATTTGCCCACTGTGTCCATTTGAGCTCTAGCTCTCTACAGAGCTGAGCTAAACTGAGGAAAAGGGTGTTCCAGGTCAGTAACATCAAGACGGATTTGTAATTTAACCTTAATGAGGTTTAATAGGAAAAACGAGAAAGTGACGGCTCTTCGCAAAAGTGCTTGTGAATCACTTTTAACAGTGAAAGTCATGTGACACATTCTTCGAATTGGATCCACAGTTTAGAGCTAAACTGGCCATGACAGGAGGTCACACACCACAAGCCGAGATAATGAGGCATGTGTGTGTGAGAGTTTTAGACATTGGGAGTGAGGATATGGGGTTAAAGCCCCATTATGTAATATTTTTTGATCATAAAATAACAGACTTATTGTCATGCTTCATGAATGGTGAAAGGTGTCTCTATCATTTCCACTTTGTGCTCCGTACGTCTGTTCTTGCACTGTGTAACTTTTAGCTCCGGTATGATCACCCTGCGAGAAGTACGTAGCGCTTTACAGCACTCAGTGCCGTACACCGACTATTTTACTGATTTTGGTGAAACTGGATTTTATGGAGAAAATGTTTTGTAGTTTTCCCTCTGATATCCTCGTCAACTTTCTGCAATTTACAGTTTCCTGGTAGACAATTAAACTGCTGTGAGCTGTAGCTGCTGTTAGCTCACTATGTTAGCTCTGTGAGCTCAGAGCACTGGGGGTTCTGTCAGCGTTTGTACCACAGGCGTTTGGACCATTGGGAGGAGGTTTACAGGCCCGGGGTTGTGGAGGAATGCTGGCAGGGAGCTGAGCTGGTTTTGTGCCAGAACCAGAGCTGGGCAAGTGGGCAGTGTAACGGGGTTCAGCAGCCTCTATGGACACAATGACAGAGATGAAAAGAATGAAAGGGGATGTCGACGGCGGAAGATAAGAGGACAAAAAGAGGGAGCGACAGCATGAAGCCAAGAGACAAGAGTAAATCTGGAACTGACTATTAGTCGTTGGCTAGAGCTGCGTGAAATAAAAGGCTGAAAGACAGACGCTGTTCTTCTGTTGTGCTAGTAAGTAATATTAGCTGGCTGCTTTTCCTTGCTTGATGTTTGGCAAAGTTGTCAACTCGCTACAGCTGTCCATATTTACAGCAGTGGTATTGCACTCTGAAACTAGGGTCCTTAACCGCAAAAATACCAGCTTTTTTATGTAATTCTGCTTTAGTATTTGGTTTTAGTATTAAAGGATGAGCCTGGTGATATTTTATATTTTTCTTATTGACATGAAATCCCATTTAAGACCAAAACCAACACTGAAAAACACAATGACTGATATGCCTGATGCCTGATACTCCTCTGTGCCAAAGAGCTCCATTGTTATCCATCTAATAAAAACACGTCAGAGCTTCACTCTTGCACTGGGTGACATGCTTCAACATGATAAACATGAGCACTGTAAAAACTCAAATTAATCCGCAGCTGAAACTAGTCCCCAACAAGTTCTACAGCCCCATCTGTTTAAGGAAACGGTTGAGATTTTTATATAGGGGACTATATTTGCAGAAATTTGACAGAATTGTTGGTTGAGGTCAAATCAGAAGAACAAGTTAAAAAAGACTTGTGTGTAAAGTTTGAGATTTAAATTACATTCACTGTTACAGATCTATTGATCATGATCCTATTTTATGTTTGTTGCAGCACAATTTAATTTCCCTTTTTTGCAGAGAGAATCCTGTAATTCTGGTTTTCTAATTGAAGCCATTAGCAGAGTTTCAGGAGCAGGACCACATCCCATCCCACATTCCTATAAATACTCTCCCTAATCGTCTCCTCCTCTTTCGTATTCTGTATCCCTCCTGCCCATCTTTTTCTTCCCGTAGGGTCCGGTGGGGGTCCATCATGTCTGGGTAGTACGATAGATTCCCCACCAAAGCTTCCCGACAACGCAGCAACAGCACGAGCAAGAGTTCACACTTAAGTCAATCTTTTCATTTTATCTTTAAATCATTTAAACAAATCTTGTTAGTCCTGTTTGCCAGTTCGCTAGCTAATGTTTAACTTGTTAGCTAATGCTAGTGATAAATGCCACATCAATAAATCAAACAGGAGAGGTATCTCTTACCTGCTGAGAGCAGCGACCAGACGGCATGTTGACCTCTTGGCAGCTGTTTGACGTTTAGACTCTCCTCGTGTTATAAATTTGTAACTGCAGACTTCACAGATGTAAAATGCATTATATATTTTTACAGTTATACACAATGATAAATATATTTGTGTGTCCTGAAATATATTTTTGTGGATTGTCGTTTTATTTAGAAATCGCAGAATTAGTGTGACTCTTTCTGTGCACTGAAAATTATCTAACTCTATATGCCTGAGCATTAACACCACACACACACACACACACACACACACACACCTCCGCTGCTCATTAACAGCCTGCAGTAAATATTAAAGCAACTGCTGCATAATTACAGCACCACAGCAGGAACATGTTTTTTTTGGGGGGGGGGATTTCACAAATACAGCAAACTCATTAAAGCATTTTTATCTAACGAGGAGGAGGCGAAGTAAAAATGAAGAAACACTATTAGTTGTACTAATTTAATGAGCGCCCACTCAGGAGGGAAAAACATTTTAATTTGGCTCATTTAAAATGGTTATTAATCTCATTTTGCTGACATGACGCTGTTAACACAACACAACACAAAAACTGTATCCCAACAGTGTCAAAATTAAACTGTATCTCTGAAACCAACAACTTTTCTTCACTCATGGCAGATCTCTGTCTTGGTTTCATCTTATCTTGTGTGTCGGGGATAAGAAGTAATCTTCACAAGTTAATCTTTTTAGACATTTTAGGGATGGGGGACATCCAGCAGACTTTTCCTGACTACAATAAGTGGTGAAACTTTAAGTGCACTGAACAGACTGTCATAAAATGTGCTCTGTCTCTTGGTCTGTCTTCGTCTTCTTGTCACTAGAAACAAACAAAGCAGACAGCTTTAATCTCAAGGTGTATTTTGTTGGAGTGCTCCTCTAAATTAAGAGGAAGTTAAAACACAAACTGGATGTTGGCAGAAGTGAATCCTCCTGTATGGTAATTTATCTGGGGAGAGGAAACACTTCTTTTTCTTACTTCTATATATAAATATAAAACGAAACGGAGCCAGTAAATCGACGCCTTTATACTTCTACATCAGGTTTGATGTAACACTGCTATTTTTATTAGAGATTAACATAGCTCAGTACTGATTAACATAATAAAAGGATGATGCTTTCAGCTGCAGGAAGAGCTTTTTTTGTTGAGACATACGCTGGGTCAGCTCTGATCTGATGCTGAGTGAAGCTATTCTGTATTCTCCCCGAACTTTCATATTCATTATCTTAATAATACATATTAAGATAATGACGCACAATGATCGCTGCTGACTAATAGGAGGGTGAAAGATAAAAGGATTAACAAAGTGGGCAACAGAATATTTGAGTGGGAAACTCATTTGATTGCGTGTAGATTGTGTTTAGGGTTTGCACTGACTGTTTGAAGGACGGTTTACAGGAAATTGAAGTCGACCTGAGTGGGCGTCAGAGGCTCAAAGCTTCCCGTGAAGTTGGCTGACGTCAAACTCTCTCGACCAACTCTGACGCCTCTTCATATTGATTATTTCCGCCATGTCACCTCGCCACTCCGTGAGCTTTGTTTACAGTGACTTTTCTCTTGTTTGAGCATGCGACGTCACACTTTAACTGTGATTTTAATGTTTATTGTGAATTTATTCTGTTTTGATGTGTTGAAAGCGTATAAAAGCTATCTTGCTACATGTAAACGCACGAAAGGTGAGATCCAAAACTCTGTGGCACCGTTTGCCTGCCTTGTTTACTCATTAAAGATCCTGCCAGCTTTCCCCTCACCTGACCTTCTCCACCCACTCACTCAGCTGCTTCCCATTTGTTTGTACTTACCAGCCTATCTCCATTAAATCCATCTAGTGGCTGACCCTGCCTGCCTACTCTTGCCTGACCCTTGGACCGACTCTTCCCCTGGCTGACCTCTATAGATAAGTGCCTGTTTGACTGTCCTGTTTTGGACTCTTGCCTGTTTCTGGCCTGAACAACTGTTAATCTAACCATCCTATGTTGGGTTTGAGTTTGTCCTTACCTAAACTATGACAACCTAGGCACACACTAACTTTATGAACAGCTGAAAAACACATCTTCACTTACTCCCCTTGTACAAAAATGAAATGAAAATATCCGTTGGTGACGTGACTATGTCTGGCTACCGATGGTTGTCCACAACACTGGGTAGTCCTGTGATCACACAGGAAGTGGACAAAGGTTTTCGTGCAAGTAGAATTACATATAAAGTCAATGCAAAGACGTGAATAGATACAATTTTATGTCCAGTCGCACAGGCCATGGAAATTTGGACTAAGCGTGTCTGTTATTTGACTCCAGCAATCGGTTATATTTAATCTATAATAAACCGAGTTAACACATAGCCCTGATCTATCAGAACTCAATTCAGCATTCAGTTCAGTGTTTAAAAACGGACGTTTTGCTGACAGACCTGACAATTGACAATTATGGATTCAGATCACCATCTTGTAGTTATTTCAGCATCTTTTTGATCAGATTATTGCAATTAAATAATTGTAAAAAGTTAATTTCAAGCTCATGCCGCTGTAGAAGCTGGCTAAAGGCAAATTTTTAAATTATATAATGTTTACGCCCAAACCCCACCGGGCCCGTCACGCATCAATTTACACAGACCACCTCGAGCGGGCGGAAGCCAGGCATAGAAAAAGCATAGAGAAGCCGGTGGATTTTCAAAATAAAATACCCCGTGCAAACTGCCGGTCGTAAAAACAGACAAAAGCTAAACTAATTAACTATGTAGCATATTTACACATGTAGAAGCATGTTTAGAAGAACATGCACCGGGAAAATGCCCAAATCTGAGCAATAAATGAGCAAACACTGGTATGGTGCCCGAAAAGAGCCACACGACTTCTCGACATTTAGATTATTGTAGATACATGGCTAACAAGCCACTGTGGACATCAACAGAAATCCATCACCCACAAGTTCCCAAAGATCTAACCCGACCATCTGAATAGGCTGGACAGATGGGAATGCAGCCCTAAAGAGCTACTAATTCTGGTTCATTTGTATCTTTGGAGAGGCACTAAACACCAACAGCAGAGTGTTTACTGAGAGCAGATTGTTTGTGTAAATGTCCTGCGCCCACAGCTCAGCCCAATACTGTTCACTGACATAATGAACAGCTGCTGACAAAGGCCTCAGCTGACACACACACATAAACACACACCAGCAGCCAAACGAGGAAAAGAGCCAAAATCACCATTACAGCACATAGCCATGCAGGAGAGTGCACATGAACAACTCAGCTCGTGTGTTTACACTAATCATTAACAAAGCATCTTCAGAGGTAACATCCAAATCTCCTCCCATAATACAAACGGGCACCTGTCAGTTTCCTGCTACTTCGTTTTATTGTTTGTGACGGCAGATTATTTCTTAATCCGATGAAAGCACATGGAGAAAACCTAATTCATTATTTTATATTTGTGAGAAGGAATCTCAGGTGAAGCATGCTGCACTTCTGATTATGTCATCCCATTTGAGAGGTGTTGGGAGGTGATGTGCCTGACCTGAAAATGCCAGTGCATTTACACTTGCATGCACAATGTGTCAGCCTGTTTGTAGAGTGGGTTTGAAATCTCACTCTATTTTTTTCAATGCATCTTGGTTGCATTTACACCTGGATTCAAATCAAACTTAACACCATCTGGTCACCTGAGATGCATATATAATTATACTAGTTTTAGAGAGAATGCTTATCAAAGTGACACGATTCACTGCCCTGCCTTCTTTATTGTAGCTATGTTTGTCAAGCGTTCTGGCACAGCTATGCGTATGCAGTTTACAGTGATAACGATGGCAGATTTACCACTTAAATGTAATATACAGTACATAATAAATTTTAAAACAATAGGTCCTTTTAAACAGAGGTAACAGAAGCAGGTGTCATTTCTAGCTGGCAAACATCAACTTTACCAGCTGAAATGACATATGTGGCAGATTTTATCATCTGTATCTGGCTAGCTAACTAAGCTAACGTGAGTTTCAGGAAAAATTAAAAGCAGACAATAAAACAAGAAGCTTGTAAAAGAGGTTTTAAGAATGCACTTCATCCTTTTTCGCATTTTCAAACTGGATTAGAAAGAAGAGCGAGCATTATGTGAGGCAAAGATGCTATCTCTGATAACGTGCTAGCTTTGCAAACATGCAAACTCGCTAATTAACCTAAACAGTAATAGCATTCCCTCACAGTGAGTAAATATAACACAGTAGATGTCGTGTTAGATAGTTGTGAAAGGGACTTTTGTTTAAGGTCTTTTATTAGACAGACAACAGAATATATCAATATATACAAATTAAGAGTCCCAGTCAGACAAACAGCAGATGCTAGAGTTAATACTCGGTGCCACCAGAGCAACGTGACCAGGAGTCACCAGAAGTAACACTGAGTTACGCTGTAGCCAAGAGCAGATAAACAAACTCTGGTGCTCTTGTGTTTTTGGTTTTAATACAGCCTCATGCACACAGTTTTAACATGTGGAGACCTGATTATGGATGCTAAGCTATAATTAAACAGTTGTTTTGGTGTAGGGATTTACAAATGGTCAGTAAAGGGCTGCAGTCATCTAAAAACCATCTGCTCAGTTGTTGATTTTTCATGCACAATATCCAAATTTGTGTCCGGATATGCAGGTGCCTAGTATCCACTGGTGTGTAATACTTTAAATCTAATTGTTGCAATGATAAATTTGACAGGAAAATGTTCACAAGATGTTGAAACTGACATATTTTGTTCACTAAGAAGCAGCTTTGCGTTTGCACTAAAATAACAACCGTGTTACGTGGTAACAACTGCAACTCGGGCTTACTAGACAATCCTTGTTGTTCTCTGGCTCACAATCCCTCACATGGTTTTCAGCTTGGCTCGGCAACACATTCCACTAGGATGGATCTTAACAAGAACTCCCGAGCCATACTAACGTCCAATCCCTTGTTTAGTCAGCATTTAAAAGTCGGTCTGCTTGGTGGGATTTGAACTGACAGACCTTAGGTGAGGAGCCAAGTTCCCGGAGCTTTTAGGTGGCAGCTGGAATAAGGATTAATGAGCTGATCCCGATTCCATCATTTCCACTACACAACACAACTGTAAGGAGCAGAAGAGACTTGACTTAATGTCTAAGTGTGGTTTGTGTGAGCGCAGGTGAGCGTGGGTATGTGACCGAGTGGACTCACCAGCGTTAACTGTCTCAGACAGGTGAGATCATGTGGAAACAACATTATCCTGGGGCAAACTGAAGGGGGAAGAATCCCTCTGGGATTTAAACTCATGCCTAACTTAGAGAGGAAAGTTTCTGTCACACACACACACACAAGTCTAGGTGTGCGAAACTTCCCTAAATACCTAAAATATAGTTGAGTGCTGCTTTAATTTCTACAATAGGTCCAACAATTCACACAAAATTAATATATGTCAAGTTTCAGGGGCATGAGGGACCTGCAGCTTTTCCCTTTAGCGCAGTAACCATGTTTCAAATCAGAGCAAATTAGACTAAATAATCTCGCTCTGGCTCTCACCCAGGTCTATTAAAAAAAACCCATGTTCATTAGTTCAGAGGGGCTTATTTAATGGGACACTGTTACAGTTATTTATAATCCATTTGGTGAAAGAATACTCATTAGTGGCTTGCCATTGGAAACAGATCCCACCATGCAGCTGCAGTCACAGAAAACTCCATTTGCCGTAGATGTATTGATATCGGGACACAGCGCGGTTTCCCCTCTGATTGCATTTATCAGGGCAAACCTCTTAAAGGCATCTGGGATCACACAGGCCATTTTTTTTCTTCATTATTTCTAAAGCCTGATCAGCGATTGAGCCGCTCAAGCTGATAAAGTATATATTATATATATTTTTAAGTGCACAACCAAAACAACAAACTGATTAATGTTTGCTGTCAACTGACGTGGGATGTTTTGACATTTTGAATTAATGCTAACCTACTCTGAGCCCTGTTCAAAATTCAAATTTACTGTTCCAACCCTGTTTCAGAGAAATGATGGCTGGATACTAATTTGTTTTGCAAATTATAATTTGATGTTGAACATGATCACTGCATGGATTATGCTTTCTGGTAACCTCTTTGAATAACCAAATATATATATATACACAAATATATATATTACCCAAATGTAACACTTCATTTGGGTAATACACACTACTCGTATAGAGAGGTGGTCTCATTGGGTCATAGCTGCTACAAGTGGGCATTGTTTCTCCCTTTGAACTTTTGTGTGAGCTTTGCAGCTATTACTCCATGTTAAGGTCAGCACATTTGCAAAACAAAAACAACTCTCTCAGTCCCAGTTTAAACCGTTTTTTCTCCGTTACACCTACACCTTATAGTGTATAAATAAGCTGCCCTCATCTCATTTGTCTCTGACTCTGCAGACTGTTTTGCACTCTGTATGACTTGACCTTCTTTGCAAAGAATGAAACAAATACAGCTTAATTCTCAAGTCTTTATTTCAGTCTCACGTCAGTTAATAAGAATTTCTGCAGCATAAGTTTTTATGTTAAAATGTAATTCAGGTGGAATTATGTCTCTTACATAATTGTCTGTTAAAATGTAGCTAATAAATGGGATGTCTAGTAGACAGATTTGATCATTCATTGAAACTGCAATCAATTACTGTGAGGCAATGATGTCTGCATCGTGGCTCACATCCTCATACTGTCGACATGTTTCCTCACCTTTTGGTCTCTGCAGCGCTAAGTTCGAGAATGCACTCAGCTCAGACATGAGTAGCTGTCTGAGTGTATTCTCAAATGTTTCTCAGTGTAGTGGACGTTTAGTTTTAAAGTTACATTTGAGGTTGGTGGCACTGCACCTTTGGGAGCTGTAGATAATTCACCATGTCCAAGTCTGAATGGAGCACTGATTTATCCCACAATTTCATCTCATTTATTCCTGACTGTTCCTCACTATAGCAATCATTACACAGAAATATGTGCTAGCATAAAAGGGAAGTGTATGCACGCCGGTTGACATGCAGTAAGCTGCCCTATACACTTTAAATTTGATGCGACAATTAAGATCCATTCTGTACTGGAATAAATAGTACCAGCCATCCCCTACTGCCTAGCATCATCAAGGAAAGTATATCAAGGAATCTGTGCACAGTATGCAGGTTCTGTTTAGGACATTTTGAAACTGTCTTAACAAGTAATTTAGTCACAAATTCAGCCTTCAAAACTATCAAATAATATTATTGTTTGCACGATGAGATAATTTAGAATTTCGAGAAACGAGTGCACAAGCATGCATTAAAAAAATACCCCATGAAAAAACTGTATTTGTAAAATACAACACTTTAAATACTCTAAAATAAAATATAAAACAGTATATGAATTCTGACAACATTATACCAGCGCTGAGAGCCTCTGCAGAACGTGTTGTTTGACACCATGCTGTGTGTTCATATTTTATGTCCATGCAGGCATGTATCAAGCGGTATCATTAACATTAATATCACAACAACCCCAAGGCATTAGTTTAAATAAGAGGTGAAGTCCAGCGTATGCGACGCTGTGAGAGAAAGACACAGAGGGATTGAACTGTTATTGTGTCAGGCTCTGAATCTTGACTTCAGGCTAAATCTACGATAAGAAATTGTTTTTTAGAGCCATTGTATTATGAGTGTATCAGGTATATAGATGAAAACTCTATTTCACTTATTTGGCTGATATAAAATAAAATACAAGCTGCATTAGACAACAGTGTTCCTAGACTTTTTCAGTAAATTGATATAGACTTCTTAGATGACCAAACATTGGAAGAAACTGTTGCAGGTTGACCACACATTATATAAAAGAGGTCCGCCCAGGACTGGCTGCTACTCTGGCTTTTTGCATGTAGCACACGGTGCTCAGGTGAGTCCCATGCTGCTGATTAAGCTCCTAATTTGGCCTGCAGCTCTAACAGCAGAGGGAACAATCAGAGGGGCCGTCACTGTTGATATGCAGGTGTGGTGGACAGAGTTACTGTGTTTCCTTTAAAAGGTATCACGCAGCATCAAGCCAGATTTGGAGAACCTGGGGCCGAGTTCTCCTGCAGGATCCAGCTTTTGCTCTGGCTCTCTCACCTGGACTCATCCCCGCCAACGTCAGCGAGCTTGTTTTGACTTTTTGTTTTGCATCCAGCACACCTACACCTCATACTGCTCACATCTAAATCACTGATGTTCCACATTTGCAGTTATGCAGTTCTTTTATTTACTGCAATAAATACATTAATATACCATCTTCTGTTGTGTCCATCTCTGTATTTATCATGAGCGAGGAAAGCACAGTACATCATACATGTGTCAAAAAATGAGATGACGTTTAGAGCAGTACTGTGTGTATCTGTCACTCATCCTGCAACTGAATCAATATTTGACGGCTTCAGACGTTTCCTCCTCAGCTTTGACAGCAGTATTATAGCTGTGAAGTATAAGGCTGAGTGTGTGTGTGTGAGTGTCTGTGTCTATGTATACCACTTTTGCTCATAGAAAAACTGCATTCACAAACATCTTTTTTCTATTGCAAACCTGTATTTGTCAATGCCGAAAAGACTACAGGCAGGTGGAGGTCCAGGGATGATCTTCAGGTTGTTATGGAATTTTCTATCCTTAGGTTACATGAGGTCACCCGTGGGCCTCGAGGTCCTCGGCAGTATTAGTTGTGTGGCTTGGATTGGGAACAGTAGGTGCCAGTCTATCTCAACACTGTGGTGGCCAGGGTCGAAGAGACCTGCCTTCTTAGACGTAATAGATAGCTTGCCGTTGACGTTCCAATCTGCGTAAACAGACATCTGTGTCTTCAGACTAGAATATGCTGACAATAACACCTGCATGGGTAAAGACATTCTCTTTGACTAATTCTGGGTGTATAGTATTTGTGGTGTTATCTGTAGGGGTTTAAAGTCTGACCACCAGGATGAGTTGGGCAGAACGAGAGACCGACTCAGGCACTTCTGATGTACTTTGAGAGTGTCTCTAATTCTCCTTGGCCAAGCGTGAATAAATATTACAGCATAAGACATCAGAGGCTCCTGAACACTTTCTTCCCTCTTGACCTCACCATTGACCTTTGACTTCAGTGTGACAGACACAGAACAAGATGGCCAGGTAAAACATCAGGAACACACAGGGACAAGACTTGCAAATCCTGACAGTATTTTGAGGGGAAAAAAACTAAATGGTGCCAATTCTTTATCATAATATCGTGAATGCAGTCGTGTTGATTGTGATCACATCTAAAAAATCTGTTGATTGCTGTAAGAAAATAGTTGCATTCATGCAACTAAACCTTCTTCAGGTCTGTGGCCTCGAAGTCAGTCACTGCTTGTATGATTAGAGGAAAACAATTGTAATATATTTTCTTTCATGGAGGACATTTCACAGGTCAAACAAATTAATATATTGTTCATCATGTTGTTCTTCTGACTGTTGTGAGTACTGTACTGCCAGTATCGTGTTATTATGTCTTCTTCCTTTGCGTCCCATGATTTCTGCCTTTGTATTTCATCACTTTGGCCTTTGTACTGTACCAACGCTGTTTCATGGTGAATAATCAGGAAGTAAAACACAGCTCTGCAGCCAAATTGCCTTCAGCTTATCTTCACACAAAAAGAGAGTTTCTTTTGAATTTCAAAAAACTGACTTTGTGTTGCAGAAAACATGTAAATCAGACTTCAGAGACATTTTCATGACGTATCTCGGAGCTATCCAAATTTGTAATTAATAAATTCTGGAAAGTTTTTGCATTGTTTGGCCTTTACAGTGAACAAAACTACGACATTAGCATTCTGTGAAGAATCCAGCGGGAACTTCTTTGTGCAAGTGAGTTTCTTCAAACTCTCAGTGAAGACTAATGACCCTGGCGTCTGACATGCTGCCATGAGTTTGAGATCTGTTGTTGTAGCTGAGGGCTTGTTGCTTTGCACAAACAAAGACAGTGTACTCCAGTCAGTGAGACGTTGGTGCATTCGAAGCTCCACTATTACCTAAAACATCAGGCTGGTGTTATTCTATATTTTTCTCAAAAAATCCCATCCAATGAAAAATCCAACACTGTCTTAGTCTGTTTTATCAAAACTTTCTGACTTCCCCTTCAAATCATAATCACGACTCTGAAACTTGGATTTTTATATATATCGAACTTGATACTTCACACTATGGAAAAACCAAACAAAGATGGATCACTCAAAGTCACGAGGCAGTAGCAGCGCAAGTTAAAACATGCAAAGAGAAAGAATAAATGGATCTCGTTCCTTATTCTGATGTCATTTTAATAAATCATCCTCATCGTCTATGATGTAAAAAAATCAGTCAGAAGTTTAATCAACAGTTATAATTAGATATGCATGCCCTTGTTATATTTTAATCTTCATTCATGCAAACTGTTGAATAAATTAGTATCCAGTCAGATGTTTTACATACAGCACGAGTTTTAGCTTAGGAGCCTGTCACTAAATGCATGTGCACTGTTAGATATTATAAAAAAAGGCATCAGGATTCACTTTCAAATAACCTTAATCATGAATGATGATGGATGGTGTGAGAGGGCTGAGCATCCATCACGCTCATTAATTAAGGCTACAAAAGCAAAATATCTCCTGATGCAGCCTGTGAATGATCAAATAACAATCTTCCTCCTCATTATGATATTTTTAACCCTCTCTGCTCCTTCTTGTGCACCAGGTACCAAAAAATGTGTTAAAATGTTCGTGTCCATAAACGTCCTGGCATGACTTCATGAAGCCGAATATCTGAATCACAAACAGCTTCAACAGATGAAGACAATCTTACATATTCTTTGCCTGAAAAAGGATTTATATGCAACCATTAAACTGTCTTGAGTTGTTCATCAACACAAATACTCATGGCATCAGCTCCAAACTCATTAATTCCTACTGAACACACCAATCTTATATAATATAGAAACAATATACAGTAGTCACATTTTTGAAAATGAATGCGATCTGAAACGTCACACTTGGTGTGGTTGTACTGAGCTCTAGTGCCTGGTGAACCTAAACAAGGCATTGATCCTCACAGATTCCACATGCATTTAAAGCATGTATCCAAGTTTTTACAATGAATATTTATATCTATTGATATTTGTGCTATTAAGTCCAATCAATTTTATTTAGAAAGCCCAGAATCACAAATCACATTTTGCCACTTTACAGTCTGTACAGCACACGATCGAGCGGCAACCTCTGTGGTTGTGAGATGAACTCAGTGTGGAAGTGTCAAAAACTGTAGTTCCTTGAACATCCACTTGAGGCTGGCTGCAGAACAAGTCAATCTCCATAAGCCCCCATGTTAAAATGTTCAACTTCACAGCAGGAATAAACATGTTTACAGCCTGGTACAATTACAGTTTTGGTCTCTATAGATAATTTCTGTTCATGACAGCTGTACTGAGGGTGAATTTTATTTTAACTCACCTGTTCAAATTGTATTAGGGTTTCAAGTTATACTTAATTAACAGCGTGGACGCTTTGATTGACAAGTAGGTGCTGTCACAGGTGGCTTGTTTGAGCATCCAGGTGTCATTCAGCCCACATCAGGTCCGCTGATGATCCACATCTTTGCTGATTTTTAGATTAGCCGGTAGACAGAAGAGGCAGCATTTTTTAAAACAGCTCCTATGAGTGACGTCACAGATACTACGTACATATTTATACAGTACAGGAAGTATAAATGTAGCATTGCTCCACATGAACTGCATCTTTCAGAGTTAAACAACATTTGTAAAGTGGATTTCAGCTTCAAGTTGAAAAAGCTATTTTATGCAACACGTTTTAAGGTACAGACTTATTAAAAACCATTAAAACTTTTTATCCCCTCCATCCATTTATCATCTTGCCGTGAGTGATATGTTTCTGCATTGTGGATTTGATAATACAATAACGTCTTTGTTCTGTGCTCTACACACAGGGAGGGGCTGCAAGTGTGATCGTTTAAGTGTTTAAAGTGGAGAGGCAATAAAGATATCTGGTTCCTTCCTGGTAAAACTCCAGGAGACTATAATATGCACGCTCATCCTGTTTCATCTCCCACTATGTCATATAAAACCCTGTAAAATATAGATGTGACAGGATTTATTGGAGTTACCACATGGTGCTACCACAACAGCTCACAGGGCAAATTAGAATAATTGTTTCAGACGAGAGTAATAACTCAAACTTATCAGCAGAGCGTAGTGAGTAAACCAAAGTAATCTCAGTTTATCCCCCTCTTTTAAATGAAGCAACTATTTTCAGATCAACTGTATCAATCATTGAGTGGAAATGAGGTGAGCTAACCACATTTTATCCACCTGTGTATTTAGCACTACACCCCTGTGTATCAGGTTTGTTTTCAGACTTTCACTGTTTATGGTAGTTGTAAGTTTTGTCTGCATTTTGAATACATTTCTGTCTCATAAAGCTGACTCCGTCCTTTAGTGAAGTTCATTTACCTGTTCAACACTTCACATATTCTTAGCACTTTCAGGTATTTTTCCAAACTGGAAGCAGAAGAAACGACACACTCAGTTCTGCTGGTGGATGTTAGATGGGGGTGCTCTGCTTACCTTTGTGATTTAGGAACCAACCATAAATTGCTGCACGGCATTCCCCATTTCTGTCTCCCTCATCTTCATCTTCTGTCATCTTTCTACTTGATAACATGTAGGCCATAAAACGCTCAGAAAAATATTCACTATAGGAAAATGTGGCATAATAAAATGTATTTTTACTAAGAGTAATATAAATCAGCTTTTTTTTTAATTGATTGACTATTTTGATAGCCCAAAGCTGGTTTGTGCCCTGTTGTTGGAAAGAATAGTATTGGAGGTATTCAGATCCTTTACTCGAGTAAAAGTACCTCTATCACTCTGTTAAACTCTGTTACATGTTAAATTTCTGCATCGAGAATGTTATTTAAGTAAAAGTATTAAAGTATAATCAGCAAAACTACTCAATGCAGAAAAAGGTTGTTTTACTATTGTTATTATTGTTATTATTAGAGATTGTTTGGTTTGTAGAAAATAGTGAGAAAAACTGACTAAAGACGCCATCAACGAAAACCTCAAAATTATTGAAATAAATTAAAATGATTAAAAAATGATTCAAAGCGTGAAATGTTCATATTTATGAAGCTGAATCCATGAAATGCCAATTAACTTCTGACTAATCATTTCTGCTGCACTTGTACTGTTTAATAAATTTAAAAAGACGTCATATTTCAAAAAGCTCTTGTGTTCTTTATTTCTCTTCTTTATTTGGAAAATAACTAAGCTGTCAGATAAATGTGCTGCAATAAAACTCCAGCATTTCCTTCCAAGATGTAGTGAAGTAGTGCTTACTTATTTATGTAGTGTATGAGTACATGTACTTCCATTACACCGCTGGTATTGGAGGATATGAAATAACTGATTTGTGCTTATTCACAGACATATATGTTCACTGGTCAACCGCTGCTTTCCACAGTCGTTATTTGGCTACAGTAATGTTGTGATTTTATTTATCATCCAGGGCTACATGACAGAGTTTGCTCAAAAATTACAGTAACAAAAGAATAAAAACAACAGAGTAATAACTATAAAGTGCATATGGAGTGTAACTGCACATTGATGTTGATATTGTTTTCAGTGTGTCTGATGTTTCAGCCGTCCTTCCTGCAGAAGGTGGAGGGGTTATTACAGCTTGAGTCCCGTGGTGTTCTACAGCGCGCCTCAGTGGTCTCAGTCTACGGCTGAAGGTGCTCTGATATGACTCCAGTGTGGCGTGCAGGCGATGAAAGGCATTGTCCATAATACTGAGTAGCTTCCTCAGGCATACCCCTCTCTGACATCTCCACCAAAGGTACCAGCTGCACTCCCAGGACAGAAGCAGCTCTCCTGATGGGCTTATCGAGTCTGTTACAGTGTAGAAAATGATACCGGCCACATCTGCAGCATGAATCTTGTTCTCTAATTTCTGTTCCTAAGTACAAAAGCAAGTAGGCCCTTTTTCTATATGTTTGTGTTATCAGCTTGTTTTTGGTATTTCCGACTCCCCTGACACCTGAGGCAACATCATGTAAACAATCAGTCTGTCATTGAAAAAGAAATTTATGATTCTGTCTCATACACCTGAATGGAGACTTTTAAAAAGGATCAAACCACAAGAGACATATCTAATCTTTTCGTATCAGTGCTGCAAGACTCACCAGCTGACCTGTCTGGTGTCTACTGGGAAGAAAAAAACTTTCCAAACTTCAAGTTTAGCCTCTAAGATAAAGATCTGTAGTTCCTCAAAGCAGTTGTTTGAAAAATGAGACAAAGATTATTATCAGAACGCTGTCAGAGAAACTCAACACAGGCACACTTTTGACCGTCCGTTTCAAGAGAAGTATTTCAAAGGGCTAAACTGAAAAAAAAAAAAACAAGCCGACACTGTGGTTCATTCCCACGTGGTCGTTCCATCTCCCCAGGATAGCGATGATGGGATCAAAGAAGACGCTGTCCACTTAAAGCTCAGCAGTTTTTATTTCCACTTAATACAGCCCATAAAGTGTGTGTGTATATGTGTGGTGTGCGTGCCTACATGTGTGCAAGCGGTGTGCTCCATTTCTTCATTAACGTTTTCTATACTCCAAGAGCCTGTTAATTAGCTTTCAAGGAGCTGGTATTGATTCAATTAAAGATAAAATATACAGAAGATGGGAGACAGAAAGAGCCGTTCAATCACGGCATTTAATGAATGAACAAGACCGCTCTTTACTGTGAATCAGGACAGATCATGCAATATGATTTCAAGAGATTTTATTTGTGTTTAAAAATTGAGATTGAATCGAATTCAGAGAACTCTTTGGAGATTAAAACTCTGATATTAAAAAGAAACGGAGCAGTGTGACGAGGTACTTCACGTAAAATATCAGTTTAAACAGAGATGTCGCTTGTCAGTAGCAGCCTGAACTGTGCTTTTCTTTTAAATGTATTTGTGTAAAACAGGAGAAACAGTGTTTAAAGTATTGTACGCTCCCTAAGGCAATGCTGCAAACATTCCCAGTCTTCAGTGTCAGTGTATGTTTTGAAGTATCTCCACATCATGCTTTTAGTTTCTACCTCCATTCATCCAAACAGAAACTTCCCCTGAGGTCAAAATAGGTTTCTTATGGCAGCTGCTTATTTTTTGTGACTGCTTATTATTGCAGAATCTTGACAGTGTTTAGTGATTATACGCTAGCTAAAGTAATCAAACAACAGTTTTCATTTACATTTGTAACGCTGGGCTGAATTACCTTTCCAAAAGAAAGCAGGAAACTTTGGCGTCACTTTGAAAGCATTAGTTCCTCATTAGCGATATTCTACATCGATGTTTATCCTTGTTTTCTGCCGACGTTTGTCCCGAATTTGTTTTGCGTCTTTGATGCAAAGAGTCCTGCTCTCTTGGCTCTTCTTGTGCTGAATAATAAGTATGATCCTCCATTTGTCAACTTTTCACAGCTTATAACAAAACACAACACAGCGAGCCAGAGCTAGCAACACTTCTTCCTCCTCTACATCACGTCTGTCCTCTTCTTCTTCAACTACTTCTTTTGTGGCTACGTCAGCAAAATAGTGGCGAAACACAGTCTCCAGTGCCCTACTGTAACAAACATGGTGGCGCATGATGGTGGACGCCATGTAAGGCGACCTACGGCATATGTAGATAAAAAGGCTAATATAAGGTAATCAAAACAGATTCATTTCATAGTTCATATGTTACTGAAACATCCATCCATCCATTATCTGTAACCACTTGTCC
Source organism: Sciaenops ocellatus (assembly GCA_033000465.1). Classification (NCBI taxonomy): domain Eukaryota; kingdom Metazoa; phylum Chordata; class Actinopteri; family Sciaenidae; genus Sciaenops; species Sciaenops ocellatus. The sequence goes on along the minus strand of CP136878.1, from coordinate 11,601,301 downwards.
TCATCAGAGTCATGGTGGGGCTGGAGCCTATCCCAGCTGACTTAGGGCGAGAGGCGTGGCACATCCTGAACGAGCCACCGGCTTATCACAGGACACATAGAGACATATTAAGTGCATGTTTTTGGACTGGAGAGAAAACACACAGACACGGAGAACATGCAAACTTTACAAAGAAAGGTCCCAGCCGTGGTTCGAACGAGGAACCTTCGTGCTTTGAGGCAACAGTGCTATACATTCAGTGCTATATATTCAAATACACTGAACCTTTAATATAAGACATGACATTTGGGTTTATCATTCACGTCGTTTTCAGATTTAGTTCCCTCAACTTCTGGGGGAAAATAGAGTGACAACACAGACAAATAGCTGTAAATATGCATGTTTACTAACAGCCCCCACTTAAAGAAGTGGAGGATGTAGCTGAAAGTTGTAGTTTTCTACTCCACTGTTCTGTCAATGTGTCACATAATTTTGCAATAAAACACAGATTTCTCAATCGACCTGAGCAGAGTTAGTATTTCTACTAAGACACTAAGACTGTTGTTGTGTTCAGAACTACTTCCTCTTAATTAATATCTATTGTTATGAAATTAGACGATCAGACAAACTGAAACATACAGAAATATTACGTCATCTTGGGAAACATTAGTGGTTTAGAAATTTTGTTTTGTTTTGTTCAGTTTTCTGCTCATTGAAGTTATTCTGCAATGTGTGACTGAAACATGACATATTTCACTGTAAATGCATCCTGTATCAGCATTGTAGCATGTCAACAATGTCATGACACACTGATTGAAGGATGTGTGTAGACAAGGCTTTAGAAATCATTAAATCAATGCATGCAGCTAATCTCAAACTCAAGGTTGTTTGTGCATCATTATTTGTTTGTCAGGGGGCCTCTGTGAGGTCCCTGCACCCGATCCCCAGAGCCTCTGCCCTACAGGCTATACTGTAATAATAACGGGGCGGACAGTCAAAACAAATGCACTTTGCAAACACATGCCTGTGGCTGCAGTCGATGCAATTCACGCACAGTGTGTGAGAGAGAGAGAAAGAGAGAGAGAGAAAAGGGGGAGGAGGAGGAGGCTCTGCCGTGCAGCCAGTCCCATCAAAACCTCCAAGAAACGCAGATTTTAATGCAACTTGTTGACGGACTCTATAATCTAAACCCGGGAAACAGTGGACCGCATCAGCACCGGGAAGCTCCGTGTGTCTCTCCGGGAGTTTAATTGTTGATGGAGAAACCCCTCAAAGAGCTGCGCCTTGGTGCATCAGATGGAGCTCCGCACTTTTCTACACTTTTCACACATTCCGGCGATTGAACTCTGGAAAAAGCGATTACTAAAGTAACTGCTGTCGGTCAGTGAGCAGCGGACTAAAGTTTACTGAGAGACACTCTCCACCTTTCAGATGAGATGTGAAGCAGTCTCACTTATAAAGGAGCAGCAACACCTACAGAAGCTGCGCGCTGGTGCTTTCTGTGTGTAACCACTTCGTATTTGTTTGTGCTGGACGTGCGTAAATGAAGGACGCTGCTGCCGGGATTCCCTTTTTGCTTTTGTGTTCACTTTTAATCAAAGACAAAGAGGAGAGAAAAACACCAAATTGAGAGAAAATGGTGAGTTTAACGATCTTTCCCTCTTTTTTTCAAATACTAACTGTCCGTGTTTGTCACCGTTACGCACGGGTTTGAGGGGCGCAAAACAGATGATATTAGTTTCTATTCCAAGTCGAGTCAACAGTGAAGTAGAATCTTTTTACTTGCAAAAAGAAGCTGAACTAATATTTCAGGTAAAAATACCACAGAAAGCTCAAACTGCTCCGCAGAGAACCCTGAAATATTCCCACACACACAAGCGATGCAACAGAGCATGACAAGGTCACTTGTGATCACCACTGGCACCGTGTAAGTCCCGATAGGACTATTTCAGTGACACGAAGATGTCGCAAAGTAGGCTATGATAAGGTCAATATAAGCTGTTAGTATATCCATATTCCCTATGGGAAAATAAAAAGACATTTACACGGGGTGAAGGTTGTAAAGGAGTGTAAGACATGGATAAAATCAGCATGAAGTCCCAGTGTGCCAAAACTGATTCGCAGGGTGAGTAAACAGCTGGAGGTTGCTGCTGGTTTCAAAGGAACAATATATTTAAGAGCTAAAATAAGAAGAACGTCAATTTCAGCTCTTCAAGGTCATTAAAGACCTTGAAGAGAGGTTCATGGCAACATAATGCTGAATACTGCACGCTCCCCAAGGCACTGGCGTTATTTCAAGGATATTTTCCCTCAGGTGACTTTATGTGTTTAAACTTTCATATTCAATGATCCCCAATCTTTAGCATCAGCCACGTTCTGAAGAGGAAGCTTCACATGATGCAGGCTTCTCTTAATTTATGTGGGCTTTATGGCTCTGTAATATCTGAACCGAAGCTTCCCCAGGGGTTAAAATTGTTTTCTTGTGACAGCTGCTTCTTCTTTGTGACTGGTCATTATTGCCAGCCCTGCAGAAACTCAAGTAAATATCTCTGCTGTGTGGTGGAGTTAATATAAGATTCTCTCTGCAGGTAGTTCCCTCAACTTCTGGAAATAAATAGAGTTAATTGCAAACTGACAAAAAGCCGTCATAAACCTTTTTTTTTTTTTTAAGTCATTGGCTGTATGCTTTTAGATAAAAATACCATAAGTTTTGTTGTTTTTTTGTAACATACAGAATCTCAAACAACATTCTGCCGCATCGCAACAGTAAATATGTGTTACTGACATGCATTTTCACTTTTCAAAATTCAGTGCAGAAGTGCCAGGCATGCAAGTCCACACGGATAAAAACCTGCATGAACGAAGCCTCAGATGTCAAAACTGATTTACAGGATGAGGCTTCTAGCTTCATTATTGTTTTGTACAGTCACTGATTGTGTGATTGTCCTTTAGTTATTTGTTACCGCAAACTTCATGTTTACTCTTCAGAGTAATTTCTATGAAAATAACTGTAATATGAAGGTTGCAGGGACTTTTTTTCTGACTTCTTCACCTCTGAGTTAACAGCCTGAGGATTAGGCTGGTTGCAGGAGAGAATTTAATAATGCGATAAAGCTTATTTAGCTTCACTTGCAAGGCTTAAACTCCTATAATAATGAAAGGAGTATAATGTATGCCAGCAGTCTAAGAGAGAAGGTACTGGTTGACTGGTCGTGATGCTGACACTGAAGGTGTTTATCTCCAACCCAGCACACATGCAGCTGAATTCATTTAGCAAATGTAGGGCAGGAGAGAGGAGCTACATTTTGATATTGGTTATAGGTCATCCCATAAGGCTTATGTGTGTTGTGGCAATTTGGCTTCCTGCTGAATGAGACACTTTTGATATCATTCTCATTTAAAAAAAAATCTGATCATCTTGACTCTGAAGGAAGAAATGAAAATATCTGAACGCCATGCGAAGATGTTTCTTTTGTCGTTTGTTGTTGCCGGTGAGGAGGAGAGGTGAGCAGCCACAGCATTAAGTCCATTTCAAGTTGGAAAAAAATAGATCTGTCCTCTGTGCTCTCAAGCTTTTCACAAACCCACCTCAGGCTCTCTTGGCAGAGAGAGGGTTGCATTTTCGCTTTAAGTAGCTGACTGATGTGAGAGATACTCAGGAAAATGAAAGAGAGTCACCCTCATGGTGCTCTGATGAAAAGTATTTTTCAGCACACAATGTCCCTCCATTTTGTTGGGAGCCTCACAGATGTGGGGCTTCTCACCCTTTCCTCCCCCATCCTCTCACACTGAATCAGACCTGCTACAAACAAAAAATTAAACTGACAACCCACTGACATAAACCTCATATTAATATGATGTCGTCCTCTTTCCCTGCTTAATAATGACACTGAATTAAAACAAATTGGAAACAATGAATCTTGGATGATGATACAGTTGGATATGTTATTTCTTTATACAATGATGGAGGAGGTTTCTCCCCTCACGAGAGACCAGATCACAAAAATTACTCATTTGTAGCTCATTATGAAAAGTATGGTTTAATAATTGATATAGGAAGAGGCAATTAAGGCCTGATGGTTTCAAGAGTGCACCATGAGCATAAAAAGAACAGCTCTGTCTGATAATATCTTTTTACATATAGAAAATATAGGGCTGCCTGGAGTTATATTTTTCTTCGCAATTGAAAATGGAGCTGAAATTGAAATTCAGACCCTGGTCTTGTACATTCAATCATCTGTGCCGCAAATCACTGTTATCAGTCGGGTACAAATGATGCTGAGAGTCAGGGGTGTATAAGATGAGGGAAATATAGCTCAAGGAAATAAAAATATCAATAATGTCACCACTTTTAACCTGAACTGAACAAACACTGACATATAGTTATAGTGAATGATCAATTTGATGCACCCCTCCTCAAAACAGCTTTATGTAAACAGTGTTTGTAGGGAAGTGTATTTTATTTACAGGGTAACCTCCGAAAATCTAAAATACAAGCACAAGAAGTCAGACTCTGTTCTAGCCTGAGCTGTAATTGTTAGCATGTTATTTCTAGCCTACATTATTTATTTTTATATTGGGTTAAAATATTTTTTTAAAAATTACTAGAACTAGCTCTACGCTGCAATATAAGGATGCTGCTTCATTATTTTTTTGTCTTCTACATGGATCATCAACTATGAGCATGTTTTTGTCCATGTCGCTTTAGCCTCAGTCTTTTAGCATGATAGAGCCATCGAAGTGCATATCTACAAGTTTTTTTTTCTCGTGCAACATGAAAAACGATGTTCATGTTCAACTTTGTACCTGGAATAGTAAAGCTAGCATCAAGCTTTATGTCCATGACCATTATGGCCATTTCTAGCATACATAATTTTATATTTAAGTAATAAATTCTAATACTAGAACTAGCTCTACGCTGCAATGTAAGGATGCTGCTTCTTTATTTTCGTGTCTTCTACATGGATCATCAACTATGAGGATGTTGACTTTTTGTCGCCTCAGTCTTTCATCATGATAGAGCCAACATAGTGCATATTTACAGAGTTTTTGTGTTAAAAAAAAGCTCAGTTTGAAATATTAAAAGGTGAGCCAGAGAAAATATTTTCAACCGTGCATCTCATCTCATGGAGATAATGTTGGCTTAAATAGCTAGCTAGCTGCAGGTGATAAGATCTGCTAGCCACAGTTGTCATTCAGTCAGGCATGATGTGCTGTGGGAATGGAAAGCTTGACCACCTTAGCAACAGTAACCGTCAGTGTATCGGCTCCCAGTGAGACACATACAGAAGCTTTTCATTTCTCTCAGCATGTTCATTGTTATTCTCGGGAAGGAACATATGAACAGCACACAGCGCATGTTATTTTTCATTTGTCTGGCAGTACATGACAGATAATTCAGCCGCAGGACTGAGTCGAAACTGAGAGAACAAGAAGCAGATGTATGCAGGCGAGTTACAGCCTCATTCCACAATTTTATCATTTGTCACTACTTGGCGTAAACCGGGATCGGGATCTGCTGCGAGACGTAACATCGCAAAACACACTAAAGCACTTGAGTTAATTTAACACAGTGTTATCATCACATTGTTTGTCCTGCAGACTGTTTACAGTACCGTGCAGCACGTGAGTTGGCTGAGAAGCAACATCACAGCTGAGCAGATGGTGGGGCAGTGTCTGTGAAGAAGACTTTACCATTCAGCTGTAAAACACCCTGCTCGTCTGTTGTTGCCACAACTCTTTGAAGTATCAGAGAAAGCTCTAATTGTGTGATGGAAGCAGGCTATTAGAATAATGACCAGGATATACTGGATGTGCGATGAGCAAGATGAGATGAACACTGACACTGTAGTTATTAATAGGCCCGACTGCTGACACGAGACAGAGCTAACTACTGTCAGATGAACTAGGCTTTCTAAACTCAGTGAGAAGCTACTGTGTCAGACAATGTGACAGCAGTTCTCAGTGTCCAAGCCTCAATATGTTAGCAGTAATAATACACAAGGCAAAAAGATGAACTGGGCAGTGTCCTCCGATCAAAGCAAGATCAAGTAACAAGTCAAGATCAAATAAACATGCAAAATATTTAGGAAGCTGCGTCATCAAAGGCTGAAACTGAACAGTACGGGAAGAGCAAGTGGGAGAAATAATCATCACATAACACCAATCATCAGTGGCATCCAGAGCAGGAACCAGTTACCATCACGGTAATCAGGCATCCAACTATGAGCTATAAAAACAGCAGCTGAGACGGAACATAACCCACAAAGAAACAAACACACTAATGAACGTGTAGCAGTACGAACAAGTCACTAATCTCTACAAACAGATACCTGCATATGGATGTGGAATCTGCAGGGGACCAAGATTTTGTCACAGAGCTTTCTGTCTGTAGCCCGAGTAGCATTGACCAGTCACGTTTGAGCTAGCTTTGGTTGAAACGGTCCGTGTGAAGAGGGAAAGAGGTGGAAATCTTAGAACCCTGACGTCGATTTAGCTTTTTATTAGCTTTTTTAAAAGCAATCCTCGTGTATAAAGTTGCTAACCGGACTGCAGAGGAAGTCTTGGCCTGGATATTTGTTATACGTTCTCTGGATATCTGCTGGCTACAATGGAAGCCCAGAAACATCAGCCGCTGACGCCAGAGGCTAAATAATTGTCAGGCGATAGCCAATGGATTTCTCAGATCGCTTAAGACTGGCTAACATAAAGCAGAACAATCAGTGGAGACAAGTTTAAGGGACTTTTCACCAGCCTGCACCTCTGTGGCCCAAGAATAATCCATCTTACCAGGATCTACAGCCATAATCAGGATGCCGTTTGGCACCAAAGCCACGGGTTAACATAACAGGGCAGTTTAAAGAAACTATGGATCCAGAGTTAGATGACAAAAATGAAGAGGAAGCAGGAAATCCAGAGACGAAGAGAGGCAGCTACATTCGAGTACTACCACAGAGTAAGACAGATGTGCACATACGCACATTGTACGCTCTGATGATCATCAGATATTGGCTGCTGTAGAGAGTTAGCTAAGACAAGACGTGGAAGCTGCTGACAGTTTACTAAAGCCCAGAAATGTCAGTCACAGCGTCCAGGGGTTTAAACCTCCTTAGACACGTTTGACCCAACAGAGTCTGCGTCGAGCTGATTCTTCATGAATGGCTGTGATTAGACCTTTGACCAATTACCTTTAATTTACGCCTGATATACTTATTTACTGTCACATGCGTAGAGTTTCAAGACTTTTGCAAATGTATGTGGATGTTCACGCAAATGTTCTCCATTTCACGTTACGCTTCCCTTCTCTCATCAAATCTTCTCACTGTGTGTGCCGCTGTGTTTTGTCTTTACACTGAAATTAAAGCGATCGAGAAAATTGAGACTGTATCAGTGGTAATCCCATCGGATATACATGCAGGATTATTCATAAGGGATTGGAGTGAGTGTGAGAAAGCAGTTAAAATAATATCCCTCTATCAGTCTCTCTTCCACCCAGTCTCTTTCTCTTCATCTTTTTCTACCACATTGTTTCAGCAGAGGGGTCAGTCCACTATGTTACTGTCTCAGAACAATGTTAATCATGCTTTGTTTTGCTCTCTTCTTTGATCTGATTTTTTTTACATTCTTTAATTTCGCCCTTTTCTTGTCTCGATTTCATTTCTATTCCCTTCCTTCACATTGTCTTCTTGTTTTTAATCCTCCATCACTGACCAATCTACAGTCAGGCTACCCATATAATTAGAGCTGAAAGTCTAAGATTGGGCCCTCCTGATGAAAGTCATAATTATAGATCAGGACATTTTGTCACTTAGCATGAAAATGACTGCAGGGGTCATCAGAATCCATTCAGGTCTGTACTCACAGCGGCAGCTCGGCCACTCAGGCCATTAGTGGTCAATATCTCAAGATTGACTACTTGCTGAAAGATGCCTGTTTCCATTACTTGAAGCCTGTTGAGGGACGTAGTTGAGAGGCTGTGATTTGTTGACTGAAAGCCTGCAGAGAAAAATGTTGGATAAATGGAAAATACCACAAAGCAGCACAGAGAAATACGAAGTGTCTGTACTCACTGGATTTGTATAATTTCACGGTTTCTACTCGAACCATGACATGAACAAAGCTAGAATATTATTAAAATTGTGTTTTCGTGTTGTTTTGACATCAACTTTAAAATTATATTGATCTGTTTTAGAAAATACTGACAAGAGAGCATCAATATTATTATTAAACATTAAAATTTCAGCCCTGATCGGTCTTTTGCTGTCCTGTATCAGCAACAATGGATACAATGTATTGTAAGTTTCTATTTTGCTATGAAATATATGAGGCAATATGGGTTTGCTCTCACAATTGCCTCACAGTAAGAAGTCGAGTGCGGCCTTTCTGTAATGTGTGAATGGTTGTTTGTCTCTATGTGTCAGCCCTATGATGAACTGGAAGCAGTGTTTGATTTGTTCAGTCTGGACTACTGCAGAAACATGGTCATCCGACATCTTTATAAAAAGCTCATTCTAAGGTAAAAAAAACAAACAAAGATTCAGATTTTCAGGCGATTAAACACTAATGAATATTATATATCCATTTCTGTTGTCCATATTCTGTAAATAAAGCCTTACTACCTACATTACTGCAGCTGGAGATAGCAGCTACAGTAATGTAGGTAGTAAGTGAGTCGGTTGCTCAGTGTGCTGAGATGACACGTAAATGTTACGACTGTACAGATATACTACACATGAAAATATATTGATAAAATGCAGAAGCATTATTTCTTCGTGGTCAATGTCTTCTTCGACACCAGGTATCGTATAAAGTACTCTCTTGGTATCAGTATCACTTTAAGGATACTGAAACTGGTATTGTAATGTTTTAAATGACACTCAGCACTCTGTATAGATCTGAAATATGTTACCAAAACTGACTAAAACATATGACTAAGACATATTTCATGTAAAAAAATGTTAGAGTTTTCTATTTTTAGATTTTATTATTTTATGAACAGATTTTTTATGCTCTTTGTGGAAAGTAAATTCCCTCCACGGACAATAAAGATTTAATTAATTCTTTCTGCACAGAAACTTCCCTTTCAGTAGTTTCAGTAGTTTCTCACTGATAGCTGCTTCACCGTCTTTATGCAGGACTCCGTTCAGTTTCATCCTCTGTTGCTCTGACAGTGTAACATATTAGCTACAATGTCATCCATCTAATATCTCCGCAACTGTCATAAGACCACCTCTCATTTTAGTCACGGATCACTGTGCTTGAGAAAGATCCTCTCTGTAATAAAAACACACAAGGAACTATTAACTATTTAGCCATTTAGAGGCACAGAGGATGATTTTTTTTCCTGATGTAGGGCAGCATATATGGCACAGCAATGCATTTTATTTTTTCTCCACTGGAACGGCACCCTGGAGGTTACTTTATCAACTTTATCATGTTTTCTTGCAAATTGGGCCACACAGGAGGGCACTTTATCACGTTTTATCTTTAGGGGCACCCAAGAGTGAGAGTGAGTCCACCAGTGCAGCCTCATGATGAATGAATGTGAATTATTGCACATTATTAAACATTTTCAGAGATGTGTCACAGGTATAGTTTGAGCTACACTTAAAAGGTTGAAATCTTGCTTTATTGAGCTGAGTTAATGAGTGGAGTTTGATTTGACCATGGTAATGTCTCTCTGCACATTACACAGAGGTTTTGAAGTCTCCAGCATGTTTTCTAGAGTGAAATTTCAAACAATACTCTGAACACAAACTTGTTAGCGCTCCTCTGTCACTTGTTCACTTTGTTCTTTGTGTAAATTGACAGCTTCTTCCTGTCTTGAACTTGATTATAATTTTGTTCAACACTCCATCCAGACTCAAGATGTCAAGAGTTTCTGTTCTTTTTACTTACAAATGGGCTTCCACGTGATTTCTCTGGGGTTCTGCATTGCTATATGGATCCATCCTGCTTAATTGACAATAAAATCAATCCACCGTCTCGATGAAAGTTACAGCCGTCTGTGCAATACCAACTAGCCTTTTGCTGCTCACGTGGAGAAATATTCAAAACTAGTTAAAGATACAACAAAAGTTTGACCTATATTTCAATTCTGTTCATAACAGAGGGCCGCACAGTAGGGTGCAGTGGTTAGCGCTGTCACCTCACAGCAAGAAGGTTCCTGGTTCAAACGTGTGTCCCCGTGTCTGCGTGGGTTCTCTCCGGGTACTCTGGCTTCCTCCCACAGTCCAAAGACATGCACGGTAATTGGTAACTCTCTCCTTAGGTGTGAATGTGAGTGTGAATGGTTGTATGTCTCTGTGTGTCAGCCCTGTGATGAACTGGCGGCTTGTACACGGTGAACCCTGACTCTTGCCCAATGTCTGTCGTGAAATGCTTGAGCCCCCCACAATCCTGATAAGTTACTGAAAATCAGATCAGTGGGTGGAATTAAGAACAGAAGTTGGCTCATGACACTTTACATAAAGACCAGGTCTAGACCGAAGTACTCTTTATAATATTATTTATAGAGACCTGACAATTCCCACCATGAGCAAGCACTTGTAGACAGTGGCAAGGAAATAATAATACTACTACGACTAGAATAATATTAAAAACTGAACTAAACTAGTAACAATAATAATATGATAATAATAATATGAATATGAATATGAATATGAATAAGAACTGTCACAGTTTACATTCTTCTTCCTAGAACAATATTGGTGGTTTTAAATTATTTTATGTCAGAAAGAAGTTTATTATTTTGGCATATTTCAAACACAAAGGAGTTTCAAAGAGCTTCGCATGAGATAGAAAAAACAATTGAAATCACAATGAAGAGAAACAACAGATAAGAAATGCAGTTTCTGTGAAGTTACAGTCCATTAATATACAGACAATTTAATAAAAAACAATATATAAAAATGTGCTTATGTGTTGGTCCCTATTGTCAATCACACTAATTAATTCTTAACGGTATCTTTAAACTCACATTCATAAAATAAATTCTGATTTAAGCACTTCTCATAAGGCTGATCATGCTTTTTAACAACATTTCTAAGTAATTCAAGTCTTTTTAGGGCTTTACACGGCACGCAGAAGGCAACTTTTAAAGTGACTACTAACCTTCTGGTGTCAGTAAATGTTGGCTTATTGTTTAGTATCAATCTTTTGACAATACTCCAATTTTATTGAATATCCAGACGTATAACCATCATATTCATGGTGCACAAAAAACACAGATATTTGTGTACTTGGCACGAATCATACTGTGGGTTGATAAGATTGTGCACAAGATCAAATCAACCCACATGTGAGCGTCTCTGCTGAGATCGCTCTACACTGTATCGTCCGCTGCCGCAGCTACAGATCAATCCACAGAGTGCTGCAGCTCATCCTCTTCCCAGCATGCACAGTACTGCAGGGCTCAATTCTTGGTCCAATTTCAGTGTACATGCTAACCCTCATGTGACTCCTAATGTGTCATTTCACTGCCATGTTGATGACATCCTTTTAAAAGCCTTTAAAAGCTCTGCTCTGTATTACCAAGTGTGACTTCGTAGGATCAGGAAGTATGATTTTTTTCAAATGTAAAGACTATATAAACAAAATCCCTGAAAACTTGAGACAGTCAAGACTACTTTATGAGTGTATGAGACAGAAATGTTTGTATTTAGCTGCCCCGTTGTCTTAAATGTAAAAATGACCCTTTTATAGAGTCAGCTTAATATTTGTAGCATGAAATTTGATGACTTTTCCTGATCTGATCCAAAAGAAAAAATATATAACTATACACCACCAAGGTACGAATATTGTCCTTATGGTGCTGACCCACAGTTTACAACCATAATTAATAGAAGTGTTAGTAAAAGGCATGAAAGAGGATGTGCATATGCCTGAGAAAGTGAAAACTTTCTTGGGTGCATGTGGCATCTCTGGGACAGGTAGTGTTTCAGGAGTATTGGTTGGTTTCTGGGTCTCAAAATATAATGAAGCTGTCATCGTGTGCTGCGTGCACCCTGCATGATGGATGCAACAGGGGTGAAACAGCATGCCATAACTTTCTTTTTTTGTTATTTTTAGTTATGTGCTATTTTTATTCTTCTCCACATTCTTTGTATGTATCATTACTTTCTGTCGATCTCAGGGAAACTAAATCTCTAATCGCCTTTTATGTTGGCCTCTTCAGCAAAACAAACATCCGTTTGCTCTGGATGGATTGTTGTTTCCTACCCTCTGTTGTATCATTGCCCCTTCACATTTATGACTCACACACACACTCAAACCAAGCAGATCACGATAAAAGCCTTCCTGTTTGTCATTATCTGTTCATATGAATTTCAACTGCAGAGCTTCTTCACTTTACACTCATCAAATTTAGATATATTGGTATTGTTGGTCAATCAGCCATCCTGGCATCTGGAGCTTAACTTTAACTCACCATTGTAGTGAGCTTTTATTATCATTTTACTGAAAGGACAAGTTTGTTTGTTTGTTTGTTGTTTTCAGTGTGCATATTTAAGTTTTAGAACAGAATGAAAAAACAGTTGGACAAAGAAAGAAATGGAGGGAGGCTGCATGAGTGTGCAGGCATATTTTATGCAAGTGGCATCCTCCGTGGCTGTGAAGTAAAGCTTATGCAGAAGTCCCAAAAGCTGCAGTTCCAAGGATGTCCACTTGAGGCTGGCTGCAGAACGAATCAATCTCCATAAGCCCCCATATTAAAATGTCCAACTTCACAGTAGAAATAAACAGCCTGGAACAAAAGCAGTTTTGGTCTCTATAGATGATTTCCCCATTCATGACAACTGTACTGAGTCTGAATTTTTCTTTAACTCCCTCATTCAAATTTATAAGGTATTAAGGCTTAAAGTTATGAATAATTAACAGCATGGCCACTTTGACTGACAAGTAGGTGCCACGACAGGTGGCTCGTTTTAGCACCCAGACATCATTGAGCTCGTTTCACGTCCACCGACGAACAGGTCTACTATTAGGCAGAACTAACATGGCAACATGGCAGTGACCTCACTTCAGCGACGTCATGCATGTGCTGTCCATTCTTTATACTGTCAGTGGTTTTATGTAATGTAGTCTATATGTGAATATGCGATTCACCAGTGATGCACATGAAACTACAATCCCTCAGTAGACACTAATGATGAGCCGTCTCATTTGCAGGGTTAATGATAGGTTGATTACACATTCAGTAGAGTCTGTAATTGTTAATGTTATGTACTGTAAAAAAGGGGTATATCTTATATGCTGTGTCACATAACCCATCATCATTTTGATACGGTGACCCAACGGTGATATAAAAAATAACACTGGGTCAAAACAACCTATTAGTACTAGGTGTGCATGCAATCCAGAAGAGTGAAACAGCCGGTCCTGGACATTATGAAGAAGAGACATTTTTATTTGTAAAGAACACAAGTTATCTCTCTTTTTATGTCCTGTTTTTCCTGCTCCCAGTGAATAATGAATGTGTCATTTTGAACTAAACTATTGGACAAGTACATAGTGTAACCACAACTAACCACAACAGTCAGACAATCCATGTTTGGAGTGTTTATTGCAGCAGCAGAATACAGTTAGACAGTCATACCTCATCACTTCCTGCAGATATATATATACATAGAGATATTAAGAAGTGACGAGTAAATATCTTAAACCCCCCCCCCCTCCGGAGCCTGTAGGTGGATGCTGGGGTGGCGGTGGGGCTGAAGAGAAAGCTGTGATACTGACGCAGGGAAGCAATGGAAATTTTTTGCAGCTTGCATAGGCCGCCAAACTGGGAGGGTGTGTTGTGGAGTGTGAGGCATGTCACGTGTCTGTATGCATGTATGTATATTTTCAATGACCTAAAAACAAGAGCCATAGAAAGGAACCAGAACCTTTATACATTTTAAGCCATGTGAGCGGTTATGACAGGTACAGGATAGCAGTCATCGCTCCATATGTTGAATGCTATAAATTTTATAACTTTAAGGGCTAATTTTTACCTACCAGTTATCCACAAAGCGTCAAGTAGCATGTATCAGGTGCTATTCTTTGGGTTGATTGCTGATGTGAAGGTGGCAGGAGTATGAATGTGAATCCTAGTGAGGGTACATACTTGTAAATATTCAATGTTGGTTAATAAGAGCACAAGATCTTATCCCCCTGTATGGTTTGTGCACACAAACATGTATTTTTGTGCACGGTAAACATGATGGTTATGACTCCAGTCAGCACAAGCTCCTGGTTTATGTGTTGTCAATGATTTTGAGTATAGTGTAAAAGATGGATTTGACATTATGAAGACTCACCAGACACAGTAGATCGCACCAAGTTATTCTAAAGTCTGTCTCAGTCACTTTACATCACTGACGTCCCTACAGCACTGCCTGTTCTCACCCATCTTCACTGTGTCTTTACACAAAAAATGCTTTGCTGGCAGGACACCAGCAACAACAGCTCTTCGGTGGCTAAAATACTGTGTTTTGAATTATGACAAACATGCCTGTGGTTGCGAGGAACAACATTAAGTGATTCATTTGAAGTGGTCTATTTCTGGAACATGCCCCTGATGTCAACACTTGTAATGGATAATTACCTCAGTCATGTAAACAAGATTAATATGGGGAGCTTGAGCACTTTCAGTTGGATTTCTTGCATGAAATTGTAGCCTGAAACATATGAATCTGCAAATATTTTTGCAATTCACATCCATAGTGTTTTGTCTGACAGTGATTAGCTCTGTTTAAAAATGCAAGTCAGTGGAAAAAAATCTAACAATTATTTCCTGGAAGACTACAAATGATCTTTTTGCACATAGTTTTACTTTGTATATGTGAGTTAGGCTGTAGTTTAGCTTACAGGCGCTGCAGTAAAATGTTAAATTTAAGGTTATTTATAGGTATAGGTTTGGGTACAAGCTTAGATGGTTCAGTATAGGTACAAGAATAAAAATGCTTTGCTGAGATGGGACTTGGTGTCACTTGGAGGTGGAGGGTAAAGTGCCTGTAAGTAAGAACTGTCTGTGAAGGCGTCACAAGGGGAAAGACATTTTCAATGTGCCAGTGTGTTTGTAAGGAATTTGCTAGAGGTGGGGTTTTTATTTTATTTTTTGCTCACAGCAGTGGGTGGAAATTATTTTATCTCAGAAATTGCAGCAATTTTATTGTACGAGAGCAATTTACTATATTTTGCAGAAACGCTGCAAGGACTGGGAAAGTGCAAACTCTCACAAATGATGCACAGACGGGTCGATTCTGTGTTAACTGCTGCACAAGATCACGAATTTCAGGAGCGACTACCTAAAATGTCTCTTTTGTTTTGTTGATACACAGTTTGCACTAACAACATGTAGCACACCCCTAGATTTAAACCAGATTCCCATTTGTCCTGTCTGTTTCTCTCCATCTCCTCTTAACACACACACATTTACACACAGCCGGCTGTGACAGATAATCTCTGCATCAGTTTATCCCGGGCCCACTCTCGGTAAAGGGCCTCTCAGGTGTCCTAGATTTGTACTGGACCTGTTCCACTTTCTAAGGGTCATATAGTGAGAAGTCTATTGCTGTGGAGTGGTGTTAAAAAAGTAGGAGGCTTTGGTGTGTTCAGGTTTATTTTAGGCAGACATGGATAGAGGGATGAGCTGCATTTGAGACAGTTTTAACATGCTGCTTTGTTGATTAAGGGACGTTCATTAGCAAAAAAATCGTGCCAAGAGGCTAAATCATCCCATTTTCCACAATCTGTTCCCTTTCTATCGGCTTACAGAAGAACTGAGATTATCCCTCCCGGCCGCTATAATGAGTCCTGAGGTTTGTACCCAGAGGTTTGAGCAGACCACTGTCACTAGTTAACTCCTTCACGCCCTCTCTGCAATTCATTTGCTCACAAAGGAATCAGTCACCATAAATCAACACAAAACCTGTGAAGCTCCTTCATTGTCCTCCAGCTCCAGTTCCTGTGAGAATTAATTGGCGTTTTATGTTTGTCCATGCATGCATTTGTGTGTGTGTGTGTGTGTGTGTGTTTGTGTGTGTGCGTAGGTAGGTGGTTGGAGGGTGGTGGAGATGGTGCATATATGTGAGATTGTGCATGCTTGTGCACACACGCAGCCCACGCAGCTTGAGAAAAAAAACCTACCCTGCACCCTTCCAGGTACCTGCAAACAACGGAGATGAGATAAAACCTCTGTAAATAATCCTTAGATTGTAGAGTAACACGCCAGCATGTTGCAAATCCCCACATGCCTGCCATTCATGAAATCTGCTTCCATATTTCCAGCATACTGGTATTGCTGTTGTTCCACTGTCTGTCTTGATCGTATGTGCTGTACTTTAACCTTTAGGCTGGGCTTTGACAGATATCAGTTCTGAAGTCATGTTGACTGTTCAAACGTTCCTACTAATCTATATTTTATAGTTTCATTTTCTCATACATGATGCAGTCCAGCTATCTATAATTCAGAATTCACATGGTGCTAAGCAAACTACCTTGTAAAACTTTATTTCTCTTGCTCAAACAAACAACAGCATCCTGGACCGCATACTGGCTGTAATGATAAATATAATGGGCCAAAGACTTTGACAGTGCTTGTTTGGCTAACTCTACTCTAGTTTCCTATAGATCAGGAGTCTTCAACCTTTTTCAGCCCAAGGACCCCTCAGACAAGAGACAAACAGAACAGGGACCCCCACATGTAATTTAATTTTAAGCCTAGCCTATAATAACTTTTATATTTACTTTATTCACCTTGTATTTCACCTTATTAATTGTGACAAATGTATCCATTCTGCTTCAGCTGGTCATGTTATGTTAGTATCATATATCATTTTTGTTATATTTTTTAATTCTCACAAATTATTTTGACATAAATTGGTGGGCCTCCTGCAGTACCTCTGCGGACCCCCTAGGGGTCGCGGACTCCCAGTTGAAGACCCCTGCTATAGGTGATGCCTCCTGATTGATATTGTTGTACTTGCATCTTTATTACAAAGAGATCTTATATGTGACTGACTGCGTTTCTGTCAGGCAGCCCCGACAAACCAGGACATAAAAGTCTGAAAAGCACTCGCTCCTATTGACACTAGTATAATTAGTGGACAGAGCTTCTAGGTCTTTAAAGTAAAGACACTGCGAAAGCTTGCATTCTTCTAATGCCCAGAAGGGGGCTTCTCCATTGGCTGCAAAAATAAGGTCTGATTGTATTGAGCCTCATGGGGAAATGGCCCTCTTCTCACCTGATTTATTACCTCAGTAAACAGCTTCCTCATGAGTTTATGGTCTGAGTCGCTTCGTTCAAGTCTTCCTTACAGCCTGATGTTCAGTTTGTAAATCATGACCCATTTGAGAGCAAAATAGAGGATAAAGCATGGTATGCTTTAGGGTGTGGCTACCTTGTCAACCTATTTATCAACTCACTCCTTCTTGTTTGATCTGTAGGGCAGTAACAGAACAATCTTTAGAGTGACTTTATTAAGGAAATCAATCTTAAACAATGAAAGTACTCAGTGATCCCCAGTGGAAATTACATATTTGTTTCACAACAAAATGGTTCACAACATGATTGATGATCCTAAAGCTGCAACTAAACAGATATCCTGACTATTCCGATTCTTCCATTTACCCCATCACGAATCTCCAACCTCTGGGTGTGTGTGTGTGTGTGTGTGTGTGTGTGTGGTGGGGTGGGGGGGCAATCACATCAGTGGAGGGAACTTCCACCCCCTCTTGCACACACAGTACATCCATGCTCACCTACCGTTTAGTGCACACTTGAGTAAACACCAGACATTAGCTGACAGCGGAGGTAGCGATGGCTCTACCTCCTCTGAGTTAAATCAATTAGCCTATCTCCAGTGGGGCCATGCGGCATTTGCAGGCCTGCGGGTATTTCTGTTTCACCCAGACCAACAAACAGGCTGCAGCATCTGGCTGGATTTGGCTCAAGTCTGAAAGGGATGTATTGGATTTGTAGTGAATGGGGTGTGATGCAATGGGGCCAACTGGACAGGGCTGCGATATTGTACAGTATTGTACAGTACGGTACAGTGTTGTGGTCCAATACTGCTTCATCTCAGACTGACATAAACTAATATGTAATCTTTTGTGCATGTTTTTTTTATGTTTTAGCTTTGATGTACCCACTTTTTTCATGTTTTGCTTGGTTTAAAGGTCCAGTGTGCAGGATTTAGTGGTGAAGTTGTATTTTGCAACCAAGTGAATACCACTCGCCTCCCCTTCCATGCATGTAGGAGATACTACAGTGGCCCCAAAACTCAGGAAAAATATGAAGGACACTATCTAGAGAGAGTGTTTGGTTTGTTTATTCTGGGCTACTGTAGAAACCAGTGACAGTATAAAGAATGCACAGAGTGACGTCACCTGCAGGTTTCCAAAGCGCCACCATGTTGGATGTACTACTTCTTCCGCCTCTTGGCTAATCTAAATATCGGAGAAGATGTGGATCATCAGCGGACCTGAGGCTCGAATAAGCCATCTGTAAAAGCACTTAGCTGTCAATCAAGCGGTCACGCTGTAAATTATGGGTAACTTCGAGCCTTAATATCATCTGTACGGATGAGTTTAAAAAGATTTACCCCTCTCACAGTTGTCATGGACGTAGAAATTAGCTCTAGAGGCCAAAACTGTTGCCTGAACCAGGCTGTAAACATGTTTATTTCTGCTGTGAAGTTGGACATTTTAATACGGGCGCTTATGGCGGTTAACTCACTTCTGCAGGCTTTCTCAAGCGGCCACTTGAGGTATCACAGTTTTTAGCTCTTTTGCATTGGCTTCATTTCCCAGCATCGGAGGTTGCTACTTTCGTAGAAACATGACGGTTTAACATGGTGGACCTGTTCCTGCTTTAGATAAGGGCTCATTATGAGGTAACAAAAACATATTTTCAGGTGATTATACACTAATAAATACTTACTTAAGAATATTACGTTCCATTTCAGCCATATTCTGTAAATAGCTCCCCCTAAATCTAACACACTGCACCTTAAAGGATGATAAATACACGTGTCACCTCATGGGGCTGAGCCATGCCTCACTGTATTAGATCTTCAATTTCAAAGCCAGATGTAGAAGCTAATATATTTCACACAAACAGTATACAGCCCAATTTAGGCAAGGCCTGTTCTTGATTGAAAATCTTTTCCTCTGATTCATTCATTATGAACCTCATTACCTCATTGTGCTGTAAACCAGATCCTTTGGAGATAAGCCTCGTCCTTGACTGTAAACAGATAAGCTACTCAGCCATCAATCAAACACGCTGCTGTACGCGTGTGTGCGTGAGAACTGATATAGAAACATATTAGTATGGGAGCCTCCAACAGAGATGAGCGAATAAGTTGATGCTGTCCATGACAATCTTCTTCCAAGCTCACTGTGTGATGTGCTCAATATTCCAACAGTAGGACAGAGCACAACGCTTATCAGTCTTCACTGATGCAACAAAGTGTGACTGTTAAGTAGCCTCACTGTGTAATTCTTCATCCCTCAGCGGTTATCTCTGATATGTCTTCACATTATGTTTTGTTCTTGGAATCTAAAGTGCATGCAAAACAAATAGAAATCTAATAACTAGAGCAGAGTTTTAAATACGCACAGCACCCATTTTATAAATGTAGCGCTTTCCCAGTATCAACTACCATGAGATGCAGCATGCTGGGTAAACCATACCCTGTACTATCACTTGAGTCACCCCTTTATTGGTATGTACTGTATTTAAACGTATGCAAAAATTAAAGTATGATAGTGTGAATGTGATTTTAAGCCCTCGGTTTTGAACCATTCCTACTAATTAAACTGAAAAAATATATGAAATTAGATTATTTATTTAGCATAAATTGAAATAAAATCACAGTCAGTGTTCTTTAAGGTGTCACTTATGTCACTCTAACAAAAACAATATACAACAGCGCCTTTCCTACCAGGATGCAAAGTGCCAACTTATGACACCATTGTGCCACAAATGTAAGCTGCTATGTTCAACAGCTGTTAACTTTAACTTGAAACGACAACAAGCAGAATTTATTTTGTCTCTTACTCAAAGACAAAAAAAAAACAACAACAACAACAAAAGTTGGCAATGAGCACAAATAAAACAACCCGACCATTGCAGGCCTGAGCCCAGCATGGGTGCATTGGCATTTTCACTCAGCAGGTTACTCTCCCAAACAGTTCAACCATTCGTTCAAACAGTCCAAACACAGTCCAGGTGATGATGAAGACAGAGGAGAAGCCATGCTTGTCAGGAAAAAAATGTGACATGCCTCTATATGGACTAATCTGAGACAGATTAAATAAAATTCACCTGTGAAAGCAGTATGAAGTTTTGTAAAGCTGAGTTTGGGTATTTCCCAGAGACCTTCAGATCAAATTTGTAACACAAAGTCCACAAAGTCATGCCATTAGTCTCGTCCTGTGTGTGTGGGTTAATTGGATTGCATATGTTTTTTATTTTTCAGAATTTGGCTGTTAAACACGTTAAAAACGTTCTTTATCCTAAAGATCACTTGAATGGATTTTGCAGCACACTGTTTCTCTATGAAAAAAAAAACTTAATAAATATAAAAATATACAATATGTTATTAAAGAGGGCACAAATTTGTTTAGTTTTCTACATTGTCTGCCTCAGTGGAAGTAAGCTGGTGGGTATAAACCAGCCATTGGATGACTATTTCAGGCTTCTGAGCACAAATGGCCATTACAATAATCTAAAAAAAATAGGTCAGGGATTAAACATATTAAAATGGTTATTGTTCAGCCTAATAATCAAACACTTCTCTATAATAATCCTCTACAATCTAAATAACAAACTGTAAACATGTATTCAACACGAGGATTTGAAGGACTCTGTCTTGATCCTTTTAAACTGTTGCTACACTGTAACAATAAGGAGCTATTTTCTGTTTTGCAGCATTATTAAAATTCATAAAAGCTGAACTGTAGATCAGCAGGACTCTGTATGTGGATGTTAAGCACGTGTTTGCCTTTGTGGGTACGAGCTGTCCTCTCTGCCCTTTTCTTTGCTGTTAAACAATATGTAAGGGTCTTTGATGGAGGGCAGCCAGTAGTCGACTGCCCTCTCAGCTATTTGAATGTCAAGGTGCAGCACAAAGAGGCAAAATATATGTTTATATATGTGTATGTGATGTGAGGATGCTTCAAATGAATGTTTTTCACATCCTTATATCGCTGTTGGTTTTCTTTTTTTTTGTTTGTTTTTGGCCTTTTCAAGCTTTATTGGATAGAGACAGCTGAAGAGCGACAGGAATGTGGGGAGAGAGATTGGGAATGACATGCAGCAAAGGGCCGCAGGTCGGATTCGAACTGACCAGTTCATGCATAATTTCTGATGTTGGTGATGCTCTGGCTTTTCGTCTAGTGCCACCGCGCGGTTAACATTTGTGTTTTTGAGTGAAACTCCTCGACACATTTTTGGATAGATTGGACTGAAATTTGTTGCAAACATTCATTCCCCCCCTCAGGATGAATCCCAATAACCTTTGATGATCACTTAACTTTTAAAGTAGCGCCATCGTCAGGTCAAAGTTTAAGGCCTTTTAGACGGGGAGAGACTCGCGGCTTGCATACGTGCTCTGCTCGGCTCTCACTCGGGCGCTATACGCTCCTCATGTGGATAGACCAGCTGCTCGGCGAGTAGGCCAGATGCTCTACCTGTGGTAACCATGGAAATGGCTTCCTCATCCATGCCGGTACAACTGTATTTTCTTTACAGTAGCAACATAAAACATTTATCTTGTATAAAATATTGATTCTATAGCTGTGACTTTGGTGAGTCTTTAACCAAATAACTTAACTAACGACTAACCTTCAGTTTAGTTCAATAAATAGGTTTACTTGTGAGTTAAGTTAGGTGACAGATATCTCTAACCACAGGTCGATTTATTGACACATAGTGGCAACCCTGTCTTTGATGCAAACCACAGACTGCTGCTAAATTAGCATAGTCTTAACTTTATAGCCTCGCTTTTTGCACTGATGTTTTGCCATGCGACTGCCCTCCTGCTCATGTCCTGATAACTGTCTAAAAAAAAAAGTTACTACAAAGATACTTCTGGAAACTCACAGTTTCAAGGGATTGTGTCCGCTTGTCGCTCCACCTGTCAGATTGTCCACACGTCCCTACCTGCCTCCTCACCTCTCATTGAAAATGAATGACGAGGCATGTCAATCGCTCCCCGTCTGAACAGACCTATAGTTGTATTTTGTGTTTGGTGCTTATTAGCAAAGGTTAGTATGCTAACAAGCTAAACTTAGATGGGGAACAAATATTATACCTACTCAGTCGTTACTATACCTACGTACAGTCTCTCAGATCCTCTCTGAGTCTGGTAAGTGATACATTAAAAATCAGGTCATATCTCTAACAGTAGTTTACATCATACATTACTGATTCACTCATTTCTGTCCCAAAATTATATTTTTTGTTTTTCTACAAATTATTCCAAATAAAAAAATCAGGCAATAAAAGATATTTTTGAGCAGAATGAGATTTCCTTTGTTGATTCTCAACCACTGAGAGCAACGATTGCACATGAAGAACACACAATGCTCCAAACTGATCAATACTGAGTTTGGTTCATCACCTCGCCTGAGAGTCTGTAAATGAATGTGCTAAACAAACAATCTTGTTTTCATCTGCTATTTAATATGCCGATTTATTGTTACGGCCAAAGCACAAAAATCCTCAACAACCTAGCTGTCAATCAAACCCTTCAGTTAATGGATTTGCAGAGTTGTATCAGGAACAAACATGCACTCGGAAATCAGCCATAACTCCCGTAATGTGTTAACTGTGTAACAGCAAACATTTGTAATTACTTTGGCAAACGCTGTTTGTTTGTTGGCAGCTTTGTTCCTTAATATTCCAGCAGCACTTCACAGCTTGTTGACGTGTGAAATACAAAATAGTCCTAAGAAAATAATTAACAACAATGCAAACCATATTCCAACTACTAAATCTAATCCGTTCCTATTTTTCCATCTCTTTTAAACGCTTCAGTCACTTTGGCTTTAGTCAGGCATAGAGAAATTCACAGTGCACATGTGCATAATATTAAGAAGTATAGTTTTAGTAAAGAATTTACCATTTGTCACCAGCTTTTAAGTCACAGCAGCATTCGCTCTGTGGGTTGTGATACGGTGACAATCAGCAGCCAGGCTGATGGTCCATTAAAATAATTACTTAATGTATGTTTCCCTATTTCATCTGAATTATAAGTGGTCACTGCCCATGCTGCTGCTCTTAAATAATAAATTAAAGCAAACGTGGTATATAGAAGGAAAGCTTCGGGGGTGGGGGTGGGAATGCTCGCTATCGTGATCAACAGTCATTTGAAGTCCACATCCCCATTGGGATGTAAGACCATATTTCCACATTTCAGTTCCTATCTCTTTCATTGTGCTTGAAAGAAAGCCAGCTCGCCGTCCTGTGATCATTTTCTGTTACTCTCACCTGGAGGCAACATGGTCAGTTTCTCTTCCTACTGTGCTCCAGTTTCTGAGCACTATAACACTGACAATAAAGCAAGTAGAGTTCATATATTGCAAGAATAAAAGTCTATCTGGTCCAAGTGAGAGAGAAATGTTCTTATTCTTTATTGAATCTGTGTCCTTTGAACATTTTGTTTTGTTTTTTATATTTACAGTCAACCAGAGTGGGTCTGATATAGATGCAAAGGTGTGACCAATTGTACATCTTTCTTGCAGTGTTTGTTTTTGGAGATGATTCATTTTCTTGTGACAGAAGAGACAGGAAAAGACAATATCAATAACAAATGTTTCCAGACAGTTTCGAACCATGTTACATGGTCAGCATTTCAAATCACTAGGCAATGAGAACACCCCAAAAGTGTAGAACATGTAATTGTAACAAATGCATATTGCTAAAATGATCTACCAGCAATTATACATTTTGCTAAACTGAAAGATTATTATTTATTATGACGAGGGTTCACGTACATTGGGTCTAACTTTGGTTTATAATTCAGTCTTCTGGAGATTTCGATGTCAGTCTTCCAACAAATATAATAAATCAACACAATAACTGGAGGTGTCCTTGCATCAAGTCATAATGCTCCATTTACAGCACGAGATGTGTATATTTCCCTTAATGGGTTTAGGTATGCATGTGTACAGTATGGGGGAGGGGATGATGGTTAAGTTGAATATAGCTAATGTTCCCTCTTATTTCTCCCTCTCATTTGTCTCACTTAGGATGAAGATACTGCAGAGGAAGCTCCATGAAAGTCTGACAAAACCGTCTTAGCTGTATGGACACAACAACAACCGAGAGTTAATCCTACAGTGAAAAGGAGAAGGAGCTAAAATCATTCAACACTGGGAGTCGGAAAAAGAAAGCTTTGCTGATCACTGCATTTCAGGAGACTTCTATATAACTGCCCAAACCTTTATGGATACCAAACAGTTACCTACAAGTGGACTGGGTGGGATTTGATGTGGATCATGTAACTGTAATGTTCTGGCTTTCCAACATCATCAGAGTTTCGATATAAACCTCATTTTAGAGGACTTCACGTGGACTTGAAAACAGATAAAAGAGAGACAACAAGCGAATCTGTGTATCTGTCGTCATCATCTTCCTACATGCAGCTGCCCGCTTAGCTTTATTGAAAAGGAGGGGCCCATTACAGCATTTGACAGATAGGAAGGCTTGGTCTGAAGGTGTTGTTGCCGGCTGGCTGCCAGTTGGAGATGAGATAAGAGCACTGGGAAGAGAGAAAAGAAGTGCCTGTCTGACAGGAGCTGAATACAAATTAGGATTCGTCTCCCCTGCAGCTACACCAGTGAGGCAAATCAATATTGGAGAAGAGAAATGGACAAATTAGTCGGCTTCAATTACAGGAGCGTTAGTTATGAACTGAAATGATGGGAATCAATGTTTGCTAAAGGTCGATTTAGACTCACATTGCAATACAAAGGATGGGGAATGAAGGAAAATAAGCTGGATAAAAGGCAAGATTCAGGAACACCAACAGTGCCAAGTCATTGTACAACCATCGTCAATGCCATGCCTGAACTGATCCACGTGCAGTTTTAGATGACAATGATGAGGCTGGTCTAAACTTTGGAGAAAAGAAGGCGAGATGGAGCTGGATAACAGCTCAGTGGACTACTTTACCAGCAACTCCACAGAGATCCCTAACACCACTACGACTCCTCCCTGGAGTGAGGCCACATTACTCGGCCTCCAGGTCTCTCTCTCTGTGCTGTTAGCTGTTGTCACGCTGGCTACCGTGCTTTCAAACGCCTTCGTCATTGCCACCATCTTTCTGACCAGGAAGCTCCACACCCCTGCCAACTTCTTAATCGGCTCCCTTGCCGTCACAGACCTGCTGGTGTCTATTTTAGTGATGCCGATAAGCATCGTCTACACCGTTAGCAAGACCTGGTCGCTAGGGCAGATTGTTTGCGACATCTGGCTGTCGTCTGATATCACCTTCTGCACAGCCTCCATTTTGCACCTGTGTGTGATCGCACTGGATCGCTACTGGGCTATCACAGATGCGCTGGAGTACCCGAAACGGCGCACCATGCGCCGGGCAGCTGTCATGGTTGGGGTGGTTTGGGTCATCTCCATATCTATTTCCATTCCTCCACTATTCTGGCGGCAGGCCAAAGCCCACGAGGAGCTGAAAGAGTGCATGGTGAATACAGATCAGATCTCTTACACACTGTATTCCACCTTCGGAGCCTTCTACGTCCCCACGGTACTCCTCATCATCCTCTACGGACGGATCTATGTTGCCGCTCGCTCTCGAATCTTTAAGACACCATCCTCGGGCAAACGCTTCACCACAGCACAGCTCATCCAGACCTCTGCAGGCTCCTCTCTCTGTTCTCTTAATTCTGCCTCCAACCAGGAAGCACACCTACACTCTGGCAATGTGGGAGGAGGAGGGTCGCCTCTGTTCATGAATAGTGTGAAAGTGAAGCTGGCAGACAGCGTGCTGGAGAGGAAACGTCTTTGTGCGGCTCGGGAAAGGAAAGCGACCAAGACACTGGGCATCATCCTGGGCGCCTTCATTGTCTGTTGGCTCCCGTTCTTTGTTGGCACACTTGTCATGGCCATATGTAAAGAGTGCTGGTTTGACCCAGTGCTTTTTGATATATTTACCTGGCTGGGATACCTGAACTCCCTCATCAATCCTGTTATCTACACCGCATTCAACGATGAGTTCAAACAAGCTTTCCAAAAACTCATGAAACTCAGACGATGCTCCTGAAAAACATACATAATAATAATGATAATGAGAGTACTGTACAGTACACTTAAATGTTCCATCTTGTAAACACATGATAATTGTGATTTTTGTTTTTTACATCAAACAGTTCTGTGCCATATAGCTCTTTAGATTCCTACAGAATAGCCTCCATATAGACCTGCATGCTAAAAAAAAAAAAAAGAAATTGATAAAATCTTCACCCCTAAGAATCGTGGAACTCAACTTAAAAAGATAAAGAAATGGGGATTTGAAGTCTATTTCATGTCACCGGGACACGGCTGTTATTTCTTGGACAAAAGCAGAAAAACAGGATTAGTGTAACTGTACGGAACGAGCAAACTCAGAGTGATTGGATTTGATCCAGCGGAAAAGAAAAGCCATGAAATATATGTTGTCTTAATCTCTGTGTCATACTGTATCTGCTGCTCAGATATAATGTGTCTGTGGTACAGTAAAGTTCTTACTCTAGAGATCAGTAAAACTGTCGCCATATATGCAATTATACTTCAAAATCAGTGTGTGTGTCTGTATGAGTGTATGTAAAGGTAGTTACGTTACTGTAATATATGCTTGTTTGACGAAGGGAAGTGTTTGACATCTATACGTGCTATTCTCCAGTGAGGCTTGTTTCGTCAGCACAGAGACTGCGATGGAAAAAGACTGCGATGGAAACATTTTGCTCTCTGAATATTAAGTTTAATGTCATAGCAACAAATAAACCGTTTCAAAACTCTTATGAAACACTATGCTCGAGCAACAAGGACAAGGTAAGGGCAAACATTTACAGTCACGGTTACTGAGAATGACTCGTTTTCCTACACGTAGATGCTTGTTTGAGTGTCACTGGCAGATGCTACACACTCACGGGGAACCTTATTCACTGATGTTTAAAAAAGACCATGACAAAGATTTCAGTGTCTTCACAGAACAGCTGTGTGTAATTTTATTCTTCTGTTGATGTGCTCACTCCTGACAAAAAAAGGCACCTTAGCAGGAGTTTTTTCTAATTCTACATCAGATATAAAGAGTAACTTTTAAGATCCGAAACGTCTAACGTCTCTCACAACCAACTTCGACTGTCACAAAACACAAGGAATGCAAATCAACGTCAGACAGGAAGAGAGACTGCACCCTGTCAGAGAAGGTCAGAACCAACAACAGTACAAAGAATGCATGTTGTGTTGTTGCTGTTGTGTTGCTGTCGTTGACCTCAAGAGTGTGGTGGCTCTGGTTTGCCGCCGTGTTGGCAGCCCTGCCTTTGCCACCTCTTGGCTAATCAAAGAATCGGCAAAGATGTGGATCGTCGGTGGACCTGAGGCGGGCTGAATAAAATGCCTGGGTGCTCAAATAATGCATCTGTAATGGCACCGACCTGTCAATCAATCTGACAAGGTGAAAGAAGAAGAAGAAGAAGACTGAGGTAGACTATAGAAGAACAAGTAATGTGCATGTTATTGACATGAATGAATAAATCAATCACATATTTCTCACTCAGGACGAGTGAGAAATATGTGATTGATTTAGTCATTCATCTCAATAACATGCACATGAAATTAATCACACTAAGGTTCTTCCACGTTGGGAATGCACTACCAGTTCCTACAAGAGCAGGGCGTCCCTCTGTACCTAAAAATCTCCTTGAGACTCAGCTGTTCAGAGAATACCTCCTTTCCTGACACTACCAATAACTGGAGATACCAAATCTATCACCCTATAGAGCTGTCCCAGTACTTATTGCTGCACTAACATGTCCTTGTCACACTGTTCCATCATTGTTTCCCCTTTTTGTAAGTCAGCTAAATGACTAAATGTAAATGTGAAGTTGAGACTTTAATCTGTGAAATCAACAAAACTGAAGTCAAACAGTTGAGTTTGGATAACCTTTACACGTTTGTCCACTGGATTTTTTGATGGAAGGACCACTGGACCTGGTCACAGTTCAGTGGGTGCCAACTCATATGCTCATAGGAGGCAAGAACTCGTCTTTATTCTTGGTTCAGTAGGATACAGAAATGAAGAAGTCCCTCAAACAATAAGCTATAACATGAAATAATTGTATATCTATATATAGTGCATGCATTAAGAGATGAAGAGGTTTCATGTTTACTTAAGTGATTCACACATGTACATCAGACCAGAGTCAACCATCACCACTTCTGAAAAAACAACACTGAGCGACCTAATGGACTTTCACATCAATTCTTCATGTCCATCTCTCAGAGTACCTGCTGTGTATACATACATACATCTCTGCTGCCACGCTCTCTGCTGTTCTGTAAATGGCTGGATCAAGGGGTGGAGTGGTCCTCGTGATAGTCAGTGCAATCATTCTGGATCAGACTGAATTCAATCCACATGAAATAGAACTGAAGACCAGCTTAGACACTTACAGTACATTTTTTATTAATGTGCGAGTCATTTGTTCGCATTTCCAAAGAGGGTATGACTTTCATAAATGTTAACCGGTTGATTTTTGGCTTTGCCAGTAGCGTGGCTTTACGCTGGATCTCTCAGTCCACCTCCTTAATCCAGAATGAAATGTCTCAACAGCAAGTGTCATGAAATCTTCTACGGACATTAATGGTGCCCAGAAGACGTATTATACTGATTTTAGTTATCCTTTTACTTACTTATAGCGCCACTGTGAAGTTTTGGGTTTTGAGTGAAATGTCTAAACAGCTATTAGCTGCATGGATTGCCATGAAATCTGATACTTATATTCATGTCCTCCATTTGATGAATCGACTTTAATGAGCTCCATCATCAGATTATGTCCATTTATCTAGTATCTATGAAAATTAATGACACTGACTTTGTGATTTGTGCTTATTAGCAAATGCTAACAGGCTAAACTAAGATGGTAAACATGATAAATATTGTATCTGCTAACATCAAATTGTTAGCATTGTGATCACGTTAGCATGCCGATCTTAGCATTTAGCTTTAAGAGCTGTTAACAGGACTCATAAAGCTATACTGTACTTACTATACAAAAAGTGACAGAAGACAGAATGCATACTAAATACAGTCGATTTTTAGTGTGCTGTGGTTGCACACTATTTTCCAATAATGCAATGCGCAAAGGAGAAAGAGAAGAACAGCTACAAAAAAATATGGTAAACGAAATAAAATGATTAAATCTTAGTAGCATTGTATTATTTCCTTAAATTAAATGGTAAAGTATGCAGATATTTTTTATATACAAACTGCTAAAACTCTTTACTATGGCGATTATGAGAAATCATGGGATGGATTTGGGACATAAATCTACTGCTAAAGGGCACACAGTGTTTCAGATACGTCCCAGAAGCAGCTCTCCATACTGCCTCCAAGAATACGGAGCTATTCTATTTTTGACGGACGCCACATCCAGCTGTGTCATTCAGCATGGAGTAGATCGACCTGGCACACAAACAGCATTGAGAATCTGGTTGATTTTCAAAATAAAACACCCTGTGCAAACTTAATAATAAAGTCCTCGGGTCTCCTTCTACAGACTCTGCCATGTGTGTTTCGTGGCCACTGTAGTTTCTCCTTCAGGGTTGGAAATGGAGGATTAGTGGAGGGGGTTGTAATCCACAACTACAGCGCCAGATGCCTCTAAATCCTACACTCTGGTCCTTTAAGGGCATCAATGTCTGGTGCAATTTTTTAAGAAAAAAAATAATGAGCCATTGGTATGACAGAAGTAAGAAAAATGCATTCATACTTTTGCTTTTAGCAGCTGCAGCTTTAAATAAATAATCAGTTGTCATGGAAGCTAATGGCTAATGTAACCCTCACAGTGTCTAATTTACACTCTGAATATACCAAAGCTCTGGGAAGAGAAGCCACATTACCCTACAGGGTGTTAAAAATGTTCTTTCAAATTCATAGGTGGGTCACATTTAACACTGTTAAACAAACCTAATTATTCAGGACACAGCATTAAAGATACCATAATTAGCTCACCAGCTATTGATTTATGCCTTGGGGAATCACAGGCGTACAAATGTGTCTTAATTAATTAGTATGTAGAGAAGATATTGAGACAAATTACAGTAAAGGAATACATATCTGCAAAGTCCCAAGATAAGACACCAAAGAAGCATCCTGACAGCTGGGTTAAGCAAATGGCATACAAATCGCTACAATCGCTACCATGGTTCTCTGCTGTGGAGAATTGAATAAAGGCTAAAATGGCAAGAAACTGCACGTTTAAAAAATGAAAGGCAGCTAAAAGTAGTTCTGTCACTGTGGATTAGCGTGGATAAGAGATGGCTTCAGATAACGTTAGGTTGCCTTGAGCAGTGTAACCAAAAGGTCAGGCTGCACTTAACCTCATGGGATGAGGAATGAGGACTGTCAGTTCTCAACTCATGTAAGGAGTACGAGTGAAAGGGAGCAAGGAGGAAAAACAGTTGGAGGAGGGGAAGTGAATGGAAAGAGAGCGACAGCCCCGCAAACAAACAAAATTAGCCTCCTGAGACAGAGTGCAACACGCACTGTTAACCAAGTCAAGCTAAAGGATAATAAGGTGCCACTTCAGCATACTGTACATCACATCACTTAGCCAGCTAAAAATATCAAGTCCAACAGATGCACTCACTGGCTGCTTCATTGGGTATACCTGTACAATCCAATACAACAGCTGTGCCATGAATTCTGCTTTTACAAAGCTTCATCAGAGGTGTTCCTAACATTTTGGCCACATCAATACATGCATGAGACGGCTATAATATTATACACACCTTTAAATATAATGCACTCTGGTACAACACCACCAGCCACTACAACCCTTAATAATAAACATATAGTTAAATTATTCCCATTCTGACAGCAAAAACTCAAAGCTTCATAAAACCAGAGTGTACAGGTGTACCTAATAAAGTGGCCAGTGAGTGCATATCAGCTGCTTTTTATTTCTGTGCAGCATCATGAATGAATTGTTCATGTGAGTCTTCCTGTGTAGTTTAGTTAAATCAAAACAGATCACCAATAAAACATAATTAATTTGAATGAATGTGAATGAACCAAAGCAGCTTGATTCAGTCTATAACTGGCACGGTTCATTTATTCACAACCTGACTGACAGTGGCTGCATTAAGATTTATTGTTGTGTAAGGAAATTTCATTTTATCCTTTATCCATGATTTTTCCATAAGGCATCCAAAATGTTTCCTCACATTCACTCCATTTACTTTAATTTGCTCCAATTTGCTTTAATGAAGGGAAGAATAGACGGACATCCCCCACTGCTGCATGTGCCAGGCTCTGTTGAACTTATACACAGTAAGTTTGTACTGCTGTTAATCATGACAGATCCCATATTTATTTGTTTTTATATTGCACGTTCAAAAAAGGCTATTTACAAAATAGTTATGCAAGCGATTCATGGTGGTGCTTTGAGCAAAACATGAGCATGCTAATATGCTCACAGTGACAATGTTAACAGGCTGATGTTTAGCAGGTATAATTGGGTGAACGTGGTGCAGCTGATAAATGTGAATGCCTGTACAACATTTCATGACAATTCATCCTATAATTGTTGGCCTTCTCAGTCTGGACCAAAGTGGTGGATCTCACAGACATTATGATCCCTTGAGCTAACTGCTAACATGCTAACATGGATTTTACCCAAAACCCAAATATCTAAGCCCAAACTAAAAGTGTCAACATCCTGTGAGTCAGTCAAATATTGCTTTCTTACTTCCTCTAGCCTGACAAAAAGACTTGCAGTGGGCTAGAAAGAAAGGATACAGTACATACATACTTTATATATACAGTAAGAGGCACATATGTAACCTGGCTTCTCTCCACCTACACACATGCACTCACTTGGACTTCATGTGGCTAAAACACATGCATATATTCAGTGTGGTCTGGAGCCTTTGAATGTATACATCCACACTGAAAAACACCTTGGCTAAGTCACAATACATGATCACAAACACAGGAGATAAATAATTTAAGAGGCTCTGTTAATATTTTATATTTAATGTCTTGTGCAAGACAGTCCAGTCAAATTCATACGTGCTGTGACGGCGCAAAGAAAACAACGTGACGGGTGAGTGGTGATGAAACGGAAAAACGTGCTGGCCTTGGAAATGTGTTATAGCGATACAACACAAAATAATAATTATTCTATCATATAGAAACAGTGAGATATTGTCTCCAGGGATGAATGATGATGAATGAGATTTACTGAAGAACAAAAACTGACATAATCAGTCTTGAGTTAATTAAATGTGTCTCCCAAACTCACAGGAGAGCTGTGATGCCTGAATCATAGCTGAGATTCAAAAGTCAGTGTCACCCGTGTATACTCGTACCTTACATGCGGTATTCACAATACAAATGAATAAGTAATGCTGATAGATTGTTTCAAAGATGACTTTGTTCTTTTCTCTCCAGTATGTGTTCATACCCAGGCCAACTGTTCCTCCATACAAGCCGAGAAGTCATATTTTATGTATGGAGCACGAGCAGCAGGAGTCCCTAAAAACATTTGTTTAAAACATGTATGAGCTTCGGACACATTGCTGTAGACATCTGACATATGGCACGAGGTCAGACTGAGTTTAAGGGGTCACCTCATCAACAACATGAAGGTATGATGTAAAAGTACTGCTGTAAGTTTATCAGCAACCTTTATGCCAGCTATGCAACTTACAATCCTGACTGAGGCGGTTCAAATCAGGGCGTATGGGGAGAGCTCTGGGTATTTGCTGATTCAACAAGAAGCTACAGATTGAACTGAAGGTTAACCAAGCAAGAAAATGGAATGGCAACAGCGTTAAGCTTGGTTGGCAGACCGGGGGACGAAAAACATGATAAATAGCTGTAAGGGCAGAATTTAGAAGTGAGTAAGTGTACAAAATGTACAAATCAAACCACCTCTCTCTGGTTATTTTTGAGCAATGCAGAACTCACTCTTACCAGATCGTTTTTGTACGAGATACTGGTTGTTTGGACATCGGAAAAACATCCACCAAGAAGCAGGACACCAGAGTCAGTGTAGGTGTGTAATCTAGATATTTATGACACCCAGCAGCCAAACATTTTGATTTTAACTGAGCAATGTTTGGTTTGAGGCTCTGAATAGTTAAAGGTTGACTCGCTTGCCTGCTAATGAATCACACCAAACAACTTTATGGAAACTTGTTGGTTTGCTTTTGTTGGGTTTTTCTGTCCTAGCTACAGCTACAGCTGAGAGGATGTCAGTACTTTATTATAGCAGCAGCGTAATGTCCCTAAAAAGTTATAATGGAAACTTAATTCATGGTCTAGGTGACAACACATCATCAACATCAGTTTGTTGGATTTCGTCCTTGTATTTCAAATATTTCACTGCTTTCAGTTTCAACAAGTTATTCGATTGTTCTGTTTTAAAAATTAAACAACAACAAAAAAGAATAGTAACACAGGCCTCGTGCAAGAACACTTGTATTCTGATCCTAAATCTCTTGCTCGTATGAGTGTTCCCAGTCAGATTAACAATTTAACTGAAGAAGTTTCAGCCTGTTAAATATTGTTCATCAGGACACTAGCGTTTTGAGATTTGATCAACACCTCTAAAGTCTGTCTGTTCCACTCCATGTGTTGACAAGTTTCTTTCACAAAAATGTTACCAAAGAGTAAAAAAGAAGAATCTGCAAGGCAAAGCATGAAAGGTGTTAGACGAGAGGATATTATAGCCGACAGCAGGTCATGTTACGCCGTTGCAAGAGCTTGAGGCAGCTGTTGGAGTGGAACAACTACTGTAATGTAAGTTACAGAGCCAAAAATGTCAATAAAATCATATAATGTTTATTATTTTTGTTCATTTCAATGTCATGTCCATCTATTTTCCATAACCGCTCATCCTCATCAGGGTCACGGTGGGCCTGGAGCCTATCCCAGCTGACTTAGGTCAAGAGGCGAGGTACACCCTGGACAAGTCACCAGTTTATCGCAGGGCACACCGAGACAAACAACCATTCACACAATTACGCTATTAATTATATCATTGGACTGTACCTAGATGCGGGGAAAACATGCAAACTCCACAGGTTCGAACCAGGAACCTTCTTCCATAAAGTAATTATGATTTGGTCTGGACCAGTTGTGAAATGTCATTCAAACCTTCGTACAAGTGGTTCCAGTCCTCCTGTTGTGCAGGTAACACCTGCATACGAGCAGGAGGTTTGTAACAATATAGTATTCATAGGGCACTGTAACACAGAAGCAATATGCATGCATGTTTGTTTTTTTTTATTTTTATCTCTGATACCTTAAGCAGTTAAAAACCTAAACTTCCAAGGACCATTTGCAATGAGTTTGAACCTGTTAACCCTGGAAACGGTTCCATAAAAGCAAATCTTTGAGTAAGTATTCAGCAAGCACTCACAGGAGCTCGAGAAAGCTCTTGTCCTTCTTTCACCTCCTCCTCCTCCTTCGAAAGGATCTGTGATACAGCAGTTATGTCTTGTCTCATGTACTTCCCACAGTCAGGGAGAAATCTCATGATGAGGTTTATAAATGTTTAAACCGAGATGAGAGTAGAACGAACATGAGAGAGAAATACAGATGATGTAAAAAATAATAATAATAATAATAGAAAATACTTAAGTTTTCATCATCTTACAAACTTTACTGAAATGTAAGTTTTGTAGGATTAGTGTCAGATTTTTGTCCCGTTATTTGCAAGTAACAAATAAGGAATCAATTGAATGAATTTCAGATCTGGGGTGTCCAAAACTGAAGCTGCATTCAAGTTGTACTGCATGAATAATGTCAGCGTTACAGTTTTACGTTGCCGTGACACAATTAGCCTTTGATAGTCTTGTCTTTGCGTGACAGTGAGATGCTGGAAAAGGAAAAGGTCAGAATATTAAAGATGACTAAAGGTCCACGTAATATTTTAGTCACTGAGGCTTCAGCAATTAGCCAACACATGGCAGGTAAAGCCTTTCATAAAGGAAATGTAAAGCTACCATAACAACACAGGAAGGTCATGAAACTCAATATACCTTTTCACATACAAGTGTTAACATGTTCTGACCCGAGAAGACCAGCTGTATGCACAGGTCACAGATACAAACGCACAATGATGACTGATGAACAAACAAAAGCAAGTACGAAAATGGCTGCCATAACAACGCAGTGAGAGTGTGTACTGCTCACAACAATGTTAATCATGCTGAGGAGCTCCTGGCAGAGAAATGCAAAGTTTTAAAGTGAGGGGAGGAGAGAGAGAGAAAGGGAAAGACACACACACAGCCCAGAGGTTGTCTGTTCCAGTCAGTGATCTGTCTAGTTTAGAGCATATGAACCACGGCTGAACCCAAAAGGAATGAGGCATGGCAATCATCTTTATTTAATGAAGAATTCACTGTTAAACTTTAAGCAGATGTTTTTGAAGACTGCATCCAAAGTTGGGCAATGAAACAAATTAAATTATCTTAAGGCAATATTGTGTAACTTTTCTACCATAAAATAATTGTAATAATTTTGATGCTGGCATGTAAAGAGGTGAATGGTGTCTCCATACGCCTGTTCTCGCATTATGTAACTTTGTGCTCCAGGTACGTGAAGTATGTAACACTTAATGGCACTAAGTTTCACTGATTTTGGTGAAACTGGATCATATTTTATGGAGAAAGCAGGCAATGCAACAAGGATTAGCAACATTTTTCCATATTTATTTCTGTAACTGGGGGCTCTAAATCAACAAAATATATATATTTTTTTGCGTGGACCTAATTCTATTTTTTTGTCTTACATGATCTTTAATTATTTTTTCTTTGACTAGAGATGACAATGAGCTGGGGGAGGCTAATCTAACAACAATATACAATAACTTAATTCTCACAGCAAATCAATAAGACACACAGACCACCAACAGAACCCCAGAGACTGTAACAAAACATATACATGGCTGCCTCAGTGTTTTTCTGTAATTAATCAATAGATACTGTGAAACAGTGTGAGACATCAGCCCTGTGATCCTTATCTCATAAAAACAAGAAAAGATTCTGCAATAAGGAGGAAAATTGTATTAATTATTCACACTCTGAAGAGAAGATCTGCAATGAAATCTCATACTAAAACGATAAGTCGATTGTTCATTCTTAATAATATATTATAGGGATGTTCATTTGTTGAGTTTAACCTTGGTTTTCTATCATGCTGTATATTTTTTCCCAACTTAGACAAATGGAGAACCCTCGATTAGAGATGGTGGAATACAGAGTGTTGTTTGGTATTTTAATGATACTTTTATGTTGGTCTCCACTATGGATTACTACGTATGGATGCTGGTAAAAGCTGCTTCAGTTGCAGCTTGGATTCAGTTACAGTGGGGCTTATAGCATCAGTGTTGGGATGCACCAGCACTGCTGAGTGGATAACCTAACCACAGCGATCCTTCTATGCTGTCCAGTGACAGCTCCAATAAATACTTCATAGCTCCTGCTCCTTTAGAAAGCTGCTCGGGCTAAAGAAAATGTAGCAGTTTTGTCAAATGAAATTCACAATAATGAATATAGAGGGGTTTGTCTCTTTTACTATATATATTTTAACAAGTTTTTTTATCTGATACACTCATATTAGAACATACTGTATGTGTTAAGGAATATTAAAACCCGAGGAAAATATCTGCTTTACTGAAACATTTTATGTTTGTCAAAAAAAATATGACAAAGGATCTATATCCTAGCTATTGGCTCTGTAGCATGTACTTGAACAGGGTACCAATGAAAGATACCATCCCATTCATTCCTTTAAAAGTTGCTCACAAGGCACACACACCGAAAAACTGCTGCATGCTCCCTACACTTTGGGGCACACAGAGCATGCTCACTAGAAGTCCCTTTTTCAGCCGAGGTGGTTGAGTCGGCTAACTTCCTGTTGACCTGTTGTACTTTAAACTAAGTGCTAATGTCTCGCTAACATGCTGTTTATTATGTTCAACATCTTGTTCCTATGTTTGCATGTGAACACTTGCTAATTAGAACTGCACATTTTATGCCAACACATCCAGTCGATGTTTAAATATTTTAATCTGGACCAAAGTAGTGGACACCGCTGGAATGGCTAATAATAACTTGACACATTTACAGCATGTATATTATTATTGTATATTGTGTATTATTACTTAAGAAAGTGTATTTTCTTCCTACAAACCATACCCAGTCAACTTTTAGGACAAAATACTCTGAGCTGTCCTGAAAATTTGGTGTCTGCCTCCAGCCGAGTTGTGCTCACACACACACACACACACACACACACACACACAACAAGCAAACAAACACACTCGAAGGCAGCAATAAGAACATTTCTCAGCCTAAAGGGCACCAGACATCCTCCAATGATTTTTTTTCCTTTTGCCAGAAAAAAAAAAAATCATCCTAACATGTTGTCTCTGTAATGTGCTGCCATACAACCATGGAGTGAAATAAAATGGTAAAAAGTAATTTCCATACTGGTTATAAATGCCTGCAAAGTAACAGTGGGATTAATTAGTGTGGCAACACCAAAAGTCTGGGTTTTTGGGGGTTTTTTTGCACATTTTGAAATACCCAATTAAGGCTAATTAGACGAAATCATACCTGGCAAGAATCACGTTACATTTCCACCTTGAACTGAGACACTGAGAATTTCATTGCAATGAAAAAAGTGTGAATTAATAAGACCCTCATTAGCTTTAACTCCCACACACACTAACGTGCAGTTATGTAATCATGCATTCAAAAAGCTGTTTATTTACACAGATGATTTGTGCAATATTATTATTCCTCTGTTGATGTTCTATCTTCAAAACTGCCAATAAGAAGCATCAACTTTTTCATCACTCTGAGGCCCTAATGTCAAATTTAAATTCCTGCTTCTGCCGGCTGATTTTGAACTCTTTTTTTTTTTTCCTGTGATGGAACCGCTCCAGACACGAAGCTGCATTTCTTTTTCTGTAGCCGTGCAGTACTTTTATAGGTCAAGTTGGATGATATCTGATTTGAGACACGAGCACAGCCTTTTATCATTGTGGAAAAGCTGGCCTTTCTGTCAACCTCTGTCTCGGTCTACAGCCGCATGTATTCCCCAGATTAGCTCGGGC
Organism: Sciaenops ocellatus; assembly: GCA_033000465.1. Taxonomy (NCBI): domain Eukaryota; kingdom Metazoa; phylum Chordata; class Actinopteri; family Sciaenidae; genus Sciaenops; species Sciaenops ocellatus. Next base: position 11,562,979 of record CP136878.1, on the reverse strand, counting down.
AGCTGGCTCGTTTTCTGACCTGAGTAACTCCCCAGCAGAGAGGAACTGAGCCGAGGCTTAGAGAGAATGCAGAGGGTAGAATGAGGAGGAGATAGGATGAAGAAATGTGAATAGGACAGAGAGTAGGAAAAGACGAGATAGAGGTGTAGAAGAGAGAGGTCACAGTGACCACTGACTGACTGAGAGAGAGCGTTAACTCATTTCAGAAGCACTCAATTGCTAATGAAATGTGGTGTATGAAGCAAGGAAACAGACATCTTTAAAAGCTCCCATCATAAAACTACTACCTCAATCATTTGTTATATTATTGCTAAGATAAAAGATACATTTTAACATGCTGCTGTGGACTACCATTACAAGCTGTATTGAGGAAAGTGACTGGCAGTGGAAATTTTGGTTTCTGCTGTGTAAATATGTAAATATTTCTACATGGATATAAGACTCTCTCTTCATGCGAATGCTCGTGTTGCTTCTCAAGTTTCAGGCGTTGAACCATAGAACAAGTTTAAGAACTGTTAAAGCATCAGAAAGTGTCAACCACAGTTTGAATGATTGCTGCACGGCCGAACATCTAAAACTCTCTCCACCCACACGTTTCTGACAGTGGAGTTGAAGAGACTGCGTCTTTTTTCAATTTTTTTTTTTTGGATTGTCCAGGTGTGCAGTGATAAGAGAGTTGACTGAGCTTCAACTTCTCTATCAAACACTTCTTCACACAACTGCTTCTTTCACTTTTCGTATGTATAAATGTGTGAAACACTATGAATTGTTTCCTTTATCGCATCTATGCCGTCTCTAGAACGACAGGCTTTTCATCCTGCCTTCAACTGTGGCTGTTTGAAACAGATAAAACACTTTTGCCTTTAGATGTATTTTACAAGACATCGCACAAACTAGTTTATTTCATTTTGCCTTAACCCGTCACAAGCGTTGCTCCATCAAACTTTTGTCCAAAAATCAGAATTCCTCGAAGAGGAAATGCAGCGAGATCATCGGTTGGATCTGAAGACTACAAGTTTTAAAATAAAAACAAATCTGGAGTGTGAGGTTAGAAAGACGCAAGCTTTACCAGGCTTCTGAAGTTCACTTCTTATCTCTGCTTGAGGCTGGCAGCTCAAGGCTACATTAGTCGTGACTAGAATAACACAACCGAATCTCCAGCCAAACTGTTGGCAGTCGGATTGCGATGAGGGTGATGTAGATGGCAGGTTTTAACAAGAAAGAAGAACACATGGAGTAAAAAAGATGAATCATCTGGTTCTGCTGCATTATTTCGCTTTTTAACTGTCCATCTTGTGAGTTTGCATAATGGGGACAAATGTTGAATCGGTGGAGTAATCTTTAAAGAACTTGGTTTTGTTTTTACATCTGAAGAGACAGAAAAGTCCTGTGAGGAGTTGCAGTAGGTTTAACCAATCAATCACTGCAACTTGCTCTTCCTCGCTTGCCCTCCTTCCTTTAATGTAGTGCCAGCTGCAGCTGTGACAGGCCTCTTCACTCCCTTTTCCTACTTTATTGTGGAGGTAACCGAGGTGAAGACAAAAACAAGAAAAGAAAGGTCCAAACCCCACACAGGGGGGATTCAGTTACATTGCTGTCATGCCCCCCACAGTGCTGGAGGAGTCTGCAGATTTCATCTGTAACAGTGATTTCTTCTCTCGGCTGCAGCAGCAGCAGAGCCGCTCTGCTACAGGAACCTAAACTCCTGAACGAGAGGAAACTCTCCCTTATTATAACCCAAATCTGACAAACCAGTGCTGACAGCTGTAGCTGCAGACTGTCAATACCTTCCCACAGAAAGAGCCAGTCACAAACAGATGACAGCAGGTACTGCATGGAGCAACTTACGGAGCAGAGACTTTACCCTGACCCTGTATATATCACTGAACAGTAATTGGGGCTTGTCAAAGGGATTATGTATGTTTGAGAGGATGTTTGTGGGAGCATGAGTTGCTCTGTGTCTCTCCATGCAGGCATGCGTAGGTGTACAGATGCTATTATAAAAGCAAAAGACATTTTTTTTAGTCTTGTTTGTTTAATATTCAAGTCTTTATCAGAGGTTAACATCTGAAGTGCTGGAAAACATTTACATTTTTACCCGATTTATCAACATGGGCTAGAGGTGAGCTCCACTATAATGATGACGTAAAGCTGTTGAAGGCTCTTTTTACAGAATATAGCAGAAACAAATTAAGCATCACTATGTTTCCATTAGTGTATAACAACCTGAAATCTTGCAACACCATGTTTCTGTAGCCCAGAACGGACAAACTAAATACTGGCTCTGAATAGGATCTTTTACGTTTTTTTCAGTTTTTTGTGGCCACTGTAATTTCTTCACACTTGGAACAGGACGGTGAGAGTAAAGGGAAGGGTAGAGAGTTGTCATCTGCAACAACACTGAAGTCATACACACTTATCCTTTATGGTTTGTAGAGATGGCTCAACATTTTGGGACATTACAAGAGAGAATTAGACGACAATGTGGACGCATATCTGTCTGGTAAAGCCAAAGCCAGAAGCTGGTTAGTTTAGCTTAACAGGAAACAAGGGGAGGAAAGAGCTTACTTGGCTATATATGAAGGTGACAAACTGCTTATTAGCACCTTTAAAGCTCACTAATTAACATGTTATATCTTGTTTAAGTCTAAAAACAACAATTTATAGTTTTACAAGGGGTTGTGTGTGGACCAAGCAAAGCCAGGCTAGCTGATTCCCCTTGTTTCCAGTCATTGTGCTATGCTAAACTAACTAGCATAGCTTTACATTAAATCATTATATCATGAACACGCCAGGAAAGCAACTAGGCATATTTTCCACAGTGTTAAACAAATCTTTCAAAAAGTGGTGCAGAGCACAAGTGGCTCTACTATGTGTGATTATGAAATACACCTGCAAATGCCACTACTCAAATGTGTGTATGTTTTTGTGCGGATGGGGAATACATGTGTGCGACGACAGTTCCTTTTAATGTTTCATAACCACCTGACAGACAACAGAGCTCTTACAGGCTTTTCTTCATTCCTGCAATCTCTGACATGTTTTCGTCTTGAGCACTTAAAGGTAAGAGGCAAGAAATATCTGCAGTCAAGTCATATTATCACCTCAGTCCCAGCTCAGGGCTCAGGGGCAAAGCTTAGATCTCAGGTTTCCCCACAAAGACTGAGCTGGGCCAACAATGATTCAGCCAGAGTACAATATTTAATTCAACGCAGATTCAGTATTTGATTCACAGCTGGATTTGAAGTAGTTAATGAGTCACACAGTGATAGTGTTAAATATATTAGTTGTACTCCCATTTGTATGCATGTGTATGCTTTCTCTGAGAAACAGATGAAAAAAATCATAAGCCCAGGTCCTTCTGACCTACCAAAATCCAGGCAAAGACTCTGTGAGAGAGATGAGGGAAGTTGAAAGCTGGAGCTCTTGTTTTCACAGAATCCTTTTCATGACCTAAATCTGTGTCTTATTTTCCACCTACATCTGGACTTTCTCACAACAATTAAACTCAACAAAGACCATGTAGTGCTTTCTGTGAGTCACTAACTTTTTCTGGTGCTGAAACAACTGAGAAGGTCAGATGCCGGTGCCAAAAAGAATGTACAATCTGATTCTGAAAAGACCTTTAAAAGCTTGTATGGTGGGATGAGTCTTGTGAGACAAAATGTAACAAGTCAGCCAATCAATAGTCATTATGTCTGTTTCAGAGCTGGATGGTTGGCCTAATTGTTCTTAATGAATTTCACAATGACATGACAAAACAAACTTCAGCTCTGAGGATCCTTGTCGTCTTCATATTCTCTCTGTTAACTTCTTGCACTCTACAGGGATGTACCTAAGATGAAGTTATGAATAACACACCTATGAAATGTTTATATGAGGTTGACACAAACATTTTGAGTCCATTGAACAGCTTAAAATGTAACTTACAGTTAGTACAATGTAGGTGTTAATTTTCCATATTGTAGTTGGAAATAGTGTCAGTGTTGTTGTTTTTTTTTTTTCACAGTCTCCCCATTGTTTAAATCAGTAATTTATGTCCATATAAATTTAAATTTTATAATAATGTTTTAAACTTTCTGTTTTATTCCAAGGAATACAAATAAAATTGGTGTTAATATCTGTACGTTTGTGTTATGGAATTTTCTATTCTTAGGTTACACAAGGTCACGTGTGGGCCTTGAGGTCCTCAGCAGTATTAATTGTTTGGCTTTGATTGGGAACAGTAGGTGCCAGTCTATCTCAACACTGTGGTGGCCAGGGTCGAAGAGACCTATTGCTGCCTTCTTAGACATAATAGATAGCTGGCCATTGACGTTCCAATCTGCGTAAACAGACATCTGTGTCTTCAGACTAGAATATGTTGACAATAATACCTCCATGGGTAAAGACATTCTCTTTGGCTAATTCTGGGCGTATAGTATTTGTGGTGTTATCTGTAGGGGTTTAAAGTCTGACCACCAGGATGAGTTGGGCAGAATGTGAGACAGACTCAGGCACTTCTGATGTACTTTGAGAGTGTCTCTAATTCTCCTTGGCCAAGCGTGAATAAATATTACAGCATAAGACATCAGAGGCTCCTGAACACTTTCTTCCCTCCTGACCTCACCATTGACCTTTGACTTCAGCAATTTCTCCACAACAGCTTGAGCATGAGAACAAGTCCTGTCTTTAGATTTTGGTATCAAGATGAGTGTCAACTTTGTAAAATGAAAGCTAAGCATGCTTAAATATACAATCAAACCTAATACTTTCAGGCTGGATGATAAAAGGTGTCTGAAAGTACAAAGGCGGAAATCAAATGCAAAGGGTAGAGCCCAGGGAAGAGTTATCTGCAGAACACCCCAGGGAGAGTAGAAGAGGTTGAAGCCGGTGCAGCATGAGCTGTAGGCTTCAAAACATGAGGTGAGATCCTGAAGAGTTAACATGAAACAGCAAGGTGACTGAAGAAAGTAGCTACAGGCGGAAAGACTATTAGGTCACCTTGGAGAAACTGGAAAGTTGAATCCCGGAGGAGGATGTTCCTGAAGCAGGCCGTACACGATGTTCTACCAAGCCTCATCTAGCAAACCATCTGCTGGGACAAGGTGAGGTCACCAAGATGCTATCTCTGTACACAGTGAGAGTGAGAGTGCTCCATCATGCTAAACAGAAGCATGTCGACATACAATCATGCTAATGACATGTTATACTAACGGTAGCATGTTGGTAACACAAAAGCTTTTCTTCTTTTACATTTTTGCTCCATTTGTTGTGTTTGACATTTAGTAATTCTAAAACAATTCTTAAATATTTTTAATATTTCAAATAATAATAGTATTTTTTCTTCTGATGAATATCATGTGACGTGATAGAAATCTCCAGAACAGCTACTAAATAGTCCTTGAGGCCAGATTGTTTTGTCAACTGCAGTTTCCAAGCGAGGAACTGCAGTTTTTGGCACTTCCATGGAGGTTGCCGCTTGGTTTGTGCACAATGACAGCCTCATGTGGATGCTAGCATTCTTAACCCCGCCTACTCTGAGCTCTGATTGGTCAACTGTTTCTCCAACTGGCAAAAACAGCAGTCAGTGGACTGAGCATGATCTAAGAATAGCAAAACTTAGTCACATTTTTGACTCTGTATAATGTAGCTTTTTTTGGTATTTCATGAACTCAGGCTTAACAGCACTTGAGAAGTTTGAGAAGTAGGCAACCAACCCCTTGGCCTTTTTGTTGCAATCAGTGTAGTCCTAGCCTTTAAGACAGTCTGTGTGTTTTCTGCTGGCATACCTCTGTTTCTCTCAAGTCTTCCCGGTAGTTTGGCCCCTCTCACCTCGTTGACTGACTGATTGATGTCACCTGCTTGCAACCTTTATAAGCTTGGATGATCTCAAGATAGTGTCCTCTTGGCTCTTGGCTTTTACTCTTGGTCTCAGTCCCTCCTGAAAGGCTGCTGCAACAACATCTACATTCACTACTGATTGCTGATGTTACACAGTATGGTTTGCTTATATTGAGTAGTATTAAAAAAAAATATTTTGGTTCAGTTAAATAGTTGCTGTGTGGCATAATAGGCAATAACTTCTTAATATATAAAAATATGGACGCCAAACAGCAAAATGTGCACTTCAAAATAAGCTTTTAACATTTGTTGCATTAGCTTTAACAGCATTAAATTTGTTGCATATAACTCTGCATGTGCATGCATCAATCATCATTGACAGATCTGTGAAGATCAGGAAAAACTATAATGAATTTTGTTTGGTTACTGTAATAAACTGTTTATTATTAAGTATAAATAAGCTGATGTATAACTGCATAGTACTGAAATTACTCAAAGTATAAGTTGCCTAAAAATGGCAACACATGGCAGCACATTTTCATTTTCGGCAACCAAAAGCTGAAGCCTGGTTGCAAACCTGTCAACCACTTTTAAAAGTTATTGTTGAGCAATGTTTAATGAAGACACCAGAATAGGTTCCTTTGATATCGCTGCTCACATACACTTGTTTTTACACCCTGATATTCATCAATTTGACACGTATCCTGCCATGAACTAAACTGACAAGTGGCAATTTCAACCTGTCAGTGGCACTTAAGTCAGAGGATCACCAACATCGTTCAGATTTATCATCTTGAAAAGCACGAGTTACCTTCTAAATTGATGTGCAGCACAGCTCATATTTCACAATGAAGGCAGGTAAACAGACAGGCACGCGAAGTGCGAGCTTGTGCGTGACAGATTGTGTCACAGTCGACACACGTTTATGTGTTATCATGGGGGATCGTGCACCTGCGCTACAACCCAAGCCATCTTTCCTCTACTACCCGTCGGTTCTCCTTTGTTCTCTCCAGCAATCTTCTTCCATCACAACAAGCTGCCCATTTCTCCACGCCGTTATCCGTCTTTCGCTCTTGTGGAAAAGTAAACAAGCTCTTGTTGAGCAGCCCCACTCATTAGCCCCTTTGGCTTGGACAGCTTTCTCATAAAACACGCTGGTGTTATGGCAACTCACACTGACTGTGCTGCACAGCAAGGGTGTGAAATAGGTTCAGTTGTTGTAGCAAAGGTTAAAGAATTTAAATCAGGTGAGCTAAAAAGCCAAAGATAATAAAGAGTCAGGAAAAGAGAAAATTTCTCAGGCTGAATTTGATAAATAAGAAAAGTCTTGAACTGATTTATGTGGAAAAATATTTGATTCATTTATTGAAAGATGGTAGAAATCTTCCCTCACATCACTGATATTCTTCAGTACACCAGCTGCCTATGAAATACTAGTTCAGTTATTGCATTTCTTTGAAGAACAATGGACATATTGTGTCTCACGCAGCCATCCATCCTCCCAACCATGTACGCACACATGCGCGCACAACAACAAAAAAAAAAAGAAAAGCAAACCCCTTTTTTCCTCCCCTATGTTGTTGCATTCACTGCTGCTCTTGAGACAGGAAATGAAGGGAGCCGTATCACCCAGTAATAACACCATGTTGACGATGAAGCTCTGACCATGGACTGAGGGAGAGATGGAAACACAATGATTCAGAGAACAGAACATTCTCACAACCTGATCAATACACACCCAGTGCACAGCATCGACAGCCAGAATAGAAAACAATCCTACTCTGTTTGTAGCCCACACATGCATTCATTGCTCATGTTAATCTGTACTTTCTTCTCTAATCACAGGTACAACATGTGTGCTTACTGTAGATGTGAAACGTGTGACATGACAGGTGAAGCGTAGTTCAAACTCTCTGGATTAAGTGGGAGTTTATTAATCTTTCAACCTACAGGCAGAAATGAAGACATTCAAGAAGAATGATCTCATTGAGTTTGGTTTAACGCAACTAAAGCATTAAAGGATCATGTGGGTGGTTTTATGTTTTCATGCAGTTTTACTGAAAAGAAAATCTGATTTTGTGCTTTCAAAGTTACATGGCATGGTAGTCTCTTATGACAGGATTTCCTGCAACTCAAATGTAATATTTATCAACCCTCTGGTGTACACCTGCCTTTAGGTAAATGAAAACCATGAGGAACAAATGTTTCACAAAGTTTAAAAGCATGCAACACTGCCACCATATGGACTGAGCCATGTATTACAACAATACAAAAAAGATCAACTAAGGCAGCCAAATGAGACCACACTGGATTAAATCAAATGTGGATTTATATGTTGCACTTACGGGTCATCTTTACATTTATATTTTGTTACTGTATAATTTGTTTTATATTCAGTGTAATTGGAGATGTGAGAATCTCTTCTCCAGACACTATTTGCTGTTTAAAAAAAATTAAAGCTTCGACAATGTCATTATTGCGTTGTTAGCCTTGAATCCCTGATTAATGTACTGTTACAACTAGCTAGCTAAGTTGAAAAGCAACTAATGATAACAGAATATTGAAAACATGAAATACGGGAAATACTTGTCATCTAGCCGTTGATATCTTGTTTTTTCTGAGATAAGAATTTGAGATAAGAAGCAGGCAATGCAGTAACATAATCTTGATTCATATTTGATCAGCACTTCCTAGTTTGACGGTTTGATCTGAGTTTCATGAGCCTGGTGTGTTGCACTGAATGAACTCACTGAGTTATAGATCACAAGGTAGCCACACCCCTGAAGCATACCCTGCTTTAAAGATTTTGGAAAAGTTTTAAAAAGTTTTAAAAGAAGTTGGGTTATTTTTCCATAAAGCAGGTTTAAGATACTTCTGAATTGGTTTCCCTTCATAGACCTGTGAGTAAACTGTCAATGAGCTGCACATATAGACCGTTGAAATACTGTTTCTGAGCAACAGTTGAAGGACTGAACACAACATCTTGAATATTACATGAGTCGCGCTCTACTCACACCTGACATCGACATTTTTCCCTCCTGGCAGGTTGCTGAGAAGTCCGTCCATCCGTCCATCCATCCATCCATCCATCCATCCATTTCTTTAACTGTTTATCCTTTTCAGGATTGTATCCCAGCTGGCATTGGATGGGAGGTGGGTAAACCCTGGACAAGTTGCCAGTTTAGGTGACAGTGCTGCACCACCGTGCAGTATATATACACTACTCACAAAAAGATAGGGATATTTCAGGTGAAATTTATGGAAATTGAAAAAAGTTCATGCTACAGTAATATTATATCATGAAAGTAGGGCATTTAAGTAGAAGCATGCAATGGTAATATTTTAATTTCAATCAATTTATTGAAACAAAAAAATACAACAGTGGTGTGTATACAACAACAAAATAATTTTAATGACTCAGTAATCTGTCATGTATCCTTACAGCTCGACTATTGACTTATTGCAACCTGCTGATGACACTCTGTGACACTCTAAGCACAGTGGCAACTTCCCTCTGAGTACATCCTGTTTGAAGCCTCACACTGGCCAGGTACTGTTGATGGATTGTTAGATGTCGTTTTGGTCTCATGATGTCAAAATGTAAACAACATGATGAAGAGGACTGCTTAAATACAAACTGTCATTGAACCAGAACATTTAGTTTTCAATTCATGGATCAGACACTTGCAGTTAATCACCTTGTTAGAGAACAGCATGTTATGCAATAAGTACTGAAACACTGAACAGTTGGACATGTGCATTCAAAAGTTTAGAGAAGGTCAAATTAAGTTCACCTGTAAAGGTTAGAGTGCATTTAAGGTGCACTCTGAAATTTCATCTGAAAGCCGAATATCCCTAACTTTTTGTGGGAAGTGTATGTCCATTCATCGGCCTTGAAGGGTGTTTTTGAAACATACAAAACAAAATTAATGAGAATATATCAAGCAGTGATTATGTAGATTAAAATGGACCTTCTCAAAGAGATTAACGTTTGTATTCACACACATTAAGACAACACAAACCCTACAATTACTGTCTGCTTTATAACTACAATATATAGCTACCTCTGGGGTAACTTCAAAGTGTTTGGTACGAATACTGTGCACATAAATGAATGGAGACCTCAGTCAACCCCTCACTCACATTTGCAGGGCGCTCTACCGCCTCCTTTTTACATACAACATTACCCCCTTGTGGCACTCACCAAATATTACAGTCGGCAGAGGACACACGTCCCTGGGCTGGAGGATACAGCGGGTACCAGAAAGTGCAGGCACGGCTGCAGTAAGTTGGACGTTGACAGCGAATATAATCGGTATTTTCCTCAATTATGAACCATATCCTCTTAACAGCGCTTGAGTTGTGGTTTGAAGCCACCGCGGAAGTAGGATGACACCTTGTTGTGGTTCGGACTCGGTCACATGGTGTTTGGATGGTCAGTCGTGAGAGCCACATCAGTGTGTACAGACGTGTTAACCAGGCATCTGCTGTCAGTGTGTGACCACAGTTTCACCGCCGACCTGCTGACACTGGGGTTTCCCTTCTCAGTATGCCTCACAAGAGCAAGAAAGAAAAGGTAAAGTGCATATTGAACATTTTATATTGAATGTTAGCATCATATAATTGTGTTATGTTGTGTTTCATTTTGTTTTATTAAATCCCTCACTCTTTAGGAATCCTCCAAATCTGGAAGATCTAAAAAATCTGGAAGTAAAAATGGGCCTGCAGATGACAAAGATGTAAGTATTATTGAACTTTGTACTGTGCAGAGAGGACATGCATTGGCTACTTTATAAAAAATATGCAGTACATATAAGAAAAGTATTACCAGCATGTAGAAACAACATGCATTAAGCATGTGATAATCCAGGACAATAAATAACATTCTTATTTGTCCTAATAGGGATGTTTGTATTGGGGCACAAGCTGTTTTTGACTGTTGTTTAGTTCATTTAGCCTTTTGTTGGTTTGTTTTTTAGTTAAATGTATCACATGCTCGAATATTACATAAATGTTTGACACAAGCCCTCAAAACTCTGTATTCATACATTTGTTCTGAAGTTTAATTATCTTTTGTCCTCATGAAATGAAGGCAAAGTTACTCATGTGACCTCTCAGCCCGATCTTATGACTTTATTTTCTCTGAAAATACTCACAATCAATCCCTCGTTCTCCCCACCGTGACTCAGTTTGGCCTCTGAGTATAACACGAGGCTTTGTAGCAGCTATTTTTGTCCTCATCATTTCTGATGCGCATCAGTGATGTTGAGTATAGTACAGTGAGATTGGAAGAGACCTGATTGATTGATTGCTGGGCCCACTGTTTGTTCCCATTGACAGCATTATCAGCTCTATCTGTGCTCATTTATTCTGTCCACTGAGCTCCATCCCGAACTCTGTCAGCAGATGCAGTACAGTACACCACCAACTGTGATCAGGTTGCTTCACTGAGAATCACCTGATCTGATTCGGAAAGGAACTTGACCCTTAACCACAACGCCCTCACCCCTTCTCCTCTCCTCTCCTCTCCTCTCCTCTCCTCTCCTCTCCTCTCCTCTCCTATCCTCTCCTCTCCTCTCCTCTCCTTGCTCCTCTCCTTTCCTTTCCATGAGCTCCATACTGACACTTGAGTATAGTGATTCCTGTGCCATTTCCTTCAGGGCAGGAACTACCTTGCCCTACCCTGCTCCAGTAACGGGAGCTCTTCCTCTGCGACTCTTGTTTCTGCAGGGCTCCAATAAGAAAGTACCTCCCGCAACTCAGCTGATGAGGGTGAAGCAACCAGGGTCACACTCAGCCGTGAAGAGAGAGAAGAGGTTCAGCACTTCCCTTTTCCCTCTCAGTGCTAACAGAGAGCTGCATAAACTACATGCACTGGCAGGTATGCCTCCCTCCATATGCAGTGTCTCCTTCAGAAGCGATCACTTTTTTCTTCAAATGCAACTCCACGACATTTCCCTCCTCTGTAATACCTCATTTACATAGACGAGCTTATTCTGGAAAATGCCAGATGACCTTTATCTATGATTGCATGTTTGGCCTATATGGATGAAGGGAATCATATTAACAATTCATAGCCTTGGTGGATCCTCATAACCGCCTTTTTAACCTTGAGGTCCATGCATGCTACATAATTTATAGCTAAGCAGACTGCCCATCAGCTTTATCTGTAATGCAAATGATGTGCAATCAGCTGCATCTGCAGCCGTACCTGGAAGAAACAGATATTATCCCAGAGGGCTCCTTGATGTAAGGTAACTCTGACCCAGACTGCATGGACAGGTGACCAGAAGACAGTTGTGGAATATGGGTCAACTAATAAAAACTCAAATCAGTCTTAAACTCTGACATATATTGGAGCATCAGACATCTTAACAGTCCTATAAATACTTAAATCTATACTACACTGACTTGTTTCAAAGTTATTTTAGTTATCATCGATCAGCAAACTAACCGTAATAACTATAGCAATCGACCTGGTTTAATCTAATATACTGTGCTGATTGTTGAATCACACTGATGCAGATTCTGAAACAAGACATTGCGGTTGAGGTTTGAACATTTACATCAATCTTTCATGGCTTCTTTGTTTACGCACCGCATTACAGGCAGGATCTGGCCTAAGTGGTTTCCTGTAAACTATACCGAGCTATGCTTTGTTCTCATACCTGGATGAGCTGGGTGACACTACGGAGGAACAATAGAAGTGTACAGTCCAGAGGATTTGCAAGTTGAAGGGAGACACGGCCACTAGTTGGCAACGTGTGACGATTAATCAAAAAGAAAACATAACGAGCTTTGTTTTATTTGATGAAATGTTTTTATTCTGTGAGATTTGAGAAGAAGAATTTGAGGGGACGAATGAGAAAATAACCCCCCTGACCATTAAGACCTGAAGAAATATGCACCAACAGACAGATTCTTGAATATCATCACAAATTACACTTCAAATTACATTTCAAGGACTGCTGTGTGATTTTAGACTCTACAGTTCAGATGCCATCAAGATAACTTGCTTAGTCACCCTCCTGCTGACTATGGTTGACTGTGCTGTACTGTAGTTGTCTGTCATATATCTTAGTATCTGATGTAATGTATCTTCTTTTTTATTTATCTTATAATCATATCATTTTTGATGATGTATTAATTGGTTAAAGTAATTTTAAAGCAAACATGCCAAATATAAGCTAGTTTCAACTTGTCCAAACTGAGGCTGTTCTGCTCTTCTCTATTAGATATCATTCTAAATTGAATATTCTTGGGTTTTGTACTGAAAAACAAGACATTTGAGGACATCACACTGGATCTAATAAAATCGTAATTGGCATGTTTGACAGTTTTCTGATATTTTATAGTCCATACAATTCATTGTTTAATTAAAAAAGCAGCATATTAATCAAAATAATAATAAAAAATAATCCAAATTTGGATACCAGCTCACCAGAAAGATATTTTTGTTTTGCATGGACATCCATGTACTAGTGAAAACTTTTTTGTATGACTAACTTACTTTTAAAACCCATTTAAAACAGTTTCCAGTGCAACATTTGTGGCAAATTGTTCATCATATATAAGAAAATAAGACCTACTGTTGTATGGTATAAGCCTAAATCACAAACATATTGTCTCATATACATAAAAAAACAACTATAATATGGAGCCTAGTGTGAATTTACAGTTACATTCAGGTACAATACTTATAGTTATAGACACATATATACTTTCAATCTTTCTGAAGAGGAAAGGCGTTGCATGTTGTCATTTAGGTAAATGTTAAGATAAAGTCAGTTTTATGTTTTATATATTTATTCATATGATGGTGGTTTAATACTATACCTTTTACTAAAATGTCCTTCAGTTCTTCAGAATTAAGTTGTGTTTTAGAGAGCTTGTTGGACAGTTTTTATTTCTAATTCTCCTCTAGAGAGGATAAATAAATCTTTAAGTGTAATGTTATATTTTATTTTGTCTTCTAACAAACGTGGCTTCACCCCTTTCACCAAGATTTATCTGGTGCCGATGTGAGCTCAACACTTGTGTGTGCATGACGCAAATGAATAACTGCTGCTAGCTTAGGTCCTCAAAATATAACTACAGAGAAAAGAACTAAAAAAAATATCACATCTCAGTACTGGGAGACCAGAATCAGGGCACAGACCAAATACAAGAGAGGTCAGGACGATATTGAATGAGACATGAATATTCACTCCATTGACTCAATGCCACAGGCTTCTCTCCGTATCAGTGTGTGTCTGTGTGAGAGAGAGAGAGCAAATGCAGGCCTATAAATGTTGATGTGACAGTATCAAATGAAATCTCACAAATATCTCGATTGTCGGTCAAATGTGAGACATTACATCTCACTCTTTTGTCTTTAATATCACATCGATCACAGTTGACAGAGTCTTACTTGATGGACTGGACACAATTTTGTCAGTGTCGCAACAATGCATGTTTGATGAAGAAGGGTAAACAGTGTGTTGTTCCAAGTGTTAGTAAAACATTTAGTGATAGGCTTGTGTTACAGATAGTTCTTGCACTAATGATCCAACCTGTGCTGCCATCTTCTGGCTAAAAATGGGAGCTCTGTTGTTTCCCTGCCCAACTCGGCATCGTTCACAAATGTTGAGATTTTCACTGTATTTTAATAAAATTTCTGGTTCTTTATTTGGATTAAGTTCTTGCCATATGATACTCTGTTTTCTGTATTTTTTCTTATTGTCAACAAATCCCTTGAAAATGCCAAAACTAAAAATGTGTTAGTCCAACTGTCAAAAGTTTGTGACTTCCCTACCCTGTCTGTGACACTGAGCTGCAAAATTATGTTTCATCGGGTTACAATGTACACTTCATTTTTAAGAAGACTGCAGAATAATACACATTTGGCGTGTCACTGAATATTTACAGCAGTCAGCATGTTGTGTGTGAGCCTGACTTAACCTAAGCTGCACTATCTGTGTTCATGGTAATGAAGGAACATGTCAGTGCAACAGTGTGGCTCACTGATGTATTTTTAATTGTTTTTGGGCAACGATGGAGGTGTACAGCACGGAGGAATAATATATATAAGACTACACACATAGTACTTGTTAGTAGGATCAGTTTATGTTGGATTTGTTGACAAAAAGAAACATGTAATATCGTCAACCATGATTATTTTTTTTTTGTTTAATAAAAATCCGGAGGTAGTTTATGGACCTGTACACACTCTGTGTACACCTACCCAGTCTGTCCAACCAGTAGGAAGTAAGTGGCAGCTTTCAGAAAATACCGCCGCCCGTTGTCATGGCTGTGGAATGTAATGGCACCTCTTGGAGGGGGTTTGGCCCCTCAGTGACAGAATGCCAAGAGAGAGAACTGCTTAGTGATACACTTGGCCTTCCTCCTCTCCCCTCCTCTCCTGCTTTCCTTGTTCTCATTGATGCACCGTCAGAGTATTCCTCAGTGTAGAGAAACGTCAACTGGTCATTTTTCATGTAGGTTATAAATACACAAAAGAAAGAAATGATGAGAATAAACATGGTCTGCAAGGAAGTTATTACTTGGCCTGAAAGTACCTGCCAAGAAGTATTTTTACCTGCCAAAAAATATCAGATACATACTTTTGGATCATGTAAAATAAATGTTATGTAGTTTTATATTTATATATGCATTCAAACTTGAAATTTTACTAGGATTGGAGCACTTTTGAGCTCTTAAGATCATTAGTATGACTGATACAGATGGCGAACACTTAGCTTTATTTTTATACTACTATCACTTACTGCTGTTGACATCGTCATTTATATGTATTTTTACTACTGTTTATACCTGCATGCTACCTGTTTACAAGATGTATAACCACCACAATATATTATATTACTATATGTATTATTAGTGCATAAAACCTGTCTACAATACAGTTTATTCATGTTATCATTACTGTACACCTGTCTACCATAGTATTTTATATTATTTTATATTTCTATATTTTAACTTCTGCCCTACTTTATGTCTTATGTAGTAAATTCTAATTTTTCCTTGCATACTACATACTCTATTTATACATATTGTTTGAGCTTTTTATTGCCAAATACTGCTTCACTGTAATAGTTGTGCATGTGACAATAAAGAAGTTTTCTAAGTGGTAGGACAACTGTAACATGACATACCGTAAATCACACCCTCCTCATAGGTGGACTAATTAGCTGTTTTAAGTAGCTGTTGACTTTGTTCATTGTTGGAAAACAGCGCAGTGCCTTTGTTATTAAATGGCTGTGAAATGACTGTGAACATGGTGCCTAACCCCACTGTTTTGAAAACCCTGCTTGGCCTTGTGGTGTGAATGTGGTTTCACTCTGCGTGTCTTCTGATAAATCACATGAAACGAGGAAAAACCGCTTCATCATGCAAAGATGAAATGCAGATTTTTTTTGCCTTGGAGTTGGACTTAATCTGGTGTACGGAGTCTTGAAATAATTATTCACTATAGAGTTAGCCTAAATATACAACTATATCATTGAAAGAGTGTGTGATATTCAAGTTGCATGACGATGACGATTAGTCACCAGACAAACTTTCAGACAGGCTGCAAAATGCTGCTTGGAGCTGCAGCAGTTTCCTGCGCTGTGTGTCTGTGCATTAAATTTTCTGTCCTCCCGCTTTCATTTCCTGTTTACTGCTAATTTTGTACGACACTATGAATTCTGCCATTGCCCTGAAAAGTGTGTGAACCCTATCAGAAAACATATTATGTAGAGAAACTGAAAATGGTAGCTTATTGGAGAGTACAAAGTGTGTTATGTCTTTTTAGACTTCAAAAGGACTGGATATGTATGTATATATATATTTTTTATATCCATGACACAACATGATACATTTACACAGCCTTTCATCTTGTGTAGGGAATAACCACACCGCAGCTTCCTTCTGGATTTCTTTGGTTTTTCTTGCTGGAGAGCTCTGGAGTTTGAGCCCCCGAACAGTCTTGTCCCCAGCCCCTTTCGTGTGGTTTCTTCCTGTCTCCTTCTGTTCCTCATTGAATCCAAAGATTTGAGGGCCCCCCCTCTGACCCACTCTGCCACCTCTCTTTGATAAAGAACCAAGCAGAGATGACAGGAGGAAACAATGAGAGACTTTGAAGATTCAGCCAGGGCCTCTCTCTCTCTCCCCCCCTTCTCTGTGCACACTCAGAGTAAGTTATTTCCAGCTGCTTATCCTAAGTCAGATGACGCTGAAAACCCTGCTAATGGTTAAACTGCAGGCTTAAATCAATCTGATCTCAGATCTGTGGCAGGGCCTGCCTTACAGCGCGTCACTGAAGTGACAAGGAGGAGTCAAGACCAATAAAAAATCCCAACGCGTGTCCCGCCCCCTGTGCCTCCTCTCAGCCAATCACAACCCGCCTCTCGTAGCAGCCGTTGCCTCGATTGCTCCGGAGCTGCGTTGCGCTCGGCCAATCGGGCGCCTCCTTCACTGCTTACGTCACTAAACTAGCCAGTTCCCTCCAGCAGCGGAGGAGCTTCATTTTCTGATCTGCTTTTGTGCTAAAATGGAGGCTGGCCTCTCGCCCTGAGTGGATCGCCTTCCTGGTTGAGGTTTAGATGTTGACATGCAATAAATCTGGAGACAGGATGGTTGTGGATGCACCTAATTCCAATGGGCCTTTTCAGCCGGTGGCTCTTATGCACTTCAGAGGTACGTAAGGACAAATTATTCTCTCTGTATTGTCCCGGGGAATTAAGGAGAGAGAGGAGAGCTGTGTGTTGCTGTTCCCCTCCACTGGTTACTGCCTGGTTAGTCAGCATTCACACGCCTGAGATGAGATAATTGTGTCTGTGGGTTGGGGAAACGGCTCGTTTTGAAAGACAACCGCGGGATTGCTGAGTGTTCGCCTTGTTTGTGTCGCTATCGGCTACATATATATATATATAAAAAAAAAATCTGGTTTTACTAGCTAGCTGCTCCCTCTGCCCATCCCCCCGCCAAAGCTAGTGATGTCAAAGGAAGTGAGGTCATAGCCCAGGGAAGGGTCTTCTCCTTTTAGTTATGTGTGTTTGACTCTAAATGTTTATTCATCGCAGCATGCGAGGGAGAAGCGCACACACTGGCCTCCTCCTCCTCCTCCTCCTCTGTCACCCTCCGGTTCATCTGGGCACACATTGGTCACAGTGTGTAGGCTGGAGACAGCCACAGCTCTGCAGCAAGAAGAAGCAGCAGCAGCCCACCTCCCCACCCTTTTCCTCCCCTCTTGTATATACCCTCCTGTCATGTCATGGGCTACATCCTAATTGTGTATCAACAATGTTTTGTCAGAGCCTAGCAGTCATGTTTTAGGATTACAGCATCGGGCTCGGCCTCTTTATAATGTGTGTACAATGTACTCAGTCATGTTTGAAAGGCCCCAGCCTGTTACCACTGTACTCGGGTGCAGCCCGGCGTTAGATGAAGCCTCGGGCAATTATTGATTACACTCTATTGAGCCACAGAGGCGACTGCCTTGAATGACAACTCAGTGTTTGGGGAGGAGGAGGAGGAGGAGGAGGAGGAGAAGGGGGAACAATCGGACTCTCTTCTGACTCTTTCTCTTTCCTCCCTTTGTTTGTCTCTATCATTCAGACCAAATGTCTCGTATAGAGTCCACGTTGTGTCTGGATTCACCTGAGACAGATGAAACAGAATTTAATGTTTGAGTGATCACCTATGAGAGGTTTTCGCTTCCCCTTTTCACATTCGATTTGGTGCACGGGAAACTGAAACAACTAGCAAACCAATAACAAATGTGTTGTTCCTTTGGTGCATGCACATGTATTAGACTCGTGTGTTAGGTTTATACAAATTTTCTGAGCTTCTTACATAAAAAAAAAATAAAAGATTAGGTGGTCCTTGAACGTCACACTTCACAGAATCCACATCCCACCATTGCCTGCCATTCATACCCGCCTGTATTTATAGCCACGTTCGAGTTATCAGAAATTTCAGGAGACTAAATGAGTCACCGTGGATGAATTGTTGCACAGAGTGTGAACAGTATATCTTTTTCTCTGTGTTCTTTGAGATACAAGGCATCGTCCTAATAACTGAACACTGCATTATTAGTCACAAGGGAGCCTCCAAAATTGCAGTGCAATGATGCACGCCTACCATCTGACTATTCCCAAACAACACCTGGGCAATAATCCGTGAACTTTGCTCCACTGCTCGTATCCTGGGTGCATTCTTAGGCGTTGCTTACCAAAACTACCTCCAGTGAATGAATGAATGCGTCCAACCTAGCCGCTCGTATGCCTTCAAAACCTGCAAGCACGCTGCGCCTCTACGCTATAAATAGTAATCAGTCAATGTTTACATTGATCATAACATACTGTCGATAAAGCAGTCCTAACTCCAGACCAGCAGCTGTTCATTTGACCCATTTACAAAGAAAAAGTAGAAACTGTGGTTCCAGTGTGACTCCAGTTATTTATTATTGTTGTTTTGAACGGGGGGCATTAAGATAAATCTTTCTCTGTTCTCCACGAGACACGATATTCGTGTGTGTGTGTGTGTGTGCGCGTGCGTGCTCGTCTTCCTCCTAAGGCTTCTGTTAGTTACATTAATAGAGGTCACATTGTGGTTAACATCAATTTTGGGATCACAACACTGGGTCTTTATCTGTTACACAACAACCCACTGGGGTATTTTAGGAGTGTACAGAAACTTTATAACGACGCAGGCAGACAGACTTATGTAATAGGAGCGAGTCTGACGGGGTCAGGGGTGCGAGGCATGGCAACACATTCCAGTTCGGCTTCATGTCCCAGCGCTAACCAGCACACATTACAAAACATGTTAGAAACACAAAGCTTATGCCAAAGGAGAGCGATGGAAGTAAATAAATGGTAATCTAATCCTCCTTCTTACTGTTGGCGCTCCAGTCGTCTGGTGCACCTCAGTTCACCTAACAGGCCTCATTCTGAAACCACACTGGAGACGAGTCTTATCTGATCTCCACTACATCATAAAAATGATGAATCTCTTCCAAGCAGCCGCTCTCTCGCTCTCTCTCTCTCTCTTATGTGTTTTTAATCAGGAGTGCTGGCTCTCGTCGCGTTTTCCTATTGTGACAGTGACGCCACTTTTGGCCGTCAAATCTTTATGGAAATGGCCGATAATGGCAGCTCGCACACTTACCCTCTCTCCCCTGGAATTCCCAACCTCTCGCTGTCATCAAGATAAATTGGCCGACTTGAAACTGACACTGCAGAAGTGTGTGCGCGAGAGCGTGCACGCTTGTGTGTGTGTGTGTGTGTGTATCCGAGCCAGGTCTCCGTTATGTCTGAATAGGATAACTCTCTTCTTACCTCGAATCTGCCTATTTGCAAGAATGTCGGGCGCTTGTGTGTTTGTGTTTGTGTGTGTGCGCGCCCTTCTCTCTTCCGCGCTATTGCCTTTTGTCACTCGTTCATTGAAATGAGGGCATGAACGAATAGATTTAGCTGCCTGTTATTTCCCTTTTTTTTTTTAAAGTCTGCAAGTCTTTCCTGCAGGGTTCTCCTTCTCATTGCACACCTGCACGTCTGAACTGGGTAAAAATCTGATGCCGGTTTGTTTAATTGGTCTTTACTTTGAGTCTGATTAAAACGGAGAGGAAGGCGGCAGCGCAACACAAAGATCAAATGAATTTATCTCAGAATAATGTGGTTTTTTTAATACACATTTCTGCTTCACATAGCTTGTTTGCAGTGCTCTGTTTGCCTTCATCAACTGGCTATTATTTATCCGTTTTCCTTATTTAAACCCCGCGCCATGTTCATAAATCCTGATTTCTCTCACAGCCTGATTTGCTTATCTCTGTAATTGAAGCTGTCCACAGGTTACAGTACAGCCATAGAAGACGGATGAGATTCATTTATTTTATTTCCCTTTTGATGTATATACCATGTGTGTGTGTGTATGTATATCTGGTCTAATCTCACATCCTGATCGTGTGCAGACAGCCTCCGGGCCTCAGTGCCAGCCCATTGTTAACACCACACCCTTCACTGATTAGTAATTATGGGGTATAGGAAACATAGCTTTTGCAGCTCTGGTATGACTGTTTGAGATTTACTGCTATAAACAATGCATGTTGTGTGTGCATATTTTTACAGGTAAGGATTGAACCTTACATTGTAACCATGGGATTGAATTTCCAAGAATACCTGTACTTAAGAGGCCTTTCTGACTGCAAACACAGCAAAAGTCCTCACGCAAAGCTGCTGTAGGTGTCGAGCCGTGCGCATACGTGTAGGCAGTGAGTGCTGTAACCTTCCTAACCTCACCGTGTGTCAGATTCAGCACATAGGTCACCAGCAGAGACAGCGATGGAAGCTTAAATACGAGTTTAGCAGTCTAACCACTGTTTTATAAACCAAAACGAGAGCATCCCGATGTGACAGACATTTTACTGACGCTGCATGCATCTGCTTCTGTCAGTTAAATTAACCCGCACCTGGGTTTGGTGACATTATGAATTTGCCTATTTTATTGCAGCTGCAGCTGAATCACATTTAGATCAGGTCAGTCAGGGAAGAAACTCGTGATAACAATCTCTTAAATAAAGGTGTCTGTTATTTTAGTGGGAGCTATCTAATCTAAAAAAGGGAAGCAGAGACTATTGTGAAATGTAATTTTGAACTCTGAAGCTTAACGCCTTATTTGCATTTTACTATACAACACCACACACTAGAAAGAACCACGTTGACAAAAGTTTGGCACCGGCTCCGCAGTTTGCTCTGCGACTCTTTTCATAAGAAAACAAAAGTTGCACAAATGGAAATCAGTATCAGATGATTGCCTTCACTGACCTTTTGATAAATGTGCTGATTTCCTTTCTTGCACAGAGTTGGGGCCCAGATGAAAAGATTAATATGACTTCCATATCTGTCATGTGCAACCAGCAGCCGTTAGCTTAGCTCAAAGACTGGAAGCAGTGCAAGCATGCAAGCAGCAGGGCTGGCCCAGTTCTGAGACAAGGCGAGGTGTCATGTTTTGGAGGTGTTGGTATCCAGTTTGCTACCTTTGGACAGAGCCATGCTGCTCCTTTTTAAGGCCTTAATGCTAAGCTAACTGCCTCATGTTAGTCAGTGCCGTGGCAAATGAACGACTGGTGTCAATCATTCTGTGTTTTTAGATGTCCGGCTCCTGATTTCATTTTTTAAATAATTAAATCGTGCCTTAATGGCGGTTCTTTGGGTAGCTGAGGATAATGAGTAGATTCTCCCCCAACCAAACATCCATAAAGAGAAACAAGCTACATCAAAGTTGCGTCACATAACTACATAATTATGGTGTCAGGTAGGAATTTAAAGCTTCCTCTCTGTGTTGTTACGTGTGAAGTCGAGCAGAGATGGTTTGTTTGTTTACAGGCCTGTCCTCTCGAGTGCCCGGGTGGAAATGAAGCGAATCAGGAAGTCCTCAAACCACCACGGACAAATATAATGACAGACTTAAATAGCTAGGATTCCTTTTTATATAAATATCTTTTTTTTTTCTTCTTCCTGTGCTGTGTCAAATACTAGACGGTGACCATTCACTTAGTTCCCGAATCCTTCATCCTCCTCTCCATCCTGTCTTTGCTCCTCCACTCTGCTCTGCTCTGCTCTGTCGTTACCTTCCCGCTGGGCTCCAACCATCTCAGCCTTTCTCTCAATGCACTTTAATCTTAATGACTCATTTGCTGGTCTTCGTCACTCTCCCTCTGCCTTGTATTATCTTTTTCTATCACGTCGCTGTTTTAACTGTCATCCTTGACAGTTAAGCCGCCCCCTCCTTTCTCTTGTGACCCCTCATTCTTTGAACATTCTCCTATATTCTCCACCGCGTTGTTTCATCACGCTGTGTGGCCTTGTTACGCATTCAACTCTTCTTCGGGTTGTCCCTGGACTCTTTTTCTTCCCCTCACCCACCTCGCTTTTTCTTGTCTCCTCCTCAGATGTGGCCCCCGCAGAGCAGGAGAAGCTCTTCATCCAGAAGCTACGACAGTGCTGCGTTCTGTTCGACTTCCTGTCCGACCCGCTGAGCGACCTGAAATGGAAGGAAGTGAAGCGGGCGGCGCTGAGCGAAATGGTGGAGTACATCACCCACAACAGGAATGTCATCACAGAGCCCATCTACCCGGAGGTGGTGCATATGGTCAGTAGAACCGGCGGGGTTATGTTTGTGGTTAAAGCTGAAGATGAGGGTGAAACTCGGGCTGAGAATTAAGGGCCGGTTTTGGCTGCGGGACGGAGTCGAGCACAGATTAAGGAACAGTGGGTTCATGTTTGATCGGGTTTTGATTAGGCTGGTTGCGTTGAGCTTGGAATGTTCTCCAGCTGTTGCATTTCAGATTTATGTTTGAAAAATTGTGGATTAAAGCCAAAAAGAAGAAGGTAGAGACATTTGATTCTTGCAACAGCTGCAATGAGGCGTAAGATGTATACAAAGGTGAGATTTTAGCCATGCTGGTGACACAACTCACAACTCATTTTCATCTCACGTTTCATCTAGAGGTCAATAGTTTGTTTTATGACCAAAAAACCTGCAAAACTAATAGCTAATACCATCAGCCTCAGCTGTACGTTGTACCCTAAACTATGATGTGAACATGTTAGCATAGTCATTTAAGCTGATGTGAGCATTAAGCTCAACCCACTGCTGTGCTTTAGTACGGCCTGGCTGAGCGGTAAATGAAGGATGTACAGGACTGGTTTTGTTTATACTCTACATTATGAGCTATAATCTGTACATGATAGCTTGTATATTGTAAATTAGTGTTTGCCTGGAAAAGTCAGTTTGTACAAGGGGTGTGATGATTGTTCTGAGCAGAAGCATTAGTGATATCTTTGAAATTAAAGAAAATTTTGCCTCCTTTGATTTAAAACGTCCCCACAAAACAAACCAAAATTGCAATTTTAGTGTGCAGCGATACAGAAGATGGAGCTACAAACATACCAAACTGTTTTTTCTTCATCATCAAACCCGACAGCGGGATTGCTATAATCACCGTTAAAGACATTTCCTTTTACAGTCTCCATTGTGGAGTTAATGCACAGTCATCTTCGCAGCCTGTGCTGGGTTGAAGTGCAGCACAGCACAGACAGTCTATCTACCTTGTCTTTTTCAAACAAGGCTCCCTGTGTTTTAGTAGGCCACCTGCACTGTCCCATGATCTGCCTGGCAGGGAACAGCAGCCCACAGGGGAGTCAGTTGACACTGTAAGAGACCAGAAACACAACACCCTTGGATTATTGTGGGCCGAAACCCTTTGAGGCCGGTTGCAAGGACAAAGTTAACATTAACCTAAAAAGAAAATTTATTTTAGAATACTGAAGATAGGGCATTTCAGAGACATTTGCAAACACTGTTAAAATTGAGTTAAATGTATTACAGACTGTGGCGACAAACACAGTCATGCTTTGTTTTTTGGTTTTCCTTTGCTGATTTGTTCAAAAATTTACAAATTTTCTAATCATCAAACCTAATGAGCTGCACTCACGCATTTATAATTAACCTTTAATGTGCTTCAGACTGTGTGGAGACTTTTTTCCCCAAAGGAGATTTTTGTAGCAGAAGTGCTGCTGGTACTTTTAATTGCATGGACTGTTTTTTTTTTGTTTGTTTGTTTTGTTTTTTTAAAATGGTTGAAGATTGTAAGTAGTTCGAAATAAAAAATCTGCCGTTCTCCAAAATCAAGACGCACGTCTATTGATGTGGTTTCACTGTGTCATGCCGGTAAACATTCATCAAGAGAAGGGAAACTTCTGACAGGAAGTGGAGGTCGAGTTGTGTGTTTTTTAAACTTCAGAAAATCTTTTTTAACATGTCCCGAGTAGAGCTATCGGTATCAGCCACAGTACGACTTATTCAAACAACAAAGGGAAGTAAAGCGTGCAGTCCAGGGGAATAAACATTCACGGTATCGTTTTCGTTTTTCTCTTCTTCCAGTTTGCAGTGAATATGTTCAGAACATTGCCTCCGTCGTCCAACCCCACCGGAGCAGAGTTTGATCCGGAGGAAGATGAGCCAACACTTGAAGCTGCATGGCCGCACCTCCAGGTTGACATTTAAATAATTTAATCATGTGCAAAGCCATGAACGGTTAATAACTGGTTATTCTCAACTCAGAGGAGCCTCCCAGCATGACTGAGGCATGCAGTTCTTTAGCTTGTCCTATAACTCCTTTTATGTTCATATCTTTGTCTGCTTTAAAATTGTGACCATTATTAACACTTTATTCGTTGTTTCTGTTGCAGCTCGTCTATGAATTTTTCCTTAGGTTTTTAGAATCGCCCGACTTTCAGCCTAACATAGCGAAGAAATACATCGACCAGAAATTTGTTATGCAGGTAAGAATATTTTTGCAAACTCCCAAGATAAGTATATAAAATGTAAAACTGGACTGCTGTCGTTACAGTAACATCTCACCTCTGTTGCGTTGTAGCTCCTAGAACTATTTGACAGCGAGGATCCCAGAGAGAGAGACTTCCTCAAAACTACCCTCCACAGGATCTATGGAAAGTTCCTGGGGCTGAGAGCGTACATCAGAAAACAGATCAATAACATTTTCTATAGGTCAGTGCAGTTCTCCTGGTCCATTTCTAAATCTGTATACCAAGTTAGATGGTCAATATATGACTCATTTGCTTCATTAGTTAATACACCGTCTGTGTATTGCCACTGAAAGAAGTCTCTGTTTGTTCTTTCAGGTTTATCTATGAGACAGAGCACCATAACGGTATAGCTGAACTGCTGGAAATACTTGGAAGGTATGGATGACCCTCAGCTTAAAGTCTGTGTAAAGGCTATTTTGAGTTTTTTTTCAAAATACATTAAATATGTTGGAAAATAGTTGCTGGAAACATGTGAAAAGACTTTGAATGATATATTACTGAAATGTGGAGTTAGAGGTTCAAACAGTTTTTCACCAGTTTTCAGTCCAGGATTTTTGTGGGCGGTCCTAAAGGGTGGCTCGATGACACGCTGAGGCCACCCTGAGCATACCCCTGCACCCCTAGCAGAGAGAGAGAGATTAATTCATCTCGCTCAGCGTTTCAAAATTTGTCATGATGTTTTCTGAACTCATCTTTCAAAATTGCCACTTGACTGTCGCCACAGTCCTGGAGCTGAGAATACTGCTCATTTTTACCCAATTATGACACCTAATTTCATAAACTTGTCGATTTTTTTTTTTTTTTTTTTAATCATTCAAATTTGACTGGGTGGTTAATAACACTTTCTTCTTTGGTCTGACAAACTGAAAACCCATTTATTCTGTTTTTACACAGACAGCTATGTAATCATGCCACACTACCTTTCAGGCGTTCTGATTTTTGTCCTTTTGTGTTTATTTCTTAGCATAATCAATGGATTTGCCTTACCACTAAAAGAAGAGCACAAGATTTTCCTGTTGAAGGTTTTATTGCCTCTGCACAAAGTCAAATCACTCAGTGTCTACCATCCACAGGTACGTTTGTTCAACACAAAATGAGACGCTGTAAAGAAAGACAGACGTATATTTATTGGTCACATTTTTTTTTTCTTAAGCTGTATTTAAATATTCGTGTCCAAACCTGCTCTGAGTTTACTCCTCCTCTCTTCTTCAGTGCAGCAGGTCATTGTGCAGTTAAAAAAACTGGTGTTGCATGTTCCAGCCAGTCTGTCCCTTGGGCATTGTGTCGTGTGCATGTGTGTAAATTCAAATGCTTTAACAGTTAAATGGTTTTATTTGTTTATGTGTTTTGCAGCTGGCCTACTGTGTGGTGCAGTTTTTAGAAAAGGACAGCACTCTAACTGAGCCGGTACGTTGAAGACAATTTCATCTTCAGTCATTTTCATGATTGAAGCTGAAACTGCTTTTTTGATTCTCAAATTGATTTTTTAAAAGTTTTTTTTTTTTTTTTTTTTTTGGTTTGTTTTACAAGATTTTATCTTTCCTTCATCATCCCAACAGGTGGTAATGGCTCTCCTGAAGTACTGGCCAAAGACTCACAGTCCCAAGGAAGTGATGTTCCTCAACGAGCTGGAGGAGATCCTGGACGTCATCGAGCCGTCCGAGTTTGTTAAAGTGCAGGAGCCTCTCTTCAGACAGCTGGCCAAGTGTGTGTCGAGCCCACATTTCCAGGTAACTGTTGCCCGATCACAACTGTACTTTCATAACTCAGGTTATTCAGGTGCGCTTGGTGTTGGTAGTGGGTGTATAGTACATTTCTGACGGAGGCGTTTTGTGTTCTGTAGGTGGCAGAGAGGGCTCTGTACTACTGGAACAACGAGTACATCATGAGTCTGATCAGCGACAACGCAGCAAAGATTCTGCCCATTATGTTCCCAGCTCTGTATCGCAACTCTAAGACCCACTGGAACAAGTAAGAAACTCAACCGTCTCCACACATGACGTACTAATTTCTGTAAAAGCTCTGTACTTCACACTGCATGTAACACCAGTCTGACGCAATAGTGCTATCTCTCAAGTGTGTGTAGATATTTGAGCGTGGTTACAGAATGTACTGTCCTGTGCAGCAGTTCAACACTTCACAACATCTATTTATCATAAGAAAGGCTTCAAAAATTGCCTATAATATATATTTTTTATTGTACTTATTGATGCATATCAGTTATTGATACATGATCTATGTGTGCTGCTTTTAGTCATTCGTGAGCCGATTAGTGAATTTAACATCTCAATATCTAATATGTTGAATTTATATAATTGTAGACTGAATATCTTTTACGTTTTGTACTGTTGGATGGACACAACAAGAGATTTAAGGATGTCACCTTGAACTAGTGTAATGCTGTAATGATAGTCCACTGATTGATTAGTCGATTAACAGAGAAATAACTAGCAACTACTATATATTTGCTACTATTCTATGTTTTATATCATTATTATAGTATCATTTAACTTTCTTGTCAGTCCATGATATTGATGTATTAAAATATTAGTTGCTGGGCGACAAAATCGACCTTTACAGTAATGCTGCGTGTCTTTGTAAAGCTTTGACTCTTGACCTACTGCTGCTTCCTTCTGCGCGTGCGCGTGTGTGTGTGTGTGTGTGTGTGTGTGTGTGTGTGTGTGTGTGTGTGTGTGTGTGTGTGTTCACAGGACCATCCACGGCCTCATCTACAACGCTCTGAAGCTTTTCATGGAGATGAATCAGAAGCTCTTTGATGATTGCACACAGCAGTTCAGGGCTGAGAAAAACAAGTAGGTGCACCACAGACTCTTCTCCCACTCAATTCATCTTTTAAAAATGGAAAAAAAAAAAAGATGTCTGGGTGACACATAGTTACCAATCGGCCTCAGCGCTGCAGCTTAAGTCATGTTGGGTTTTGTGTTTATCAGCGGAGTGGAACAGATTTAATTACATGTGGTTTGGTGCTTTGTTCAACAGGGAGAAGGCGAAGTCAAAAGAACGTGAAGAGGCTTGGATCAAGATCGAGAACCTCGCCAAGTCAAATCCACAGGTGAGCGTGTGCAGTCATTTAACCACACCTGTTTTTCCTTTGCTACCAAAGTGTCTCTGAGTGTGTGTGTGTGTGTGTGTGTGTGTGTGTGTGTGTGTGTGTGTGTGCGTGTGCGTGTGCGTGTAGAACTAATATGTATGAAATAAGTGTCTTGTGTTGTTGAATTGTAGTTCCCTTTTCCATCTTATCCCATTTATGTTTGCTTAGACTCATTTGCTCACACTCTGAGTTCATAGTAAATGTTTTCCAAATTACACTGCTGGTAAAGATGGAAAGATCGTAATGAGTGGTCCAAAGAAATGTGCTTAGTTGTGGTGAGCGATTGAATCAGACCTCTCTTCAAGTCTCTGAAGAGGCATTTGATTTATTTGAAGAGTCACTATATACAGGTTGAAAATCCTGCCTCCCGCGCCCTCCCCAAAACTGATTTTAGCATTCCACGGTAACTTTAGTGTCAGGAAATCTAAGGAATAGTTAAACATTTTTGGGGATTACACTTATTAATTCTCTTGCTGAAAGTTAGATGACATGATAGATACCACTCTCTCTTGAAGCTGTAGCCAGCAGTTTCTTTAGCTTAGCTTAGCACAAAGACTGGAAACAGGGGGAAACTGTTAGCCTGGCTCTGTCCAAAGGACAGGATTCCTTCCTGGATTCTTGTTGCCACTCCACGGTCTCCCGGCAACCAGTGGAGACTCCAGGAAGTCACGGCACCAGCAGACAGCTTTTTATACTTTCAGGTGTACTTTTTGTACAGATTAAACAAACAGGATGTAATGTTTTTGATTAGTGAGCTTTAGAGGTGCTGTAAAAAGATTTCACATTTTTTTAAGCTAAACTAAGCTCCAGCTGGCTCCAGCCACATGCATTAGTTACAATACAGACGTGAGAGTGGTATCTGTCTTATTCTCCAACTCTCAGTAAGAAAGCAAATAAGTATATTCCCCCCAAATGTCAAACTATTCCTTTTTGAATGGGCAATAAAATTAAAATATTCAACCCAAAGAGATCAACGATGCTAATCTGCCACCAAAGATTTAGTTTGTCACCAGGAACTGATCTCTGAACATCATTTGACACACCTGCTTTTTCATGATCAACAACCAAAAAATCATAAATGAAACTTATTTCACTCATTTTTAATCCTACACCTCAACTAAGTCACATCAAACTTCACAGATCTACACTTTCTTTTTCTTTTTATTCAGTTGAGAGCCTCTTGATTCATTCTTCTTTGCATGCGACTGAAAGTCTTTTCTCCATCCTTTTGTGTTTTTGTTTTTTTGTTTCCCTTTGTTTTCAACATAGTTCTCTATGTATGTTGATTCCTCTGACCTCAATAGTCCTGTAGCAATGGAGACGGATATCCCTTTGATAGAAGATGTTCAGAGGTTAAAAAAGAGAGTTGAGGAGGGCGCGACTCAGGTAAACCTGACTTTCTCTCTGTCTCTATTCATCTTTCCTCTATACAGTATATTAATAGATGTGTATTCATAGAAGTTTTCCAATTGAAGCTGCTTGCATTATTGTAATTATTATTGTATAGTCTGTAAATTATAGTCTTTGTGTTTTTTGTTACTATGAATAACAGAAAAAATACCAAAAAAAAAGCAGGAATGGACTAAACACTGGAATCAAGAGCTTTCTTTTTGTGTGCCTGCTTCCCCATGCATGTTGTACAACTAGTATGGAGCACCAAAGAGTTCAATATTATATAAATAAGTCATGATTCAAGAATAAATAATGCATGAACCAATAACTTGTATGCACATCTGTTATAGTGACTAGTATTTTGAAATAAGAACTTGAATGAAATCGATAAAACTGAGTATACAAACGATAATATTTGACACAATTTATTTATGTAATTATCTCATAATGTCTTACGTTCTTGGGGAAAGGGTTGAATCTGGGGCGCCTGGACTTGGTTGAAGATCCGCCTCTCATCGAAGAAGTTAAACGCAGTGGGGAAACTCGGGTATTTAGCCTTGTAGGGATTGTTGACCAGGTTATTGTTTCCACTTGGTTTGTTAGCGTTCCTTGTTATGACAAAACTGAAGAAGCCTCTTGGATGAGAGGTGAAACATCTCCACGGATCTTCAGCCAAGTCCAGTTGCCCCAGATTCAACCCTTTACCGAAGAAAGATGACTGAGAACCGAGACGTTTTATATATACTGAACATATTGGGGCTCCATAAATTTAGTTCAGGACATCTGATGTTGTGTATTTAATTTAAAGTTGTTTATAATATTCATTTTGACTGGCTCAGTACATCATGTTTTAACTCAGTCTTCCTCTGTAAATTAGATTTTGTCGTACGTAACTGAATTGTGCTCGAGCTTGTTGCGCTTCATCTCAAAGATATGATCAGAACAGGGACAGTTTGACATGTTGACAGGAGATGACGATGTAAAAATGTTATAATTGCCTCGTCTCGTCTCAGTTGCAGCATGACCAGCGGAAAGAGCGGCCAATGGTGCGACGCAAATCTGAGTTGCCTCAGGATATCTACACCACAAAAGCCTTGGAGTCCCACCGCAGAGCTGAAGACATGTTGACCACCCACGATGGACTCTAGGTCCCACCACCTGCCGGCTCTTGGTTCAACTGCCCCCTTATACCCTTGACAGCCATGGACATCCTCTTCGCCCAGGTGCCAGAGTTACACTGGCGACCCATGTTGGGCCCCCCATCCCCCATCCCTCCTCTTACCTTGAGTTTACCCAGAATCCTCAGTTCTGCTTCATTCCTGCTGCCCCAGTGCAGAAGCCCTGTGTCCGCCTCCCTCAGATTTCTGCTTTCTCAGGTTTTTTTTCTTTATTTGGAGAGGAGCGGGAGTGTGTTTGTGTGTCTTTTAGCGCTCGTGACATTCAGTGTGTTCTCCACTTATTTCCCCCCCCCCACCTTCCTTTCTCCTTCCACCCACGCCCCCCCCTGTGCGCTCACTGTAAATGTGGAACCTGGGAGTACGGACGCCACAACGCTGGTTTCTTCATTCCTTCTTGCAAACGTGTTCCCAAATGGATTGGACATGGAAACATAGGAACTGACTGACTCACTGTCTAAGGATCGTCTCTGCTTGGTTTTCTTTTCTTTCAAAGGGAACAAAAACAGAACCTGTTGGTCAGATGAAAGACAAGACTTTCCTGTCATCTGTTGTATGTTTTCTTTTATGTTTTTTTTTTTTTATTTGCTCAATCTAACGGACATCTTGTCAGTGCCAAGATTGTTGTGCTCTTTATGTTTGTTTCATGTTTGTATCTGTGACTTTTAACAGGGACGCCTGCCTTTTTTGTTTTTAACTGGTGTTTGAACGATTTCATTTGCTTTAGTTTTTAGCACACCAGACCAAACTGAGGCCTGTCCTTAGCCTTGCAATGTCCAGGAAAGATGGCGAGGAAAGGAGAAGTTGTCTTGTGGACATCTGACACTTTCCATTTTATTGTTTTGTGCCATATGACGCTCTTTTTACACGCTTGCTTCCTTACGTTCATTGGCAATATTTGAAAACCAGACCGTAGTGATGCCTTGACAGTTCAAACAATGGTACTTACTGCTTTTGGAGTTGTAGTAGATGAGAATGAACCTGAATGAAAGCGGTTTGCTACCTAAGTTGCAGTAGAACTATCCGTGGGACTCAGATGCAAATAACGGCTGCGTATTAAATAAAAAAACGTGAGAGGCTGTGGGATGTTCAAGGTTGCGTGGTGGGTTTTATATATAGTGTAAGATTAATAGGGATTATTATCTTTGTAAAGGAAATATAATCAGATTAGTTTTTTGTTGAATGGGAGAGGAGGCACAGATCTGTACTGTCACCTAAAAACTCCACTTACTGACGATTTTTAGCAGCCGTTACTATGTTAGGACCTCTGCTCTTCTTAAAGAGCATGAAGGTGTGTTGGTACTGTATGCTTTAAAGATTTTAATGTCCTCCTATAATTAAAAAAAATAATTTATGATCAAACTTAAGAGCCGGTAACCTCAGTAGTTATTAACATACTGACATCAAACTATTAACAGACAAATGACTTGATGAGAGCTACCAAAACAATGACTTCTTTAAAATTTAAAGGTGTGACATGTTTGTGTTGCTGCCATTCCTAATTTCAGGTGTTTGGTGTGCGGGTTTTCATATATTGTATTCTTCTCAGTGAGGAAGTTGCTCAAGGTTGGAAAATCTCTTCCAGTCAGTACCATTGTTTAAACGAAGGAGGTCTGCTAGAGTTCTTCATATTTGACGTGTTGTATTTCTTTGTCTTGTCTCTGGAGGTTAGTAGCGTGGATGTCAGGTTTTGGATTTTTTTTTTTTTTTTTTTTTAAATTTTAATTATTTTTCTTCTTCTGGCCTTTCAGGATGCCCAACGCTGAAACACACTGGTATCAGATGGCCACAAAAATGCCAGATGCTGAAAATAAACTGACATTGTGACTTGGCTTGTTAACTGTATTAATACTGTATTTGCTTGAATGCAAAAAGATGTAAATTAAAACTACCATGTTAAACATGTACCTTTTACCCTGGAGGAATGCCATTCACCAAACTGATTGATTTCTGTTGTCGAGGTAATTGCATTTATGAAACAGTCCTGCTTGCTGGGAGAGATGTTTTATGGATTTTTTTGAGTTTGAGTCAAGAGATGTTTGAGGTTTATTTTAGTGCTGAAGAACAAGTCACCCGTGATAACGAGATGATTTTAAAAATGATTCGGTGGCTTGTTCTGTCTCTGCAGGATCTTTGCAGATCTTTTAATTTTAACATTATTTCCAAAACATGATAACTTAAAGTGTCCTTTTGTATGTGACCTGTACTATATGATTCATTTAATATTGTATATATGATTTACCTTGTTTCATGTAGTGTTATATATCTAGATTAATTTTGTACAAATTGTCCCTCTGTACAGAATAAAACATCAATAGCAAGTGAAAGAAGTCAATCTGGCACATACCGTCTTTTTCTTCTGTTCTGGATGTACTTTCGGCGACACGAGGATTTAGAAAATGTTATTTTTATTAAAATCTGCAAAGTTTCTTCCCTCCTCTATATAACTGACAAATGTTCATGCCCGTTGTGTGCTCCTATCACTGTCTTTAGTGGTGTACAACTATATAGAATGAATAAAGAGATTATTTGAATATATATTTTCAACCATGCATCCATTTTGGCTTTACTTTACTGGAAGGGCACATCCTAAATGAGATTTGAAACATAGTTTTATACTAGAATGGCTACTATAAGAAACGGATCAAAGTCATATTTGGATTCTTTTCTTTATAATGTAAGTGGTAAGTAGCCAATTTGGCAGTGGGCTGCTTTAAACACAAGGGGGAGCCATATACCTGAAAAAGGATATCTACTAACCAGTCCAAATGCAGAGAATTACATCTGCAACACTGATAATGTAGTATTCAATCAGCATTCAGACACAAATACAGATACATCTCAACCAAAGCCAAAATTTTCACAGTAATCAGTGCAACTCACTCACTGTCTTCCAACAGCATCATGACATGACAAATTCTGATGTGATGAAAACTTTAAAGCTTACTTGAAATCATTTTAGTCGTCCGTCCATTACAGTGTGCCTTCTCTGTGGTTTAGATGTTTGCATATTTGTGGCGTTCACCAGCAACCAACTTAAACTACAGAAACAAAACTCACCCCGTTTTATCTTGAACAGCTGAAAGGACAAAGAGAGTTTATAATCAACAGGACAGTTTTGTAACCGAAATAATCAGTTTAGCACAAAAGGTTCAGTGTTATCATCTGTTCCTCAAAGCAGCCTTCTCTATCTATTTCAGTTGACTCATCTTGTGTTTGTGCAGAATAATAACGTCAAATACTGTGGTGCTGACTAACATTTTATTTTGTTGTTGAGTATGAATTATGTACTGTGGTATAGAGTGCTCATGAATACACATTTGAACTGTAAAATGAGTTAGATTACAATTTCTTATCATCATCGTCATGACAATATATCTTTTAAAATTCATTACTTTTTACACATACGTATATTACACATATAATGTATACATGTAACACTAAAGAAGAGCTTAAATGAAATGACACAAAATATTAATTGTTCCTGTATTTTTTCAAGCAAAAATGTCAAACATTATTTGATTTTCCGCTTTTTTTTTTGTCTTACATGATAATAAACTGAATATATTTGAGTTTTGGACTGTTGGGCCATCAAAACAAGAAATGTGAAGATGCTACCTTTTGAATTTTTTCATCTTCAAAACAAAATCATCAGCAGATTGATCAGTAATGGAAATAATTAATAGTGGCAGCCTTACATTGAATTCAACCATATTTCCAACAATGGCCTTGACCGATTACATAATCGAAACATCTGCACAAGGAGAGAGTTGTTCAGTTTCATTCATTCATCATAATGGGGTTCCAAATAAGTAATACAAACACTGAATCTTTCTCCTGCATTGAGCAGATTACATGTGAGGAAGTGACGCTAGCAAAGAGATGAAATCAGATGTGGGAAAAAAAAAAAGGATCAACTATTTTTTATTACAACAAGTGCTTTATGGATTACTTCCTGTTTCAGTAATGAGAGTGTTTTTGTTTGGATGTTGTTGGCCCTGTGTTTCTGTAACAGTTGGCTGTAGTAGCTTATCTCCTGCTAGAGTATTAAATCTTGATGTCACATAAGGTGAAGGTGAAGCCATGAGTCACAAAGGATTGGTGAGAGGAAGGCCAGTTGTAAACAAGCGAAATATTTCAAGGAAACCAGACATTTGTTGTTTTCCCCAAGACATTTCCGCAAGATCTGCTGCCTTGTCCTGATCTGACACTGCTGTTGGAAATAAACCTGGAATACACAGTTGGCCCGAAGTACCGGCGCTGTAAATTCACTTCTCACTCCATTAAAAGAAGGCAAGTGAAGAGAAGGGATGACTGAACTTTGATGGTATTTGAACATTTATAGTTAGCTGTTTAGAAGAAGCAGAGAAAACATCAGCATTTGCATCAGCGTCTGCGAAATCATGCATGAGAGAGCAAGAGAACACACATTTTAAAGCCACTTCTCGTTCCCAACAGTGCATGAAAATAAGTAGTACCCATCTCATCTCATCTCAGGTGGATTCAATTTTGTGCCATCCGTTACACCTACAATGCATACAAAAAGCAATGCGTGTCACAAAGGGACAGAACAAATGTGCTTGAGGCCCTGTGGTTAAGACACATACTGTTGCCTATCCAATAAAAAGTAATAATTGCCAAAAAACTATCAACATTTACCGGATGATTAGGAGTTCACCCATGAAAACCACAAATTGATTTACTTTTCTCCTGACTCTGTGCAGAAGCTCCTTTAATCCCTTTTAACAGTCGCATATGTTTTCCATCATTCTGTATCTAGTCCTGATGTCTGAAGAGTTAATGCGATCACATGTTTCTTCACACTAGAAAGTTCCTTTTTTTGAGCTCTGCTATTCATTCGAGCACAGCTGCAGGCCTGAGGAGGAGAACTCCTCGTCGAGTTTGAACTACTGACTGCGTATTTTTGTAATCACATGAATATTCCTGATACATGAATATATATTAAAATGACGAATGAATAGAAGCTAATGCACAATAACTGCTCCCCATATCCCACACCGAAAGGACTGAAAACTCTTATTTAGTTTGGTCTACTCACTCAAACATACTGTGAATATATATAATTACGATATATAATTACTTATGTGTGTCATTGATTCTAGCTGTACACAAATGCGTGTGACTTTTATTTACTTCTTGAGTTAACTCGAGTCAACTATATGACTAAATATTTAATATGACTCATTTAACTTTTATTTAACCAGGTAAGTCCTGTTGAGGTTGCAGACAAAACAACACAAAATCATAAAGATAAACACCAAAAATAGTGCACATAATAATGTGAAAATAAGGCTCAAAGTAGACAAAGAACAGACACAATATGTAAGCATATGTTGCATGTAAGTCTACCCTGAGTCCTGAGGACACTGCAGTGAAACAGTAGCAGTAACAGAAGGAGTGTAGAGTCTAAACGTGGGGATTTAAATTATTGTGATTTAAATCAACATAATACCAAAGTTATAAAAAGCTAATGTGACTCCAGATGTGTTTTACAACAGCGTCTTCTGCAGTCTGGTGGGGAATTAGACGAGGTAGTGCAGCTGCCAATCTGCTCTAAGCAAACGCTTTAATGTGCCGTGACCTCAGTGATAATGAAAGATTATCAAAGCAATTTCACACCCTCTGTCTTTCCTCACATTAACCATGAGCCAAAGGTAACCTGCAGCCACGGTGTCACTCTGTTCGTCTCTGTTTGGGACTTTTTAAACATCTTCACTTACTTAAAGAGAGAAAAGGACTTTATCACTGCACTTTATTAACGGTTCTTCTAATCTAATCTAACTGTTTCTTTTGATAGTTATATTGCTAACACAGCCTACCATGACCATGTGGGCCTGTGATCAGATATGTGTTTTTCTTGGACGTCTGCCAGTGTGACTGTTGGGGTTATGGTGTTCACTTTTCCAACAAATGAAGTTCTGCAATGACGGAGCAGCAATGCAGATAAGAACCAGAGGCGCCAAAAGGCTAATATCACACTGTGAAAATATTCAACTACAAATCGTGCATTCAAATCTTGTTATTATCAACAAATTTTACTTGAATTATCAAAAGTAAAATGTGCAGTAAAGTGGTCCCTGTCAGTGTTTTGCTATTATATCTGATGTTTTTGGATTAATATTACTGCTGGATTCATTTGTATGTTGCATTTTACTGCTGTAGATGTCTAACCACTTCAAATTCTGCTGGATAGTTTAATCTGCAGCAATACATCATAATATCATCATATGTTTGTATCATCGCCGTCCTATGAACTACATTTCTCAAAAAAAGCTTTTTCATGAGAAAAAACAGCCTCTTTTCAGCTCTGTGATAATGCATTTTCCAGTTAATCCAAGCGGGGTCTTTAAATAGTTTGTTATCTCTGCCAGGCAAGCCTGTGGGGAATCATGCGTTTGGTTGTGTGTGTGTCCACAGCTAATCTGGCATACCACTGGCCCCATCAACCTAATATCTTTTGTGCACCTTTATGACTGCATGCTCAGTGACCTGTTGTGGTTGGGGTCATCCACAATTCTGGAAAAAAAAAAAATTATTGACTGCTGACTCCTCTTAACCAGCCAGTAGGGGTCACAATTCAACAACTGCTTCAGTTTGGAGTCTTGTTTCAGCTAGGGACAACGTACATGGATGTCATGTTAGTGTTGGCAGATTCTTTTGTTGGCTTTCTCACTTTGAAACCGACCTTTTGCATTGGTGTTTGGGAATTGTCTGGGGTTTCTCTCCATATAGACCATCTTCTCTGGTTACACCTTGATAATGTAACCTACATATTGTTTCTCCTTCATTTCACTGAACACACAACCTGCCCTGAATTCCCTGATCCCCACCACATGCCCCCAGATACACCTGGGGGGAGATCTGCACTTGACTGAGTGCACTCTTCCAGTTTAGATTAAGAAGTAAGAGAAATTTCTCAGCCCATTTAGTGTATCAGATGCACTCAAATTCAAAATCCCCAAATTTGGGGACACATGCTTATTACTAGACAGGAAAGATATGAAAAAAATACAATATTTTGGAGTATATTAAGTATAAAGTAGCATAAAATGGAGTACCATCAATTGAGTTAATGCACTTAGTTACGTTCCACCACTGCTTTTATCACACCCCACTGAAGGTAATAGTTGAAAAGTATCAGCATTCCTGGAAAGATG
This sequence comes from Sciaenops ocellatus, assembly GCA_033000465.1. Classification (NCBI taxonomy): domain Eukaryota; kingdom Metazoa; phylum Chordata; class Actinopteri; family Sciaenidae; genus Sciaenops; species Sciaenops ocellatus. The sequence continues at coordinate 11,524,926 of CP136878.1, read as the reverse complement.
TAGGAGTGACAAAAGAACAACACAGCAGCATGAAAAGAAAAATGCTGTGTCCTCAAGGAAATTAACATTACATTCGCTGAATTTGTTGTGTGCGTAACATGTTTGAGAAATAAAGGCGATATCAAGCTAAATTAATTCTTACTGATCCAGGTCAGAGACCGGCCTGCTCTCTCAAATCCCACAGCATCTCCTGGGCTTGTGTATCACAGTGTATTGTTGCCAAGCTGTCCTCACTTGCCCTACCTGACTCACAGGTGGCCCAGAGCCAAGACTGACAGACTGCTGGAAGGGAAACCTGCCACCATCTGGAACATCACACGCACCTAGTAACAGCCAGCTCATAGACAAAAGGTTACATTCCCTCGCTATATCTATCTATCTATCTATCTATCTATCATAGCATTGTGTACATTTTATGTGTCTTTAATGTGTATTATTGTCTCCATTCATTCACATTTTATTCACTGTTCATGTGTAGAGGTGGAGTTGTATCGATAAGGATTTTTAAGGTTTAAATATTCGTTGACTCCAATTAGTTGGCTACTGTTGTGGAGAAATTGCTGAAGTCAAAGGTCAATGGTGAGGTCAGGAGGGAAGAAAGTGTTCAGGAGCCTCTGATGTCTTATGCTGTAATATTTATTCACGCTTGGCCAAGGAGAATTAGAGACACTCTCAAAGTACATCAGAAGTGCCTGAGTCGGTCTCACATTCTGCCCAACTCATGCTGGTGGTCAGACTTTAAACCCCTACAGATAACACCACAAATACTATACGCCCAGAATTAGTCAAAGAGAATGTCTTTACCCATGCAGGTGTCAGCATATTCTAGTCTGGAGACACTGTTGTCTGTTTACGCAGATTGGAACGTCAACAGCAAGCTTTCTATTATGTCTAAGAAGGCAGCAATAGGTCTCTTCGACCCTGGCCACCACAGTGTTGAGATAGGCTGGCACCTACTGTTCCCAATCAAAGCCAAACAATTACTACTGCCGAGGACCTCGAGGCCCACACGTTACCTCATGTAGCCTAAGGATAGAAAATTCCATAACAGCTACCAACTAATCATTGTAATCATATATATTTAGAATCCTATTATAAGATAACAAATGCCAATTAAAACAGAAGCTTTACTGTGTCTTCTTCTTTGTGCTCTTTAATTGAAATGCATCAACTAAATACACGACAGGGACAGCGGAGCTGTAAAACAAGCTCTGGAGTGATTACATGTTGTGATGGAAGATTGTTTTCAGTTGACAAGAATTGTTAACATTTGAAATGCAAACAAATTGCAGCTTTTCATTTCACAATCAAATCTGCCTGAGCAATTGCCCAACTCTATATTTTTGAGTGCCAGTGATGCTCACACATGCCTCATTTTCCTTCAGATACGGAATCACACGTGAAGCAGGAGACTGAAAGATATAACTGATGTTGTCATGAAGCTAAATGTGTTCATTGTTGAGTAATGAATAAACTCAGTTCATCTCCGGACTCTGCTGTCATTTCTTGAATGTGAATGACATATTTAAGTAGGGCATGAGTCAGTCTGGAAGACCTTTTCAGATCTTGACATTAATTAGCAGCGACTCTAATAAAACCTGACAAGTTTTTGTGCACCTGACTTTTGTGTACCCTCTGGTGTTACGTAACACACAGACACACACACTAGCAATCATTGTTTAGGATCATTTAAGCACTGTGGTGCAGGATTTCCTCCGCTGACTAAAAAATGTGATATTTTAGATTGCATGAAGGCAGCCACTGAAATGGAGTATATTAAGCTACCCCAAAGGTACTAAGTTATATTAGACAAACTGTCAAATAAGAAAAATATACATCCTAACTGATGCTCTTTCTCTTGATGCCTGTAGGATACACAGTGATATTTTAATGTTACAGATAACTTTTATGCGAGAAAACACGAGAGGTATAAAACATGCACCATCTGTCTCTTGTATAGTCTTGAACCCTCTGCATCATCGTGATGATTTCTTTCCTTGTGAAATGAAAAAAAATTTAAAAATAATCCAACCTGAACATGTGCCATGTCGGTTTGCTCACCTCAGGAGCCTTTGTGAGATGCAGCCAGGCGTTTGAGGTTTCTAGGCTGAAATCCTGCTTTGATCCTACAGGGGGAGTTGTTACTCTGCAGGGACCCAACCACGAGCCTGAAGGGATGAAGGGAAAGATGTGAGATGGAGGAGAGGGCAGTTGAGGTGAGTGGCAGGGTGGCAGCCGCAGCCTAAAGCTTCACCACAGCCCCAGCAGGGTAATCTAATCAGCTGTTTCAGAGACTCTCTTGGACTGTGCATCTCTCTCTCTCACTTCCTGGGTACGAGACGAGCTCATTCCTTGTTTTCAAGTGATATGCCTCATCTCATTATCTTCAGTCGGGTATGTAGAGAGGTTTGAAAACAACTGATAAACTCTGTGTTTTTTCCCTGAAGGAAGATATGGTTTAGGGTATTTTGTTTGTGGGTGATTTTAATCTTTGCTTGTCTTGTGAGTGAAATTGCCCTTCATATGAGGGTGTCTACCCACTTCATATGATGTTATTATACTGCTGTTTTGTAATGAAACGTTTCCCCAAACCACTTTAGTGCATAGTAAATGCTATTAGTGTACTGTATTCAATTTAAAATTGCATATCTTTCCGATGCAATTTAATATAAACCTCTATTTCACTATTGCACTGAGACCCACATCTATATGAAAAATAAATCATGAGGGAGGGTGCGGATGTTAAAGAGGCAAACGGTTGGTAATTTTCAGGCAATAAAGATGATAACTGGCAGGATTTGCTCGTAAGTAGTCTCTCAATCACAATGCACAGCAGGAACAAGTGAAGGTTAAAGCTACACTATATAATGTGTCATCTGCACAGCTAGCTAGCACTTGCTATTGACATAATAATGTCTTATAAAAAAGAGGAAAAAGTGTAGAGTAAGAACTGAAAAAAAACATTTCTTGAATGATTCGACACAAATATCTAGTTGCAAGGAAGTTTATTTTAAAGTTAAAATGTTAATTTTAGAGGCTGTGCTGACAATAGTGCATCATCAAAACGTCTGACATTTCATCATGCAGCTGGAAAAATGACAATATTTCCAATCAGTGAATGTCAGATGGGACCAAAAATATCCCTTAATGAGAGTGGAAATCCCATGACTGATCGAAGACTGCATCAAATTGTGTTTCTGTTGGGAAACAACACGCACTCCATTTAATTATCTACATACTGATGTTTTTAGACGATAAGTTAAGGGCAAAACACACTTAAGACAAACCATTCAACACCTTAAGCTCTTTGGTGGCATACCCTATATATCAACTGTAAGGAACAGTGCATCAGTGAAATGCCAAGACCCTGAGCACAAGACTGCATGGACTGGGAAGGAAGGGGTCAAAGGAATAGACATAGATATAGGCTATGACTCAGTGGACAAAGGTGGAGAAAGATCAAGACAAGGATGCCCCCCACCATCCTTACTCTAAGTAACTAGTGCTTAGTTTACATGATGACAACTAATCTATCTGATGAGTAAGACCACAGATATATGTGCGTATATGCAGGACAGAAAAGACATTTAAGATCATTCAAACACACCCAATGACAAAGTTTGTCCACCAGAGAGCACTGACCAGTTTACGTGTCAACTCATTCAGAACACAGTTAGATCACAACCTTTGACAAATGTACGAGGTACATCGACTGACCTCACCTGGTCTCTCAACACCAACTCTACAGCTAAGAAGGCCTCGACTTTCTGTGGAGACTGAAGAGAGCCAGTCTGCCATCGCCCATCCTAACCATCTTCTGTGCAGTCACTGTAGAGAGCACCCTGGCCGATTGCATCACACCCAGACACTGAAGGAGCACGCAGATCCTCTCCCGCCCTGAAGGATCCCTCCCACACACACTGTTTGCCCTTCTGTTATCAGGCAGAAGCTTTCACAGCATCAGAACCAGGTCTGCAAGGTTCTGCATAGCTTCATCTCCCAAGCTGTCCGACTTGCCTAACACTATGCTGCCATCCACCACAGGAGACACCTCAACCCCACCCACTTTCTTCATGCATAGCTCACCTGGACTACATCTGTCTGCTTCTGCAATGGACATTGCATGACTACCCTGTACTGATCTTTTATACTAGACCATTGTCAGCACTGTGCCCCAAATTTATCCTAGGTAATTGGTGCATTATTCTATTATCTTTTTACACACCACACTTAACACCAGCAGTCAAGTCAGGCCACAAACACACCTTTGTCGTTCTGTTTGAAATTGTACTTGTTTTAGAAAAGCCAAAATGGATCTTGAGTAACAATGTATTTTCTCAAACTACTAATTGTTGTGGAGAAATTGCTGAAGTCAAAGGTCAATGGTGAGGTCAGGAGGGAAGAAAGTGTTCAGGAGCCTCTGATCTCTTATGCTGTAATATTTATTGACACTTGGCCAAGGAGAATTAGAGACACTCTCAAAGTACATCAGAAGTGTCTGAGTCGGTCTCACATTCTGCCCAACTCATCCTGGTGGATAGACTTTAAACCCCAAGATAACACCACAAATACTATACGCCCAGAATTAGCCAAAGAGAATGTCTTTACCCATGGAGGTGTTATTGTCAACATATTCTAGTCTGGAGACACAGATGTCTGTTTACGCAGATTGGAACGTCAACAGCCAGCTATCTATTATGTCTAAGAAGGCAGCAATAGGTCTCTTCGACCCTGGCCACCACAGTGTTGAGATAGACTGGCACCTCCTGTTCCCAATCAAAGCCAAACAATTAATACTGCAGAGGACCTCAAGGCCCACACGTGACCTTGTGTAACCTAAGGATAGAAAATTCCATAACAATTACCAAGATAATATTTCTGCCTCTGAGACACAAATGCAAGCATTTTCAACACAGATCTGTCAATAACATAATTTGGTACTGTAATAGGATTTTTTCACAGTGCATTGATTGTCTTGGCATAGTAGGAAATGCATGGGTGTTACTAATAACTTCACAAAATCATTTCATATAGCTAATAACACATTAAAACAACCTTAATGCAATATTCATGAATGTTGTATGGCCATATAGGAACACCTCTGTGTAATGCAATACAACTCAATTCAAATGCAATACTCAAACTGTAGTACAAGTACCACTGGTGATACATGAGCTCCTTTGAGTTGTACGTGGAGGAATCTCTGAAATATATTTTTTAATTTAATTAATTAATTTAGAAATATTTAACAAAATACTTTTAAAATGTTTTAAAAAGTTTTTCATTTCCTGTAATATTTTGATTATCAAGCAGCGTCCGTATGCTTACATCCATCATTAGTTATGAGCTAAAATATGACGTGTAAATACTAAAAGGTAAAACAAATGGTTCAAAAACACTTAAATTGTAGCTCCAAACAGGAAATATATGGAAGAAGAGTGCAGATCAGGAGTAAGCCTTTTCCAAGCAGCTGGTTCTCGGACCAGTTATGTTCAGGATTCAACAACAATAAATAATCTTATACGAATAAACGACTGTATTTTAACCAACGTAATAACGGTGATACTTGAAGAGTTGAATATTTTCTGAAGTGGTGCACGGTGTAAAAAGTTTGAGAAACACTGCAATACATGATCAACTGGCAGCGGAGTGTATATCCAACGGACACGTTCCAAATTGGCGGGATATTTAAACTGCAGCCGCTCGTTGCTAGGTTACAGCCGCCCGGCGTAACATAGCACGTCATTATCAAGCTCACCTGCCAATAGTCGGACTACGTCACGTCAGGTCACGTCAGGTCGGTTTTGTGGGTGAAATATTGGCGCTCTCCTGCTGCTCTTAACTTAGTGATAGTTTCTCGGTAGCTCCTTACAAGTTGACAACCTCAAACGCCACTCCTGCCTGACTGTATCCGAGCTTACCTGCCCAGCTGTGGGGCCGTGAAGACGTCCGACACCGCTGGTGGGCCGCCTCGTTTCAACAAGCTAGCTAAGTATCCTCACGCTAACGTGTGAATGAGTTGATGTCTTGCTTCTGCTCAGTTTGTGTGCTTCAACATTTACTGGCAATACCAGGTACCTGCAAGGCTTGCTTGATTTGCTTTGATGTCAATTGTGAATTAGCTAATTTCATTCAGTGACTGAGCTTCTAGTCGTTTGACACACATTATGATGCTGATTAGTGTTATGACTCCTGTGGCATTGGGCACTTTTCTTCCTGGTTATTAGATTGTTTGTGCTGAATAGTGTAATACAACATTGGCTTAAGGTGTCTAAATATGACTGTTGTCTTGCTAATTTCCATTGGAAACATATCATCTCAGCATATCAGGATGGATAGTCACATTTGCATTTCAAGACATACTTTACATTCAGGTAAGAGAACAGTTTAGACTTGTCATAAAGTGTTGAGCTCCTGTTCTGTGGTTTATGCTGCTGCTGTCAATCTTGACTTGTCAATCTTGAATTGACCACAACATGTGTTTTTTATGCAAATGGGGTGTTAGAAGATTTTTCATCTTCTTGGTGTGCCCCTGAAAGATATCTGAACTATCATAGATGTTTCCAAGGATGGAGGAAGCACTCTGAAATGCACTCTACGCTACAAAGGGATGGATTTATCTTAAAAATGGTGTTATGAATATGAGCACTTAGTTAAGACATGGTTATAAGTTTGAACAAAATGAGATGTGTTTTTAATCATCTCTTTAACAGTTTCGTTCAGTTGTATTATAATGAACTAATCCTCAGCAGAGCTGCACAAAATGTACTGCGTGATGACCTCTTCAGATGTGAAATAAACAAGGCTTAGCATTGCTAAATCCTGAATGAGCTTTTGTTTTGCATTTTGCTCGGCGCGTTCATGTATTTGCAGCAACAAGCACTTTGAGTGTCCAAATCAGAGCAGAATGAATTGGAACAAATTAGAAACACACTTCCAGATGTCTGTCTTGCAAGTGTTTACAAGCAAACTTGAATGTAATTTCTGTGATTTTGTTCTCAAGAGGGACTTGATAGAGTTTGACAAAGGAAACCTCAACAAAAATAGAAAAATAAAGTGGGTGACTGTGGTCCAAGTCCAAGCACATTTTATGTGAAGATCATCTGGTTTCCTTAGATGGTAAACTGAAAATCTTTGAGTTTTGGATGTTAGTCGGATAAAGATGACATCAGCTTGGGCTCCAGAACTTTATGACATTTAAGGCATTCTTCAGTATTTTATGTCCTCTTTTACACTACTTGATTAATCAGTTAGTAAAGACTATTGACAAGTTGAACCCACCCTACCTCTGATCTGTCACACACTGAATAAGACATTATGGCTGCAGTATGGATTGTTGCTCACAGTATTTTTAGTACTCTACACTGTAGGGCCTTCATATTTATTTAATCTTTGTTCACAACTTTACAGCTTCTCAAATTTGGTGGTTTTCATTATCTTCCTTTATAATAACTTGAATATATTGGACTGTCGATTAAACTAACTAAACAATGCATATAAAAATGTCACCTTGTGCTCTAATTGAAATGAATATTTCTTACTTTTTTCTGAGTTTTTATAGACTAAATGATAATTAGCTAATCAAGAGAATAATTTGCAGAAAAAAAATCAACTGAGGAGCATGTTGCAAATTGCAAACCACACTCCATCGTTTACTGCCACAGTAAGAATAGAAATCAACAACAACACAGGGTGAGACACCCAGATAAATTCTATTGATATTTCAGTGCACTATTTCAACAATAAAATCAACAACAAGTATAAAAGTACTAATAAAGTACTAAGTATTACTCAACAAGTCGTGGTGGGCAGCCAACTTGCTGAGTTTTTAGCACCACATCAATCCCTGTCCTGATACATAAAAATGGTTCCCATGAGTTCAGTGCAGTGAGGTAAACACATTTAAAATTTGAGAAAAATAAAGCATTAGTATCAGATTGAGATGGGCTATAAGCAGATACACTGACTTGAGGTATCTGGAGAGAAAAAGTGGGATCGTTGCATCCCTAGGATGAGATTACTGGCACATAACATAGAGTAGTGCAATTTTTACTAGGAAGAATATTACTTATAAGAAAATTATTTATGTTTCAGTTGCTGCCATTGACGTCAGTGGCTCCAGTTTTATTCCCAACCACCAATTCTGAGCCACGTCATGGGAATAGAGTTGTATAAGTTCATTAGATTATATTGCTGTTTATGCTTTTTGCGCTTGTTTAATTAACAGAAAGACAAAAGCTCAGTGTGTTTTATATCAAATAGAAATTAGAAACCTATCTTCCATTTTCTATGGATGAATTTAGCAGTGACGGAGAAAATGTTCAACATACTGACTAATGATTATCTGGCATGCACTCCTCCCACATGCAAGCTGTTTTTCTGACATTTCCTCTTTTATAGCATTTGTGTCTCCTGCTGATCTCTCCATATGGTTTATATGTTTGAGTTACCGCACATGTTCTGTACTTGAGTCAGCCCCTCACATATCTCCATCACTTTCTTACGTGAGATGAAAGGGAGTGTTAAAGCTGAGCGTATCTGAACGCTGCCGACGACCACTGATCACAAATGTTGAAATCTGTAATCATATGGAAGCCTAATGTATGTGAGAGACATCTAAAGGTGTCTGAACGTTGATGCACACTGCTTTATGAATATTGCTTGAATGTTGAAGTTTAATGGCTTGAGCTATAATTATCACGTTGATGAGAAGGCAAGATGTTCATAGTGACACCTCAGTAATGATCACGTTTGGCGAATTATATACATCCACATCCTACATGGCGTGACATACTTACAATTTAAGTTGAATTGGATGTGAATATGAATGAAAGCTGGAGTCGTTGAACTCTTTAGGTGCCCTTCTATAACCTCCCAAAGGATGAGGATGTGGGTTAATTTGTCTTTTTATTAGGTTCAAAGGGTACCATTTTCTTTTATGAGCCAAATATCCTGGAGATTTGAATAAGATTTGAGGCAGCTAATGATGGGAAGGACGGAAAGTTCATTCATCGCCGACTGTCTTTTCTAGTGTTGTGTGTAGTTATTAAATGTTTATATACCTCTTTGAAGAAAAGTAGATGCACACATTCTTTACTGTAATTGCTGGAACTTCCATGTCCATAATAACAGAGATCTCCAGCGTTCACATGATTAAGTCTTTCCCCAATGCTGACAAGAACATACAGCAAACTGTAATGACTAAATCTTAACTGGCAGTCTATATTTTGAACTTGGAAGAAGACTGCATGTTACAGACTAACAAGCCTCTTGGGTAGTATAGAGACTAGAGGAATTCATGGCAGCATTCCCGCTAGGACATAACATATTCATTCGTGTTTAGTAGTAATGAGCACAACTGGCAGAAAACGAATAAAATTCAGCATGTTCTTAGATATTCAGTTGTTGAGTATAGACAGCTGTTGTATATGTCCCTGCCAGCAAATACCTGGACAGTCACCTTGTCTCTCCAGATGTGCTCATTTAATGTCTGCAACATCATTTGGTGTGTAAATGTGCATACATTGTACCAAAAGCTGTAGTGTTTACAGCTTAACAACATGTACATCTGCCTAGAAAAGTCTCTTGGAATAAAATAAATAAAACAAACAGGTGTTAGTTTTTTGTTTGTTTTTTTGCCAGATTCACAACTAAGTCAGTACAGCACCTTATCACATTGGTTATCCAAAATAAGCAATTACAGAAACAGAAAGGAGGAGAAATATAATAGGTCTAAAAAAATATGTCTTTCATTACATGGGGTTTGGCTGTAATCTTTTCCATTAAGTACACATTCATTAACCTGTCGTGCCTTTGATGTAGAGTGGGTGGCAGTGGATGGAGCCAAGATAAAGTTATTATTCTTCAATATAGGGTTATTCAGCAAGTAAGCCTTTCATCGCTCTATCAGAGATTGCTCTTATAATACAATGGGTCTAATGATAAATCAATATTCAAAATGTAGTCAAAAGTATTCTCGTATGAATCCATTCCTAGAATGACAATCCCAAAAGATGTGCGCGTGATCTCCAACCTGTTTACAATTCCTACAATTTGTTCTTCTTCGGTCATATTTTGATATAATAAATAATCACAAAATACCTTATTGATAATTTACAGTTGAATTCTTTCCAAAGAGGGCTAATAGTTACTTGAAATCCCTTTTCACACACATTCATCTCCCACTCCTGATTTTATTTAGGTTCCAAAGTATTCCGACACGTGATTGTAAACCTTTATATATTTGTGACACAGTTGTTGTTCTACTGTTCTTCCATAATCCTTATTAGATAAAATTCTATGGGTAATCGCTTAAGGGTAATACCTTCCTTTGTGACATTAAATAATTCTAAATTGTCAATTTCTATAAATAAAAAAAAATCCCCCCCCTCAAACATTCGATCTATTGTAATAAGTCCTCTGCCCACTAATCCAGCCTAAATCCAGCATCTAATTTATGTGGTGGAAAGTCCACGTTCTTTGCCATCTTTATCTACTCTTAATATTGTTAAAGGTGCTTCCACCCATTTCCCCACTTTTTGGATGTGTCATCCTTTCATTTTTTATCTTCAGTTTTCTTCAGCTTCAGCTCCAAAAGTAGCAGCGTCTCCAGAGGCACTAATGGACATTTCTTTTTCCAGTCCTAGCCATAATAGTTTTTTGTACAGCTGATGTTTCTGGAGTTTCTTGATATCTAGATATCTAAATCCTTGTGCTGACCAATTAAATTAAACCTTGTTATCCAATTAGGGCGGATATTTACGCACCAGCATAATAGCCTCGGATTAGGCTTGATTAATTTCATAACCTGACATTATGCCAAAATTCTTCAGACATTTCAAAAGTATTGGGATAGATGTTATGGCATCATTTATAGATAGAATGCTTATCCATGTTTGTACTTAGACCATTTTAACCATGCTGGTGGTGCTGGTGTTGTGGCTTTATGCATGGAAATGTAGTTTGGTCAGTTCACCACTTTCCTCCAGAGTGAAATAACTGAACAGCAGTCAGATGGATTGCCATGAAACTCTGAACATGCATTGATTTCCTAGAGGTCGAATCCTACTGACTCTGGAAACCGTAGTGTATCCTGATGAGTTGATGCACATCAACCTGCGATGGTGTGGGCTCACATTAGGTGCAGGGTGCAGGTTTTGACACATATGCGATCAGTTAGTGGTGTGTGTTGTCCTTTTGATATGTCATGTTAGTTAGCACAATGGTTGAGTCATTGAGTCACTGCCCTATTACTTCTGTATCATGGAATATATATATATGGGTGTGTGTGTCACACATGCGTTTACACACACACTTTATTTCTAAAAAGTCACTAGCAGCAAATTTCAGGACTTATTAAAACTATCAAGGAAAAGGCGAGAAATATATTGTGATTAATTACTATGCATGCTGCTGAGAGTAATCGCAGTCCACAGAGCAATTCTGCCAACAACGTCTGCGGTCAGGAGTTCAGGCATGTTTTTCTCCTGATGCCTGGATTCTGGATTAGGGCTGTCTTATATTTTATATGGAGACAGTTTGTTTGACCTTCTTCCTTTCTTTGTAGATTTCAATTATGTGTCTCTGTAGTGTTTTTTTATATAATAAAAAATATATAAATAATAATAATATAAATGAAAAACTATGCCAACTGCACCACACATATATAAAAACAATATGCTATATTAAATATCCACTGTGTAAGATTTAGGGGGTCTCCTTTTACAGAATATGGCAATAATGGAAAATAATATACATAACAATGTTTTCATTGGTGTATAATAACCTGGAAATAAGAAATATTATGTTTTTATTACTTATATTATTTATTTTGCATTACAATTACATTTTTTTAACCCAGAACAGACAAACACATTTTTTGCATATTTTGTGGACACTGTAGTTCTCCTAAGCAAGAGGCAGCTACCTCACTAGAAGCGACTAAATCCTACACAATGGTCCTTTAACTGCAACAATAAACTTTAATCTGTAATTATAAACCTTTGTCTATCACCAATTTGAATCTGTATAAGTTAATATCTTGTAAGGCTGCACATCACTGTCACAACCAAGACCAAACAAACAAGAAAAAAAAAATGTTCAAAGTCTTCATTATCCAAGACATGCAAGGCTATCCATGAATGTTGGAAGATGTGTGGTGCTTCAGAATTCAAATTAAGTTCACAGCAGCAAAGCTGCCTCTCTATGCAATGGAGCCATCACCAGAACAGCAGGGGTATTGAACAGACATTCACTCTAATTATAAATCAACCTCTTGCTGCTCAGCATGCTCAGATTGCTCACACTGGTCTCTGTCTTTCTCTCTCTGTGTGTGTGTCTCTCTCTCTCCCCCTCTGTCTCTCTTTCTCTCTCGCCCACGTCTACCCGCAGCCAAATACTTTGGTTCATCCAAGGTAAATCTGCACTGGGTAAACAATCACCACCATAGGGGTTACAAATTAGACCAGCATTCTAAAAAGTTGAAGTGGAATAAACAAGTGTTCTTGTGTCTAAAGATGGACACTTTCATACATTTCATAAATATTAAGGTCAAATTACAGCAGCCCGTGTAACTAGACCAAATGTCTTTGAGGCAGAGAAGAATAATCCCTGCTGGTCTGAACTTGTCTTGAATTTGTTTATATTCTAATGAAGGTTTCCAGTTATAGAGCTTTACCTCATAACTCATCTCCTGCAGTTGTTAGGGTATTAATAGGGCACTATGTCACATTCTTAAGTGATTCCTGGTAAGTCCTGTGACCTGAAGGTGCAGATCCGTAGCCAGGTCACCTAGTTACCTCAGTGATCGTGCCTGTCATGCCCAGTGACAACGTCTGATGTAATCTGCATCTCGAGTAAATCTGTAAACATCAGTTGTGCAAGGTGGCACCAGGTCCTTATTTTAACTAACAAAGCCAATGTTGGGCCTAAAAACATTTTCTAACAATTTCTTTGTGCAACTTTGCATGGTTGTCACTTATTTTGATTATTGTAGTTTAATGTTTGTCTAATGTATACCTGTGGCACAGGTACATATACTAAGAAGACGAGCACACAAACAGTTATAAAAAGATTTCATCCTTAGTTTAATGCAAACAAGATCCTGAAGAATGGTGACAGAAGGAGGAGTCAAAGCCAATGATACAGCAGTTAAACCCCAGGAGATGACCCTTGCACTCCAGTAAATAAGCTTGGCTAAACAATTAAATCAAAACCAACGCACCAACACCAAAACAAAAACACTCGTTGGATATAATCCTGTGTGTTATTCAGCATACCATGAAAGTCTGAGAGGAAATGCTTGCACATGCATGTGCTGTCATCTTCCCTCTTTGCCTTTCCAGTTACCCAAACCACACCCCGAGGTGAAATGAGTCCAGAGGAGTGTGGGGGGCCCTACATTGTGGTGGCTGAGCTTAGGAAGGATTTAAACACTACTACTTAACGGCTCTTAACCTCACCGACCCTTTTGGGACTAATACAAATCCTGTTGTGCTAGAGAATTACATTAAGCCCTTGCTTTGAACCCGGGTCCCCAGTGAGCACATGGACTGGAGCATTTATGGTAGGTTTATTAAGGATTTCAGGCCGCAATTCCCTAACTTGACAAGTATGAGCCAGACCACACCTTGATTGTGTATGGGCCACTCATGGGCGAATGAGTGGTTTTAATTAGTGAAGATTGTCCACGTTTTTCAATATTTTGTCAATATTTACTGCCAGTAACCAAACACTGAGTTTAGACAAGTGCAGAAATCATCAGGTTGTTTTTATCTCTGTATTTCTCGCTCCTATGACTTGCATACAACCTAAACAATTAACCTGAATTTCATGAAGTCATCGTCTAAACATCCTGGTCTCACCTCATTCAGTTCTGACTGAAACTAAGTGGAGCCTGTGCTGCAGATGCAGGAAGTGTTTTGTTTGGATTTGTGTTTTGTTTGGATTTTATCTTGCCTCTCTCAGAAATGACATGAATAGGTTCCAATTGTCTCCCACCACCTAATGATTGGCAAGCATGGCAGAGCTATAACCGTGACAGTAAATATATTTCAAGCTGTGTCGAAATTAATCTGTTTGTTTTGCTCTGATTCCTGAACTCAAAACCACTTCACGACACACACAGATTTGTTTAATTTTGCACACAATTTATATCTGGTTTCCCCAGCAAAACCAATTTTTTGCTGTTTTTCCCACTAAACGTTCAAGCCACCATTTAATTGTAGAGATACATATCTCTTTGTAATTCATCCCATGTATGACAGATTAGTTATCAGTTATAATCAGAGTTGAAGATTGAGTTTTGCTCAAGTCAAAACACACCTGATGTGCAAACAATAAAATTGGGGAAAGTGGGACACCAACAGGCCAATGTTGGAACTACATTTTCTTTCAGATTGGAAGTACCTCATGTAACCTGGGATGAAGTCGCATACTAGTACAATAGAAGTCCTCCCTTCCACTCAGAAATGTATTTTAATTCATTTGAATGTTTGACCTTCACTCCGCAGAAAGACAAGTTCATCTGCTGAAGCCAAAACATTTCTTCAAATTCTCCAAATTCAATTTAAGCCCAAAAGAAATTTGTGTATTCTGAGATTTTTTTTCTTTTGTGTGGGAGCAGATGCAATTTAAATTTGAATACTGAATTTATATAGTGCTTTTCTGCTCCACTCAAAGTTATTTACCACACATGGCAACATTCATACACTGATGGCTGTGGCTGCCATGCAAGGTGCCAACCTGCATATCCAGAGCAATTAGGAGTTCAGTTTCTTGCTCAAGGGCACTTTGATACACACTCTGGAGCAGCTAGGGCTTGAATCAGTAACCTTCCGATTACTTGACTGCTCTGCCTCCTGAGCCAGGAGAGAAAAAGACACTGAACACGAATTAGTATTCAATTCTGAGTGTTTTTATATACAACATGTCTGGAGGGGATCTTTAAAAACCACATACCTTAGTCATACAATCACACTCTGTGTTATTTGTTACTTAGAGGCTATTAGAGGAACGGTAACAAATACCACACTATCAAAGAATGAGTCACTTCTATGAACAGTGCTGAAATGTACAGTTTATAATAATGATGATAATATTAAATTTTATTTGGAAAAGGAAAAAAAACTGCAGAAAAATCCTGAAACTTATAGGTAACAAAATACATTAACTGGACCAGAAAAAAGTTTAAATATTCCTAGTAATACTGAGACAATTCATGTAACATCTTCACCCATTTTTACTCGGGCAGGTTGCTTCACTGCAGAGTAACTCAACGCTACGTGCGGTCTTCTGACAGGTCGTAATAGCAAGGAGTGAGGCCATGAAGAGCCTTAAATGTAATCAGTAAGATCTCTCTCAAAACATACTGGGAGTCAGAGGTTATGCGGTTACATCTCTGAGCAGGACTGTCAGATGCTCACCATAATCTTAACCCTGACCCAACCCCAGACATGATTCCTCTTCTAACATTAATCCCAACCCAAAGATTAAACACAGCCTAGACATTCAATATCTATACACAGCTTTTCACGCATTAACAAGTAGGCAGACACGTGAAGTCTGGTACATTGTTGGTACAGCAACAAGCAGCGTTCTTCTTGACCCTTTCTACCTCTTTTCTATGATAACAAGCACCTCAAAAGTTGAGAAACAATGCATTACTATTACCATTACTACAATGGAGTGCTCGAATAAAGAAAGGTGAAATACCTAACCAGATATGGTACCCATCTGCTCCGTCTTCCACAACCACATCAGATGAACAGATCTCAGTTGTCAGTTAACTAATGGAAAGGAATAATTTGCTCTACAGAAAAAAAAAAAAACTTTTAGAGCAGACCTCTCTGTGAAACAACTAATGTATTGTACCAGAACTATTGTTATTTCAGCTGAACTTTGGTGAGTCACCATGTTATCTACCATTCTTTGATGCTTCCAGTAAAACTATCTTGACTCGTACCAAGTCTCTACTGGAAATGTATCACTTTCTACAATGTAAGTTGAGACATGGCTGATGCAAGAGCAAATCACAAAAGCATGCCTCTTCTCAAGAAAACCTCACTATGTTCTGAGAAATCCTGACTGTTTTCTCCAGACAGTAAAAACGATTAGTCATGAGTTTGTCCCTTTGATGCAAAATTTACTGTAAGTAATTTACGAAGTTGCTGAAAGGGACCTATGAACTTTAAATATGAATGAAAAAAAGATGTATATTCAGCTCTTTCAGTACCAAATGACTGCTAATGTCTATGTAAACCTTTCTATCAAGTAGGTCTTCTATTCTTGGCTCACATTGGCTGTTGCAAATTAATTTGCATGCTTATTTGTTCTTCTTCTCATTTGACAAGCATCAAACTCCCACTATAAAGGTTTAAGAACACGTTCACACATGTAATTACAGTAGCATACATTTGTGTTGTTGTTCTCGAAACTCACCTTACAAGTGAAAACCTGAACACTTGTAGGTGAAAGGCTAATGTGGAAATCAACCGTGGGGTCTCATTCACTCGGGCTCTTTACTGGTTATTTCAATGGCAAGCTGTTGGGCTGATATTCAAAAGTCCTTTTTTGGCAAGAGAAAGCTGTTTTAGATTAACAACCCCGCAGAGTTTTGGAGAGGTCAATACTGTAGGCTATAGAAAGAGGGCCTCACTGCATAGTAAATGGAAACTTTAGGGAATAGTTCACGGTAAATGCATGAGACATAACAGCGAGCATACGGCAGTCTTTTCAGTCAATCCACACAGAGCGTCAACATTTGACAGGACATTGATTTAAAATGTTTTTGAGCAGCATCTGATGAACAAAATATGAGCAGAGACATTAATCAGTAAGAACAGAGCAACGTCTAGTACAAGCCAGTTGAGAAATGTGCTGGTCCTCACACATGCAGAGCACGTAGGTGCTCTCCACATACATTCTGCTTCTCATTACGCTTACATACATGCTTCTCATTATGTTCAGAACATCCTCCCCCCAAGCCTATATCCATTTAGCCATTTATGTGTCAACAGAATTACCACGGAGGAGCTTCTCTGTCTCAAATGGACGTTTTCTGTTACTTAAGCCTTTTGTTCAGCTCTGATGTGTTACTCCGTATGTGAGCCTTTCCTAATGCTTAAAGATCCCCTATGGTGCCTATGTGTTCCTTGTAAACCATAATATGTTACAGGAAGGAATGGTCAGAAATGATTAAGACCGGATTTTAGTGTTGTGTATGACCACATAAAAATAGATACATTTGTTTCATATTAAAAATGGGATGCATTTTGTATAGTTGAAATTCACTCCTTCTCTCCCGTCTGCTGCCTCCTGAAAAGACTTTGGCTAATCTCAAGGCAGTGAGTGTACAAGTCTGTCCTCATCTGAACTTTGGGTGGATGCAAATACACAGCTGAGTCCGCTGCTGCTGCCTTGCCTCTCTCTCCCTCTCCCTCTCCCTCTCTGTCTCTCTTTGCTCAGCATTAGCTTGCTTTGCTCCATTGCCTCCCGCCTGCTCACAGCATGTCAACAAGTAAGATCTGAGATGCGACTGTGTCAAGTTGGAATCATATCAGGTCTAAATACGAGGAGTGTCATTTGGAATTCACAGACGAGTAAAGAGAGGCAGAGGACGAAGACGAAGAGATGCAGAGGGATGCAGTCAATCAAGAGATACACGATGACACGCACACACACACACACACACACACACACACACACACACACATATTGACGCAAACAAACGTTGTATAAACAGAAGGCAAAGTTATCCGGTCATCTCACTCCTAATGAAAAGTGCACTGATGACATGGATGTAAAAAAGGGGCTTTATTTCCGTGGCAACCCACCAGTGCCACGGAAAGAGCAGGAAAACCAAAAATACTGCATTGCGTCACAGCATTAAATCCCAGTGACTTGTGTTGACCACAGCTACATTATGTCTTCATGCTACTCCCTGATTAAACTCCAAGGCAAGGATGAAGATAATGATGATCCACAAAAGCGATTTTAATCTGCAGCTTCATCACCAGCAAAATTGAAATAATCTGTTCAACCCACCTCGAATGCACAAGGCCACAGTTCGACGTTACGGCACAGGGTGTTGATCAGTGATTTGTAGCCTTCGTTGTGTAATTCTTGAGAAACAAACTGATCAGAGAGAGGAATTTTGGAGGGACTAATACTAAGCATGAATTCAACACAACGTGATTTTGGACACTCAAATAAAATGACAGACAGTAAATATTGTGCAGTAAATAGTGTATGGAGTGATTTGAGACAGCATGGTGGTAAAATCATTTAAATAGCCCTAATTAACTACTTTTGTCGGTGGTGTTGGATAACAGGTGAAACCAGATGCAAACAAGCAGTGTATTTGCTCCTTTTTTTAAAAAAATGAACTGAGCTAATTGTACCAGTGTTCAATGTTAGCTTTGCAGCCACTTTGCCAATGATTTGTGGTCTACCAAACTGGAGCAATCACCACTGCTAGAAATGTTTAATATCTGCGATTTGGACTTATAACTAGGAGGCTGGTATGAAGGTTGTTTTTTTTTTACCAATACCATTTTAATACAGCAATGAAATACTGTATCCTTGTTGTTGGACTGTATCCGACCCTCACTCTTCACCACATACTCAAAATACTCCGTACTCAATACCATTCTCAGACTACCCAGTGAAAATAATTGTTATTGTCTCTCAAAACTCAAAGAACTGATCATTAACACGTCAAACAAACCCCATACCCCCTCCATCTGTGGCAAGACAGTAGAACAAGTCAACAACTTTAAATATCTCGGACTCACTATAGACATTAAAAGTTTTGATCAACACATCACTTTTATCTCAATCCCAGCAAAAACACTATCTGTTATCTGTTAACTCGGAGGTGTCTGTTGCCCACCCCCTGTTGTTCCCTTTACAAAAGCATAATTCAACCCATGGTGTTGTACTGTTTTCCCTGCATCTTCACCATGTTGACCATCTCCAACATAAATAAGTCAGCATCACACATACTATCTCTAAAATCATCTGCCTTCTCACACCCAAACTCTCAGACATGAGCCATCAGCACTCATAATATCCAATGACACCGATCACCCCCTCAATCATCACTTTACATTGCTGCCATCTGGACAGAGATACAGGACCTTTTTAAAATGGAGGAGAGCTCACTTCAGCACTGCCTTGCTGACTATGTTGTGTGCTGGGATGTATGTATATATTTATGGGGACTATGTATCTTTGTATGTTGCTATGGTCTGTTTGGTGTATGTTGAACTGGCTGTGAACACAAATCTGCCTCCAGGACAATAAAGTCTAAGGCTTTGTTCAAACTGCAGACAAATCAGATATATTTCTCAAATCAGATCTTAAATCCACACTGTTATGCAAGTAATCAGATCGCATTTGTGTGTCCAGATATCACCAACCTATCTGCATGGGTTGCTGTGGTAACGACACAGGCACCAGTAACTACGTAGACTGGTGACGCAACTTTGGAAGCAACATTGTCTGTACAGAAGCTTCCCCAAGTGCCAGCTTTTCTGCTCTATCAGCTCTGTTGCAAGACACTTTGAAATCAGATATGAGCAATCAGAGTATCCAGAGTGAGACACATCTGATTGAAATAGTACCGCAAACCACCTGCAAATGTAGCTTGTTTTTGTATTTTTGCTATCATGGCTTTCTCAAATTGATCTGAATAAAATCTAACATTGCGAAGCACCTGGGCTTGCAAGATCACGTGATGATGCAAGTCAAGTTATTCTCTTCTGTATGAACCCTATTGGTTTGGAGCAATCTGAATCTTATCCTACATCGTACAACTGGCAGCAACTGAATGATGGGTGTGGTTTAACTCCAGGTGTGTGTGACGACTGTTTGCTTGAAACGGCCTAAATCTAAATGTTGAAAGACTAAGCCACAAAACTTAATTCAATATGGGAGCTATGAATGACCAATGCAGGCTCACATTTGATTGCCAGCACACAGAAGAGTATGCCGACAATCAGCCACAATCAACCTGATTGTGCTGGCTACCTGGGAAACCTTCATTAAACATGATACTCTAGAGCAGGGCTCCCCAAACTTTTTTTCGGTGGGGGCCACATCAGCTTTCCTTTCTGTGATGGGGGGCCGGGGTCAGTCTATAACAGGAAATGACATGGACCAAAGTGACAACCAGTATTATTGTGGAGATTGATCATATGTTGCAGCTGCCCTTCGCTTGGCCTTGGCGTGGCGAGTTTCATAGTGTCGGCAAATGTTAAATTTTTTGAGCACCACCACTGTATCTTTGCAGATTAGACAAACTGCCTTTTCCTTGCACTGTCTCTTTCTATTGTCCCCCCCCCCCCCCAAGACCACAGACTCCTTTGATTGGCTAGAATACGTTATAGAAACCGTCCACTGATTGGTTGAAAAGAAAGAATTCTGCCTAGTAACGTTTGTCCATTCGTCGTATGGAATCTGCCGAACATCTATTTTTCGATTGCGACAGCGCACACTTGACGCTTGATCACGAGCAAAGTCACGTCGGAATAAACCATTGTGTGAGGGGGTGAAAATTAGCTACTACTGTAAATAGTTCGTAAATAAGGTACAATTTAATTAGAATGCCAACCTTAATCATTAAGTGCGGATATTTTATAATAGGAAAATGCTATTTAAAAAAATAGGCCATGCATAGAGGGATTGTTTGGGATCGTTAAGTGGGCCACTCCAATTGTTTAGGCAGGCCGGATGTGGCCCGGGGGCCGTAGTTTGGGGACCCCTGCTCTAGAGCCTGTATTTGCTTTCCATGTGAGACAGACAGGCTCAGTTTTTATGACTCTTTTGCAGGAGGGAACAGAAACCATGAAGAGTCATTTGTTGCCAGAGAAATGTAAGGTTTGAGTGGATTTAAAAACGTCTTGATTTATGACCTATCTACTTACTCTGTTACAGATGTAAGAAACACATTGTATGGACTGCATTAAATTACACCTGGCAGACTCTGGCTGAGATCTGATCACAGTGTGAGCCAGACCACCTCTGGAGATCTGGCAGGCCTTATCACATTCTGATCACTCTTTAGATTCTGATTCGAATAGTACTTTAATACCAGGTGTAAATGTGGTCAAGCCAGGTTTTCCTATTTTCTTCTCATGTGTGGTTTAACTCTCCCTGTCTGTTTTTGTTTTACGGTTATAGTCCTTCTGAAACATAAATTGTCGATGTGTTTGGGGCAAAATAGCTTTGAGATGTTGAAATGTAATAAAATGATCAGGACACTGAAACACATCAACACCCAATCAACTGTAGAAATATACAAATTTATTGAGAATTTACATAAGGATTTGGGGTATTGGAACTTTCCTGCCTAATTTATTCAAATCTAATCAAAGCTGCCATAATGAGTTTTGTAAAATTGCCTAAATTGTTCAGTAGTCTGCAGCTCAAACTTCTGAGTTTGCGTCTTTCCTTATGGCTCTGTCTTCTTTTTTCCTTTCAGACAGCTCTAACACATTGGCTGGTATGTAGGTAGGTGTTTACTCCTTAAAAAACCTCTCACCTCCCCCACAAACACATTAAATATGGAATCACAAATTGAAAGTGGACTTGTGTTGACTCCTTATGTAACCAGACTGTCAGGATGTGATGATTTTGAACAAAAAGTTTCTCAGTACTGTGTAGGAGGCAGAGGGCATCGACAACAGCTTTTGCCAGACTGAAACTCATGTTTGAAGAAGTTTATTTTTTATTTTTTCCTTTGTAAGACATACTGTGGAGTAAAGTCTTGTTGGAGACATAGTACATACTCTTTAGTCTTACAGCTCATAAAATACTCTAGACCTTGGAGTCAATCACCTGTTTGAGTGTATTTTTCCAAAAGATGAGGCCAAAGAGACTGTCTTCGTCAGGACAAAAAAAGCAGTGGTTGTATGGTTAACCACTTACCTATGTTTATGTTTTTCTGACAAGCAAACTCTTGTGGTTCTTTGAGTAATGACTGTCCTTTCTCAGAAATAAGAGCACAACTATGTAATGATGTAATAGCGCAGCCAAACCACCTAAGGAGGAGGTGGATGGTTAAGCGGTCAGTATGCTTCAAACAAGGTTCTTATTGGATCGTTAAACAGTGTCTGAAACTCTTTCCCCCACACCTTTCATATCCTGTCACATACCAACAGTCAACATTGTTTTTTAAACCCTTTCCTTAGGGTCGATTAAGAAGTTTTAAGGCGTATAAACCAGACCTTAAACCATAAAAGAGGTAGATAAGGGCAACACCCATGAATCATTTTTGATCATGGTGTTCATGAAGGCACTGATAATGTCCAGACAATAGGGACACATGATTTGAAAACTCCCATACGAGTCATTTTCAAAGAAATAACACATGGCCTGTTTTGATGTTTAGGCTGTAAATTCCTGTTTAACTTAAATCACCTTCAAGAAGTGGAGAAACCGAGACATGGGATAGCTCTGCATCTGTGATCATAATCCAATATGAAGGCATTTTGGTGTCTCACCCTGATAACATCTGAACTCATGTGCAGCATATACATATTTCCTTTCCATCTGTGTACAGTAATTCAATATAAGCCGTAGCCCTAATTAAATGCATATAGTGAGACTTCTTAAGAGCCCTGCGCTGATTTTCTCTGAGTTTTTGTGAGCACTCTTGGCTTCCTTTCTTCTTGCCCATACAAGCATCCTATTGTAGACTGCTTGCATTTTTCCCAGTTATCTCTGCTTTCAAAGCCTCGGCTAAACATGAGTCCTCTTAACATCCTTTTTATTGCTCCAGAACCTTTTTCCAAAACACCTCACCCCTTGCCTGATTGGCAATTTGAAATCCAAACAAAATGTGCCCCAGGGTCTTAAACCATATTGCTCTAATTTGTTTTTATTTTGGGTAAATTAGACATCGGCACCAATCATTCTGGATGTTTATCTTGAAGGGAGCTATAAGCTTATTAACTGGTCGAGAGCCCCGTGCTGGTGCATGTGAGAGGGCTCGGGCTGAATAACCCCAGTAGTTCTGAATTAGGTGTTGTCTTGTAGACTTTAATGAAATGAAGTATGTGTTTGCTGTTAATTAAATGGTATTTATGCATATGACCTTTATTGCTGCAACAACATGTATAACTGATACAAATATGTTTAAATAGAAGCAATTTGCAATAGCATCTATGTTGCATATGTGTCACCCAAATAACACTGTCTATTAAAGGGACAATTTATGATTTATGAAATAAAGGGTAGCATTTTATCTCTTCCCACCCTTTTCACCTATCAGATTGTTTACAGTTAGACACATAGACACAATAAATCTTGCAATATCTTCAACAATGTATAGAGAACTTTTCAAACTCTCATAACAGTAATGCCAAGTGGTCACAATATGACTGTGGGATCGTTTTTTGTTTATTTGCAAGAGTAACATGAGCTGCTGTGAAACCATCTTATAACATTTCATGAACTCAAACTTTTTGCATTCTGTTGTATTTGATGGCGATTTGTAAAAAGTCTGAATTTTGTACTTTGTCAGGCCTGTCAAGACAGCAAGCAAAGAACTTTTTAAAACGCTTGTTTTCTCAGCAGAGTTTGGATCAATAAGACAGACACATATTTTCAGCACTTCAAGCGATCTCCTTTTTGTCCGGACTCTGTATAAATATGAAATAGTATCATAGAGCTCTGGGTGTCCATAGACAGCTATAATAAATCCGCTTTAGCAGACAGGTTGAAAAGCCAGAGTGAAGATAAATCCACTTTTTGATCCCAAAAGTTAAAAAAAACTCTGAGCTCTCCTCCCTCCCGTCAGTAAACGGCTGCAGATCAGAGCAGACTTCAACGTCACTCTGAGTGTTTGTTCCTCAAGAAACTGCAGCTCTGCCGCTGCTGTCTCTTTCTAGAGCTTCCCCCAGCCTCTGAGGTTGGTAACCTTAAGGACCACACCAGGCACGTGTCTGTCACGTCGCAGCCTTGATGCTGTTTTGGTCCATTCTCCACGTGGCTTCAAACCCCACCAGGAGTGTTTCACTGCTCAGAATTTGCTCTGATTTGGTCATTTATCTGGTTTATGTGCTTCTACCATGAATATGCTACGTAGTTAAATTGTTTCCCTTTTGGCTCTTTTTATAATTGCGAACCTTGTCCAGGCATACACAGATGCGTTGCAGTCGTCCCTGTCTAAACTTAGCAGTTAGCAGCTGTCTTTTGGCTAGCAGCGACTCTTTACCTCCGCTCAGCCTGGTTCTCTACCTTTTTGTCCTCATGTTGGACTCAAATCAGACTGGATGCTATAGTGAGTCATCATCACCTCTCCCAGCACAAGTAGTATTACAAGAAAGTATAGCTGAAGCTAGCTGGATTGGAGCAAGTTAATTTCTGTCTCCCAACATAACACATGTATTGTAACATGCATATAACAGGCATATTGGCCCTTTACCATTATAAAAAAATGTACAGTATTTTATTTGTTTTGTGCCAAAATGTTTGATTTTGCAAAACAATATTTGATCAAAGCAACCGAGGCATTACTAAACTTTTACAACATAAACTACCTTCCAGATATGTTTACCTTCCTTGGTATTTATCTTTTTCTAACCATGGGCCAGACTCTAAATGCAAACCCTGGAGTATGTTGACAAAGTCCTGTGCCTACCATCCTCCCTATCACTTAAATGTAGTGCTTCATACACTAAAAAGCACATTTTCTGTGAACATATTTCAGACAGAGATTACATTTGTCACCACAATGTAATTGGGCAAACACACTTCTAGGAGACAGAGTTTCTTTAATGCTGTTCTCTGTGTTGTTCTCGCTGTGTCTTATGCTTGGATGCCTGCCTCCTTTACTTGAGTGGTCAGTAGATCACAGACAGCTAATTATGGCACACAGTGTCCTCAGAAAACAAGGACACCAAAGTAGCTCATGCCGTGTCCTCAGAACGTGCCACTTCCCCCGTCTCGTTCTGCTCAAGTTGTCTCTCTGTCACTATCTCTTGCCTCTCGCGCTCTCTCTAACTTACTCCCTCGCTCGTCTGAAATGGGACCTGAAATGACCAGCACACGTTCCCACTGGGGGGTTTAGACTGATTCATGTGGGAGCTGCAGCAGAGCTTCGCATTTCTTGTCTTAATATATCCAGGCAGATGAAAGGGGGGAACAGAGTAAACTGATGGCACAGACCAGTACTGCATTTTCATTCCTTTGAAATGGGAGTGTGATGCCAGGATTCACCAGGGGGTCTTACAAAGCCAAGGCAATAATGAAGAGGAGAGGAGGGTTACGGGGGAGAGAGGAGGTGTGTAGTTGCAGATTGGTGAGAGAGAGCGGAAAATAAGGAAAACGAGATGGACGGAAGGAAGAGGCTGGAAAAAATGAAAGCCATCACTCGCAAGTGTGGATGGCGACAAACATGCGAAAATCCTTTTAACGACTGGCTTTAAATGACACAAATTTGCTGAAATAACTTTGAAAGAAACAATTTCTCTCACTTCACATTGAGCATAAATAAATTTGAATTAAAGACCCAGTTTATGTTGGGTTGTTAAATACTCTGAACATTGGGGGAAAATGAGTCCAAACTCTAAACATTTAAAACACACCTTTTAATCTCTCTGCCCACCCACAATCATGAATTAGCATGAAACGTTTTATCTCTTGCTTGCTTACATTTATGTCTTTTGGACAGTGCTATAGCTTTATTTATTGGACTAATTCAACCGCAAGCTAGACTCAATACAAAAACCAACCAGGGAATATGACAAGAAACCTCTACGAAGGAGTATTAGGGCCAGTCAAAAAAAAATAAAAATCCGGCACAAGGGAAAAAAGCAGGCAAAAAAAAAAAAAAAGTCAAGCATAAAAATAAATTAATTTAGAAAATATCAAAGTACTATAGTCGATGGCCATGGCTGCCTCTACAGACGCGTTGATTAAGCGGTACTTCAGAATCGGCTATAATAATAAGGAAATTCTCTCTCTTTTGGCTCATAAACACGGTGTGGTGATAAGTATTAGGACGCTGAAGAGACTGTGTCGGAAACTTGGTTTGTTCAGGAGGATAAACCATACAAACTTGGAGGAGGTGGCCGCATTCATACAAAATGAAATAGCTGGAAGGGGGCAGATGCAGGGGTACCGATGGTTGCACCTGCGTGCGACCCAGATCACGTTATTGATATGATACAAAATCAGTTACGAATACAGTTTCACCACTTCAGAAAATCACCGTCACACTCCACGTCCGGCCGGCTGCTGTCATGGAGCCGTCAGTCCCCTGTCGCTTTGTTGTGGTACGTGGTCAAGCCTCTGCAGTTTTTG
The DNA here is from genome assembly GCA_033000465.1 of Sciaenops ocellatus. Lineage (NCBI taxonomy): Eukaryota > Metazoa > Chordata > Actinopteri > Sciaenidae > Sciaenops > Sciaenops ocellatus. The sequence continues at coordinate 11,498,619 of CP136878.1, read as the reverse complement.
TTTTTTTTCGCCTGGCTTTTTTTTTTTTTTCTTGTGCCGGATTTTTATTTATTTATTTATTTTGCCTGTTTTTTTTGTTTTTTTTTTTTGCCTGACTTTTTTTTTTCCCCTTGTGCCGGATTTTTTTCTCAAGAAACTCAAGAAATACAGTATGTCTGTACTATTTGTTTTTTTTTTTCCGGGTGTTTGAGAACTAATAAGATAAATAAGGAACACACAACACAACATCATGGTTTTTCAGCCACGTGTTCATGCCTCTAATTAAAGTATTAAACCATGTCCGTCTCACATATCCAGACATGTCATTGAAGAGATCAAAAGAAGTCCTCTTGCACATGAACATGTTCACGGTTTTGCATCATCTAAAAGAAATCTATTCAAAGAAAAACAATTTTTTTTAATATTATAGAAGAGAATAACTTTATTTTTTAATAAAAATCAGGTGTGTTTTATTACAATTCGAGCATGTTAACTAGTAAAACTAATTGTGTTTCCATCATGTTGAACTGGAAATAATATGCCCACAGCTGATCTAGCTATCTAGCTGCCTACTGAAAACTCACACAAACAAGCCGATCTCCTTCGTGGCCATCACATGATGCTTCTGCAGTTTTTCACAGTTTGATTGCAGCTTCTGAAATGTGCTGATTTATTATTAATATTATTTTATGTCATTTTCAATTCAGTATCTTTGGGTTTGGGCTGTCGGTCAGACAAGACATTTGAATACGTCCCCTTGGATAATGGAAATCACTGTTTTCTGATATTTTATAGACAAAATCTATAAATGTGAGAGAATCACATAATTTATGATGAAAGGTTGCAGCCCTACTAACTGTCCTCAACTTGACGAGTGACTTTCAGCTTTGATTACTTCCAAAATATTTCAAAATGAACAATTTACTATTGTTACTAGATTAGCCACAGTTTTTTCAAACCGCTAATAGAAACCTACACAACTAATCACATTTTACAGAGTATCTTCGCTGTCTCTCAACCCACTCTGCCCTTAGCTCGCCTCAGATCTCAGTCTCATCAGTGTTTTGCTTCACCTTCCTGTCCAGCATCACAAATGCTGCCAGTTGATGTTTGTCCCACTGCTTTAGCGGTATCCCGCAGAGACAACTCAGGGCAGAAAACACATCCTATTAAACGCTGTTGAGTGCACAATGACCTTATGAGGACAGCAGCGCTTTGATTCTCCTCCTGGGGATTTGGTTTTTGGTAAACACATAAACCTCACATTTACGTTTTTTGCAATTCAAACATGTTTAAAAAAAACAAAAACAAAACTAGTTCTGGTGTGCAGAAGAAGCACACTTCACTTTGTTTCATCAAACAATCATCAAATCATACAATAAGATCAATAAAGACAATTGTTCATAGCAGCTGTGGATACTTCAGAGGGCGAGAGACATAGTGTGTGTGTGTGTGTGTGCGTGTGTGCGTGTGTGTGTGTGTGTGTGTGTGTGTCAGAGGTTTTCTCACTCACCCTGTCTTGCCACCATCTGTCCTGAGGACTGGCATCAATGAGTGTACAGACGGGCACTCACTAATAAGCTCAAACAGGCAGCAGTGAAAGAAGCCACATGAGGACAACCCGCCGACATGCTCACCATCATCATTACTCGCAGAGTGCAAATAAGGGCAGAGACAACTGGAGACGCTAGCTCATGTGAAGACTTGCCAGGAACCCCTAAAACTGCAGAGAGAATATCTCTAACACTCAGTGAGGGTTTTTTGTGAAATGTTTGAATTTAATAAACGATAAAAAGAATTGCACTACAGGTTAAAAGTGAGGCGTAGTCACAAATCAATTGAATGTAGGTTAATCCAAACTTCTCACCTTCGTTCTCTTTATCTCACATTAAGATTTTTGCTCACTAGTTTTAATATTTTATGTTCGAACAAAAAATCTGAGATCAACAAGTTACTAGAGCAACATAATAAAAAGGGCTCATGTATAGAGACTAAGGTTGTCAAAAGTATCAATACTTTTTCGATAACACACGTTTAAAACAACATCATTCTGTAGTATCAAAAGTACCAAAGAAGCAAAACAAAAGACAAATCTTCAATAAGACTTTCAACTTGTGGCTGCACAGTTGAAACAATGGGGAACAATGTGCCAACACTTTGGTGTGTCAGTCTCTCTGCTGGCTGGTGTTTAGCTGGACAGGAGGTGATTGATTTTAACAAAAGAAAAACCCCTTTGTGTGACTTTGTTTGTGACAACCATTCATCTAGATCAATCCACAATATCTAACATCAGCCGCAGCACTGATGGTTTCACACCTGAAGTCACTGTCCAACATGCTCCACCTACAGGCCTTTTTTTTCACAACACACATTTTGACTTGTTGGAGCAGAAAAAGCACAGATGCTTCCATGACAGTGTGATCTTCTCAATTCTCTTTTTTGTGTCACCTCATCTCCTCGTCTCCTCTGTCAGCCTGCCTGTGGCCTGGAAATCAATCACAGCGCGCCATCCTCAAAGAAGTCTCAATCCCTAAAATACAAGAAAGAGGAGTCTTTCCGAAGCACGTACACTCCTGATCAAAATCTTAAGACCGGGTGAAAAATTACTAATATCCGCTTTTTACGCTATTGGAACTTAACCCTATTGTAAGTAGAGCTTCAGAATGCAAAAAGAAGAAACAGGAGCGAGAGACAGCAAAATAGAATCAGCAGTTTATTGAAAACTGCATTTAAAGTAAAACAGACTTTTTATCAGCTGATCAAAAGTTTAAGACCACAGCCCAAAATAGCCCAAAAATAGATCTAAAAGTGTAAAAAATGGACTTACTAGTACTCAGTAGTACTCAGTAGTACTCAGTAGCCCCACCATTCTTGTTTATCATTTCAAAAATTAATTTAGTTTATCACCAAACGTCCTCAGTGGGATTTAGATCAGGGGGACACGCAGGATGGTCCAAAAGAGCCCAACCCTAACCCTGGAAGAAGTCCTTTGTCAGGCGGGTGTTGTGGACTGAAGCGTTGTCCTGTTGAAAGACCCAGTCATCATCATCAGACAGCCCGTCAGATCCTCCAGCTCACTGCAGGTGAATTTTTTTTTGGGTCTACCACTTGACTTTTTTTGTCCCATAACCCTCCCATAACCCTCAGGATCTTTTAAGAAGTTTAAAATGACTGCCTTACTGTGTCCAAGCTCGGCAGGGATGGCGCGTTGCAAGAAGCCTTGCTTGTGCAGCTCAACAATCTTTCCACGTTCAAAGACAGAAAATCTTTTTGCCTTTGCCATCAGGGGGTTATGACAGCGTGAATGCCCAATAGAAAATGACATGAAAGACAGATTTTTGCACAGATTTTGACTTTTTAAGGCTGTGGTCTTAAACTTTTGATCAGCTGATAAACAGTCTGTTTAAGTTTAAATGCAGTTTTCAGTAAACTGCTGATTTTAATTTACTGTCTCTCACTCCTGTTTCTTCTTTTTGCATTCTGAAGCTCAACTTACAATCTGGTTAAGTTCCACCAGCGCGAAATGTGAATATTAGTCATTTTTCACCCGGTCTTATGATTTTGATCAGGAGTGTATGAGAAAAGATGTGCAGATGTATCTTGTGGAAGCCATTTAAGCATGTGCAATGTATAAAAGAGGCTGAAAAGGACAATTGAAGCAATGTGCCACACAAGGATGTGTTTTGGTGTCATCTACCTCGCCTCATCCACTTGCATCTTAGATTAAGACAAGAGGAAAGAAGGCAAGGAAAGGAATCTAGGGAAACTGAGAAATGGGAAACACAATATGAAACTGATACAGCTAAATGACATTCTTAATTTTGTTATTTGAGCTTTTCATACTATGACAAGTCACATGACTTCTGTTGAAAAAAGGTTTATTTGCAAGTGCAAATGCAGATGTGCGCCACCTGCAGGTAATGAAAGATCATGCAGTCTTCACTCGTGTGCCTCCTGCAGGCAGTGAGTGTTGAGTTATTCTCAACGTGTCTAATTTGAGGGAATTTGCCAGCTGGATGTTTTGTGCAGTCAAACATTCAGTTTGCGGCTGCACAGACATTAGTTGTAGCGAGCTAGCAATGTACACACTAACCGCATGTGTGCGTCTCTGTGTGTGTTCACAGTACTCACCCCAAACTCCAGTTGTGTAATTTTCCTCCAGTCTCTCCTTTTTTTCTCTCTTTTGTCTCAGTATGAAAGAGATTTATAAAGCCCTGAGATGAACGCAAAGCTGCTAAATATTTTCCAATCACAATGATGTGTCTAAACCTCAGTTCACACCACCTATTGCGGAGCAAATTTGCATCTGTTAGTGCCAACTTGTGTCTTTCCCTTGACTTAAAATTCAGCCCGTGTTTCATCCAAACACATCCATACAACAGCAGTTTCTGTGAAATAAATTTGCACCATTATACATGAACCATCCTTTGTTGCTTGTAGTATTTTTGTTATTCAATGAGATTGTTGACAAGATGAAATGCTGACCTCCAACAGATCAGCTGTCAGTGTTTTCTTGAGATTTCTTGAGGTTGTTGTTTTGCTTCACATCAGACAGGGACATCATTAAACTGATACGTGTTGTTTAAACCTCCCCAGGTTTTATATTTGTAACACTACCATGAACCATGAAGCTATACTACAGAGACATCACAATGACAAAGTCACCAATAGTATAATGTTACACTATCAGTGACACCTTGACAGTCGCATAGAAGATGGCGACTTCAAAAACATTGAGCTTTTTTTCTCTGTTGTTGCCTGTTTGTAAAATCCTTCATTCTCTTTCTTCAAATACTCCTCTAGTAATTCTGTAGAAATGGTGATTTGTTTGGTTTAACAGCTTCTTGTTGGCCTGTCAGTGATGTCCACGACGATCCTACTTTGAATCATCACGTGTGATGTGACTAGCAAGATGAAACAGATTATTGTAACATGTTGGTCCACTCCTCATTGGCTCGCCAGTTGCTGAGATACAAACAGCCCACAGGGCAGGCAACGGCAGTTCATTCAAGTTGAGCATGAACACTAGTGCTCTTTGATTTAGACAGGGTCGTGGAAGGTGAAGCGGAGGATGGGGAAGAGGTAGATTTTTATCCTCTGTTCTATTCAGCACAAGGAGAGCGATATCAGTGACTTGAAAGAGAAGGAGCCAGCATTGAAACTTATCATAAATCTGTTTTGTGGGTTAGTCTTTATGATATTCCATCAGTTGTGGTTTCTGGAACCGTGCCATTTCAATAAGTAAGCAACAGAAAAAGAGCTGTTTTCCCAGATCTGCATTGTCCTCAGATGAACCTGGAACCACTGCCAAGTATCCAGCAAAGTTTATTGGAGGAATAAGTAAGCAGGTTACAATACATCTCTGGTTTTCAGCCGCAACAACAAAAGAGCAATTCCTTGAAGCAAATTTAGGCACAGCGGGAGATCTTTTTTTTTTTTTTTTTCATGAAAACACTTCTGTTTTCTTGCTGTGAGAAAGTAAAGAGGGTTCAGATAATAGAGTGTTAATACAGTGTCAGTGTGGGTAACAAAGGAGGGGTGAAGATGCAGGGGGGTAAAAAAATGCCTCAAGTGAAAGAACTGAAGGACGTAAAGACGACAGATTTGTTAAAATGTCTACAAACAAAGAGAATGACAGAATGAGGAACGATGAGTCAGCTGCTGAACTCATTACAGCTACAACAGTAATCCTCCTGTCTCCTAATCTAGAGGGTCTGCCCTCATAAAGAAGCAGTCTGTCATATAGTAATAGCGAAGTATGGCAGACGCATTAGCAAGGGTCCTCATTTATCTTGTGTAAAGTCAAACATTATGTTAATATTAATTAGATATTTTGTCATTAAGTCTGGTCAGAGCGTGTGTAGACACATTTAAACACATTAAGCTCTGAACAAGCTTTGATTTGCAGGTACGCTATATAATAATGACGATCGGATTAATCAGTTAATTGTATGGTCTAGAAAAGGTTAGCAAGCTTCTTTTGGCCGATCTAGAAACAAATCTCAAAAATATTCAATTTACAATGATATACAAGAAAGAAATGTGACAATTTCTTAGTTTTAGATGCTTAAACGAGTAAATATTTTTGCATATTAGCTTGATAAATGAATTTGTCAAATACATTTCTGTCAATCAACTAATTGATCAACTAGCTAATAGTTACAGCACTCCACATGCCACAGTAATACCAAAGTAAACCAGGTTTCCATTGAAATGTAGCACAAATTTTAACCAAATTTACGGAAAATTTGGAGAATAAAATGTATATTAAGGTACTACTGAACATTATGGGCTTAATAATCAAGATAAATAACCGAGGGTGCAATGTGATAATGTGCTTAAAGCAGCACCTCCGTGTTGGAAAAGGGAGATTGAAATATGACATTTCTGTTTGGGTCATGGTTCATTTCCTGTCTGTTTCCAGCAAACTTTGCCACATTTTGCTTTTAACTTTTCTACCTCAGCCAAGCATAAAAACTTTTTTGTGATATTTCAATTTTTTTTCGCCGCATATTTATGGACAAATTCAAAATGTGCTCAAAAACTTGACAGCAATACAGTTACTGAAGGGCAGATAGAGTACTTTATTAATCCCAAAGGGAAAAATTGCAGCCAAATCACATAAAACACAGAAACAAAGAGGAAGGTCAGAACAAGACAAAAAAAAAAGAGCCTAAGTCCTTTTAAGACCTTTAAGGAAGTTAGTTTAGCTGTTGTTAATTAAAACACAGTTCTTTCAGATTATATGATTACTCATATGTATGGCATTACAGGAAATGTATTCGTTTATTCCAGCATTTTGGGCTTAACCTCTGAATTTGCAAGATGACGCTATAGTGAGACAAACCTAGATATAAGTCTACTGTTCGACTCCCCGTCATCTGTTGTGTGAGTCATCACCACGACTGTAAGCTGCAGACAAATGACATCTCCCCTACATGTCTGGTTTGCAGCCACCCTGCAGTCAAATATGACATGGATTTACTGTAACAGGAGATCAGGGCTTAACCAATATACCATGTGCTCACTAAACCTGGAATGCTTTTGTTGAATAAGCACACCAGACCAGTATGTGGCATTTGGCCAGTAATGGCTAATATGGGTGTCCAGATGTTGAATCCCCGTGGCGCACAGAGACAGACACTCAACAGAACACCTTTCAGTACACAAGACCCGACACTGACTCATTAGCGATAATCTCTGGGTGGACATGTATGAACGTGACGAGAATATATGTGCTTCTATCTACGTCGTAATGTAATGTATATGTAGGTGTGTAGTCATTAGCAGTATCAAAGGGGGGTGGGAATGAATCCTTTTGAAAAAAAAATGTGATTCATTTTGGTTTTTCATGTCGCTGAAGTACTCTTATGATTTTGATTATGATTGTGGTTTCTTTTGATTGAAACCAAAATTATTCTTCAGATAACATGCAACTGAAATGATCATTATTCCATTATGAATCAATCAATTTTTTAACGTGCTTAATTAGGAAAGCAAAGATCATGTTTCTGTTGTTTATTATGAAGTGATACCAAACACTGGTACAGTCTGCTGGAATAATGCTGAACACACACTTCACTCTCAGCAGCAGCAGTGGTAACTAGGAGTGAATGATACTGTATATACGGGGCTGATAAATTATTGGTCGGTGATGGGAATTTTATTTTTAATTAAGTTATTTGATGTACTTTACTAGAAAAAAATATATGAACATTTGAAGAGTAAGAACTCTTTTGTTGTTGTTTTGTTAGATTTGGTTTTAACAGAGCTATGGAATAATAAATCATCCATCTTTGCTCACTACCTTTTAACTCGATGGATGGAATGGATACAATTATCTGGATCGGCCATGAGAAGCAGGTAATTGTTGGTATATCAGCAGTAGTACTACAGCAGCTGTAATATGAACATTACTGTATCAGAGGCAGCAGTAGCAGCTGTAGTACATCTACCAAGTACTTGTGTTGTCACACACTCACCCCAGTTGACCTTAGGAAGTCTTTAAGAAATTATTTTAAGAATAAAATAATTTAAAGCAACATTGTGTAACTCTTATACCATAAAATAACAGATTTTAAATCACGTTTGTCATTTCCACTCTGCGTCCCTTATGCCTGTTCTTTCACCGTGCAGCTTTGTGCTCTGAATACGTTCACCCGAGAGAAGTACGTACTGCTTTACGGCATTAAATCACACACCATCAACCATTTCCCTGACTCTGGTTCAACCAAAGTCATATTTTATGGAGAAAACGTTTTCTGGTTTTCCCTCTGATGTGCTCCGGCTGCTGCACATAAACTGTGATTTACAGAGTTTACTGATGGACAGTAAAGTAAACTACTGCAAACTATAGCTGCTGTATGTGTGTGCCAATGTTATCTCACTTTGTTAGCCGGGCCATCTGTGTCTTTTTATATGTTAACTACTTGTTTCTGTTATCATTACTGTCTTTTTTTCTGTCTGTCTTGGTTTACTTTAAATACTGCCCAAGATGTCAGTGTGACTACTTTCCTAAACCGCTCTTCGTTTAGACTCCCTGTTGTTAGAAACTGTGCAGCAGATTTCACATGTGAAAGACATCCTGACAATATTCCTGTGAGAAGAAGCTTTTAGACCCTTTATTATCTTTTGGAAATTAGTAAGTGGCCTTGTTACACATGTAGCTTGTGAAGTTGTGTTTATTTCTGTGGGTGGATTCTCACCGGTGTTTTGCATGTCGTCCTTCGGCTCCCTGGTGAGCGCAGCGCTTTCTAAAGTGTTTTCAAAAGTGTCTGGCAGTTTCTTTGAATAAGGTCCCCTGTAATATTTCTCAAAGGTGAAGTGTTTCCTGCTTCTTTAAAAGGTGTAGTGAGAGTCTGGAACTACTGTGGTGAGAAACTGTGGACTGGCTGGAGGGTGTATAGACAAAAATGCAGACTGAAACGTGTGGGCATGTATAATGTATAAATATCACTATATATCAACATTGTGGAAGAGGTTACAGCTTTTATCATGTTGCATCTGTGTTCAGTAAGTGTGATATTATAGGAATTATTGATAATCTTCACCATGTCTGCTTAGGCTTGACATTTGTGTGCTCATAGATTTCTTTTTTCTCTTGACAAATAAGAGACTATCCGCTTCTTGTGCATTTCCTCGAGATAACATCAGGTGTGCCAAATTGAATAGGTCTAACTTTTACCGTGTGCTCCAGACCTCAGATCCTGCCTCAGTTTTACGACGTGTGCAGGCACCAGTTTGAGCTCCATGATTTCACCATTCTTAGCTCTTTTTACTAAGATTTGTTGTTGATATTTTTTGTCTGTCAGACAACTTTACAGTGATTAAACACAGATTTCATTGTCATGAAACACCAAAAGCTCAGTCAATTAATTCCAGTTCGTTAGACTCAAACATCAAAGCACTGCAACACTTAACCCATACCGTTTACACAGTGAATTCCCAGTACCTTGTCATGACATCTGCTGGTCAACAGGATATTTAAATGTACTGTGGCTCTGGGTAAAAGTTCAGGCGGTGCAGGTGCAACTTTTTTGTTTTTGATTAGTTCATAGGAAGGTATTTTGAGAAGAAAGTGGTTGTTTTAAATAGGGCAGCTCTTCAAACACCTCACAAGCAACCAACAGAGACTGTTTTCAACATTCTTTAAAGTTTTATGAGTCTTCAGACATCAGCCAGGATACATTTAAAATGATCCTGGCCCGTTAAACGTGGACCTGGCCCCTTTTACTCCTGGATATGTAGGAAAGCATTAGAAGAGTGCCGCCTACCTCCCTCCCTGACAGAAGCAATCAACGCAGTAATTTTAAAGAGTGGCAAAGACCCGGCAGACTGTTGGAGTTATAGGCCCATTTCACTTCTTGGAAATGCGGTAAAGGTCTTACCAAAGCTTTTGGTTAATCAGCTCAATAAAGTCATTATACTCCTGATCCACCCTGATCAGGAGGGCTTTATCCCTAAATACAGCTATGCCAGTAATATCAGACATCTTATCGATATCATGTGTTCCACTCAGAATGATATTCCCCTTGAGCTGCCATCACTCTAGATTCAGAAAAGGTGTTTGATACAGTAGAGTGGCATTATTTATTTCTCACTCTTAAATGATAAATTCATTGGTTGGATACGGCTCCCTATTCTGTCGAAGAAATCAGTCCAGTTCAGAGGTTTGCTCTGTAGTGGTGTGAGTTTACTGAAGCATGCACACTGATACAGTGAAGCAGTTGTGATCAAACAAATATTTAAATATGTAGATAACAAAAGTTAAAGGAAGGTACTGTAAGGTAGGTAACAAATGGCAGGGACAGGGGGCATTTGCATTAAGAGCTAAAGTCAAGTCAAATAAATAAGATGGCAGGAGGCAGGAAGGACACACACTTGGCATATCACAAGATCAAGGCTGAAACAGTAGGGGGCTGGAAGCTGCTTCCAGACATCATTTGATTAGCAAGTTTCTACTATGCCAAATGTGTATCACGCCACACAAAAAACTAAAATAAGTTGACCTAGCAACTAACCTGCAACTAGCTGAAATTAGTTTGAATTGAAAACAAATCATCCCCAGATTTTTCTGGGGTTATTCATCCCTGGTTATTCACAAACAGGACACACTCACACGTGCATCTGCATTCACGGTTGTTGTTTTGTTTTTTTGGCTAGACCTCCTTCCTTGTCCTTAGTTTACTACATACCCATCAGCTTGAAGTCATGTTGTATTCATCATGTCCTCTTTGTTTTTTGTTTTTGTCTTTGTCTTATTGTGTATTGTAACCACCTTATTGCAGAATAATGAAAAATGTAATCAAAATAAGAAAACAATAAATGAGAAAACATGTACAAAACTCCTAAAATAAACAAACAAAAGAAAAACTCTCCTTAGTCGTAATTAATTAAAAGAAAAACATTTAATTTCTTTAGTGATTTACAAAAGGACAAATGATCAGGACGCTAATGACAATAGTAATCAGGATAATCAAGACTTCAGGAACCAACAAAGGCAAATTCAAACATTAAATAACCCAAAGTTCCTAACTTTTTTCAGTCAACCAAACCAGTGGTGACAGGGTTATGTTCCTCCTTGAGAGGTCAGTAAGTAATCTAATGCTGCACGATTTTGTAAAGCCGTCATTGTTATTGCAGTCATTTCTTGTGAAATCATGGACATGCCTGTTGCAGTAGAGTTTGCAAGAACTTAAACCATGTGGCAAAGGTCGTTTGATCCAAAGTGGTACCAAAAGATTATGTCCTTGGTCCTTGTTTGTGTGTGTATATAAATCTCCTTTTACGAGGTGAACCTCAGGTGGCACAGTAAGGATTCCCTTGACCCAGACCATCTGTTTGGTGCTTTATGTCTTCATGCCACAAATCCAGTATGCCCCCTTAGGTAATGGTATAGAGTAAAGAATGATAATTGTAGCAAGGTAATTATAATCTTCAATCGACTCAGATGACGGATGCTGTCTTAGAGGCACATTTCTTATTGACTCAACAATTACTTATTTTAATTAAGTGTAGGGTCATATTTGTATGTTACCAGGTCAATGTTTCCTTTAGCAAACTGTTTTATTGGCTTTGAAACCACTGTGAGGGTTAGGAGTGTTGCAGGAACAACAGTTGGCATAAAGTTGCTTGCAATATAATAATAAGTGTGTGATGGATTGGGCTTATGAATTAGGTGTCTTCCTCTCTGCGTATACAAAAAGTTTTTTGTTCCTAGTGTCTGTAGATTCTTCTGTTTGTTGCATAATCCACTTAGGCTTTTTCTCTGCTCCTCTAACAACTGTGGGTGTCCAACGTCTTCTTCTGGGACTATAGGCCCTGCGTTGTTTCAACGCTCCCGTGATAACTGTGGGTGTCTAACTTCTTCTGGGACTACAGGCCCTGCATTATTTTTATACTCCTCTGACAACTGTGGGTGTCCAATGTCTTCTTTTGGGGCTCTGGATCCTGTGTTATCCTTCAGGAGAGGAGGTCCTTCCCAGGGTTGTAACCAATATTCTCTGGCTCCGTAGGTGATGAACGATTCACTAGCATGGACCACACCATCAACAAGATACGTTTAAATGATTTATAGACTAAATGAAGGATTGAGAGTGAAGCGTGATGTCGTGTACTCCTTCGGTCTGATGCTGCGGTGTGGGGAAGCTTCGGTAGGGAATCCGCCGTAGCACCCGGGCATGACGGACCCCCCTCAGAACCCTATGGAGAGTAGGAAAGAGAGGGGAAATAGGTGATAGAAATGGGGTGCGCAAGAGGGGTGTGTGGAATACAAGAGCGACGGGAACCAGAGGGTTAGGAGGGTATTGTCGGAAGTGGCACGGTTGAGGTGTGGTCCGGCTCCTGAAACTCCGCTTTAAGCACCAATAAAAAAGGAGTCCTGACAATTTCTGGTGCCTGGTGAAGGAGACGTTTGGTTACAGAAATATGTGTAGACCCAAGTGGGACGATTCTCAGACTTGATGGTTGTTAGTAAGTAGGGCATGTGGTGAGGACCAGCAGGGATTAGTTGTTGGAGCAGTGTCCCGGTTGGATGTTGTGGCACTGTTTGTCCCTTTGAGGAAACTGGATGGTCTCTGTCTAAGATTGGGTTGGATGGACAACTGAGGTCAGTGGAATGATTATGCTTTCAGTAAAAGGAAGTAAGCTCAGATACAGGTAGATGCATAGAAATGCCTAGACATGCCTGCAATTCATTTACATCTATCATTAAATCAGCCTCTTAATTTGTTTTGCCAAATTAATGAGCTTGGGTCAAATTTGTTGGCCTATTGTGCTAGAGCCATGCAGGGCTGGTTTTAATTGGGTTGCTACATATTAGCAATTTCTCACCAAATGGTTTGGCCTGCAAGTGCCTTTGTATCAGGCGGGTGGCTTTGTCCAAGGTGTGACTGACTTTTAGTTCAAGAACTTTGTCTTAACGTCTTTCCCATGAGGGTTCCTCTGGCATTTTCTCCTGCTTGCTCTACGTATGTAGTAAGATATTTTGAAAAGCATTGCATTTTGACCCATTAACATGTTGTGGTTTTTGTAGTCTTAGATCATATCATTCCTCATTAAAGTAACTCTTTAAGATTTGAAAAGGAAAAACAAACAGACAGGACAAATATGAACAAAAAACAATAATATAAGATTAAATCTTTTAATCTCCAGTCAACAATCGGCCATCAGTGCGTGAAGCCAACTGGATATCACGCCCAGCAATCTGCAGCAGAGGAGTTGAGCCAGATTCAATTTTTGAAGAAACGCAACCTGACATTAGGATGCAGTGGCCAATCCAACAATGAGACTTCCATTTCAGCCTGAAATGTCACTGAAACTGAGTACTATCTAAGTACATCACACTCAGTTGTGTCCTGGCTTGGTTTTTTTCATGTACCCAGCTTCTACTACTGTGTCTGGCTCACTGCAAAATAGAGACACAAAGAAGTTTCCTTTGGTTCATGTCCAATCTAGAGAGAGCAGTGGTTGAGCAACATAAACCATGAGAGTAAGGGAGCGCTGGTGGAGACCCAACCTATCCTCCTCAATATGCAATGGGTCTGGAACAGAGTCTCGCTCATGATGAACTTTAATCCCCACTTAAATTTGGCAGCAGGTATCTGGTTAAACCCCACGGTAAAAATAGACAAAAAAACATTCCTTTGGAAGCAGTGGGCGGAGAAAGGTATTTTGGTACTGGGACACATACAAATCATTTATGGCACTGGCACAACAGGCTAGTATTCTTCAACAGCAATTCTGGAGGTGTCATCAAATTAGACAGCTTCTAACTCAAACCTTCGGTTCTTCCCACACCTCCAAACTCAGAAACCCTGTTAGATAGCGACTATGACCGTAAGGTCTCCAATTTGAAATAATTTGCAGATGGAGAGTGGGTAGCATTTTGAAGATCTTTAAGATAATGTCTAGAAAGCTTAGAACAAGACACCAATTCAGGATTATACTTAACAAAATACTTAATTTCAGGGACAGTCCAGACTGTGGATAGAGCGATGGTACTTTTGTCCATATGTTGCGGTCTTGCCCAGTTGTGTAACAACTCTGGTCATCCATCCATGAGAACATCAAACTCAGCTTTAAAACACATTTCCCATTCTCTTCAAGTTTGTTTGTTCCTGGGTGATCCTTTACCACTAAGCCTTCCATGTGCCTCGGGCAGACTGGGTCCACACATGCCTCACTGCAAGAGAGAAAACCTCAGTAAGTGTGTTACTCAGTTGCAGCACACGCCTTCAGGCTCGTCAACCAAGTGGAGAAATGTTGGCCACGAGGGGCTGAATATGGTTCACATCCACAGGCCTCGAGGCTCTGACTCCTATAGGCCAGCACAGTGGCTCTCACCCCAACTAACCTCATTATGTGGCATAATAAGGTTAGTTGGGGTTGTGACATATGTGACAGTAACAAACTGACAGCAGATGTGTTTGTCTGCTGAGGAATGCTCAGTCACCAGTTTTTCATGATTGTTGTATTTCAGTCTGTCTATATTGATCCTTAGATTAGTTAAAATTGTTCAGTGATGTTGGTTGTCTATAAATTTTTTATTTTTTTTAATTCCTATTTTTGAGTTGTTATTTTGTAGTTGGAGTGTTTTTTTCTAAACAAATCCTGACCTGTTTAAGTGCTATATGAGCCCAGGCTCTACAGAGCACTGGTGTCCTCACATGCACACAGAAAGGAACTTTGAGGAGTGAGTGTGTGTCTATGTGTGTGTGTGTGTGTCTGTGTGTGTCTGTGTGTGTGTGTGTGTGCGTGTGTGCGTGCGCGTGCGCCTGTCTGTGCTTGTGTTGATGGATAATGTTACTTTAGTTGACACAGGAGAGCACCTAAGAAAGAGGATTGAGGCCAAGTGAAAAAAGCAGTTTAAGTGTCGGGACTATTTTGAAATATGAGAGCAAAAAAAAAAAAAAAAAAAAGTCAAAAAAAAAAATTTTTTTTGTTTCACAAAATTCACATTTCATCACCAAATTCAGACATTTTCTGGAAATCAGAATTAGATTAAATATCGTACTTCATCAGAATTGATCCTTTTCACATATTACTGACTGATTATTAAAACCAATAAGACATTTCTTTTTTTTTTCGATATGACTTTGTTATATTAATAATCTTTTCATCTCTGATTCTTCCTCGACTTTACAGAGTCAGTTCTGATTCATCACAGTACGTTTTATTATAAGACAAATAGAATTTAAAGACCTGTGGAGCATGTGAGTGTATTTAGCTCCTCAGTTATTGATATCCGTCATGTGATATATATTGGTCCATATAGACTGATGTGACATCGCATCAGGACAAACAGTCCACTGTTCACGTGTTGGTTACTGGATCAGTTGAGGACAGCCCTTTTTTAAAGTGGAGTAGGCTACAGCCCGCCTGCATCTGCTGAAATCTGCTCCAGTTCATTGCAGTAAAAAAAAAAAAAAGTCTGCAGCAGCAGCTCCAACTTTGTTGCTATGAGTGTGAGATCTGATCACACATCACAAGCATTTTGATTTGAACATCCTAACATTCTGAGAGAGTCTAGTGTAAGAGTATGACCCTCTCCAAATTACGCACTGCTGTGCCGCACCCTCTCCTGCATGCACCCTTGGCTTTTGGCTACGACTCAAAGCTGTGGAGTTGACAGAAGGTAATCCCCACCATGTGAGGCCTCGGCCCCAGTTTGGAGGCGGGGTGTGATTCATTCAAATCTGCCGGTGCTATAAAAAGAGGGGAAGTTGCAAGTAACCCAACTTCAACCCACAAGATCGTGGCATAGCAGAAGATCATCCGTGTTGTTATTCTACGTGATAATGAATACTGTTAAAGCTATTAAAAATGCAATAGTTTGTCTCGTCTTGCTGCCCCGTTTTCTGATGGCAGCGGTCATGTTTTGGCTTCTTGACTTTTTATGCATAAGGAAAAGGGTTTTCTTCAGGATGAAGGAGCAGGAGGGCGATGCCATCGATCCTCCGCTGTGCATATCAGACTCCAATCGTCTCTTCAGCCTGGAGTCCCTCAAGGCAGTGTGGCACGGACATAAACTGGACTTTCTCAAAGCGGCGCATCTCGGACACGGAGCGCCCAACACTGAAGTTGTTCAGCTGGAGGATCAGCGGCGCAGCCGCATCCTCGATTACGCAAAGGACAAGAGACCGCTCATCCTCAACTTTGGCAGCTGCACCTGACCACCGTTCATGGCGCGTCTGAAGGCGTTTCAGGGAGTCGTGCAGCAGAACGCAGATATAGCAGACTCTGTAGTTGTGTATATCGAGGAAGCGCACCCCTCCGACGGCTGGATGAGCACTGACGCGCCCTATCAGATCCCCAAACACCGGTGTCTGGAGGACCGGCTGAACGCGGCGCAGCTGATGCACCTGGAGGTGCCCGGCTGCCTGGTCGTGGTCGACAGCATGGAAAACTCGTCCAACGCTGCATACGGAGCTTATTTCGACAGACTTTATATACTGCAGGAGGGAAAGATAGTTTACCAGGGTGGCAGAGGACCTGAAGGGTATCGGATCACAGAGCTCAGAGACTGGCTGGATCAATACAGAGAAAAGCTTGAAAAATCCAATAATCTAGTTATTCACGTGTAAATAGGTTCTTATCTTTTTAGAGCTGCTATGACAAAAACAAATATGCTGCAGATTTTTCAGTATTATAACACCACTTAGATACATTTCCATCAATAATGGTGTATTTATTTTATATACGGTTGGATCAAAGTAATTGTAAAGCTGTAGGCTCCTTCATGTCATATTGGACATCTATACATCCTGTTAGGATCCATCCACAAACAGGTTAGTTTGTTTGGACCTTTTGTGAACAAAAAGTATTTCATGTGTCAAAAGTTCTTGTTGTTTTTATCTCCTCTCCTCGTGTAAATGTGTCTTTAATGAACCCATCAGGACGCTGACATTAGCGCATCACTGTGTTCATCAGTATTGTTGTGAAGTTCGGTTTTTAAACGGATTGAATCCAGAGAACCGAGACTGATGTTTTTCATACTGGAGATCATGGTGAAGGTGCTGCTGTCTGACCTGCATGGCACAACTTGTTTTTTGTAAATATTGTTCCGATTTATGGATATATTTTTCATACAATAAAATGCTTTGATCTAATACCTTCCTTCATTACAAGCTTATTTTATTTGAAACAAATTGTGTAAATTGCATTGTTTGCATGCAAGATGTGGAGCCGGTGTATTTCTTCTTCTTTCTAGTCCCTCTCTTTTTTTTGCAATAACAGCATGCTGTGTATAGATTTTACAGTAATTTGATTTCTTATAGTAGAAGATAAAAGGATGAATGTTTAATTTCCTGCACAATAAAGCACAACAGGCCTCAAGGATTCCTCTGGAAATCTCCTTTCTGAAGTGCAGACCTTGAAAATGGTGTGGAGAAGCAGAAAATATGAAATCACTTCAAAAAGGATGAGATTTCCCCAAAAATCTCCAAGCAGAAAAAGTCTTTAAACACGGTAATTATTGCATTATTTGAATGCAGGTGCTTCACAACTCAACCTATTCCAGAAGTGAAGAAACTAATTAGAAAAAGAAAAAAATATTTTTCTCAAATGATTTCCTTTTCTAAGTCTCAGCAGTCTTTTTCACACAGCAAAATGTTCAAGTCTTTCCTAAAGTCAGCTACGTCCTGCTGACGTGTTTGGTCTCTGCAATCAGGATGAAATATCTAGTGTCAGATTAGTGGTCTGACACCTTTAAAACTGCACGTATAATGATTATAGGCCTTCGGTTAATACTGCGGTGAAAAAGCTGAGCTTTGTTCTTTACAGCCCCTTCCTAAGCCTTTGACCTCCCACAATTAAATGAGGATAATCACACTTGATCCTATTATACTGAGTTATATATCCACCTATAAGGGTCTAAACCCACAAATGCTTTCAGGGCTTAGCACACCAATCCCAGAGCAGAAAAACAGTGTTAGGTGTGAAGGCATTTAACTCTGTATAGATATCTGTAAGTTCCTGTGGTGATTTAACGCTCAATTGGTGCTCTGTCGAGCCTTCATAAACATACACTAAATACCATGAAAATCACCATGTTAGTGTTAGTATTCATGTAAAAGCATTTCATTCAGCTTTGTACTCTACGCCAAAATGGAGGAAAATCCCCTCTGAGGCTTAAGACACGAGTCACGATGCAATGTAGATGCAAGACAGGGCAATGCATCAGACACAGATGAGTAAGAAAACGAGATAATAACACTGATACAACCTGTAAATGGAGCAACATCTAATCAGATACTTTGGTCCCTTGTCTCTTTGGCATTCACAAAGCCATTATTCATAGTCAACTTTGGAATATTAAGCCATCTCCTCCAGCAGGGAGGTAAAGTCACAACCAGGACACAAATCACTGTAAACACAACAGGGCTTTAGTAACTCAAATATAGTGACAACACAAGGATGCTCATTGTTGTGAAAGTGGGAAATTTGACCAGAAAACAGTGCTTATGAATCACAGCTTTGAAACAAATTTGAGTCAGCTCGTCTGCTATAAATATCACTGGATGTTGGAATTTAGTAGTTATAATAAAGTCAACAGAAATGAGAGAAAGCTTTTGTTATAGGTCAGGAAAACAAGATCCTTTCAATGTATCGGAGGAACGGCAGTAAAAATAAAGGTCATGTCCTTCCAGTTTTCTTTAGTTCTCCTCCCTGAAACGTTATGTTCACACATGAGGAGATGGTTTCCAACTTGGGTGTCGTGGGGACTCTTAAAGGGTCATAAGACTAAAGCTGAAATTCACTGATCAGTCAATCTACAGAAAACGATTGATTAGTTAAAATTAACTCAACAGTTTTGATAATGAGTTAATAGTTCAAGCAAAAGTTCAAGACATTTGCTGGTTCCAGCTTCCCAAATACGAGGATTTGTGGTTTTTCTCTGTCATATAAGCGTACATATCTTTTGATTCTGGGCTTTTCGTCAAACAAAAACAGCTATTTGAAGACATCACCTTGTGATCTACTATTTTCTGATGATTTCTATGATTATACGCTTCATTTAAAGCCAATAGATTGATAGCTGCAGCCCTACACGAGGGAATTAAAGATTGGAAAGCAGAAAGAAGTGATGTTGCATGAAAGTCTATTAATCTTCTTCAGGTGTCTAATCTTTCCTTTTACTTTTTTTTCTTAAAAATGAATAGATAATTTGACCTCTTGTAGCCTCTAAATCTCAGGAAACGGAAAGAAATCATTTTGGCTGAGCTGATCATAGACGATACATATGCAATCTGCAGCAGGTCAAAATCCAAAAAATGAGAAAAGATTATTGCCTAAGTCTAGCAGCATTAGGAAATATAGCGCTGGTCTGACTGCAGGGGTTTTACCGTGACTTTACTGCTCATCTGGAACACATTTAACACACAAACATATAGTATTTATGTACAGAGGGGTACCTGTCTAAATGAAATATATAATTTTAAGTGTATCCTGTGTGTACCCCTGAAAAGAAACCCCTCCTGGAATTCTTCGAATCTGATCTGGATTCTTTCCATGTGTGATTTTCCATGGATGTTGAGTTTCATCTGTCAGAGGAGAGGCGAACAGGAACAAAGGGTTAAGGGTCTCAGGCTGGTGGGAGAGATTTAACTTTTTGCTGCTCTGTTTTGTTTTTATGACTCGGAGGGAGCACACAACGGGTCTGCTGAGGTGGGTTTTCAGCTTTAAAGGTGAGGGCCCCTCTCCTCTCCAGGGTCATAACTCCACGTATGAATGTCTGGTGGTGGGGAGCCGGGGCCTCAATACACAAAAAGGTTCCAATGAAACCTCTGTAATTTCTGGTTTAATGTGTTAGCATTTAACCATGCTTTAAACAATCTTCTTTATACTGTACTCCTGAGCCTCTTTTGTGGACATTTTTCCAGTAATACAGACATTGTAAGAGAACTGAACGTGCATAAAGGTTTAATCTTGAGCTTTTATTGGAGCCTTGGTTACAGCATTCTTACAAGTATTGACTGAATTAGCTGCGGTAAGAGGCGTTTAGTGCACTGCTGCAAGTTAAAGCATCAAGAGAAGATTGTAATCCATATGCGATCCATGGTTATTAACATACAGTTTAACATTTAAACTCCTTTTACTTAACAGCTACCAGATAATCAGATCTACAGGACTGTCAGTGATTTTTAAGGCTAGTTTTTGTAGGTCAGGGACACGCAGTAACACAGCAGGAGTCTCCGAAACATTTTCCAATATAGTCAAGTCTGGGCTGAGAAATGGTTGGATGTGGTGCAGAAACCTCCCCACCGCCTTCACCCCCCACAGATTGTCACTCAAATGGTGAACTGAAATAGCAACAAAGTGGAAAATGATGTGTTATGTGGGACAGGCTGCACTCATCCTTGACTCCTGTAATGGTCTTTATTGTTGCTCAGAAGACGACCAGCGAAATGGAAACAAGGAACCATTGCCTGTAACATCAGCTTTTTGCTTTCACACTGTGACAATGATACGCTGTTGGGTTTATACATTATACTGTTTTTTTAAAAAGGGTATTGGTATGAAATGATACTAAATAGAGATAATACATACAACAATCCTGAAACCAGGTATTTTATATATTGAGTATATATGAATATTAATGAGTGTTTAGTTAATTCTATAAATGTACATATAAGAAAAAGGTAAAATGCTCATCATTAAATATAAAATGCAGTGTTTTTAGTGCAGTGAAATGCACCACTTCATGCTGAACCCCTGGCTGAAGTAGTCGACCAGCTCCTTTTAGATGGATGACACCTTGTGGTCGTACTCTGTGACTACATGAGCTTCGATTTCAAGGCGCTGCATCAGTTCGCAGACTGCCTGAAACACACTGAGAAACACTTTAACTGCCAAAGATTTCAAGATTAAGTAGCATCTATAAGAACACTGAAGTTGCAGCCAACTGAATACCCCTCACCTCATCCTTCTCCCTAGGAGAAACTGCAGTGGCTCATGAAACTCACAAAAACCACCACATCAGACTCTGTCTCTCATTCTAAGGTAAGAAAAAGGCAACAATTAGTATTTTCAGGTGATTATACTCGAATAAATAGTATGCTGCATTTTTGCTATATTCTGTAAATATAACACCCTAAATCTTACACACTGGGCCTTTAAACATATCTGTACACGTAGACGATGACACTATATGTTATATATATTGTAATGCATATAGTGAACTGGATTCATTGTTCAAGTGGAAATTCTTTCAGTCTTTAACAGACGACTAAATTGCTGCATAAACACATGATAAATCTAAGTGTTATGCTGCAGTTTTTTCTGATGAGTCATGAACGCTTCAAGGGCAATCTGGCACACGCAGCTGCGTCTGAACCGAGGAAACTCTTTTGAATATTTAGATTTTCAAATGCCTCACAGGTGTTTTCATGAATGTTGCCCGACTAGACCTCTTCTCAGGACACTGTGGGGTGAACAAACTGTGCTTGTTTTATTGACTTTTCCAGTCCACACTTCTCTTGGTTTTGTTACACTGATTTTGCCAGGTGAACTTCAGTGTGACAAAAAGCAGATGGGACAGGAAATGCCATTAGTCTCTGTCACTGCTCCTTGCATTCACTTCATCGTCCTGCCTTTTGTGACGCTTTTATCATTTCACCATGTGGTTATATAATATTTTTGAATGAGAGGTCAGACCTGGGTCTTTCTCAAACTTGCCAGACATTGGAGAATCCCATTTTAAGGTTAAATCATCTGTAACTGTGCAAAGAGGTCACAGCCTGAAGCAACTATGTGTTACATTGTTCATGATAGAAATGAGCGAGTAGAGAAATCCCCTAATTACACCTTCATCATTTATATTAGTACATAATTTAGTGAAATATGTAATTACCGAGACTCTAAATTGCCCATAGGTGTGAATGTGAGTGTGAATGCTAGTTTGTCTCTTTGTGTCACCCCTCTCGCCCCAATGCCAGCTGGGATCGGCTTCAGCCCCTGCGACCTTGATAAGGATAAGCATTACAGAAAATGGATGAATGGATTGATGTAATTACTGGCATAAGTGCACCCACTTTCACCTGACTAGGCGTCTAATCAACATAATGCAGGGAAAGATCATGATGCGATGTTGTGAAACTTCAAGACAACAGAGAGATAGAGAGGTGCAAACTAAATCCAAAAATGTGTCAGTGTTTCAGTGCTTTTAAGATATCTTTTAATTTGATTCATTACTTTCAGGTGATACCATAGTTCAATCTGAAAAAAAAGATGAAACAACAGGGGACAGATAATTTATCAGATCTACTCACTCAGTTGTGTTTCTTCGTCCAGATCTTGCAGCTTACAGTCTTTTTGGTGTATACAGCTTGCACCACAAGGTGGAGACAGAGACTGCTATCTGAAATTGTCATGCCACTGGGGACATAGAGGTGGAGGAGTGCTGACAGAGTCGCTGTTATCAGTCAGCTGATAATCAGCGAGTTTGCCCTGAGGGGAAATGTATTAAGCACCACAGAGCAGGAGAGCAGATGTTCCACCGGTGCATACAGCGTGCGAATCGGTTGGATTTCACACTGTGAAACATCTGACGTGTTGGCCTTGCCAAGCATCTGATCGTGTCTCAACCTGAAGAAAACAACAGCATCAAACAACAAAGAGACTCAGTATGAATCTGGAATCGATGGAGTCATTTTTAAGTTATGAACAGGATGAAACAGACAAAATAAGATGGTTTTATATGTTTTATTAAAAGCAATGAACAGACAACAAAACATTATCTGGCCAAAGTACAACAACAAATAAATACTGAGAAGATCTACACGGTTACAGTCACAGCTCCCCTGTAGAAATGACACTTTCATAAATCCTTAACATTTTACTTCTACACTGCACAACATATCCTGTAAAATGTAACTCTGTTGCACCCTGTCAGAGACCTGTGATAAACATAAGCACCACATTAACAGAATCTCCTTACAGGCTGAACGGGGGCTGAAGCTGAAAACATCTCCCACTCTATGACCACAATGATCCTGATGTCAGAGGCTGATAAATATGAGTATTTTACATGCAATATACTCCACATCCTAACTGAACAATAGACTCATTTGTCTTTTTTAAAGTAGGTGGCCGTCTCATGCATGACGAGACAAACCAGTAACATTTAACCGATGTAACAGTATTGATTTCAGTGCTCGGATGTGCACCACGGTGCACGACCTGTGAAATTCCAACACCGGCGGTGAGAAGCCGTGTTTGAAAAAGCTGAAAGAAGAAAATTGAAAATGAGAATGATCAATAGGTGAAGGTGTAAAGATATTCTAGGCATGCACACGTAGATGGTGAAATGGAAAGTGGCATTTCTTAAAGGAACTGTGAAACAACCTGTCTTTATAACAGGGCCCACACCTACGTATATAACTTTAACACCAACATCTAAAGTGATACATCTGCAGAGAGAGAAAATTGGTATTTGGGAAAAGTTAACACCTGCAGCATTTGAAAGTACAGCTGTTTGGGTTCCATGTAGTAATATATAATTACACATTTTAACTGCACATACTGTACAAACTCACAATATGGATTTTTGCATTAATTGGCAAATTCACAGTATGCTGTATGGAGATGATTAGGGCTGCAACAGACAGTTATTTTATCGTTAATGAATCTGCTGATTATTTCCTCAACTGCTATTTATTTTGGCTAAATAAAAAAGTCAGAAATTAGTTGAATATCCCTCAGCCTAAGGTGATCAGTTTGATCTGGTTTTGTTCAACAAATAGTCCAAAACCCAAAAATATTCAGTTTAATATCACGAGACAAAGAAAAGTAGCAAATTCTCACATTTGAGAGGCTGAATGTTGAAAAATGATAATCGATTATCAGAATTGTTCCTGATTCATTTTCTGTCTGATTCATCTTGGCAGCTTTAGTCACGGTTATAAAATCTGAGTATAATTTATTCACAAATGAAAAATCAACAGTACTTGAATTACAAATAGTTAGAGGCTGTTTTTAGATCATTAGATAATTTCTCCTTTTGTAATATTAATCCCATTATTAACAGATCAACGTGTAACAAAGCAGATGAACCATTGCTGTGAAGTCAAAAATGGCTTTAACAAGTACAACACAATGACATCTTTTTTTTAACCAGCCATCTAAGTACTATTTGGAAGAGCATCTTTTACAATTTAACACATTTTTAATGGGTAATTTTTCAACAGTACAATTAAAAGTACATTTACAATCCAGTGTCATGGTTGTCCACTTAGTCCAGTAGACTATACATTCAAATATAATCCAGTGTAGTCCAGTATCTCGCATTTTATTAACACAACTGTACAACAGTCATAGTATTTGCTTCGTGCTATTTTTAGACATTCATATTAAACTCCTGCCACAGGGAGAGAGGAGAGGAGGGAGAGACAATTTAATCAGATGGAGGTGTAGTGTCTCCCAAAGCTGGTGAGTCTAATCTTCTCCGGCAGGATGATGTTTACTGAGTGCTCCGGTTCTTCCTGGCTCGCACCGCCGGCTTCTCTCAGCAGGTGTTCCCTTTGCTGCCGGACAAGCTGGCTGTATTTGGCATTAGCCAGCCACGTCTCACAGCGGCCAAAAAACACAATGCCCGTAGTGCCCAAGATGACCAGGCAGGTGAGCAGAGCCAACATGCCGAAACAGACGAGCTGACCATGGGTGACGAGGACGCCGGGGGAGTGGACTGTTTCCTTCAGGGTTATCTTGAGCAGGTCTCTCTCAGGTGGTCTGAGAAGCTTGTGGAACGTGTGAGCAGGGAGGGAGTAGTGCTGCGGAGTCAGTGCAAACACTCTGTGGTCCACAGGTCTGGCACTGACCGGCTTGGTCTTGGCCTTCGGCCTGTGCTGCAGGGAACATGTGGGACCTGTAAACCATTTCTGGCAAATGCACTGGAAGGTTCCATCAGGTTGACCAACACATGTGCCCCTGTTGGCACAGGGCCTGCCGGTGCAGGGCGAGAGGCTGGTGGTGTCATTACAAGTGAAACCAGTGAAGCCGTGCGGACAGACGCATGTGAAAGCCAGGCCGTGGTTTGTACAGTTGCCACCGTTGAGGCAGGGGTTAGGCTGGCAGCTGTCAACGCTGATTTCGCAGAAGTCTCCAGAAAATCCAGGGGGACATAAACAGGAAGAGTAAGCTGCTGAGCCATCGGCATCCGCACATGTGCCTCCATTCTGACAAGGAGAGCTGGAGGACAGAGTAACACAATGTGAATATACATCAGGGAGAAATAAAGCTTCCTATCTACTGCACAGCTTTACTACAGCACATTTTATCCCATGGTTATAAAGCAGTCATCACTGAAGCAGCCATCAAAAGCTTCTAATCCTATTTTACAGGTAGTTTTTCTGAGGCGGATGTTAATACGACACTTTCTAGTCCTACTGAAGGTCGATAATTTGCGAGGTCCCCCAGAGCACTCCCCTGGGGCCATTTGTTTTCAAACAGAGGTATGATCACATTATCCGTTTGAGGTGTAACAGGTGGTGTTGCCACCTGTTTCATTTCTCAGTCACTCTAAGAAAGAGGATTAGCATACCTTTAGCATGGAAAACACTGGTTCCGGTTCAGAGAGAGGATGCTACAGAAGTCTCATAATTCACAAGGTTTCATGGAGGCTTAGATAAGGTGGACAGGTAGACAAAATTTCCTTACTTCTAAGTCTAAATAAACCATTTAAGAACCCACTGGTATATCTTAAAAGTGAATTGTCACAAAGCTAAAAATAGGGCTGTTTTCATGAGCTCATGAAAAGCTGACATTTTGCATATTCATGGTTTCCCACAGCACAGTGACACAGCGCCAAGCTGCAGCATTTTGCAACATGTTTCCCTGATAATAAATGTTCCTTTAATTTAAAAATAACTGAGGCCAATCCTCTAGGATGTTGAAATCAAACTAAGAATATCTTGAATTATTAGTTAAGGTCGACCAGACAGTAATTGCACCAGAAACTACTGTTAATCATTAAGGGTTGTTTTTAGATATCAGCTCTCAGGGGCGACCACTGGAAGCACTTAATTTGTTAAGACTTTGCCAGGAAAGCAGCCCTGCTACACGGTGCAACTTTAATTCTTTTGTTGAGGCAAGTTCAGACTGCTTTAAAGATCTAAAATTATCTTTGTTGAATTTCTTTTTCTTCTTTTTTTAAGAATTATGCAATGACAGGAAGCTTTTACTCAGCTGCTGCAGTCCTTGGAAACTGATGCATGACTTGAAGATCTAAATAATCTTTTTAGCTCTGATGTGGTTTTATCCTTCACAATTTGAAATGTACATTGTACATCTTGTGAAATAACATTTTTTCATTCTTGAATAGTCAGGCAGTTATTTTTCTTATCCAGAGTAAGGGCCGTAAATTGCTTGCTTTGTCCAAACAGCTGAAACTCCAAAACATTTCCTGCATTTTTGCTTCAAGCATGACTTAATTAATCAGTTCAGTTGCTGTGGATGATTAATTTTCTGACGATCATCTAAATCAGTCAACTAATGCTTCAGCTCTAGAACAATATACTTATTTATACTGTAGTATTAATTTCAGTCATTTTGTCCAGCCCTAATGAAAAACAGCATTCAGCTCATTTACAGCTAATTACAAATCTGTACCAGAAAATAGAAATAAAATGGAAAGTATAAAATAAGTCTTCGCTTTGCCGCTGTAGTAATGATCCTGCACCCACATGTGTAGCGTATCTGATCAATGCAGCCATGCTTCACAAAGTGCACTGATGAAAACCCAGGATAAAAATAATCAATATCTCTAATAGTAGCTTATGTGATTACACAAGTCCCTAACATACTGTCTCTGAGTCAAAAGAATAATAGCTCTGGCATACCTTTTAGACATCTCTGGTGTCTCATAGTGGAGCTGATTAATGAAACCTCATGTTGGCTTTTTAATGGAGATGAATTCCCCCAGCATGAAAGTGAAGCTCATCACGTTGTGAAAATTATAATAAGACTCACATGATTTTATTAAAAAAATTTTGGTAGGAGGAGGAGAGCTGTCAGTTCACTGACACTGAGCTGTAGACTATCGAATTTTAGGCATGTTCACGTCAATAACAAGGCTCCCTGATGGCGAACAAACACGGTGGTGTTCACAGTCTGGCGGCTGTGTCAGCTAGCTGTGTCCCCAGAGAGGCGTATCTGACAGGCAGCAGGATGATCAGCCCTGACTGTAATCCAGCAGACGATGCGGCGATTTATAGAGCTTAAAGGAGTGATCTACTACTTTTGTTGTGAACGCTTAGATTCTTACCAAAAAGCAAAACATGTTTTTTTTTTTTTTTTTTTTTGGAAATATGACTTGTTTGTTTCAGTGGTCTGTAAAATTACATTACCCAGAAATTCTGTCACACTTGCCAATTCTGGTATTTTGAAGGACATGACCCATGAAGGTGGGTTCTTCAGAGGACCTGAAGGCGTGGCTGAACCTGCGCTTCATCGCCCCAAAAAGGACAAAACTAATGATGCTTTCAGGTGTTCATCGGTTTATAAAGTCAAACATTTCCAGGAGTTTGATCTCCGGTGGCTTAAATAGTGGTAACATTGAACGTGGCTCACTTGGTAGCAGAGAAAGAAGAAATTCCACACGATATGCCCGCTTATTATATTTCTATACAACATCTGTTTATTCGTGACGCTCTAGGCTCTTAACAAAAAACTGCAAACATTATTGTTCTGCATTGCCTTCTTACAGTAATTGTTTCTGTTTAATTCATCAGCACATTCATCACCACCTGAAGGCAAATTACCGATAAATGGATAATGGTAATATGACATTTCCATGTCTGAATGAATCATTTCACTGCGGCCTGCGGAGCAGTGGATTGTCGAATACTGACCGAAGCAAAGCATCAGTTGTGTCCTCCACATACCAGCAAGAGAAGGCTGAATTTCAGGTCGTATACATTTATTATAGAGAAGTTTGACAGCCTTGTTGAGCGATTATGATGTACACTTTTTCTGACTTCAAAGGATGCAGCTCCTGAATTGGGATGCAGCTTATGATGCTGCCCAGGTACACACTGCCAGCTACTGCATAAAGGTGTCTGCTTGTCAACAAGGGAAAGAGCACAATAAACATGGCTGCTGATGTATTTATGGTGGAAGCTGGGTAATTCATTCTCTGATATGTCTTATTTCTACATCAGAAGATTTGTGTGTCTGAGATGAAAACAAAATTTATGGAAAATCTTGTTTCGGCTATGTTTATTTGAGTTTTGCAGTTGCTCACTCAAAGAAAAGGCCGGCCTAAACATGATGCGAATGCTAGTTCACGTTATGCTTAATTTTACGTGGATCAACGTCTTGTCAGTGTCCCCACAGTCCTTATATCTATAATGGATATTTTTATGAAAAAAAACAATGTATCAGTGACAATGTGCAAGCAATCGTGAACCTTCAGAGAATAGTCACCTGAATCTGCAGCTTCCCTTGGGAGTTTGAGCTCATTGTTTAGCTGTCGAGCGTGCAGCTTTACTGTTTTGGTTCAATCTCACCCCTCTCACAGCGTCGTTTTCAATGAAAAAGCTCTAAAAACCCACTATATGCTACCTGCTAAGCACCAAACGGCAGAGAGCTACACTTAATGACAAACTGGTGAACACAGAGGAGCATTTAGCAGCTACAGAGTCAGATATTTCCCTGAGGAGTTGGTGGAGACCAAAAATGGAGCTAAAAGATGTTGCATTCAACAAGGGCCATATAAACGACTCCAAATCACTAACAAGTGACCACATCAACTTAAAAAGTCATGATACATCAATGTTGCAATGCTGTGTTCACAACTTTTTGCTGCCTCCCTTTTTTTCTCCTGAGTCAGAGCTCCTTCGGTTGCAAATTACATGAGGCGCTTGAACCAGATGTAGATTGCAGATTTCTTTAGTGGCTATTACTTGCTATCTGCACAAACATGTTGTTTGCCTTTATGCAGTGTCACAGAGCTGGACACCAGAAAACTCACTCTGACTAGAAATAATGAGCTGGAACCATGTTCAGGCAGAGTTTTTCTTCACAAAGTTGGAGACTTGCCAGTTCCCACATTTTAGCATTCCCATGTTTGTGGAGGGATTGTATCAAAGCGTTTCTGTTTCCTTGTCGTACAAATGTGCAAATACCCTCCTGCCTGCCTGTTACAAGTCACAACAACCGAAATGGCTTGTTTTGTGGAGCAAGGAAAAAGAAGAAAATCTATTTCTTTTCTCAGCTAACCGCCCACCATTAGAAGCTAGGTAGTTCGACTGGCTGCCTCGGCCACACAGAGAGAGCGGACAGACATTGCACCATGTATTGATTATGATAAACATGTGGAGATAAAGCTGCAAGAGCTGGAGTATTCCTTTACTTAAAATAGAAAGTCACATAAAAGGTGCTCCTACCCATTTGTGAGACAAAGTCCTTTCCTCAGCTGGCAGTTTTCACCGGTGTAGCCGTGGGGACAGATGCACAGGTATCCCCCCTCTCCTGTCTCTATGCAGGTGGCATTACCAACACAAGGCCTGGATGAGCACAGGCGAGTATCTGTTGTTAAAAAAAAACATGCTGTTTTTAGATCTTATGCTCTCTCACTCTCTCTCTCTCTCTCTCTCTCTCTCTCTCTCTTTGTCTTTGTCTCTCTACATGTTTTTCCCTCTCGCCTTTTGTTTCCGCTCTCTCACTCACATTCACACCACAGCATCTTGTCGCCAAGAACAAAACTGCGAACATAACCAACCATGTTACGCAGGAAAGCAGCTTATATGCTCCAGCAGAACGAGAGTTGTGCTGCGTTCGCTGATAAAGAGGTCAAACTGAGCCAGAAGCAAAAAAATTAAATCTTTTGTCTTTTAATCTTTTCTCTTTGTTTCCTCTTTTGCTTGAGGGGCAGCAGGTAATTTGTACTCGATAATGTTCACTTTAAATACTGTAGGAATTATTAGTCAAGTGCTTTATTTCAATAGTTTGAAAGACCACTTTAACATTTAAATTTTCACAGCCACAGTGCATCATTTTTGAGGGTTGCCTGAGTTCATATGCACGGTGCTTAAGAGCACAAAAGCAGCACTTTATATCAAGTAACTGCTCTGTTATTTTGTGGCTTCAGTTTTCAACACTGACCCAGTTTTTTTCCATAAGGATCTTTTTTTTTCTCTTTGGATCTTTTCTACTGTAACTGCCCGTCTAAAAATACAGCTAACTGTATTCTCCAGACATCGTCTTCATTCAGTGACAACCTACGTCTGTCCCCGAGGCTCTATGACTCACCCTAACCTCTGGTATGTCAGGAAGTGTTAGGAGGCAGATAGAGATGCTCGGTGTGTTTAATGAGACTCACCTTGGTCACAGAGGCTTCCCACCCAGCCCTCCTCGCAGATACACTGCCATGCCTTCTCACATGTGCCGTGCAGACAGCCGGGAAAGGGCACGCACCGGTTGCAGTTCTCTCCTTGCCACCCTGGTTTGCACCTGAAAGAGGGGAAAAGGGAACAATCCTGAACTATTAATATACCACCCACAGAGCTTTGCAGCCCTGCTCTTGTCCCCACTGAGGCTTTTTTTTTTCTCCTCTTAAAGTAAAAGTCATGTTTAATTATGCAGTAATTGGTTAAATTCCATAAATACTAACAGTGATGGGATATAGTTATTTTGGCTCATGTGTACATACAGCATCATTTGCCAGAAAAACATTTCAAACTGGGCAACAGCTTTTGTGTTATCTGCTAGGATATCAATGCTTTTTACTGTTCAAACAAAGGGATGATTTGGCAGTTGACTTAACACAGTAAGCGCCAAACAAATGTAGAAAAAAAACCCAGAATGATCCAGTTGGCTGGATTGCCATTGCACTGGGAGGAACAATTACAGCTCTAGTGATTTATTGAAATAAGGTTGGAGAAGCCTGCAGGGTATATGCTATATCATGTGCACAGGAATCTGAGGTCGTTTTTACCTGCACTTCCCTGGCTTCTCACAAAACCCATTTTCTGTGTTGCATCCCACGTTGCATTCCCAACCTTTTGAGACAGAAAGAAAGGGACAGCAGCGTGTTTCCATCAAAAATCATCACAATAAAAAAAAAACCCACATGAAACATTCAGAGCAATAAAATATTCATCCGGTATACTTTCTTTGCACGCAGAGAGTTTTTCTTTATGAATGGACTAGATTCTCTTTGTGTCTCTATCAGATGTCCCAGCGGACTGATCAAAATCTCACATTACCTTTGGCGATGCCTGTCACGACCAGAAAGAAGACCACCGCTCTGAGATGCATCGTAATTTCGAGCGAGACCCCCCTCTCTTTGTCCTGTAAAAAATATAAAGCGGGTTAAGTCGCAAGGAGAGCTCTGTCTGTGTGAAGAAGCCATTTTTTTTTTCTGTCTAAACAGATGTCTCATTACTCAAAAGTTAATTTGATGAAAGCAAAACAAACCTTAAATGGAGAATTTAGAGGGATGCTTTTTTAAAAAGGCACATCTTTTGTCTGGAGCTCTGAGCTGTATAGTTAAGTATCATATCATGGGAGTTTAATAATGCCACTACTGTAACGCTACCAGGATGAAAACCACCCCCACTGCAAATCTAAATATTATTAGAATAATCCTGTCTCATCTGTTTTCTCCTTGAATATAATTGACGCACCTGAACCAAATGCGTCTGCTCCAAAAGGTATCCATTACGCACAAGCAGAAAAAGGAGAAAATAGCATTTTAATTCCAAATCATCACCTTTTCCATGTTAAAAAAAAAAAAAAAAACCCTCATTAACTTAAATTATCTTGTGGCATCCGGAAAATTGCCTTACCTATGTCGCACCGGCGCTCTGATTCCAACCGGCTTCGGTCATATTTGATCCATTTGGTTTATAATGCAAAAGTAAAAGAAAGAAAAATCCGAGCGTCGTGCTGCTCAAAGTGATACCACAGGTGTATCAGAGGTCCGGCTGCCGGAGGAGGACCTGGACGTTTTGACGGGACTGCTGCATCGTGCATCGTCCCAGTGCAACACGCTCCTCCCACCTAAAGAGGGAGAGTGTGCTCACCAGTCTGACCCCCCCACGGGAGAGAGGTGCCACAGTTAGAGAGTTTTACACCCTGTATTTATGAACGCATTCATTAATGTTTTGGCAAAAGTTCTTTTGAAGGATGTGAGAAGGTTCCTGCAGGTCAATAACACCTCCAAAAAGCTTATTTCTGCTCATAATTCTTCTTTTAAAACACAGTCTAATCTACCTGCTCTTGAATTGAATCTCTGCTATGAGTGGAGGAAGTATACAGATCATTAACTTCAATAAAAGGAGCAAGTCTTGCATTCAAGCTCTTACTACAGTACAGAAATGTACTTTTAATGCTTAAATGCATCAGAATCGCCCCTTTCAGTGATAAGTTATTATACATTACAGTATCATAATAGCTAATTCTACCTGCTGAGTCTATATCAACACATCTTATAAAGTGATTGTAGATTTTGCATAAAAATCTTAATCTGAAGTACCTCGTATTGATTTCAGGTCAATAGTGAATTAGAAGTAGCAGGAAGTATTCAAACACATCTGATCTCTGACTGATCTGCTGACCATTATCTTACAAAAACACAACCACTTACCTTAAAAAGTAAACCCACTGTATATTGAATAAATCCAGACCCCCTTCCCTCCCTGACCCCCATTTTCAAATGTTATTGAATGACTTCCCTTACACAGCGCCTACCTGTCATACATAATAATGCCCTATTCTATTCTTAGTCCACTTATTGCTGTCCACAATCTCCCCACATCCTTCCCAAGGGCAGGGAACACAGAGCGTATGGTTTATAGTCTAAGGGCCTAATTATGAGTTGCAGTTCCCTCCGACGTTATTAGATCAGCAATAAAGATTTTTTAAAATGGTGGTAGAGCAATCATCAGGGGAAATCTACAAGATTCAACCTGGATCTTGTGCCGCTTGTATAGAAAAGCAGAGTTAATATGTCATGTTGGGTGTATGATAAGTAGGAGCACACAGAAAACACTCAGCATAATTTTACATATATATATAATTTTTATCAACCTACATAATGTCTGGATAACATGCAAGTTAGCAGTCAAGAGAGAACAAGAGTATATATATATACAGTATACATATATACACACACATATCTTTGAATGGTGGTAAAGGTAAAGAGAAAACAGAGAATCTCCCTTTTCCTCTCGCACATAATCAATCTGTCTTTGCCAAGACAGAAACAAGGGCACGCACATCATATGAACAGACCAGCCACGAGCAGATGTGAGTGGTGGAGGCGAAATGGATAAGTCTCCTCAGATTTGATATAATCTCTAGAGGTCTCCGCTCTCATATCCCCCGGTTCAATTTGGCTCGTGTGTTTATTTTCAAACCTCCAGAGACCGAGCTCATAGCCGGGGCGTAACATTACAGCGATGATGTGATTCTCTGCCACGGCTCCCAACCAGATCCACATCACTCAGTCTTTTTTTTTTTTTTTTAATGAAATGTCTCAGGTTTGTATGTGCTTTATTAAAGTGAAGGACTCATCCATTGATTTTTTCTTTTTTCAGCCAGCACTGCTCTCATCTGGTATCTGATCTTTTATCTGCTCTGGTCCCGGGTGCTCCAAGTATAAATTGAACATTATGGATCTGAGTATATGACTGTGTGTGTGTCTTGTTGGCTTGTGTCTTTTATGACAGTATGACAGTTTGAGGTTACATTTAGTTCCCACAGACAGAAAATGTATGCATGTGTATGTGTGTACACATACTGTATATGTTATCAGTGGATTGACTGAAATACTGAACAACAGTCTACAGCCAAGGCAGCTCTGCGGGGCTGTAGCTCTGACAGTATAAAGAATGGACGTGGTATGTGTGACGTCACCTGTAGGTTTCTGAACAGCTGTTTTGAAGCTCATGTTGGTACTCCTGCCCCTTCTGCCTCCCAGCTAATCTAAAAATTGGCAAAGACGTGGATCATCGGTGGACCTGAGGCGAGCCGAATGAAGCCATTTCAAGCCACGCTGTTAATTATGCATAACTTTAAGCTTTAATATAATTCAAACAGGTCAGTTATATAGAAATTGAGACTCAGTACAGTTGTCATGAATGCGGAAATTAGCTAAAGAGACCAAAACTGTATTTTGTACCAGGGTGTAAACATGTTTATTTCTGCTGTGAAGTTGGACATTTTAACATGGGGGCTTATGGAGACTCGTTCTGTAGCCAGCCTCAAGTGGACGTTTGAGGAACTGCAGTTTTTGGCACTTTTGCGTGGGCTTAACTTCACAGCCACGAAGGTTGTCACTTGGGCTGTAGGCTACATGTCAACATAAGCATGCTAACATGCTCACAATGACAATGCTAACATGCTGATTTTATGTTTACCATGATCATCATCTTCGTTTAGAAGGTTAGCACGCCAATATCTGCTGATTAGCACTGAACACAAAGACACGCAAGGCTAATGGGAGATAAAAGTATCAGACAAATGGAAATTTGACCTGATCGTGGTGCTAGTTGAAAAGTTATTAAATCACCCAAGTTGTTAAAATTTATCCTGAATGGGAACATGAACGTCCAATAGTTTCAGAGATATTTCAATTAAAACCACAAATCAGGCATCATCAAAGTAGAAATTGTCTGGTAAACATGAATATCTGTACAAAATTTCATGACATTACATCAGTACTTTTTGATTTTGTAGCCAGGATGCTACCGTCTCCAGCTGCAGCCTCTCAAAAGTGAATATTTGCCGGTTTTCTTCTATAACTGAATATTGGACGGACAAAACGAGCAACAATCAATGACCGAAATAATCTGAGGTTGCAGCACCAGTGTCTGTTTGTGCATTCATGTGACAGGTGTTTAAATCTCACTGCGGCCAGATCTCATTTTCATTAATTATGCATCCACAGGGGAGGCATTTCACTCTCATCTCAGTAATTCAGTCGTATTGTTAATCTCTGTGAAGGTTATTCCCACACTGAGCCGCTTCTTCTGCTCTCCACAGATGTGAAGAAACACCACATGCAATAAAGGCACAGTTAGATCTGCATATTACCAGTGCAGATTATTTCATTTTACGTCCACTAGAGATTGGAAATGATCTCCTCTGAATTCTCAGCACGCAGTTGCAAAATGTAGAAAAGTCTATCAGTGCACTCTAAATCTGATTAAACAAATCCCCATTCAGCCGACACACACCAGCCATGCTGCGGGTTTTGATACAGATCATTTCATTCAAACTCACACGTTGGTTTGCAGGAAATTAATCTTGAGTATTGAATTCTAAACACAATTAGCTGGGTAATAACACGTGGTGTGGCTACACAGTTCCTCCCTGTCCGGTGGTTTTTCAGATGGATCATCAGGATGCATCATTAGACAGGATATCACACCAGGTGGAGCTCACTTACACACATGATGCACTGCAGTAAATCTGCCTCTCTACAGTATATACACACAGACAAACACACATGAATACAAAACATGATATATCTTTTTTATATTGGTTAGAGCACTGTAATTACTTTGTACCTGGTACAGACAGGAAGGCAACAGATTTATGTTTGTAGTGTATTTACAACAGGCTGCGTGTGGTGCTTCTACCTATCAAACAAATCTTTTTTAAAACTTGATATAAATGTGATATATCGGCTTTTATTGCACAAACACCCGAAAGATGGAGCAGCTCGCTGCTCTACTTTTAAAACTGTATCCCTCTAAAGTTTGTTTCTAAAGTGAGTTTGGCTTCTGAACTGCTGATATGAGACATGAAAACTTCTCTCATCTAACATCAGTTTGGATCCAACATCGGATCCCTAAACTTCAAGTTACCCAGTATTTTATCATCGTTTTGAACTGATACACAAAACTATTTTATAACTTAGAACTGCTTCTTCCCAAACTTAACCTAATGTTTTGTTCCAAAGCAGTAAATATATTATATTCTAACTTTATTAAGGACACTCAAAAGATAAAAGGGTCTATAGTACACTAGATAAAAAAGACAATATATATAATAAATGAAAAACAGAAAATTCATAACAACTTTAAAAGACAGAAATTAACGAACTGTATCTGCATACAAACTCGAGCACAAGTGGCTCCATAATCTGGATAAAAAACTGAACTCAGCTTGGAATTGGTCAGTACCTGCACATTATTACTTATTATTTATACATTATTATATTATACATTAATAATAATGTACGTGTGATTTCCCAAAGCGAATTCTCTTAAGTATATGCATTTCTGAAACAAAGCACACTATAACTAATTTGAGCTTAAAACTTGCTGTCTTATCCCCAACACCTCGTCTTATATTTGTCCTGTAGGTTTCAAGAGAGTATTTTATTGGTACAACACAAATACTAAATAATTAAACTTTAATTTGGAGTAAACTAAAGTTTTGCTGAATATCTACCTACATCAAAACACTAATATGAATCGTCCACGATCCATGATCATCCACTGTAGATGAGCTTCAGATAAATTGTGCAAAAGATTTGAAATCACTGTGCTGTCATACAGCGTCTCGTCACTTCAGGGGATTCGTCTGTACTTGATAGACAGAGGCAATTTTTTCAGCCAGTTTGGTCTCTTGACACCAATTTTCATTGTCACAAAGATTTCATAATGTCCCATGATTGCACGGCAGTATCATTACAGCAGCTTCAGTCTTCCTGTCTCTGTGTGTAACAAGCAGACGGACGGAGACAAGAGACATGTGTGTGATGTGGAGGCTAATTCTCTTTCTTGCCTCCTCAGCTTCCAAATACATTCAGTAATTAGTCACAAAGGAGGAACGTGTGTCTTCCTTCAGGGATGACTGGTTTATTTAATTGCACTGCGAGGTGAAAGGTGAAAGATAAAATCACATTGTCACTTGGCTCCTCATTTCTTTTGTTTCCGCACTATGAGTCCCATTACATCAACTTCTACAGCTGGGATACCTTTGATTGCCGGACAGGATACAGGGGGACGTTGTATCTCCTTCAATGAGGCCCGTAGGTAATTCAACAAATGCTGTATTATGAGTACAAAACACTTCAGAGCCTGAAAGATGCCTTTAGAGCCAAACAACCATGACAGGAGAGACGCACAACAGTCCAGGTGCATTTGGATAATACATCAGTCTCTTTATTGTCAGCATGCTGAGGAGAGAAAAAAAAAAAATCTCACAAGCCAACGTGCAGAAATCTGGGATAGTGGCTGGAAACAGAGAGCACATTTCTCTCTTTCAAATATACCAATTATATGGAAGGTGGAGTAGAGACAATCCGTCTCATGCTGACTGGTGGCATACCGTGCATTTTTCCTGGCTCTATCCTGAGGGCTAACTGCTCTGTAGCATCGGCCTCCGGGGTGTTGGCAGGACTTCAAGCGCCTTCGGCTCTGGCTTTCATGGTTGTGCTAAACTAGAATATTCTCAAACAAGAAAACTGGTGAGAGGAATTTTAAAGGGCAAACTATTAGCCTCCACATAACTGTAGCCTCATTTCGTGTTCCTGCATGAATTAGCAGTTAAAATGTCTAATGGCAAAAACTGATGGTGTTGATGGCATTGGCAATTTAGAAGACTCGTCAAAGAGTTTGAAGGCAATGAGTCATTTAATTGTTACATATCGACTGAAGGTTCATGCTGGACGATTGATGTCATATATGTCAGTCCGTTTGCTGTCTTGTTGTTGGTTATTTCCTCTAATCATTAATACACACATGAACTGAACAATCTCGCCTCTTTTTGTCTGAATCAATTTCAGCCTACTCTCTCCTCCACTATTCCTGCAGGACTTATTGTTCATGGCTCATACCACTGTTTTGCACTGGTGTTACATCAACTTTGAGCTTTATTCTGTGCAGAAAAGGGTGCGATTAATCTTTTTTTTTTTTTTTTTTTAAATTAAGGTTGTTTTTTTTTTTTTGATGTTTTTTTTTTGGCCTCTCTTGGAACAAACTGCTCCTCCAGCCCCGAAAACTGGAAACCAAGACTCGCTTTGATTTTCTGATGCAACACTTTCATTAATCTCTGGCCATTTAAAAACAAAAAGCATCCTCTCACTTCAGACGCGTCTGGACGGTTCTCTGGCTTTTGAGCATCCTTTAAAATGTTAAGGAATAAGAGTGCTTCAATGATCGGTAGCGTGTCACTTAATATATTCTGTCAAGAGTGACTAATGTAGGTTTGTTAAGTATTTAAAGGCATAGTTCGGGTTATTTGAAGTGGGGTTATATGAAGTACTTATCCAGTGTCTTACCTATAATAGGCGGCAGTTGGCGTGGCCCCGGTTTGGAGAAGCAGGCGGGATCCAGCATGCTGTGAACAGGGCAGCAACAAAACAAATTTTAGCCACCTAAAAAACTGAGTCTAAATGTACTGTATTGTACTATTTGCAATAATTTCACTGCTTTACCTTGCCATCATGAAGCCCTTTCCGACAAGAAACTGAATCCTTTATATCGATCAATGCTCTCTTCAAAGCCGCGAGACTTCATTGACAAAAAACGCAATTGTACCTCACACAGCACGGGAGTTCACTGTCCACCGCTGCATCAAACGGGTGGTTTGTGTGTGTAATTATGTGTTTAAATCCAAAATAACGCTGGTTCCTGCAGATTGTAGTGTTGTGGTCAAGTTTTTTGTCAATGAAGTCAGGTTGCTTCAGGGAGAGCGATGTAACTGCTTCAGTTTGCCGTAGGAAAGCGATGTCTGCAGAGGCATTGTGATGAGTGACAATGATGATGTTTTGTTGCTGCCCCAGTCCACAGCAGTGTATTGCATAGCTTTCATGCTTCTCCAAACCAGGCATGTGCTGACTGCCGACCACTGTAGGTAATACACTGACTGTGGATATGTACCTCAGACAACCCCATGTCAAATAATAAAGTACCCCTTTAACCTCATGCAACCGCCAATGTTGCCGTAATGGTATTTTACCAAAGCGGGACCATTTTAACATTGATAGCATGATTTTTGTTCATTCCTTTCATAATGTTTATTGCAAAATAGCTATGTAACCACCCGGCATTACCACTGTCACATCACAATATCGATCACTGCAACAAATCAGTGCACAGCCTTTGTGGCTGCACAAACAGCAGCTACCTGACGTATAAAAACCCATAAACACTAACTGTGAGCTGCAGGAGGCAGGAACAAAATGATGATATTTGTGGAATTTGCCATCTGCTCGGATGTGAGCATGTGTGTGTAGAGATGTTAACTAAATTTCATTAATGGAGATAGTGCCGTCGTTATCTCCATAGCAACTGTAGCCTGTCATTGTGAGGAAAGCTTTAAGGTCGCGGAGGAAGCAGATGGACAAGACTGATAGTTTGAGAGAAAGGGAGAGTCAAAGAGAAAGATTGAGGCGAGGGGAGAGAAGAAAGAGAATGAAGGGAAGTTGGAAAATGTGGAGGAATGACTTCACCTGATGCCACCTTCACCTGATGCCAGTTATTCCTGTCTTGTTACCATGGGAACAGGAGGAGGATGCTATCTTTTTGGGTGTGTTGTACCTTGCTAAGGGTTTTCATCATCAAGCTATAACAAATATATCACCCTGAAAGATAGTAAAAAAAAAAAAAAAGTGTTATAGCTGAAAGTGACCCAGACCCAGCGGGTTATCAAAGTGTAAATTCACACTGAATCAAATAAAGCAGCAAACTGCTGCTGTGTCACCTGTATGGGCTCTGAGTAAGAAGTAAATGTAAGGGTATTAGTCACAGCCCAAATTGATGTCCTGTTAGCAGTGATTTAATGCTTGACTGGCTCCAAGTTAAGAAATGGATTCCCTGAGCACGATTGTGCACAGAGAGTCAGTTTTATATTCTCCATCACATTCACTTTGGTGTTAATGGGACCATCTGTTTGAAATCCTCACCGACTTAAAAACCTCTGATAGATGACATATTCAGAAGAACCGACGCCTCTTCTTGCTTTGATTTTCTTGCTTTCTCGAAAGCCTATTTGGCTGTGTGTGCATTTTGGGTGCTCGCATTCCCGCGTATGGTCTTCACGGGAGCGTTCATGCGAAAGGTGCATGAATGTTAACGTGTTTGTCCGTTTAACTGGTCTCCAAGGCCTTTTGCAGACCTATCTAGAAACCCAAGGCGAGAGAGCGAAATTGCACAGGCACTGGTGAGGGCTGATAGCCAGGCACTGAGGTAAACAAATACCAGAACTGACAGACAGAATAGGTAAATAGCTCATAACACTTGCTGACTGAATCTCTGCTGTATATTGGTTTTCCCCAGGCACAGATTAAACACAAGCCTTTGCTGCAAATAACCACTGATGCTACAGTTTGCGATTCATGTAATTGATTGGTGGAGGTCAGTTAATCTTCTGGCCAGTGTATAAAAACTTCTATAACATAACATCATTCTATCTCTGCATATACAGCTGGCGCCCCTTTAGCTGTGGTTTTAGTTTATTAATGTGAAGCCTGTTCATGTGCCTTGCAGGTGTTCTGCTTCCATTGTTTTGTCCGGATGCTTGCTTCTGAAAATAATGGAGATTAATGGTGTTGCTATAACGCTCTGTTTGTTCTCCCCCAGTGCTAGTCTTCAACTTCTATCCATTACCAACATTCATCCTATCTTTCAACACACATTCAGGTATTAAAAGTCACAGTGGTGTGGGGAGAAAGCAGACAGACAGAGAGGGAAGACCTGAGCTAACACAACAATAACAGGTAGCCTCAAATGGTACGTAAAGCTCAGATCAGTCACTGAGCCTGTTTTGAGCCCTTTTCCTGCATGACTCATC
The DNA here is from genome assembly GCA_033000465.1 of Sciaenops ocellatus. Taxonomy (NCBI): domain Eukaryota; kingdom Metazoa; phylum Chordata; class Actinopteri; family Sciaenidae; genus Sciaenops; species Sciaenops ocellatus. The sequence goes on along the minus strand of CP136878.1, from coordinate 11,457,894 downwards.
TCAAATAACACCTTCTCTTGAAATTATTGCTCATCATCCTGTGTAGCACTTCCTCAGACAATACAAGCTATATTTAAAGCTAAAACAAAGCATCGCTTCTCCGTAATGTGTGTCTTGCCCTCCTCCCTGTCACCGCCAGTCTGAAGCCGAGCACCTGTCACTCATCCTGATGAGCAGAACACATTTAAGCAGCGTTGTCTTCGCTGCACTGAGGTAACAGCATGCATAAAAGCCTCCTGCCGGGTGTTCAACAAGGAGCCAATAAATGCAGGTAATCTAGTATAAATTGCACAATCTTGTTTAGTGATTGCTTGCGATAGCTTCGAGATCTCAGGTTGCTTTGCCTGCGAAGCGGATCAATAACCGCCCAGCGTCAAACTGAGTTGAACGTTAAATGTTTTCAGTGACTCTCGGGGCCTTTGTTAAAGCTGGTGAGAACAACAGACAAACAACAAAAATCAGGACAACAGAAGAAGAAAAAGAATTTATAAATGATTTTTGTTCAACTGCATAATACACAAAATGAGGAGAGGAAGAGTTGTATCGTTCAAAATGATTCGAACTTTATACTTCTGCACACATTGACACAGCTTCTCTTTAATGTCTCTGCAGTGAGACTCTGACTGTCACTACCACTAAAGGTGCAATCAGTAATCAGAAAAGTCTTTTATCGGCTCTTTGCACAAATTGACCATCATTTATCAGCAGGGGTTCTCAAGTGTTGCTCATCAATGATTGTCACTTCAACATTAACTTACTGTCTTCTGAGACTTCCAGCTTTCTTAACATGGAGAGGTGTTAGGAGAGCCGGGACCTGTGGTGTTACTGGGAATCCTTTCTGCTGCGTGGATGCAGTTTTCATGCGCAAGTGGTCAAATAGCACCCGATATCGTTTGTCAAATTTTTGTGAAGAAGTTCATCTACATCCCCAAAAATGACTCAGTAGTAGAAGCTAGTAGCTAAAGCCCTGTACACTTCCCTTATGTGCACACAGACTGTATTCTCCTCCTGTGGAAGACTGTAGTCCGCCTCATCTTGACCTAAGTCTCTGGAGAAAAACATAGCTTAACGCCATCAAGCACACCACCCTCTTCAAAGTGAATAGATTTGAGCCACTTGAATCAGAGCCACAGTACATTTGAAAAGGGAAAACAACATTTTACCGGCGAGCAGCTGAATAAACTGTAAATCAGTTTTACTTTAACTGCAACTAACCTCCAACTCTCATTTGATTGGAGGAAATGTAAAAAGAACAGCAATCCATCAAGAAATGGGAATGAAAAAACACAGAAAATGTGATTTTGGTCTCACTACACTTAAAATCTTCCAGGTCCTTTAAACTGCCCACCATGTACTCTGTAGACGCTGTATACTTTGTTATACCTATATATCTTTTATCTTATCTAATGCTGAAAATTACTGGATTCCTCTCTACTTTCCTCACAATGTAACATTGGAAAAGTAAATAAGATCCACCGTGAAGTAAAGCACTGTAAAATGTTCTTCTTTCAAAAACCCCAATTATCTGTCTGAAAGATTGAGCATGTTTTAAATTTCACAATAATTATTATTGTTATCATTATTATTAGAACTTCCAAACTTTTGACAAAGACACAGACGTTTGGTCTGTTAGCACGAACCTGTCCGTTATTATCTATCCTTGTCCCACATCATATACATCAAAAAAGCTATTAGCTACAGCATTATACAGTGTGAGCTTATATATACACTGTTGCCCATAAAGTTGGAATTATTTTGTTTTCAGACACATTCCTCTTTTTATTCCTATTTATACACATCAGGTTAATTGTGGTATAATTTTCACTGTGATATGTTTGGAAGAGATTGATCAATAAAGTTTTGAGAAGATACACTTTATCTATCAAGAATAAATAGCTTTGTTACAATTATTTCATGAGAAGAGGTAAAAATATTTTACTCCAGCTCTATGGGCAACAGTGTACTTTCAAATAACTAATCAATAAATCATTTTTAGTCCACATAACAGAAGAAAGAAAAGAAATGCTACACGGTCCTGATAAAGGGATTTTTTCTTATCTCACTTTCACAAAATGACTTTCATTATTTCATTATTTATTTAAAAACCTAATTATAACCCAGGGGTGTCGAGCTACTTTTATTTCATGAGCCACATACAACCTAATTTGATCTCTTATGGTCCAGACCAGCAAAACCAAACCAAACCAAACTTTTCCCGGGTTGTATGTTTGACGCCACAGAAATAAAGTTTTACATTATTCCTAATAAGGACAGAAAACATCAGTGAGATGACCACATCATACTCTACTATGCTATGCTATATTATACTGTACTCTACTATGCTATGCTGTGCCGTGCCGTGTTGTGTTGTGTTGTATTGTGCTATGCTATGCTATACCATACCACACCATCCTATACTATACTATACTATGCTATATTAATTCATTCATATTATTATCAGAAAAAAATGTATTATTATTTTCAGTTGATGTCAGGAGCCCTGCAGGTAAAATATCGGCACAATGCCACGTTCACATGTTGCTTGTGTGTATTTAATTACATATTTCTGGACACGCTCATCATTTCTCATTGACTATCTGCTGCCACTTTAACCCTCTCTTTCAGTGTCTCTGCCGAGGTGTTGTGCAGGAGAAATCAAGCAGAGGATAAGATATTCCTCTCCTTGTCTAATTGAATCTCACCTTTCAACAGAAACCTGTGGCTGCCAGCCCAAGGTTAAGGCAGTGTTGATATAACCTCTCAGCCCGCTCTCATTCACTCCAGTCGCTTGTTATGAATTATTCACATGCACAGTCACAGCCGAAAAGAGGCCAGCGGAGAGGGAGATGAACTCAACCTGTTTGAGCTACTGTATATAAAACGCTCCATAGGAAATCACCATCGCCTGTAGAGTCTGTGCTTTTTATTTGGTGTATTTTGTTCCTTAAGAGCCTGAAACAAATCCACAACATAGTTATGATGACATGATGATGTCCAAGTTCAGATGCGCTTACATTAAACCTGCTCCAGTTCAAAGACATTTTAAAGATCCTAGTCATGGCCTTCCTGAAATTTCCCATCAGTTCCTCCCTCACACAGACTGGAGCCAGATAATGAGAGTGTCAGTGCTACTCCAACTGTAACCAATGTGATGGACCTAATTTCCTCTGTCATTTTCCCATGATGCAGCAGGGTAACTATTCTGTCAGCCACTGCGAGCGAGGGCTATCATTTGTACGGAAAATGATACAAGCAGTGAAATTGTGGAATAACACGCACCTCTGAATTCATTTTTCGACATCACCTTGTACGGAGGATATCTGGTGCTACAAAATAAAAATAAAATGCTTAAACTGAAAATAAGAATAAAATTAACCCACAAAGGTGGAGTGGAGTACAAGTGGAGTGTGTAGAAGAAGCATCCACATAGTGCTATTAAAGCAGATTTATTCAAACTGTGTCCTCCTTGGGAAAAGAAGTGAAACTAGACCTTAAACATAAATTGAAAATGAGAAAACTGCACTGAATTGAAAGGAACAGACACAGCTAGAGATATGCATAATAGCAAAGGAACAGCTTGACCTTGGTGTATTTATTCTGGGTTTGTTGCTGTCGCTTTCTCTCATTTTCTTTCGCTAATGATTTCTTTCCACCTCTGCTGAAAAGGGAGGAAGTGAAAGGAGACAGAAAATGGACCTGAAGACTGAAGCTGAAAAAGGAGGTGAAACAGTACAGGAGGAAGTGGTTGCTGCATAACACCGCTGAGGGAGGAGAAAAAATGAGGATGATGAAAAGAAAGAGATGAATGGGAGAGAGGCAGCAAAGAGGACTCGCAAAGACTGGTGCTACTTTAAAGTTTACTTATTGGAATGTGGTCAGATCCTATGAACTGTAGTGACAAATCCTCTGGCTATGAAATCCTCAATCAGGGGCAGAGAGGGAAAAACTCACTTCCAGTATGACCATAGTGAGATGAAATTGCACTGGAAACCCTGAGAGGACTGCAAAACAAATCTCACTCTTGCAGTGGCATCAGCTTTATCCAGTGACATGTTGTTGTGGTTGTTGTTTTTTGGCAAACGTAACATAGTCAGTAAGATTGTACAACTCTGACATTGGACCAAATGCAATATGCTGCAATAACAGTGCAGTTCAAACAGGTCCCCCTCAACCACAGCTCCAAGAAAAATATTTTGCAAGATATACAGCCACTAAAGAAAGTAGCAGGCATGCAGGACTACACAGCTGCTGAACTTAATGTAGCACATTCCCGTAAAACATCTGTCTTATGACAGGAAATTATATTTGACAATACCAATTATTCCGACGGTTATTCAAATGACAGGTTAATCGATTATTTGACATTTAACTGATTATTTTCATTTGTGATTAATCTGATGTGATTACTGTGTCATTACTTAATCATTAATCATTAAAGTCTGTGTAAAGTAAGAATAAATATTTGTTCCGAGTTTGTCAGACCAAAGAAGAAAGTGTTATTAACCACCCAGCCAAATTTGGATGATTAAAAATATCAAGTTTATGAAATTATGGTGTCAAAATCAGGTAAAAATAAATTCTCAGCTCCAGGACTGTAGGAGCGTGTCTGCTGAATGAGCTGAAGCCACGCCCACTCGTGGGAGCAGTCAAGCAGCCATTTTGAAGTGACTGAAACGTGTCAGATGAGTTCAGAAAATGACATGACTAACTTTGAAACACTCTGAGCGAGATGAATTCATCTCTATCTCTCTGCTCAGGGGTGCAGGGGTATGCTCAGGGTGGCCTCAGCGTGTCATCGAGCCACCCTTTAAGGACCGCCCACAAAATCCTGGACTGAAAACTGGTGAAAAACTGTTTGAACCTCTAACTCCACATTTCAGTAATATATTGTTCAAAGTCTTTTCATACATTTTCAACAACTATTTTCCAACATATTTAATGAATTTTGAAAGAAATCTCAGAATTGCCTTTACACAGACTTTAATAAAAATGTGAAAACATGTCCATACCAATTTACAAAGTCACATCTTCAAATGTCTTGTTTTGTTCAACCAACAGTCCTAAACCCAAAGATATTCAATTTACAATGAAAATAAAGCACCAAATTCTCACAAATGAGAAGCAGGATACGAACATTATTTAGCATTAGCCAGTCATTTTTCTGTTGGTCTGCGATTAAACAGCTAATTGTTGCAGCCCTAACTGACAGCAGTAATGAACGTCAGAGTAATGTAGTGCAAATACAAATTGACTTACTTCCTCTTGACACATTCTGCCACTGAACTCCTAAATAGAAACCAATTTTATCAAAGGGAGTTTTGATGCAGGAAGCAAAGTGCCAAAGCAGTCACTAAAACAGGACGGCATCATCAACCACTGCAGGTTTAGAACGTAAAAGGAGCGTTACATGCTTAAGTAAACAGTCCTGTCAAAAAGAGGAAAAAGGCAATCCGAGTGAGATGAAGTGCAAGTCTAAATGTTTACACCCACTATCACCCCAGTGGAGAGAGCAATAAACTTCCTGTTCCAAGAATACAAACATGGAAAACTGCATCCTGTCTCGGTATCAGCGCACAGCTTGGCCTTTCCTAGGGAGTGTTTCTGCTCTCCAGCTCCATAACAACCTTCTGGAGTAGCCTACTTCAAGGGTGTGCTTGAGTTCAGGTGGGTGGTTCAGATTCAAAGCACATATTTTAAGTCAAACAGCATGGTAGCCACTAATGCAGCAATATGTATGTTTAATGTAGAGAGAGGGCAGCATGTATGTGCACAGATTAAAGTCAACACGAAGGCACAGAATTGGCCTGATCTTGAAACCAAAAAAACAAAACAAAAAGAAAATGCAGAAACTGTCTGTTGTTTCTCGACAATATTCATAGAAATGTGTCTAAATTAAACACATTAAAAGACAAAAAAATGTTCTGTTTGTTAAAGTTTGAGGTTAAAAGCAGTAGTTAATTTCCAGAGGAATTTACTTAAAGTAAAAATGTGTCTATCATTAATTTACTGTTGGAAACTTCACGTCATCAGTGTTCATTTGTATACTTTCCTGTAGTCAGATTTAACGTTGCGTGGTGACGTACTGTACGCTGACTTAAAGAATGGAGGTCGATGGAGGCAGAGCGGGTCTTCCACTAATCAGATGATCGGCGGTTCGGATCCCCTCCAGTCTGCAAGTTGAAGCATCCTAGGGCAAGACACTGAACCCCAAACTTCTCCCGAAGGCCTCGCCATCAGTGTGTGAACACGTATGAATGGTTAGCTCCCTGCATGGCAGCTAATGTGTGTGTGAATGGGTGAATCAGATGTGCAGTGGAAAAGCACTTCGAGTGGTTGAAGATTAGAAAGGCAGTATATAAGTACAGACCATCCACCATTACCATTCACTATCTTAAGCCATTACTGAATTGTACCACCATCTTAACTTTACCATATGTATTGCATAGTAGTCCCCACAAAATTTCCAATGGCAATCTATTTGTAGAAGTATTTATGGACCTGTAATAAAATAACATTACAATAAAATCTCTTAGGAAATGTTAGAAAATGTCTACCTCTGCAGAATGACAACATAAAAGTCAGTTTGATGGCACTTTTATCTCATTCCCACAGTTTGATCCTGGAAACCGAACAGAACAAGTCCACAAAGAGTTTGATAACTGATTGACAGGGTGTAATAATTCTCAGTCTTTAGAGTTGTAAGCTTTCATCTCTTTTTTGTCACGTTTTATTGTGTCATGTGAATATTTTCTCTCCGAAATGACATTTATCCTCTTTGATTTTTGTGTATTCAATGCTCCAGAGATAAAAAAGGATCTCAAAGATGACTCATAATGTTGATAGTGACTCACACAGGGTTTTATGTTCATGTCAGTCATTCTGCAAGCAAAGAATCTTTTTCCAAATGGTAGATGTCTTATTTTGGAAGGCTTTCACATTTGGAAAGCTAAATGTTCTGCTCATTTTCCAGTTATTATAGAGTAGACACTCCAGTATATCCTCATTGGTAATGAAGGAACAGATTCAGGTCTCATACATACATCATCAGGTGCACGATGAGCATTTCGGGGTTTTTTTTACTCTGTAATCATGTTTTCCTCACAGCGAGCGGTGCATATCTCTGGCACTGCATCCCACTGAGTGGCCTTTGAATGTTTCCTCCGCACTGGCACGGTAATGTAGAGAGAATCGCAGACACTGTTGTATATTTAACAAATTTAAGCCATTACACAATGTATGTAAAAGACATTAGCTTGTTTTTAAAGTGTTTGATTAAGAATCAAGTGAACAAACACTCTTGCTGATATTTCTAAATCCCTTGCAGGGTCACTTGAACCAATCCCAGCATGCCAACAAGAAAGTCTGTCTCAAATATTTTTATTGTGAAGCAGACAGTATATCAAAAATACATCCATCTTTAGTTTATGCAGTGCTTCATTATTTGTAATATAGGTAACAAAGGTGTCCTACAAATAAGTGAATAAATGAAAAACAAGAAATGGGAGAAAAATTAGAAAAATATACAAAAATAAGTAAATAAATACATTTATTAAAATAAAATAAATAAATAGTGACTCCCTCCCTGACCCATCCCGTCCCGCCCACCCAGTACTACTCAAGTTGTCCTACATCCTGTTTCAAGAAAGAAATAATTGGTTGCCACATCCTTTTGAAGTCTTCCAACCTACCACTAAGAGAATAACGAATCTGTTCAAGATGTAATGTATCAGTCAGTGCTGTTAACCATGCTTTGAAAGTAGGTGTCTCCGTTTTTTTCCAATGAAGGAAACCAAAGTTTTTTCCCACAGAGGAGACCATAGGATAGAAGGTGGCGCTGCACATTCTGTAGGTTCCCAGTGCTCCCTGATGTCCCTAGTATAACCAATAGTGGATCTGGTCGTAATGTAGTCTTGAAGACCTTTGAGAAAAATGAAAACACTGCTGTCCAGAAATTTTCTAGTTTGGGGCATAGTGTGTATGTCCATCACAGCAGTAACACAGGTCCTTTTTTCTCACCCACATTACTGCCTTTAATTGAAATTCTGCATTCATCTTATAATCATATACTGCACTATATAATTAATGATTTTCATTACATGAAGTGAAGATGAAAGACAAAGAAGAGCATGATGGTGATCTTTACTGAGCGTGTCGTTTCTTTTGTCATGTCGACATGTTGTGGCCAGAATGAAAAGACCGCTTTGATTGACATGAAACGTAATTATAATTCCTGTAAAGTTGAAACCGTTTCACTCGGTTGCCTGGAAACAGCGGGCTTTATGTGTCAACAACGTCTTGTCAACTCCAATAACTGCGCACACTCTGAGAGATAATTGTGCAGATTTTTAAATCACACCTGTCTGAAAGGAAAAAAGGTGTCAAAATTTTTGGGAGAGCTGTGTCACAACCTTTAAATATTCGCTGAACATGAGACATGTGACTTCAATAAAAACGGTGATAATTAAAGCCTGCTCATAGTAAAGTTTATGAAGCTCACCTTTGGGTGTTTGCTACATTGTGATGACATGTCATGCAGTGTTTTCTTGTGGGTGAGAGCTCATTATATCTTGCCCATGCACTAACTCTGTCGCCCTCAGGATAGAAATGCCACCGAATAATCTGGCACCCAAATTATACCAGAAACTGTCTGGATCCTCTCTTTCCAAAAAGAACAAATTCAGCTGTCAACTCATGCAGACCAAAATTCACACAATGAATATATGCTTGCTGCTTTCCTCCATCCTGTGCAAGAAGGCCGTGTGTTCATGCAATTAGCGGCTGATTGTACAGTATGACGATGTGGGCGTGAAGGAGAAAAGAACAGGAAAGGCAATAAGATATCTTAATTAGGTATAAGCCTCAGGAAAATGAGACATCTGATTAGTGTGTCCTCTCCTTGGTCATGGAGGAAAAATCCAGCATGAATCATGAGCGTGGCCACAGGTAATTGTGGTACTGAGCATTAGATTTCACAGGGTATGCACAGAAATGACCCAAATTAGTCGACAGATCACAAGTGAAAGTTACATCCGTTAAAACTTGTGTGAATTTCCCTAGAGTCGAAGCTCGTCAGTGAAAGTGTATTCACAACAGTGGCATTCACGCTCCAGGCTTCAAAGATTCAAATCAGATTTACTCTTGCTGATAACACGCTGCAAATAGATTCCACAACATGACAACATAACTGGGTTAGAAGTAAGTGATGCAAAGGTTGCTTAGAAACGTGTATTAGAGAATATCCACATGCAGCTCGTCATTTGCTTTCAGCTCCGCTGCTGCTGTTGTATTTGTGCGATTGAGTGTCATTTACAGGCACAACATCACAGCTTTGCAGCTGTAGCTCTGCACCTCAGGAGAGTCGTAATCCAAAGGGGAGTGATGTGAAATAAACGTCTTCATCCTTCATGGATGTTCCTCCTGTCTCAGCGCTGTGATGTTGTGAAAGTAGGCTACGTAATAGCTCTTTTTATTTCACACAGGTGTCGGCCTCTAGTGTGGCTCTTTAGGTTTATCCGCTCGTTATCTGTGTGTTGGAAAATTTGCAGCCGCGTCCTCAGAGAATCAGGCTGTTCGATCCCCTGAGTGCCTGTTTGAAAAGGCTGCGCCTGTACAACTCTTCATATAAATTGGTTTTAGCTTATCAAACCTGTCATCAGGAACACAAGAAGACAGGGATGGATGGCGGCTCGAAAAGACTGTTCTGTTTTGGTCACCAGTTGACACACATCAGTATCAAAAACACTGCTACATCCAGTGAAAGTAGAAATATCTAGAATTGTTCATGAATTTTCCTCTATAAAGTCTAGTCCAGTATGGAGGCAGCCCTCCTGAGTCTTGCCCATCTGTCCCTCTAACAGACCGGTTACTCCTACTCAGATATTTCTTTGCCGAGGCAGCATCATGTACCCATTAGTTAGGGCAACTAAGACTTCCCAACTGTGATAAAGTTAGCAAATGAGCCTGCTGGCATTTGTTGCCTCTGCAAAAGGACCTTAAAGTCTGGAGGAGCCAATGTTTTTCATTCCCTGATCCATCAAAGCCTCCATATGTGCCAAAGGCTTTCAAAGAAAGGTTAGCGCTCTCTTTGGTTTCTTTGATTTCATCAAAGTGGAGGAAAAAAGTGATGGTCATCAGCAGGTAATACCACCAACGTGAACGTTATGCAGCTCAATCTTGATTCTGCAAGCTGGTCTGGATGTTGGAAACCTCCACCCCGCAGGCCAACTCGAAGAAGATAGTTTAACATTTTAATCAGATATTCTCAGCCGGCCAGTCAGTGACAGCAGTTAACCACTCGGGACAACCTCAATCTTAGTATCAGCAGGGGATTTTCACAACTGCCATAAGCTGTGAGTCATGGCTCTGGCCCTGGTCTTTGTGTGGTGCAAATGGCCCTTCAGATGCCCTCCAGGATAACGGTAAGGAGGATTTTCTGTGTGTAACCTTGGACAAACTGTGTGTCAATCACTGTGATGATTCACAGCTGAATGTATTTCTGGTGTCTGGATCCTCTACCTGACCTCCTGCAGCTGCAAAAGTGGCAGGAAAGGCGGGATCTGCAGAAGGAAAGGATGGCAGCCTCCCTCTGGCTTGCAGATGGTCCTGACCATCAAAGCTTCCAATTCAGCTGGGAGCTTTAATGGTCCACAGTCAGTCAGGCTTGTGTATGGTGTTACCCACCCTGTAATCCTCTGATGTTGAACTGTTACACATCTTAAATATGTTGTCAGTTTCAAAGGCAAGAGGTGCAGCTATCAGATTTCATCTATCAAGTCTTGTTAGAGGGCAAAGCCTGTGATGTTAAAGCTTTTCCTCCAATTAATTAGTTTCACCTCCCATTAAATATCAAGTTGTCAAAAGCAGGAGGGATATCTAGAGGTCATTGCACGGCTTATCTATTGTGCAAGGTGACAAGTTATTAATGAAAATTTAGTCATCAGCTCTAAAGGTTCCTTGAGTTTCCATTTAGTTTCATTCATTTAATTTTAATTATTTTCAGATTTGGTTGTGTTGTATTGATGTAATTTGGTGTTTTCAGCCAATCGATTGTTCAGTCCACCATGCACTTTGTTCCAGACTGAATATCTCGACAGTTATTAGTTGGGATGAAATCCCTGTTCCCTTTAAGAATATAATAAATTCTGTGACATTTCCTCTAGTACCATCATCAGGTAAAAATGGTACATGGACTGACGTTATATGGTGACTTTCTAATCTCCCCAATACTCAAGGTGTAGCATTGGCTAACATGCTCATCAGTTTGGGAGCTAATCACATTCACACAGCAATTTGGGGTTCAATATCTTGCACTTTGACACGTAGCCTGCAGGAGCCGGAGATTGAACAACCAATCTTCTGATTAGCACGTTAGCAAATGTTAGCATGATAGCACATAATGCTAAGATGGACAACAACATAAACCTTGTATCCCCTAAACATTAGCATTGTAATTATGAGCGTGTTAGCATGCTGACGTTGGCAGTACAGCCTCACAGAACTGCTAGCATGGCTTTAGACTCTTACAATTGTATTATATTTTAAGTGTTTTAAATGCATTGCATTGCAGCTTTCATAGGGTTGAGTACTCATCTTGCATGCAAATTTTCAGTGCAGGAAATATAGAGTTACATTGTGTACAGTCCTGGGCTACTGTAGAAACATGGCGGTTCAATATGGTGGACACCATGGAAGAGGACCTGCAGTGTCTGTAGACATAAAAGTCTCATTCTAAGGTAACAAAAACATAACTATTCTTATTAATTTCCATTTCTGCCATATATTCTGTAAATAGAGCCCTCTAAGTCTTACACACAGCACTATTCAGACTATTTCTTATCACCATCCTGTAGATGAGGGAGAAGAGTGAAGCTGAAGGCCTTAATTTAAAAGGACTGACTAAGCATCACCTAAAGCTGTTTCATACTTTTTAAAGTTTGTTTTTTAAAAACAAACTTTCAGTCGAGTTTTTAAGCGCTCTTTTTAAAGTACACCTTTTAAATTATTAATTTTAGCATATATTTTAACTAGTCAGAGGACCTTCTCGTTAGAAGAAATTAGCTTTGTTTATAATGGGATGGGTGGGATGGAGGGTCAGGGGTGGAGAATTGGGGTTCGGCTGTGGGTGTTGGGGCTGTGCGAAGGGTGTTTGCTCGTTTTTATGTTTTATGTTTTTATGTGAAGCACTTTGTGTTACATTTATTGTATGAAAAGTGCTTTACAAATAAAGTCTGATTGATTGATTGATACATTTGCAGATATCCCAGCAGTGCTTTGCTACTTTGAAGAGACGCAAACATCCATGATTTACAGACAAGAACCTGCAAGGAAAACTGAAGCTGCTCCTCTAAATTATCCTCATGTTTCCTTTGGGTTTATCATACTAGCTGTCAAAATATGACGTGTAATTTCCATAAAATGGCCATCGAGATAATTACACAGATGGATTTCCATTTGCTCTATATCGTGTTGGACCCCCTGGAGTTTAATGAGTGTTGATGAGTGTCTATTTATTTAATAGGTGTCATGTTCTCAGTTGTGGAAGGCAGTCATGTGAATAAATAACATTATCTTATTAATGTACAGCCATGCACATTTGTTTTGGACTGGAGGAAGTTGAAGAGCCATTTTTTCTTCATATTGACATTAGTTCATGATCACAAGTTCACAAGACATTTCTTCCAATTACAATGCCCTTTCTGGTCTCTTTGACTAAAGGTATGATTTGATCCCACCAATTACCAAGCTTAGTCATTTTGAATTTTCGTAATTACACTTTAGAGGCAGTATAAATGTACCTTAGTTCCTTCATGGTAATTATCATGCTGTAATTCAGAAACTGCAGGTTAAAAACTAAAGTTGGCTACATTGTTAGAGCCTTTAGAGTCAGTACTTTTCTAAGTTAATATGTAATGTTCATGGTTGTATAAAGCATAAAAAAATAATACATCACTAGCTGTCACCTCATGGTTTACCATTGAAAACACTAGAATAGGAGATAGCAGCAGTTGTGGTTGTATTCAAAGATTTGGTGTAAATAGAACAACTGAACTGGTATTTAGTTTCTTAAATATCAAACTTCATCAGACATACTTTAAGCATAAAACAGCTAACATACAAACTCTAATGAAGGGGACCTCTCAAAATATTCACCTCCACGTACTCTTCTTATTTTTCCCATTCCAGAAATATTCTCATAATCTGCACAATTACAACGTACAGACTTTGCTTAACATCTATCCGTGGAGGACGCGGCATATACCTCTTTAGTAAGGAAGAGATAATTGGTCCCTCCGTGGCTGCACACCAGCCAACATACTATATATGCACAGAGAGGCTCTGCTGTAGCCATGGTAACTGTGAGTTGCATTGGTATCCCAATTTTATTGGAGCAAACATACATCAATGAAAACATAAAGCTATCAAGTCGTTCTGTCTCTGTATCTGCGCCGTACTCATCGTGCCTTCTTCTCTTTTTATATAAATGTTAGCTTGAAAAACTTTTAGATGTTCACGTTCACTAGCCCATTAAAAATGCATAATGTAGATTTGATGTTAAATCTGGATATTAATGATTTGACTTGACACAGGCAGATTGCACCGAGAGTGGAGCTGAAAGTCGAAAGAAGACGAGGCAAAAAAAAAGTCTTCCCCATCCAATAACAATGGGCCTCTTTTAAGTAATAATGATATGCAAATGACAAAAAGAACAATCTAGCGTTTAGGGAATATTTTGATTCATGTTTGAGTCATCTCTATCTGTACAATGTTTGTCAAAGCATCCCCAGTTTAGGTTTTACGCTTTATTTATGACCACACAGCACAGCACAGCACAACACAACACTGTCAACTCATTTGTGAGCCCTCTGGAGAAAGCAAGCTGCAGTTTGATCCACTGCCATGGTGAGTGATGACAGCATAATTTTAAATCAATTACAAGGGATAATAGTGGAAACCTGACTGGATACACAGAGGCATTTCTAACCTCTGATGTCTTATTTACTCCTCTAAATGCTCTCATTGTCACTTTACTGTCCGCAATGTGGAGCAACAGATGTCTGTGTTGGCTTTCAATATGACCATAACGACATAAATTACTTATTTTCAGTGGAATAGACTGCATATTATTCAAAAACAGAACTATGTGCAGTCTCAAACATGTGGATGACACAACATCTCGGCTGGTGTTCATCCAAATACCACAAAAACACCAACAATGTGGTCGTCTACGACTTCCTTAGCCTGCCTGTAGCACTCGGCCGAGAGCCCATTTGTTCCTATTCAAAAAGTAAATCTCAATAATTGTCTTGAATATAAGATTTAATTAAAAAAACAGGCTCAGTAATTTCCCAAAAAACGTATTTGTTGCATTAATGAGAATTTACAGCACGCAGACGGTGAATGTTGAATTGACTCAAATACTCAGGTTCCCATATTTATTGGATTGAGGGAACATATCGCCCAGTGCAGTAGTGTGGCTCACTGATGGGTTTCTAATAGTTAATAATGAAGCTCTAAGGCACAGACGTTTAAGTTATATCAGTGTATATAAATAATATTGCCTTATGTTTAAACAACAGCGTGACCCGCTGCATGCTCATTACAAACCAGCTAGAATTTCTGGGGTCCAGCATTACCAAGAGGTCAGAAAGTTACAGTCACACAGTGCTGCCCTCAGTGGTAGAAATAGTATTCAGGTTTTTAAAGATATGTTTTGGCATCTTCTGCTTCATTTGATAATGACAGCTGGAGAGATAGTCTGGAAATTCAGGAAAGAGAGAGACGATGACATGCAGCAGAGGACCCACGGTAAAATCGAGCCCAGGTCGATGCGGTAAGGACTTTAGCCTTGATCCAAGAGGTGCATGCTCTACTGGGTGAGTTACCTGGGCGCCCCAAACCACTGCTATCATAATCCCTCAGAGAGATGTACTTAAAAGTATCAAAAGTACTTACTTCATATAGGTCTACTGTTAGAGATCTATAACAATGTATATTTTATAAGCTGATCACATGTTTGTATGTGATTTTGTTTGTTGACTTTGTATCTCAATATCATTGTGAATGTTTTCACCAAGAGTCTAAAATAATGATTGCCCACAGCAAGAAAGTTTGTGGTTTGAACCTCAGCTGGGGCCTTTCTTTGAAGAGTTTGCATGTTCTCCATGTCTGTCTGGGTTCCCTCCAGGTACTCTGGCGTCGTCCCACAGTCTAAAGACATGCACTTAACAGGTTAATTGGTGACTCTAAATTGCCCATAGGTGTGAATGTGAGTGTGGATGGTTGTTTGTCTTTATGTGTCCTGTGATGAATTGCCGACTTGTCCTGGGCGTACCCCGCCTCTCGCCCCAAGTCAGCTGGGATAGGCTCCAGCCCCGCGGTGACCCTGATGAGGATACAGATAATGGATGGATGGACCAAAATAACCATAGCTGTCAGATGAAGTGGAGTAAAAACAGAACAAATTTTACATACAAAACTTGAGTTTATTCACATTTCTAAGATATACTCCACCGCTGTCGTAGGAAGTGTGTAAGAAGGGACATTTTATTCAGCTTTATCTGAAGAAGAAACTCAAATTCAAAGTCAGACGGCACCTTTTATTGTGCTTTGTTTAAATTATAAGCTTGTCTAAAAAAAACAATAGTGTGTCACTGCAAATCAAATAACTTGTACTATGTAGGACACTGCGAGACGTTACAGGGAGCGTTATTAGATTTATAGGAAGGCTCCTTTGGACCTTGTATTATATCACCACAGTTGTACACTCCAGGGACAGTTGATGACTTGAGCTCCAAACAGATCAATGAAAATCTGTGTAGAAAATCTGTGTTTTATTTATTGAGGAAATTCCAGATATAAACACAGCGAGGGGAAGTGCAGCATCACATCAGCTGCTGCTTTCCTGTAATTTGTCTCTTTAGTGCAGATAATGATTATAAAACTCCCCAAAGTCCTCTAGAGGTGATTATTGTAATTAAATAGTTAATTAGTGATAAACATGCTCTAATATTTCCTTTTCCCTGGTATGTATCTGACTCTTTGTAGTTGTGCCAGAATACACCAGATGCCCTTCAGCCTCATTTACAAAATGGATTTTAGCGTCATGTTTGAATCCATCAAACTGTCATTTAAATCTGCAAGATTAAAGGATAAAATGTCTAAAATCTATTTGTGGAGTTCATAATTGAGCTAATCTTGTCATCTTTGAACACTAGAGAGTCTTAGAATTGGACATGTTTTGAATTTTGATACTGAAATGTACTTAAATTGCTCAGCATCACATTCCCAAGACTCACTCTGTCTTCTTAGTATAATTAGATTTTTTTAGAATCCTGACAGAAAGTATTAAATATGCCATGCGAGTATAGAGTATGCAGTATTTCATACAAATAAACAGTACCTTCTTCAATTGACAGTTTGTTGCTTTTGGCTGATGTTTTAAAAAGTCAAAATGCTCTGACATTATTTTTTTATAAACCAAAACTCTCCTTGAATTATTCTCTTATGCACAGAATTTATGCAGCAGGCATTTCTTATAAATGAGGCGCGGGTGTACTTGATAGTTTGTGCAGAGTGCAGACTAAAGAAAACATCCTTAATCTCCCATATGCATTCAGTCTGAACGCTGTTGCTTTGCAAAAACAAACTACCCGTCTTCTTTCAATTCTCGTCACAGCGTTATCATTTCCATCTCTGCTGTTTTTATTTATCTCTTGTGAATATGCTGCGTGTGATTTCCTTATTGATATTCATGAATCCTGCTCAGATATATAAATTAACTATTACCAGCTGCAGACAGCACTAAACACTCACGACCACTCCTCACACTTCTCCATCTTCTGCATGTTGCATTATTAGTGCAACATCTGTGTTTTTATTGCTTTGATTCTTGCTTTCCTCTGCACTTTATTACCAGAAAGATGCATGTGTTTTTCCTCTTCGAGTGAAAAAGCTAAATTAAATTACAGCGGGTCTTGCTAACTTAATTTGAATTTATTGCATTCTCCAAATGCGTGCTGCAAACCACTAATTTTAGAAAAGAGAAGTGAGAGAGAAAGAGATGCTGGAGCTGCACGTTTGCCTTCCTACTGTACCTTTTAACAAATGAACATGTGCACACATACCTTCACATCAGTAGAGTAAATTAAAGTTAATTAAAAGAGGATCATGCATCCCCTCCTCTTTCCAAATATTTTGTAATGAATCAGGTGTCAGACCTCAATCAGGTCTTGTTAATCATTGCAATCATTGGAGGTAGTGTTGTTACTCTAACATACCTGTACAACAGCATAAAATCCCTGGCCTTAACTCTAATAAAACACATTTAAAAACTTCCCACTGACCTCCAAAAGAAAGAAACAATCTTGACTGTCTTTAAAAAAACACACACAAAAACAGCAGCAACAACATTTTCTAAAGCGTTTAATTTCACATCAACAGAAACACTCAGATATTTTCTGCAGCTCTGTCAAACTGAGGAATGAGCGTGTCGTCAAACAATAGCTTTGCACCCATCTGACTGTGTCAACAAGCGGTGGTACACAGGTGAATGAGCAGAGAGACACTTCACTGTGAACTACAGTAGCTGAAAAATATTGATATAATATTTCTGTTTTACTGAGAGCGACCACTGGAGGGCGGTGTTGCATACATAAACAATAGATATGTGGAATTGCGCTGACAAATGAAGGGAGCACTCTGCCTGTCCACTTATGAGCATGTGAGTGTGCATGCGTCTGTATGTCAGTGAGCATGTGCAAAAGTTTGAATGTTTCAATTATGTTAATCTGACCTGTAACCTCTAAAGCTTTCACTGTGCAGCAGTGTCATTTGTTTCAATTTGCCGCTGCTTACTGTCGTTTCTCCCTTTAAATGAAAACGATGCACCACCACAGGGCTCCTCTTGACATGGAAATGAAAAATATTGCTTGTCATGGCTGTCAGACTCTATATCCATGGTCAGACAGTGCTGCTGACATTTCCTATAGGTGTCTGTTTTATTGCCTTGGCATTTAGAGGGAAAGCTATACAGATCTCTCTCTGCCACATAGCTGGATAGAAAAAAAAAAAAAAAGATGGATCCAGATCACAATCACTGTTTCCATGACAACATCAATGTTGACACCGGGGGGAGATGGGGGTCTGCCATTTGTTTGAGTGCTCATTAATAAGAAGAGTGAGAGAGAGAGAGAGAGAGAGAGAGAGAGAGAGAGAAACAGCATGTGGGTAGTGAATGGAAGTGGCTAAAATAACATTAAAGTTGAATGAGCGAGTGTTGCTACACTCACAGTTGGTTGTTTTTTTCTTCAGCGGCAATTGGGGGGGGAAATCGTCTCATGCTGGGTTGAGCAGACGGGCTTGCAAGTATTAATGCGCGCAGACTTAAGTGTGTTTGCCAAGGGAAAGCTCACAGTGGGTCCTAATGCAGATTACTGAAGTCCGCGTATAAAAAAAAAACACAGCAAATATGATTTTAGCCGAAAAATAAATATGTATTAAGACCAAACAGTTCCCAAGAAACACTTTCTTACCAAACATATGTACAACAACGTGTCATTTTCATGCTCTTCAACAGAACTGACCCTGAAGGCAGTTTGTGTTAAATGTCAGTAGGTTTGATTATGGTATTGTAATCACCAAGGCTACAGCAAATACCAAATACTAAGCAGTGCTTCCCAATTTGTGAATCTAAAATGTTCGAAAGATGTCAAAGCATATCTCTGAAGAGTTCATCAGGCAGACGCTTGAAGGGATGAAATGAGGCATCTGATCTTTTTGTTTCGTTTGTGGAGGCTTTGGGGAATCAGGATGTACTCAGAGGATATGATGAGTCAGCAGAGATCTTATTAGTAACCATTGTGTCTTATTCAAAGAGCTGGAAGATGCTTGTGTTGCTGCATCTGATTACATTATTATTATCCTGTTGAGTTTTGACAACTCAAGCCTTCTCTTCAGCTCAATGCTGGATGTTTCACCTCAGAACAAAACAGAACAGAAATACAAAATCTTTATGGGAACAAAACTTCTCAAAAATGAAGCCGTACTTGTTCACCTGACACAAATTTACAAATTTAAGAATGAATTCCCCATTACAGTTTAATGTGATTATAGGATGTCAAAAACCTATTGTGTATTTCACCACAGCAAACACTAAAGCTGTGTTCAAAATTGCATCCCTTGTGTACTACATACTGCACACTAGATGAACAATTAAGTATGCCATTACCAGCAGATCACACTGAAGTATACTCAAGCGATACATCTTCTCTGCATCACATACAGTAACTGTATCGACTGTATCCAGAGGTGTTACCAATTCAGACAGTTGAATAAAACCGTTTTATCATAAAATGTAAATCATTTAAGTGTATTCTTTTCTAGTATTATTTTAATTAAAATTAAATAATGTAGTGTTAGACATTTTTCTACAGTACATAGGCTCCTATGTTTTTCTCTAAACTGTACCTTAAAACAACATTACATAGAAATTGGTATTTTTGTGATTTAGCGCCCTCAGTTTAGGAGTATACTATCACTGTCGTGAATATAGACAGGTGCACATGTGTATTTGTTATGATTATATTACTTTTATTACTAAAACTAGCAAGTCGACCACTTCGCTAACAGCCAAACATCAAGCAAACACAAGACATAGCAGCCAGGTAATATTACTTACTCATCCAACAACAGGAAGCCCAGCTGGGCGTCTGTCTTTTATTTCACGAAGGTCTCACCAACAAGTAAAAGTCAGTCTCACATTTATTCTTGTCTGGAGGCTTGATCACTCTCTCCTTTTCTCTCTTAACTTCCTCTGTCAACATTTCCTTCAGTCTTTTCACCTCTGTCATTACGTCCATAAAAGCTGCTGAGCCCGGTTACATTTCATGCTTGCCCAGCTCCGGTTCTGGCACAACACCGGCTCTGCTCCCCATCAGTATTCGCCCATGCCCTGATGCTAAAAACCTCCTCTTGTGGGTTGTTCAAAAAACACCTGTGGTAGAAACACCAAAACTCAACCAATCTCACATTTCAGGCAGCCTGGCTAACAAACTGAGCTAACATTCGCTATAGTAGACAGATAACAGTAGCTACTGCAGCAGTTTAGAGTGGGAGACACCATTCACCTGATTACACCTGAATGTAGCATCAAAATGATTTAGCTATTATTTTGTAATTTTAAAAAAAGTTACACAATGTTGCTCTAATGTCCGTTGTCTTGAGTAGCTCCTGCTTCACATTCACTTGGCATCATTCTTTCTGTTAACTTCTGTTTATTGAGCGATTTGTTAATGATATGTTCATATATACTGCACATTTGAATCAAATACATGGAACTGTAAACGCTTCATCACATCTTCCAGCAAGGTTAAGCGTGCTTGTGGGTTTTTCTGCTACCAACTCAACAAACTCTTCTTTCATAACAATGTTATGAAACGTATCATATTTTATTGGTTGCTTGACAGCTCTGTGTTTGTGTTTGGTTTGAGGTGCTTCTGTATAACCTCAGACAGAGTTTGGAATATTTTTGTCCAATAATTAGCAATGGTCGGGCAGCTCCAAAACATGTGCTAATGAAGCCGGTGCCTGTCTACATCGATCACAGGATGGATTTACTGTAGGAAACTTCTTGGAGAGGCTCAGTTTTGATAGGTCTAGTCTGTATGATATTTTGAACGGCAACAATCCATGTCTGGTGCATACAGAAGAGGAATCAATGTGCTTGGCCCTTCCTCCACCGATCTTCCATGATTTCCACTCACAGATCCTCCTGCTAGGCCGCCCATAGATGGCTCAATCTGGCCATACATATTTGTGCTAGAACAACATGAATTCTTGATAGAGCCCCTTTACTATGAATTTGCAGATACTTTATTAGTTTATTTAACCATGCCTCTTTCCAGCCACGGTGTGGTTATTCTTCTTCTTCATTGGATTGCAACCAGGCAGAGCATTAGCGGCAACATTTGACTGCCAAAACATAAAACATATGTACAACTTAGATTTGTATATTGTGGTATTCACCGCATCCACTTCAGCTCCAGCCGCCATTTTCACAATGCCGGTGGTCCTTCATGCCTTCTGCCATGTGGCCAAAATGCCGACCGCTGAGGGCAAGAAGTTTCCAGCGCGTCACGTATGTTGACAAAAGAGTAAGTGTAAGTATGGAAGTATGCAAAGGGAGACAGCGTAGCTCACTGAAACGAAATTCAACCAGTCTACAGTCATGCTAATGTATCTGTGAGGCTGTACACGCATCACTATGCTAACACGCTCACAGTTATAAAGCTAACATGCAGATGTTTAGCAAGTAATGTTTTCAGTGTTCACCACCGTATATAGTTTAGCCTCTTAGCATGCTAACATTTGCTAATTAGTACCAAGCACATTGTTCAGCTGAGGATGTGAAGCAAAACTAAAATACTGACCAAATTGAAATTTTGACCTGTTTTTTGGCGCTAGAGGAAAAGTCAGAGGATCACCATAGTCAGTAGGATTCATCCTCTCAGGAGCATGAATGTCTGCACCAAATTCCACAGAAAATCCATCCAATAGTTCAGTAGATCAGTGGACAAAAGTGGTATAATAATGCATTTACACATTTTCTTGAATAACTAACATTGTGAAAAAAAATAGAAAATAAAAATAGAACAGTGTCAGGATCACTTGGTGTATAATTTTCTTAACTTTTCATTTGTGTTGCTGCCTCAGCTACATCCTGCTGCAGGAGTTTCTGTAAGGGGTGAATTAGGGACAAGATGGATCGCAGAGAAGCTGCTCTGCATATTGGTGATGGACGACTACCTCTTGGCTTATAAGCAAAGTGTAATTAAAGCTGCTACCAGTAGAATTTAAAATTTGATTACTTAGAGACAAGTAGAGCCCCTCAGAGGTAATTTTTAACAACATCACACTCACAGTAACAGATGTGGACATGTATCTACTTAGCAACTTAACTTTATATCACTCCGTTGTCCAATAGTGAAAACAACTTAACACTCTCCAATGTTTAGAGGTGAAGGAGTATCAGCCAACTCAGTCTGAAACACACAATTATAGTAAGAGCTTTTAATAAGCTGCAGCAACTCACGTTTTGACATAAAGTATGTCTACACCAGAGAGATATGGGAAGAATTACAAACAGTCAGATCCACTCAAAATGGCCTTTCTGACTCTATCTGAGCACAGTGTGACCACATGTAGGTTTTAGCAGTGGGACATCAATAGCATCCTAATCATGGCTCCAGTCTTGCGTAACCACAGAGCAACTAATTGCATTGTTGGAGCAAAGGTGAAACCTTATCTCAATTAATAGATTCTTACTAAAAAACAACATTTAAATCGAATCTATTAAATACACTCTAAAGGTTGGAAAAAGGAGCATTTTCCCTCATCTGATTGTCATTCTTCAAATGTATTAGAGAAACCTTGGGTGTTGCACCCTTTTCCAGAATGCACTCTTAAGGTTTACTTTGGTCTTTTCTCCATCATCACTCTGTGTGCCTCCTCCTTCAAAGGCTCCTTTATACATTTTATTAAAGAGGGTACAGCTGTTGGGAGTGGTGTTTTTTCAATGGTTCCGCCATCTGCCATGTAGAGTAGCTTCACACTGTTCACTCACAGTGAGGCAGTCCTCTTCCTGTTTTGGTTGAGTACCCTCCTTTGTGTAGTAATCAGTCTTGCACAGTTTGCGGGAAATTGTACCCGGGGACACATGATGTGACAGGCACACAAGACTTGGAAAGCAGATCAAAGAATAAACTGTGTTCTTGCTGGTGATTTTTCTCTTAGTACAGCGATCATTCTAAGCTATAGAAAATTATTTGAGAAAGACGTGTTAAGGTAAGTATTTAAAATGTGTATTGACACCTCTAGTGGCAAGGCTCAAGGAGTCCATCCTGTTAATCTGTGACTGCAGCACTTTGAACCAGAGCAAGATATTTCAAACACTACTTGCCAGATTGGCTTGAAATTTGAAGCATTGAATTTAGTCCAGCAAACTCTTCCCTTTTGGACCGCCTCATTATACACTCACTTTATCAAATATTATATCTAATAAAATCCAATACAGCTGTTGTTTCATAACATCTACTTTTCAGTATTTTTGACACTATCATAAAGTTTGGCACTGAGATCATGTTGGACTGGACTGCATTATTTGGGAGAGTTGCCATATTTTCATTCATGATGCTATCATTGGATGGTGCCAAAGAAAAGAATTTAAAACTCCTACAGATAGTCTAGTAGCTTTGATTGCATGTATTCCAAGAATCAGTTGCTATTTTGTGTCAACTTAACACAGCATCTGTGCTAACTGCAACTTATGGCAAAAAAAACTAATACTTACCCCACCAGAAAACATCTAACAGAGTATAATAGAGTGATAATAAAGTGGACATTCAGTTGGAATGCAAGTAGCTGAAGAACTTC
The DNA here is from genome assembly GCA_033000465.1 of Sciaenops ocellatus. NCBI lineage: Eukaryota > Metazoa > Chordata > Actinopteri > Sciaenidae > Sciaenops > Sciaenops ocellatus. The sequence goes on along the minus strand of CP136878.1, from coordinate 11,434,467 downwards.
TGTTTCTATTATTCTAACAACTGTATTCATTACAATTAAATTCTGTTATACCTTCACGAGTTTTGAAGAATGGAAATCAGAGTGAAAATGTAACAGTGTAATTAGTTGCAATTAGTTTCTCTGTGGTTATGCAAGACTGGAACACTACTTAGGGTGCTATTGATGTCCCACTGCCAAAGTCTACATGTGGTCACACTGTGCACATACAGAGTCAGAAAAGCCACAGATTAAGAGGATCTGTCCATTCTGTTCTGTTCTGTTGTTTTCTTCTGTTGTGTCGTTTTCTCTTTTCCTCTCTTCTTCTGTATCATGTTAGTTTATAAATGGTCTACAAGAAAAATATAGATTTTAGAACTGTTTGGTTGTTATACGATACTCTCACACTACGTAGCTATGCAAGCCTTTAGGGAGTGATGTGTTCATGAAAAAAACTAAAAAGTACTTTGAAGTACTACCAACCTGTATTATCCTTTCAGCCAGAGAGCTGATGCCTCTGATAAGAGTTGCATATTTAAAGGCCAGGTGTCTGGACAAGGCAACATCTGCTGGGGAGGCTTCTTTTCATCTAAGCAGGAGGCACCAGATGCTGCCTCTGCACCACATCACCTCCATAGAGATGTTCTGTCTTAAGATGAAATAAATTGTAAGAGTGACAAATTAATGATATTAAGTGTGCCCAGGGGGACAAGTTAAAGTTAATGAACAGAGTCTTGTAAGTTCATCTCCAGCACCACAACAACAAACCACTAAAAATACCACGTGTGACAAATTGATCTGTGGTCACTTTGCAGCCCACAAATCAGATTTGGTTGCAGAGCTGTGGTAGCTGTGGTCAATATCTCTGACCTGGATATCCAGTTGCTTTCCAACACCATCCTTGTCGATACACAAATTCATTACTGATGATGCCCACAGACAAAGTACTGATCATGCAGCTGCTGATCTATTATGCTATTTTAAAAGGCAAAAATAGAATTGACATTGTCAGCGTATGAATGGTAATGAAAGTAGGTTGGTTGACATCCAAATGACTATCAGACTCAAACCCCTTTGGGATCTCATTGTGTACTGAGCTGGAGCAGTGAAAGTGTGTCACACTGCAACAGCTTGGGTGCACTGTTGGTGGCCTGGACAACTAGGGCAGACAATTGAAATTGGGCAAAGCCAGAGGACAGAAAGCCATTGGAAATCTGTTCTACTGAGCCTGACATGGTTCACTTGTGTGTGTCCATTTCAGACGATGGTCTCAGGCTTGAGTCTGTACAGAAAGGATCACCAAAGACTGTGCGAACGAGGAGAAAGAAGGTGATAGATATGGCTACTCTTCGGCGCAAACCAAGATCCAGAACAGCCTCAACTCGGCAAGATCGTGGCTCCTGCTCTTCCACTGCGTCTTGCCCTGTCTTCTCTGGACCATATAGTGACCAGGAAGAAGATCCACCAATGCGTCGCCAATCCTCTCCCTTACTCAAAGGCTCTCTTTCCAGCCTACACAGCTCCCCCAGTCCAAGCCCCAAAGGTTCCCTTTCGAGCCTCCAGGGGTCTGGTTCCTGCCTCCAAGGATCATTGCCAAGCCTCCAAGTATCTCTGCCCAAGTTCCACCGCTCTTTATCCAGCCTGAAGGGATCAATCTCTCGGTTCAGGCAGCGGTCGCTGGGCAGCCTGGACAACTCAAGCCCCAGTCCCAGCGAGAGGAGTGCTAGTCCCAGCATACAAAGTGGCAATGACAGCTCCAGTGATGATGATGCCAGTTGGGACACTAATAGCTGGAGCTCAGGGGCCACATGCCTGCTACGGACTCCTGTTAAGCAAGAGAGCAATGAGGCATCAGAGGAATCGGGTGGAAAGTCTTGCACCACTGACCAGGCATCTGCTACTGCCAATGCTGAGCCTGAAATAATTTACCAAAATCTTCTCTTCTCACGCCCTGCAGCTAAAACTGAAAGTAAAGGAGGTTGTGCTCCAGAGAGGACTACCACAGCACCAAAGAAAGACACGGGAACCCAAAGTGTGTCCTCGTCCAGCCAGAGCAAGAATGCCGCTACAGTCTCATTCCATCAGCGGAACGAGAAGACCGAGAACAGACAGAAGTTCTCGCAGTTTCTGAATGAGGTGACCTTCAGGGTGTTGAAATCTAAGGGTAGTACTCCTCAACAACTGTCTACCCTTCGACACCGCCTTCCTTCTCCTCCGCCACCGCCACCATCAACCCCATCTCATTCAACACTAACAACCACACTACATTCAACACCAACAAACCCACCGCCAGCGCCATCTACATCAGCAGCGAACTTGTGGTACAGCCCAACCAGCACAAACCTTCAGACAATCAAGGAGTACGATTCAAAGGACATTACCACCTCTATTCACCAGTGGAGCAAGACATTACCCATCTGTAAGATCTTGGAGCCCGGGGATGTGTTAAGGAAAGTAAAAGTGGAGAGTCACTCATACCCTGAACACGACCTGGAGCTATGTACAAAGATCCAAGCACAGCCCTCCACTGGGAGACTTTATTTAGAGACAGACATTGACAGAGTAAGGCGACTTGACGAACTGGCAGCTAATGGCACCCTGGGGAAAGAGAGAAATGAGAAAGGGTTGGAGAAGGGTATGGAGAGAGGGAAGGAAAGGGAAAACAGGAATCCATGGGAGAGAAATGGAGGTTTGGCAATGGAAAAAGGGAAGGAGAAGGAGAAGAGAAAAGAAAACCCCTGGGAGAGAGACAGAGGAACAGAGAAAGGGAAGGAAAAGAAAAAAGGGAGAGACATGCCTTGCTGGGAGAAAGACAAAAGGATGGAAAGGGGAAGGGAGAAGGAGAAGAAAGTGGTACATACAAGTTATGAGCCCCCTCTTCCTCAATCAACTTTAAGTGGACGGAGTAACCCCTGCCCTGTCTTCAGTTGGCCAGAGGGATTTCCCAGAATGTCCTATAGGTCTGCCTCACTACCAAGACCTGTTAATATCACTGTGAGTAAAACTACAACAAGAGTCTGTTCACACATATCCAAATAATCCAAATTTTCTCACTTAACTCTGGTGGTAGGGTTTTGGTTTTGATATTATGTTTTAAGTTATCTGTTTCTGAGATGTCCGTTAACACCCCAATGCAATTGGAGTTGCATGGAATTTCATTTGTGATGCTTAGAGCAATGGAAAATTACATTTCAAAAGTTTGAGAGCAACATTTCTTTCCAAAAACAGCATCCCGATTGCACTGTATAGTCCAAAGAAAATTTCTTTCTTGCGTATATAAGGTTGCGGAAAGATAGCGGTTATGGCAGATAAACTACAGTATCGTTGTATGGTTGATGTTGGGCAGTTTGAACATTTGGTCAAGGCTGGGGAAAGATCATGTCTATGTATTTTTTTTTTAGTGAAAGGGCATCAACTAAAATTGTAGACCAGACTTCCAAATTTTACTTTCTGCCTTGCTACATAAAAAGCATACTTTTTGCATTGGCACCAAACATTGGCAGTGGATGCAAAAAATTCTCCAATATTAATGTAATTCCAAGCGAAACTGGGTTTCATGTCAACAATTTTATCAGGGAGTAGAAAGTAGTTCCTGAATATTTGGTAGCGGTGGTGTTGGACTGACCTTGCTGTTTTTTCTTCCCAATTTCTCTCAACACCTCTGTTGGCAACGGAAAGGTGTAAACTACCATCTGCGCCCATCTCTGCTAATATACATTAAGATACAAATTGCTTTTAACCTGAGAGGAAGTTTTTGGCCAAGAAACGTGCACCAGGTTTGCGTAAACCAACATTTATTTTTTCATTTCTAGAGTGTAGTCTTGTGGGAAGTCTTGAGAATACTGTTTAATTATTAGACTGTAAACATGACTACCTTAAAAGACACAAATAGTTATCTACAAGCTCTTACTGTGAGAAGTATTTGCATGATTCAGTACAGAAGTACATTCATACATTTTATTTGCTGTTTTCTCATGATAATGACTTAATTTTATTTGTTTTCACGAGATCCTGAGTGATTTGTGTTGTGTTTATCTTGAAAAAACAAATGCTGTCGAGATAACAGGATAATTTTCTCAAGATCTTGGGATAACGTGACTTTGTTATCCTGATGCTAACCTTTCCATAATTAATACGAGATCTCGAGGAATCAAACAGTCTACTATATTAAATCATTGCAGGAAACATCATTCAGTGTAGCAATGTCAGGGGAGTAGGAGTATATCGATCAGCGTGTCACATCCATCAGTCAGCATCAAGTCAGCACAGCATGACATCACGTGTGATGGAAATCTCAGGCTTATCATATTTGATTCATTATTTTGAGATCTCTTGTCTCATTATCTCAAGATCTGGAGAAAATTATCCCGTTATCATGGAATAACATTTGTTATTTCGAGATAATGACATGCATAACTTGAGATCTCGAGAAAACAAATGAAATTAACTCGTTATCACGAGAAAACTGAGGAAATAAAATGTATGAATGCACAACCATTTAGGGTTTCCGTAATTCAGTGATAACTAGAATTAACATCTTTACACACAGGATGAAGACGAGGACTGCTGATACAGATACATGGATTCTATTACATCATCCATAGTTACTTTATTATGTGTTACTGTAAGCATAATTGCTGCAATCATTTGAAGCAATTATAACAGAGAGTAGCATGCACTGTGTTGCTATATGTCCTGGTTCCTCATCATGCAGTAAGAGTAGACATAGATTGCTGGAAATGAGGAGCCAAATGAAAAAGATTACACAAGCCTCTGATGATTTCACTCAATCTTTATTCAAGGCTTTGATATAGTGTATTGCATCACATTCTTCCTCGTTAGCTGAATATTACTCTTCTTATTAGACATGAATCATTTATGTTTGGTGTTTTCCTTAATCACCCACTTGCCACACAAAACAAAATCTGCAAATATGATTATTCATCAACGTGATGTGAATGAGAAATCTGTATTATTTCGTGCCTTACATGCCCAGGAATGTAGTGATACGTGAAGAACATATCCTCACTCGTTCTTTTCAAACACAGAATTGAAATCAAAGCATGACCTGCAGTTTGAATGAATCTTTTCTCACTGTATTTGCATAGACAGTACATTCTCAAAGGAGTGCTACGGTAAAGGTCTATATTACTTCTCATTTAAATGCATTAGCATCTTTCTGCCCTCCAAGCATCCAACAGAGAGATAGCAAAGAGAAAGTATTGGTCCCTTTGGCATGCTATATTAAAAATACATTCACCCTTATTTACTGCTTGGGTTTCAACCAAATTTCACTATCCTGCTCGGCTGTCTGTGTGAAGGTAGCTAATACATTAATAATTTAAACACTTTCCTCCATCTTTTTTTTTGTGCTTTTGAGCCTCAGGCTTAGAAATGCCACTCAGTACTATGGTCTCTCACACCATGCTGCACTATTGTACAAATACTCTGCTGCTAAATGGGTGGACCTTGACCAATGTCCAGCAGTGAGGAAGCAGGGAGATATTTGGGATGCAGCTTCCTGATTAGAATTTATTCACTGGATGGCAGCTCCCTAGCAACTGTTCAGCCGATGAGTGGGTGTATGCATTGAAAGGAGTACATTTGGTACCAAGAGAGAAAACTGCTGTATGGCAGCTTTTCTTGAGAGTGGGTCATTGGATGAACAAGGAGGTTAATTCTTAATATAGGGACGCCTGCAGAAGAGGAGCAAACTATGTACAGTATGTGCACCAGCTTTTGTTCTCTGCACTACATACAGTAGGACTACATATAGAGATTATTTCCTGTGAATCCCTTCTTTGTGAGCATGCAGTTTTTATCCAAGCTCAGCCAGTCACAATGAAAACTATCTGATAAAGAGGCAATAACAGACTGAATGGCTATTGCTAAAAATGCTGGTTATAAATATGAAAACGTATATTTTTAAATGGGATCTGATGTAATGAAAAAATAGGTATTATAACTATAATGAATAACTTAATATCAGGATAGTTCAGTATTTACTGTCCTCTCTGGTTCTGACCACACCTCACTGATAGGTGTGGTCCGAGGTCTGCTCTGTTGCACCTGTAATCACAGCCAATACTGATGTCACAGTGAAGTGACACACCTTTCAGTACACTTCTACATCACTACAGCAATGTGAGGAGTCTAATCACTGCAGATTTGTATTTTGGAGTTTTAATACCATGTTTTACGGCAGTATTCACAACAATTACTGATGTAAACTAGCCATAACCAGCATCTGATGGCAGTGGCGGGGTTACCATTTTTACATCTAGATAACAGAATGGATTCATAATTTAGCAACAGCAAGATAAAGGCTTTTCCATTTTTCACTGAATGAATGAACATCCATAGTAGCTGCATCTGCAGATTATCATTCAGTGATGCCTTCCAGGAATGCCGATCTACTCCTCATCCGCCTCCCTCCCTCTAGGCTTGCCCTCCCCATACAGAGTGATGCTGGGATGGAGGGATGGACAGAGGGGATTACTGAGCGTTGTCTCATTCAGTAGCTGTATGAGTCATCCTGCTGTATCACTCGCACTGGTTGTAACACCCACACAACGCCACGAAAGCACTAGATACACGTGCTCACAAACACACACCGCAATCGCACAACCAGTATGTTGAAGATGTGTACCTGTGACATTCATTATACCTCACTGGATCCTCGACTATAAATCCTGAGGCTGGCTCAAACTGCATTCAACACCTGCAAACACACTAAGCTCCTGCAGCACTAACAACTCACAGAAACAATATCATGAAAATAAATTAGAGAGTGGTTTTTCACTATAGTGTCACAGTAGTCAAATTATTTTTTTTCTTTTGGACCTTGGCTGCGCATGTATGCTGTACTAAGTCAACTCTGGTCCTGGGAATGCATTGAGTAATTGGTTCTGCACCAAAGAATTAAGCCCAAGTGAAAATGTAAATGTTAAATGCTCTTGTGAAATCCATGTCATGTATTATTCATGTGCAACAAACAAATGTGTGCAAACAAGGAGCCTGTTCTCACATTCATCTCTATTCATTCAAGTTTTCACACATGAAGACGTGATGGAGCATAACTGAGTGGAATGGGGTGTTACCTCCATCTTCATGCCTATTGTACTTTAAATGTATTATCTTAAAGTAATCGTTTTTGGGATGCATGCTCATTTTCTTTCCCTTTCAATTTGGTTGAGACGGATGAAACCTCTCCAATATTGTCTGTACGATAAATCTGAATAAATCTGCTAACATCAGCCTAGCTTGGGGTATAGACTAGAAACAGGACGCAACAGCTAGCTTGCACACAAAACCCCTTGAAAAACTAAAAACTATTCATTGATGTTTGTAGACAGATTTTTGGACATTTCCAGGGTTTATGCTACGTGAAGCTAGCATAGTTATGAAGCTATGTTTGTAGCTTCGTATATAACATAAAAACATGGGAGTGGTAACAATCTTCTGAACTAATTCATGGCAAGAAAGCCAATAAGTGCATTTCCCAAAATGATGAACCATTCTTTTAAATTGAGTTTCATACATATAATTATTGAGAGGTTTTTTGTTTTTTTTTACGTTCTACTTTTCCCCCTGAAATCCATTTTCTATAATTCATCTTTTCTCTTTCTCTTTTCAACAACTACAGTATGTAAGTCTGCCTCTCACCCTTGGGCACTTTCTCTCCATTTCTGCAGCACACAGCATTTTTCTTTTGAACTGTTAATCTGTCATTTCTTGCTCTGTCTCTCTCCCTCCTCCTTCTTTCACTTAATTCTCTCAATAGTGATATAGTATGTGTGCCCAGAGTGAGAAATAATGGATATATTTGTTTGCCGAGACAGACACTCTGAGAGCTCGTTAAACGCCAGATAAGAGGTACTCCACAGCATGCAGTGGCAGCGGCGCCAGATAAATCTGCTTGATAAATAAATCTAATCATTTTACCCTCTCTTCTTCTCTTCCTACCAGGAATCTGATGGAGAGATGCAGCATGACACGAGGTTAGCCACTTTCACTTTTACGCCCTCTCCTCCTGGTAGTGACACCACCATCACCACCACACCTCTCTCTCTCTCTCCTCCTCCTTCTTCTTCTCTCCATTGCTCCCATAACCCCTCCTCTTTCCATACACCTCCTGCTTCATTCAATTCTCAGCTCCCTCTCTCACTTTCTCTATCTCCCCCACCTCTTCTCTCTCTCTCTCTCTCTGCCTACCAGCCTGTCTCCAGTCAGAATTAGAGGAGGCTTTTTCTAAATGCATGCTGCTCTGAAGGGATGCACAGGCACATGAATATTGTGATCTTATCTGCTGAAAATGAGGCGAAAAGCATATAAACGGTAAGGCAAGAAAAAGGAGAAGTGCATGCTTGGTTTTTATTAGCTCCTCTGAGATAAGTGTGTGTAGTTGCTTTGCCACACTTACCAAAATAATGATTGTTGCGAGTGCTCTTCTGTAGCTGTTGTGCCGTTCTGTCCATGTGTTGCATAGTCTTTGTGAGTGATTTCACAAAAGGGCTGGGTAGACAGCTGTGCGTTCAACAGTACAGCATGTTTGGAGAATATGAATACATGTTGTGCAGCGTGTACGAGTAAACTGACTGACTGAAATCTCTGCAGCAAACGAAGTCAGGCTACTGAAGACTGTTTGGTTTAGTTGAAGTAAATCTGCACTGTTGGTGGGGTTTTTTTTTTTTGCTCATTCGATTCAGCTGTCATTTGGATTTTATTGGCGTGAGAATAATGAGACACCAAATGTTTTCACAGCCCTCAATTAACTCTCATATTCATTCACCGGGCAAGATGATACCACAGAGAGGCAATTATGGCCGAACAAGCGCATCATGAGAGATAAAGTTGTTCTCATTAAACCAAACTCCTCACCTTGTATAGATTAAGAGAAAGAGAGCGAGAGAGCAAGAAGGGTACATCCATATTTTACTTGATGAGCTGAGGAAAGCCACGTGGTTACTTAATATTTCAGGGAGTAAATCAGCCTTCTTCCATATGTTGGCTTCAGGTGGCTTCATAATCGGTACGTCAGCATATTATGATTATAACATCTAGAAGTTAATTGCTTTCACCTCCAGTCCTAACCTCCAGCAAGTGAGGAAACATTGATTTTTGGAGATGATCCCCGCTTCCTGTTACATAATTAAAGCAAACAGCACCTCGGATAAGGTGCTGTCCAGGGGGAAACTTTACGTCTTTGAAGTGAGTTTTAGACTTCCCGTACAATGAAAAGAGCTTTAATTAATCTGGTGAGGAGAAACAAAAGAAAAGTGAACAATGAGTGGTAACTCGTTTGGCACTGCAGTGTTGTTTTTGCATTATGACAGCATGTAATTAATGTATCATTACTTCAAAGATGGCAGCACAATTAAATCCAGTTCCTCAGGCTTTACTACAGTACTGTACGTGGCATGAAAGGTAATCTTAGTTTACAAATATTACATTTATTCATTCAAAAATAAATCATAACAAGTCAATTTGGAACACAACAGTGACAGGTTTTCTGATGATACAAACAAAACTCTACAGTAATATTTGGTTTATTCTAACAGCCGGGCGTCTATATGGATCCAAAAATTGGAATAAATAAGTCTTGAAGACTGTCCAAACAAATCATTAGCTCCACCAAACCCCAGCAGCATGCCATGCACTGCCCCTCCTCGGTTTTATGAAATGATTCTTGTCATAGATAATAGGCCCGAGCGTATCACCAAAGGCTGTTTTGTTCTTTACTTGCGAGCTGAATTAGATCGATGCCAACTAAATTGAGATCATCGTGCACTGACAAAACATTACAAACTCAGCCTCCACATGCACAAAGCACAATATGAAAAGCACATAAAGAGAATTTTAGCCTAATAGAAGCCAGTTTTTATGAGATTTTTTTATTGTACCCTTTTAGCGTAGATAATTGAAACTTTGTAGTAATTCTCATATTTTCCATCTTCAGCAAATTTTCCGCTTCAAAGTTCTGCATATGGTAAATTGCTGTAATCGCTGTTCTTCTTTTATTTTTAGATTATTAATGTCCTCTTCAATGAGGTGATTTGCTGATTCTGTTCACTCAGTGAGACATAGGAAATGGAAACTCTCCAAAAAAGTGCGATACAAATGCGACTGTCAAACTGAAATTCGGGGTCGCATTATGTTTTTAAAAATGAACAGAGCCCCTGAAGTCAAAAGATGACTACTTACAGACAGATGAAAAGGTTAAGTTGAATTCAATGAGTTTCCGTGAGTCCAAGGGACATGGATGTTTCTTTGTTTACATACTGTAGGAGCGTGTCAAATTGCAGGCGTAGCTGGAGCAGCCAGCTTGATGACAACCATGGAGAAAAAACTTCACTTGACTTAATGTGACTTTTAATTAGGTCACAACAAATGTTCAGCTTACCGTCATCAGCTGAATCTACCCATGATCCACCACCAGCCCCTGGAAGACATCACTAGCCCACTGGGCTTCACTCAGACTTTGAGGAATATACCTTGAGAGGCTTTGCTTCTTTACCTCCTCTGTCTTCCCCTAAGCTAGTCACGTAGCATCTGAAAGCAGATGCTATACGAAGTCTCCCTTCAGGATAGCCTGAAGCATTTTGCCACCCCCACCCCTCTGTGCTTTCATTAGAAAGATCATTATTTTCAAGACGATGAGATCAGAGATTTATGCAGGAGCCATTTGTGAGGGTGGACTACTGTAGCATCTGGAAGTGGTTGATGAGGAATCTGCCTTGGAGCGTACTCAAGGGGTTGGCTTTGTCTTTGAGTGTTCACATGTATCCATATTCTCTGATTTAGACCCCTGTGAATCACATGTCTAAGTCTTAAGACTCCTTCTCGGTCTTTGACTTCCCACCTCACCACCCTCGCCGCTCCCTGGACTATAGGAGATACGCCTGTCTGCCACACAGCATTTACACGGCTCCGTCAAAGCCAACAGGACAGGGTGAGATGAGCAACATAAGCCTCTGGAGCACCCATACAGTAGATATTAAGTGTATTCTAAACAAAAAGTCTATGTACTATATGTCAGAAGAGTAGGATGCGTGGCATTTTTATGTCACATATAAAATTCAGTGGATAGAGCACTTCAACACACAGTTTTTCACTTGATCTCACTGTCTCCACACAGCCTATTTTAGCTCTAACAAATTATTTGTTCTTTGTTTTTGCAGCTCATTAATGCATTAGCTTCAGTCCTGATCTCTCTTGTTCAGGGTCATGGTTCATAGACCGGTCCTATTATATCTACAATAATTTGTTGATTCAGCCACTGGTTTGTGTCGGGCTACAAAAAACAACAACATACTGTTTCACCAGACAAGTGGCTCTTTGTCAAATACGTACAAGCAAACACACATAGCGCTCTTACGAGCTACATGTTGAACAAACTGTGCACTTATTACGCCCATTACACCTCAATAAATAGTTATTGCCCCCCGAAGGGCCGTGCATGCTGTTGTATGTTCAGCCTACATGCACACAATCTCAATAACCCCAGGTTGCCTCCTGCTGCGTAAAGCATGGTGGATTTCCAGATGTCCAATCTGGGCTGTGATGATAAAGAGAAAAGGCTCGAAGGTGAAAAACACAGGATTCTTTCTTCAAAGGCAAAATTTGGTTGTCATGGCCCTTTGTACCTCTTTGTGCTCTGCAGTGGTTTAAATAATTATCCTACCTGGTGCTTCAATCAAATATTTGTAAATATCAAAGCATTTCATATTCAGTGGGAACATTTCTCATGTAGGAACATTTCTCATGTACCTCAAAGTGAGGTATGGAGAAGGGACGCTGGGATAGACAAACAATGTTGAGTTTGTCAATATACCTTTTCCTCTCTGGTAGACATGGGGTGCCAAAATAATCCTGTGATGCACTGAAATCTAATGTTTATAGCTAGCTCTGGGCATTGTGGCGCCAATTAATTTTTGTCTACTGGGCATAGTTTTCTAGCACCTGACACATTCTGTTTCTATAGAGCTTTTCAGCATCTTTCATTTAGTTGTTTTGGTTGACCGACAACTTTACTATTATGGTTCATTCTCACCGCTCTTATGTTATGGTTCATTCTTGCCACAAGAGTTGTTTTTGGCCATAGCAGGCAGCTATTTTCTGTGCGCTAAAGCACCAAACGACAGAAAGAGTTAGCAATAGTGGAGCATTTATCAGCTAAAGAGCCAGATCATTCATGTCATTAGTTGGTAACTAAAACAGAGCTAAAAAGATAGTAAGTATTGGGCATTTATCAAGTTGCCAGAAACTATTTCAAATGAATGTTACTCTGTATCTGTTTGCTGCCAATGTGACGTCAATGTGCACTACTGCCAGCTTAAATGAATATATATTTTTATATAAATTCATCTATGTGGCAGCTATAAATAATATAACATATTTTTATTGATCCCACGTAGGAGTCAAAGCAAGAGAAGAAAAAGAGAAGTATGCAACTTTAAACAGTATACAGCCATGCTAGTGGCTCTGAAAGGATGCACCAGAAATGCTTTGAGCTAATTGCAAACATTTACCATTTTATCCAATCATGCTGGCACTGCTAACATTTTGCAATAAAGCACTACACACAAAGTACAGCTGAGGCTGATGGGAATGTCATTAGATTTGCAGGTAAATCAAAGTACTGGACAACTTAAGATTGTGATCTCATGGTGGTGGATCACCAAAGTTATTACAGTTAATCCTAAAGGGGGGCATTAATGTGGGCACTAAACTTCATAGCAATCTATCTAATAGTTGGATGAGATATTTCAGTTTGGACTAAAGTGGAGGACTATTAGAATGATACTGCCATGCCTAGAGCTGAAAACTAGAATACTACTACAATGGTATGAGAATTTACTTCATGCAAAATGAGGCACAGAAAATAAAAACAGATTGAATACAATAAACATAAATATGAACTATCAGATCATAAGGAGCAGTCGCTTTATAGATCTATAACACTTCACTGTCTGCATGGTGTTGTATCTCAACAGTCTGTGAGGCGACTACTTCTCGTCCCCCCGCCAGGCTGGGAGCACAGGTATGTCACGACTGTGTTGTCGTGGCAACCTGAGTGAGGACTGAACTCATTCTCTTTCACAGCATTTTAACAATGGAGAAAGTGAGAAAATCTTAACTCAGGCTGTGGTATTAAACACACAATCGTATAAAAATGTGTGAATCATCCTTTCAGTACACTATCTCTTAGTTTTCTGTCTCTGTGTCTGACTATTGTTGCTTGTCTTAAAGGTTATGATGGGGTGAAGAGCCGAATGAACTGCTGGCCCACGGCACTGTGTAGCTTCAGAGCCATAATATTGTCTATACTTATGTCAGGAAACAGACAGGAAGAGAGACAGAAGGGACATTTTGTCAATACATGCAGGTACAGCAATATGCAACACAAAATCTTTATCAAGTTTATTAATTTCACTATTGTTTTTAGTACAAGCAAGTTATTGCAAAAACAGCAGCCAAAATTTAAAGAGATCGCACAATTGTGGCCCTCGGCTAAAAAAGAAATTAAATTTAGGAGGGCTGAAGTTGTTTTTCTTGATGAGAAGGGAAACATCTTTCAAATTACTGGTGACTTGAACTTCATCTGACCTGATCAATCTGAAGTCTATTACATTGTCCAAGTTGTTGCCTATAAGGAATTCAGGCATTTTAATGCCGACCCTGAATCTTTGTCAATTTTCAGCAGACACTGAAGGATTTTTTTACCATCAAAAAAATACACACACTGTGAGGAGGAATCTTTTCAGAACATAATGTTGATACTTTTATGTTATTGGTAAAGGTAAAGGTGAAATTCAAGGAAAGTATTTCAGCTTTACCTACGCTGTCCATGCTCCAAATCCTCCTGTAGCTTGTTGAATTGAAGCTTTTTCCCCGGGGCATGCTGTCTTTCTAGAAAACATTTCTGGTAGATCTTATATTTATCTATACGTTGACATTAATTGTTGAGGTTCTTTGACAGAATTTTTCAGCAGCATAGAAAGAAGGTGGAGCTGCTTTTATAGCCCAAGGCCAGTCTTATGCTGACTGCACTGTATGTTTAGAGTTCTTCACAGGCCTAAAACTCAGACTAGAGCCCAATCCAGACCCAACTGGTACTGCTATATCTGAGACCTGAACACAACCCACAATCCAAAGCTATATTCTTTCTTCGTTTAATTTATTACTGCTATTTCCACTGAACATTTTATATCTACTTGCAAAACATGCCATGCATTGAAAAATACGATGGGCAAATTGAAATGGATAAAGAGAAAAACTTGACTGAGGTCAGCCCGACTTGAGGTCAAAACTTTATGCAATGAAATTGCATAAATTCGACTGATCTGAAAAAAGAAACCTTGGTAGGATGCTATAAACTAGAAAATAAGGCCTGCATTTAATTATTTGACTAAATCAAATCAATATGAAGATTAATCAAACTTAAAAGTTAATTCTCCACAAACTTTCAATCTCCACTGTTTCATGCTGGGTAGATAACTTTTAGGTCAACTTTTGAGACTGCCCTTAGGCTTATATGGAGGGCTTCAATTGCACATATGTGATCCAAAAAAGTGATCTGAAAGAGTCTGAAAGCTGCAAAGACCTTTATAAGGACTCCTCTGATTAAGCGTTAATATGGAGTTTTAAAAAACTTTCATGAAACCTGCTTAAACATACTTTTGTCTCAATACATTAACCTTTAAAGGAAACTCAATATCTCTGTTTGCACTTTCAGAAAACAATTTACTAAAAGTTGAAATAGCCGGATCACAAAAGTCACAAAATCACACGAGAACCTGTCATGCCAGGCTTCAAACTGTGGACTTGTTTCAGACCCATCAGAGGAAACTCTTAGCAGCAGGTTTAAGGCAAGGTGTGAGGCAGCAAGAAGCAACTGTTTGTTCCAAAAACAACAATGACAGCTGCTGAAGAAGTTAGCGAAGATGCTGCTACGAGTTATATCATTTCTTCACTGAAAGAGGAGCAAAGAACGCCACTGAAAGCTTTTCTCAATGGAAAATATGTTTTCACTCTTCTGCTGACTGGCTAACGACAGCATATGTTTGTCGAAGCCTGTAATAAATTGCCTGTGACGATCGAAACACCTGCCAAGTATTTTGTGAAAGTTTCTGAGTTTTCTAAACGGTTTCCAAGGACGACTTCCCTGATGGTTCTGTGTAACAAAACATCTGGCGCATCAGGTTAATAAAAAATTGGGAAGGATAGAAAAACACTAGATCTTAGCTTTCCTATAATGTAACTGCAGGTACTTGTGTTAGACTATTTTGTCTTTCAAACTCTAGGTCACCAGTTTATAACAGGCTTTAAATGTGATAATGCCACTTGAGTAATGTTCTCAGTGTAAAGTTGACAGTTAAATCTGTTGTTTAGTCTCCGTCGTGATGGACCGGTCAGATCCAGAATCTTAAGTTGTGCTGAGACACACCTTACAAATGTCTATCCAGATAGGATCAGTGAATGTATCCTCTCTGGATAGGTATGTATCTGTTTCATGTATGAAGACGTGTTTGTACCAAAAATGTCACGTGGTACACCAGTAAATGTCCATGGGAATATTATCTAGTATGTGGATCTTTCTGCTTTTATATCAGTCCAGCACTTAGTATTTATTAGATTTGGATGTGTGTTCTTCTCTAAACTTTTTCCAGATGGTGATCCAGTCAATGCAAAGATATACTCCTCTATGCAGCACAATAAAGGGTGTTTAAATTGGACTACGAGGAGCTGTGAGCTGCCAGTACCACACTGTAGTATGGTTTGGCAGGAGTAAGTTACAGATGGAGCTGCAATTTACTTCCAATTTAAAGTGCAGTACAACTCCTAAAGCTTGTCTATCGTTGAGCTCAGTCTACTGCCATGTGAAGCTTGTCCACTGGGGCAAAATGGTGTTGATGTCATTCAGCTTAAAGACACTGACTCTCTTACTGTCAGCTAAAGAAATGAATAATCATTGGTTGTTTTATTGGTAAATTAACTCAGACCGTTCCTAGAGTCTTGGATGAGTCTGTCTTTAAATAATAGTCAGGTGCATATAAGACCACTGCATTGCTGTAATCATTCCTCCTGTTCATGGTGGACGTTTAAAGATGCCTTCCTAATGCACTTGATGCAAGACAAAATGTATTCAGCAGCTCATCTGAAGCTAATTTGAGGCTTCTGCTTTCTTAATTAGTCAAATCAAGTGGGTATCTTCCAAAGTTAGAGCCTTCCTAGTAAAAAAATTCACTCTTAAAACCTGTTGTTGACTTGAAAAGGAGAAGAACAACCTATCCTCCAGCCCTTAACTGCACACACTGCAGCATAATGTGGAAAAAGATCCCCTGTAGTGACTCCTGCTGTGGCCCCCTGAAGTGATCTTATCTGATCAGGAGTAGTGTGAAATATGCTTACAAATTGTCAAAATTGATTGAACGCTTGCTGTTTCCTCTGCAGCTTGTTACACGAACAAACATACACACTTCTACTTACACACACAAAAAACATTTATTGCTATGACTGACGTGCCGTTTAAAAGGCCAAGGATACATGAAGGAGCTGGAGGGAGTTTGATGACTCATAGCACAGCAGGGGAAACTATTCATTATCAGTTAATTTATCCCCAGGAGCTTTTTGTGTTGGAAAACAGCATTATGGTTACAAAGGCTGATAAGAAATTCAAACATTCTTGCTGTTTGGCCCTGAACTGTGTTTGACATCATCTGCAAAAACATAGTGGGCTCTGATACTTCTGTCTGTTACTGTAAATCAAGTCCCGTATTTATACTCTCATCACGGCCACAGTTAATCAATGCAAATGTCATCAATGGCATTTTTAGATGATTTGATTTAACCTTTTGGGTGGCTCAAATAAAACTGACACTTTGGGCATTTATTATCAGTAGTTCAAACTCTTTCTTTATAAGTTTCACTTGTTTCAAGGCCAGCAAGTGCTTCCCTCGTACCCACTTAAGGTTGAGTCTCTTTTGATATGTAGATAGAAAACTAAAGCAGAGATAAACAGTACAGGCATCGCTCCTCGGTTGCAGTTCTTGTCTTCAGGCAGCAAACTGTGTTGACTAGTCATCATCATTGCTCTGGTGATTTAATCCACAGTACTGTTTTTCTGGCCGCTGGTAGTGGAACATACACAAGAGACTGTTGTATTTCTGGAGTCTTCTTCCATCAGAAGAAATACACAACACATGGCTCTCAAGTAAAGCCTCAACCACTCTGGTAGATCATACCAAGGGAAAAAAAACTTTATAATGTTGTTAATTATCTCAATTTCTGCTCATGTTTAGTCTCTTTTGGCTTTTGGACTATCCTTTTCTGATATGAAGCAGTAGAGATGAATTAGAAGGAATAATTCTGTCTTATTATAACTCCGGTCTTGTTTTTGTTGTTTTGGGCATCACCACGTTAATTGCTATGGTCTGTGAATGTAGCAGCAGCACTAAAAATAGTCAAACGGGGCCAGAAACATGGACAAACTTGAGAACACAAAGGCAAACAGTACCATTGCAACCAAGTAAATAAATACTCACGCGTCGCCCTCTCCTTCCAAGCATGTAAGAAAAACTCTGGCTGCCAAATTCACATTAAAAGCAAAGAGCCATATCTACATCAAAGTTTGGTTTGTCTGTTCTAGGCCACCGTACAAAAATGGCAGACTCCATGGAAGAGGACCTGCTGCCATTCCTGAAAAAAAAACAACTCCTAAATCTTACACACTGGACCTTTACAAAAAGAATTTGCTAAACTGTTGGCTTGTTTACTGATTGTTTGACCTGACCAGCACTGTCACCACTCTCCCAGATCTCAGCAATTACAGCAACATCATAACCAACAGAAATGGTGGCCAAAACAATAAAGATAACAGAGCAGAGATTTCCGACATGACTGTTTGCTGTTTACAGTAGACAAGGTGCTTTTTCTACGAGCTGCTTACTTAAATAGCAGACTTCAGGAGGGATGGCACTGTGGCCATTAAAGTTTAATATCCTCATTTGGTCACTGTGAATAGTATGTCTGGCAGGCAGTAGCTCTACCTCGCTCACCTCCTGTGGCTTATTACTAGTAAATCAACCTGCGGGCACCATAAGGGCTCCCCCCATTGAAGATCCAAGATGGATGCTGGCTCGTTGTGACCTTTAGTAGGTTTTGAATTAAGGTTTTTTTTTTCTCTTTCTAATTTAAACTGGAGTCACTATTGGAGCCATTTTCATGAAGGCAGAGTAGGAGGTGGAAACAGTCTGCTTGAAATAGGTTATACTCTACAGCATTACAACAACCATTTGCTGTACTCCCTGTACTGTGCATTGTCTGATCATCATGACGAGTTGTAGCACAGGTAAACAGGGTTTACTCATCTTACCATCCCCACTATAGACTCCTCTTAATACTTATGAGGAAACACTGTACAGAGAAGCATGCTTGATTTACAAATAATTTGCTGTCTTGAGTTTCTCTGGCAGTGTGGTAACAGCAGTAAGCCTATCACAAGGTTCTCTGAGGACTTAGATTTGTTCCTTCGTGTGGATAGTGTTTACCTTGCCAGACAACACCTGAGGTACCAATATCTGCTGTTTATCCCCCTGGGGGAGGTGTTATGATACATTGTGAGGATACAGTACTTTATATGCACTGCAGGGAAGTGTCTGTTTTATGTTATATACAACCACACTTCCTTACCAATTCAGCAACTATTTCTGTCTTTTTTTTTTTCTCCCCCTCTCTCTCTCTCTTTCCCTCTGTGACTTGCAGATAAGAAAATGGCTATAGCAACGGTGTTTCCAGAAACTGCCATTGTTTCCTGAGCCAGTGTTGAAGGGAGATTAAAAATAATAAGTAGTGGTGCCATTAGAAATGGCGGCAGGCGACAAAACATTCATTCCAGTTTGTTGATGAACTGCTACCCTGCCACTCTGCTGCGACAGATAAAGGTTATGCCGCTGGCAACCCCTGTCTCTATTTATGCATTTATGCTTACTTAGCTCTTAAGGACCAGACATAGTGGGTTTTAAAGGGGAAATATGGACTTATTCACCAGATTCACACGATGGCCATTTTCCTCTGACGTCACGCTCTAATTTCATCCTCATTCATAGTATCGTGTTAGTGTTCTGAAATATCAGCGCACCTCTTTATTTAAGCCTGCAGTGAAACGATGTAATCAAGCTCGCAATGTGACGTTAACTGTCTCACCGCCTCAGAAATGTTCTGGTTAATTCAGTAATGTTTTGTGACATTATGCTCAGTGTAACAGATACTTCACAAAAGTTTGTTCCAAGCACTTTAGTAGTAGAGATTTACACGTTCCCTATCATATCGTGTAACACTATCCAATGCTAATGTTAGTTAATGTTAATGTACTGCCCTCGCGATACGTGCTGTATTCAGTTTGGCAGTCAGATAAACTCTTTCCAAATATCACAACTCTTACGCCCAAACCCCAGCGGGCACGTCCGCGTTGTCAGCGCAAGCAATACACAGCCATTCCAGTCAATGTATCAAACCCCACCGGCTCCACTGCGGCCCGTTTCAGAAGCGTCCCAGAAGCGTCTCTCCGCTCGGCTCCACGTGAAATACGTCTGTTCTACTTTTGATGCTTGATGCGAGCAGCCCGTGTCAATTTACACAGACCACTTCGAGCGGGCGGAAGCCAGACACAGAAAAAGCATAGAGAATCCAGTGGATTTTCAAAATAAAATACCCCGTGCAAACTGCCGGTCGTAAAAACAGACAAAAGCGAAACTAATTAACTATGTAGCATATTTACACATGTAGAAGCATGTTTAGAAGAACATACACCGGGAAAATGCCCAAATCTGAGCAAGTAAACAAAGTCTGGCGGGCTAAACACTCGCTTCTGAAACGTTTTTCTAACTTCCAGGTCTTCTTCCTGGGTATGTGGTCCACAAACAGATTTTTAAATTGCTGATTTGAGCAAAGTTTTACAAACATAAAACCTCATAATTGACCTTGTTTGCAGTTTGAGGTGTCCTGTCAACAGTTTTACAGACATCCTTTTATACTAGTGGTTTATTAAAAAATGCTTTTTTGACAGCCCCAAACAGCAGGTCCTGAATTTATTGACTCTAATGTGAAGTGAACCTGAGCAAAGATTATGGGCGATCCGTTTGCCTCGTAGTTACAGGAGTAAATATTTGCCTCATTCTGATACTAAAGTGACATTTTTCAGACAGACAAATCAGGAAAGCTAGCTCATGTAAGCTGATTTTATACTGAAACTTTGTGAGTATAAATATTTTGTCACCACCCAAGTTTTTATTATTTCCAGTTGATTAATTTCTAAACAAAAATCTTGTGATGGCTACATATATGATATAGTCCAAAAAGACTGAGGCTAAAGCTAACCCAAGGTTACTATCCATAGCTGATGATCCATGAGACCTGGAAATAAAGAAGCAGCATTGTTCTTGTATTACAAAGATAATTAGTCCTTTTATAATGGTGTTATTTTGTGTTCACATACTTGGAAAAGCGAATCAGTGATTAGATTTTTTGCTGGAGTGGACAGAGCTGTTTACGTTAGCATAAATCCTATCAGTATCCAGGACAGACGGTGGAGAAATAATACACAGTGGATGTACTGAATGGACCTTACGTAACCTGTAACTGCTCAAAATGTGGTTAACTAATGAAATGCTCCTTGGCCTTGCAAGTAACACTTCATTAGGTTACTGCCACAACCTAGTTAGCTGGACATGCTAATGTCTGCAGCTTGCGTGGGAGCAGATAAGCAGTGTTAAATCAGTTTTTACACTTTTGCACTTGTGTTTTTGTTTTTTTAAAGGCTAAGAAAGACACCGCTCTCCCAATTCTCAGTATTTCTCTAACTACAGCCCAACTCTCGCAGCTTCAAAATCCAGAGCTATGCTCAGGGGAGGGCTGTAGCAAATGATCAGTTGTTATTCTCTTAATAAATCTTCCACTTTCAGGAACAATTATTTGACATTTTATGATTTGTAACATCACGGTGATAGCTAATGGGCACTGATATAAACAAGGCGCATCGAATGCAGCTGCATAAAGTAAGACGTACGACCAAAAAAGGTTTATTCTGGCATTTTATGCTTGCTAGTGGCAGGTTATTAAGTTCTTATGGTGCAGGAGACCTGAGTTCAAGCCCCAGCACTGCAGAGCGATGACGAAGGATGGAAATGGAAACACACGAGCATTCATCATAACACTGATTTATTGAGGGATAACCTCTGTGGTCAGCTGGTCAATAACTCACTATTCCATAGGGTCCTGCAGTTTGTTGTGGCTGCATTCAATTGGTCGCAACAAGAGAGAAAATTAAATGAAAAGGAAGCTACGAATGATATTATACACATTATAAATATGAATTTTTCTACATTCAGTGTTTTAGTTTGCTTTAATAGTGTAAGTAATGTTGGTTTTCTTTGATAAATTAATTAATTTTCTTATATTTTAGATTATAGAATCATAGAAAATAGATTAAAAGCATTAGTTGTACAATGGGAAGGGGAATTATTCAAAGTATTGCATACTATTTAAGTTTGTTTACTGAACTTATCTAAATTGATCATCCAGCTCTACTTCGTCATACCAAACTGGCTCATTTTCTAAATGTTTTTCTCTGGAGTCAACAGAACTAAATGTGCTGCTAAATCTGTGGGACTTCAAAGCTGTTTTTCTCTGCTCTCTTGCCAGGGTCATCACAGATAGCCAACTCCTATCTGCCTCCCCAGGCAAGACTTAGAGCTTTGACTGTTGGTTTGTGGTTAGAGTTCAAACTTGGCTTCAACATTCAGCCGGCCGGCAGCAGAAGCAGCAGAAGTGGCAACAACTATACACACATGAGAGCCGAGGCAGAGAGAAAAATATGAAAAAGATATATATTGGCAAAACTGCCCTCAAAACACAGAGAAATGGTTGCAAACATCCAAAACGAAGGTAAGACGAGTTAGTTTAACGAGTGTTTTAAACTCCAAACATCAGCCTCATTATTGGGGAATCCATTTCATCCATTTTGACTCATGGAAATGAATTCTCACTGTGAAGTCATGACCATTTAAAAAGCCATTAACACATAATCTGACATCTCTTCATTCCCATTCATCTTCACATCTCTTGTCATGTATCAGCTGACATCTATATCTAAATTAACGCTACACATCTGGACACAAAAAATGTAATACCCTAAAACTAAAAAAAAAAAAAATCAATGGCCGTGAGCTCAGACTTAATTAAACTGGCATTACATAGTGATAAGAGCCCACAGCAGTTGTCACATAGCGCTCTGGCTCCTTGCCATGTGATTTTACAACATCACTTGCAGCAGTTCGACAGCAGAGAGTTTGTAAATGTTTTGTTTTGTTGTAGCGCCAGGCAAGCGGAGTAGGCTGAATATGCAAGTCTCAGCATGTTGGATAAACTCTTCAGTGACTCATCTATCCACCTATCTGTCTATCTGTACATGGAACAGTTCGACAATTTGGGAAATATTTGCTTTCTTTGCAACAGTCCATTCATCTGTCTAGAGCATCTCTGCAGTATCTGGTGATAGCACAGTTTCCAGATATAGGCTGCGAGCACGTATCTTGGTTTTTGGTCATTGGGATTCTGCACTCAGTCACTGCTTCATCTCAACTCCCCCTACAACCAAACATTTTTATTATATATCTATATTTTGGGTAGCTTTAGAGGTGCTAGTTTCATGGCATATTTCTTCCACTTTGGATGAAGCCAGGCTAGCCCTTCCCCTGCTGTCAGTCTTTAAGCTAAGCTAAGCTAAGCTAACATCATTCTGATCAAGCTGTGCACTTAAAGAAATAGTTTTTGTTCTCTTGTCTAGACTCATATGAGAAGATTGAAAACACGAGTACATGAGGCGATAAGCTTTACACCAACCCTGGAAGCAAGAGGAAACAGCTTGCTTGCCTGGCTCTTACCAAAATTCAAAGAAAACACATATCATCACTTCTAAAGCTCCCTAATTAACATGTTGTAGTTTGTTTGATCTGTACTCAAGACGTAATGGAAAAGCAGTTACAGGCGGCGTCTCTTCTCCCCTCCCAGCTGTTACAGCTTTTAGCTTCCTTTAAAACCTACAAATGTTTGTGCATTTATGTTTCTGTTTGTGTTTAAACAAGCAAGATACAATATGCGATTAAGATGTGTTTGTAGGCACAGTTTTTTTTTTACTTTGGACAGAGAAATTTCCCCCAGATTTTAGTCTTTTTGCTAAGCTAAGCTAACTGTATCCACATTTAACACGCAGACATGAGAGTGGTATCTATCTCTTAGCAAGAAAGTGAATCCTAAATGTCAAACTGTGCCTTTTTACAAACAGATTATGTGAGTGGTATCAATCCCTTCACGAAACTCCTGCAAGAATTTGGTGCATACGTGCTGTTTTTGCACAAGCCAAGATATTTATCTGTGTCCGCGTCTATTAGCTTATTTTTTCTTGATATACTGACTTTTTTACTGCTTGATGAAGACTTAATTAGTGAAGCTCTTCAACCAAGTGCCCAGACATTAAGGGTAGTCCATTGCCCCACCCAAGTATTGACACAACATGGTCTATAAGTCTTTCTGAGGGCATCACAGTGGACACCATTTTCTCCTCCTTTACTGCCAGATTCCTAATTGAGGCTCTGGGCCGAGGTGAACTTGGAGGTGCACTTGCTGCGCCTGCTGGTTGGCAGTGCTGAGCCATCGAACCTCTCCGTGAGCCAAGTATCCATCAGTCTGGCGAAATGCTAAATCCCCTAGAGCGCACACTGCCCCTGCTCCCCCATCTCTAGCCTTTCATTACCACATCCATTCCCTCAGTCAGTCCTGTCGCTGTGTTTTCATCCTCCACACTCAAACCTGCATCAAACGTACAGCCGAAATATTGCTCCCTGTCTGGTATGTTGTTGCTGTTGATGGTGGTGGTGTTGAAATGATGCTACTCTGGCCTCTCTCTCTCTCTCTCACTCTCTCTCTCATGCTCATTCTGCCTCTTTCACCCTCTTTTAAAGCTTACTCACACACACACATGGTTCATTTTATATATTCACCTCTTCCTCGCCCATGGTCTTTGTCTGGGGGCGAAAAAACCTTTCCTGTTCTTTCAGAGATTCGATAGGGGGGATGTGTAATGGAATTCACCATTACACCGATGGGAGCTCCTTTCCCAGCTCTGTTCCCTCCCTGTGAATGGGAAATGATTAGTATTCCTCCTCCATCCATCTCCTCCTCCCCATTGGTATCACTGCCTTTCCTCCTGCCTGGGACCTCTCTCACTCCAAACTGAATTACACTCCAGCTACACTTCATCCCCTTCCCTCCCTCTCACACAAACACATATACACTTTTTACTCTATTGCCTTTTCTCTCTGTCTCTGTCTGTGTCGTCTCTGCCTCTCTCTGCTTGGCTCTACGAATGTGACAAACTCTAACATCAATGAAAGTACATCAGCGTTGTGACCGTGTGTCTTCAGACGGGTAAACTCTCTCTGTTGCATGTTCAGCTCTTTCCACGATCACAAGGATGACCTCCGTAAGCGCCTCTCGTACACCACCCACAAACTAGAGATGGTGGAAACGGAATTCGATTCCACTCGGCAGTACCTGGAGACCGAGCTGCGCCGGGCCCAGGAGGAACTGGAGAAATTTACAGAGAAACTACGCAGGTGTGTGTGCGCTTGTGCATGACTCTGTGGGCTCGTCTGTCTTTTTGTATGCATGAACTGCTAATTCCCCACCAGGGACAAACCCCCCAAAGTTGTCCTGTGACGTCAAAGAAATTTATTTTGCAATGGGGATAACAGCGCACACTTTTGGGCAGTCTTTCCTCAAAAGCATTCAAAGTGTTGCACTCATTTGTGTATATAAAAAGTGACAGGAGGTAGCTGTGTAAAGAACAATTCAGACATTAGAGAAGTGCAAGGGCTTTCAGACATTACTCAACGATCTCACAAGCTGGTTAAAACATACTACAGCATGATGTTTTCTGCGTATTTTTAATCTAATATGCCTTTTTGCAGCCCAATATTCCAAGTTATTAAGCCCATATTATACGATTCCAAATGCACACTATGAATGCTGACATTTAGTGAAGGCAGTAGTGTGACCTGTAGCACATCTTGCTATCATGAAGAATTCATGCCCCGTTAATGACCTTAAATGAGCTCTTCCTTCACGTTAATCAAATGTTGCCTATCCTTGAACATTCCTCTAGCATACGTGATTTGATATAATCACCAGCTTTCTCTAACCTTAACCATATTGTACTCGCCATGTGGAGATAAAAAGGGAATCATTATTGAAGTTACTGAAATCTAGGATTTTGCAGATATTTCCAGTCTGACTACTGAATTACCTAACTGGCTATTTCTGATTCCTCAAACTGTGTTGCTGCACTGATTGTGATACTTTGATTGCAATATATAATTAGCATCTATGTACATGTCTGTCCCGTATAGGGAACTTGATTGTTACATATACTTGATGAATGTCATGAAAACCAAATATTGTATTAAATAAGTATCAAATAACAAGTACGATAGATGGTGTGTGAACATTTCTGCTGCTCTCCTCCTGTCATGATCACCCACCTGACAAAAATGCATGCAAGCTTTTACCTTTTTACTTACCATCCATAATCCAGATGAGCTATGTTGTTATTGAAAAATAATGCATCAGCCTCCCCTGAGTGCATATTTTTCACTGCATGTGATACAATGAATCATCCCACTTATACCATGGCCTTTTGCCAGCCATGTATTCATTCATACTTTTACTTTTTAGAGTTGTGCTCTTCGAATAATAAAAAAACAAATCTCTAAAACGTTGGAATAAATCTTAATTCAACTTTACTTCAACATGTAAAAGATAAATAGATGAGTGGCCTTCCAGCTATGAGTTTTAATTTAGCAGCGTAATGATAACCTCAGGGCAACAAGATTATGTGCAAATACAGCAAACCTTCTGGTCAGACAGAGTATTACATATAAATGTGATTAATGTGCTGTTTAAATAAACTTAAAATTCCTCTTTGACAGTATCAACATGTTTTAAGGCATGTTTGTGTGCCCAGGGGAGTCTTTCAGGCTATGCTCCATCTTGTTTTCTAAAGATTGGCAGAACCCAATCCCCTCCTAATATTAACATCCATATGATTGATAGAGCTTGTTTAAGGCAAGCCTGAAAGACTCAGGTATTATGCTCCTTTAAATGAATATGTTACTCATAATGACTGCTTTTGTTTGTTCTTCATCAATCATTAAAGCACTCTCTTTCGCAGTGCCACTGTACCCGCTTAAATCTCTTTCAGGTCTTTGTTTTATGATTGGTCTTTGCTTTTCTGTCTCCACCGCCTGCACTCTCCATATTTGTCTGGTTAATGGAGCCATAAATGCTGGTTTATCAACACTCTCATAGGCCCCAAGAGCTAATGTGAAAAATGTTATACTGAAATGAGAGGTGACCGGATAAAAGACCAGGAACAAGTTAACAAATGGAGAGTCCAGGTCCTGTTCCATTATGCTCACTAATGCACTGGAAGGTCTATCAAAGAGCCAGAGTGACCAGAAGGACTAAGGAGGGAGCTGTTAAGAAATACAACATAAAGGGAAGAGAGACGATTTAATAGAGTAATAAATAAAACACAGTAAGAAGCTCAACATGTCCTTAGCTGCAGAGTCAGTGCTGTGGTACTGTTTATGCATGTTTACTGATTTGCTATGATAAAATATTTAAAGTTTTTTATAATCACTTACGATTTTTTTTTAGAACCACCTGTTGTGGCACTTATACATATCATCAGCTCTTTTTACTGTGTTTTTGGCTGAGCAGATTTTTATCCTTAGTGATCTTCAAACATCAGAACAACATCCTAAAAATCCCCTCTGAGATTCTCCGTCACTGCCCTGATCTTGTAATTCATGTATTTCCCCATTTAAATGTATGTAGAGATTACTGGTGCTTGTTTGGTTGTATGAACAGTGAAACACTCTTTAATCATAATATGCTGTGATTAGCATTTTTAACAGGCCATAATTCTTTTTTCTGTCCTTTTAGGATCCAGAGTAGCTATGCAGCTCTTCAGAGGATCAACCAGGATTTGGAGGACAAGATGCATAGGACGGTAAAAGAGGTGTTTGCAGTTTTAACCTCACGTTGCAGAGATGTTTAATCGTAGTTTCAAACTGTAGCACAAACTCAACCAAAATCATATCTTGTTTTGTAAAAATCAGACACACCATATTCCCCAAAACATCCGTTACAACCGCAGTGTTCTCTTGGTGAGGGCAGTAAATGCTAGCTTACGGGGTTAAAGGGTCATTATTTGTTTTATTAACCGTTAACTGAAACAGTCTGCTGCATTTTAGTCTTGTACTGTAATGAAAAACAACCCTCAAAGCACAGCGACCTTAAAAGTTGATTGTGGTCATTTGTAATAGTGTTGAGACCACATTATACTGTTGTTAGTGTTTCCGTAAGAAACTTAGTATCAAACTATGTTGCCTTGCAACCTTTATTGTTACATACTTATTTTATTAGGGGCATTATTGACAGAAAAGTATCTTTACACGTATCATATGTTACTAAGATGTAAGGTTTAGTGGCATTTAGCCACATTGTTGCTGATTGCAACCGCTTCACCTCACCCTCTCCTTCACAGTGTGAAGCAGAAACTACAGTGGCCCCTAAAATGTGTCTTATCCAGAGCTAATGTTTAGTTAGTTAGCAACATCTGTGAAAGAGGACTTGCAGTGTCTTGATACTAATGAAACCCTTGTTACATACTATACAGTATTCCATAAATCATTTTTAAAATAACCTTTAAATGTCTTTCTGTGATATACAGTGGAAGGAAAGAAAGAAAGTACATTTACTCAAGTCCTGTCCTGAAGAACAAGCTTGTGTATTTTCATTTTAGGTTGCTTTAAACTTTTACTCCAGAACCTTTTAAATGGATATATTTTAAGTATTACTTCATTATATTTATTAGACTGTAGTTACTTTCCAGATGTATATTTTGATCTAAAACATGTGATAAGACAAGAAAATATGAAATGTTGTAGATTGAAATATGCAAAAGTACATTTAGTAGGTAAAATTAGCTGCTTACATATTAATGCATCAGTAGTTATAACCCAAACATATAATATATAATAATATAACTATATACAGCTACCCTGCATTATGATAATTTGTGTACATTACTGTCATTTATTGTAATTTTGCGTGCTGTATTTCTGGTATTTCTACTAAGTAAATAATATGAGTACTCCTTCCAGCACTCAGTAGGGGTCACAGATTTAATCAGGCATCCTTCCAGCTTCTCC
Source organism: Sciaenops ocellatus (assembly GCA_033000465.1). Taxonomy (NCBI): domain Eukaryota; kingdom Metazoa; phylum Chordata; class Actinopteri; family Sciaenidae; genus Sciaenops; species Sciaenops ocellatus. Next base: position 11,406,157 of record CP136878.1, on the reverse strand, counting down.
AACCTTCAGGCCATCACTTGCTTGTACAGACTTTGCCGCTGTGTGACTACATTTTCAGCCTCACTCTGAGCTTTCACATTTCCTGACCGCTGTGGTTATTTGTATTGATATTATCAAGAAGTGCAGAATCCTAATGGAGTCTGTGCGTACCACAGAGTTCTCACTAAGTCTCTCATAAAAGATGTATGAAGGTGACAGGGATTTGTGAACTCAGCCACATAGTTGTACACACACACACACACACACACATACATACACACACACATAGAGCTAAACAGCTTGTGACCCGAAGCTCGACCTGGAATCATTTATTCAAGAACATGAAGTCCTGTAGTTACTAGGAAACCGTTACTTACAGTTTACTTTGTATAAAATGATAGTAGATGTTGAACAAAGATGGTCAAGAGCAAATTTTCTTGGCAACAATTCCTTTCCTTTTTACCGTCAACAATTTAAATGTTTTCAGTTAAATCCAAGAGAAAACAGACATGTTGAAATTGAGCCTAAAAACACAACAAGTCACATTTGAAAAGTTGCTACCTGTGGATGTTTTTACCCACTTTAAACCTCCGTTCTTCTAATGATACCCACAGGAATCTCCTTGATGATATTATAGGTTGTAGTATTTCAAACTGTTTCGAGAATTGATGTTTTGTTTTTCTATTATTTTGGTGGATGGTTCTAACTACTACGAAACCCAAGAGTCTCAGCTGATATTGTCAGGAGAAGCAGCCAGAGTTGTGAAATTCAGAAAACTTCCTTTGGGAACAAAACAGAGCACAATAGTTGCTAAAATCGTCTGAAATATTCCCAGAATTGGACAGATAACACATTTAAACTGATTACTCTGTTATCACATTTCTTTAAAGTCTAGTCTTCAGCCAACCATTAGTTGCAACCTAGCAGATCTTAAGCTTAGCAACTGGATGATTCTTGCTAATTGCTAATTTTCTTTCTATTTTTATGTACATAGGCACGTTTGACTTTCTATTAAAGAAACAGATATTTTGCAATCCGGAGGAAACATATCTGCAAAATGTTCGCTATCAGCTCCGTTTCATTTGTTTTCTTAAATTATATGCGCTTAAAATATAAAATCAGCTTAGCAATGACAGCGTGCTGAATGTTTTTTATGGTTATGTTTAGGAATTCACAGAACTTGGTGAAGGTAAAGGAAAGTTCCTGGTTGTGGTTGCAGTAAATACTGAGAAAAACAAGCATGAGAAACAAAGTGTTTAGTACTTTTTCCTCCTGACCCCTTGACATCCAACAACTTTTACACTGAAGACAGACAAAAGAATCTACCAAATGGGTATAATGTAATTGTAATCTTCACCCACCTACTCAAATATAGATCAATGATTGTATTAAGTGTTTGGAGCCATGCTGAGAAGGCTTGGCTTTATTTGCAAAGGAATATAACTGGAAAAGTGCCAGCCTGGAGTTTGAAGCCAAGCAGCAGGAAGAGAGACAAGCAGATAAATACACAAGCTTCAGATCCGCAAATACAGCGTATCGTGATAAATGACATCATGTTACATATGGTCTAATGCAACCAGATAATGTAAGAGTGATGATGACATTTACTTTCTCTGCTCTTTCTGTCTCTCCCTCTCTCGGTCTAAGAAATGAGAAATCTACCATAATCGATTTGAACACACCTGTTTAGCAGCAGAACCGCTCTCATCTCTCTCAAAGCAATTACATGATCAAAGACATGGAGTGCAATCAATGTCCAAAGTAATTGGTCTTACCTGCCATGCAACCCTGTTAGAAAACTATTATAGCTAACTGCTGTTCTGGTCACCTCAGCAGCAGCTGTCCAATCACATCAGGTTGAGAGGTTCCTTGAGCATTTTCCCCCTTTGCAGCCTCTGCTTTGGGATTTATCAGCCCGAAGATGAGCCGGCTCTACAGCGAGGTCCATCCTTATGACTTACAGTATCTCGATTAAAGTGGCTCGTAATCTCATCAGAAGTTTGATCCATAGGGCTTGTCAGAGTCACAAACACTAATGGAAGAAGGCAAGTCAATATTGACCCATAGCGAGCTAAATAGTGAGCAGCAGTCATCTGATTTCCCTGGTATATTTTACTTTCATGTCAATTTCTATTAAAACAGCAAATGCATTGAAGGAATCATTCAGTATTTTATGATATTCACCTCATAAGAGTTAGATGAGGGATTGATATCACCCCCATATTTGAGCACAGCTTGATGCCACTAAATCATACACACTGGTCCTTTAAGGACTTAGAGCTAGCCTAGCTTAGCTTAGCTTAGCTTAGCATAAAGACTAGAAGCAGTAAGAAACAGCACAATGAGATAGAACTTGTTAATTAGATCTTTAGAGGCGCTGATAGGCATTTTTTTTTATACTTTGGACTGAGTCAGACTAGCTTCTTCCAGTCTTTATGCTAAGCTAAGGTAATCAACTCCAAGCTCCATACTTTATGCACAGATATAAGAGTGGTATCAATCTTACTTTTGTCAAGAAAGTTAATGTAAGAATGTAACTTTTCCTTCAGTGACTTATCTTTTCATAGGGATTATGTTCATCATTATTTCACACATTTCGCAATGCCGGAAGTGTTGTGTGAATATGAAGCGGGGTGGAAAAGATGTGGTGGGTGGGCGTGCAGTGCAACAGACTTTGACCTCCCATTACAGAGCTGGAATTCATCACCATAATCTTTGCCTAACCTTACCCAAGTGTTAAGTGTTTTAGTTTCCTAACCCAAGGACACAGCACCCACCCTCCAAATCACTTCCAGATTGAGCAATCTATCCTAATGGCCCAAATATGAGATACATTTGATTATGAGATTTGAAATACTTCCATTAAAGCATGACATAAATCCTACATTTAGCTTACAGTCACAGACATTTTCCTGACGGGCTCTTAGAAATGGTCAAATGGTTTTTTCTGAATGTCTTTTTGAGCTCCTCACCATTTGTGAATTCTCAGCAGCTTGACAGATGATTTGGTCTCTAAAGTCGTTTACATTCATCAGAAATTTATTTTTTTGTTGCAATAAAACACTTTACAGGCTGTCAGAAACTCCTGCAGGTTTAACAAGTCACTTCTATGGAAGAATAATTGTATAAGACACTCGCATAGCAATAAAAAAGGCAACAAAAAACCCCATAATGCAATGCTCTCTGTAGGTGGATGTGTGTACTCTTACTTTATTTTTAGAATGTAGACGCAACAAATATGTTTTTTCTATACATGCACACGTGTTTGAAAACCATACTAAAGATACTGAAGGAAACAAAGATAGATCAGGTACATGACTGATTAGTAATCAATTAATCTACTTCGATCCCCCACAAGATACCACTTGGAGTATTTTGTAATTTGGGTGAAGTGACCCTTTAAAGTAAGCACAGTCTACTGTGAATAGCTATATTTTGATTTGCGGTAGATAATGGAGATTTGCTGGATGAATTTTTCTGTGAACTCATGCATGGTGGCGAACCAGTGAGGCGTGAGAATTGCAATAAATCACTCCAGTACTGTATGTTCAGAAGACAGCCCTTTACAACAGCATCTGTCTTGCAGTATTTGCAGCCTATTATTTGTGATTGTTCAAATGTAATCCTTCTCGGTTTGTCATATCATGAATAGACTGCGAGCCTAAAATGTCTTCGCATCATGGATCATTCCTCTCGTACAGTACACACACACACGAACATTCTAGTCATGTGAAAATGATTTTGAAAACTGTTGGCTTTTCAAAGGGATTGTCTGTCTAGCGGAGAGGCCTTGGTGTAGCAAATCGGTCTTCATGGCAGGAGACAGTATGAGATATTTTTTTATTTTTTTTATAGAGACAGGCCTCATTGGGATTGCCATTTCTTTTGATGTCATGTCATGCAATGGCATTTCAAGGGGGAAATATGTTCCTTTGTAGAAGACAGTCCGTGTAGGCAGGCAGTGACAAAGGCAGCTCCAATCAAATCAGACACGTAATTAAAAGTTCTGAGAGGACCAAACTGACAAGGTCAAGTGGAAAACAACGAAGAATAAAACAGTTTCATAAGGAGCAAAGCAAGAGATTAACACCAGGAAGAACTGATGGATGCGTGTTGTGATGACATTGGAGTGATTCTGGATGAAGAGGAAACTGTTTTGATCCGTAGATCATGCAGATGAAGCTGTTTGATTAAATAATACATCTTAAAAAAAAAAAAAAAATGACAAAATGACATTGATGAAATATAACTCTGGCAATGTCAACGATGGACTAGTTATGGCTTGGTGCCTGTGAGACTGTTTAGTAGGAGTTCAAATTAATCTTTGAGCCTCTTCTAAGGCGGTGCTGATGCAAGCAGAAAAGACATATTTGCATACAATTGTTAGTCAGGTAGTCTGTGCTACCCAAAATATACTACGCAGACTGCATTAGAATAGATGAAACTTTAAAGTTTCAGACTGAACGTACACTGTATAAAGTGTAATTTAGTACTAGTTACGTAAACAAATACTACTAATACTTCTAATTACATAAACAGATATTATATGATATAGCTTAATTATTGTTGTTAGAGTGTTTTATCTTATTTTTTAGATAAATACGATGTTACAGTTGTTTCAGTTTTAAAGGAGCTGTCCGCGGTGCTGAATGTTTCTTTGGCGGGGTCAGCCACCTTGGAGCTGGCAAGAAATCAGAAGCTTTACTCAAAGATTTCCCTCCTAACAAGTTTAATGTCCATTTTATCAGAAAGTGTCTCCACTAAACACAGTCCGGCTGTAAATTACTTATCTAATCAAAAATCAGCATTATCATTTATCGATCATCTTGGAGATCCTCAGATTGTAAATCAGGAAACAGACACAACTTAAAATTAAAATGCACTAAAACAAATATAAACACACAGCCTTGTGTTAATGTGTTAATCCTGCTTGTATCCTCAACCTTGATTTTGTCTTTGCAGCATGTTGGTGCAAGTGATAAAGTGAATAAGGTACTTGTACTGTGCTTGAGTATCATTATTTTACAGTATGTTACTCTAGAGTTCTACTCTGCAACATTTATTTGATAATTTTAGTTACTAGTTACTTTGCAGATTCAGATTAATAATACAAACTATAATCAACAAATAAATTAGGATGTATTATTGTTGCTTAAGACTGTTAAGATTAAAAATGTAAGACAAATGACCACTCAGTATATTAAATAATTAAAATTAGCTCCATCTTTACCAGCTGCAAAATGTAAGTGATGTTTAAACATGAATGCATAAATAATTCCATACGTTTCTTATAATGAAGGCAATGTGAAAGTTGTCACTTGTTGTGATGGAACAACAAACCTTCGACTTTAAGTTCATTGTTAAGCTGTTTGGCCAACAACTTCCAACTTACCAACTACCTGCTCAGCAGCAGACAGACACAGTTAGATACTGGCTGGTGAACACAGCGGAGCATTTAGCAGCTAAACAGACAGATATTTCCCTCAGGAGTTGGTAGAGACCAAAAACAGAGCTAAAGGAGAGTGAATATTGAACCTACGTTCACCAAGTGGCCAGAAACACGACTCTAAATCAATGCTAATCTTGTTCCGTTGCTGAACGTATAAATAGGGCAACATATCAACTCAAATAATGTGTCAATGTTATGTTCACAATTTTTTTCCACGGCTCCAAAGTTCCAAAAAAAAAAAGTTATTGTAGTTTTAAGTATATTTGTTAAGTTTCTCTGCACCTGTGTGTTCACATTTCATCACTCCTGTCCAGTTTACTGTTAATGTGAATCTTCATCATCTCCAGCTCCTCAGCCCGTACACTGACAAATCATTCCCTGCTCTGTTGGGAGTCCACGGCCAATGCTCTTATTACACCTTATTGATGCAGAGTTGTAAATGATTCTCCTTTCACCATCCAGACAAATGTTCTGCTGTATGTCCCAACTGATCCTCCACGACAAGTTATCAGTGATGTTTTGGAAGAAACATGAGAATCTGCAGCATCACTTAAGTCATCCTATTAACCATTTATAAGCAGTGTATTAATGTACACTACTGTATTTGTCTCTGATGAATTTTGTACATTTTGTATTATTATGACTGCATCTTACTGTGTTGTTATTTATTTACCTCCACTTACGGGTGCTCTGTTTATATACTGCTTCTGAACGGTGGATAGGGGGACAGAGATCATCATCACAGAGACATTGAGATCTTATTTTCAAGAGAGATCTGTTTTAGATCTGAGTCTAAAAAAAATTAACAGCATTATCAAAACGTATCTGAAAACCAGCAACATTTGTAACACTGAAAATAATAATCCTATTTTTAAACATTGAGATATAAAGCCTCTGATGCTAATTTTAAGACATCACTGTAGACTTAATGATTGGCATTTTTCATTATGTTCATATTTTATAGACTGAATAAATAATATCACAGCTGAAAGTTTGGTCAATAGAATAATCAATAATGAAAAACGATTGTTAGTTCCTACTCACGGCATCTCCCCAAATAGATGCATGGTTTACCTTTGTTCATATGCAGCGCTGTTCTATCCAGATGTCTTAATCTATCGCCTGTCACAACCAATCAGAGTTATTTATGTGTTTATTCATGAAACACAGAGGCTTAGTCTAATCTCTGGGGTCTCTGACCGGTTCTTTCTTAGCCAAGCCGGTATAAAAAAAATGTTAAGATGATCAATATATTTTGATTCAGGATCAATGCATTTTAGCTGCTTAGTTTATCATGCATGGCAACATTAGACCAGTAATTGTTTGTGCAGTTGACATCTAAAACAGGGAAACGTGGAGGATATGGAGAATTATGAGAATGTAAACACTATATGAGCGCTTATGGTGATAGATATGTTTGGCTAAATAAGGAATGTGTTAGTTGGTGAGCAGAGTAGGCATAGAAACCTGAGGTAGGGAAGCATTTATTGTTGTTTTGATGTCACAGATTCCCATAAGAACGGCCAAATAGCAAACAATGGCTTCCTCATGTATGTTTACCAATGCAGAAGGTGTTAGATGAATAACAGCCTTGGTGTGAGTGAAGGAAGCCTGTTGTTGCTTTGTATATGTGTCCCTCTCTGTATGCGTTGCTTGCTGCTCTTCGCTGAGCAGCAACGAGGCCTGCGGTGCACTAATTAGTACTATTAACACTACAGTCATTAATCATAAGTCTTCGCTGACAAGTGCAACTTACATATGGGAGAGTGGCACCATAGTGAAACCCAGCAGATGTTATGCGTGTAATGAGTTACTCCTGATTCTTTGTGGAGCAGAAAAACAAACCTGGACAGCGAATGAGCAGCAGAAGTGAAAACATTGTATTCTTACATCACAGTCAGCCCGTGGTTCACATTTATTTCAGTACACATTATGAAAATGTTTGAATTAGTTTGAAATGAATACAGAGGTGGATAAGTTCATCTTATGATTCTGCAGTTGCGAGAAGAGAATGTTTGCTTTGCTAAATAAAACTTCAAATTTAAGTTTAAACTTCACAGAAAGTACTTCAGTCGCCAACTCGCACACATCTGAAGAAACAGATGCTTCTGTTTTAATCAGTCCAGCTGTCTGCGCACGCCGCATAATGAAGTTTCACTCGCATACGTGCAACCTGAAGTTTTATGCATATAACTACAGAGGTTGTGTATTGGGCTCCGAGTACTGTGCGTGAACTTATCCTGTGTAGACACACAGATCAAACCAACAATGACTTGACCCTACTAACAAGTATTATGAGTGTATCCGAAACCTGATATATCTTATTAATATTATAGAGTATTATTATAATTATAGAGCTCCATTATTGTTCGAACCTTTTAAAACACATCAGTGATAAACACCTTTGCTCTAAGTCACATGTTTCTTGATCATGATGAGCATAAGCAGTGTAGTTTATTTTGAGTCAATCCCACATAAACCATCCTGCTGCTGGAAATACGCTGCTGTACATAGTCCCCTACAAATGCACTGTTTACTCCTGGTTAAGTAACGTTTGCTAAAACCTGCAGTGCCCAACAGTTTTAAGAAATTACATATAACTATTCTAATAATGAAACATTAAATTTACATCCCCAGTAGGAAAGACAGGGTAGCGTATGAAAAGTATATTGAGACAGACGCATTGAATACAGCCCTATTATGTATCTGTGCAAACAGCAACTATTTTAAGTACGAAAAAATTTAACATCCTCTAGGTTTGGTTAAAATAAATTAATTTAAATGAGATGCTTTTTCAATAGTGCATAACCAAGGAGAGTATCTAGTAATGGTCTATGTCACCTGCAACACTGACATAACTTTGACCCCCAAAATAAATAACCAAATTGCTGTAGAGCTCAGTGTCACCTCACTGAGACACAACCTGAGGCTTATTTGCTGTAAATATTGTTAGTTTCACATATGAAGTTGATCTGAACAGTGATCCAGATTTTCTCCCACCTCCACTGTGTGCAACCTTTTCCTGAAAACAAGATTCAGACTTTGCTTTGTTTATTAAGATGGTTATCTTTGGTGTCTCCATTTTTAAAATCCTCTTTAATGAGGTTAGAAAATCTCATTTGTTTCTTTTATTTTTTTCCCCTCTACAACAAAAAACGAGACTGTATTTAACTGGAGTGAAATTTTCTGCTCTCCTCTGTGAACCGCAGTCTTCAGTAATTGCATCTCACGGGATTTAGGCTTCATTTGTTGTCCGTTGAGGAGGCAGAATCTCCAGCAGAATACATAAAACAAACTGAAAGTGTCTCAGAAAAACTGACATTTTTCACTTTTTATACACTGTGCACAACAAATCCTCCTTTTTTAGTAGTTTTTAGCTATTATTGTTCTATTCAATTACATATCTGCATTATAGACTCAGCTAATAAAGTTAACCTGTGTTAGCTGAGTCAGGAATTTAAATGTGTGATCAAATGTCATCTTGTCACGTATTTGTGGTCAGAAGACAAAAAAGAGAACTGCTTCGTGGTGAGAAATTCTTCTTCACTAGGTTGAAGATACGATGGTTAAATTTTGCATTAATTTTCCTTGACACTGTTCTCTTATATGTGTGGCACCAACTGATAAGAACGTCTTTGGTGACAGGCTGTGTATCCGACACAGTGTGACTAGAGGAGATAGCAAAAATCAGTGTGCACAGCTGTGATTCCTCTGCTGGCCACAACGCTGTAATTAAAATTACACTTCCTTTCCTTTCTTCAAAGTACAGTACAAGATCGTGTTCATCATTTCCATCCTATTAAGATTTCTCTCTGTTAATTTTTAATCTATAAGTAGACTCTGTTTGCCTCTAATCATGCGCAAGAGATTATTATTGGATATATGGAAGTTATCAAAGTCAGCAGCTATAGAGCGGGAAAAGGATTACCCCTGGCTTCAAAGTGGCAGATTACTCAGTACACTGTACATATGTCACACCAAGTTTTGAAAGACAAGAGAGGTTTTAGAAATGACAAGAATCAGATATTAAACCTATATGTTGGAGTGTGACAAGCACATTATACATTATATTAACAAGGGACAAAATGGCTGTGAGTTGCGAGCCACAGAGCTATAACACAACTTTGCTCCTCCCCTCAGCTCTGCAGAGCGTTTTAGTGTCTTTTAGCTACTTGTTTTGGCTTTGATTTGCTTTCATCAGTGTTGTTTTATTTGTATTGCAGTATTTTTAGACTGTGGCTACTTTTACTCAAGTAAAAGTGAAACTTTTTCTACCACCATTTTACTAGTTAACTTTATTTACATATGTAAGATTTAAAATCTAAGCCGCAGATAGTGAATATATCTTTAAATGTGCAAATTTGATCAAAACTGAAGAACAACTTTCTTCTGTGAGTTTCGTCTAAGTTATCTTTATAATCTTGATGTCCAGTGTTGCTTTTACGACATATTATACCTTAATATATGTAGTATTCTTATCTATTCATTGTCTGAAGAATGTTAGCTGAAACAAGTGATTTACAGTTTTTGAAGGATCTACATCACTCTTGTATTTATAAGGAATGGAACTAAAGGCAGTAATGTATTAAACTACAATGCTATTCGGTACATTAACATGAGAAATCGTCTTTGATCCAATAAAACATATTTTTAACAAAGACAGAACAGTGTGCAATTACATATCTGAGCTTTTAAAATGCCCTAATGTGCTCATCTGCACAGTCAGCATCGCAAAATATGAATAGAAATCCAGAGTAATGAGAAAGAGTGCCAGGGAGCTGCATGTCTCGACAGCAGATTAATGAGACCCTAACAGAATTGGATTTGGATATCAATGCTGGCCTATTGCTTAAACTGACATTAATTGCCACCTATTAGATTGGCTGTGCACCCCTGTATTTCAAAACAATCACCGCCGTTGTGAGATTAGAAGAGAGAAGAGCGGGAGGCCAAGTGAGTGCTCAGAGCTGTATCATTTGTCAGCTGGTGAACTGGTGCTGTGTGGCAGCTTTCACAAACGTCTGTGTGTGTGTGTGTGAGACAGAGAAAAAGAAATACAATTGTTTAACCAACAGAACTCACTTCTGGCCCCTACAGGCTGCAAAGTTAACTGCAGCTCATGACATAAAGCTGTTGGACAGAACAGCTGACAAACTGGTGACATGAATTCAATCCAAGGTCCACTTAATCACTTGTTCTGGACTCAACTGTACCACACAGTCTTCATCAGCAGACTGAGCTCAGTTGCTATGACGTGTATGTTCAAGTCTCTATGCTTCTCAGGACCTGTAGGACTATTATCTGTCCCTGTGTTTATCATGACAAAATTGTCATATCAAAACAGTGTTCTCTGTCGGCTCTGTCCACCGCCATCTTGGCAATCCTGCCTCTGCTGCCTCCCGGTTAATGTAAAAATGGGTGAAGCCTGGGTGCTCAAACAAGCCATCTGTAACAGCACCTATCTGTCAATTAATAATTATGCATAACTTTAAGCCTTAACGTAATTTGAACGGGTGATTTAAAAAAAAAAAAAAACAGGTTGTAAACATGTTTATTTCTGCTGTGAAGTTGGACATTTTAATGTGGGGTCTTTATGGAGACTGATTCGTTCTGTAGCCAGCCTCAAGTGGCCATTTGAGGAACTGCAGTTTTTGGCATTTCCCAATTACTACAGTAAGTTAATAGACCACACTGGCTGCAGGTTTAATTATGTTGTATCATGAACTGTAAGATAAATGTTTTTTCGTTTGTTGTCTTTTCATTACAATGGTATTGAGCTGTGTCTCTTTATGTTATTTCTTAGACATTCTAGCTGCTGGAAGTAAGACTTGCACATTATTTGTACATTAGTGCAGGAATAATAAATCAAATTATATTGAAGAGATGGTTAATTATGGTTAAATTCTTTTAAATAGAAGTATGCATTTGTACTGTATGCACATTCATGAGGTTCGGAGTAAGAGCGGCTTTTCAGATTTAGTGCACTGATCACATTTGAATCAAAACCTGTCAAACCAGAACAGAGGCAGAAAATTAATGAGCTTTGTTACATTTTTCCCTGTGATGAACAGTCACTACTGCTTTTTCCATGTACAGTTGTAACTAATAGCCTAGTGACAACTTCAGTGGTCTCCATCGGTCACGTGATCCTTGCCTTGCAAGTCTTAGCAGTTCGCCTCGAGTTTCCTCATTAAGGGCACACGACTTCCTTCATCAGCACTGAACATTGGCACTGGATGTAAATCGCGAGGAGCAGTATTATGTAATATGGAAAGAATTCCCAGAGATACTGGGCTGACCCTGCAGACTATGAGGCCAATTTAGGTTTTATCCCCACAGGAGCATGAATGTTCTCAGCCATTAGCCTGTTTATTGGGTTATAAGATTCTTGGGTTGACTTTCTGAGCTGAGTAGGTGCCAGAGGAAAGCACATGTTCAAAATGGAAAAGGTTCGTCCTCTGCAGAGCAAGACTGTGCACAGAAGATTTTATTCAATCGATCTGTCACATTAGTTTCATGTGCAAATAAAGATTTTAGCCCGATGATGCTCAGTGGGAGGTCTGGGCCACCAAAAATCAATAGGAATAATCCTCAGGGCACCATGACTTGCCTGTGCCAAATTGCAGTGGTCATTGCAATTGTGGACAATAGTTGTCAAGATAAAAGTGGGCAGACAGACAGAAAGACAGACCGGCAAAGCAGCAGACATCACCATCATTAGGCGCTGCTGTTAGTGGGGCTAAAATGTCACCCAGCAGTCATTTTGCATTTCTTTGACAGTAATCACTGAAAATAGAACGAGTGTTTCATTTGTCTTTCTTTCTCTCTCTTTATTTTCTCTCTCCTTTCTCTCTCCCCCTCTATTCCTCTTTCTCTTACTCTCAGAGTAATTGATATGATATGAGTGCTGGCAAGTGTAATCTTCTTTTAATTAAGACCTGCCGCTGGCACAGGCTTCAGACTTGATAGTAACTTACAGCTCTCTTCCCCTCATTTTTCTTCTTCTCTTCTATCATCGTATTTTTCTTCTCTCGCTCCTCCAACTTTGGCTCCCTCATCGTTCTCTTGTTATCTTACACTCAACTCTTTCCTTTAACCCTTTATTTCCTGCCTCTCTTCTTATCATCTACTTGATCTACTTCTGACATCCTTTGTTTTCTTTTTTCCTCCTCCAATTTTTCTTCTCCCCTGTCGATTCTTTCTCTTACACTGCAGTCCCACCACCATGAAGAGGAAAAGAGAGCCCTCAGCCGGGAAATCATCGTCCTCAACAACCACCTCATGGAGGCGAAGATCACCATCAATAAACTCAGAGAGGACAACGTAAGTGCCCAGGGCTACATCATGTAATATGGGCTCCTACAATATCTGAACTTTTGGTATGATGGGACTCCACTTGAGGACATGCCCAGATTATGTTTCACCTGCAGGCCCTCAAATTAAGCAGCAGCCTGGGGCATTCGGTGCTACAGAGTTCTGGGGTGGTTGCTTTCCTTGCCTGGTCAGTAATCCAACCTTGTTAGCACCAAAACAACAGTTGGCTTGGAAAACTGAAATGACAACTCTTTAAAAAGCTGTTTTTTTTTCTGATGGAAACATGTTGTCCTGTAACACTGGCAGCCTTCTCTGTGAACCCACTATTGCTAAATGTTTTATATCATCCAACATCCTGTATATTTGTGGTTCAAGCAGCCACAACAGATAGAGGAATTAACTCTAAGCCACAGGGTGTTTTATAGTGATTATACTGAAATCAATGGCCATCCTCAGGCCTGCCAGAATTTGGAGCCCTGGTCTGGCTACGTGGATCTGAGCTCAGTGGCATGTGGCAATCGGAACGCCTCACTTTTTCCAAAGTGATTTTACTGGTATTTCTACTGGGGAATCCAGGTCAGGTTAGGTTATTTTCTGTCTTTGGTCTATGGCAGTTTTTAGCACTTCTGAGCTATAGAGTATTTTGACAATCCCCTCAGATTCAGCCAGGCTGATTGGAGTCAAGGTTCATTTTGAGTGGGAGAAGAATTTGTCCCATCAGAGTCGGCATCGAGGCAGAGATTTCCTCCAGCGAGCAAGCTTTGAATTTACTGCCTATAACCCTAAAATAACCTTTCAAATGTGTCGTGCCTGAGACCTAAATGTATGACATTTGTATTACTTATGAGTGACGAAACCATTTAATCTACAACAGGTTATTATGATGGATAGATTACCGAACAGACCTACGATGCACAGACCCAGGGGCCCCAAGGGCCAAGGAGCCTCTGTCTGAAGTGACGCAAAACAACTGCAAACACAGAACAACCACATAAATATAACATAAAATGACAAGCAAAGCAACCACAGGATGGAGGGCCTTCCACATGTGTTTGACCACAGGGCCCTTTGTCTCATAATCTGTCCCTGCTTCTTACTATTTATTAGACTGAATGAATACCAGGTTTACACAAAGCCTCAAGAAACTGCCACTACTCTATTCACATCGTCAGAAGTGAGTGGTCACCTTTTGTGCCCTCATTTAAAATATATACAGCATGTTGAGACCTCATCATAAGACTTCACAAAAACTGTCTCGTGGATGACTTTCCCTGGAGAAACACACCACATAACTAAGACATCACTAAGGTCTCAAAGGTCTATTTGTCCACAAAATCGCCTGTCACAAATCGTCCCCTGGCAACAAAATCAGAAGAAATGCAGTGATTTTAAAAGCAGTCGCGGTTAACTGGCGGGGGAGTTGAAATTGTCAAAGAGAAAGCTTTGATGTTATGGGAAGTATTGTCAGGGTTGTGGTATGATAGAGGCGCAGGGAGGCTACAGTGCAGCCAGAACTGACCTTTGTAAGTGGATGGATTTCATGGAGGAGGGATAGGAAAAGAAAAGCTAAACCAGCTAAACACCTACACAAAGACGTGCATTCAGAAACACAGCAAACAATTAAACCGAGCGTCTGCTGTGCCAGTGGACCACCCTCACTCTGCTCTGAAATTTAAGTAAAAATCTGAAAAGCATCCATTATAGAAATAAAGCACAGAGAACAAGATAAATAATGCTGCACTAGCTTCCGTAAGCTGGAAGGTGCAGATAAATCCACTCTTTCGGACAACTCTAATAAAATTAGCTCAGACTGTAGTGGGCAGATACAAGATATACAAATGAAAAATACACCTTGTGAAATAATATAGCTGAAAAATACGTGTTAACTAATTAAACTCCATCAGCTTCAATGGATGAATTTGTTCCATTCATTTGGCGGGTCACTAAATCAATGAATTGCCTAATGCAGTAGGCTACTTATCCTGATTTTCCAATGGAAAACAGCCCATAATGTATACTACATATTCTGTGGTGTTTTATACATTTCTCATTATCCGATAACTGTTATCACCATCGTCATGCCAGGCTTTTTGTTTTGTTTCCCCATGGCCATGTATTTATAAATACCCCATAAATAGTAAATTGGTATGTTTTATTGTTAGATTTGTTGTTGCTATGGCACCATTACCATTATAATTATTACCAGTATAATTATTTCCTCCAGAAGTCCCCCATAATTACTAAATAATTAGACCACAATTAGAAGGCTGTAATCTAAAGCGTTACATTTTTTTTTTTCCAGAGGGTGTTCAAACATAATTCCCCTCGGTCAAAAGCTTACTTGAACCATCAGGCTGCCAAAACGAACAAGATTTGAGAAGTATGACTTGAGTGATTGAGGATAATCTTTCTGCCTCTTACAGGACCTGTACAGGAAAGACTGCAATCTGGCAGCCCAGCTACTGCAGTGCTCCAAGTCTCACTACAGAGCACACAAGATGTCTGAGGTGAGCTCTCCAACACTGCTGCATTAATGTGTCAATTTGAATCTGTGCTGCAATAAAAGGTTTGCTGAGATGGGCTTTTAAATTAAGTTTAAACCACTTATGGAAAAAAAAAAAAAAAAACTTAAATTGCAAAATGTTACATGTTGTTCAATTACCTTCCAGATAAAAGCAGTTTGAATTAATCCACAACAGCAAAACGCTAAAAAGCTGTTGAGCAGCTTGATCAGGGCTGTAGTCATTAAGGACACCAACGTCATTACTTTCAACGTCATACTTTTTTTTTTTGGCCTTTTCAAGTTTATTGTATAGAGACAGCTGAAGAGTGACAGGAATGTGGGGAGAGAGAGATGGGGAATGACATGTAGCAAAGGGCCGCAGGTTGGATTCGAACCCTGGGCCGCTACGGCAAGGACCGAGCCTTTGTACATGGGGCGGATGCTCTACCCACTGAACTAATCGACACTCCCAATGTCATACATTTTCTCATTGTGGGTATTTTATAGGCTGATTCCAGTAAAAAAGAAAAATTCAAAACATTCAAAACCCAATTTCAATACTTGATAGTTTTTGATACTCAACACTTCAGACACAATTGGCACTTAAGGTTCAGTGTCTAACCCATGACCGGATCAGCATTTCTCCACCAGTGTTTTATTCCTGGCTGTTTGGAGAAAGCTTTTAAATTACATTTAGACCCTTGTGAAGAATACTTTATAAAAACCTAACTGTTACATCTAAATAATACTCATTTGAGGGGGGCGGTGTACATTACAGAGAACCTGGATCTCAGTATTACTAAATTACGGGCTCTATCCCTGAGCTTGATGGATAAAGCAACACCATAAATCACCGATCTGTTGCTGTATATAATTAGTGTACCAACAAACAATTCTTAATGCATTATTTCTGTAATAGAGAGAGGTTACCCGTGTTGTGTCGGTGTACTATTAAAAGCCTTGGTGAGTGGTTTTCACAATAAGACGTTCATGGCCTCTTCAGTCTGTCACTGATTAAGTTCTGCTTTCTCAAGTGCCATCTGCCTGCATCCTGGCTATGCATAATGAATGAATGAAAGAAAACCTGGACTGAGATGAGATCTGATGCACAAAAGAATAAGAATTATACTCTCCAAAGGGGCTGAAAACTAACTGAGATAAAAATACAACTGTGTGTTTGACTATTTAATCTTCATCGGTTATCATTTATGATTATATACAGTAAATTAAATGGGACAATGTTGAAAGTGATGATTATGGGATAACAGTAAATACTAAAAACATAGTGTAATGATAGCAGAAGAAGAGAATATTCGTAAAGTAAAGACAATATCTTTCTTTAGTTTGCTATCATAAGCTGTTGGTCATATGAGACCAGGCAAAGATGGAGCAGCAAAAACAATACTGTATCTCATGAACAATGTTGCTCCTACATTTCATTCAAATAATCAGAATTATTTACTCTTCACAAGTAACTTTGGCCTCTGTCTTTTATCATATTGTGCATGTCAGGTCCATTAGACCCCTTTTCAGGATTTTGGTTTTAAAGCAGACTACCTGGAAACATTAGAAAGTCCACTGGAGGCAGCGTTTTTTTTTTTTAATATTTTTCTTTTGGCCTTTTTATTGGATAGAGACAGCTGAAGAGAGACAGGAATGTGGGGAGAGAGACAGGGAATGACATGTAGCAAGGGGCCACGGGTCGGATTCGAACCCGGCGTTTTCAACCAACTCATGGAGTTTTAGCCTTTGCTTATGCTAGCTATGCTTATAAAATGTGCTAGTGACAGTTGTCTTTTCAAACCACTGTGTAAAAATGAAGATTACTGGAGTGGTAAATCTGCCACTCAGCAAGCAGTCAGCTGAAAAGGCTTGGGTTTTATCACTAATGATGATAAAAGGGTTAAAATAAATGCAAAGCTAAAACATGGAAATATAAAAGTAAAGTATTTTGAGGAAATAGCTTTCACACAGTGGCTGTAAATTGCTAGAATGACTAAAATAATGTATAATAAGTGCTGGTTCCATCATACACCATTAAACCACTTATCTCAATAAATGGAGCAAGACCTGTAGACGTGTATGCTGTCACGTGGATTCAAACTGCAAAACTGTGTGACTGTTAATTAAGATTTGCTTGAGATAGTAGCTAATGCTGAGCTAGCTCACTTAGAGCACACACTGTATATTATCTTGTACCCCTCCTCCCCACAACCTCACCTACTTTCCATCTCTATTCCCCCTTGAGAGAGGCAGAAGCTGCTAAAAATAACCTGCATCTTTTAAGTCGGGCTATTTTATGCCGAGGCGAGCTTCTATTTCTTAACAAAGCCAAGTCAGTATTTTATCTTTTTTTTTTCTATTCCCAGCTGGAGACCCAGAGCACTGGTTTAATTTGAATCTAAGCCGTTCCCTGTGGAACTGATATGTGTTTGATGGTAGACAGAATAAAGAGACACTGAGTAAAAAGACAGAGAGAGAGAGAGAGAAAGAGAGAGGGAAAGAAGGCTCTTTGGTTGAGAAGGCAGCGGAGCAAAAGGAGAAAGATGAAAGGATAAAGAAAGTGAGGAAAAAAAAGAGGAAAAAAAGTGTGGCAGGAACAGTTCATGCTGACCCTGACCAGCTTTAATAGGCACAAAGAACCAGTCTGTAACTGACAGAAACAGTTTTCTCAAACAGGAGCCAATCAAACAGATTATATGTCTGTTTGTCTGCCTGTGTTTGTTGGAGTGAGACAGCAAGAGAGGAAGAAAGATCAATAAAGAGAGACGGACAAACAGATCAGAGAAAAGACAGAAGGATAAAAAATATTTATGTCCAAAAAATATTTATTTTATTCATGTGTCCCTCCAAATGACAAAGCTGAGATAAGTACAGACACATAAAAGAAAAGGGACGTGTTGGAAGAAAAGCAAACAAATAAATAAATAAATAAAGATTGTGTACAGCAATTTTCTGACAAGTTCATTAGAGAGGCCAAGTAGTGCATTTCCCCAAAGATGCACAAACAGGTCTGGACTGTGTGAGCTCTGTGAGAATGAATTGCTTTCTAAACCAGAACTATAGATTAAAATCCTTGAGGGATGACTCTAAAAATACATTCAGTGCAAACAGAGAAAGCTCAGAATATGTTTGAGGAAGATATTCAAGTTGGCTGTATAAATAATTAAGAAACAACTGCTGAGGAATTTCAATTGTAACATCAGTGTTTTGTTTTTATTCCCCGCCTTCATTAAGCTTATTTTGTCTCTTGGTGTGTCTGTCTTCCTGGTCTTAGCTGCCACTGGATTTCCAGGAACGCATCAGTTCCCACATTGAGAAACATAATCGGGGTAGCGGAGCCACCATGGCAATGTGCCACTCCAATTACTCTGACGCAGTGCCAACATCCGTAATTGCCAAGGTCCTGGAAAAACCCGAACCAGGAAGCAGTTGCCCTGTAACTCGCTCGCCCAGCCCGCAACCGCAGGATGGAGACTTTCTTACAGAAAGAGGAAGCACTGATCACCTGAACCGCCGCATTTCGTATAAGACATCTGACCTGTACTGCAGTGATACGGCACTCTACTGCCCCGAACGATGGCAAGATACAGAGCGCAGGCAGAGTGTCGACCTCCATGGCACCGGCCTGCTCCAGCTTCACGCCCAGAACTCCACTGACAGCAACCCAGATGAAGAGGCCTACCACTCTGGAAGTTTCTCCCACCATGAGCCTCCATCCTCCTTCCACCACCACGAAGAGTTTGGTGCCGGCAGCCTCCCTGCCTCCAGTTCCTACTCTAGCTTCAGCCTCGCATCGGACGAGAAGGGAGGAGTTAGTGGTGGTTGTGGGCGCACTGCCAGCAGCACCTTATCCTCTTCTCACCAGGGTCTCTATATGGATTGGCGAGATAGTGGCAGTGGGGACTATGGGCGCAAAAGCATGTCCCCTTATGAAAAAGACAACGTGAGCTTCCCCAAGTCGCTCAGCATCCAGCACATGGTGATCCCGAGGAGCCCGCAGAAGGGCACATCACCAGCTTACACAAGGACGGCTTCATGCTTCAGTGAACCATACCATTCCAGCACCCCCCGCCTGGCCTCCTCTCACAGCATGGGGTCCACAACTGGACTGGGCCAAGCTCGTGGAGGGGCTCTGGACAGCCGAGGTGACATCCAAGTCACCGAGGATGACCTAAGCAGCCGCTGGAGACAGCTCAGTGTGGAAGACATCAACACGTTCTCGTCTTCCTACCGTGATATCACAGGGCGGGTCTCTCCGTACAGTTTCTCTGAGCGCCACTTTGCCATGGGCCCCTCCAGTAAGGTTAAGGGGTCTCTCTACAGCAGCTTCCAAGAAGGAGATGACGTCTTCCACAGTCGCGTGCTGGACCAGTGTTTTGCTGTGAGTTCCCCTTCACCCAGCCGCAGCCCAAAACCTATGGAGCACCGTAAGCAGGAGAAAACTTCTGTTCTGTACAGAGCCAAGGATGACAGTCAGGACTCCGAGTGCAGTCTGTTCCTCTCAGGGAGCTCTAAAGAGAAGGAGAGCAGTGGGGGAGCAACGGCAGCAAGCAGCTCTAAGAAGGACTACGTGAATCTGAGTGCAGACAGCTCGGCTGAGTCCTTACACCAAAGCTCCCTCGAAGCCTCAAGTCTTCAACACTACCCCGCCCCTAGGCCGATCGTCCGGCCTCGCCCGAGCTCCAGCTCCGCTCTCAGTGTCGGCCCCGCACTGCCAAAGAAGACCTCTCCAAGATACCAAAAATTTGGCAGCACGGGACTGACCAGAAAGGACAGTTTGACCAAGGCACAGCTGTACGGGACACTGCTGAACTGAGCGGAGGGAAAACGAGAGCTTTTCATTTTATGCATGATGATGATGATGATTCCTAACTTACTGTACTGTATGTCTCAAAAGCTCCCTGCAGCAAACACATACTTGGTGTTATGGGGTATTAAGATGTTGTTGTTTTATGTATCTCTTAGCCAAGGCACGTTTCATGCAGTCTGCAACACTTTTTCTATTGTATGTCATGCAATGGTGTAGCTACCTAAGACCAGCTATTCAGTATGTTTTTATTTCATTGATAATAAGAGCCACCGGGATCGAACCACGTTGTCTAAGAAATACGACACGGACCCGGCTACATGAACGTACTGTGCTATTGCTCTTTTTTTGGTGTTAAGTACGGTTAGTAAAACCAGCAAAAGACCATTAATTTCTGCTCTAATATATACAATATAGATAATGGACTAAAGCGTCTGTAATAGGGTGGCTTAATTACACACGTTAGGGAGAGGAAGGTTTATCCATTTTGTATAGTGGACCCTGCTGACTGCAAGCTGTTAAAAAGACCTACTCATTCTCTATTTTCTCTTGAACAAAATGCATGCTGTATAATGCATATAAATACGATAGAAAAAACACATTTCCACCTACAAACACCACTTACTAAAAAGGATGTGTTAATAAAATGAATTGGCTGAACAAAAGATGTAAAAAAAAAAAAAATGTATCTTATTCAAATGCCATATAATATTCATAGCAGGTGAGAGTTTCTCTCTGATGCTCGGAAACTTAAAAGTCCCAGATTTTGTTTGATGGAAGAATAGCTTGCCAGATGATTGAACTGAACAGAAAGATTTCTAGCGTTACTCAGCTGGAGTTTTCTTATTTTTGTATCAAAATGAGATGAAATCTGAGGCTGTACTGCACAGTAGTTATGCTCATACCAGGACACTTGTGAACTTGCCTTAATCCTGTTCAGTGGACAGAATGGTCTCCTTTACAGCATCAAACAAATGTGTACATACTGTATATCTGCTGTATTGTTACTGTACGTATACACTACTGTTGCTGTTCTTCCTGTCAGACATAACACACACATACAACCAGTTTCTTGGAAAAGGATTAAGTCTGTTCTTACACTAGAACAGAACTCTTACACTTCTCAGTTTCTCCCTTGAAACTTGTTTTACTTCAAGACAACGAAGCTTAATCGCTGTCTGAAAATCTGGCACGCGCACAGCCAAATTTCTACTCTGATACAAACTCTTTAAACACTGTTGGCACTAGTTGCACAAACCAAAACAAAAAGTGCTGGATCTTCTAGTTTTCGGGGAGAGATTAATTGGTAAATTTTCCAGGCAAGCTGGCAGCTCTGCAATGTATGCACAAAAAGGGTCATAGTTAAGTGCACTGAGAATGTAGTAAAAAAAAAAACGACTGATTAAAGACGAAAATGTACAGTCAGTGTGTTGTTTTTAAACCAGCATGCTCGATTAGGCTATTTTAGAGAAAACACTGTGAAAATAGACGAAGCGTGTATATACATACGTACATAGAAAGTGGCAAAGACATGCTGTCCTGTTGGCGATTAAACAAATTAAAATAAAACCCTGCCTTATGTTAAGAAAAAAGTCACAGAAAAGTTGTCCTGCTGCCCCACAATCATGCCACCATCTGCTACTCTTACCAGTACAGATGTGGACAAAACGACAATGCTCCAACATCTGTGCGCCCTTTGGCATGATAGATGTTGAAGGATTTCTTCCTGCCCGTGTGGCTCCATAGATCTGAGAGGAATGGCGACAGGGATAAGCTACATAATGGGAACTCAGCTTTGCCCTCGAGTTAGTCATGAATAGATTTTTCTGGAAGGCCATGCTTCTATCTCTCCCTTTCCTGCAGATCTGAGAACTGGCTTAAGGCTGTTTTTAAAGATTACATCTATTCTTTTTGACCGTGTCATGTTCATGAAGGTGAAACCACTCCACACAGGCCACAAAAAGTCTCTAATCATGCTCTCATTTGGTATAATGTTTAATTATCTAAAGGCTTGAAAAGGTTTTGAATTAAATTTAACCAATGTACAGAGAGTTTGAGAGGATATATGGTATTTTTGTGTTGTGGACATAATGTATAAAAAGAGATATAGATGCTACATACACAATTGTTATTATACTATGACTATTTTTTATCCAGTTTCATTTGATATTATATTTATCGAATGTTTTGACCCTGAATGAAGAGGCTGAAGTGGTTCTGTCCTGTCCTACCTCCAGCCCTGTTCCAGGAACAACAGGCCAGCTGTCTAAATGTCACCATGTTTGTCCGTCTGATGCATGGTTATATATTTTTGCTGTATGTTTATTTACTTAATAAAGATGGGTGTTGGGAAATGCGTCATGGTTGTTTTACATCGCTTATTTCAAGTACCTCAAACCCATAAGATCCTAGAAATATCACAGGTGACTGTAGCCACTCCGCTGTATTTGTTATACGTTATTCAGCTTTGTGAAGCCTCGCTTAAGATATATTTATCCATCCATCCATCCATCAGGGGCTGGAGCCTATCCCAGCTGACTTTGGCCAAGAGGCACATAAATTTATCTCTCGTCCTAAATTCCTGGAGTTGCTTATTGTCCTGGCAGACGCATAGCATGGTCTTCAAGACTATGTCCACTTCAACCTCATCATTGCAAAGGTTAGCCATGGAGGAGAGGTTAGCTAGGAAAGTGCTTAGTGACTTTTATTTCTTTTCAAACTATTTTTTACCGAGCTTTAATCAAGCTTTTATTGAGTTTTTTTTTTTTTTTTATTTATTTATTTGTTTTTTTGAAGATATTTTTTTAGCCTTTTTGAAGCTTTTATTGTATAGAGACAGCTGAAGAGTGACAGGAATGTGGGGAGAGAGAGATGGGGAATGACATGCAGCAAAGGGCCACTGCGGCAAGGACTGAGCCTTTGTACATGGGGCGGGTGCTCTACCAACTGAGCTAACCGACACCCCGCTTTCATTGAGTTTAATTGATTTTAAGGGCTCTTTTTAAATCTGTTGACAGTGAGTGGATTCCTCTGAAATTGCCAGACTCAGATGTGTTCATGGAGGTTGTCAGATCTTAGAAATATCCTAAGTGATTTTGGCATTGATTTCCTTCAAAGACTCTTCCTCACTGTCTTAAACACTCATTATATATATCCATAGACACCGATCACCATTATCGTGACTGATTAAGATTCATGTGGTCAATTAAAAGTAACAACTTGGTTACTTACCTGTTGAATACCAAAGAGGCAACATCTTCAAAGATGTCTTTCCTGAAAAGGCCCTCCGGTGATTTTCTGCTTATTTTAAACTTTATTCTGTTCTCATTTTTACTGTTTTGCAGCTTTATTGTTTCATCCTCTCTAATTTGTTTTGACGTTAATGATCTTCTGTATATGATTTGCTGAAAACACAGAGGGACTACAAACACCAGTAGCTTTTGCCATTTAGCACATCCATCCATATCATTTGGCTTTACAGATCACTTAGTGGTCGTTTACGACAATAATGACGTCAATTTAACGATTATTAATTACAGTATAAACAACCACAGGGGCTAGAAAGAGTATTGAGCCCTCAGTGGCAAACACTAAAGTGTATTTTAAGTGCTGTTCTACTAGATACTGAATAAAGATCACAAGCATCTGTGTGCACTTCACCGCTCTGCTGTTGACTGGCAGGATTTTGGAAGAACCTGGCAATGTTTTGACAGATGTCTGCATATTTTTTTAGTTCTCTGGTTGTCTCTCTGTGATGCTCTAAACTGTCAACGAGAACGGAAATGTCATATCAGAGCCAGTGTGAACAAAAAAGGCATAGAGGAAAGTGATGTGTGTGCAGAATGTGGAATGAAAAACACGACTGATTAGAAAATGCCCTCTTTTTTTTTTTTGTCTCTTTTTGTTTTAAAACAAAGAACATGACGATGGCGGTAAGTCCCCAGCTGTTTTTGGAGTGGAAAGCTGACTATAAAAGCATTGAGGTCATGTGTGTTTGTGCACAGCTAGACTTCTTTCCCAACCGCCTACCAGTATGATAAAACTCGTAACAATATTTAACTCTTTGAACTGTAACTTTCTTTTATATTTCACAGTGCAACTTTCCCTGATTTCAAGATGTTAAAACAACATGAGACAGGTCAAATATGAATAACATACTTACAGTAAGATTTACATATACAACAGTGACTATTGTTCTTGTGCCAGTTTATGTTCATTTCAATGGAAAGACAAGAAGATGTGGGTGGTTTTTAAAACAATAAAAAAAAAAAAGGTTTCATGGATAGTTCATTTCAGCATTTTTTGCCAAGTGCTTATCATCTTACGCCAAGTGATTATGGGAGATACAGTCTTGAAGATGGATGTGCATATGAGATTTCATTTTAATATAGTCCTGTTTAATACAGCCAGCCTGCTATTGTACTATAACTTTTAAGTCTATATTTACTTGTCCATTCCCAGTCCTTAGTGCCACACCTTAATCTCACCAGCCCAGTCGCAGGTGGCCGCAGTTGCAGGCAGGACAGGATGCTGGGACACACACAGGCAGGGGTGGTTGTGCGCGTGGAGGGTGTGCAGCGAACGAGCATTGTGGTAATCATAGAAGTGAGCGGAGCCGGTGGAGCTTCCCGAGGCGAGGATAGTTCCATCCAGAGAGAACTCACACTGCACGGCGTATCCCTCCACCTAGAACGAGGATATACGCGTTAGTCAAGATGCATTAACCTTCCAACGAGGGCCATGTTAACATTAGTATAATAAGATGTCAGCATAATAACCGGATTGTGATCCAGTTGATTGCAGACTTGGTTGACTTAAATGCTAGAAAAGCGTGCGCGCGATCAAAAAGATTTTGATTCTGATTCAATCGGTGAGGAGGAAAAGAGCAGTGCTTGCCTCTGCCTTATTATTACCAACAGGGTGCCCTTGAGAAAGGCACTTAAACTCCCCACACTGCTCCAGGTGAGTGGTTGTGACTGAGCGCCTTCCAGGTATCGGTGTGTGACAGGATGTTCCAGGAAAAATGCATTAATGTTCAGTGATTTTACTGTGGTTTAGAGTTGGGCCGTATGACAGTAGAAATATTCTCACTTTGTAGAGAAGAAACATCTCTGGTTGTACTAGCTTTGTGTAACTGAATTCACTTAATTACAGTAACAGACATTTTAATGTGGTTATTTAATCTGTAAACTTTTTCTTAATTAAATTTCCAGGAAATATAATATATCACAAATTGGAATATATTGAGAGGGTAATATAAATACATAATTAAAACAGCTTAATAACATAATTAAAATTAGCAAAGTGACAAATTAAATCCTGAGTAAATAAATTAATATAATATTTATCTCCTTTACTGTAAACAACTGTAAAGTTGTGACTGTATTATAATAAAGGTGTTTCAAAGGTGGAATTTTTTGCCAAAAAAGCTTTAACTTTGGAAGATAACCACTTGATTTGTCTAACTCAGAATACCAAGGACTCATATTAGGTAAGAAATTGGTATTTTTGGAATTTAGCACCCCCAGTGCAATACCACTGTTGTAAATATGGACAGCTGTACGTGTGTATTTGTTTTGATTAAATTACTTATGCTCAAATCTAGCCGGTCGACAACTTTGCTAACAACCAAACACCAAGCGAGTGCAACAACACAAGACATAACAGCCAGCGAATATTACTTACAACACACACAATTGAATTATATTAAATTAGACTTGAAAAACATCTGAACCTATCTGATAGCGATAGCCAGTCGCCGTAGAAAAGATGTTTTCAGGCTCCACTAAAGTATTTATAATCACATATAATAACGAATGTGTGATACACTGACTGCTTGCCAACACATGTACTCTGTTAGAAGTGTTTGTTTCAAAGTTGTAAATATAATAAAGAAAACATGAGAAAGACTCAGAAATGCGATGTCTTTGTTCTTTCTGGGATGTCCTGTTCTGTGTTCTGTTTTGTTGATTTGAAATGTGTTTTGCACCTCGATGAAACCAACAATGATAAAAAATTTAAAAAAAAAACAGGACGTGGAATATGAGACACTTGTTTCCTGCCTATTTTTGAATTTCTCTTGAAACAATAAAGCAGATTCCAGTTCAGCATGATTTCAGTAATATCTGACAGCCATCTTCTGTTTGTGTCCCTCAGTATTGTATTATACTAAGTGTGTTTGTTTTGGGGGAAGGTGCTGTAGAGGAAACACTGCAGGCTACGGATCGGCTGTACTGTATAGGTTACAATGAGTGTTTCATCTGTGTGTGTATATGTTTATTCTCCTGCCTTTGCAGTTTTGTGTGAATTTGCTGAACTTGTTTGTGTGCGTGTACATTCTGTATTGATCAGGTCTGGGTAACCCCCTCCCACCCCACCCCAACCCAACCCACCCTCGAGGCCACAGTTGTTACTGACCTTGTGTCCTTCGTATCGCCGCCTCTTGTTCATCCTATAGGGCTGCTGGGAGGAGAACACTGCCATGTAGTTCCCATTGGTCTGGGCGACAAAGGACTCCTCCAGGGGGTGTAGAGCGAGGCTTGGGCATGTGTAGCGCTCCTGGTAGGCAAATTGGTGGAGGGAAAAATCCACACGGGATATTAATTCATAATTTGACCTTTTCTTGTTTTTAACCATGAGGTCAGCTGCTGCTATATTGAAAATGTTCAGGCATTTCTGAGCTCACAGTTTGTGCAGTTGTATTGGATTGGATTGTACCTGTCCATCCTTTCTTACATATCAAGAGTAGGATGAAGAATCTACAAGACTCCTGAGACTTCGATGTGCAGAAACACTGATTCAGGTGCGAGAATTTATTCAATACCAAAAAAGCACAAAGGTTATTAAAATCACATTTTTAAAATAGGTGGCACTCAGTAGAGCGCACACTTCCTCCAGCACCATGTAACTGTCAAAATATGCCAGTTCCACATGCCTCATTACCAGCTTGTTTCACATCAGCATCCCCAGGAGTGTAACATTAAATGGGAAATGTGATTAGCCAGTTAAAATTCAAACTGCTTTTAAGCCTTTTTGCTGATAAATTCAACATCAGGTGCCAATCAGTACTGTATTTATTCAGGGGCTTTTTTTTTCCTCATTAGCGTTTAGGTTTTCTTACTTGGTAGATCTGGTTAGAGACCTTGGCGGTGGTCTCGTAGTCCCATGCCACGAGGGTGCGGTCCGCAGAGTCTCTGCTCACGCAGTCGGAGCTTGTTATGAAGTCCACACCACCTCTTAGAAACAGGATGTCCAAGGTCTGCTGGATTCCTGCTTTGTACGCCTTAACCACCTGCAGACACACACACAACATACAAACAATTCATAGTAAAAACATGAGAAATGCTCTTCAGTCACTGTGTGTTACTTTCATAACACGTTTCTAGTTCACTCATGGCACTCAGCTCAGCAGAGTCATTAACAGGAAGGAAGGGAACATCTGGACCTCTGTCCTTAAGGCGGACTGACAAGATAACTACTACATTTTGTCAGTAGCCCTTGCCTATAGACAAATTGTCAGTCATTGGACTGTGCCTGATGACCACAATGCATCCAACACTGTAACACTGCTGCTAGAATATACATGTAGTATTGTGAATCTGTTATATTAAAAGTAAAGCAGCATCTGTATTATATTATACATCATATTATACAGTGCGTCGGCAGGTTCGGCTATATATTTATTAATATTTAATGAAATAACATGACACACCGTGGCAGAATCACTACAGCTGGTGTTAATGGACAATATAGATGTCTGTGTACCTGTTGTGGATTATAAACTACTGGTATCAACATTGGCCTGGTAAAAGATCTCAAAGCCGCTGCCCATTTTTTGTCAGGAATTCATTAATTCAGTCTCATTATTGGGCCAAAACAATGTTAGTCCAGACAAAACTTTCCAGGTTTTAATCTATGCCGACAGTATGCCACCCAGCACCAGCACGTGAGTGAAACTCAGTTGCAACAATTAGTCGAATAATCAATTAGTCGATTGACATATCAACATATCAATTATGAAAAAAAAAAGTTAAGTCAATTTTAAGGCAAAAAGGCAAACATTCTCTGGTTCCAGCTTCTCATGGATGAGAATTTGATTTGATACTTTTCTTTGTCATATATGAAAGAAAACTAAATCTCTCTTTTTGGTTCCTGGACTGATTATTAAATAAAACAAGCAATCTAAATAATACAAATATATACTTCCTGACACTTAACAGTCCAAACGATTGAGTAATTAAGAAAAAAAATCAGCACACTAATAAAAATAAATCAACCGAATATGCTAATTTTCTTGCCCATCATTGATAACAGGATAATAAGAAAACTTATGGATATGGACTTCTCAAATCTTTAAACCAGTTTAGACTAAACGCCAGTCCATCGTGATCTGGGCTACGGTTGACTGAATGTATTTCTCATTTGAAGAGAGCATCCGTTTATTCACACTTTTCTTTTTAGCTCTGTTCACAGGGTGTTTGATCAGATTAGGTTTAATTTTCTGAACAGCTAGCAGCTACACTGGACAATTTAACCTTTAACCCGTAACTGCAACTTTAACCGCTCTCCCTCTGCTTTGCTAGAGTTTTAACATAACATGGTAGAAAATCTAATGCATGCAGGTTAACCTCATGAGTCCGTTTGGAAAGACTTTAGGCTAATGGGTTAATGTGCCTGTGGGTCTCAGCCCTTTTATCTAATGGGGTTTCACCCTGGAGCAAGAAACACACAGCCCAGAGCTAAGATTGACAGGTTAGCCAGGATGCTACAGTATTAACAACCTATTCGCTGAGGACTGGTCTACGCTCACTCTGCAACTGACATTGACACCTACTGGCAGAAGCAATCCCTGTTGTTTTACATCTAAAACCCTGCAGGGAAACGAGTCGGTACGCCATGGGGAAAAAAATTACATGTGAGCACTCACATTCTGAGGAAGTGAATAGGATTATCATATAAAACAGTCCATTAAGCTTAATAGCAATATTAGGTTGCAGCTTCACGGGAAAGATTTATGAGTCCCGAATGAAATTAAAATTTGCTTTGAATAATTAGTGAGATAATCTGCAGTGTTACTTCTATGCATGCAGCAATATTATCCTTTTAGTGGAATATAGCATGGGTCATTGTGCACAGCCAAATGTTGACTATCTTGTTTCAAGTTGTGAATAACTGTGGGAGGGAGGTGTGGACGAGGAGCACGTGTTCAAAGCCTACGAGCCTTAGATTTATAAAAAGGTCAAACAAGAGTCGGTGAACCAAAGTCAATAAAAATGATAAATCTACTCTAAGAAGGTTAATAAGTTTGACCTTGCAGCTGCGAGAGTCCCAGGCCTTGACCACTGAACTGTAGCCTCCACACAGGAATACCTCTGGGTTGCTGGGATGCAAGACCACACACATCACCTTGAACTGGTTGTCCAATTTCACCACCTGCTGCCCTATAAAGAGAAGAGGAAATAAGAAAGAGAGAGAGAGAAGAGAACAAGATCAATGCTTCCTCCTGAAATTATAAATCTTTACGTCTTTTGTCAGAAGTGAACTCTTGTGCTAAAAGCCAAGGTTGTAATAAGAGCAATTTGCAACATTTTGCAGCGTTAAAAATTCACATATTCAGATATTATCAAGTAGAGTTGTAACGATTAGTCACCAATTAATAAAAAGTTCATCTGCAACTATTTTTATAATCAAAAAGTGACTTTTCGAGGAAAGTGTCAAATATTTATGTGAGGATTTGACGTTTGACGCTTTGTGATAAACTGATTTTCTTTGAGGTTTGCACTGATAGTCGGACATAATAAAACATTCGAACTTGGACTCTTGAACTCGGGGATTCATAATAGATATTTTTCACTATTATCTAACATTTTACAGACAAAACAAATACTCTATTAAACAAAAAAAAAATAATCTGCAGTTGCAGCCCTGGTATCAACAAGTTTAAGTTCAGCATAAAAATGTTTGAGAAATAATAACAAAACATAAACATATTTATCATAATAAATAAATAAAAAACATCAAAAAGTTTATTTGCTTTACTGCATGGCTTCCATACTATCAAGTTTAAATATACTTTTCATTGTTCATACATCGATATATCAGATATATAATTCACAGGAAACGGAACAATTAAAGGAGTTCAGCAAGGAAACTGCAGAGGACAACTTATGTTTACACTCACTGACCAGATGCTTCACATTACTATATATAGCAGTATAAGTGTATGTATATATTGTATAAAATAAAATAAAATACAATATAATCTTCTGGATCCATGAAACAATACATTGTCCACTAGGTGATGATTGATCTCCTGTACACAAACATTTTGGCCATTAACTGTGTGTATGTGAGTGCATGCAGTGTTTTCACCCGAGTATGTTGCCTACTCAGCTCTAAGGAACACGTTTCCAGCTCAACTCTGACCCCTGGCTGGTTTCTGTCCTCTCTGGGCTGCAACATTTCCCCCGAGTCGCCAAGCAATCACCTCACGGCTGATTAATCTCTGCCCAGAGAGTATCACTCGTTCAGCTCACATCCGTCTAAACAAACCAATAAACTCTGTGTGAATGAGTTTGTAAGTGTTGTTAGGCTTAAAACAAACTAAGAGCGCAGATGTATGTGTTCTTATACACATTCAAACAGAATAAAAAGGTTCAGACTATTAAACTAATGACAAACTACTGTGGCTTGTGCTGCATGAAAAGCTTGATTAGATATTTTGTCTTTCTCCGCTGTCAAGACTAAAATAAACACAACATAAATTTCAACTATATTTCCTCTTAGATGCAAATGCTGCCGAAACTTCTCTTTGGTTTATTAATTGAGCACACTGCAAGGATCCAATCCTCCTTGTGAATCGCCCATTAGATTCCTGTGCAGTAAAGATTTTGTGTAATTAAATTGTGCCGTCGCCTTTGCTGATAAACAGTGATTCGAAAACGAGCTCACTGATAAAAGATACAGTAAATCTTGCGGTAAGTTGCTGCCAAAGATCCCAGCTCAGCTCAGTGCACCTTCTGAAATTCATGAAGGAATGATGTGTGAGGAGGGATGAGAAGCTTCATGTGAAGATCTCCGGTCAGACGCGCGATGTGAGCTTTACAGACTACTTTCATCAGATTTCGATCACGTCTTTCTGTCCCTAAAAAAAAAAAAATGCTTCACATAATCTCACACAGGACTATGGACAGTTTCTTGTGATGAAATGAATCTTGTATTTTTAAACACTGGATGCCCCAGAAAAGTGCAACAACTGAACTGTCTATCTAAAGAATTTTAATGATTGAAGATGACAGGACTGACCATAAAGAGATTGCACAGCCTTTGCGTGCAGGCTTCAGTGCATTTGCAAGAATGTGGCTGGGATATTTCCAGACAGCACAGCGGCGCATGATACGTATCAGTCTCTAAAAAGCAACCTGATTTAACCATCACTCAGGACAAAATGATAATCCCAACTAGGAGACAGGAGAGTATGAAACACTGTTTTGGCTAGAGGCGGCTCTATCTAAATCAATTAAAAACTGTCATACTCAAAAACAAAACAAAAACACTGAGGGGCTTAAATATAATTAAGCCTGACAGGGTGCGACCAAAAATTAGTTTCCTGGGAAAACGAAGAAGAAGGGTACACGAGGAACCAAGCCAGACAATGAGCCAGCAGCTCAGTCAAAAGGCTATGCAAAGTAGAACACCTCAGGGTTCAACGGCTCCTCATTAATTCATCGAACAACAAAGACCCAATCCAAAACAGTCTTTGGCAGTTAGCACACAACAAAAAAGCACTTCATTACACACTTGTTCCAGTTCCTACTGAGTCTTTTTAGAAGGGCAAATGAGTCACAGCTAATAAACTGCAGCAAAAATGGACCCTCTTTCACTTAGCGGTGGGCTAGCAAGCTCCCAAATTTCGATCGCATTGATCCAAAGTTTTAGAAAGGCAATACCGTCGGGCTCACGCTTCCTGCTTAATTGGCTTACCCGTAGCGATACAAAAAAAAAGATCTGTCATTGAGATTTAAAACTCATGTTTGGCAAGACGATGCAAAATCAACATTCTCCTCATAATAAATAGGGCCTTGTCATGTTTTAATTAAGCAAGATTAATTAGCCTGCTTGAGAGGGGAGATAAGGAAAGGCTGCAGTGATCTGTCCCTTCCTCCTAGACGGTTTACTTTGTAGTCCTGAAAGAAACTGTGGTCGCGCTGTGGAGCTGACACTCAGTGGATGACTACAGTGTTGAGGACATTAGGGATGATTGGGATGGCGGGGGTGAGCCCCTTAGAGCAGAGGGAAGCTGGGATGAAATGGATATTCTCCCTCATTACTGGATCCACCGAGGGTGCTGTCACTGCAACATAAGCACTGGTGAGAAGCACATTACTTGGTTCTAACAAGCTGTACCTAAAATATATTTTAAAAATAGTCTTTATAGGTTATATTTATAATTACTTTGATGTTTTAATGATAGTTCGCATGAAGAAAGTGCTTTGAAATCTTAATTTTACTGAAGTGTTTTATATGCTTCCTTCGACACAGTACAGCCGGACGTTCAAGACTCAATGTTAAACAATTACAACATGATAGGAAGCAAGTGCCAAAAACAACTGAAATATGGCCAAAAATATACGACCACCTGCTGTCAGATGACCAAAGTCGAAATATAGGTCACATGATAACAACTATACCAGCTCTGTGACAACAAAACATCTCCATGCACTAGAGAAGGCCCTGGGATGTGGTTGAAAGCTTTAGAAACACAAAGTAAGTAGACCTTGTATTATTATTGTTTTTTTTGTTTTTTTTTACTTAGACTGCTGTTTGCAAGGCAGACAATGAAGCTTCAAAGCTCAACTGAAATCCAAAGGAAACACAGTGAGGAAGCGTCAAGCCCTCAGTATCTGAAAAGATCACATAATTCCACAGCGTACAAGCACAAACACTGACTAACCTCCTATGCAAAGTAAAGTCTAGCTACATTTAGGAGGTGCTTATGCATTGTAATAGCAAATTTACGTTGATCGTTAAGGCTTGGATCTGTTTCAATGATCTTGAAGAGTACAAGGTCTGCACAATTAGAGTTTTGTGAAGGCACAAGTAGGCAATAGCTATCACTCTTGTTTCCCATCAAGGCTTGCTAATAACACGAGTGTTGCAAATTACACTTAATATACTGCAGATATTCACTCGGGCATAAAGTGTAATTCCTGAAGGGGGCAGGGAGATGGGACCCTCGAAAAGTAAAAATAATTCAAGCAGCTCCAAAACACCAAATGCTCAGGCTTCTGGAATCACACCCTGCTCCATGTTGGATGTTTATAAATCATATCATCACATTTTATAGAAATCAACCAATGTCTTTTACTGCTGTTAATGAATATTATGAATATTATTACGTGTGTGCCAAAGAAAGTTTTGTTTTTTCTGTCACATAACATGTAAGACCCATGTGAACCTAGCAGGTAAGCTTTCAAAGTAGGTCAAAATGCAGATATGCTTGCCAGTGGCATATGGAGGTGTGTGTGTGTGTGTGTGTGTGTGTGTGTGTGTGTGTGTGTCTGTGTGTGTTGCATGCATTGTCTCCTGGTGTGCAGGTACCTCCCTGAACATGTAAAGCAGGTGTTAACAAGGCAGAATAGAAAATATCAAAGAAAATACATTGATTGCACAAAAAAACATTGAAAACTAACAGCTAATGTTACTGGAAAATTTATAAGAAATTGGTATTAAAACTCTTGGATCATTCTCATAAATGTTAAACTAGGTTATGATTATTTAAAGTGACAGATGTAGGTTTTGGAGATAAAATTCCCAAAACACTGATGTTTTCCATTTTTTTTTATTTCTGCAAGTTAAAATGAATTTTGGGAGCACTCACTATTACATACGTGAAAATAATTATGTGTAAATAACGTTTGTTTTACAAACGATGTACCTGAAGTAGCAGCAGCAATAGCGTGTCCCACTATTGTGCTAGAACCCTGTAAATGATAAAAATCCAGGAAAAGAATGAGCACTTTCTCCACATGGACTGCATGGTTGGCAGTGTTACATTTTAAAAACAAACAATTTTCTGTGGGATGATCCCCAGTCTCAAACCCCCAATGTGACTCATTATTTTGCTCTTGCACTACTGGCACAGAAAATTGCCCGTAGGTGTGACTTTGAACATGAATGATTGTCTGTCTCTACGCGTCAGCCCCGTGACTGACTGGCGACCTGTCCAGGGAGTACCCCTCCTCTCACACAATGTCAGCTGGGATCGGTTCCAGCCGCCCACCACCCTCTAAAAGATAACCAAGTATAAGTGAAGGATGGATGGATGGATGAACTACGAGCTCATTCTTTAAATACTGTGAAACTCCATCTTACAGTTTAACTGTTGTTGAAGCCTTGAGCTACATTCATCAAATATGATTCTGCAAAGCCAAAGTGAGGTGGAAGGGCAACGTACAGCCCACTCCAACACTGGCACTGTCTTTGTGTGTTATTGGTTCATGGAAAGCAAGGACGATCTCCATTCTGCCAGTGCCCGAGGGAACCTGGACAGAGAACTCAAGCCCTGCATGCACGAACTGACGCTTCAACCTGTGGCAGCCCGTGGGTAGGTGGGCAGATTTTCCTCTGCCAGCCTCCACCAATCAGCTTTGCCAAGGACAGGCGTGAAAGCGCTGGACAACAGCTGCCACTTCACACTAATGCCCTCCAGATGAAATTCATTTATTCCACTCCCCAACTCCTGCTCTCTCTCTTTCTTTTTCCTCTGAATTTATTCTGCCTCTTTTGACTTCTTTCTCTCCTTCTCTCTTTGCATTCGTCCCCTCCCTTTCTCTTTCTGCATTATGCCTCTTAACCTGCTCTCCCTATATCCTCCTTCTACTATTGCTATTCAGCCGTGACAGCCTGTCTGTGGCCCGCTGGGAGTGGATATAAGATTGTACAAATTAAATTGGACACAGAAACAAGTGCAAAGATGGCCAAGGGAAATGGGCATACATCATTGTGTATGCATAGGCTCCTCTATAATTCCATCTCTCTGTAAACATACCAATAGGTGCAGCATTTGGTTAGGTTATGCTGTGGTGAAATCCAGGGTCAAGTGTTCTACAAGACTTTTCCCTGATCATTAAAAGGGCCTGCACACATCTCCAAACAGAGCTCAATTGAACAGAATAGGCCCAGCTGCCTTCCTTGTTAAAGCTGAGAGGCTCTGCATTACTGTGAAGAGCATAAAGATCACATTCATCCTGATTACAGTTTGACGTGGTAAACACTCAGCTCGCTCAGTATCCCATCACTCTCCGTAGATCAAATGTTAACACGAATGTCGGGAGGTTCCTCAGTTTTTAAGTATCACTGTCATAATTATGCCAAACCCTTGGTGAAGCCCTGTTATGAGTCATATGTGTCAGACATATAAAGAGCTTAACCAGTTGCTAACTATGAGGCAAATTAAGTATGCAGCTTGGCCTCTATATCCTTTTCACTGCTTGAATACTGGATGATTGGTTTTAAAGTGTCAGTGCAGAGGTGTAAGCTGTAATGCATTAAATTGCACCACAATTGTGCAGAAACTGGGCAGGAATTCCCAACTCCCATATTAATATGCAACTAAATTAAATTTTCTTCATTTCGCGCTGCCATATGAATGCTTGCTTATTGCTCTGCAGTGCCAGCACACATCTGCAGCCCCTTTCATCCTCAGAAACAATATGGTTTATTCAATTCTCGTACAAATAAATAATAATAGTGGAAAGAAAATAAATAAGAATAATAAAATATCATTAAAAAATAGAAAGAGCATTGCAGGATTGATGTGTGAGGGTTCTTTGGATGTCTGACATTACTTCAAAGCTGTTAGTTTGAACCCACTAGGACATCTCACAGCGCTGAGCGAGCCAGTGGTGAATACCAAAGTATAGGACCAAAATAAACGTTTGTTTGTTTATGTTTGTGGTTTGTGACGTTCCGGTGTAAGGTCATGGTGGCTGCTCCTGTTGTGATGTATCCATTATTGATCCCCTTCCTGGAGCTGCCTGTGTGTTTAATGGGCTGGCCAAGCTATTATCCGTAGGCTTTATTGGCAGTATTGACAGACATGCTGAGAGGGGAAGTGCAAACGGCAGCAAGTCATCACAGCGATGTGTTGACCCAAGAGATGTAGTTGCCACAGGGGCCTCGAAATAATGTCCAGAGTATGTCGGACCTCTTTGAAGTCTTTTCCTACATATATGAACACTGGAACATTAAATGTTGAATAGACATGACGGATAAATATAACATATTTCAGACTCTGTTCAGTTGAAGCAGAAAGCTGAGGTGAAACATATTTTTTTTATTTCAGCCGTGGGGAAATTCATGAATTGTCTCAGATGAAGCAAATGAACTGCTGAACAAGCAGTCTCACTGTTGTACATCGGCTGTATGAATTGTTCTCATCTTCTCTGCCATGCTTGTTAAATGTTCGCTCGCCAGAAAGTGAGGCATTTGGAACCAAATTACTGTATTATGTAACTGTCACTTTGAAAACGGTTTGTATGATCACACAAAAGGGTCGGCAAACACAATAAGCCAGCGTATTGTATTCTTTATTGTGCTGTACATATATGTGTGTAGGTCTATGTGTGTGTGAGATATAGATAGATAGAGATATTTATGTATAGAAGGAGAGAGAGCAAGAGAATGGTGTCCCATTTTCAGCACTCTCTCCATTGAAGCGAACGTTTGTCCTCCATAGAACTTAATTTAGAGGATCGACCTCCCTAAATGAGACTATAGTGTCACTACAGGTTTTCAGGTCTAAATAGCGAACAATGAAATGGAAAATGTCGCCATTTAAAAGGGGTCTGGAGCCCAGTGGATTTTGGGAACAGGCTTAAGGGAAATACATTTTTTTTTTTCCAATTAAATTTTAGGAAAAGAAAGCAATTCTTGGCTGCACTCGGTCCTTGGAATGGGATAGTTGAATGGTTGTGATGTATTTGCTCTAAAAATGCTGATTTCAAGGTTGCACCTGAAATGGGTCACGACTACAGAGAGAGAAGCAGCTTTGCAATTGGCTTTAGTTATAACAAGTTTTGGGGACCGAGGCACTCCACACATAAATTACTAGACTAACTTTAAATTTGAGTTAGAAAAAAAAATTGGCCAAGAAGTTTTGTTTTCCCACAACGCAGGCAATATGCTCGGAGAAAAATGTTTGCTGAAAAGCTGAATTCTAATTAAGCAAATGCGCTTAAGACTGCGCAGTATGTCGTGCAACAAAGGGTGGAAATCAAACTGTAGATGCCGCAGTTAAGTCAAATGCTCCTTAACCAAGCGGCTAGCAGGGCCGCAGAGCCCTGTGCAACTATTCAGATAACTGACAATCAGTCAAGCTCCTTCTCAAGCCAAACTATTCAACAGTTCCTTCTTTTAAATGCATAATTGTGATCAAAACAAGCAATAAGATACTTTGGAATATAATAAATTGTGATGAACAATTTTTAATGATTTTCTTCTAAATGACAAAAACTATGTGTGGCCCTATATTTTTTTATACGTTTGTATTTAATTTAATTCAAGTAGTCCAAATTTAGGTTTTATTAATGAGCGTTAACTGGTAACACAGTTTGGAAGTCTTGTTGCTATGGTTACCTGCAGTTTATTATACTGTATTTTGAGGTAACATACAGTGCAATCTTAACGAACACCTGCCAGTCAAAATAGTATTTTCTGCAACCATGGCATAAGAAAGTATCTAGATGCATTACATGGCCAATATATTGTTGCAATAAATAAATGTCTTTATTGAAAAATTTCAAGGTTGCTCCTGAAATGTGTCACGACTACAGAGAGAGAGGGAGAGAGAGAGAGAGAGGCAGCTTTGCAATTGGCTTTAGTTATAACAAGTTTTTGGGACCGAGGCACTCCACACATAAATTACTAAACTAACTTTAAATTTGAGTTAGGAAAAAAAAATGGCCAAGAAGTTTTGTTTTCCCACAACGCAGGCAATATGCTCTGAGAAAAATGTTTGTTGAAAAGCTGAATTCTAATTAAGCAAATGTGATGCGGTTTGACTTCCACTTCCTCAAAACTTTAAGGTTATTCAAGTTTTTTGTACCTTTGTGTGTTTTGTTATGTGACAACGTGTTCAACAGACCTGCAGAAAGAAATGTTGCTGCTCACCTGTCTCTACGTCTGTGATCACAGCAGAGTTATCAAATGAGCCGGTGAGAAGGTGTCGCCCGCAGGGGGTCCAACAGGCATCGCGCACGGCTCCCGAATGGCAGGTGTAAACCCTCAGGCATCGCCCACTCTCTGCTCCATCCCACACCTGACAGACACGGCCACATCACATCAAGCCGAACTCATAACACACCCAGACTGCAGCAACAAAGTCATTTTGATTGTGCCTAAGCTCAAACTGTTCTGGAAGAAAGTTTTCATAGCTCTACTGTGTGAAATACACAACTTCCATTTCGACTGATTGATGAGTTTAAATGGTCAAATCCAAAACACAAGGTTATATCAGTTATTTGTGCTCAGTCTTTGTACGTTCCTTTGACTCCTCGCATCACTGAAATACAAAGAAAAGTTGCTGTAGGTGTGCTATCAGGCTAAAAGTCGAGGCCGACCCGGGCATCCTTTACACCTCAAATGCCAGGTGAAATAACATGCGGTATGAGAGAAAGAAGCAGTGAAAAAAAAAGGAGACATCAGACAGCACTGACACACTGCGTTTCAAACAAGAGGAAAGGACCGGCATGCTTTGGATGAGTTTTCAGTCAGGCAGTTTACTGAGAATCAAACAGTCCAGGCCTGGTTTGGCGGCCACTGCTCCGCTCTGCGACTGAAAAGAGGAAACAAAGTGAAATGTTTCTGCCATGCCTTCGCAGATGATGAATGTAATGTTTCCTCCGGCCCTGAAAAGCTTTTCTGAGTGAATGAGAATTGGTGGATACAGTCTATCTCTTTTTCAAAGTGGTGAAAGATATAATCTAAGCCTCATCTAAATTCAATTGTTATGAAACAAAATGAAATTACTCAGCAAAGTGCCGGTGGATATATTGGCATAATATGTATACAAATCAGGCTTATTTGCTGGATTTAGGAGCAAAAGCAACCTTTATAATTAATTAATCAAACTAATTACCTTTGAGTGTGCCTATAAATCAATTCTCCGGGGGGTCTAATGGCTTTAATGGTTTCACATAGTCAGAGGTTTGCCTGATTATAGACAGAGCAGAAGTGAAAAGCACCCTGCTGCCTTCTGTTAGCCGTGACTGCCATGGCTACATTATGTACGAGCTTGCTGGTTTAAATGTGCTATCACGGTGCAAATAAAGTGCAAAAAGAGGTCTAAAAAAGCAGACAGTTAATTAAGAATGAGGTGTTAATCTGCCAGCTTGTTCTACTGTTGATTTTGTCTTTGGCTTGAGTTGTTGCTGTGGTGTTTTTTTTGCACCGTGCTTCAAAAGGATCACTTGGCACCCAGGCTGGTCAATATTGTGACATGTTTTTCATCAGATGTCCTGTTGATGAAGAGTGTGATTTTCTCGCAGACGTGTCAAAAGAGAAATGCCTCTCCCTGAAGCCCAGCCTGAAATCCAGTGGGTGGTCTGGTCTGGTGCCCGCTGAGGTGAAGTATATTACACTAATGATGAAGTATTTTTTGCTTCACCGGCAATGACAGGGCCACAGAGGAACTTTGAAGATCTGTGGGGCGCTGCAGATCCTTCTCTGCCTCTCTCTCTCTCTCTGTGTGTTTCATTATTAAAGATGATTTCTCCATACAGCGTAGGAAACACATTGAGAAATTCTGTACCACGACTCCCACAGGAGACAGGCGGGAGGGAGGGGGAGAGTGATGGACGAGGGGAGAGTGACATATCAATCCAGCAGGCAGTAGTTTAACAAACAGAATGCCAGAGATGCCTCCGGGGGTGAGAAGAAAGCACAGAGAGAGACAGAGAGTCACACTTTTAATTGCAAAAAAGCTAAATATTGTAGCAAAGCATCTATTTAGAACATTTCCATTCATCGACAACAGGATGTGCCACTTCTCTGTATGAGCTTAGGCTTAGGGAAACACTGCCATCTCAAGGCAACACGGAAATCTGTTGAACAGCAACTGATGATATCATCTAAAGTCACAAGATACTCAACTCGACGCTTTTACATAACAAGTCTGACAACGTGACAAGTTGTTTAAGCCCTGTCTGTAATGTATGATGGTGTCACTTGATATTCACCATAACAACACCATTCAATGCACACACCACTGCAACAATGTGAGACTTCGGCATGGGTGAAAATGAGCGATTGTTTATTTGCATCCTTTAATTTCACTGACCACTTAACAGACACGCAGAGCGGATCCTTGCAGATGACTCATTGGGGTAATCTGCTCCCTAAATGACTCTCGGTAATTAAAACTAAATTGGTATTCGTGTTATCAACTTAAAACCACTGCCTTACACCTGCTGTAGCCATGGTGACAACAGCTGCAAACAGGCTGGAATAATAATAGTCTGAGTCTCTGCCTCTGAGAAACTGACAGACAGGATGGAGGAGGAGAAGGCGGAAGCCTGAAGGGTGTTGGCGAGGAAACATAAGCACAAAGAGGTAAGTGTTGATGGAGTGTGTCCCCTCTATGTCTTCACACTGAGAACAGAAAAGAATAGCTGTGGACAGAGTGCAAGAGTGCTGAGAGACATAATCGATGTAGCTGCACAGTGTATCAATAAGGAAGCGATAATGTATGACAAGCTGCCATGACACAAGAAAACAAACAACGGCGTGGAGTGGCATTCTGACGTGTGTGCCTGTAATTTTATAAACCAGGACACCCGAAAGTTTACTATTATACTTAGACCACGGCGCTTATCAAACAAAAAAGTTATAAACTGGACTGGGATAGTTGAATGGTTGTTATGTATTTGCTCTAATAATGCTGATTTCAAGGTTGCACCTGAAATGGGTCACGACTACAGAGAGAGAAGCAGCTTTGCAATTGGCTTTAGTTATAACAAGTTTTGGGGACCGAGGCACTCCACACATAAATTACTAGACTAACTTTAAATTTGAGATAGGAAAAAAAATGGCCAAGAAGTTTTGTTTTCCCACAAAGCAGGCAATATGCTCGGAGAAAAATGTTTGTTGAAAAGCTGAATTCTAATTAAGCAAATGCGCTTAAGACTGCACGGTATGTCGTGCAACAAAGGGTGGAAATCAAACTGTAGATGCTGCAGTTAAGTCAAATGCTCCTTAACCAAGCGGCTAGCAGGGCCGCAGAGCCCTGTGCAACTATTCAGATAACTGATAATCAGTCAAGCTCCTTCTCAAGCCAAACTGTTTAACAGTTCCTTCTTTTAAATGCATAATTGTGATCAAAACAAGCAATAAGATACTTTGGGATATAATAAATTGTGATGAACAATTTTTAATGATTTTTTTCTAAATGACAAAAACTATGTGTGGCCCTATATTTTTTTATACGTTTGTATTTAATTTAATTCAAGTAGTCCAAAGTTAGGTTTTATTAATGAGCGTTAACTGGTAACACAGTTTGGAAGTATTGTTTCTATGGTTACCTGCAGTTTATTATACTGTATTTGAAGGTATCATACTGTGCATTCTTAACAAACACCTGCCAGCCAAAATAGTATTTTCTGCAACCATGGTATAAAAAAGTATCTAGATGCATTCATGGCCAATATACTGTTGCAATAAATAAATGTCTTTATTGAAATAACCGCTTGTGACTCTGAATGTCAGCACATCTTATTCTCTGTTTTCATTTCTTCATTCCTTTTTACATGACCGCTTATTCTTATCAGGGTTGCAGGGGGCTGGAGCTGATCCAAGCTGACACTGGGCGAGAGGCAGGGTACAGTTCAATACAGGGCTGACACATAAAGACAAACAAGCATTCACACTCACATTCACATCTGGGGGCAATTTAGAGTCACCAATTAACCTATTAGACCTGCATGTCTTTGGACTGTGAGAGGAAGCTGGAGAACCTGGACAGAGCCAACAGAGACATGAGGAGAACATGCAAACTCTATTACAGAATTAAGTCTTCATAACACCTCATAATCCCGCAATTCTGGTTTAAATCAAGCTTGATACCAGTTCCAACACTGGACCATCTTAAATTAGCTAAAAGATTAGCTAAAGATCTCTGGTGTATTTGAAAATCCTCCACTGAAATTGAGCGAAATGTCTCACCAAACATGCACAGATGAGTAAGAGTATTTCATATGCTTTTTTATCTATTGGTTTAACACTCTGAGATAGAGAAGAAGAGAAATCCTTGCATACAAACAGCCAAGTCTCCTCCTCTCCTCGTCTCGACCATCTGCTCTAAACCGCCCGTTCCAGGTGCCAAAAGAGGTGGCTGCCATACTGCTGCACTTGTATGATTATGCAAATTGGCTCATGCATATTTAAATTATTAATTATTTAGAGTCCTCTTAGGATATTGGTGGCGTACGCGGTTTTGTGCTGGGATAGAAATATTTAGTCACCGGCAGACACCTGCATGACTTGACCTTTATGGTAGGGAAATGAGGGATTGTTTTCCTGGTGTGAAATACAGAAAAAGGAAGAGGGGTAGGGGGAGTCAGAAAAAGAGAAAGAGAGAGAGAGAGACAGATAGGAAGTCCCATGGGTCCTGACATATATTCAACTGACAGTGACAGATATGATTCTAAAGAAAGTGGTTTGTGGTACATTTATAAATTGACACAACAGGGCTACAGTCTATGGGGCAGATATTATCGCACTGCCTTTAACGCTGTGCCAATTACACTGAATGTCAGGTGAGTGATTATCCCCTTAGACCTCCCTGATGCACTTGGCACCTGCCTGAAACTATACTGATAAATGGATTATTGTGCCAGGCAAAAAAAAAAAAAAAACACTATTTCAGACCACCTTTCGCAGTCACACTGAGAAAGGAGGACACATTTTATCACATGGAATAAACATCAGAATTATGACTAAAACATGAATTGAATAAGTCAGATTAAATAAAATATAATACAACAGATTGAAAGCACTGCACAACAGAAACACTTTTCACATTTCATAGCCTCTGTAAGTCAGCAGATTTGTTGCATCATACCTTGAAAGTCTTGTCCATGGACGCAGACAGCAGCAGATGACTGAGATGAGGCACGGGACACCATTGCACTGTGTTGACCGGACCCTGGTGGCCTCCCAGGCTCATCAGAAGCCTCCTCGGTATCCCTGCGGCGCCGGGCTTGTGCGCAAGATACGGCTTTACTCTCGGCGACACTTCTGACAGAATTTGGCTTGCCCTGGTCTGATTCCCTGGGACTTGTTCTGCTGAGTACTTTGGGTCCGCAGTCTCTACTGAAGTAGCGAGTCTCTGTCTCTTGGGGATGTACGGTCTGACAACAGATGGGACAGTGTGATGCCTTTTTTCTGGTTTTAACTCATTGCCGAAGCTTGGCTTGTGAGGAAGAGTCTGCGGTGCTGAGATCTTTCCCTGAGTTGCACGTGAACTTAGTGGATCTGTGGTATATCTAAATTGTTTCTCTTGTGCTGTAACATCACTGCAATATTTTCTTTCCCAATCAAAATAGCTGTGTGGCTGTGAGTGCAGCTGTGATGCAGAACTGCTACTTCCATGACGTCCCAACACTGACTCAGGGTCAGGTGTGAAGCTGTGAGTGCTTGGTGTTACCTCAGAGGAATTACACACTCTGACCTCTTGGTTTTGTTCACAAAATCCAGTTTGGACAGCAGCTGGCGGTCCCTCCTTCGTTTGCTCAAGAGAATCATCCTCTGACTCTGAATCCTCGTAGGCCACTAATGAAGACATCTCAACATGATGACACTCTGTTTGAAAATAAAGAGACGACAACAACAACACGTGAGATGTCAGTGCAGGTAATCCATTAGAGGC
Organism: Sciaenops ocellatus; assembly: GCA_033000465.1. Taxonomy (NCBI): domain Eukaryota; kingdom Metazoa; phylum Chordata; class Actinopteri; family Sciaenidae; genus Sciaenops; species Sciaenops ocellatus. Next base: position 11,362,179 of record CP136878.1, on the reverse strand, counting down.
CCCACGGTGACATCTAGTGGCTGCTTGGATTTCTGCATCTAAATGTAGCATACTTGACCTGACAATGTTTACAAATTCTTCGTTAATTGTCATTGATGGGGTGAAATGCATAGAAGGCAGGTCGAGACAAAATATGTGGAAGAAAAATCCATTATTGGCTCATTTTATTTAAAAAATATACGGATAGGAAGATCATTTCCACAGCGTTAACATACAGTGCTGCTCAAAAGTTTCATTTTGGAGTTCTATTGTTTCACCCTGATTTCCTTATTTAATTAAAACCATTATTTTTTTATATGAAATAACAGGTGCAGGTTTATCAATTCAATATACTCACTAAAAAAATCAATTGTGTAGTCAAGACTAAATTAAAAAGAGTTTTTGGTCAGCTGAAAGTTTGTGAACCCTGAGCTGCATTGGTTAAAATAAGCAGTTAAGTAGAATCAGGCGGGACAAATCAATCATGCCAAGAGGAAGTGAGATCTCAGAGAGGACCTCAGGAAGAGGGTAGTGACAGCACATTAGTCTGGGGGAAGCTATGAAGTCATCTCAAAAATAATTTGAGCTTCATCGTTCCAACGTGAGGCAGATCATCTACAAATGGAGTGCACTGAAAAAGACAACAACTCTGCCTGGAAGTGGACGACCTTCTAAAATATTAACAAGAGACACAAGAACAATGGTAATGGCAAATATCCTCCAAAGTAGATGTGAGAGACTGATGAGTCACTACAGAAACTGTTTGGTCGAGGTTAGGAGTTGCAATATCCTGTTCACTGAAGGGGTTCACATACTTTTGCACCCATGAAATCTGATTTTTTTTTCACAAATCAACCACTTTTTTTTAAAATAAAGAATGACAACATAACCATTTCTTTTGTTTGAGTCCGTTATTTGGAATGTCAGTATTGTGAATTGGGGTATAACTTAACATTTAATAAGGTTATTTTAGTATTTTTTACAAGAAATCTGACCATTGCTGTAGGGTTCACAAACTTTTGAGCAGCACTGTATGTACAAAATATTTTATTTAATGTAAGTATTACATTATAGATGCATAATTATTTGGAGTGTCAGTATTGTGAATTGGGGTATAACAAGGTCCAGTGTGTAAGATTTGGCGCCTTTATTTTCAGAATAAGGTAGACATGGAATATAATATTCATAATTATGTTTTCATGCATGTATAACCACCTTAAAATAATAATCTTTTTGTTTTTGTTACTTTAAAATTATCCTTTTATATCTACAGTGAGAACGGGTCCTGTTTGAAACACAGAGTTTCTACAGTAGCCCAGAACAGACAAACTAAATAGTGACTCTAGACAGGGCCCTTAAAGTGTTGTTTCTCCTTTACACTAGGAAGGTGAGGGTGATGTGAGGAGATTGCAATACAGCGATTAGACCTCTAGATGCAACTAAATTATACACACTGGACCTTTAACATTAAATAAGGTTATTTTAGTATTTTTTACAAAAAGAAAATCTGACAATCGCTGTTAGGGTCTTTTGAGCAGCACTGTAACCAACGTTAAGTTAAACGGGGGTAAATTGTCTTGTTAAGTCAACACATAGCCAAAACAGAGAGCTCATAGCTGGTTTAATTACTACGTTTGGACAGAGCTAAGTCACTATTAACCAAATCATGTTGTCTGTTAACGTTAGCTGACTTATAAACGTAATTTAGAGACAGCAGGCTGACGCTGTCACACAACGGTACGAAGTTTACGTCTAACCGCAGTCACTATAGCAAAACTAGCCAACAGTTAACATTACTGGCTTGAATTTCTGATTTAAAGCCTCATTTAGTCCACAGATAAAAGCTTGACCTGAGAGCAAACTGTTGTAGCTACCTGTCACCTGGTTAAACCATCAATAATCGGACTTCTGTGCGTTGAACGGTCACAAAACAAACCGTCCAAAATCCCGCAAAATCATTGGCGTTAATGCGGACTTTCAAAATAAAAGCAATGTTTCTATATGCCAACTCATGTCAGGGCCTGCCTATGCGTGAAAGCTTTTATTTTGAAAGAAGCCGGAAACAGAAGCGGCTGTCTCACTCCTCCGAATCGTGTTAGCAACAGAGACGGTTGGCATCAGCGAAGATGCTCGTGTTATATATATTTAGCTTAATTAACTGGAGTTTCTGATAAAATATAGCAAACATTCCGTGTATTAAATTTATTCAACAGGGTTTTCCAAGCTGGCACTTTTTCCGCCGATTAACTCATAGCGGAACTTTTGAACAACCCCGTTTTGCCGAGGGGAGAGTTTGATTCAGACACTACCTCACACAGGCTGATGCAAGTTAAATGAGTGAGCTGTCAGCTGTGTGAAGAATACTGCGCGGTATGATCACTGTATTTATCTATAATTACATCAGTTAACCAGTTATTTAATGTAATGTCTATAAGTTTATCATTTATGACGCATGGCAGCGTGAAGTGAATCTGGTATAGACGATTAGCGAGCTCAGTTAGCTGTGGTGTGTTCACATATGTGAGTCTTCACAGCTGCTGTGGAAAGAGACACAGTAATGCCAGAGCAGATAAAGCCTCCGTAATCCTGTTATTATTACTATATACTGTTATTAACAATAACATTACCATCATATCATCAGTACTGTTACCATCATCTTGCCACTGCACCTTATCTACCTATTTATCTTGTGTTTTTTAAGTGTCCTTGTCCCATTCTGTGTTTTTATTTCTTTTACCTCAGTATTTTATTCTATTGTATTTTTATTGTATTCAAATGTACCTGACTGCTATGATGACCTAATTTCCCCTCGGGGATTAATAAAGCCATCTATCTATCTATCTATCTATCTATCTATCTATCTCATACTAGAAGCTATTCAGAACATGTCACGTAATTTATGTATCAATTATGTGTTTATATTTAATCACTATATTCTTTATTACTACATTTTTATCCTTGTCTATACATACATATACATATAGATATACATATTTATATATATAGTTACCTTTTTATATGTACATAGTTTTTTGTTCTTGCCTATGTTTATGTCTATGTTTACTTGTCAAGTTCTCTGTTTTGTTTTTTAACTGTACCTGTGTCTATATCTGTATGTTCTACGAGAGCAAAGTGTAACCGGAGTCAAATTCCTCGTGTGTGTACACATACCTGGCGAATTAAAGTGATTCTGATTCTGATTCTGATTACAAGTCAGTGTGAAGACGATGACAGACTGTGAAGGAGCCATGAGTCCAGTGGAGCTCTACGAGAAACTGACAGCACAAGGAGACCAAGTCAGAGCCTTGAAAACAGCTAAAGCTCAGAAAGTAAGTGCTCATAAACTACTGTGTAAAAATGATAATATGACTCTGTGGATTAGTTATTAAAGAGTTGGTTCATTTAAATTTAAAAAGAATGTATTATCACTCATTGCCAGTGGTATCTAGTCCTACAGATGGATTTGTTTTTAATTGCCTCGGTTTTGAGACTTGTGCCACATAATTTATACCACAATAACTAGTCCTTTAATATCTGTGGGTGTGATATACTTTTAGAAGCAATGTTTCAAATCAGTGAGCCAGACTATTTTATGCTCAGATTAGATTTTAATTAGATTCTTGCATCAGTGTGATGTGCTTTTATTTGTTAGGTGTTTAATTTACTGGATTAGCCAAAAAGAAATCCCGTGTAATTGTTTTACTCCCTGAAAATGCATCATATATGTGAATATATAATACAATATTGTGATATAAAATTACACACACTGTGAGATTCTTATAATCCAAGTTAACAGCACTGAAAAGTGACATTCAAAAAAATTTAACTGTAACATCTTGACCCAGAGTAACCCGGGCATTGTTTCTAGATTGACACGTGACAGTCTTTAACTGGATTTCTTTAAAATATAGTTTTTAACTCTCCATTCACCTCCATTGTTTTTGCGGGTGCAGAAATCTTAGAAGCAGATAAGACAGCTGAAAACAAAGTTAACTGCACTGGTATATAATTTGGGTGCACTAAGAATTGCTTTTACACTGCCACTTAGATCTGTTGGGATTTGGCTGCTTTTATTTGTGTGCGTCATCTAACAGCAGTGTTTGGGTTCCTCAGGCCGATATTGACGCTGCTGTCCAGTTGCTGCTAAAACTGAAAGTGGACTACAAACAGATGACAGGTCAGGATTACAAAGCAGGTTGTCCACCCTCAGAAAACACTGTTGCTCCTGACAACGGGCCAGCAGCAGATGGCGCTGATGATGAAGACACGGTTGACCCATGGAACGTTTCCACCACCAACGCCAAGGGAGTGGATTACGACAAACTCATAGGTAAGCCTGAAATGAGTTTCAAGTGAGGCCTGAAGCTGAAGTTTAGGGTGTCTAGGTAGCTCACCTGGTTTGAATTCAGCCCTCTGCCCTTGGCTATATGTCACCCTCTCTCCCTCTTTCCTGTCAATCTTCAAGCCTGAAAAAAGAGCTGAAAGTTATATGTCAAATGTATATTTTTAGTTTTTTATTTAAATATGAATGTCAGTGATATATTTCTTAATATGGAGGTAATTTAGGTGTACTGTTATTTAACCTGTACAATTCATCTTGTGTCATGTCTTTCTTTAGTGAGGTTTGGCAGCAGTAAAATTGACAAGGAACTGGTGGACAGAATAGAAAAAGTTGCGGGACAGCAGCCTCACCGCTTTCTCCGAAGAGGAATGTTCTTTTCACACAGGTCAGCATTTTAGGTACTGGAAATGTTCAGAAATGAAAGAAATAATCGTTTTCTAGTTTCTAATTCTTGACTTCCACTGTATGCGTGTTTCACAAATGACTGTAGCACGTCTTCTTTGATATTCAGTTATTCTGAAACCTAAGGGAAGTTAGTCAGCATAAAAATTTACGTTTGAACATTTGACCCCATTGAGATTTTCCTATTAAGTAAAACAAATGATTGTCAGAAGGTGACAGATCATGTGGGAATGATAATAAATTCCTTTCCTCTTGTTGCTGTTCCTGGCAGAGATATGCATCAGGTACTGGATGCGTATGAGAAGAACAAGTCCTTCTACCTTTACACTGGCAGAGGCCCGTCCTCAGAGTCCATGCACGTTGGTCACCTCATCCCCTTTATCTTCACCAAGTGAGTTCACTCTCAATAATGTATTGATATCAAAGAGCTGTCTGACCCAAAAGGCAGGGTTAAGTGTTAAATCAGCAAGGCACAATCTCAAAATATGATCCAAATCATTCACCAGTGCAGCTGATTTTACAGAGTTATAACTGAAGCTTCTTTGTTTCAGATGGTTGCAGGATGTATTCGACATCCCCCTGGTGATCCAGTTGACCGACGATGAGAAGTATCTGTGGAAGGATCTAACACTAGAAGACTGTAACCGCTTCGCTGTGGAAAATGCCAAGGACATCATTGCCTGTGGCTTCGATGTCAACAAGACCTTCATCTTCTCTGACCTCGACTACATGGGGTAAAATATGACAACAAGCTGTCTTTATATTCCTATCTGGCAGACCTTAGTGCTGAGGTTTCATATGATGCATTAGAAGTCCCAACATTGGAATAAAAATGTTATTTTAGTCTTATTTTTCTATTATTTTATTTTTATTTTCTGCAGAGCATCACCTGAATTCTACAGGAATGTGGTGAAGATCCAGAAGCACGTGACATTCAACCAGGTCAAAGGCATCTTTGGCTTCACAGACAGTGACTGCATTGGTAAGGCAACTAAAGAATCATTGAACTCAACTCACAGTACTTTGGGAAGAGGAAGAAATTTGAAATCAAGTGTCTAGTTTTTGGTTACAGTGCTGCAATTTTAAAAGGCCAAATTCTCATAATTGGCTGCCAAACACAAAGGGATATTTTCAAGATGTGATTTCATGTGTACAAAAGTGTCAATAGTTTCGTTGGTTATTTATGGTGTTTATTATTTTTCAGGAAAGATCAGCTTTCCAGCCATCCAGGCCGCACCGTCCTTCAGTAACTCTTTCCCACACATCTTCGGAAGCAGAAAGGACATACAGTGTCTCATCCCCTGCGCCATAGACCAGGTCAGGACAGCAGCACAGTAAAAAAATACCACAGCATTAGCAATTGTATGTTGCAATGACGTGTTTGTATCTATGCTCTCGCTCATCCAGGACCCCTACTTCAGGATGACCCGTGATGTAGCTCCAAGGATCGGTTATCCCAAACCAGCCCTGCTTCACTCCACCTTCTTCCCCGCCCTGCAGGGAGCACAGACCAAGATGAGCGCCAGTGACGCCAACTCCTCTATCTTCCTCACTGACACACCCAAGCAGATCAAAAACAAGGTTCTGCTATTAATAGTTATTACAATCAGTAGTTGGATTTATGTTGTATATGATTGATGACTGACCGGTCTGACAAATGGAACTGTTACTCACAGATCAACAAACATGCATTTTCGGGAGGAAAAGACACAGTGGAGGAGCACAGGAAGTATGGTGGAAACCCAGACGTAGACGTCTCCTTCATGTACTTGACCTTCTTCCTGGAGGATGATGAGCAAGTGGAGAAGATCAGACAGGTGAGGGTGGACATCAGAGAAAACAAATGATATTGTCCGGACTTTATTTCTCTGTGTGAATCACACTCTTTCCTTTGTTGTGTTTTCATTTTTCTCTCTATGACTCCTCTCCAACTTCCTTTCTGTGCACACCATCCACTCCCACTCATTCAATCTCCTCTCTGCAGGACTACGCAAGTGGAGCTCTCCTAACAGGAGAACTGAAGAAGATTTTGATCGAGACGCTGCAGCCAATGATCGCCCAGCATCAAGAGCGACGCAAACAAGTCACAGACGAGACAGTCAAGCAGTTCATGACACCCAGGCCTTTAAATTTTAAATTCTAGACTGCTTGAGTGTCAGCATTCATCATGTCACAAATCTCAGTACAAGAAGAAATAATTAATCCATCTTTTTCCATTGAAGTTTATCGTAATATGTTATTATGGGAAGACGGACATTTTCTCACAAACTCTGCTTCTGGACTGGAGAGAAATTAAAATGTAAATTGCTGGAACAATGATGTGCTTCGCTGTGTCAAACTCAGCATGGCATTGCCCGAGCCTCCATGCTAAATGTCATGCTACTTGTTACCTTCCCGCTGGCTGCACCAAATGTACACATTTGTCTTCATGAAGTGTTTGTGTTTGCAGCACTGCTGTAACATCACACGAGCCTTGAAATCAGCTCTGGATGAATGACTATTAAAGTGGAGTACAAATGTACATTGTTGCATAAATCTGCTTAGTGACCAACAACAACACAGTTACACACTCTGAAAACGGTTGGTTAAGAAGTCTTACTGTGATTGGGAAAAAAAAGGCTTCACTGTGTTGTTATGTTGTATATGGTGTGAGAGAGATGGTTGTAATGATGATAGGAGACACATTATAAGATGTCTGAGTTTTAGGATTAAGAGCTTGATGACATATCAGTAGGCTATCAGTGTCTTACTCAAAAGAACTAAAGCAAATGTATTATTATCAAAAAGGGACTTGGCTCTAGGTAACTAAAGAGTGAAGAAGTTTTACTGAACATATGTCCAGATTAAACATTAAATTGTACATGAACAACAAAAATATCTTTTTAAAACACATACAGTGCTGCTCAAAAGTTTGTGAACCTCTTGAGCATTTTGGACTTTTCTATTGTTTCACCCTGATTTCCTTATTTAATCAAAACCATTATTTTTTTTTTATATGAAATAGCAGGTGCATGTTTATAAATTCAGTATACTCTTTCTTAAAAAATAAAGAGTAACTGGTCAACTTATGTAGGTGCAAAAGTTAGTGAACCCTGAGCTGCATTGGTTAAAACAAGCAGTTAAGTAGAATCAGGCGGGACAAAATGGTGTCTAAATTAACCGCTGAAATGGACCAATAACATCAGAGATGTTTAGGGACGAAATTGTGCATCACTGAGTGAAACAGAGATAAAACCAGGTCACTTTAGTCTTACCCGGGTGAACCCACACAGGTCAATCATGCAGAGAGGAAGCGAGATCTCAGAGAGGACCTCAGGAGGAGGGTAGTGACAGCACATTAGTCTGGGGGAAGCTATAAAGTCATCTAAAAAAAATTGAGCTTCATTGTTCCAACATGAGGCAGATCATCTACAAATGGAGAGCACTGAAAAAGACTGCAACTAAAAGTGGACGACCTTCTAAAATATCAGCAAGAAACACACGAAAAATGATAATTCAGGTAAAAGCCAACCAAAACATAACATCTAGAGATTTGCAGACCTCTCTTGCTGCATCTGGGACACGTGAATGCTTCCACAATAAGAAGAACAGTCAATCAACATGGCTTACATGGAAGGATTCCTAGGAAGAAGCCTATGCTCACAAAAAAGAACAAAGCTGCCTGTCTCAACTTTGCCAGAGAACAACTGGAGAAACCCGAAGCTTTTTGGAAGTCCATTCTGTGGACAGATGAGTCCAAAGTTGAACTGTTTGGTCACAACCAAAACTGCCATGTTTGGCGAAAAATCAACACTGCATACAACCAAGGGAACCTTCTCCCAACAGTGAAGCATGGTGGTGGGAATGTTAAGATCTGGGCTTGCCTTACATCCTCACAACCTGGACAACTCCACACTCCACTCCACATAATTGAAATGCTGTGGCGGGACCTGAAGTGAGCAGTTCATGCCACACGCCCATCCAACCTCTCAAAACAGGCTGCGTTCTGCAAGGAAGAGTGGGCAAATATCCCCCAAAGTAGATGTGAGAGACTGATGAGTCACTACAGAAACCATTTGATCGAGTTTATTATTTTATTATATTATATTATATATGAAATTATATATATTATATTATATTATATATAGTATATGAAAGGAGGTGCAGTATACTATTAACTGAAGGGGTTCACATACTTTTGCACCTATGAAATCTGAGTTTTTCTTAAATCAACCACTTTTTTTAAATAAAGAATGACAATATAACCATTTCTTTTGTTTGAGTCCGTTATTTGGAATGTCAGTATGGTGAATTGGGGTATAACTTAACATTTAATAAGGTTATTTTAGTATTTTTTGCAAGAAATCTGACCATTGCTGTAGGGTTCACAAACTTTTGAGCAGCACTGTATGTACAAAATATTTTATTTAATGTAAGTATTACATTATAGATGCATAATTCTGTTTAATTTATATATGGTCACACAGCATTCCTTATAGATGCACCAAAACTCCATCTTCATGGGTGATGGTACATTTGTTGTCACTTTTCAATAGGAAGCCCTCTGACACTGCACCTGACACACCTTCACCATGTAGGCACAACTCTGCATTCAAACATTATTTTTAGATTAGAAAAATAAGAATACAAGTATGACACTGGACAGCTATTAGCGAAGCTGTCAACTCACTAGTTTTGTATTGTAATTGTATTGTAAGAAGTTCTTAAGTACAGCTGTCCATATTTATGAATGTGCAAAGCATTCTAGAGGTACATGGAGAGATGGTGGAGTGATGGGCAGCACCGTAGCAGCTCCCTTGGGGCAGTTGGGTTCGGCATCGTGCTCAAGGGAAACCTCTGGAGTGCCCAGGAGGTGAACTGGCACCTCTCCAGCTACCAGTCTATGCTCCATACTTTGGTGCACGCTGCACTTGAACCAGCCACCCTCAAAAACTCAGGCTGCGAAATTCACATAAAAAGCAAAAGTGAGCAACTGTGAGCCAGTGTTTGGTTTGTCTGCTCAGGGCTACTGTAGAAAAATGGTGGTCCAACATGGCGGACTCCACGGAAGAGGACCCACTCTCTCTGTATCTATAGAAGGCTCAAACAAAACACAATGATTCTTATTTTCAGGCAATTTTACACAAATTAAAACACGCTAACGAATATTACATTCAATTCCTGCCTGGACCTTTAATCCTGTGAAATTTTGCACATTCCTGCACATATATATTTCATATTTTTGTGTTTCTTTTTATGTTTATTGACTCTTGCAGAACTTGCTTTTTATTTTCTCCCACTCTGTTTGCACCAAAATACCAAAGGAAATTCCTTGCATGTGTAATCTTGGCTGATTCTCTCCCTATAGAGAGACTTGTTGCAGCAGCAGGTCTGTTTTATTGCAGACACGCCGCACATGTGTGTGTGTGATGCTGGTGTCCTGAACTCTGGTTGGATGCACACGCATGCTTGACGGTATCCATCATGATAACACTGTTGATTTTGACGGTGGGGACGGTCACGGGAAGGATCAGCAGTGATAGGGATAGTTTGCTGCAGTGTCCAGCTCCAGCTCCAGCTCCAGCAGCAGCCAATGGGTTTGAGGGGCGGACAGTACCCGCTAGGGGAGTTGTCCACCTCCAAGTAATCCGATTGGGTTGCGTTAAAAAAGGGCAAACACGCTTCTTCTTCTTCCCCCTACTTTGAACACCCGCCTCTTCATTTCACGGTTACAGAAATAGAAAAAGGTTGGGCAGAAAGAGAGCCTCCTTAATAGTGAGAAGTGAGGACACATCAGCAGAAAAAACAACCAAGTTCCGAGTCTTTAATCGGAAGAAATCGGTATCTTCCGTTTGTCAGCATCAGCAACGTCTAGAAAGAGCTAACCGGCTCGGTGTTCAGCCGAGCAAGGGGGGGTTTGTAAATAACCAAATTTAGACAGATTCCGGGACATTTATAACAAAGTACCCACCTCTAGAAGGCTTTGTGTGTTTAAGTTTGTCAGCCACCGAATACGCTTGGCACATTTCAAACGATAGATTTGTGAGGGAATGGCATTGGACTTCGCTGCGGGCTGCATAGGAGGTAAGTAAGTTAGCTCAGCCACGTTAGCCAGGTTAACAAGTTGAGAAGCTAACTAGCATTAGCCAGCCTTTTATCATGCAACGCGTGGACAGCTCCAGGTCTGTCCCCAACTGCCACGTATGAGAAGAATTACAAACAAACAAACAAACAATAAAGACAGGGTAGAGACTTGAAATAAAAAAAAAAAGCTTCAGCTGGTTTTATTTCTCCTTGAACACCCGAGAGGATAATTTACCGGATGTAACGTAAAGTATGTGAAGTAGCATTCCATACTTGGAGCTCAGGGAGTGGTGTTTATGTTGTGTTGTCATTCATAAAATACAAAGTTTTATGTGAATTAAACTTTTATTTATTGAACTCTCATCTAGCTAACCTTTAAAATAAGAATAAGCAGTGTCAGATACTCTCTAAAAATATCAAGTTATTATTAAATTTTGTCATTATCAGCCTGTATTGTGAAATAACCCTCACCACTCCTTCCTCCTTAGGGAGTAACCAACACCTTAGAGGGGGAAAAAAAAGTGTGCAAGTTCATGTTTCCTGTTTTTTTAAAAGGAGGTCGCCTGTGATTCTTTCTAAACTCTCTAAACTCCTGGGAATTTAGTCAGCTGTTTTGTCTTTGCCCCCAAGGCCAAGGTCATCCCAAACTGCAGCAGCACATCCAGATAATCTCACCACAGAGCACAGGCCCTGATGTGATGCAGGAATATAGCCTGATTTGTGCTGTTCATAGTTCTATATTCCCCTAAAATGACTCATTATTTTGTTATTCATTCAGTCATTCATCAGAAACAGGTTTATTACTGTGTAGGTTTTCATGTACAAGGAGTTTGTCTTAATGTTTTGGTGCATAACAACTAAAAAGATAAAAAAAAATCAAGTACTGGAAGATATAAATGTATTGATAATATGATTTTAAAACCAAAAGAGCTGCACAGTTTTGTGCAGAAAGCACAGTAAGAGTGTGATACTCTTATAAACATCCATGCAACAGTGCTCGAACACCATTTTAATATTATTATTATTAATCATTATTATCAGTAGTAGTAGTAGTAGTAGTATAACTTTATTTTGGATACATGTAAGAAAGAAAGGTCCATAGCATGTTAGATAAAGAGACATAATACACAATAAATAAAAACAGTAAATACATCTCAACACATATGCAATCATTTAATTGAAAATCTTTTTGCATTCCACTGTTTGAATTCAACATTACGTCCTCGGTAATGACAACTCATTTTGTCAGGTTAATCATCAGAGCAGAGTGAGTCATGCAGACATGGTTGCAGATGTGATGTGTGGGAAAAAAAAGAAGATTCATTATGAAACTGAAATGAATGAATGTGTTCTACTGTATACTAATACAACAGTCAACCACAAGTGTGTTACATCTCATCATTAGATCTCTGATGATTGAATATCTCTTGTCCGATAAGTCCTAATATGACATGGTCAGAAGTTAATATATAATATGTGTAGAATTGATTTTTGGCTCGTTGGTATATGTCAAGGACGGGGCACTGTTAAGCTTTCGTCACTGGGTACAGTGCAGTGACCAGCTGATTCTTTGCTCAGACTCTGCTGTTGTGAAATGAACCACCTGATCATACGCCACTTTCTCCCCCCCACCCCAAATCAAACCGCGTCCGCAATGGGTCACTGTGATTAATCGATATTAGGCAATAGGATAAAATATTTTCCTAATATTTGGCTCTAGTTGGCATTGCCGTGGTGCTTTTATCAGGCCAAGAAGACAACGACTAACTGGTGACTAATTGGTCATTTCTAGTGTGATTTTTTTTTTTTTTTTTTTTTTTTTTTTTTTCCTTCAGTCTCGTCTCTTGTTTTTCAGGTGCTGCTGGTGTTTTGGTGGGACATCCGTTTGACACTGTGAAGGTGGGTGTCTTGTTCGATCATCTTCACTATTTACTAATGTTAGGCAACGACATGATCCAGTACTGCGCTGTTAAAATGTTGTAAGTCAGACGACTCTCTTGTCAGCCTGAATTTAAACCTGAAGTTACACAGTCTACAATAGGAATGACATAACTGAGCTAGAAGAATGATTGATAACTGAAGGTTTGTTAACGTTGTTAATAATAATATAAGGATTTATACAGTATAGAGAGTAACACCTTCAGCAGGTTGTAAAAGAGAGAACTTTAGCTTCTTTATATCATTGTCCACCACCAAACAAGTTAGAAGTATTATATCTGATAGATACTTGTATGATCAGCTTTTATCAGTGTACATAGAAGTTTAAGGAGGTGCACTCACTTCCTTTTTAGATTTTAATGAAATAATCATTCATAATCATACATCATAGACATTGTTTATGGACATTGGTTTCCGTTATGTCATTCTCTAATCGAAAAAATGATTGTTTTCAACTAAGAAACTCAGAGTCACATGGTGTGTTATGATTCAGTAAACTTGTCTACGCAGTAGTCTGGCTCAAAGCTACAGAAAGAGGTGAAAACAAGCGTTAAATACATAGCACACAATTGTTTGAATTTGCAGCTTCCACTTGCATACACACAGAGATGGTGAATGGTTTGGTTGTAGCTCTTTTGTGCCTTGCTTTTAATGTCACTGTGTTGTAGATGAGAGTGAGAAATAAACAACCTCTCCATGGAAATGTGACCTAGTAAGTATGGTCAAGTATGGTCTTTTTTTTCCCCCTCTCACCCAATGTCTTGTCTTGAGCTGTAGAAATATAAAGCACAGAGGACATTTTGTTTTTTGTACAACTTCATAATCCGTAGATTTTTTTTTCTCCTCCCTCATATTGCACCCCTTAAGCATCCTTTTTTATCCTGAAAACAACCATTTCAAAGCACTGTTGCCTGCTTGTTTCCCTTTAACCCTGTATTAAAACATGTGGATTATAGTTGTTGTGGCCTTATTTCGCTGTCGTACAACTCTAACATGAGGACTGTCACCCACAGGTGAGGCTGCAAGTTCAAAATGTGGACAAACCTCTGTACCGTGGGACATATCACTGCTTCCAGTCAATCATACGCCAGGAGTCGGTAAGCTTCCTCTTAATGTTTCACTCCGTTTTTAAATATTATTTTTCTTGGGCTGCTTTTTAAATATGTCATGGCTGTCGAGTAACGTGCGTAGGTCTCGCCATGTGCCGCTCACTGTGCCAACGTGGAGGCCGATCCAATTGAAGTGTCCAGTTGCAATCCTATCTCTAAACACAGGCATCATTCAGCAAGTTCCTAACATGGGGTGTTAGGGGTGAAAAGGGAGGGGGGGAGTGTCTGTCAGCTAGGGTCAGAGAGGAGCTTAGACCTGCATGGGCTAAATAAAGCTTTGGACGTCGTGCCATTTGACGTGGAGTATGCTTGGTCTCTATGAATCTCTGATAGCTGTTTCACATGGAGGTATTGGATTTATTCCTCTCACAGTACAATGATAAAATGTAATTCTCCAAATTTTAAAACATTTTGTTTTTCAAAGATAGGAATATGTTTAAATTTAGATATACTCCTTTGATTTCAAACATAAGCTAGCGTGTCTTCTACACAGTCACTCATGTAAACTGAATATCTTTTACTATTTGAAATGAAATGATCCCGTCGTCCTCCTTTTCCTGTTTTCACTCATCATATAGAGCTAGATATGTCCTCCCTGGAAATGAGCAAGCATCAAATAATCATGATCAGAACATACAATCAAAGTTACAGTTAGAAAAATAAACAAAGTGATGATATACTCTATAAAGGCATTGATTGTCTAGAACTTTTTGGTTTGGGCACCTAAAAGCGCATGAAAAGTGTTGTGAACTATGTTTCATCTGCTTCTTTCTTTAGCTGCCATAATTAAGGGTTTATATGACAAACAACAATGCTGCCTACATCAGCAGGCAAGAAAAAACAAGCACGGATATTTATCATGTTTTTGTTTTAGAAGTATCAGTATGTTTCTGTGATAGCCTCAAGGCTTTAAAACGTCACATATCAAACAGGATTTTATAACATTTGGTATCTCAGTTGTTGCTGTCTCATTACTGGACAGGACAAAATGAACACTTTGAGCTTCATTTAAAGGAGTCATTCAATAGTTAAAGGGTACAAATGATACATACATTCTAGGACTTAATTACCAAAGTTTATGGTGATCTCTGTAATCGGTCTTTGTGTCTGCAGGGTCTCGGTCTGTACAAAGGCATCGGCTCTCCAATGATGGGCCTGACCTTCATCAATGCCATAGTTTTTGGCGTCCAGGGCAACGCCATGCGCAAGCTAGGCTGCGACACACCTCTTAACCAGTTCCTGGCTGGAGCTTCTGCCGGAGCCATCCAGTGTGTCATTTGCTGCCCAATGGAGTTAGCCAAGACACGCATGCAGATGCAAGGAACCGGAGAGAAGAAGTCTAAGAGGAAGATGTACAAGAACTCCCTGGACTGTCTGGTGAGAATCTACAATAGAGAGGGAATCAAAGGTATCAACCGCGGCATGGTGACCACCCTGCTGCGTGAGACGCCTGGTTTCGGTGTGTACTTTCTCACTTATGACATGTTGACACGTTCCCTGGGCTGCGAGCCAGAAGACCCTTACATGATCCCCAAGCTGTTGTTTGCTGGGGGAATGTCTGGTATCGCGTCCTGGCTCTCGACCTATCCCGTGGATGTGATCAAGTCCCGTCTTCAGGCGGACGGGGTCGGCGGGGTGAACCAGTACAGTGGCATTATGGACTGTGTCAGACAGAGCGTAAAGAAGGAAGGGTGGAGGGTGTTCTCACGTGGACTTACGTCCACCTTGCTCCGCGCGTTTCCGGTGAATGCTACGACATTCGCCACCGTGACTCTATTTTTGATGTACATGCGTGAGGGAGAAGAGTGTAGCATTCAGGACTCCGAGCCACAGTCCGTCCAACTGCAGCCACTGCAGACGCAGACGCAGCCGACCAGCATGTAAAGCCGTTGTGCAGCAGTGGGTATTACTACAGTCATCAGCAAATCCTACTGATCCTAGGTGAGCATCAGGAGCTTCAGCAAAGTGACCACATGTAGTATTTAAATAATATATATTTTAAGATAAAAGCTGCATTTGTAAATATGGTCTGTTTTTAAACGTCCTTGGTTTTGTACACACTTCTTTTGAGTTTTAATTTAGGAAACTTAACTTAAAAGACGGTTACAAGAGTTACTGTAACGTACTGTACGGTGACGGTTACAAATGTTTCTAAAATGTGGAGTCAAAAAGAAAATGGATAATGGAATATGTTTGGAATTCATCATAACAACCGGCCTTAGACATGCCTAGAGTATTCAGTAACAGCGACTGTTACTGATTACCAAAGAGAGTCTACAAAGTCTGGCATATTTGTGAACATTAATGCATCTGTACTGTTGCTTTTTCAAACTTCCATCGGTGAGATAATTGTGATTTTAAAAATTTAATTTATTCATTTTTAAGCCGTCGACCAATCCATCATGTTCTCTCCATGGTGTCCAAATCAAGTCATCCCGTTACCGTTAACTCCGTACAGAGTGAACATAGCACTTCATGTTCTTATCAAAATGGTTACAAATACAATGAATGCCTTGTACGTGTACACTTATGTAGATATTGTTGTATTCTTCTGAGGTCAAAGTTGTGGACACTGTCTCAAGTTTTAGTCAAGTGTGAGGTTACAACTATCTTTTTATTGCATTTTTTTTGGTCTACTTTAATAATCTGCCTTTTATGCCGACGGTCATAATGAAATTACTACAGATGTTGGCTTGATTGCAGTATGACAAAATGGTTTAGATACAAAATAATGTGTAATAATTTCTCTAAGATGTTTAATTATATCACACAATCAATGTCTAAAACCAAATCTGATGCAGTTATCAATCTTTTTGCCTTGGACATCGTAACAGTGTCCAGAGAAAGCACCTTATGCTACGATTTTAAGCACATGTACGAAAAAAAATATTTTTCACTTCGATTTTAATATCTTCTATTTCCCATTAACTGCCAAGAAAGTCGGTGTAAGTCAGAAAGCACAGCTCTGACCTCTGTACTTTATCCAGTTAACAGCTGATCAAGTTAGCAAACGTTTCACATTTTGTAGGTTTAAAATAGATTAAATATTACTTTTTTTTCCTTAATTATATCTACTGTTACCTTCCTTATCAATCAGTGGCAGATTTTGGGACTACAGTGTCAAAAGCCTTTGGGGTAGTCCAAAAACAATGTACATACTGTGAATGTGGTGGGTTTTGTTCTCATGCCATCCTTTAAATGTAAAGATCTCTTTAGGCTTTAGATTTCTTTAATTACAATCCTGTATTTTTCTGTTTTGAGACTTCAGTTCTCTACTTCGTGATGTACATCTGTGTAGGTTTGTCGCTGGGTGATGCATGATTGTAAAAGGGCTGTTTTTACTGTTTAACGTTGCCTTTGTGTTATTGTTGTGTTACTTGTGTACAATATCTTGCACCAACGCAGCATGCACACTGTGTAGTTTTTTTTTTTTTTGTTGAGAGAATGGTGAAATAAAAGTCACATTTTCTGAAAGCCATGGTTCTTGGTACAGTTATGGATACTAGGTATTTATGAGTTATAACACTTTAACCCACAACAACCTCAAACAGGATAAGAATCAGGAAGAACTCCTCAGGAGAATGAATAGATGGATGAGTCTTAAGTGAGTTTAAGTAAGAAATCTATAAACAAATCAACCATTATTATTATTATTATTATTATTATTATTATTATTATTATTATAATAATGTGTATCGCAGGTTGTACTTAGACTTGGGGCTCGATGCCAGACGCATTCAAATCTTTTAAGGGGAGCAGTAAAACACTTCAACACAATGTACAAAAATAGCACTATTTATTTATTGAACAAATTATACACTGTTTACCTCTTTCAAATGTATTCATTATTTTGACAAAACAATAAGTTATTCAAGTGTCGATCAAATATTGCGTTCTTATGATCAAAGTATTCATCACCCAAGTGATTAAGAAGAAAAACAACATAAAACAAATATGCCCTATATCAAGAAACCCATGATATAGTATAACTAAGTTGAGTGGGGTTCTCTATCAACTTATTGTGCAATATTGTTGAACCAAAATCACGAGGCTCTTCTCTCATTGAGAGATTAAATAGAGCAGTTAGTAGCATAGTAACAGTCCCAGGTGAGACCTAAAACAAATAAAGTATAGGGAAATAAAGCACGACTGGTTGAGACTGATCTCAGATTCTCCTCCACACTATTTACTGCTTTTTACTGGTTTTGATGAGGAAGGAGTCACAGGAGTAGCGCAGGAAGCGGTAGATCTCCTCAGCTTTGGATCGACTCATACAGCCTCCTTTCTGTATGGCTTCAATGGAGCTGCAGGAGGACCAAAAAGGAGGTGAGAGAAGAGTGTGATATTGTGTTATACTGTTCTTGCTTTGCCATGATATACACACGCACACACTTGCTTTACCTGTTTATAAATTGACCAATTGAATTGAAATTGTGGCTCAAGCTGAGGGCGTGGACGTAGTTGATTGAGGGCAGGCTCAAGTACAGCTGCAGGGCCTGCTGCCTGTGCTGCCCTTTGACCTCCAGCGGTACAGCGATGCCCTGACCTTTACGCTGCTCCAGTTTTGCCAGGTCTGCCAGCAAGCTAGCGCTCTCTTCAACGTCACTGCTCCACAGCAAGCGCACCCCGGTACGCACCAGTGCTGTTAAAGTGCTGTCATAGTATCGTGTTCGCTGAAAGGGACGTGACACTTCACCTGTGACAGGGACAGTTATAGAAAACAGGAGAATATGATGTGTCATGTCAGAAAGTAGATCAATGATGAACCTGTAAAGTACAAGACCAATATTTAACCACATTTATCTTAATAATAAGTCATCAAATCAATAGGCCGACTGACCTGGCTTGATTCTGTCCTTCTCCACTATCAGACAAACACGCTCAAACAATCCCTGCAAGCTGTTCACTCTTTCAGCCAACCGCTTCCGGTTCTGTGTTGCGGCCAGATCTGATTGGCTGTGCCTCTCCACGGCCATGCGGTTGCTGACAATGAAGTAGCTGCCGTCCAGCGAGCAGACGTGGACGGTGGCCGCGTGGCGTTGACGCAGGCTGGTCATCAGCTCCACTCCGCTGCTGATACAGCGACTGTCCACCAGAATGCAAACCGCTGTGGATGGAGCAACGACTGATGAATCCTGCACAGTGGACTTCTCAGGCACTGAGGAGGTGGCAGGGAAAGTCTGGACAAAGAGAAATAAAACCTCAATATAGTTCATTTAGATTTTTCTGACATTTTAGTGATCATTTATATTACTTTTACACATTCTGTATGACCCTATGGACAGGTGTAATCATGTCTGCTCGTACCTGGGGTTGTTTCTTGGAGGTTAACATCTCTGACTCAAAGTCTAATTCATCAGAGAGCAAATGCTGATTTTCTAACCTCTGGCGACATCTGCAGGAGAAAGAAAACAATGCTCTAGTGCTTGATGGATGTTTGTTTGTTTTTTACCATATAAGAATGTCTTTACCTCTCCTTTTGCTGATCTTCAGCCACTGATTGCCTCTGTGCCTTGCTCAGCAGTGATACATTGGATGCTATGGTTGAAGATGATGAAGCAGAGGAGGGTTTCTGTTGCTGTACTGCCTTTGTGTTGAGATTTCCCTTCTTACTAACTTCTTCTGTCTCCTCCTCACTAGAATCATCCATGCGTATGACACGGGGGCGCTTGCTTTTCACCCCAGCTCTCTGCTCTGGTGGAGCTTCAGCTGTCGTCTTAGTGCCGACTCTTGCTCTGGCTTTGTGCAGGAAAACACGCCTTCTGGTGGCATACTGCTTCTTCCCGTCCACGTATGAATCTTCGGGCATAAGTTCAATGTCTTCAGCCTCTTCCTCGCTGCTCTCCAGCTCCTCCACCTCCTCCACCTCACTGCCCACCACGAAGCTGTCCTCTGCGTAGGTTTCATCCATCTCAGGCACCTGGGACCAAAAGTTAGGAACATGGACTGGAGTCAATAATTAGAATAAAAATGAACTAAACTTTAAGGTTTTTATTTGCATTGAGTAAAGAAAGGCTGGTGGCAGTATACCTGTGAAAATATGTCCATGTTGTGATGATTTCTGTAGGACATTTTGAACTTGCCCTGGACTGCAGGGCTTCTCACTGACTTCAGGTAAACACCATGCATCTCCGAGTCTGACGGAGAGAGGACAGGAAGCCCAAATGTAAATGTTGAAGCACAAAACCTTCAGCCTACCTGAGCTCAGACACTTATAATCCACTGAAGATCCATTAAAACCGTGTCTTGGAATAACCATGATGTTGTACCATTGAGTCCCTGTGAGCAGTGCGTGTTGTCGACCACAAAGCCTTCAAGAGAATGATCCTCCTCTTCTCCATCCTCTTCATCAGATGACACATCTGCCCTGTCGTCTTCCTCTGACAGCTCTGCTTCTTCGTCCAGGAACTGACGCCCTTTTCGACGTACGGCGTGCTGAGAAAGGAACGGCGGAAAATGTCAAGTTTGACGGATGCTGAAAGTGTCTGACAGATATTTATAGACTTGACATTTTTATGTAAGGACGAAGGTTAAACTGGTCTGAAATGTGATATGATGGTATATTGACAAACATTAGCAGCTAAGTAAAGTAACATATTCTAACACAATCAACAACCACAGCTGTGTTTGCATGTAAACAGATGTCACCTGTTGTATGCAGTCATGAAAACATGACAAATAAATGATATAATTCAGATTTAGATCATAACATCCTACAGAGCCATTTGTTGCCACACAGACCTTGGCTTTGCCCTGCTGGACCTGTTGCCACTCAGCTGCTGCAGTTCTGCGTGTGAATACGGATTCATTCTGGAAATCATCATCTGAGCCGGCTTCACCCTCCATTTCATCAGTCTGGAGAACAATGAGGAGAACAAATGAGTCATTTACTGCACACGTGATGGTACGTGATGCTGCGTGTTATCAAACCACAATTAGAAGTGTGAAGTATTAAAGTGAAAGTATTCAAATCAAATCGGCCGTGTTGAACCATGCTGCTAATTAAGAAAATCTTACTGTATTGAGTGCAGCTACACGTTTCCTGTTCACAACCACAGGAGAGTCCACGTCACTGGAGGTCTTTGACTAACAGAGACGAAACATGTTTCATTACACACGTTCAGTGCAAGTTTGTCTGTGTTATGTGATTGTCAGATATGTTGTCAAAATACGTTTTTTCCAGGAGAAAAATGCCCCTTTAGTACATGCAAGGTGGTTACCGTGACAACTGTAGGTACCTTGAAATGATGGACAGAGGCAGTTTGAATCAGATATCTGATCCAGATATCTGATTCAGATATCCTGTTGTTTTTGTAAAAGGTTATGATTTGCACCTTCTCATGTGCTGATGACTGTATATTCTGTTACACTTTTACCCCTCTTTGTACTATGTTACACACAAAAAAGAAAATGTATGTGAAAAACACTGTATAATCACTGTATTAAGATGTGATAAATTGTTAATTTATCAAATATAATAATTATTCCAGGTTCTTGAAATCGTGAAATCAAACAATCAGCAGATTAATAAAAAAAAAAAAAACATTAAACGCAGCCCTAATATCAACAGGTCTTGCTCACCACTTCCGGGGACGACAACAGGTTGACCTTGTTCTGATGTCTTCTTTTATGGACCACAACGTCATCCTCACTGTCACTGATGCTCTCCACTAAGAAAGAAGGTGAGGCAGACAGAAAAACAACGGGATCTTTACAGAGAGGAGCAAACAAAGAATGACATTTTACGTTTAAGAAACATATTTCTTGCATGGCAAACAAACCTGGATGAGGAGGGGAGTCAGCCGCGCAGACAGATTCCTGACGCGTGCTCTCTGTCTCTGCTGTGTGACCCTCCAGTCGTCTCCGCTTTAAGCTGGAGAGTAATGACGGGGTGCGAGGCCCGGCATAACCAGGCAGGGGTGTCCGCCTAACTCCTGGTGATGAGATCGGAGACGGGAGCGCGCCACCTTTAGACATTAAAGGCGAAGCCAGAAGAGGGGACGGTTCTCTCTTCCTGCGCTCTGACAGCACTTTTGGTGTAGATATATTAGGTTCACTGGACTGTGGAGGCTTTCTCAGTCTACGGAAGCTGTTATAGGGAGTGGAAGAGTCAGAGACGGCCGGCATTTTAGGCCGTGGAGAGGTCGGTGTACGTGGGGCAAGAACATCCTCCACTTCCTCTTCCTCAGAGTCCTCCAGTGAGTATCCGAGCTCGAAGTTGACAGGGAAGTAGTCATGGGGGCTGTCAAATGAATCTGAATTTTTTTGCACTGCTGGAGATTTACAATGAGCTGTCATTGAACTGTCTGTTACAGGTTTGCTTGCTGCTGGTGTGTGTGCATAATGTTTATTATCTGTACTGCTATGGGTGTTTCTGTCCTGAGTTATGAGCCTAGCGTGCGGAGTGTGAGTTATGCGTGTTAAATCATGTGTATGTGCTGTGTTTAATCTACGCCCACTTTCAGCTGTGTGTGCAGTGCTGAATGAAGTTGTTGGGGTATGTGTGTGTAAAGTATTAGACATCTTTGTTATGCTATCAATGTCTCCAACTCTGGGGGATGTCCTGGGTGTGACACCAGGAGTGGAGATGTCTGGTATGGTCATCTGTAGGAAGGCTTCGTCATCCCCGAACAGATCCATGCTGTCGTCGATGTGGGGGTCCCTGTCGTCTTTCACACCACCATCTGTCGAGTCTGGCATTTCCCGATTCCCCACATAATCCCAGCAACCCTCTTTTTCATCTGTCATGCTCTGATTCTTACGTTTTATTTCCGTTTCTGCGTCCTTGCCAACCCATCCATCCTCGAAAACCTCATCATCTGTCTCCTTGTTGGTATCTCTTATATCATGATTATCGTTCTCTTCCTCCTGCCCAAAAACTTCATCCCAGGTTGGGCTGTCTGCTGTTACGCTGCCCCTGCTGCTGACGCTCTGTTGCTGCTCCTGACGAGGCCAATCGTGATAGATTTTACCGTCCTCTCTATCCACTGGAGGCTCGTCTGAGTACGCCCTCGGTGAGGCATTGTCAGAGCAACTCATCATCACTTCATCTTCGTCGTCGTCAACATCCAGAGTAAAGCTGACATGGAAGGGCTGATGAGGCCGCCGAGGAGAGGGAGGAAGTGATTTAGTGGCCATGTCGGCCTCTAAATCTTCGGTCAGTGACGGTGGAGATCGGGACAGAAGCTCCGCCACGTTGGCTAGGATGACCTTCAGACTCTCATCTCTAGCCAGGCAGAGTTTAGCAGAGGAGGGAGGAGGTGGTGAATCCCATTTAGGAAGGTAGAACATGGCCTGAAGTTCAACATCTTCATCTTCATCAATATTTGTCATTAACTGCGAAATTCTGTCTAAATTTACAGGCTCGTTGACCGGGTGCTCTGATTTTATGACATCCTCATTAACAATGATAATGTCATCATCCATGTCAACTTCTGGGCAGTCATTGATTGAGGGATGAGGACAAATTGCCTCAGGGCCTGGGTGATCTGTGATGTTATCATTAGGCACCTCAGGATCATGTGGAACAGGAAGTCTTTGTTTTGCCTCTGCTTCCTCGTCGATGCATTCGAGATCAGAAAACGTTGTGCGAGATGGTTTGGGTTTGTTGTTGGTAGTTTTAGTCTTTGTGCTCTTCGGTTTCTTCTGTCCGTTCTTCACGTGGCCATCAGCTTTGAGGAGGTAGGGAAGAAGCTCCTGTTCGTAACGACATTCCCCCTAAACACACACATACACACACAGAAGAGTTGTATAAGAAAAGATCCCCTCTGCAGGAAAACCATGGTCAGGGAGCTGTAATCAGCCTCTGGACTGGGACATTTGACGCTCAGGACGGCAAATTCAAACAGCTTGTGAGTTCATGCTCATGTAGTAATCTAATCAGGAAGTGTCCTATGAAGAGATGACACACTGGAGCCACACATGGAGCACAGAGAACAAGTCTAAGGTAACGATTCACATTAAAATCTTTACTAAAGACGGATAATTAGATATCATTCTCCAGAACAGTCATTTTGAGGACAAATCCACTTTAAATAAGCCCAAAATTAGAACATCCTTCCACCTGTTTCTCGTTACACCCCAGTACGCACACATCATAATCATCCGGCACCTGTCATCTGTGCACACCATATGGTGTGGAAGTGATTCACGGAGAGTGGTATCCTGCTCGGGCCGACAGGGTGCCATCGAACCTGTGACCAGCGGGATGAAGATGCTCAGTGAAGAGAAAAGTAAGAAGTCTAATGTAGAGTGTGAGTGACAAAAGGCACGACGTGTTATGGAGGACAAAACGCTGGTTTCGTCTAGAAAGAGGGCAATGAAACTAGATGAGAAAAAAGCTTCACGCTTAACAGACCTAAGGGGAACAAATAGCCCCAAGCATTGTTAAAAATAAGAAACTGACCTTGTTGAAGAAATGACTAATAGCTCATGTGAAAATGTGCCTCTGTGCGCTGTTATAAAACGGTCTATTCATGCTGGCATCTAAGCTTTATATCACTTGGACAGGCCACACAGACCTGTTGATCCAGATAGAGTTGGGAAGATTAACAGGTCACTAAGGGTCAACGTACTGTACTATGTCACCAGCCCGCTGTACTACCTATTCAACTCAGCGTCGAAGCACTGACTGACGTTTTTTAGAGACGTGCTTTCAACACCAACTCGATTTACTCGAACGTGTAAGTATCTTTAAAATCAAACCATTTCTGTCTGCCGCTGACCTGCTGAAACTTCGTCATCCCCTAATTTTCGTACATTATTTAGTTCAGCACAAGAATGTCACCACCAGCCGCTTCACTGAAACCACAAGAAGAATACAGTCCAAAATTATTTGGAGGCTCTTGTCAAAAGTCACCAAAGTCAGTAGGCTTCATCCTCTGGGGACCACGAATGTCTGTACAAAAGTTCAACGATCAATCCTCCTAGCTCAGGAGGTAGAGCGGCTCGTCCACTAATTGGGTGGTGGTTTGATCCCACTCGACTCCTCCAGTCTGTAAGTCGAGGTGTCCTTGAGCAAGATACTGAACCCCAAATTGCTCCCAAAGGCTGCGCCATCGGTGTATGAATGTGTGTGTATGGTTAACTCCCAAAGACTGATGAGCAATTGGCACCTTGTATGAATGGGTGAATGAGATATGTAGAGTAAAGCACCTTGAGTGGTCGGATGACTAGGAAGGCGCAATATAAGTACAGTGCATTTACCATCTAACATTTTGGAGACAAAAGCGATGCCTTCTTCTATTTTTTTTATTTATTATTATTTTATTATTATTATTTTTTATTAAGTGTGCAGTTGAACTGGTACTTCAGGTGGTTTTTTAATACTGTATAGTTACAGGAACAGTGTTCTTATTATAATAATAATGTAATCATGTAATTATTATGTCATGAACTGAATGAACCATATAATTTTGATTCTTGATCAGCAGGTTTCTACCTTGACATTCGATTGCCAACGTGTGTCAGGGGGTGAAGATCAAGATAGACCTACAACCAATCAGAACAACGAAACGTATGATGTAGCTAATTCGTCAAAAGTATGGCAAACACATGTTTCTTATCAGCAAAAACAAAGTGCAGTTGTTTGTTCTTTTGTTATGCCATTCACTTTGTTTAATAGTGACACAATAGTGGATTGAAGAGAACATTCCACATCAGCGGCAACAAGCTTGGTTGTTTATGAAAATGCCTTCCAGCCAATAAGGTTGCGCTCCTCTGTCAAGTCACTGTAGCAAATCTGGCTCATATTAGAACGGGAGGGGAACCAGTCTCATCTGCCAGAACCCAAAAAAAATACATGAGCAGATTTGTCTGGTTCCCAGGCTGACAGGTTTCTATTTAACACCTGAAGCAAGCATGAATGGCAGTGTGTCATTAGTGGTTTTACTGTTCACATCTATCACACCTCATGGACACGCTATTGTGGTTTGTTTGCCAACATACTTGTGTAAAAAAAAAAGTTTGCAATGTTCAGCATGTAGGAGCTGGATAAACATGAACAAAATGTTCACTGAACATTGTGTGTGGTATTTATTCTGGCATCACGTCTTTCACTTTAAAACATGTCGTACACTCCACTTTGACATTTCAAGAAGCACAAGCGATAGCAGTATTATCAACTTAAATA
Source organism: Sciaenops ocellatus (assembly GCA_033000465.1). Taxonomy (NCBI): domain Eukaryota; kingdom Metazoa; phylum Chordata; class Actinopteri; family Sciaenidae; genus Sciaenops; species Sciaenops ocellatus. Next base: position 11,336,216 of record CP136878.1, on the reverse strand, counting down.
ACTCCAAACCTCACGTCACCGCAATAATTACTGTTAAAAAGAAAAAAAAAATAATAACAAACAAATTTATTAGAGGATACCTGCCTGGAGGTAAATACTGAGCGGCCTGCAGGCAAGAACACGAGAGCTGTAATTAACAAACATTCTTCTCAATGACGCGAGACGAGTCGAGACAGCACACTGAAAAAAATGTGATCCATTTCCAATTCTGAATTGAATACATTACAAATATTAATAATCTCAAAAGGACCTGATAATGTGTGTGTGTGTGTGTGTGTGTGTGTGTGTGTGTGTGTATATATATATATATATATATATACACCTGTCCCAAACTATTCTCTGACTATTTTTACTGGTATAATTGGATCTTTAAAAAAAATAAAGTGTGTCTTTCTTAGCTTTTTATAATTCAAAAATTAAGCCATTTTACATTGGTTATGTTTACATTTTACAAATTATTAATTACTGACATAATCACACAGAATAGAGATGACTAAAAGTAAACATTTAGACCTGTTTACATACCTGTGTTTACAATAATTACTGTTAAGTTAACAGTTTTTTAAAACAGCAGATTTTGCTGTAATCTGGTAATAGTTTTGTGCATGCTGGCTCACTGTCATGACTTACTGGGACACGAATAGAACTAAGCCATTGTTATTGTTATTAATAACATCTGTGAAATGAAGAAATCACAGCTACAACAAACAGAAATGAACTGCAGCTCTCAGTAGAAAGTTTTTTTACTGAAATAATGTGCACTCTTTGGTGATACTTCACTGCAGTTAGTCTTGTGAAATATTGTTAAAGTATGACACTCTATCAGAGTAATAAATCACTGTTTTTTAGGGTAATCCATCTTACAAAAATACTTCAGATACAGATTTGCTAGCTGTTCAATTTGCACCAAGACCAAAGCTGCATCACGTCCCTGATGGAAAATGGAAGAGAGGTTTTTAGATATTCAAAGACGTAGTCGCACGCACTGGACACTGATGGAACGCATCATCATGTTCCTCCCTTGAAGATATACATTTTAATATCTTGTGAGCTTTTTTCCCACCCTTTCTTGACACAGCTGAACTTGATTCACACGGGACTGACCTTAACCCCCCTGGTGCACAAATAATGAATGATCAGATTAAGGCTCTGGATCTAGAGACTGAAATAAACTTGATGACGAAAACAGAAAGAGAGAGAGAGTGTTGCAGAGGCTGAAGGGTCAGAGTAATGAAGGAAGAAACAAAGTGGAAACTCTTCTCTGTTGATCATCTGATTGCACTACAATAATCATATTACATTTGACATTCATGAACACAAAAAAAATCATCATCCACATAAATCTGTCTGGATCAGACACTGATCAACAGACTATGGCGGGGTATGTATTGAGTTGAAAAAGTTGAAAATCAAGTGATAAAAGTAAAGAATGATATGGAAACACAAGAATCAGTAAATCTGAGTAAAGATAAAAGAACAATGTGAAGGCAGAGCTTTTAAAAAACTACTACTGATGTGAGCCAGTGCTAAGATGTGCAGCAATGTCAAGCTCGAACCTGTTTAAACATCAGTAACAAGCAAGAATGAAATGTGAGACACAGCACTTGAATATGCGATATGTGTGAATAATTCATTTTTAGATTAGTGTCACTTTAATTCTCTTTATAACATGTCTTCTTTCTTTCTTTTATCTTTTGTTTTTGCATCTGTTTTGTTTTTTTAATCTCAGCCCTCTGCAGCCCAGTGCTTCATACATGTAGGTCGTCACAACCCCGACCTACTTCCAGTTCTTGGTTTTATGTAACAGTTCAGAGAAGCGTTACATAATCGCAGGAGAGGAGGTCTGTCTGCCTGCCTGCCTGCCTGCCTGCCTGCGCTGGCTCCTCATAATCAAGAGAAAGGGGCAGTGCAAAGAGAAACACAGCATGGTTTTGAATTCACCCAGATAGAAAATTGCCTCAAATAAGATTAATGGTTTCTGGAGTGCAAGGCTATTAAAAGAGGGCGAGAGGATATGTGGGCAAGATTTATAAGAAAAATAAAGATTGGACTTTTACTTAGTGTTAGGGATGTAACGGTTACCGGTATTACGGTAAATCGCGGTGAAATTTTACGTAATAAAAGTTACCGCACCTCCATTTTATGGTCTGAAAAACACAAAAAATGATTTATTTTCAATATACTTCATGCAAACTGGATTATTTATGGTTTGATTATTGCATATTGGTGTATGTAAAAGATTAGCAGCAATATTTATTTATATGCCTTATTTTTTTTTTTGTAGTGTCATATTTCATAAAATCATAAAAGCCCCAGGCCTCAAATGAAGCACAGAAATGAGAATTTACATGTTTTATACTTTGTATTTGAGCAGGATCAAAAATATTGTTTTGAATGGGTTTCAATGTGCACATTTATGTGCGAAGGAGTAACAACAGGTCTATTTTAGTCCACGTTGTTTACAATAGGCTAAAAATAAAAAATACATAAAAAAATCCAAGTCTCGCAAGCTTCGAGCAGTATCCAACCTCCTAAAATGCAACAACGTTCCGTTTTGAGACACGAGCTACTAGCTGAGCAGCTACTAGCCGTGTTAGAAGCTGTGTTGCTAAATGTCTCCGAATGAAATGGAACCGAAGGCACCCAGTCTAAAATGTAAGGTGACGTAAAAAATAACGTAAACATGTTCATTAACGCTAGGAAGAACATACGGTGATATTCATAATAGCGAGTTAAAAACGTGAGTCGATACTGACAGCGAGTTATGCTGCCCATAACTTTAGCTCACAAGAACATACGCTCATTTTCTCATACAGGCACTCCTCTCACTCACACGGGCACACTTCTTATGTAAAGTAAACTCTCTTTCTGTGCCAGTTGCTTGCCCCTTAAATGTGAAAGTTTCGTTTTGATAAGATTTTGGCTTCTAATGTTTTAGTATGATGTTCGTTCTCTCTCTGATGTTTCCAGAGCAAAGGGTCAGAAGGCCTCTCTGCGAAATAAGGCTAAACAAGTAAGCCGTGGTGTCCCTCCAAGGGTAAAGATGAGTGTAGAAAAACAGCAACATGCTGCTTGAGTGTGAAAGGAAGCATGTCTGTTTGTCTAGAGCATGTGGACTGTAATAAATCCAATTCATCACGGCTACATGATGAGTTAATGTTAAAAAAGGATTAAATTGTTCAAAGGAAAACACTGCGAGGGTAGACAAATGTTCTTCGTGGACTGTTTGAAGTAAAAAACAGATTTATGGGTGGAGGAAAAAACTGAAATGTACAAAAAAAAAAATAAACAAACTTGTTTTTTAATCAAAACAAAAAAATCTAAAGATGTTAAAAACTTATTACTTTAATGTAGTTTCTTTCAAGGAGGTTTTGTTCTTGGTCCCATTCCTTCGTCTGTATCTCAGACACTGAAAACAGATTTTAATTTAATTTGGCGGAAAGTTAAGCTATGGGTTTTTCCCCAAAGATTTTGTTGATCTTCCTCGTACTACAGCACTCACAGGAATGGGAAAAAAAAAAAAAAAGATTATTGGGCATAATTTGATGCAGATGCAGATTAAAAGTGTCTACACATTTATAATGATTAAAATAACAGATTTAGAGGATGACCAGCTTTCGTAGAAGTGGTGTGATGTGACCAAACACACTGACTCAAAGAGTGTGTTTATGTACAACTTTAAAAAGGTACTCTTACTGTGTTTTTGCAAGTTTCTGCTACTTTATACTTCTAATTAACTACATTCCAGATGCAAATATTGTACTCAACTGTATTTATTTGACAGCTGTAGTTACACTCAGTGAGACTGAAGCAAAACTGCCTGGACAAGATGCAGCTCATTAGCTAACAGCAGATGAGCAATTAGCAATTAATCTACTTAGTGAACAGCATGTACAAATAACTGTAGTTACAAAAACATATGCTGTATAAATAAAACAGGAACTGGGCTGCTTAAGATTCAGCTTTAGGTGCTTTGTGTTTTATAGTGTACTGTTTAACTTCTGGAAACTAAATTAGTTTGAACCAAGTTGTTTTTTTTTCCACATTTGTGTCGAATCAAATCTTTAAACTAAAGTGCTCTTTTGTTCTTTGGGTACTTTATGACCTGAATTCATCCCTGGAGGCGTGTGAGACATTAGTTGCCATCTTGCCTGTTAAATCCAGTTTTGTTTTTATAGGTGGGCTAATTCTTTCCTTCCCATGTATGGTCAAGACGCACGTAGTGGAAAAAGAAGTAATAAGAGCCCACTTGTTAGCTCAGCCAATAGTCAGTTTTACCATAATCTCTGACCCAATTTCAAGGATTTGCAGAAATTCAGGGGTGTTATCGATGGCACAATCTTGTATTAGAGCAGATGGTGAGAGCAGGAGGTCTGGAACACTCTTAGAACAGACATTTGGAAGTGATAAGGTGTGTAATAGGAGGGGATTTGCAAAATGTAAACACGGTCAGGAAGAGGGTGATAGAAGAGTCTTGTGGCTAAATTACATGTCTGATATTGCTTATTAAACCACACCATGGCAACAAACCTGTAGGTGACGTCTATGGATTCAACATGATCACAACTGTTGTGTGGCTGCTCCTAGTAGGTCTGATGACCATCATGATAAAACCGGAACAACAAGATTGGTATCAATTAGCAGCTAAGACCATGAACCAAGCTGCTATTAAGTCAGAAAGCTTTTAACCTGTTTTAGCACCTTTATAGCTTAGGAAAAAAAGGTTCACCTGTCTATAAATAAATAGTTTGGCAAACATCATTTAGAGTAAATCTTGAGCTAAAATAACACAGTTTCAGTTATTTCAAAAATATATTTTTTTCGATAAAATTAATTTTGTAAGAAGAACCCAAGTCCCAAAACCAAGTCCTGTTGAAACTAAATAAATACAGAGAGTCTAAACAAAGAAAGAAAAAAACTAATTTTGATCATGGAGCCTGTTTATCAGGCCAGGAATTTGCCTTCCAGGTCAAAACAATGAATGTAGTAACTCACAGTTGTGAGTTCACATGCAACTCAGCTGACTCCTTTCAGCCTGGTGAGCCTATAAAGTTCAGAATACTGCCTTTCTTTTATGAAATGAACATTTATGTAAGCTGTGTGACTACTATTAGCTTCTGTCTAGATTCTCACAGAATGAAAACTATTAGAGTAACTTTCTGTTCTCACCTCGTTTTCCTCTCTCATGCCATCTATGAGCTCCATCACCTTAATGAAGTGGTGGCAGCGGAGGGAATGATCAACAGCATGGGTGGGAAGCGCTTTGTGCTGCCAGTGTCTCCATTCCCACAAAGACAGCTCTCTGGGTGGTGGTCCACTTTTGGAAACTTCCTTCTAGAGGATATAAAATGAAATAATGCAAATATATATGGTTAGTAAATTAATAACAATTAAATCAAGCTAGTAACAAAAGTGCAGACAGGACAGAATATAGCAGGTTTTAACACATACACACACAAACATTCCTGTCATTTTTATGCATAACTTTCCATCCTTGGGTTAATAATCATCAGTCATTTTTCTACATGATGTTAGGGACTCAATCTTGCTACTGCCAATGTGCTTCAATGGCAATTAAACATCTGTTTCATTAAAAGGTATCACAGTTAAAATGCTTGACTGACTGGCCAATCATTCCAATAACTTCTTTGCAAACTACAGACAAAAAGTTTGTTTTATTTCATTATATTTAATGTATTACTTCCTTATTCCTACATTCTTATTAAATATGTATAAGTATGCTGGCTTCAAGGTGGGCACACAACAGCTTTATCTTCATTGCCAAAGAAAGAAAGAAACAAACCTGAGGTGGTAGATCATTGGGTAGGGACAAGAAGTGTGACTGTTTCAGGGTTGGATGGGCTTCATCCTCCTCCAGCCTCATGGTGGACGCCCAGAAGGCATACTCAGTACTGCTCAGAAACCCGTCTGACGTTGCACAACCCTGCCGAACTAACACATTAGACACACACAAGTCAGAAACCCATGTCCACTTTCTCCAATCAAGGAAACCTTTTTCCCCTCCATCTCCAGTTTGAATAACCCAAATCATCTCCTGCTTCATGACTCACTCAGGTTTTGAGGGTGAATGAGTGAGGCCCGTCCTTCAGAGTGGGACCGTCGACCCCTGACAGACCGCCTGCTGTTCTCCTGGTGGTCAAACTGGCCACAGGTAATGTGCATCTTATGCAGGGTTGGGTTCACCCCTTCGGGCAGCATGCGGGGACTGTTAGGGAACATGTGGAACCCGTTTTTGTTGCCGATAATGGACTTGTATACACTGCGCTTGTTGCTCTGGCTCTGGTTGTATGTCTGAGGAAAACAAAGGTCAAAACTTTGGTTGATTTGTGGTTCGGTGTGGGGTTCATCCCTGATTTCTAGAAGAGAAAAGTTCATCACATTTTTAATTTGAGGGCTCAGGGTTCAACACTCACCCTCTCCTCACGTCCCTCAGCCAGGATGACAACAATGCGTCCCTGCCGCTTACGTCCGGTACGTCCCATCCGCTGTACCAGGCGGATGGGATTCTTCTGTGCGTCGAAGCAAACAATGAGGTCCACCTCTCCGATATCCAGACCCTCCTCACCAACACAGGTTGACACCAACGTGTTGAAGCCTCCCTGACGGAACCTGTGCACCACCTACAACAACAGAAACACAGCTATAATTAGTAGTAGTATCAATTAAACATGTTATGTTGTCATCTAGCTACTTGAATTGAGGTTGTTGTGTACAGACAACAAAATGCTTTTGTAACCACATTTATTTTTAGCAAATGATGTATGTACAGGACATAATGTCCACTTACATGTAAGCGTCACTCCTGCATTCTATATTCCAGAGGAAATGACTGTACTAAGCAACCAGCAGTGAAATCAATGCAACACAATGAGAGCATTCAACTTGCAAATATCCCCAACGAGGAGAAAGAGAGAAATAAGTGTAAATTATATCAGCATATGAAAGATGAACAGTAGACTGGGTATAAATTTTACTCTCTATGAAAGGATGGTGTCAGTTTTAATTGAAATAATTTCCACCACCACTCACCACCCTTTCATTGCCCACCACATAAATGAGCAAACTCACAATAACTTGAGGAAACACTTCTATGGAAATGTAATATTAATACTGAATGTGCAGGGTTTTTTTTAAATCATACAGCCGTAAAGTCTTAAATATTTGTGTTCTATTCAAGTTTTCTGCCATTTTGAGACTTTATACTCTTGATATTTCTTCTTATATGTCTTAATGTTCCACTTAAAAAGACATATACTACTCACAAAAAGTTAAGGATATTCGACTTTCGGGTGGAATTTATGGAAAATATAAAAAGTTCATGCTACAGTGGAAGTATATCATGAACGTAGCATGCAATGGTAATTTCTTCATCTCAAACAACTTATTGAAACAAAAGCTAACAACAGTGGTGGGTATACCACAACAAAAAAGTCTAAGTAACTTGTCATGTGTCCTTGATTACAGCTTGACAGCAACGTCTCATGATGTTCACAAGTCGACTAATTGCAACCTGCTGATGATACTCTGTGACACTCTAAGCTAAGTGGCAACTTCCCTCTGAGTGCATCCCGTTTGAAGCCTCGCACTGACCAGGTACTGCAGATCGATTGTTAGGTGTCGTCTTGGTCTCATGATGTCAAAATGTGAACAGCATGATGGAGAGGACTGCTTAAATACAAACTGTCATTGAACCAGATCATTTAGTGGTCGATTCATGGATCTGACACTTTTTTGCGGTTAATCACCTTGTTAGAGAACAGCATGTTATGCAATAAGTACTGAAACATTGAACAGTTGGACATGTGCATTCAAAAGGTCAAATTAAGTTAATCTGTAGAGGTTATAGTGCATTTTAGGTGCACTCTGAAATTTCATCCGAGAGCCAAATATCTCTAACTTTTTGTGAGTAGTGTATTTTCTACCTCCAGTTGCTCCTTTTGGGTGAAGCCTTTGACTCCCTTCCCTGCTGAGGCTTGGCCCATAAAAGTCATGACCCTTATCAGCGGAGCATGGCGGTTCAACATGGCTGCGATCTCCTGCACACTCTCACGGAATGATGAAAAGATCATCACGCGCGTGCTTACTTCCTGAGGACCTGAACCTGTACATTAATGAGACGGGAGAGAAACAGTAACCGCGAGCCAATTTGATACAGTGCTTTAATACACAGTGTTGCATCTTTAATGTAACCATAGCAACAAGGTTAAAGAACTTTAACATAATGTTAGATGTTCTCTATCAGCTTTAATTTAGAACAACGATTGCATGTATGAGTCATAGCATAGCACTGTTATAATAAGTAAATCACCATTATTGTCTGCTGAGTTCTCAGCCCATTGTCTGAAATGCTGCAGCACAACCTCCTCCAGTTTCTCCAATTTGGGGTGACTGTAAATGAACGCCTCATCCAGACCTAGAAGTATTAATCATAGAGGATGTTAGTGTAATTGATGCCACGTATCTAAGTATCTTGTGAATTGAGGTGTTTTGTTTGCTAAGTTTGAGTGAAATGGTATCCAGATACCTTCCATCAAAATGCCTCATACAACTACACAAGAAAGGCTAAAAAATTAGACTGATATGGTATGAATGAGTGCTCAGGTACCAGCAGATGGCTTCACAAACATCGCTTCCATCTCACGGTAAAGGTCCATAAAAATGGGAGTCCTCTGCAGCTCATTTCTGGCCCTGGACATCTCTGAAAGAAACAAAGCATGGAGAGTGCTTATATAAAACACATGTTTTTTTAAATCATACACAGACATTACACATAATTGGGTGTACATACACCTGGGGGGCTTTGGGTGTGAGGAAAAAATGTTTTTTTTTTTAATGCCAGGAAATCCACTGAAAGCCTGGAGGTAAGGTGACTGACCTCTGGATCCGTCCATGATACCCTGGATGTAAAAGAAGAGCGATCGGAGCCCCATCTGCATCAGCAGCTCGTAGCCATGGTACAGGCTGATGCAAAGGGCAAAGTCGCCCTCCAGCATTCCCTGCTGCGGACTCTTTAGAGAGCAAGAGAGGATGTGAGTTCACAAGACCACTGTGAGAACACTGATAAGATTTTGATTTAAAAAAATATGTAAGATATGAGCTTTATGTATAGAAACTGTTATAGTAACATATTTTAAACTGCTCTGCTTCGACTGCATTTCAAAATAAATTAACACATTACTGTCATTTGTATTTTCAGTCTTAATTCTAAAGTGGTATTTAAATTGTGGTGTCATTTCATGTATCTGATGTACTGTAAGGGTCACCCTGCTGAGTCTACTGATGTAACTAATTGCTTTCCAGTCATTAGTCAGATGTGTTTCCATGGAAACGGAGATAACGCTAGCAAAAGGTCTTTTATTTTGAAAGCAAAAATCCCTCCTTAATGTAAACACATTTTGAATTTATGTTTTATTTTGCTGGTAACTGTTGCACAATCACAATATTACACTTGAGGATGAGCTTTACTTTATTATTGGCACATCAGTAATCAACATCACTGTCATACAAATAATGAGGTGAAGTTCATCCTGTCATGTAATACTGCTTAACTATTAACAGAACCCATGACTCTATCGTCACACCATTATGCATATCTTTTATCTTCATTAAAGACAGCTGCTTTTTCTAAATGAGCTCATTGGAAGAATAAAGCTGTCAATTCCAGTTTAGTTATTAAACTAAAATTATTTCCTAATTTATACATTTATATTTTTAATTTAGCTAATAACCTTTTATCATGTTTTATCAGTTCCAGAGCTCCATTAAGAAGCGTCTGAAATTCTTAAAGGTTACGCAATGTATCATGTAAAATTGAGTCCGTGCCTTGATGTTTGGCGATGGGTTCTTCCGGAACTGATCCCTGGCGAGGATGAGCTGGTATTTACTGAGAGTCCGCAGGTCTTTGTGTCCCATGACGCGGTTCTGGACTAGACGAGACATGAACTTCTCCAGGACCTGGCAGGAAGAGTAACAAACAGATATATACAGGGTAGGTCATATAATGGTCGATAATAGGGCATTTCCTGTGTTGAGAGGTAATGCATCAGACTGGAAAGTGCATCCACACACACACAGTAAGATACACAGGTGTTACCACTATTGATAAACAGACCTTGCACGGACTGAATAGATGATTTGCTTCAACAAGAGACACATAATAACAGTGAAACCCTAAAATCCTTTCTTCCTTCTGTCCTCAATTCTTTATAATGGGAGGAAAGACGGGAGCAGTTTTTCAAACAGACAATTTGGCAATATCTATTCATCCTCACGACTGCTTGTGATGGGAGGTTGGGTCATTACAATTTCAGTTTCTGCCGTGTGGAACAAGCTGCTCTAGAAACCAAACAGGATAAAAGGATGGTCTGAAAGAAGAAGTGGGCTGCCCTTTGAAATCAATTGTTTAAAAAAAAATGAGATTTTGTAACAAATGGTAGGCAATTCTCTTGTTTGGATTTGTAAATGGTGTGTGTGTGTGTGTGTGTGTGTGTGTTTGTTACGAAATGCAAACAAAGGTTAATTAGAATATCATGTGGAAAGTATGCCAAACGATGTCAGCCTACGTTTATATGAATCTCACATTCACGTTTTTTTATAGTCTAATATACGCTATAGTACAAAATGTTACACTTATTATATAAGAAGATATTTTAAGACAAATATATTTAACATTTCATATTGTATTTTAAAAAACACCTTGACAGTCACCACTGGGATAACGAGTGAAAATAATTTAACAGAGAAGAGTTCATATACAGCTGGTAAAAAGTGTATTTTCCTCCATCGCAGAGACAATGGTTAAATGAAATAATATCTTATAGCAATAGAAATCTTGATGAGCTGGAATCCAGAGAAATATGAAAAGATATGGAGCTCTTTTCTGGCCTTATTACCATCATTACATCACTTTAACTAGAACGTCAGTTTAAAACCTGCTCCCCTTTACTATTCTGTCTACCGAACTTTTGTGATTCTATGATTATTTGGGACCTCATGCATCACTTGATTGTATTTTATTTTGCTTTTCAGATGTAACCAAGGGTGAACTCATTCAATTGTGTATTTTTACCGTACCAGGGTTGAGGGTGGGGGGTAGTGAGGGGTACTCATTTTGTGCATGTTTGTTCCTTAATCTTTTCTTTTTTGTGTATGAAAAATGGCTTCAATTAAAATATATTTAAAAAACGAAAAGTGTTAACATACAAATAGAAAAGTATATTACATATTTAACATTTTTCCAAAATACCATGACACATGCATTTTTTCTTTGAATGTTTCTTTCATTCTGTTGGGCGATTCAGCATCGTTATCAACAAAATAGGAAAAAACACAAAAAAAGATGGAAAGTAGAAAGAAAGAAGGAAAATAATCAATGATGAATTTAAGTTGGAAATAGAATTATTTCCATCTTCACATGAACCAGTAGCTGTTGTGGTGGTACGCTGCGCAGCTTGAAACATGTAATTTATCTTATATATTTTAAATACACCTTGACAGACACGAAGGAGCAACAGGCAATCATACATGTGAAATGTTTTTATAGTTATGCTTTCCTCTTGAAGTGTAAATTGAGCTGTTCACCCCAATTCTGCTCATGCTGCTTTTCTGAGATGAAATGTGAGCATATGGCTTATGAAGACAAAAGCAAAGAGTTAAATAACAACCCCTAATCCCCCTGACCTTTCAGAAAACATCAACAGCGTTATCACCTAGTCCTACAAGTTCTTTCATGGGAGTGAAAGGAGGCCATCTGGTTAGGATTGTGCTTCATCACATATGATATGGTTTAAAGTTAAAAAACAGACACTTAGCAGGTGATTTTTAAAATATGGGACAAAAAAAGAGGCTTATTGACCAAATAGGGTGTTTCAAATTAAATTACCTTTAAACACAGAGAAACCATTACCTTTCAATGAAACTGCAATACTGCAGATATTGAATGTGCTGTGGTAATACTTTTTAATGTGTAGGTACAGTGTGTGCACTTCTACATTATTGGTGAAGATGGTTCATTCAATCATTGTTGTGCAGGCACAGAAAATGAAAGACTACTATTATAGCACTGAGTACAGGAACAGATAGACCAGATGGGCCAGAAAATACTGTGTGTTTTTGTTTTTTTTTAATAAATGGTGACATAAGAGGATCGGAATACAGGAGGGTAAGTCAATCCAAGGGTGACAAGGCTCCACCTTCTCCTTGACCATTACTGACAGATGCTAAATAGCCAGAAAGGAGTAGAGTTAGCGGGTGAGTATTGTTGAAATACATCCAGCTTTGACCTTAATGTTTCAACTGAAGGGGTTTATGTACTGCTCGTGTGAACTCAGAAATTCCCATGTCCGCACTTTGATTACTATACGAAATACAATATGTTTATTGATCAATCATTTCTCATAACAAAGCCCAAAGCAATGTCTTCAAATGCGTTACAGCTAAAAACACATTAAATCCTGCTTCTGTTCACCAAACTTTGGTGGCAGCTAAATTTGGTTTCTCCAGAATAGTTAGATAGAAAAAAAGAATAACATCTGTCTACAGCCCTTGAGGTGCTACAAACATGTAGCCTATGGTGCACCTCAGAGCTATCCGATGGATAAATTTGGTCACTAGAGAGTGACTCCTCTTGACTTCAGTGATCCCTCGGCTTTCCATCTATCACCACTAGCTGAATTTCTATTTGTCCAACAACTCTCTAATGAGAGGGAAAAGCCTTTTACCATGCCAACCACACATTAACATTCATGCATCTGTCCATTATCTATACTAGATATTTTTTTAAGATGAAAGGGGAATACAGAGACAACCATCTACACTTACAATCACTTGTACAGGGTAATTTAGAGCCACCTGACCGAATCTCTTTAACCCAACATGTTAACACTCTAAATATTGCATGTTAGCAAGCTACAGTGCAACAACGGTAGCATGCTTAATGTTTGTCTTCATGTTAGATGTCACTATGTTTGTTTATTGTTTATTTGTTGGGATCAATGAAAAAAGATAACAGCTGCACACTACCACAAAAGTTTAATAATGGATCATTGTCAGGTCATTATGATCTCCATCTACATATATTAAATATTACCATCCAAATACATAGAGAATGTATAAACACAACTGGCAAACAAAAAAACAAACATAATGTTAACATTTAATAGTTGTTATTGTGCATATTAACACACCACTATTAGGCCAGCCTAACAACTACAGGCAGAGATTTACGAGGGAATTGTTTCTGAATTATTGTAACCATCTAAGTATTTTGTTTTCTGGTGTACAGTATAACAACAGCCTCATTTAGTCTTTAATCCTGTTAACGTAGTTGTGAGTTACAAGTGTTGTAGTTTTACATTTGAAAATGATAAAATCACAGTATTACGAAGCCTTCTGCTGTGTGTACACATCACTGCATGTGCACGTCTGTGTGGTCGTGCATTTTAAGACAGAAGCAGACAGCACTGAGAGAAAGATCCACAAGCTGGCCACAAGTCAAAATCTCTCTCTCTCTCTCTCTCTCTTTAGTTAATTGACAAGTGGAGCTCAATGAGGGAATGTGTACGCTGCGGTCTGGACCAGATTATGAGATTACACAGAACCAGATTAGTGAGGTTGCTGTTTTTGTCTGGTTGGAATGTGGAGTGAAATGACAGAAAAAAACTGTGCTATAGTTCAAGCTTCCTGCACTCTGTACCTTTTAATTGATTTCACCTAAGGCTGAAACTCTAATGAAATTTTTGTTCTCTGTTTAAGGATTAATTGTTTTGTCGATAAAACATCAGAAAACAGTGAAAACTATCCATCAAAGATGGAGCACAAAGTGATTTAAAGTCTTAGATTATTTGATTTAAAGTCCTATTTTGTCTTATCTACAATCAAAAATATCAAAAAAATGTAATTTATTATCAAATAAATAAGACCAAGAATCTGAGCTTGTTTGATATTTTTGTTTGAACATGATTTAAATGAATAATCAATGATCGAAATTCCTTTCAACTGACTCATCATTGCTCTATTTTTATCACGTCTTGAAGCTTATTTGTTTAGTTACTTACATTCATTCATTAAGAGGAATACATTAAATCGGAAAAGCATGAAGTGTCCTACAGTTTCTATACCATATGGTGCTGAATGGGAGTGAATCTGCCTATAGTGTTTCGATAAAGCACGTTCATTAAAAACATGTCACAATAATTGGAGTAGAGTCAGAGAAAAAAAACAAACAGTGGGTAGGTAGAGAAAGGACTTATTAACACCTACTGCCTGAGTCTTATATGTAATGCTAATAAAAGAATGACTGATGACAAAATAATTATATTTTATACTTATTTTAATTTTATCTACCTACAACATCTGGCATTGTACTGTATATAATATTAAAACAGGACAGATGTCATGAAAAACTGCGAGATTAATTTGAGGTTATCACTTTAAAAGAGGATGAAAAGAGGAGGTGGAGGGAGTAAAAGGACAAATCCACTTTCTAAAACACAATATTACAGAGAGAGAGGTTACCATTTCTTTTTGGTCAAAGTCACGTTTGTTTACACTAGTAATCTAGGATCACCGATCTAGTATCATAATTCAAATGACTGTGGTTTTTAAAATAGCAGAGGATAGGGTGGAACTGGATAAAGATCTCATAAAAATAGGAAAACAAACATGAAGTGAATGCTAGATTTGGATTCCTCCTAAAGCCAGTAAAATTATTAAAAAGAGGAGAGGAGAGGAGAGGAGAGGAGAGGAGAGGAGAGGAGAAGACGTGTGTGAAATCACATCCCTGATGGCAGCTGCTCTGAGCATGCTCAGAAGGGACCAACAGTTGATTGGTTGAGGGGCATGGAGCTAAGTGACGTTGGTGGATCAATGAAAAAGACAGTCTATAAAGGAGCTATTAATAACAGAACAACACTAAACTAAACTCTCACTCCTGCATGTCAACAATGGAGGAACTTTAGTGATATATGTGTGTCTTCATGCTAAAGCTTGCCTTGTTTTAACTGATTCTTATGAAGGTGAACATAAGTAGAGGGAAACAAATGTAGTGTGGAAATCACAACATCGTTAATTATGCGATAAATGAGCAAAGCTTATTGTTGCTGCGAGGGTGCTCATTTAATTTGGGCTGTCGTAAATCAAAGTACAATCACCTAGTGCTTGTGAGGATTTAGAACAAGAAGACAAAAGGACAAATACAATCCGGCAGTACATGCCGAGGTCTACATCCAAGCACATGGCCTATTCAACACACACAACCAATGACAGTATGAAGAACTGGTTCACCACTCCCTTTTATTGTAATGTAGAGTGAGTGTATCAGTATACTGTGTGTATTTACAGGAAGACTCCCCCACAGACATAGAGGATTATATAATGTGCTGTCTACGTGTGTGTTGAAGCCTGCAACATGGTGGTTGGCTGTTGCAGCGTCACAGATCAGAGGAGATTCTGTATAGTCTGTCCCTTTGTGCATAAGCTCAAATGTTTATTATCCCTGCAAAGGATTTTTTTTTATTCACCAATAAAAAACGATTTAAAAAAAATATTAAAATAATGAAATACTGTATGTACCAAAGCAAAGAACACAGGAGAAAGTTGTTTAAAAAAGCATTATCCTCCCTGTAGTCTTCTGGTGTTTGTGTCCTTGTAACTTATTGTGTATTCTCTCTGCTATTGTACCTATGAGGACAGTCATGACTGTCACGTACACACTCTCTCAACCCACTCCCTTTCTGCCTCTCAACCCCTGCGTGTCCTGTTGTCAAGACACTCATCAGTGTCTCAAAGGGTCGGGACGCAAATAATTACCTGTGCACTTTGCAGCTTATAAGTGACTGATAATGAATTCACTGTGGAAATAGAATTTTTGATGTATGTAAAATAAGTTAAAATAATTTTAAAATCCTATAAAACTATACAACACTTGACAAAGTCAACTTTATTTGAATGGCACCTTTCAAACACGTTGAATTCAAAGTGATTCAAATAAGGTGAAGAAATTAATGAGAACATAAAACAAACAACAACAAAAAAAAACAATAAAATTAACAAAGTTGAAATGTTGAAATACAGACTCAAGTGCTATAATGATTAGCCGATTAGTCTATTAACAGGAAATGAATGGGCAATTACTTTGATGACCAATTAATCACTTAACCTATTTTTTTAAGAATAAATGTGAATCCAGCTTCTCAAATATGAAGATTTGCTGCTTTTCTCTGCTTATAATTGTAAATTGAACGTCTTTAGGTTTTGGTCAGACAAAAATGTTATTGTGCACTTTACATTTATATTACCCACAGTAATCATTATTCCTTCATTGTTTTTACTTTTTAAAATCACCTTACATTTATAATACCTGCACAGTATTTCATCTTGCAATATAATAATAATACCCTGCCATACCTCTCTGTAGAAGCTCTGGTGCTTAGCCTATCCATTCACTGTTATGTTTTTATTCTTACATTCTTATGTGTATTGATTTTTTGTGTGTGTCATATAAATTGGATGCCTAATTTTCCTTTAGGATTGATAAAATATGTTGTAAGGGCATTTGTCACCATATTTTGATATTTTATAAGATAAGATAAAGATGAAACGATAATGAAAATAATCATTAGCTGCAGCTCAATGGGCTACAGCATACAATAAATAGGCACTTGTCCTCACATATCAGGAGGAAATAATGAAATAATAACCACAAAATGACCCATGCTGGCTGTCAGTGGGCGTCTTTTGTTACTGTTGTCATCTTGGCTTCACCTGGGTGTACTGTTGGATCGGAAACGTCTGTACCCGGGTACGGGTCTCCGGTATTTATCTTCTCGGACAGAGGAGGGGGAATGGGAGGGGTTGTGTGATCCTGCAGCGTCACGTGGTCGCCCTCATCGCCCGTAAACACAGCGTTCACCTCCGGCTACAAAGACAGAGGCGACGCGGTGCTCCACGCAGTCCTCCCTGTCGGAGCGGAGCGACTTTTTTTTTTTTTACGTCTTGTTGTAGCGAATAGAAAAACACACCCGGCGGAGGATATGCCTGC
The DNA here is from genome assembly GCA_033000465.1 of Sciaenops ocellatus. Classification (NCBI taxonomy): domain Eukaryota; kingdom Metazoa; phylum Chordata; class Actinopteri; family Sciaenidae; genus Sciaenops; species Sciaenops ocellatus. Next base: position 11,319,157 of record CP136878.1, on the reverse strand, counting down.
CTTATGTCAGATATAACAATGCGGCTATAAATAAGCTAAATATGTCGAGGAAAGCTTCGTAGAGTCCGGTTTGTTTACTACAGAGTAACGGTTGTTTCAATCCGGATAAGCAACTCACCGAGTTCCGAAGAGGAAACACACTTAGAGACACTAAAACGAAGCTAAATTCATACAGCATTTTAGTTTTTCTAGTTTAAGTTTAACCATTTAAGCGTTTTTTTTCCTCGTTACGTACTCGTGTACTAGTCGTATTAACAGAAATGGACCGAGGTGGCTGCCAAATGAGCGGCGGTGGTGGCGGCGATGGGCCCGACCAACCCGGCATGATCACGCTGGAGGACCTGGAGTCTTTCTCGGAAGACCAGCTATCGGACTCGGGCAACGGCAGCCTCGAGGAAGAGGCAGAAACCATGGATGAAGGCGACAACCGACTGCTGCATTACTGGCAGGATGTAGCGAGGGGACACCAGGTGGAAGTTTCTGAGGGTAAATAATATTTACACACATGAAAGACATGTTTAACTTTAGTTGAGGTACTTTGGCTCAACTTCCATAAGGCATACCCTCATGTACATTGACCTAGTTTTCAATGAGGCACATGCTGTTGATACAGTAGTTCCAGCTAGACACATTCCCAGCCCCTCAAGCAAAGTGGAATATTGAGTCTATGTTATGTTGTAAAAAAAATAAAGTTACACCTAGCATGGAGATGGGTTGTAATTTAAACGACACAACTGTCAAAAAGCAATACCAAAAAACAAACATAGTTAAGTTTTTTTCAAATGTGGCCATCAAACTTCTATTTTCTGAGGAAATAATTAAATATCCTCATTTTTTAGTGGCTAAAAGTCTGCAAAGTGAGGGAACACGCTGCAGACTGTTAGTGTAGTTTGTCTATTAAAAGATAATCTCCCACAAAAGCTTTCTCAGATGAGTTTATCTGCTCCACTTTTTATTAAACAATTGTCTATTGTGAATTGCATGAAAATCTGAAGATCCTCTTAGTGGAAAGAATTGTGAAAGTCCCTGCTGTTGCACAGAAAGCAAGAGATCACAAGTCCAATAAGATGTTAGGAATAAGCATTGAATTTACATGGACAGCTTTCACAGAGACATGACTGATTCAGACATATAATAAGTTATAAGTTATCAGACATATAATAGCAAATGTCTGTCTCCTCTTGTAGGTTTAAATATTCTAACATTCTTTGGTGTACTACAGGAATTTGTGGGGTAAACTAGAATAATAGACATGTATCTGGGATTTTGTGAGTTAAACAAATTGCCTGGTTTTCAAACAGAAACAAAACAAGGAGCGATCAGCAGGCTGTGCTTGCCATTTTTGGCAGTAATTTTGCCTCTCATGAATTGGTAGTTCTTTCATCTTCACTAAAATATTAAATTGGCTCTAGAGTTTTTATTTTTAATAATTTGATTACTTCCACCTCAAGAGGAAACAAGCAAAAAAAAAGAAGCACATAATCACAGTAAGCACACAGTTCACAGCTCTGTCCAATAAAGAGAGGGTTTGTTTTGCTCGGATATGTAAAAGATAAACAAAAGTTTGTCATGGCATCTTACACACCAGTTCAGTAGTTTCATCATTGTAAATGACATTTAGGGTTTAGGTTTGATACCACATGTTTAGAACGATACAATCTCTGTTAATTAATTCAGTAGTATTTAAAGTAGCCGTAAAGTTTTTAAAAAACAGATCTTAAAACAGAACTATGCCATCCGCGATCGATTAACTAGTGGACAATCTCCACCATGCTCTTCCTCCTACCCTGCGGTCTACTGATCACACAGCTTTACTGTGGAGACACAGAGACAGAGAGACGTTACCTTTATTACGCTGAAGACGCGCACACACACACACAACACAGTGTTTATTTCACAAGTACTGACCCGCAACAGTAAACAAACCTGGTCGTTACTACTTTCAGTCAGCTACATCATTAACAAGAGAGGAGAATCAAGGTGAGCAGGGTAAAGTAGTTAAGTAAACACTGAAATGAAGTGAAGAATTAAGATGGTGACATGAAATAACCTGCTAGAAATATGGTAATGTATTCAAATAAAATATAAAAACCGCCCCAGTTACAGTTGAATGACTTTCTGTACAAACACTGTGTGCAGACTGTTCATTTAAAACAAGAAAAAAATATGATCTATTATGTGTGCTTGGACTTTTTTTTCTTTTTGTCTTGGTCTCAAAAGAGATATTAAGTATTGTTTTTTTAATACTATAATTGTATCAAAGGTTAAAATTCTGGTACTGTGACAACCTTCTTATCATTCCAACATTTTTTCTGGAAAATTGTCAGCAAATATACTTAAGACGCATTTTGATTTAAACTTTAGTTTTCAATCAATACTCGATTTTACCATAAAAGTCTTCTTGTGCTCTACTTGAGACGACAGCAGCAGTTGATTTGAACTTTAGAACCCTCCAAGTCACTGCTAATCACTGTACTTTGCTGAACACAGCAGAACAATGGACCCATTTAGATCAGTTCAACTTCAACATTTTAATTTGTGCTTCAGAAAAATAACATTTTTTCAAACACACATCCAATTTGTGTTTTTGTGCCTTAAAGGGCACAAGACATCAAACAAAGTGAATATCAAAGCCCTCTTTATTAGTTCAACTTGTCTATGGTTATACTTGTTAGCCATGGCTCAACGCCAAGAAAAAAAAAGTAATTATGAGAGAAAAGTTTGAAAAAATAAAAAGAATCAGATTTTATTCTGCCCTTTTACTCTTCCAAGAACTGCCTGCTTAGGCAACTTGTCAAACCAGGTTGCCACTGAGAATCCAATAACACAGACTGATACCTCCTCCTCCCTCAGACCACAGCACTAATTGAACAATTAAAATCACTTGCTGGGGCTTTCTGACTCAGAGGGGGGGGATTAGCCAACTTGCCTGTACTGGTACTGGCTGCTAAGTCTTGGTCCACAATACGGTAGTTAAGGTAATGGGCCAAGGCTACTGTAAACTCCTTTTCTCTAATTGGGATGGAGTTAAATGGACAGGACGGAGGTGGGCGTTGTGCTTTGCTAGCAGTTGGAGCTATTTGATTGGCTAACTTTAACTAATACTACATATGTAGCTTTAACTCCACCATAGCCACCACCTACTTATTTTTTTACAGTCCACCACTGTCAAAAAGATATCACAGAGATCTATCTATATTTTTCAATGATATCCAAGCGCCTCCAGAGAACTGGTTGGCCACATAAGACCCGTCTATATAATTTGACCTTTGCAGTGCAGTGCACAAAACCTCGTGTTTTTCATACTTCATTTTCAAGAGGTCAGAGGAGCAGATATCATCACCTGATGAGGATGCTTGAAGGGTTTCTAGCTTGAAAACAAGACAGAATGGTGTGTTACTAACTTCACATCAGTGAACCCAAAATGAAAAGTTCATGAACAAAACTGAACTCGTCCTAGTCACCCTTAATAATATTGACAATAATAAGTGTCTTAACACACCCAAGAAACTAAAACAAACTAAACAGCAGTGTTCTTGCGCCAAATAACAAACTTGTTGATCTTTCTAACACACTAATCTGAAAACACAAATGAGCATATTTCTGTAGTCTGCTCCCATCAATGTACAGTGCCAATGTTAATACAATAACACACACATTTCTCCAGCAGTAGTTTCTCAGATCTAAAGATTATGATGACATACACACACTCTGCTAGGGATGTAACGATATGGAACATTTGATATCTCGATTATAGTGACCAAGTTATCACGGTTAACGTTATTATCACGATATTCTTAATTGCTGTACAAATGTCCAAAAAACACATACATTGAAATAATTTCACGAAATCTGTTGATTTTCTTATCATACTAGAAGGTTAGAAGCCAAAATCTTATCAAAATGAAACTTTCACAGTAAAGGGGCAAGCAACTGGCACAGATTTTTTTCATTTTAAATGAACAAAATATGTAAACAAAATTTGTTTACATATTTTGTTCATATATGAGAAGTGTGCCTGTGTGAGTGAGAGGAGTGCCTGTATGAGAAAATGTGTGTGTGTGTGTGTGTGTGTGTGTGTGTGAGCATTGAATTAAATAAACAACAGCGTTTTATTTTATTTCCTGGAGCAAGTTACAGACAGCATAACTCGCTGTCAGTATCGACTCACGTTTTTAACTCGCTGTTTTAAATATCACCGTATGTTCTTCCTAGAGTTAATGAACATGTTTACATTATTTTACGTCACCTTGCACTGTGTCGGCTCCGCTCAGTGGATGCATATATAAAATGCATATATAAATAGGCTAAGTTAAGTTGGACCCTCATGGGAAATTAGGTTGTTTAAAGCATCTGCAGTACCTCCAGATTATGCATCAGTTTGATGGAAAAGGAACATTGCAGGCCAGAGGTTTGTGAAGCTTGACTGAAAGTGGGACTTGACGACAGTCGCGTATTGATTAGAAGGCTCAGGTACAAAAACAAGTGTGTGATCTGTTGACCGTGTTGACTGTTCTGTATCAACGCTGAGCGGCTCTCGGGGTGCTTCCGTAGAACATTTCGTGCGGTGTGCACCTGTATATGTGGATCACCATGCAGTGGTTTAAGGTGTGGTGTGTTCTCCTGTCTCTCATATTGAATACATACCCAGAAAACTGTCAGATGTATGTGGCCATAATGCATACTGAGCCTTCCCTCCTCATTACCAGTTTACAGAAGGTTTTACAGTAACCTTCATTTCATGAGCTCCTGCCAAATGACACATCAAACCACAGCTTTGTTCATTATCAAAGGATTGATCACAGAAATACTACAGATCCCTCTGACACAGTTGTCCTCCATGGTATTGATTTACAAATTGTGATTGGATTGGGTTTACCTTGAGTGCCCTGTATTTTGACAGATTAACAATGGATCTGACAATATGGGTATCATAAAAGAGTCGTTAATAGTGACATGCGATTAGCGCACTTCCGCAGCTACAGCTAGCAGAAGAAGTCAAGCACTGTGCAGTTGTTGTGTTTGCAAGGACAATGTTTGGTGGTGTTGAAATTTTTTTAAATGATGCCCAGCACTACTGTCATGCCTCTGTGCTTACCAGTCTACACCTGGCCTTGGGCAGGTTTGGTCACTGTTCCCCTTCAGCTCCAATAAACATTACACTCTGACATCCTGGCACAGCAATCCGCGCATCTGGCAACTCTTTCTCACACAGACTACCAACAGTGCCCGCCAGCAGATTACTAAAAGTGAGGACAATTTAAACAGATTAGAAACTGGAGACTGCAAGTGTTGATATGACGTGAGTGGAAAAAGGCTGTGGAGCACACAGTATCAAGAAAAGAGGCGTAATTTTATCTTGTTAATGGCTAAAACGGCGTGCAGCCAAAACATTTAATGCATAAAAAAAAACAAGTGTCCGTGTGTTTGTTCACTCATGCAAACGACATTAATTTTTGACCATGCGTTTCAGCTGATCACATAATTTGTTTGTCTGTTGACAGATATGGCAGAGCCCATTCAACAGCTAACCAGCAACAACCAAGGACGCGGTCAGAGAGAACACATCCCGTTCACGCTCCTCTCACGCAAAGAGAAGGTATCCACAAAGAAGGGCAAATGATCCATATGCTTTCAGCTCGTGTAACCCCGTCTTTCGATACAAATTTTCATGTTCTGTATAAAAAGGGGAAAACTAATTAAATCAAATTAAACTTCAATAAAACTTTCATGGCAAACCATTTTTTGAAGAGCAGCAGTAGGAAACCTTTGTCTACCCTACATCTCCACGAGGATAGTGAACTGTTGAAGGCAAAGAGCTCACATTTATTGTTCTTACCAATAACAATTGGATTTTATAATGTTGAGATGCACAAAACACATCATTTACATATAACAACAAACAAGCCAGCAGCAACGCTGTCAGTCACGTGCAGAGTATGGGTCAGCTATTTATTTTCGACAAGATGATCATGTCACCCAATACACAAAGCCGTCTTAACTCCTCAGGGGGTCATATAAATAAAGAGGGCTAATTGGATTAACTTAAGTTAATTAGTTCATCAAACCTTGTCTGGAAAGCCCAGTTAAAAGGTTTCAGTGCCTTGAACGACAGCATGTTCAATGCAAGCACACTTCAAACTGGTGAAGGTGAAGTGATCAAATAGAGAATTATATAAAATTTATTATATAGTATTTTCATCAGTGATTCGTCTATTTAAATATTTATAGAAAATTCTAATATCAATTGAAAGCACTGCTATAACTTAAGGTCATTTAACAGCAGGTATGCAGCTGAAAATCAGAAATGCACCCAGTAATAACTGTATTACAAAACATCTCCCTGTGAACTGTATTCAGTCTAAACAGAGCTTTGTAAATGTGTCTCACATACTTGGAGCTTCATAGGATCTACCTGATTACATTTACAAGGCCAAACACTGTATGTCTGTATGATTTTAAATTCCTTTTTTTTTTTTTTTTAAAGATATTTTTTGGCCTTTTTGAGCTTTATTCGACAGAGACAGCTTGAAGAGTGACAGGAATGTGGGGAGAGAGAGATGGGGAATGACACGCAGCAAAGGGCCGCAGGTCGGATTCAAACCCTGGGCTGCCGCGGCAAGGACTGAGCCTTTGTACATGGGGCGGTTGCTCTACCAGCTGAGCTAAACGACACCCCATGATTTTAAATTCCAAGTAGCAGTTTTTTTGGGGTGTGTTTTGTAGACGGCTTGACTTCCCTGGCTTTTCTCAGAAGGTGTGCTGGCATATTCAGTGTCAGTTATAATAGAAAACGTTACCAAATCTGTTTCAGACACCGTATTCATGAAATAAAATTGTAACTTGTTTTCATTATCTGTATTTCTCAGTGCGGGGAGCTGCTGTATGAGAAACGCCAATACGAAAAGGGCCACTGGGCTTGTATTACACTGCGCGAGGACACTTATGAACAGAGCATCTGCTATGGTTTTATGAGGATAATGAGATACATCTGCCAGCAGAACTCCTTAGGTAAGTCCATAAAGAACCACTTAACATACAATTCCATTCTTCTCTTTTAAATTCCCAGCCTTGTCTTTCATTTTCATTTGCTGCTCATCTCCAAGCCAGGTAATAATGACAAATGCCATTTCTTTTACATCTCTAGGTGAATACCTGGGCATGACGCTCCCCATCATCACAGTGGTGCGCACAGATGAGAACCATTCTGTGATGTCCCATGATGTCACTGTGGCGTATTTCCTTCCCGCTGAGCATCAGGCCCAGCCCCCACAGCCTGCTGACAGTGAGATCATCATAGAGATCTGGCCCCCCACTACTATATACGCAAGGTCAGTAGAGAATAAAATACAAATTACCATTTGTATTATTCCTAAATGATGATTGAGATTTAATGACTCATTTGATACTCATTCACTCCTCCCTGTTTCTTTCAGGGCCTTCACTGGTCCAACCAATGAAGTGACCATCATTAATCAGATTAATGCCATGGCCGAGCTTCTAGACACTCCCGGAGTGTGCATCTCAGACTCCTTCATCGTGGCTGGCTACACCAACCCCGCTCACAGGAACCGCCAGAATGAGATCTGGTTCCTGGAGCGACCTGAGTGACAAGCGGATCAGGCAGCATCCCATCCCTCGAGCCACATAAAGACTCCCTTAGCACTGCCACAGCCCAGCTACAGCCTTAGATGCAACATCCTTTTTAGTTACCACCCTCACTTAACACTCAGTGAATTTTCATTTACACAGGTTCTCATTTCACCAATAAGAACTGAACTAAACCACTGCCACACAACTTAGCATTTATCTCCTGCTCTTACATTGAGTGCCCTCTTATTAACTCTCAGTGCTCTGTGAACGTGGTGACCCTTGCGTGCTGTTAACAACAACCTTACACAGCAGAAGTAGGTTCCTAGTAGACATGCAGCCTTATGCTCTGTTTCTGTTTGTTGAACAGCTACAATGTCCTGTCATGTAGGGTAAAGGTCAGTGCACAACAGAGGAAAATAGTTTGTCACTTTCTAGCTTGCTGAGGTGATTGCAGCCCTCATCGCTGATCCGTTCTTTCTTAATCTCTGCACTACATGCAGCAGTTCACTCCAGGTTACGTCACACTGCATAAACAACCATTTTCAAGTGCAATATTTACCAGATAATCAATAATCAACATGCCAGTTATTACAGCTACGAGGTCACTAAGCTAACCCAGTCTAAGGGTGTGTTCAGGAGCATGTAATGGTGGGTTGGAGAGGGGATCCACACATGCAGCACAACCCGATAAGACAACATCCAGACCAGAACTCGTGGTTTAAACCATAAATAAGCTCAACACAACAGCTGACACTAAACGCAGAAAATAACCACCAATGACCATAATATGTTCATTGGAGTTTGTGCGGGAATGTACTGTACTGTACGGCTACTTAGAGATAGTAAAAACAAGTGTCACATGTCTACAAACCAAACACTGAAAAACTCAGAGTTTTAATGCTGAATGACAATCATAAAGTACTTATATTCAGTATTATCCTTTTCTCTTAAGGCAGATCATTGCATTGTCATGTTTATGCCCGTTAACACTCAGAAATAGTTACCTCTATACCTCTTTCTACTTGCTACTCTGTGTCTGTGTCAATGTTAGTGCATTCACTCAAATATTCAAATATTAATGCTGCTAAGTAGAGACGATACAACAAGAAAAGACATAGAGCACGGAGTAGATCTCTACTGTGACTAAATAGGAAAAAGCTAAATTCTGTTTAACTTAAAACTGTTTAATGTTCTATCATTAATCTATTGAGAGTCTATAAAGTCAAGTCAGAGTGAAAGAAATATGTATGTTTAGTGTCATTATATTTTATGCAACATATGCAATGTGATATACATCAAACCAGCTACAGCTTGAGCAGTAATGTAGGAATGTTTCTTCTTTAAAAAAATGTACATTTACTGCTTGGGTAGCAGTGAAATAAAACTGGAAACGCACTAGCCAAATCATCACTGTGTGAGGATTTTTATCAGGACAGAGACATCGTAAATGATTAGACGTGCAGTTGTTATTGAGGCCTATTACATGTATGTAAACCTAACAGTAACATTTTGAGATCAAATTGTGAGAAAGTTGGTTTTTATCTTTTTTAATTCATTTGAAAAATGTAAAACAAAGTCATCGACAGTTGAGGAGGTTAGAATTGGGTTGGGAAGGTTGCATCAAGACACCAGATCCAAAGAATTTATTTATCATTACATGATTGTAGAGTTTATACTTTTTGACAGTCGTAGTGCGTAAATACTTGCAAAGCCATGATACATACATGTTGGTTGGCCCTTTAAGAGCCTGGTTATGTGGGAACATCAAGTGCGAGGATTCAACTTTTTTCCTTTTTTTTTCTCTTTGCTTATTATTATTATTATTTTTTTTTTTTTAGTGTTTTGCAAATGTGTGCTGTACTGTGAAAATTCAAGTGCATCAACAAGAGCTACTGTGGTTTCCTTTGTTCAATAAATATGTGCTTGTCTCCTTTGTTTTGAAACGTACAGTGATACTGAGTTTTACTGGGTTCATACACATTTCTGGGAGTATTGTGTGATGCAATAAATGATGTTCAGTCATATAGTAAGAAGTCGCTTAAGATAAACCTCATCCCTTTGTATTATTGGGAAAGTCAGTTCCTTCCATTGGCTATACTGTACATGTAGTCAAGTGGTGTACATGTACTACAGAACATCCCTTAAGGGTATTCTTTTCTTTTTATGGGATCAAATGGGGCAAATAAAAAAAGAGGTCACACCCTACTTTGTTCTGAAACATATAGCATAACCAATTTCATGAGAAGAACCGGTGCTCAGTTACCGGAGCATCGTAACACGATGAGCTCTCATAAAAGGGGCAGACACACACCACAGCAGCTTATTGCAGTATACAGTACAGAAGTATATAATGTCTGACGGAGATACAACAAGCTTTGATCAAATAACAGCAATTCTGTTGGGGCAAATTACTTGTAATGTATGTGGGATTCCACTAAATTATACCATCTATTTCCATTACAACACAACATAGGGTGTAAACTCTAGCACTGCCTTGGACACAGTGGCCTAGATGTTCACTGCCATTACACATGTTTATAAAACCTCCATCCTTGCTCAATCAAAATCATAAAGCCGAGACGCCAGAAAGCAGGAGGCTATTTTAGTGGTTATATGGTCTTGCCTCTCGCTAATGCCTGTGATAAAATGGGCTTAAAAACTGAAAGAAAAACAACACAATGGAGCGCAAAAAACTTGTGCGTGACTGCCTCATTTTACCGATTTGCTCAACAATCATTTAATTCCGCCTGAATGACCGCAGTGATGTTCATTTTACACCTGAGTACAGTGTTGTCTTTATTGTCTGGTCAAATTAAGTAATGGGAGACAGAGGTTAACAAGCAGGTCAATATGAAGAGAAGGTGAAAAATAAAGCCAAAGCTATTAAGAAAAGCTTCAATATTGCAAACAATCCAAAAACAATCTGAAAGGAGGGAAGAAAAAAAATACAAAAGGAGACCTAACAGAGCTAATGTATGTATGTCTCGTCTTTCAAATGGTGTTACATTCCAGCTGTCCAGCCAGTTGAGACAGATGAAGTGTGGCTGCACATTTATGGTACAGTACACACAGACAGTGGACCAACCCGTGACAAGGGTAGAAAGCCTATAACATCCGTTAATAATCCAGAACTGTTTAGTCCACCAGCACTGAAAGCTAGACCACCGAGTGTGACAGGATGTTGCTTTCCAGACAAATCAATCCATTTCATGATAGCTGACCCAGTAAGAAGCATGCTGCGAGAGGAAAGACGTGATGCTGAGAATAAGATCACGGCTGAGGATGTTTTACAACAGAAGTAAGCGCTCCGTAACCACAAGGTGGCACCAGTGCACCAAAAAAGACCAAAGTCACATACATAGAGCGTGATGATAAACCAAACGTGATTAATAGGGGAAGGTTTGAATATAAAAATAACTTTTATTGGTGCTTGGCACTGTATAAAAAGTGAGCTTCATATCCGCTTAACTTTGATTGTTACGTCAGGTATTTATTTGAAAGAAAAGCTGTAAACACAGGGAGGACTGATGTAAAATTGCTTGTGCCTACCTGCAGGTAGCGCGTCTGGTGAGCAGTAAGGGCCTCTCCCAGAGGAACCACCACTTTGTCCACACTGCGCTGGTGGGAATGTGCCTGAATATCCGGGCTCTCATCTGAACGTAGCTCAATGTGGGAGATGAGCAAATTAGAGATCACCGACTGCACTGACTAAATAAGAGAGGAAGAATGGAATCAGATTTGAGCATATAAATTAAGATTTTTTTAGTTTTTAGGACACAGGTACTGCACATTGATCTTACTTTTGCATCTCCCCCCGGAGTTGCACTGAGGGCCAGGATGCGGAATTGCAGAGTCTGGCTGCTGAGCTGTTTTATCACCTGAGCAACAGAGAGAGGAGCAGGTACGGGGCATTGTTAGCACTTCATTTAAAAAATATTTAACTAACTAAAAGTGTTAGGATGCAAACCTAAAGAGGTAACCTGCTGCTAGAAATAGAAGTGAGCAATCGGATAAAAATCATCATCATGGTATTTTATTTTGGGGGGTTTTATTGGACAGAAGCAGTCGAATAGAGACTAGGAAAGTATATACAGAATAGAGAATAGGAAAGTGAGGAGACAGCGAGAGGGGATGACACGCAGCAATGGGCCATGGGGGTGCTGTGGTGAGGACTCAGCCTTTTGCACGTGGGACTTGCACTCTACCACATGAGGGCACTCTGTAATTTAATGTCACAATGTGGATATAAATTATTATATAGTAAGCCATCTCTAAAATCAACTGAGTAACTGTTGAATAAAATAGATAAAATAACCAGATGGGAATCTAATGAATTACATAAATGACAAATCAAGATACTCCATTACATTAAAGCCAATGTCAAGATGCGTTCGCTGACATTAGACTCCAGTCTGCACCACAGCCTCCATTTTCTGCACCAGACTTCTTACAACCACCCTTCAATGATATAAAAGTGTATTTTGGGTAGATTATCACTTCAAAGACACGTTAATGCATGTTCGTAATCAGAATTGGACTTTGCTTGCAGTCAGCAGCAACATATAACTGAAATGAGTGTCAGGCAGTGATCATCAGTGATAGGTTTGTGTACCTGACAGTAGGCATGGTTGCCCAGCGCCTTGTGGGCTTCATCTATCACCACACACTTGATCTGCTTAGCTGGGCAGGTCTCTCTGGACAGATCGTTCACCATGACCTGAGGGGTGAGGAAGAAGACCCGCTTGGTCCTCCACACCTCCTGTCTCTGCTTTGCTGCAGTGCTGCCTGTGGATAAGGACAAAGACTCTTTTTAATATCATTAACAAAAGCTAAAACAGTAAATATGAGTTTTCTGTGTCGTGATTTGTTACCAGTCAGCTCAGCCATGTGTGCCTGTGGGATCCCCATCACTTTATAACAGGCTTCAATCTGTTGGGCCACCAGAGGTTTGGTGGGAGCCATGAATACAATCTTCCCTGACGGATACCAGCGGTAGAAGTTGTACATCACCACAGAGGCTATGAAGGTCTTTCCCAGACCGGTGGGAAGACACACCAGGGTGTTCTGAAACAGGGCAGCCTCTGATATCTTCAGCTGGTACCCCCTGATGGGATAGTTGGTGGGGTAAATCCATACCTTTGCTGAGGAGCTGTCAAAGCCAGGAAAGTCTGGATATGTCTGCCCACTGGAGGGGGAGTCAGAGAAGGCACTGCTCTCTGTTGCTACAGGGTTGCCATGTTGAAATGAGTTTGCATTGTCAAGTTGAAGGCTCCTTTCAGCTTCATACACAGCGACAACCATCAGATCATCGTCATCTTCGTCTTCAAACGCAGGTTTAGACTCCTCTGATGTGTTTGTGGACCCCTGTCCTGCTTCAGGCCATAGAGGATTTCGTGGAGGGTTGACTTTGGCTACCTGAGTAGTGTTGTTGCTTGGCGTTGTCCTGCGCCGTCCAGCGGCTTTCTTGGCATCTTTTATCGGTTGGACAACTTTGTTTTGCGAAGCGGTTCTACCCCACGTCTGGAACAAAGTCCTCTGATTTGAACCACTACTCATTTCCATTCAGTTGTGGCGAAAAACTTTGAGGGAAAAAAGTGGCATGTGCCGAGCAGCAACATTGCCACAGGAATATACAAACACACGGTCACTTCCGCTTTTTACCAAAATATAACACCACATACATAACGACAGTTTACTACGGAGTATTTAATTCATTTAAGCACAGTTTAAAATGTAATTAGAAACCACTGAATCATACTTACGCCAAACCATTAGACTAGGAGCTAAACCGGTACGCGTACGTGGTTAACTTTTACAAGCAGGCTTTTATTTTTTAAGACTGACACCGGAACAAAATCAACGTTTCGAGTTCATCTCCCGCTCACCGGGGCGACGCCGTCATGTTACCATAGCAATGGACATGAGTAAATGGGAGAAGATACTCACCTGTTTTCAGGTAATTACGCTGTTTAATTAGGCTTCTTTCAACTCATTGAGTGCCAAGTTGCGTCTTTACGCCGGCAGTAATTTGCAGTCAGTGTTTTTATTTGCCAGGTTGTACAGTTTAGCTGCTTTTGCTAACTCAGGAAGACTGCTAATAGTAGCTATCGTTGTTAGCATTGACGTAACATAGTACAGTTAGTAGGCTACATGGGGCAAGGTACCGTTACTATACGTTAGTTTAACTTATTTAGCGACCTCAGAAAGGTCAGTACAGTGAGTCACTGAACGTATCCATACCTGATGAACAACCATAGTGTATGTGCGGTATCAATAACAAAGTAAAAACTAAGAGGGCCAGCTCTGTCCTGGACTGCCCCCTACACTCCATAGAGGAAGTAGGGGAGAGGAGAGGCATCAATAACAACTCCTTTCACCTCCTGCATGAGACTGTGGGGGGCTTTAAACAGCTCCTTCAGCAGCAGACTGCTACTCCCACCATGTAAGAAGGAGGACTACCACAGGTCCTTCATTCAAACAGCTGTCAGACTCTTTGACTTCATGACCTTTTCCAATATATTTCTTATTTGTGAGTCATGTTTTATCCACCTTGTCTATCCGAGCTGCTGTGATAAGTGAATTTCTCCAGTGTGGGAGCATTAATATCTTATCTTAATACCACTTGCTGAGGACAGTAAACATGTCCTAAAAGCTGCAGTAAAGCCAGCGTATACTTACAAACACAGAGACTGATTTCAGGTTTCAGCTTGTGTTTTTCCTGCAGTCTGAACTGTGTGTTAAGTGCATAAGTCTAATGTTGACTGTTAGCATTGACGTAACGAAATTTTGTTCTACATAGGACAACTTATTGTTACTATAAGTTAGTTTCTGCATCTCCCCTCTCTTCTCTAGGCATCTGCACGTGGATACTTGGTGAGAAACGAAGTCCGTCGTGCACAAGGAGACTTCGAAGACATCGTTACAGAGATTGATGGAGGCTTGACTCACTTGAAGTGGAGGGAGACAGTTATCCCTGTTCCCCACTTCACAGACACTGTAAGTAACTTTTATGAGAGTGTGATGTAATTGGTCTCTCTGTACTGTTCTCATGCTTTTTCCCATTCACCATCAGGACCGTCCGTTTTTACGACCCGGCAACTCCGCCAGCAAGCCTCCACATCCAGCGCTAGATGTTTGTGCCAGTCCCCAGAGCCCATCAGCAGCAACAACACCGTCAACAGAGGAGAGAGATTATCGCTCCCTGCTAGAGAAGATAGAAGCAGAGAGAGATGATTCACAACCCAAAGAACAGGCCTCTCTACACACAGACTATGTCCCCAGCAGGGCTGTTAGAAGGGATGAAGAGGGTAAAACAGAAAGCACTGTGGGGGATAAATATGGTGGGCTGATGGAGAGCACAGGAGACACCACCGTGTGGAGCAGCTTGGAGCTGGACATGAGCTGTGGTCACTCTCACAAAGGTGAGAATTGTGCACTTTAAGGCATTGTTTTTCATTTATGTGTCTCCATCTATCATTGTTCATTTATAACACAGGTAAAATGTTGAATCTTGTTTAGGGCTTCAAATGTTTTCACAATCACTGAAATTTTAGAAATGGTGTGAGAAATCCCATCACAGTATTCACAAGTTTAAGGAGATGCCTTCGTATTGCTAGAACAGACAAAAACACTGGCACTAGATGGGGAGTTTTTTAATTTTTGGAAGGGGAAGGTGAGGCAAGGGGGTTGCAGTGTGTAACCTCACCATTAGATGCCACTAAATCCTACATACTGGACCTTGAAATTCTTGAAATTTATGTATTGATTAATTGTTGGAGCACTAATCCTGTTTTGTAAGCACTGCAAATAATATTCCTCTTTCTTTCCATCAAGACAAGATAGATTAAAAACTGCCAGGGATTATGATTTGTTTTAAATATTTAAGACAGTTACCTGGATTGAAATATTTATGAGAAAATTGTCAAAATGGGAGAAATAGCATTGCATACAAACCAACTTATCTCACCACATTTTTTCATATGTCTAAGGAAATATGCAAATAGAGAAGAACTAAAACATTAAATCAGTATTTATCTACAGGATTTAGATTAAATCTGACCTTTTTGCAAAACACATGTTGAACTTGCGTGCAAACTGATTTATCATTATCAGACATTTTGAATTTGTCATCCCTCCTTCAGGTTCCAGGCAGTACTGCTTGGCCAAGGAGGTGCCCCGTACCCCAGAGGCCCTGCGTCTCCATAGAAACACCCTGACCATGGAGCTGCTCTGGCTCCAACAGGCCATTGACAGCAGGAAAAAGGTAAGACGTAGCAAGGGAGAGATGTAGTGTTTCCCTACATTTATTCAGCGTTGGCAGTCTCCTGCTGTAAGACAATTGCCTCTGCTGCAAGACTGAATTTATTTAGTGACCTCAAAAGTAAGTCAGTACGATGGGTCCAAGAAACATCAGTTATCCGAAAATCTGCACCTGAATAATTACCATAGTATATATGGAGTATCAATAGCTATTTATTGAGTACAATAAACATATCTGAAGGCTGTAATGCAGCCAACTTATACTTACAAATGCAGAGACTGACGCTGTGCACATGATTCAGCCTGCAGTGTGTGTATTAAGTGCATAAATCAGTAATGTTGTTTCCTAGCATGTTCAGCTGCTTGCACTCTTCGCTCCCAGACTGTGTACCAACTGAATGCCTTAATTTATCTTGAACAAAATGAATGTCCTCATGAATCCTGCATCACTGCCTCCATGAATCACCCTGCAGCTCCAGAGCGTGCGAAGGTGCCAAGATGTGGAGTAATGTGCCCAAAGAACACCTAATGTTAACTGAACTCAGCGAAAGCAGGATTTACTCACACACCTTACAGTTTGATTTTCAAATGCAGTTGTACACAGGATATCTTAATCTCAATTTTAAATCATTTCTTTAAATATAGAATCTAAAACTCTTCATAAATTTGTTGTCATACACTGACAGGTGAGTGGGCTCACCAAACCATCTAGTTGATGAGGTATAATCAGTCAGAAAACAAACTATTAATGATTGTTTGTTTTTTTTTTTTGCTTCTTTCTTCTCCTCCACAGTACTTGTCACTGAAGGATAGGCTGAGCGTATCCTGACAATCCAGAAGTAATCTGAACTGGACTTGATAATGTGAGACTGAAGGCCTGAACTCACTCATTTGGCATCTGTCCAATCTGTCATTTTATACATCTACAAGCACACAGTAAATCTATTGTTTTCAGTAGAATTTATCATGCGATTGACGAAACCTGTGCACTGTGAATGTTGTTGATTAATGTAAAAAAATAAATTCTATTTTTCTAAAAAAAAAAAGTCTTCTCTCTATTTTGTTGTTGTTGCCATTGCAGTGGTTTCGCTGATATTGTCCTCACAGCATAAATTTTGAGTGGTTGAAGTTGTTGCTTCTGTGTAGGAGGAAAGTTCATTCAGTGGAATTCAATAGAGGGTCCTTGGCTCTAAGCAAGTTCGTGTTGTGACTCAGAGAAGCTCATATTTCGCATTTGGATCACAACGAATGATCTCTCATCACACGAAAAGTTCTGCCTGCGAATATAAACACAGCTGTCTGCCGTTAAGCTGCTGTTGTCATTTAGTATTTATGTCATACGAGAGCAACCACAGGAAGATATTTATAGAGGCTAAAAAATGCATTATCTATGAATATATGTAAGTTGTGTTTAATTTTAAATGTTATATATTATTTTAAAAGGGTCACTTTTAAGAAATTTCTGCTGCTTCTTGTCTTTGCTTGGAAACATATAATACATGACGTGGCAAAAATACAGACAACAGGGTGTCAACGTTATCTTATTGATTCAGCTTACAACAAAACGACCCACCCATTCTCTCCTCCCCTGTCTGTCTCTTTTGTTGTCGTTGCTGCTGATGGTTTGGCCCACAAAGCCAGTCATTGCTGTCACGCTGCCATAGCAACCAGGAAATACTCACCACCGTCAGTGGAGTAGTGTGTGGGGTGAATGTGTGTGTGTGTGTGAGGGGGATAGCGAGAGAGAGAGAGAGAGAGTGGCGAGTGGGAGTCCAGAAAGACCACAACAACAGAAGCGACTGAGTCTCACCTTTGCCTTCAATTCTGCGATTTCCTCGTTTCATCTTCCAACAGGCTTGTGAGTGACTGAGCAGTGTCTGTGTGGATCAAAGATCATGCAATATGCGTTTGAATGTGTGGTTGTTGATGAAGTGTGGTCTAAAGAATGTGTCTGGAGTGTATGATGATGGTCAGAAAATGTATCTATAGGTTTAGTGAGTGTTGATGTGTATGTGAAGAGAATTGTGTGGTGTGTGTGTGTGTGTGTGTGTGTGTGTGTGTGTGTGTGTGTGTGTGTGTGTGTGTGGACTCAAAAACACTTAGCAGCCTTTTTAAAATGTGTGTCTGTGGACCGTGACAGTAACAGCTGGCTCGGAGATGGCTGCCAGCACTGCAGCCACGACTGTCCTGCCTCCAGTGAAGAGCGTGGTGGTGTATAGGAATGGAGACCCCTTCTATAGTGGGCGGAGGTTTGTGGTCAACCAGCGACAGGTGGCCACTATGGAGGCCTTTTTGACTGAAGTGACCCAGAGCATTGGTGCTTCGCTTGCCATCAGGACCCTGTACACCCCGAGACAGGGCCACAGGGTCACAGACCTTGAGGACCTTCAGACAGGATCCCAGTATGTTGCTGCTGGCTTTGAAAGGTTCAAGAAACTGGAGTAAGTACTAAAGCCTCTTATTGTACAGTTCAGTTCTAATAGGAGACCTTAAAATTAAAAGTAAATTAGCTCAGAATTAATCTTAACTTTCCTCTTGTTGTTCGTCTTCATCACATGTTGTTTAGTTACCTGAACACAGGAACGAAAAAGCATCCTGTTGCTCGTGAAGAAACCCAGGTAGGCTTTTATTTTTTCATGTGAACTGCTTGCTTTTAACTTGCCAACAGCACACTCCATCACTCATTAATCCCAGTCTAACCAGGAGGAATGCACCACCAGGCCACTTTGTACCCATATCAAGTTGATCCATTTGAACTCCTGCCAGATCAAATAGGAAAAATGACTGCAGGATTTTCCATTACCGAGAGGAGCTCATATTTGCCTTTAATTGTGACGACACATTGTTATGTTTGCATTGGTTACATTAGATGCACTTGTGGGTGTGTGCATAGGTTACCCTTTGCGCTTACTGTCCCATCGATGTCACTGGTTGTCATGTACATGACCAGAAACAATGGGCTAATGATTGTGTTGTCCATAGAGCAGTCACTAAGGCCTTGCCGGGTGCCCTTTTAAGGATCTTGTGTGACATTATATTCAATAATTACAGCTGGATAACGTCAGAGAGAAGAAAATTCCCAGGGCGTAGCAGTTTTCATCAGGAAAATTAATTCTAATCTCAGTAGTTGTTTGTTTTAGGGTTTTTTTCCGTGCACTGAAAGGCAGGCAGGGCATGGTGATAATGATAGCAGTAATATGCAGGCAGAAGCTCCCTTAACACTGACACAAAATTGATTTCATACACAGAGCCACTCATGCTGACAAGTGCTCGCTTTGTATTCTGACCAGCTGGCAGGGATGACCGCTTAGTTTTTCAAATGCAGTGTGCTCAGTTTTAAGCCATCAGTGTTACTTCTCTGAAAAAAATAAATAAAAAGGAGTGGAGAGTAATTGTGTGTGCCTTGGGTGTCTGCCATTTGGAAAGCTGAGTCTTTGGTTTTAGAGTCTCACATGCCTGTGTTGTGGTTGCTGTGGAACAATGCAGGAAGTGTGTCCGTATGTGAGCTGTGTTTGATCCTGCTGGTGAAACAAAAGAGTTCTGCTTCAGCACAGTCTTATCAGGGCTATGTGCATGTCTGGGCAGGCCTACTGCCCATATTCACCACCACACGCCTCCTTTCTCTGCTCGGAGACACTGTAAATCCATTAAATGTCTGCCACTTTAAAGTAAAAAAAAAGTAATAAAGGAAGGGGAGATTATTGATGTCTGGTTTGTTCTGAGTTGATTGATTGATTTAGTCTATCAACGTTATCAGAGAGAGACACGGACATTGGCTCCAGATTTCATTGATATGGGGCGATGTGGGATACAGCTTTGATGAGAGCCCTCGGATCAGACACAACGTGTGAAATGTGCCACCGGAGAAGTCTCGGAGTGACGTTAGTTTCCATGGCTGCAGCACTTGAGCTGGCATGAGCAGAATAGTTAGTCAGTCATTACAGTTAGGGAATAACTGATTTTACTGTGATGGACATGAAGTGTAATTGATGTGCAGCGTATGGATGACATAAAACTGATGAGGGAATTTTCAATATTGCTGAGAAAATTACAACATTATGATGTTTCACAGTACCATAAATGTGATTTTCTGAATGTCCTCTGCAGGCCAAAATAACCCAGAGGCCAAATGTCTCAGCCAAATGGAGGAAGTTTATCCCCATACCTTGCATTTTACAGTGAGTTGGAGATACTATGTGCAACACACACACATAATTATTCATAGTACATTTAGGTGTATTTTTCAAATGCATTTTAAAGTTCAGCCAAAGATAATATGAGGCTTCAGCAGCCTGAGGATGGCAATGTCATGACGGTCAGCCAGTTGGATGGTCCCTCACTTTGGTCCAGACAGAAGCAGATCAACCGAACAGATTTCATGAATTTGTCATGGTTCCCAGAGGATGAATCCTAATGACTTTGGTGACCCCCCCCCCCCGACTTTCCCTCTGATCAGATTTGTTGTTTTGACTGACTGCCATGGTACACACATTCAGGGTCCCTTAAAGATGAGTTGTAATAACTTTGGTAGCTCTAAACTAATGACATTTCCATGTCTTTCATGTTTTATGCTAATTAGCAAATGTTACCATGTTGGCAAACTAAGATGTGTTAGCATACAGTTAGTACAGCCTCACAGAGCGTGTAGCATAAAAGGAAATTGCCAATAAAAAGCTTTTGAAACTTTGGAAGATCTCTTCAGCTGAACTTTAGAATGCATTTTTCCACCGAATAAGGATTGTAGAGTTTGTTCCCCATCTCTTACACTGGAATAACATTAGGACAGGATCTCATAATGGCCAGTATAGGCAGGAGGAACAATTACACCAACCAATAACTGTTTCAGTGTACATATAAAAGTATAATTTAAGGACAGAATTTATAAAATATTTAAAAAATGTGAACCCATCCACTCTTTTCAGTGTTTTCCGTAATGGAGATCTCCTGTGTCCACCGTTCCGATTCATCATTCCTCGGAGCATGCGGCAGGACCTGGAACAGATCCTCAGTCTGGTCACAGAGAAGGTCAGCTTACGGACCGGAGCTGTGCGCAGGTCAGTAACACTGACAGACAAACAATCACACATCGCATACACTCTGTGGAATAATAATAACCCCCCCCCCCCCCCATGCTTCACCAGGTTGTGCTCTCTGGAAGGAGTGACTGTGTCCTCGGCTGTGGAGCTGGAGTCCGGCAACTTCTATGTTGCCGTGGGAACCGAGAGGTTCAAGAAACTTCCATATGTGGAGCTGTTGGTTTCAAAAGCTACGGAGAGGTATTGTTATGCAAGGTCTTCTGTGAGTGTGTGGAAAGAATGTGTGTGTATGTGTGTGTGTGCGTGTGTGCGAATTTGTTCTGCTCTCTCAAATAAAATACAAGACATGAGAGAAGATGGAAAAAATGTGCAATTTTCTTAATTTATTTTGTAGATATTATCCAGGAAAGAGAAGGCAGCTAAGGAGAAATGAGGTACCTTCAGTTACTTACTTTTTATGCCTTAAAATACAGCCTTTACATTGTTTCTCTTCAGCCTACAGTTCATTTATAACATGTTTAAGTGACAGCTGTCTTGTGTTTCTCTTAGAACAGGAAAGCAGGAAGTGGTCCAGAAGACCAGTACAGTGACTCAGCACTTCTTGACTCCCCTGAGGTAAAATATATATATTTTTTGTGGATATGTAACACACTCACATTTATATACTTATATAATCTTATATTCTGTTCTATTTGTGTGAATTTCAGTCAGACGGTCGGAGGGTGAAGTCGACAGGAGACGAAGCTGCAGCTCCAGCAGCCACACAGCAGAGGATCAGGAGAGAGGGAGCAGATGATGCCTCTGCGTTCTTTGCCAGGCCGGTCAAGATCCGCAACAACAGACGACAGCCAAGGCCACCACTCAGCAATGGATCCGGTTAGGACTCCCAACTTTATCCCATTTTAAATCAAACTTCCTCAAATTCACAATGAGTATACTTTGTTGTGTGTTAATTATTGTAGCAGCAGTAGCAGCTTTTTTCATTTCTGTTCATCACAGTCCAGCCCAGTGTGTTTAAGAGAGCGGCAAGGAAGCGAAGAGAGGAGGTGCGAGGGGCCGAGGAGGTGCATGAGGATGAAAACACAGTTACAGAGATTCCTGTTGACCAGGTTAGCGAGTCATCTCAGTGTCCTTATAACTGCATAGTATAATGCTGTAATTAAATGCTAAAATATCACTGAAGGAGGTGAATCAATTCCTGAAAATGTTTACAGCAGACGTAAATCTAAATGTGTCTCTCATTTTGCATCTGAAGAGAGTTGCAGAAATAGTGGAGGACGAGGAACTGAACAATCAAAACGATTCTCTGCACAACACACAGCAGGTAGGCATGAATCAGACTCTTCTTTTCTTTCCTATTCATTCACTCTCGTGTGCGGTACAGGGCAATTTTTTCTACATAATGGACAGACATTGAGGGTATAATTTAGAAAATCATCTATTCCAGAAGATGGATCCATGATGGTCTGGATGGGAAATTAATTTATGTATTCATACATTATGGTGCCCATCAGTTGACAGTTAAAATATGAGTGATGAGACATTACGTGGCATATTTCTATCTGAAAATGGAAGAGAAAAAACATTAAACGGCTCTTCTTTTATACCCAAACTTGTCCAGAAAGTCAGGCCTAATAAACAAACATCCCATTAATTTTGCTCATTTGTGTTATTCTCTCACAAACACATATAATACTATATTCTGCATGTGTTTTTCTCAAGAGGCATGCACAAATTACAAAGGGTGAACAGCTCAATGAGGGAGAACACCTACACAAACACAATGGAAAGCAGGTACAGTATGAGTGGGTGGAAATATTTACATAATTATAATATCTACTTCCTAATAAAAAGACAAAACACACGATAGAAGTTAAAGATAAATTTGACTTACAAAAAAATCTATATTGTAATTTTTTTTGGCCATGATAATAAAGTATATGACAGCCCTAGTTCAGAAAATAATATAATATATATTTTGTCCTGTAAAAGGCACCTCCATCTGAACAAAACGCTGTGAATTCTGCTAAGACTGAGGAATATGCTGCTGAAATACCGGTACACACACCTACACAAACACACTGCCAACTGCTTAGAACATTTTGTAACAGCTTACATTCAGAAGTACAAAAAATGTAATCAGCAATGCGTCTCTCATTTCAAAAGGAGCCTGAGTTGCCTTCAAAGTCACGGCCTTCATCAGCCACCTCCGTCCATGGAAAGAACAAAGAAGAAAAGGTATGTTTAAACACCTCACATCATAAAGCAGTGCAAGATTCTTCTTACTGGCATCACCATGACTAGAAACAATGAAAATTGCACTTGATTGCCTTTTCGTTTTTTCTCTTACAGGTCGCCGCGTCGATTGCAGTAGAACAGAACCATCATCAGGAGAACTGGTGAATGATGAGCGCAGATTCATCATGAGGAGGTCACATCATCACGGCGATTTCACTCCAACCCCGGGTGCAGCAGAGAACTCGGCAATTACCGCTTGTACAGTGACCTATTCAGCTAAATGAATGTTTGATTAAATTGATAGTACTTTAGCTGTTGTGATGAGCCAAGTAACAACATTAATTTATGTTGGACAAGTCAAAAATGTGAACATGAACACACTATCATAAACTCCAGTATAATCCACAGAAACATAAACTCAGTTAAAACAACACGCTGACATTAGAAGCTTCCCAGAATTAGTGTCTGTTTATGATATTGTGCCCAACCTGTTGTTCAATTCTGATGCAGATATTGTGTAGATGTTCAACGATGCAATTTATTCCGTATGTGACATGTACATAAGAAACTTTGGGACCTTTTAAGCCTAAATGTAATTTTGATTTGCATAAATCATTGATGGAGATCGTAATACAAAGAGTTTTGCCAACAGTTTATTAATGAAATATCAGCCACGTCTGAAGCTGAATAGATGCAACAACAGCAAAGTCATCTGTACAGTGTTTTGTGTCAATTCAATACTGTGAAAATAAAAATATATATTACTATGTTCCTTACTGTTATTTCTGAAAGATGTATTGTTTCCGGAACATAAAACAAGTCACTCACTGTTAACAACTAATTCCCTGCAAGTCTTCCTCACAAAGAAAGAAAATAACAGTGGCATATCTACCATAGTAATACATCACATATACAAAACAGCAGGGGAAGAATAAAGAGAAGAAAATACGAAATACAAAACATCTTTATGCTCGAGCTAAAAAACTATTTGTCGTTTCCTGTGTCCTGCTCGTCCCCAAACACCCACCACAGCAGACAGAAGGCAGCCGCTGTAAAATGTCCCTGTTAAACCAGGAGGTTAAACCTAATTGGTCCATTTCAAACCCCGGCCTTATTTGCATGTGGTCTCTATAGCATTTATGCAGATGCCAGTCAGATGGCGAGGCAGCAGAGTGCTTAAAAGTAAAAGTTAACAACCACCGACTTCTATACAAGCGCCATAAATCTAGTCTAGGCCCGAAGTGAACCCTGGATGAACCCACTTCCCCTTCAACTTGGTGTAAGAGTTTCTTGACAGGTCTTTTGAAGCTCACGCTGAGTTCATTTAGGCACAATTCTCCCACCAGAACCGTTGCTCTAAGGAGTCACTGTCTGAATCTAAATTTCCCCCTTCAGTCCTACTCCAACGCTGCTTTGGCCTCCTTCCCTTCTCTGCTGAGGAATCACTTGAAGGCGGAGAATAATTTGCTTTAATCCTCTGTTAGCGTACAGTCTCCGTCGTATTCTGTTGCCCAGTATCTTTGTCATCAATGGAGCTTATAACACACAGAGTGATGCCAGCCATAGTAAGGAACATTCCTGCGACAGCCTCTGCAGAGAGTGAAGTGAAGTGTGGGTGTGAGGTTATGACAGAAAGTTAAAAAAAAAAATCTTAAAATACATAACACAACCAGAATAGTATTTTTAGGAGTGAGAAGTAACTGCGCAGGAGGGAATTAACAGCTCAATAACGTCTCGGTGCGCCAGTAAAGTAATGACTTGCTTATGCAACATGACTGAATTGGTCCCTTGTAGGATCTTAGCATCCTAGATTTGTCCTTGTGGGTATTAATAGCACATGCAGTGTGGCTGCCCTGCTGCCGAACAGGAAGCTGCTGTATGAGTATCGTGAAAATGAGTCACTTACGTTTGCCTCCAAACTCTTCGCCCAGTAACTTGCCGGTGAGCAGGGTGCAAAGGAAGGTGAGGGAGTTGGCCACGGGAACAGCAAGAGATAACTCTGGATAAGAGAAGCGGTGAAAATTTTTGGTTTAATATTCTAAAAAAAATTAACATGCAAACCTGTGTGTCCTGCTACACACAGATGATGCAAATCTCTGTGCAAAATGGAAACAGACCTGAGGGGTATGGTGTGCTTCTAATGAAGATTAATGATCCGTTCATTTGAAACCCCGGTCACGCATATTAAAGACCCGATTTTCAGTTTGTTTACAAAACAAACAACAGTAGAAATATCAGTTGTTTATAATAAAATCTGCACATTCTCATAAGCAGGGTCATTTCGTATAAGGCGGTGTGTAGAGCTAAAACAATTATTTCATTAACAGAAATTTTATTGACAACTTTTTAGACAATTGATGAATTTTTCAAGCTAAAAATGGCAAATATGTGATGCTATGTGAGGATTTGCTGCTTTTCCTTATCTTATATTAAAACACACTGCACAGGGAATTGCGCTGGGATTTTTCACAATGTTCTGATGTTTTAAAGATCCATAACCTGCAGATTAATTGCTAATACTCTCTCTTGACATGCAATAATCATCTTAGTAGTGTTTTAACTAGATTGTATTTAGCTGTCAAATCACGCTGACTTGTATAAAAACGTCTTTTAAGTCTTACCAGTTCACTTCGTTTGACATTTTGACATGTCATAGACGGAAGTGCAAATGATCAAATGAATGATGGCTGAAATCATGGTGTTGGTATTATACATGCTGACTCATGGTCACACAATCATGGTTCACATGATTGGGACACTTGAATACAACGGAGCCATTGTTAATGTTTTTAGTAACGCCTGTGCTTTCCTGCTATGACTAGTGCAGACTGCAGCAAAGACAATTTGCCTTGTCATAGCAGGAAATGCACAGGTGTAATTAATATCACTGATGAGGGCCGAATTACATTTAAGGTCAGTCACTTCCAGGCCAAGTACTGTTCATACTGGCTCACTGGGACGATTTAATGGCCCATTTAATATATAATATTAATATAATAATATATATTAATAAAATTATTTATAGACTGTCTCCTGTGCATAAAATTCCATATACCTATACACAACTTCACATATTCATACATACATACATATCTTCATACCCAAGTGCACCATACATATTTGTGATCATTATCCTAATTTTGTGTTCAAAAAGTATGTACCATTGTGTCTGTAAACCAAAAATAAACATCACTGTCCTTCCTCATTCCTATACCTCAGGAAAATATTGTTTTTGTAGTTCTTCTTGAACTGGTTATAGTTGTACTTTAAGTTTCATGTCCAAATTATTCCAGAGTTTAACTCCACATATTGAAATGCACATACCCTTAATGGTTGTATGAAAACAAAGTAACAAAGTTCAGTAAAGATTTCCCCATAAATTGTCACCATCCTCCCTTTTATAAAACATTTTTTGCATATTACCTGGAAGTAAATTATTTTTTGCTTTATACATTATTTGTGCTGTGTTATATTCTACAAGATTCACCCGCTTATATTCTGCTCTACAGAAGCTACCAGCGCACAGTAATAATGTTAATTCATGTTGTCTCACCTGTGGTGGAAAGTACATAATAGTAGACCAAAGAGCCACTCTGGTTCAGAAGGAACGGGACCTGGTACTGGAAGAAGAAGAAGAAGGTGGTGGAATTAAAACCAGTTGTCCTAAGGCAATTTAATAATATTAGATTAGATTAGATTCAACTTTATTGTCACTGCACAGAGTAACAAATACTTAGACAACGAAATGCAGTTCAGCATCTAACCAGAAGTGCAGTGGTAAAGTGCAGAGTATGTACAAATGAACAGGATATATAAATAAAGTGCAGGTATAAATATGAATATGCTATGGGATATATACAGTATACAAATATTATTGAATATATATACAGTATTAGCAGCATGGACAAGTTGAGATGAATATACTAACTTATCTATTTATGTATATATACAGTTTGGTAGTAGCAGCAATTGCAGGTAGAGAAAAAAAAAGTAATTATGTGTATTATGTACAGTATGAACAGGTATTATTTTATAGTGTGTGTGAAAGACTTGTTAATTGGTCAGCATTACACAAAAATAAACAGATCTGAAGTAACTATAGGCATGAATGTGCAGTATAAATGGTGGAAAACCTGAGGACAGGATTTACCTTGAGGTTTAGGAAAAGAAACTTGACCTCGGCCAGTAGCTGTGAGACTCTGTTGGTCTTCGTCACATGCTCTATCCCCTCTGTGCCTCTCTTCAGGAGCGGGTTGGTGCAGCCCCACAGCACTGACACCAGCAGGAGACCCAGCAGCTCCACTACAACACAGCCACATACGACCACCCTGTCACCTGTACCTTACTTAGATACGCTGCTGGTGTTATTACACGACTCATCTGTTTAACAATGACGAAGCCACCTGGTTAAAAACAGGGCTAACAGTTAGCACCTGAGCTACAAACACCGGTATGTTTGGGTTACTTCGGTGTTATTCGTGCCAAAGAGGAAGCAGACAGTTTGGATTATATATTCGACATTAAAACACAAAAGGTGGCTTTCTAAAAATGAGCAAATATCATGATTTGAGAGGATAAATTAGCTTGTTAGCCACTCACCCACGGTCACCATCGTAGTGTATACTGTGAAGTCGCATTCAAGACTGTCCTTCAGCGCAGTTGTTAGTGAAAACACATTTAAAACGGGGAGATTAATAAACAGTTTCAAACATTTAAACAGTGATGTAAGGTTACGACGTTATCACAGGAAGTACAACAACCGAACAATTTTACGACGACGGGCTCAATCGTAAATTGGAACATTTTGCAACATTTATTGTCATCTTGAATGCAGCTTCGAGATGTTTCAACGTTATGGTACCGTAATGTACCAGCTGGGGGCGCAATAACTTTCTTAACAATAACGCAACGTCACATTTGGGATTATACAATACTCTTTTCTTGTGTTTTCTTTAAATCTTCAAGGTTTCACATGATTTTAAAAGTACCTACTAATTTCATAGCGTTGTGTTCATTGTCTACAGCCCAATTTAATTGTACATATTTTTGTTTTATCTCTATTTTTTCAATTTTTAACTATTTATATAGTTTACCAATTGTAATTGTAATCTATCTATCTATCTATCTATCTATCTATCTATCTATCTATCTATCTATCTTATAAATGGCACTTCATTTGAACAAACTGGTCAGACACAATTAGAAATATTACATTTTATTTTCATCTCATTTCATTTAAAAGAACCACAAACTGTAGAAATACGGGGAGCAATAAAAATAAAGTGCAAAATCCTTTGGCGTCAAACTAAGAAGGATTCACATCACTGTGTTAGGATGACACCCAGATGTCTCATAAAATATCTCTGTGGTCTCTTCATTATACAAGGTTTAAAAAAAAAGAAATACACTGACATTTAGTATATTTTTCAAACAAAATCGAGAGAATCGAGAGAATCTGTGATCAGACGACAAAGACAGGATAATGCAAGGTTAAACTTTTTTTTAGTAATGAAAATGGTAAATCTGCAATCTTTTCCTTAAACATAGCTGCTTTCATACTGTCTTTGTCTTCTCTGAAGTTTATACTAACTCTACATTTACTGATGAACCTTAGTGATCCTCTTTAATACAGAAATGTACACACTTAAGAGCAACGTTGTAAAGCCATTACAGTCTTTAGTACACATTTTCTTCATTGTATTAGTAGTGATGGAACAAGCACAAAAAATAAGAAACGTATGGCATCTATACTCTGAACACTGACTGTAGCTGAAAAGCAATTCTTCACAGGAAAGTCTCTGTTTCCGTCATGCAACATCCTTCATGCAATCCATTGTGTCTGTTTATGGTGCCATTTTGTTCATGATGTATATTTCTGCACATCAGAAGGACATCATTGTCCATTTAGTCACCAGCAGTGGCTCAGTTGGTGGAGATAGTGACAGTGACTAGACTAACGTCACGGATTGAGTTTCCACAGGATTCAGTCAGCACACAGTATGCGGTCGCGGATGAAGACAACACATCAGTCAATGCCTGTTGTGAGATTAAACCACAGTCTTGTTGCTATGTGTTCTCTAATGATGGAACATCATGTATGGTGACTGCAGTGGATCCACTGTTGGTGCTGAACTGCTCTATGTGGTTTTCCTCCACGCTGTTCAGCTCCACCCTGGGCAACCGGAAGCCATTCTCCATGGCTGGGTTTGAATTGCCCATGCTGCCCGACACAGAGCTGACTCCCATGGGGCTCAGCGGCATGTTGCTCTGAAATGTGGATTGTGACATCTTCTTACGTGCTTTGGAGCCACTGGTGGGTCCCAGGACTCTGGATACATGTGTCCACCTGGCAACAAGTAAACCACAATGTTAAAAACCTATCTCTTCACTTGCATACTATGTTGTAGGCTGTTACTTAGCAAATGGCATGTGATGTTCAGTAATTGTTTCTCCGTAAGGTGTGCTCAACAGTTATGACACATATTCTCTCTAGTCATCAACTAAAGACACTGTAGCCATAACCAAATCACAAAAGAAGACAAATAAGAGAGTAAATAATGGGCTTTTTTTTTTAGTCAAAACCATAAATAAATAAAAGAAATCATACTTACTAATATATATATATATATATATATATATATATATATATATATATATATATATATATATATATATATATATATATATATATATATATTAAAAGTTTGGCAGTGGCAGAACGGTACAAAGTAGCTTGACCCAAATACTGCAATTAGTATTGTGTAAAGATTATATTGTAGATATTGTGTAATACTGGAAAGTTTTACCTCTAAAGATGATTCAGTCTAAAAAGGGAACGTCACATTTTAGACGCCCAACCCAAGGGCACATGCTACCCACATGTGACATGTTGCTGTAAGTAGTTAAACATGCTGGTATGTGTGATTTTGGTTTTAAATTAATTATGACTTATGTTTTTATTCACATAATTTCACAGATGCAGAGTGATGAAAGGCAGCAGCAGTTAAAAATAGCACAGCTGCTTGCTTGTTTCATTCACGGCTCGTGACATTCACTATGCTGGAATTGTCCTGTCAAACAGGAATATGGCCCTACCTGTTGTATGTCTTCAGGATGATCAGAAGAATGGTCAGGATGATTATGATACCTATGACGATGACAGCAATCATCGCCCCAGAACCTGACAGACAGAGGAGAGGAAGAATGAGCGATTAACATGTTTAAAGGTTGTTTTTCTTTTCCTCCTCCAAAGTTTGCATGTTACAGTTCACAAATTCAATTCTGTTCAATGCTGTGCAATTTATTTCACGTGTCCTGCACAAGTGTTTAGTAACTTAGCAACGGCATCACTCACAGGCAAACAGAACATGACAAATATTTCCTATAAATGCATGTGTGCCACTCCCGTACAGGCCATCTAGATTAGACTGCATGACGCAATAGGTTGCACTTTATGAGACATGGCTTATCACATATACATATATATATATTTATATTTTTTTTAAATTTATTTTAATCTCTTTCTCAGAAAGAAGATCTAAGATCTGAGGGTGTGTTTCCTTTCCATGTCCTATTGAGGACAAGCGAGGACTTGTCACACTTACTCTGGATGAGTATTTGTTCTTTGGATTTTGTGACGGTGGTTGTGTTTGAAGGTGCTGTAGTGTTGGTCACAGGTGAGACAGTTGAGGCTTGCATCTTCAGCAATAACCTGCACACACAGACAAACAAACATGCAAACAAACTTGCTTTAGTCAATTGAATATTCTCTGAAACACATAAATTAAGAGAATACTCCAGGTTAAGCGAGCACAAATGAAAAGACTGAAGATAGAATCTGACCTTTAAAGATTAAAACAACTCTCATAAACGGTACGTAGCAGAGGGAGCGGCGCCATTGAACAACTGTTTTTTAGAAACCACAGGAATGAGGATCCACATCAGAACATTATGTATGAAGCACTAATCACTAACCTCTTTACTACACACACGACTGATGTGATGGCCAGATTACAGCTATCATTAAGAGCTTTTCCAAGTACAGCTCATACGGTACACTTTAATAAAGAGTTAAAGCAGAACATGCCTCTCCCCATACGACCTAAAACTGATTGGAAAGATGTGACTGAACAACTTGTGTTGGCTGGATGGAATAAATTCAGTCAATAATGGGTCATGTTGCAAGTGTCCAAATGGATTTAAGTAATTTCTTGGGGTGTGAAAAGGGAGAAATTATTTTCTGGTGTAGGCTAAAAAGTATCAACAAACCTCATGTGTCTATCTTTTTCCTCTGTGCCATAGATCTCCAATGTTGTCATACAGTGAGCTACATGTTTCACATGTTCTTTCATTTTCATGAGCATGGGCACTGTGGTTTATTTTGATTCAATCACACACTATTCCGCTGCTGTAAATATTCAGTGGGGCACAAAATGTGTATTAATCCACTGCAGAAAATAGTCCACAACAAATGCGCTTGCATTTACACCCGTTTGAGTAATGTTTTCTAAAAACTGCATTGCCCAGCTGTTTTAGGCTATAACTGAGCTCTTTTAAAAGATGAAACTCTAGATTTGTGACTGACTTTTAAAAAAATAACATCTTAAGTATGAACAGATGAATTTGGTGCTGTATCCTGCAGACTTGGCATGGAAGTTGGAAAGCTGAAAGACAGACTAACACAACATGTATGTAAACAAAATAGTCTTTAAAGACTTCCCCCTCTAGATCTACGCGTATCCTTGATTTCTCTTCTCACTTGTGACACTTGTTAATCTAGTTAATCCTGAATTAAATCTCTTAAAATGACATCCTTATAAAAATATGTACTGATGTGATTTATGTTCTCTCAGTCGTGACTCACTGAATCGTGCAACATCAACAAAGCATATTCTCAGGTGTTATGTTGCTTCAGGCAGACTATCAGGGCAAGTTCATTATGTCTATTTAAGTTTTATCTTGATCTAATCTACTGTGTTACAATTGTTATGCGTCATGGGGAGATCCTGTGTTATTCAGGAGGCTCCCTGATACTGTTCAGGAAACAATCCACACACAGCTGTAGGTGAGGGCTGTCCCTGTAACTGATACTTCCACTGAGTTAGGATAATACTCCTTTGCATGCTCAGAAATAGAAACTCATGCAAACTTCTCATGAAATGTGGTCACTTCCTGTTCCGTACAACATAATTTTACAATATTTTCCATTAAGCCTTAAACCTTTGTTTCCACTTCTACCACATTAGAGTCGTACAAACGTCACCATGGGAGTTCCTCATCCTCTTTTCACGTAGTGCAACATAAAAATAAAAGAGTAGATAATGAGTCATTCAAGTGTGACTCAGAGATGAAGTCTTTAAATATAAAAGATTCATTATCATCATCATGCTTAATTATCAATTGTTTATCATTCAATTTGTTGCCCTAGAATACAAAAGAATAGTCTATCCATTCTAAAGTGGGTGATTATTCACTTTTGTTTGTCATTTAACAGCTTCAGTGACTAATTTTAAAGACACACAGTGTGTTGTCATATCATCATTTTGTTAAACTGTCAGAGAAATAACAGGCTTTACAATTGTGTCTTATTTTGGAACAAAACTTTATGGAAGAAAGAGGCATCGCGTTTAAACATTGTTACAGTAAAGAGTGAAGATGAGCAGCACAATCAGGACAGGTTGTTCAAGTGAACAAAATTTGCATACGCTATAAAGAGTGGAAACCCCAGCACAAAGAACAGACACAGCGCATCCATTCCTCACTTCTTTAGGTTAGACTAACTGCTGTATTGATTATATTCAAATTCCCAAGACCGTATGCAAAACCTTTATGCCTGTCGCATTGCTGCCTCTGAAGATACTGCTGAATATCAATGAGTTCATAAACAACCAGTTAAATTAATGAGAGGTTGTTGACGGACATCAAACTGAAGTTGGCAGTATTCATAAAAATGATGGAGAAATGATACAATAGAGCTACTCATAAGGAAGCATAAAAGACTACAGGCTTCTATTCTATCGATCTTTCCTACTATTACAGTTCAGGTATGTAGCTTGTGATGTTATTATAACCTGATATTATGAATAAAAGGTGGTAGTCTTCTCTGAAGAACAACTGGCTGCTGATAGATATACTCACACACTTTATCTTCTCTCTTTCACTCACACTTAGAGTGTAATTATTTTCTGCCACAGGCGCCGCCTCTGTTCAAGGAATAGTTAGACATTTTGGATAATACACTTACTCGCTTTCTTCCAAAGATTTAGGGTAGTTGATATTACTCTCATGCCATTACAATAAAAACAAAGCAACAGCTAGGAAATCTAAAGTTCTAAAGCTAATTAACACATCAAGTAATTTATTCAAACATAAAATCAAAGCATAAATGTTGAAGTTTTGATTTTTGTCCTAATTAAACAAACAAGATATAATTTGCTAATTTTTAGAGTTGCTGGTAGACAGACAGGCTAGCAGTTTCCACGTTTCAGTCTTTATGCTAAGCTAAGCTAACCCGCTGCTGGCTCTAGCATATTTACCACACAAACATTGTCCCAAAATGTTGGAAAGTTCTCCTAAAAGCATGCTTTCCTCCAGTAATGGCTTGTTTTATAATCTTATAGTATGTAAATGTTGGTTTAACATTACACTGAAAATGTAACTCTAAATAATTTCAGTTCCCAGAGGTTATGAGATTAGTTTTCTGTATGATATCTGGATACTGTGTTTTAGCATATAATGTATGGACAAATACAGTGGCTTGTGTACACAGTCTTAACCATTAATGGAGCGTAAAGGTTTACATTTCAACCCAAGCTGTCCATATCCTGGAGGCACTGTGAAAGGACTATTTATAGCCCCATACATATGACACAATGTGCATGAGACAAAGAGCCCAACACCTGCCAGCAACAGAGTCAAGATTTGAAATTTGAAATTTGTTTTGAAAATAGCCCACAAACTCTTTCTCACTGAGATGTGATTAAAAATCAAAGTTTTAGTCACAACAGTGACTTGAAACCAGATCTCGTGTACACTGTACGTGTTATCCAGCTTCCTGCTCAACAGCAAATATTACACAATCAGCTCTCCCAGTGTTGACATCTATTTAGCATAGAGATTAGTAATGGCATATATCATGATTGCTGTTTGCAGAAGAGACAGCTTCTGATAAGTGGCTGATATGCTGTATAAGGTTGGGAACACCGTTGTTTTGGTAACATGGTGGTGGATACAGTATGCAGCTCGTGATGGCAAGGTTGTGTAACAGTGAAATCAATTTTATTTATATAGCCTAATATCTAAAATCATTAATTTGTCTTTACCTGAGTTATTAGCATTTAAAGATAAAATCCAAACAAAGCAATACAGAGATGGTTCAAACTCTAACCCTACCCCTAACCCTATCATAAAAACTGCATCTTGTAGTTTTCCCTCAGATATTTACACCAAAGAGGCTTGGCTTGGGTTTATTTGCAGAATATCATCATAGGAATATTAAAGGAACGCTCTTCTGTGACAACACGTTGCTACCAAGCGGCAACCTCTGTTACTGTGAACGCGGAAGTGCCAAAAACTAGCAGTTCCTTCTGTGGCCACTTGAGGCTGGCTACAGAATGAGTCAATTTTCATAAGCCCCCATGTTAAAATGTCCAACTTCACAGCAGAAATAAACATGTTTACAGCCTGGTACAAAAAACTGTTTTGGTCTCTATAGCTAATTTCTTTGTTGATGAAAACAGTACGGAGTCTGATTTTTTTTTATATAACTCACATGTTCAAATTAACTTAAGATTTAAGTTATGCATAATTAAGAGCATGACCACTTTGATTGACAGGTAGGTGCCGTTACAGGTGGCTTGTTTAAACAACCAGTTGTCATTTAGCCCGCCTCAGCTCTAACCACCAATTTTGGATTTATTCGAGAGATGAGACAGACGAGATGGTTGCTACTAGTCATGTTGATCATGAGGGTAACAGTACTCTATAGAGTATACATAGTAGGCTACAATATAGTATAGAACTGAGTATTTATAGTATATAGTTTAGAGAACTTTGATCCAAGATGATACTGACAGGAAGGGCGCAGTTACAAATCTCCTACTTCAGCACAGTAGCATGGATTTATCAATACACGGCACAGTTAGGCTGCTGACTTTTCAGAGCCATGGTCGGGGTCATAGATTCAGTCAGTCAGTCAGATAAAGCATCAGTGAGTCAGGCAGACTAGACTAAACAAACCGTTTGCCCTTGCACTTTCTCTACTATAAGGTGATGGAGAGGGGGCTGGCAGGTTAATGAGGGGGAGGCATTGCTGTCATTTTGCTAACAAGGGTGATGGCATCCCACCTCAGCCGCCTGAAATCACATACTGATGACAAAACAAAGCTATCTTATAAAGGGACAATGCTGTGCGCTGCAATACACATCACCTGAGGCCAGCTGGAAACTAGCTTTAAAAGGGCAGTTCTGATTGGCTCAATCAAGATAATTTGATCTTGACTTTGAGCTGCTCATCTCATGTTTTGTGTGCTGTGTTGTAGCCATAGCAGTAGTGTTTCCTCTGCAGAGGGCATCAATGCTATCTCCAAAACAAAAAATAATTGTCTTGACCAGTACAAGAGGATGCTGCTGCAGATTACAGTACCAGTACCATTTGCACCAGTCAAGAAGAGATGAGAAGTACACAAAAGATGTAATAGGCCGCTACAGAAGCATCATAACTAGGACATGTTGAACCAAATATTTAATTCATTTGTTCACTAAACCACTCTGGTTAGAAAAATTACCGGTCTCGTAATGGTATGCACAAAAATGTATTAGTGTTTTGCTGATTGCTGCCCTGGAGCATGCCAGTGTTTCATTTGTGGTGTGTAGGTGTGTCAACTCCCACAGAATGGGGTGTGTCGACAGAAATAGATAATACATCAGACTGATTACAGGTTAGGCTGAGGTGTAGGTAAAGGTCATGTAACGTGCCTTCAAATTTCCACAGAGGAAACACCTATGGTTAACACGCCTCATATTCCAATATGTGATTAACCCTGCACTGCTCACCGAACAACAGTCAGCTCAGGACTGGACTACAAACAACTTGTGCTTGGCGCTGCCTAAATAATATATTGTAAGTGCCCTGAACAGCACACATTCCCAAAAGTGTTACACATGAACATAAGTTAATGAATACATGCTTGAAGATGTTCCTTCTATGCATGTCAAATTGGCTCCCACTGGTTGAGTTTTCTTGTACAAAATCTATAGCTAATTTCACCGTTCATAACGACTGTACTGAGGGTGAATTTTTATATAACTTACTTGTTCAAATTATATTAAGGTTTAAAGTTATGCATAATTAAGAGTACTTTGATTGACTGGTGGGTGCTATTACAGGTGGCTTCTTTGAGCACCCAGGATTCATTCAGCCCGCCTCAGCTCCATCCAAGTTTCACGTCTTTGCTCATGTATGGGTTAGCCAGAAGTTGGCAGAGGCAGGACTGCCAAGATGGTGATGAGCCACCACATCTATCTATCTAT
Organism: Sciaenops ocellatus; assembly: GCA_033000465.1. Taxonomy (NCBI): domain Eukaryota; kingdom Metazoa; phylum Chordata; class Actinopteri; family Sciaenidae; genus Sciaenops; species Sciaenops ocellatus. The sequence goes on along the minus strand of CP136878.1, from coordinate 11,282,501 downwards.
CTATCTATCTATCTATCTATCTATCTATCTATCTATCTATCTATCTATCTATATAACTGACATGGAAACTTGTCCCATTCCACATTAACATTAGATAACTAGAAATAATTGCTGCTGGTTGCAAATTGATTTGGTTCCTCACATTCATTCAGATTTCACTCTTATCCCTGTACATACGAAGTTACAGCCAACAGCCAGTTAGCTTAGCTTAGCATAAAGACCTGAAACATGAGGAAACAGCTAGCCTTGATTTGTACAATGGTCGCAACATCGGGCTACCAAAAGTTTGTATAATTCATACAATGACCTAAAATGAAAAATTGCTGTTTAATGAGGGTTACTATTTCTTGGCTGGGGAAACTGACTCTCCTGTATGCAGCTGCTCAACCCCCAGCTCGTGATAACAGAAGGAACATCCGAATGTGAGTGTGAGTAAAGACAGACAGCGGTTTTGGTCACAATGATGGAAAAGCAGGTTGCAATGTGAGAAAAATGACACAAAAATACAGATTTTGACCGATCATCTTCTTCCTGTGATGTCACAGAAATCATCACTGGGCTCCTTATTGTACAACTACAGTCAAAGATATTATCACTGAAGATTTGAACAATATCTTTTATGATTTTAGACTGAGGAATTTGTAACTACATCTTATTAGATCGCTTTGTTCTGACGTCGACATCTACTTCCTCATCAGTCAGTCTCCTTCTCCTTGCTGTAATAATAGTCTGTTTGTTGTTCCACAAATTGCAGCTATTCACTCACACTGCAGATTCAATATCCTTTCTTCCACCCTCAGTAAACAAATCATTTATTGGTCTCTTCAGAGAGTGGACTCTCAACGCAGAACTGGAACAATTTAGTTTCCTCTTTTTTTTTTTATTTGAGGAAAAAACAAATGAAGCTGTCCACTGGCTCAACTGTTTCCCCTCTACACACGTTCGTCCAGTCATTGACTATAACACAGGCTCCTGCACGCACATTCATAAACACATTCACAGTATGACTTTCATCAGATGACGGTCAGAGTCAATATTTGAGCAGGGAATTTAAAACAGGTTAATAAGACACAGATGGAGCTATTAGTTAAGCCCTGAAAGAGCAAGCATACAGTCTCAGCAGGAAGGTCATCTGTGCCACGTCAGATGTAAATTTCCCGTAGTATTTATTTACCAGATGTCACACTAAAGATGGATTTAACTCCATGAGCTCCATCAGTCACCACAAGACTTACAGCAGCACAGGTCTTTGGCACAGTGGCTTGTTTTTGATGTAAATGATGATTTAAAAATCAGCTAACTGAAAAAGATGTGTGCAGTAAAGAGGTAATATATCATAACTGTGTTTCAGTGAGTTCTGACCACCAGAAAATCCCAGAAGACTTTGGACTTTATAAATAAACTCAACCTGTGGCTGTGAAAGTACAGGCTGCATTGTGCAGGAAATATCTAAAACATGGATGTTTCAACGGGCAACTGTTATCTGTGTACCAAACTGGGTCAGAAAATAAATTATATTTAAGAGCAAATATTTATTTTCATCAAAGAATCACATGGTAGGATTAAGAGTGAAGACGAAAATGACTTTGAGGTCATTGAGGGTACAGAAGGTTTGCAAAACAGCTTTGTAGCTTACGATGTATTGTTCGTGCGGTTACAAAAAGCATGAGAAATAGATATTTATAGAAAGGCAACAAAAATAAAAACGTATGACTGAACAAACAAGCCATTATTCTTGTCAGTGCTTTTCATTTTTTTAAAAGAAGGCTTTAATTGATCCAGTCATTATCTAAACTGGATGAAATAAACCCATGGGTGTCTGTTTAGGCACGAACGACTGGAATAAAGTGGAAGGTTTTAAATGATATTTGAAGCAATTAAATCCGTTTGTCAGACATGAAGAATGATAATTCGCGTCAGCGTCACTCCAGCTGAAATAGCTAGACATGGACGAGAGGTGACAACAAAGGCAGACATTGTTTAGTCAAAATGGAATTTCACAGCTTGTCCACATAGACGTGTTAAAACATCACAAACGGTGAAATACTGCGACAGGTTTTCTTGGTTTATGTACTTTAGAGGATGATTCTACTTTACAGTAAATCTGTCCGTCAAGGGCGCTTGTGTGCGTGAGTCAACCATTAACTAATATTGTTACCACTGTGTCATTGAGGAATTATATACGTATATTAAATATGTTGCAAATATATATGAATCTCCTTTAATATAGGTATTTCCATGACAGAAAGCTGCTCAAATAGTCTGGATTTTATTTTCCAGTCAGAATATTCTGATTTCCCATGAGTGTTATAATCCAATAATAGAACTAATACTTGAAATGCTAAATTTAATCACCAATACTAACATCATGTAGCCATCTAGTAGAGCTGGGTTTTCTTTTGAGTTTCCTTTCTTATTGTATTACATATAAAGCCCCCATTTTCTGATTTTTCTTCTTTTCATTTAGAGATTAGCATCTTGACCAAACTTAAATAATGAGGTGCCGATTGAACTTTGCTTGTCGGTATGCACAGTGCGCTTTCTAAGGCTAGACAATAAAGCATATTTTCAAACAATACTCGTATCACAGTTAAACACGATAACAAAAGAAAGCGCATACAAAAGCAGTGAGCTTATCGTCTACAGAGCCAGCCAGGAGATAATTTTCTTTTTTCCGTGTGAAAATCATCAGCTCATTTTCATGATCTAGTTACAGCCTCATTACAACTGCATTTATAATTCTATAATTAAAATGAGTGGATATTATATCGTGGGACACAGATGGAGGGGATAGCACTTTGATTGTATTTTGCACCCTCATATACTTTTATATTCTTTAGGCTTTTTATGGTCTTTTTATACTTTTTTCTCAATATCATATTTAACAACAAACATGCGTACATGCAGCATAAACTGGCCGCTGTCCCAGCCTAATTTTAAGTCCAGCTGGTTAGGTGCAGCTGGTATGCAAGCAAGGTAATTAACTTTACTGTAATTACTGTAACCTGATTAAGAAGAGAACAGTTAACCTTTCTATTCTTAGAAGTACACAGACAACTCCCCTGGCCAAATACCTTCAAATGATTGTACCTATAAAACTTAAACAAAGCTACAAATCCAACAGGCTCAGTACACCCACACAAAAGGGACTAAGGCTTCAGGCTTGTGTTGTCCAGACTCCTTTTTTCCTCAGCACTCACTCCCAGGCTGAGCAGGTGTTTTTAAAATGAATGATAAAATCAATAAATCAATCATCTCCATGTCATTATGCTACGATTACATGAAAATAACATCTGTGAGCTCCCAATTAGTGCAAAAGTACTATCCGCTCTTATCATCTCTTCTTTTCCTACAACGTAGTGGGAACTGATGAGATGATATGTAGTACTGTTCCATCAAACAGTCACTTATCAATAAGAGATAGTGCAGCTGGAAACTGTGAGAATATCTGTGTTGTTCAACTGGTTCAACGGTAACAGTAGATTTCTAAATGTGAGAGCTCTTTGGAATGTGAGCTATCCCCTCTCACCTGTTGTCCCGCCATATTGTCTGGGAGAACCCCCGTTTACACACAAACACACACACACACACACACACCCACACAAAGAAAGCACTGACGTAGCCATCTCATTTAAAAATCACTCTCAACCACAAGAGATGAAGTTTAGATGAGAACAGAATCAGCCAAGAAGAAGGAGTTAAGAGCAGTTATTAGACTTGTGGACTTACCTAACCGTCTCCTCTTTGATTTCAGCCCAAGCCTTTTCCAGATGGGAGCCCGAGCAGCTCAGAGCCCCCTCCCTCAGCTGATTGAGGGGGGCATAGTCCACTGGTGGACTCACAGCAGGTCTGGGGAGTCTGAGTTACTCCAACAGAGGAAATATAAGTCCTAGATGCTGCTAAAGTGACAGTCCCACAGGTAAAAAAACAAGCGAGACAGACACAAAGAATGGACAAAAGAGTTTTAAAAACAAGCACAGGTGACTCTGTGTGTGTGTGGTTTCTGTGTGAATCAGAGTGTTTATGTAAAGAGGAGGAGGGGAGAAATAAAGAGGAGGAGGAGGAGGCTCCACGCTCGCTCACTTGTTGCTCATGAGCTGAGCCTAGCTGAAAGTAATAATCTCAGGCAGCTGGTTTTTCAGGTCCTTCCGCCTGGCCCTTAGGCGCGCCGTGGACAATGATCAAAAAGCGAGGCTCCTCTTCAGACTTGTCTGCTCAGCTCGTCTCTCACCATGACCACTGCCTCTCAAAATCAGACCGGCTACATCCCACGGGGCATGAACTCCAGAGGGTGGGACTGTGCTTTCAGATGAAAATAACTTAAAATCTCATATGCCCACATCCAGGGTGAATGTTATACTCTTGGGTGTGTGCACACTTATGAATGAGTATACTGAATACATATGCCTGCACCGTGTCTCATCATGTCATGGTCAACGAACAATAAAATCTAATCATTGCCTCCCATAATGAGAATGCATGTGTGTGCATGTTTTGTGTGAGCGTGTAGACAAAGTATGCGGTTTCAAACTTATCACAAACCCATTCATCTTTGCACGAACGTGTTTTATGTATGTAGTTAAAAATTAACTATGTGAATTATAATACTTGTCCAAAGGGTACTGGGCGTGTTTGGAGAACAGATAAAGTAGGCAAAAGCCTTTTCTTTTCTTTTCTCCATTCAAAAACTTGGCAACATTTGTGTTTACTGAATAGGAAATATTGTTTTACCGGCAATAATTAGCTCATCTTCCCAACTGTAGCACACGAGCTCCCGTAACACGCCGCGGTCATGGTAGTCTTTCCCCAAACAGTGCCAACAAGTCGTCAGGATCTCGCCTCATGTTACCTCCGGGGGATAGGTGGAGGCCACGACTATAAAGCAAGTCAGTGTTGTGCCTTTGTGAGAAAGTGTAACTAAACTTCATTTTGGCAGACACACATTGTTCTGCTTCACCCATTAACCTGCATACGTGCACAGTGCTGATGTCCCCGTGCCCCCAAGTTCATCTGTAGTGGAAGACCATTACATAAGCCTAAAAGCTGCAGGTCAAGTTTCATAGAGAAGAATACATCTTTCAAAATGGCAACCCGGCATTGTGTTGCTTTCAGTCCAGGACAAATGGTGTAAACACCCTGTGTGCAAAATGTGTTTGAGTTTACTGAAAGTGAAAGGACAGGTGGCTCAGCAGTTTGTTGTTTACATATTTAGTTTGTAATTCGATATCAGAATTTTGTCATGTTTGTTCTGAGTTGGCTTTTTGGCATTTTCTTCATCTGTCTGTTCCATTTTGCTTGTTATAGAAGACGTATATATATATATATATATATATATATATATATATATATATATATATATATATACATACTGTATGCTTTGTATGCATTTTCATTTGTTTGAATGAAGACCTCACCAGAAGACCACATGCTAACAATGCTTGGAATGACGTTGCTAACATGTTGGTGCTAAGCAGGTCAATTTTTTATTATTATTTACACAAAAGCACAGCAGAGGTTGATAGGAATGTGATTTTTTTAAGTCATAAACATAAAGTGTTGAGCAAATAGAAATAGAAAAGAAACAAAGTTAAAAGATCACCAATGATGCTGCAAATCATCCTCTGGGGACCATGAATGTCTATAACTCACTGAATTTCATGTCATGTCGTGACCACCATTTTCGCAAAGTGCACAATGGTCATACTGAGACAACACTGCCCTGCTGAAATTAGCACTACAACAGGAAGTACATAGTGTACACAGTGTACTACACAGAACTACCTGTATTGAGACAAAGCGCATATTTATGATTATTTAAGTGTCATTTCTTAGCAACCACAAACATTAAATTGCCATTGTGATTTTCTGATAATTTCTTTTAATTACAAACAGTTTTATTATCAAAGCCGATAAGAAAAGTTATTGTACTTATACTTTTCCTGACAATATGAACACTTACAGGGTCAGCCAACCTTTACTCACTCTTCCTGAGGGAGATAAGTGTTTACACTCACTGGACTTATCACTTTATTACATTAGGGGACTTTGATGTAAAAGCTGTGGTAAATATTTGAATTCTGTCAGAACAAACCCATTATACAGTATCTGTTGGTTTAAGGAGCCGCTTTACTAAAAACTCATTGTATATATTCATGTCAGATCATGAGTAATGTATCACTTAAGATTCCTTCTTGAGCAACTGAGATGTTCGTGTTGCCTCATTCTGGAGAGTACCTCTAAAGGAATCTGGAGGTACTGGCCCCATCAACACCCACGAGGGCAACGTTAACCTGATCTGTTCCTCTTAGGTGCACATGCATCTTCACATTCAACAGTAAGGGTCATTGTGAAGAGAAATTCCTCACCCCCGGCACCGTGAAGAGAGGGCTTTTTGTGTCATGAAGAGGAAGACACAGGGCAGCACAGAGTACGCCTCATTTCACAGCTGTCCGCTCTAAATGTAATTTGCGGACAGGCGTCCATTGTTTTTACCTTTTTAGCTTTGGTATGTCATCAGCGGCACAGGTAACCTTTACGACCTTGGATCCTCTGCATACCTGCTAATGTTAAATATTTAGTATTTTGCACAGGTTAGGAAGAACATATCTTTGCAACAATACTTTTCTTTCATGGTAACAGAGATCTTTTCGCCTTGTGTGAGCAAACCTGTTGCAAAACATCTTTTTTGTCAAGTCAGTGTGGACAGTGTGCCACTGTTATGTTGTTTTTTCTCCCCTCATATAATAATGAAGCACAGTTTGTCAGAGGGAAATGATGAGAGACATCTATTGTTACTGAGTCTTTTCTTCATGGCTGACATGAGGAAACTGCTGCTGTCAAATTCAATAGGCAGGTGAACTGTAGGTCACGTATGTTTTTCCACACAGTTGCTGTTATATATTTCATGTCCAGTGTTGGCTCTGACCAGACAGACTGTTGTTAGGTCCTTGGGGGAAATATGAGGTGCAAAGTGCAAGTGAGTGTCCCATTCTAGCATTGTAAAGCAGGCACATACATGTAAATGTAGTGATAAAGACATTCTGTGTATTTTATAGCCCTATGTGGAACAAAAGTCATTTTGATTCACTGGCATGAACTGTGAAAATCTTTTGAAAAGAAAAAGTAGAGAATTTAGAGTAGAAGAGTGAATGATGGAGATATTAGAACCAGATTGTATAATAAAAGGGATGTGTATAATAAAAGGGAATTTATATAATTTGATATTTACATCTGCACACTTGAGGCTGCATACAGCCCCCATACAGCCATAAGTCCCCATATTAAAATGTCCAAATCACAGCAGAAATGAACACGTTTACAGCCCGGTACAAAAAACTGTTTTGGTGTCTTTAGCTAATTTCCCCTTTCATTTTTATGTAACTCACCTGTTCAAATTATATTAAGGCATAAAGTTATGCAGAATTAACAACGTGGCCGCTTTGCTTGAGCACTGAGGTGTCATTCCGTCCTCCTCTGGTCCGCCGATTATCCACGTCTTTGCCGATTTTTTGATCAACTCTTCAACTCTTAAGAAACCCATGGGTGACATCGTGCATACTCTGACCATTCTTTATACTGTCAGTGGTTACCAGGCTGATGTTAGGCAGGTAAAATGTTTACCATGTTAACCATCATAGTTTAGCGAGTTAGCATACAAGCATTTGATAAATAGCGGTAAATCAAACACATGTTGCTGGCATGGCTAAACACCATGAGTTTAGCAAACTTACTTGATGACTGTAATGACTCTTCTGCTCATCCAGTTAACAAATGTTTTGTCAGTTGCTCGAACAAAAAATAATTTTTATCTCATTTGCGGTATTATTTCCTAGTTTGAATAATACGGTAGCCGGAAGTGTCTTTTTGTTCGTTTTCTATAACGCAAGCCACAGTTTTGTATGTAAATATAAAATAGTGGTCTTTAGCTAAATATTTGTCATGCAATCTGAATATAATGTGTAATAAATGAACTACATTTGCAGCCTACATTAGAAATTTAGCCTGAGACTCCTTTTCTGCACCTATATTTGCATATAAAGTGTGTAGCCCGTTATATAAAGAAAACCCTAAAATAAACAACACTAAACATGGCTTTTAAGAATAAGTCTTTATGTATTTCTCTATGTGAAACAAATGGCTATTATACTACACAAATAGAAGCGGATACTGTAAGAGACAGAGACCATCTCTGAGAAATAAGTACAGAACATGAAAATACACATACCGGTATTATAGAACTGTAAATTATTGCTTGTTTTGCTACTTTGTTTTCTGGATTCCTACAATACAAGACACAATATTCATATTTCAACAGAAACAGTACAACAGTGACAAACGGTATTATTGACCTTTTTAGTAGACGTTCCCCAGAAATAAAAGAAACATTCAAACAGAGTCCATGTTGAACACAACACAATGACAGTTGGTTTTTGATCGAGCATCTTCAGGACTTATTGTTACACATTTTTGTATTTTTTTTTTTTTTCCCATTACAACATTGCCAAGAGAAGCCGTAACAAACTGCACACTGGGACTGGTCTCAGCAACAACAACAACAAAAGAAAAAAAAAGAAGAAAAAACAACACTTGGCATATGTACATAAATATACATTTTCATTTCAACTGTGACCAAAATGCACCCGGTTTTAAACACCATGACCACAGAGAGTAAAAAAATCTTCACGAGTGTCTTCCTCCTGCCGATCGCTGCTTCCTCTTTACCATAATCCACCTCAGCAGTTCCACCAATCTGCTACCTGCTTAGATAACTGTGACAGTTTTACTGTAGTGGCAATAAAACTTCACTCTGTCAACATGCTGCATTTCAAAGAACTGTTCCACTTTCTCAGAAGATAAGATGGATGTTTCATGTGGACAAACATGGAAACAAAGATATTGATTTTTTTTTTTGTGTGTGTCATCCTGCCTCATTTAAAACCTATAACTGTACTGCACTGTCTACATCTTTACAGTAGTACACTCCCGTAGATCCAAAAGGCCTGAAATTCATTCAAGTTTCACACTAGCAAAAAGGAAGTGGAGTGTTTCACTCACTGCAATATGCTGGTGAAAAGGCTAACCAGGTGTTCAGCTTGAGATAAAAAAAACACAAGAAAGAAGAAGAAGAAGAAGAAGAAATGAAATGTGCTTCCTACTTTGTCTCAAGAAAGACATGTTTTAGGTGAAGGAAACAAAACACTGGCAATAAAGTGCTCACATGCAGACAGACTTGTCTTTTGCTTACTAATATTGTTATATAGCAAAAAAGTCTTTTTAGATTTCATGCTGCCTAATGACAAGTAAGGTTTAGACTCACCGCTGACACCCAAAAGCCCTGTTAGGAACATTTGTTCATGTTGCTTCTAAAGCACTGAAATATTTCATTACATAAGTTGGTGAAAAATACTGTATGAATGGGACTGTGGGGAGGATTAACCAAAGAAAAGTAGAGAGTTTATCATTTGTTTTGACTAAAGTATACACTGCAAAATGTGCTAATGTTAAATTTAAAAAAAATGTAATTAAAAGTTAAAATGTTGAGAAAATATGATTTCTTTCTGCTCATTTTAACAATATACACCAGTGTCTCTGAGTAAGAAAAATCGTTCGATGTTGTCATGACAATACGAGGTGAGTGAATGCTTTGGTTGATATCTCATGAGGCTACCTAATTTTCCCTTTTCTCAGCAAAATGCTTTCAGGTAATCTAGAAAATCTAAAAGGACTATTTCCACAAATCTACTGCTCAGCTATTTACAGCGAGAAGCAGCGCAGTATTCTGGTGCGCAGCAGGAGACGGTCGAGAGCCCCGCAATTGCTTGGAGATATCAAGAGATACTCAGTGCAAAACAAGCAGTAGTAGGTTTCAGGAGAAAACCTGACACATAGAAAGTGTGTTTGATCAAACAACATAACCAAGACATTAAAGATGTGAATTACAACAAACAGAATCAGAAAAATAAAATCAACATCCAAAAAACCCCTTGAAGAAAATGAGGGGGATGAACTGTCTCTGATCCATCAAATCCCAACAAAAGCGACAAATGCAAATTTGCCATCAAGTTAAAGACCGAACTGTCAATCCTACAGTTGTCACTTTAAACTCTGGACGGGGATATGCACTTGCGTCAAAAGCGTCACACTATTTCCCTGTCGTCACAAACAACAATAGAAAAAAACAAAAACAAAAACACCTCAGCTCCTCATCTACAGAAGTAACTAAGCATGCAAAAAGTGTTGGGGTATCAAATACATAGTAAGAATACACATCTAGTAGTTTAGCAAAAAACAACACCTCTCCAAATAAAATAAAAAAAGACAAAAAGCGAAAACGAGCGAAAAGAGTCAAACAACCACCACAACTTTGTTAGTCACATATGGCGCTTCGTGCTGTGTGTGATGTTAAATAGGTTCCTTTTTCTTGATATATCTTGTTAGTATTTGTGTTTCGTATTTTTTGTAATACAGTATATACATGCAGACAAGAGCGGGAACATCACACACTCAATCTGGATGCAAGCTAAAGCGACAAACCAGCAGATATGAAAATGGATGAAAAAGAAGAAAGAAAAATAGACATATACAGTATATATATTTATATATGTATATATATATATAACCTGAAAACACAATTTATTGTAAAAAAAAAATGAGAAGAAAAAATGTCTTTGTTTAGAGGTATCGCACATACCTCAACCGAAGATTATTGTACATGTGACCGTGAGACGAAGGGAGAGGTACAAGCTAAAAAGCTAACTAGCAAGCTACTGAGCAGGACTAGCAATGAGAGCTGAGTGTGTGTGTGTGTGCGTGTGTGTGTGTGATAAGTGACAGGTGCCTGCATTTGGGACAGGTATTTCGACCCCTCTTGCTGAAAACGAGTGGGGTTGGTGGGGTGGAGGCAAAGCATGCCCGCCACTCCCCACGCTGTCCGCAGAATGTGATGAGTGTGTGTGTGATTCTCATCCATCCCCTTCAGGCCGCCTCATTCCATCGCCACGCTCCCCACAAACACCGTCTTTGAGCAATGTTTGTTGGTTTGTTTTTGCTTGTAGTTGAACTGAAATGAGGGGCATCGACGCTCTCTGTGAGTGCAGAGACGAGAGAGAGAGGGCAGGTGTGTTGCGGGTTAAAGGGGCGGTCGGGGGCCGCGCCGGTGTTAAGGGGGGGAGGCCTCTCTAGTTGAAGACTTTTGGGGGTCCCTCGGGACGTCTAGTCTGGACGATCTGCTGCTTTGGCCGCGCCGCCTCGTCTTCCTCCGTCTCGCTCTCGCACACGTGGACGACCACGCTGGGGGTGGACTCTGTCCCCGCGTGGAGCTCATACTTTTCACCTGGAAGAGAGGGAGAGCAGGGAGGGTGGGAGGGAGAGCAAGAGAAATAAATAATTTATTTGGGTCACACGTATGCACAAAGATCTCTATAAGGTTAATTATCATCCCCTCTTAAGTAATCTCAAACAAGATCTGGAGCGTTGGGATCCCCTCCCTCTCTCCTTAGGGGGTAGGATCAATCCGATTAAGATGAACGTTCTCCCTAAGTTTTTATATTTATTTCAATGTCTCCCTATTTTTCTAACAAAATCTTTTTTCTCCAATTTAAACAGTCAGATTTCATCATTTATTTGGCAGCCCAGGATTAATAAAAATATTTTACAGAGGCCTCGCTCGATGGGTGGTATGGCACTTCCAAATTTTATGTATTACCACTGGGCTGCCAATATAAGAGCTTTGCTGTATTGGTTGAGAGATGATGGCTCCGATGTTGCTGAATGGACAGGGTTGGAGAGGGCATCCATCGGATCTTCTTCCCCAGCAGCTCTATTATGTTCCAAATTACCTTTGGAACAGCCTATCTCAGCCTTCACTACTAATCCAGTAGTTATCCATTCAATTAAAATCTGGAACCAGTTTAGAAGGACCTTTAATCTCACTGACCTTTCACTTGCTACACCATTGATAAAGAATCATATATTTGTTCCGTCAATGATGGATGATGCTTTTAATGTGTGGGCAAGGATTGGAATGGGTGCACTATCTGAACTCTACATTGAAAATAAGTTTGCCTCGTTTGTACAGTTACAACAGAAATATGGTCTTCACAAATCACACGTCTACAGGTATTTACAACTTAGAGGCTTTGTGGCTTCCAACTCCAACTGTTTCCCACTGAGCCCTCCTGAATCTCTGCTTGAAACAATTTTAAAATGTAAAGTTAACATGAAAAAATTATAGGCAGAATTTATATATTACTCAATACACATAACATGAACAGTTTGGATAGCCTTAGATTAAAGTGGGAAACTGACCTAGATGAAACGATTTCAGAGGAAATATGGCAAAAAATTATTCAGTGAATTTATTTTTCCTCTATATGCCTCAGACACACTGTGGTTCAATTCAAAATAGTTCACCGTCTTCATTGGACCAAAGATAGATTGTCTAGGATTAAGACGGGTACTGACCCCACATGTGACCGATGCAGACAAGCCCCTGCCACATTACTGCACATGTTTTGGTCGTGCCCTATGCTATGCAGTTTTTGGCATTCTATCTTTGAGGCATTCTCCGGAATATGTTGGAAAACGGTGCACCCATCTCCCTTGATTTCATTATTTGGTGTGGCTCCGGTGGGTGCCACTTTCTCTGGGAACCACCTAGGCATGATGGCCTTCTGCTCTTTGTTGGCCAGGAGACTTATCCTGTTTAAATGGAAAGATGCTTTCCCCCCAACATATGGCCAGTGGATTAGGGAGGTCAGGAGTCATGTTCACCTAGAAAAAATTAGATACACTGTAAGAGGGACCACCAGGAAATTCTATGTCATTTGGCAGCCATTTATTTCCTTTGTTGAAGGCACGGCAGCTATTAACATATGTATGTAACCCAAATGTATATATGTACCTATTTCCTTTTTAAATTTTTTTTAATTAATTAATTAATTAATTAATTTTTTCGTTATGATTTTCTTTGTTATTTACCTAGTTTATGTATGTGTCGATGTCTGGATGTATTGAAATTTGCTTGGGGTCCAGTACAGGTGGGTGTGGGGCATTGGGAGGTTTGTCTGTATGGACAGGAACTAGACTTGATTGTCTCATGTGTGAATTGTATTTTCTTTGTTTGTTATATTTGAAAATAAAAAAAGACCTTGTTCAAAAAAAGAAATACATAATTTGACATTAAACACCCTTATTTGACATAAAATATTTAAATAGGTAGTGGTGCCAAGTATCTTACTTCATCGAGGATGTGCAGAGAAACTACCCTGAAAAAAGGACACTAACCAAGGACATTCCCTGTGAGTAAAAATCTTCAGAACAATGTGTAGCTTGTCACGTTCGCATCACGTTGTATCCTCCATGTAACCTGCTGCATATGTGATGCATGCATAATAAAAGGCCACACTGCATAACGTGATGCAAACGTGTAAAAAAAAGCAATAAAAGTTTGATGATACGACGACTTTATTTGGTCTACCTTTATCAATTAGAGACTCCTCGTATTTATACGGAAAAAAATCAAACAATATTCCTCCTCCTCCAGAGCTCAGTCAAACATGGCAAATGGGCTGTTGCTCGGGCAACTGTAGCCCGGCCTTGTGCATGTTTTTGCAGTAAATTTATTCAAAGTACTTTACTTGTCTTATTTACCTTGTTATGTCAACAAATCCCATGAAAAGACCAAAGAAAACAATTAAGTGATCTGTAGTCCGTAACCAAAGCCTGATATGACACTGTTGTCCAAAAACAAAGTTAAATCTGAGCTATATACGTATATATATATATATATATATATATATATATATATATATATATATATATATATGTACAGGGTAGAGAATCAGAGAGTATTTAGATTACCACATTGTTGTTAGTCTTTTTATGGAATTTGCTGACAGCTCAAAAAATAGAGAATAGCAACAACTTTATTCTTTAAATTTACTTTACTTCAGTATTTCCATTTGATGCTAATTAAACATTCGATCCACTCCAAAGTGCATTACTGTAGTTTTTGCTTCGCTACATGTATTTGGCAGCCATAGTCAATGGTTACTTTGCAGATTAAGACTCTATTACTTATATAGTATACTCCCCCAATAGCAGAGTTAGAATATTTAAATTCAAGGGTTAACATTATATATATAATCATCTAGGATTCTGCATAGTATATGCTTTTGGGAGTGTGGTGGGCCTGAGCGGCACTGCTTGAGATCCTATGAGATTTATTAATTATGTATTGTTAATATTTATGACATACTGAGGATATTTTTAAGGTACAAAATAATCCACTGTATGTCTCTCCATTGCATTGAGACTCAGGTCAGCCCTCAGGTGAAAGGACGTGGCTTCAAGAGAAAACAAAAAGACTTTCCTTGCAATAGCCATTCATCCAGACGCCAAACTCGGCAGACTCAGATTGAAAACATACACTTGCTAGATTGTATCACTGTTGCCATGGAGATGAGATCAGACAGCTGGCAGACAGGAGGAAATTGGTCTCCTAGCTTTTCACCGTGGTGCCAAACAGAGAGATGGACAGTGAATAGAGTCCTGCTGTTACCACAGAGAGTTGACAGAGGGAGTCAGCGCACTGTGCTGCAGCCCTTCACTAATCTGATTTTGGATGCCAGGCTGTGAGGCGGAGAACAAAGTAATTTCCTGATGCCTTATGTTGCTATGGTAACAGCCGAACGTGTCAAAAGTGACCCTCTGTGCTTGGACAGTGTATGTGTGTGTCGATTTTCGTGAGCATGTGGAAAGTTTAATCATGCTTTTGTTGATGATTAAAAAAGATAATGGTAAATAGAAACTTAGAAGTAATGTTTTCCACTTCATCAGCATGAGCTTACCCACACAAACAAGGACAGATATTATAAATGACACACCTTTTCATGTGCGTTAGGTGACATTTTATAAAGGTTGCTGCAATCTAAAATCTTGTCGACAAGGCGGACAGAGGCGACATTATCAGAAAAGCAGAAAAGCTGCCAGGAACAAGGTTTCTGGGAAAGATCTTAAACCCTTCCAAGCGCTGTGCTGAGCTGAGCGGAGCTGCTTGCACATTTCACTTTCTAAACCTGTAATAGGATAGAAAATGCAAAAAGATCTATCTGTGGTGTTGTGAAACTGATCTGCATCATAATCCTCACATCAGTTAATTGTGTAGTTTGTTCATGATTCCCATTTTTCACTTTCAGATGACTTTATTGATCTTTGTCACCCTGACAACACACCATATACAATGATAATGGTGACAGATTTAGGGCACGAAAAAGTAATTAAAGGTACAGTGTGTAGAATTTAGTTGCATTTAGTGGTCCAATCACTGCATTGTAATCTCCTCACATCACCCTCACCTTCCTAATGTAAAGGAGAAACAACACTTTAAGGACCCTGTTTAGAGTCAGTATTTAGTTTGTCTGTTCTGGACTACTGTATAAATAAGGTGTTTCAACATGGCGGCCTCCATGAAAGGGGACCCTCTCCCACTGTAGATATAAAAGGATATTTTTTAAGTAACAAACATAAAAAGATTCTTATTTTCAGGTGATTATACATGGATCAAAACATAGTTATGAATATTATATTCCATGTTTGCCTTATTCTGAAAATAGAGGCCCCAAATCTTACACACTGTACCTTTAATAATAATAATTAATAATCTGTAAAACAATGGGCTGATGATTTCTCATTTCTAGCCCGCAATCACTGGTTTCCTCCGGTGAAATGAAACTTGTTGGAGCTTTTTTGAAAGGGTCTCATATATGTAATGGCTACATACTGTACAACTATGCTAAAGAAATGAGGTCCCAAGCCTCACTGATTATTCATCCCAGTTATTTCATCCTAACTGTTTGGGGGTTTATCTGTCGTACTTGTTCGTATTTTCAAACTGCATTATTTTCACCAGGCATCACTAAAGCTTTTAGAGTAAGGACTAATCGATGTGTTTGGCACTTCCTCTTGTAATGTTAGCTGAGGTAGCTTGCGTGTAAACATTCCCAAAATTAAAAAAGACACAACACAATAGGCGGCAATCCTAACAATGAGACTATGTTTCTCCATCATGACTGGCGATGTGCTCCTTGGCCATGGAGGTAAAGGATGTAGGCAACAAGCTAGTTCGCTAGACATGCTAATAAGCTGCGCTTGTGTTTCTGCATATTAACTGTTTCACCCCTGTTTAATTGATTCTGTTTTATTATTTTATTTACTGTGTTTCTGGCTTTGGAAAGGCTAAGAAAGGACACCGTCCTCTGAACTCTTTAAATTCTGACATGGCAGGCCTGTCGTTCCTGGTTAACCGTTCCTAAGACGTGATTGAACAGTCGCTGTTTGGGGGAGAATGGTCAGTTTACATTTTGCAGATCCAGATACAAACACAAATACCAGCACTGATTCATATTTCCATAGAGATGTCAGAACAGAGTAAGTGAGGGTTAAGCACTCTTGACACAAATGGATGGTCACCAGCACTTTGGATTTCATTTATGGGCTTTAAGCTGATTTGTTTGCCTGACCAAGACCACGTGCACAGCACCACTGGAGCAGCAAATTATATGTTGACAGCCATTACGCATAGAAAGATCAATTTCAAAATGCCATGCAATTCATATTGACATTATATAGGCATGTAATGACAGTCTTTAAATAAATTAGACCCAATATTGCTCCAGAGAAGCCTGCAGGAAAAGTCAAGAATAAAACAGTGATGATTCAACGATTGCCACGTCAATTTATTTGTCAAATTGCTTCCTAGACTCATAACCTTCCTATAACGCCCTGCTGAGGAGCGTGAAATGATTTCCTGTTTCTGTCTGGGTGACTGTTCACACCTAATTTTTTTTTATACCTTCATTATACACTCTGTGTTGTATCTGTGTGTATTTGATGAACATGTGTAGGTGTACTGCAGGTTACTGACTACTGACCAGGTCCCAGCTTGGCTACTGCACACAGCAGGTCGTAGTTGATGACCGGTGTAGCGTCTTCGCTCTGGCTCCAGCCCACAGGTGGCGAGGCAGGTGGCGAGATCAGAAACTGTTTGACGGGCTGGGGAGGGGCCAGGTACGACTTGTCAATGTCCTCGTCGCCGTTCTGGACCTATCGGAGAGGAGGTGAGAGCTGATAAAGGCTGCAGTGCTCTAAAGAGTAGATCAAAGTGAAGCTGTCAGAGGGAAACTTTGCTTTCAACTAGCTTTGAATCATGAAACTGAGATAAAACTGTCACCTAGGGTAGTGCTGATCAAACATATATATATATATAATTTAATATATTTTATAGAAATATGAGTGTAATTTTTTGTACTGTAGCTGTAACACAAGAAAATGTGCAGATAGGTGGCTACTTTTACCTGCTTGAAAACAGACGTGCTACAACAAATAACGCCCAATTTGCAGTATGTAATCCACAAGAGTTTATTCAGGCCCAGTGCATTCTGGTTGTTGTAGGATTTATAACTTTTGACCAACAGGAAATACCACAGCCCGTTTTTTGTCTGTTTTCTCTGGTCATGTAGCACCAGTTTCCTTAAATTACTTTCATTATATTTCATTTCCATGACAAAAGCCTGGAACTCTACACAGGGAGTAGAAAAACTGAACATTTCTTTCATAAAAAAATTACCTAAATGTAATCCAGACACTTTAATTCACATTAATTCCAATCACAGCTTCAGTCTTTTAGTCTCAAATTGCAGGCTCCTTCCTGTGAAGAGATTTTGGCATTTTGATAGCTGCCAATTGCCATAATTACAATATCTACATGTGTCATCTGTCCGAGCGGTAAAATACTTAATCCTCTTACGTACTTAGAGGTGCAGCAGGGGTCGTGCCTGGGGATGTATATTTGTGAAAAATGGGCATCAATTATAAGTTGACTCATGCTTTCCCAAAATTTTGATAATTTGCCAGCCAAATGACGTCCAGGCACCTTCAGGCGCTTCAATGACTAATTTCAATCGGTTGTCTGGACTTTCTACACATTGAAATGTACTCTTAAATCATGTTGTTTCTGATGGTTATATGCAGCCAGTTAGATGTCTAACATTTGAGGAAGCAGTCAGGTGTAGCTCAGAGAAGAGAGCCAAAAAAAGAATAAAAAGGAGGAGGGCAAGTGTCGCCATACTTTTCATCTTCTGTCCCTGTTGTGTGTGGATTTGTGTGTGTGTGCATGTTGTAGTGAACGATGCACTGCAGCTTGCACTTCCCATAAATAATGCACTTCCCATGGAAACAAGCACTGCTTATCCTTGGAGGGTACATGTCCCAGGCCCCCTGCCTGCCCTTTCCCAGATCCCTTTGCTGACACTCACTTGGGCAAAGTAGAGTTTGAGCTTCTTGCCGTTGAACTCGGACTCGTGCAGCTCGATGCGTGCACGGGCTGCGGCCTCTGGGGTGCTAAAGTTGATCCGGACTCTCCGGAAGCTTTTGAACATCTGGAAAGTCGTCTGTTCATCGTAGATCCTAAACAATGCCTCGAACCTCTCCTGTGGAGATTAAAGACATAAAGGAAGTACAAATGTTAAAGAGATAGAATCACTTAATGACTGAGCAGGTTGTTGTTTAGTATCTTGCTGATATTCTGAAGATACTTTAGTAGAAAATTTCCATTATCTGTTGTGGATAAAACCCATTTTATGTGAATAATAATGTGAAAGAGTATCAAAGCAAGTATGCATAGGTTACAGATGGAGCTAACATTTTCGATTCATTCTTTATTTCCTAAAAGAATAGAGACCAAGAAGAAGTCATCTTGAGATTGCTTGTTTAGTCTGATATATAGACTAAAATTCAAATATACAAGTCAACTTCTGGCGAAAAAGATGAAACACAATGAGTCAGGGTGACCTAAAATTTGGGGGTGTAAGCTGTTCACTGACTCCTCTGTCTGAGCATCAGGCGTGACTCTAACTGCTCTGCACCCTTTTTATTTGCTTCCAAGTTAATAGAGAAATTAGATTTCCATGTTCCTGTCATTTTCCTGCAATCTTCTCTGATGCTGTCTGTCTCCGGTCGTCTTCTCTCACTCTCCCCGTCTATGTTTTTTTCTCTTTATGTAATTATCTCTTTACTCTGATCACACCTCCACCTTTCGTACACACCACCACCACTCTGTCTTTAACTATACTCATATGATATATTCCCACATCTCCTATGTCATTTCACTCTGTCCTCTCTATGGGCTACAAATTGGCCTCCTCAGCTGTGAACGCAATCAAACAGCTCAGTAGGAGGGCGAGAGGAAAAAAAAGGGCCGCTAGGACAGCTGGTTCGTGGAAACGTGACTCTGGAGCCAGTTTGTCTTTCCAAGAATCAAGATGGTTGATGAAGTGAATGTCAAACCATCTCATTTTAGCTTTTGTTCAACTTAACCTATTCTGCAACAATCCTGCAATTACAGCTCTACTTATCACACAAACTATTTAATCACTTTACAATAACGGTTTGTGCAAAGATAATGTGCACAGTAAGTGGCATCACTTGGTAAGCACCCCTATCAAATCAGTCCATAATTGTGTTATTGCACAGCCTTTTCTCTTCCATTTTTTCTTTCCTCTTTCAGGCAGTGGGAAACATAAGACTGAAATACTCCCACAACACTTCCCTTGTTCAGCTGACGCAGCACCTCGCACCAGGATGGAAAGGGTGCGCGTTACCTGAAGGAACGCAGGCAGCATGTCAACTGTGAGATCTGCCTCTGCACATCAGTGACAACTTAGTGATGACAGACACCAGATATCTGTAAACTCAGCACACTGAAATGAGTTCTGACTGTGCAAATCCATAAAAAAAACTTCTGCATACACACACACACACACACACACACACACACACACGGATGCACACATCTGGTCTAATCTTGCTTGACATTTTGTGAAAATCTTATTAGATTTGATGACATTAACATTTATTAGGATTGAATTAGCTTACAAGCGACAGATTACAAAGATTTGGGTGTGCTTATCATACAAACTGATGTAATAGTCATGTTGATCGGTCAATCATCATTCATTCTCGATTAATCGATTAGTTGTTTGGTTCATAAAGTCAGAAAAGCCTGAGGTGATGTCCTCAAATATCTTGTTTTGTCCACAACCACACAAGATATTCAGTTAACTGTTACAGAGAACTAAAGTGACCAGGAAATATTCACATTTGAGCAACTGAAAAATTAGTATTTTGACATTTTTCCGTGAAAAAAAAAGATTCAAAACAATGAATCGATCATCAGAATAGTTGGCAATTGTTGCAGCTCTGCGGTTGACAAGCTTTCATTTCCATAATTCATCACACGAATTCTGGAGGAAAGCTGTACAGTGCTATAGGGACAGAAACAATCATTTTCATGATTTGGTAATCTGACTCTGGTTTAATTGATGAATAGTTTGGTCTATAAAACATTGGAAGACAGTGGAAAGTGGGCAATAAAATCACAGCATCTTTGAGATGATGTTTTCTTTTAGATAGAAAGTGTTAGAATGTGTTCTTATTTGATGTATGACTGTGTTTCAATAGTTGATAATCAGTTTATTGCAATGTGAGTCAAGAATAAGTAGAATACCCTCACATTTGAGAAGCCACAACAATCAGATGTCTGGTATTTTTAAGTGACTAATCGTTTAAAACTATATCGCAAAATGCTACTACAGGACTGGAAAGCAAAGTCAACACTAAATGAAATAAAATCCAAACAGATGTAACATTATTTGTCCTTAGCAATCTCTAAACTATTAAATATATTCTTAAAACCGATAGCGTTATTGGCAAAAACATTTTAGAATGATTAATTAACGTATTACTATTTTGCAGTCCTTGATGAATGTCTAGCTAAGTTAAGTGCTGGGTACTTTTAGCGATTGTTAGTGTGAGAATAAGCTGTAAAATACAGGGTGTATTCTGCATCTCTGCAGAGAAATCACATCATCATCTTGTCTGACACATGCAGAGTTGTTAATGACTGAGCAAGCTGTGAACCACAGTTATTCTGCAGTGTGGTGTACACTGTGGTAAAACAATTTGCATTTAAAGAATAAGCAGATTAGCGCTTTTACTCGTAATCCTCCCTCGCTCCCTTCTTCTTTCATTTCCAGTTCTTCTCCCCATGTAAGTGCATCTGGACTTCCCTTGCTAAACACCTCGGGGAATCTGGCTAAACTTCAGAGCTTACTTCACCTCCAGGCTCCGTGATACCATTTTTAGTCAGGTTTCTAGTTCACCATACAAGGTGCATTCTAATGAAGGAGGGGAAAAGAGGTCAAGCCAGGAATGTGAGAATATCTTGACTCCTTTTATGCATTTTGAGGAGAATTACAGAGTAATTTAGCAATTAAAACACAACAATCCCAAAAAGCCAGAGGAGAGGGAAGAGTGTGAATCACCGTGATACAGGGACAGCCAAGTGTTAAGTGTGCTCATTTAAAATTGATTCTCTCACCCCAACAGACAACAAAGTCAACTGCAAAACAGTAGTTCACCAAATAGCGTCCTTCCTTTAATTGTGTATAAACAGCAGAAGACACGAGTCAAAATGTTGAATCAAAGAGGTTCAAGGGTCATCCTTTTGCAAACCAGATTTGTGTTTTAATCAGTCTCTAGTGAGTCTTTTAGCTTTATGGAACTGAAATACATCACTGAAGTACCACTTCAATGACTTTTGTGTCTCTTTTTATTAGGTTTCCAGGGCACCCTGTAGCAGAACTGTTTATAATGCCCATAGACCTGCCCTTGTGTCACTGTGAAGCCAGCCTTTACGTTACTGTCAGGAACATAACTACTCCTTTACCCAAGAGGCAATCTACTCAAATAAGGACATTTTTCTGTGACCCAATAAGACAGGTTTGACTTTTGTATTCTCTGAATGGGACAGTGTTGCTCTTTTTGGCCACTTGGGGGCAGCGCAATGAGCGCAAAACACAACATTAACATATTATCTGCTTAAAAAGTTGATATGTTGAACATGTTCGCAGACAGTGTCTTATTTACACATCCAGCGGATACACAGCAACGTTAGCATTCATTTGAAGTCGGATTTTGTCCCCACGATGAATGTACGGCCATCATCCTGACAAAGATATCTGGCTCTTTAGCTGCTAAATACTTACTACGCACACTATGTTCACTGGCTAATTGCTACTTTGTCTCTCTGTTGTTAGTGCTTGGAAGGTAGTGTACAGGAGGTGCTTTATCAGAACTTTTCCATGAAAACAGCTATAGTGAACCCAAAAAGTAATGTTACAGTATGTGTTGTAAAATCAAAACAATTAGCTAAAAAATGCTGAAAAGAGTTAAGTGGTTGGTCACCTTCACATTAGCCATTAGTATTTTTTCCTTGATGAATGCAGTATATCTGCTGGCTAGATCTCTGCGTGGGAACTTTGTTTTAATATCTTGTGCATGTGCAAGAAAAATCACAAGCTCATAACTGCACTGCAGCCAAACTCCTACTCAAATTTTCGAGTATTTTACAATAACCAGCTAGTTGCTTGTTTGCAAACTCTTGTGATTAATCGTAATTAGCTTGAGAATGACAACAAAGCACTTGTTTAGCCTAACTGCAGAGCCCACTTAAGCCCTTATTCAAACCGTGAATTTTCCATGAGCCTTAGCCAGCCACTATGACTCACATGTCATCAAACTCCATGTGTGATAACCGATAAGGTAGTCTTTCTCTCTCTCTCTCACACACACACATACACACACATACACACAGTGGGTACTTCCTTAACCTAAATTGATGTTTTGGCATGAGGAGAGATGTGGGAAAGCTCCAAGATCATGTTCCATAATAGCACATACTGTTTGTTTTTAACCCTGGACACTGACGCCGATACACCCACGGCTGATTGGTGTGTAACAAGTGAGCGTTCTTGATCACTAATTTATGTGGACTCTATGAGCGGACATCCTGAGGGAATGAGAGGAGGAAGAGGAGGGGGAACCGAGGAAGAGGAGAGGGGTGTTCAGTTACACAGGGCTGAAAAGTGGCCTGCTCATCTGCCATCGCAATGTTCCCTGCGGTGACCCACTACCTTTGCTGTCTTTGTGCATGTGTGTGTGTGTGTGTGTGTGTGTGTGTGTGTGTGTGTATGTGAAAGAGACTTAACAAGTGAGTAAGCATGTGTGTGATGTGTTCAGGATTCTTACACATAGTTTGCTGGTATTTCTGTAGGTATGAACACATACTGTACACACACACACACACACACAGAGGACATATCTGTATGGTGAAATAATGTGACAGGTAGCACAATTAGAGTCTAAGCACAACTGAAGGACAACTGTTTGCTTGTCCGCAGAGATAGATTGGTTTTAACCGCACACACACACCTACACAGCTTGATCCAGCACCTGCTACTACAGTATTTGCAGTGAGTGAGAGCTGTAGGACAACAGGTGAGAGAGGAGAAGAGAACAGCATGTTCTTGTTTTTTCGTTGTCAACAAGGCAGATGACAACATCTACTGAAGAAGCGGGATGAAAATATGATTTATCTCACATACAGTAGCTAGGGAACAGAAAAAAAAAACTGGATCTATTTGGAAACCAAATAAGGACAGAAACACACAATTTATACACCTAGCATCATCCTCATGATTCCTTCTCACGTTAAAAAGTCTATGTTTTACTCACGGGCTTTTGTTTCAAGAGAAATCTGACGTGTTCAGGGGTGGAGACAGTCGAGAGCCGCAGGCGTGAAGTCACAGCTCTCAAATAGCCGACAACTTGGCTTGATTGAAAATGGCAAGTGTTGTCATTATTTGCTGACCGCGTGTTTCTCCGTGTCACCTTTACGTAACAGCCAGCCTCAACAGGTGAAATTCCCATCCTCTCCTGTCACAGATCGTCTATACTCTCTGTCTTGGCACGGCTGTTACACACCTGAGCTAGCCTGCGGCTGTTGCACCAAATTTGCATCTTTTCCTCGGACGTTAATTTTGACACATTTCACCAATCAAAATAATTGCCATGCTTGCGAATTTGCGAGAGCCTTGCAACTCGCAAATGTGCCTGAAATCGTGACTTATTTTTAAAATGTTATGATGTAGAATGAACCCTAACTATACTGGTTCTACATGAAGAGAAGAAATTAATCAACTTTTGAGTGAGAACATCCCCTCAGGTGACTACAGTGTCAAAGCCCACATGTCCTGAGGGGAAAAAAAAGAAAAATATAGATCAGGAGACAGAAAGCAAACCCAGCACAATAAAAATCCAATGTGGAAAGACGTAAAGCTTGCTAGTGAACTGCAGCCACTGCGGTGGTGGCTGCGGGGCCATCCTTCAGCAGATTGCCTCTTGGGTAATGAGGCAGTTATGTTCCTGACGGTAATGGAAAGGCTGTCATCACGGTGGCAACAGGACATGTCTGTGGGCATGACTCACATTCAGCGGCGCAGGGAGGCACAGAGTCGGCTAGTGGTCCTGACACACAATCATCTGAACAAAAGATCAGTCGGCTTAGGGATGAGGCGCGGGGGGTTACTGGGCGATGTCGACAGGGATTCATTCGAGGGCAAAGTCAGGCGGCAGAACAATAAACAGCAGTGATTGAAAGAACAGCGCAGGAGCAAACGGGATACAGGAGAGGAGATAAAGCTGAGGAATGAAAAAGTATTTAACAGTATGTCTACTTCACACATGCTGCAGGTAGTGAGTCAGTCAAGTGGTGGAATCATGTGTAGGCCCTGTGACAGATGACTGTGACTTAAGTGATTTCCCATCTTATGTAAAGGAAGGATTAGGTTTCTTCAATGTGTACGGATCAGTGACAATTAGCAGAGCTTCAGGTTCATCCTGGTCTGTTAGCACGGTAAACATGATGATGGATAAACACGCAACTTCAATAGCACCGAAATGTCCACACACAAACACTCAATTCTGAAAGTGTTCTCAACAAAAGCTCCAACATGCTTTTGACTCCAACTTTTATTCCAAAATAAAAGCTTTTGCTTTGTTGGAGGTATATATATATATATATATATATATATATATATATATATATATATATATATATATATATATATATAAGACTTGTTTTGAATTTGGAAATGTAATGGACATTTTTCGCTGTTGCCTAGCATTTTATAGACCAAATAATTAATAAATAATTAATCAAAACAATAAACTGTAGTGAAAGGTCTTAATTCAGTCACTACAAGCTTGTTTTGTCTGTGTAGAAATCTGCAGCCAAAGCATTTAAGTTCACTGACTGAGTCTATTTTGATCTGGATTCTCATTTTAGGGAGTATAGTGTTTAAATCACGTTGGCGCTCATA
Organism: Sciaenops ocellatus; assembly: GCA_033000465.1. Taxonomy (NCBI): domain Eukaryota; kingdom Metazoa; phylum Chordata; class Actinopteri; family Sciaenidae; genus Sciaenops; species Sciaenops ocellatus. The sequence continues at coordinate 11,257,224 of CP136878.1, read as the reverse complement.
TCCATCGTCGTCAAATCCATCACTGTAATCCACAAGATACTTCAATTCCCTGTTGAATTACACCATTTGGCATTTTGGGTCAGAATGAAAAGATTAAGCAAACCTAATTGAGACATAAAGAACGGTTATTCAGTGTTTTTATCGTTTGAATCGCTCATCTTTTTCTGTGACATGTGCGTGGCTTTAGCACAATCTAATCCAGACCCTCGTGCTTGGATGGGATTTGGGTGAAAACCAACAAACTAGGCCATGAAGCCTGGGGGTGAGTCGGTGACAGTGTTTCACTAAAAATAGATCATGTTGGAATAATTAAGATAATTCATTTCTTTAAGTGTGTGGACCATCATTTTTAATTACCGTCCTCCCTAAAGGGCCAAACTGGAACCAGTCTAATGAGGTCGAACAAGGGAGGCAGATTGTAGCGATAACAGACGGAGCTAGATGATAAATCTCATACCTGCATGTATGTCTGTTCCAGCACATTTTTGCTTATCACATTCCATATTTTTTTTCCACGACTGTTCCATAAAACAGAGCCAACTTTCCATTGCAATCAAGTCTGTGTGCAGTTACAACCATCACTCGTGACAAGAAAATGTATTATGTTTAAAACACAGCAGACCTTTTCGGCTGCCAAACATGACTACCAACACTGTTGAAAGTAAAACAAATAGACCTTTTTAAAATATGAAGACGTTTCCATTACTTTTCACAGATTTTTTTAAAACCGTTGTTCTGCAACACACATCTCAACTGAGAAGTTAATGTAGGGACTTCACATTTACTGGATTCAACAGTTAGTTTCAGTTAAATCTTCAGTTGCTAGTAGCAACCAGTGCTGGCACGGTTCTTTAGCAGTTTAACTGATGCTGTTTACACAGGTCCACCATTTTGTCAAACTTGTGAACAAGCAAATGCAAAAAATTTAACTTGTTATTT